>OY728167.1:439534255-440941890 GCA_963277665.1 Viscum album | reverse complement strand
GTTTTTTGTCTCGAATGGCCTGAAGGCCTTATTTTTTATTTTATTATGGATAATACCCCATTTTAAGGGTTGAAGGGGAACTTGTACATGACCCGTAGGCCCAAGGCACAAGACCTGACACGACCCGCAATACATGACCTGAAGGCCTAGAGGCAAACCATGCCCAATACATGACTTGTAGGCCCAACCCACTAGAACTACCCCTCCCCAACTTCTCTATCATTGATATCCTAGCTCCCCACTTTTCATTGCTGATTGGCTAGCATTTCCCATACAAAGCTGCACGGTGCCTGTAACATCCCCAAATGATAAAGGGGTTAAATGACTAAATGATATGGCTCATGTCAACAAGGTGCACCTTCCTTTTTGGGAGCCCACCTGATTAGAACTCCACAGTTAAGCGTGCTTGGCCTGGAGTAGTGATCAGGATGGGTGACCTCCTGGGATGTTTCCCAGGATGTGTGTGAGTGAGGACAAAGCACCACTGGAAAGGACATGTGTTGGCCTGTGGGGACAATCATTAGTCAGATGACCCGTTCAGGCATGTGGGTGGACCCTAGGGTGGGCCCCACGTGTTTGCGGGGGCAACTGGTGGTACCTGGTGGGCAAGGACCCAACGACCCATGTTAAAGGCGGGGTGTATGTGCTATCACTGGGACCCAGTTGTCACATTTGGTATCAAAGGAGGAACCCAGCCTTAAGTGCACAGTGCACTGCCTGGGTTGAGATGTAGGGCCAACAACGAGGGCGTTGTGCTCTAAAGGGGGGGTGATTGTAACATCCCCATATGATAAAGGGTTAAATGACTAAATGATATGGCTCATGTCAACAAGGTGCAGCTTCCCTTTTTGGGAGCCCACCTGATTAGAACTCCACAGTTAAGCGTGCTTGACCTGGAGTAGTGATCAGGATGGGGTGACCTCCTGGGAAGTTTCCCAGGGTGTGTGTGAGTGAGGACAAAGCACACTGGAAAAGACATGTGTTGGCCTGTGGGGACAATCATTAGTCAGATGACCCGTTCAGGCACGTGGGTGGACCCTAGGGTGGGCCCCACGTGTCTGCGGGGGCAACTGGTGGTACCTGGTGGGCAAGGACCCGACGACCATGTTAAAGGCGGGGTGTATGTGCTATCACTGGGACCTAGTTGTCACAGTGCCTGGTCCCGATGGCGGTTGCCATACCCTATCATTCTTCAAATCTGATTAGCTCTGCTTCTGGTGACTGCTATTCTTGTTGGTCTGATCCTCTTCTGGGTCCTATTCTATGTGAAATGGGCTACCCCATGGTCTTTGTGGCCCGATGTCCCTAAGGATCGAATGCCTTTGATGACCCAAAGTCCTTGGAGACCTGTAAGCCATAACCGGTGGCCCGAAGGCCCAAATCAGGTGAATAGTTCCAGCTGCTACAATACCAAACAATACTTGCTACAATACTTCTATAGTAACCCAGAAATTCACCTCCACCCAGTTTTGAACATGGGTCTCTTGGATGCCAAGAAACAGCCCTTACCACTCGGGTACGGGCTCATTGGCTTAGTGTTTTTAGGTTTTTTAGATTTTCTTATGGTTTTTAGGGTTTTCTGGTTCTATACATCTTTATGGATTTTTATGGATTTTATGGGTTTTTTAATTTCTAGGGATTTTGAGATGTTTTATGGGTTTTATTTTTGGTTTTTTATGTTTTTATTGGTTTTTAGGGTTTTGAGTTTTTTTAGTGTTTTTAGGTTTTTTATATATTTTTAACATTTTTAGCGGTTTAAAGGGTTTTTAGAGTTCTTAGTATTTTCTTGGGGTTTTAAGAGATTTATGGGTTTTTTATTGTTTTTTAGGGTGTTTTAGGATATATAGAGTATTTTAGTGTTTTTTGTGTTTTTTTGGTTTTTTAGGTGTTTTATGTTTTATGTTTTTAATGTTTTATTTGAGGTTTAAATGTTTTTTTGGGGGGTTTTATATGTTTGGGCATTTTTAACGATTTTTTAATGATTTTTATCGGTTTATATATTTTTATGGATTTTGTGAGAATTTTAGGGTTTTATGGTTTCTAGGGTATTTAGTTATTTTAGGGGTCTTAAGTGCTTTTATATTTTTAAGGGTCTCTTAGGGGTTTTTAGGGGTTTTCAGGGGTTTTTATGTTTTTAGGGATTTTTAGGAATTTTATGGTTTCTTGGGTTTGTAGGGATTTTGAGGAGTTTTAGGGTTTTTTTGGGTTTTATGATTTTTTAAGTTTTTTTTTGGATTTTATTATTTTTAAGGTTTTTTAGTGTTTTTAGTTTTTAGGAGTTTAAAGGTATTAGAGAATATTTAGTGGGTTTTAGGGGTTTTTATGGGTTTTAGGGGTTTTAAGAATTTTATTGGTTTTTTTTATTTATATGGGGTGTTTTTTGGTTTTTTGGCTTCACTTTGGGTTTTTTTTCATTTTCAGGTATTTTTAGGGGTTTTAAGTGTTTTTAGGATTTTAAGGTTTTTTTTTCAGTTTCTCAAGGGATTTTGGTTTTGTATCTAATTTTAGGAATTTTTAGTGATTTTTTTAGGATTTTATGGTATTTAGTTTTTTATGTTTTTTAGGTTTTTAGGGGTTTTGGGTATTTAACTTTTTTGGGTTTTTATGGTTTTAATTTTAATTGTGTTTTTTATGGTTTTATAATAGTTATTCCGAGTTTTTAGGGGGTTTTTCATTTTTTATTTTTAGGTATTTTTAATGATTTATATAGTTTTAGGGATTTTAGAGTTTTGAGGGTTTTTTAGGTGTTTTGGGGGGTTCTATTGTTTTTTGGTTTTTTGGTTTTTTTTTTTATTTTTTAGGGTTTTTGTTTTTTTACATTTTTAGGGGTTTCAATGGGTTTTTTGAGTTTTTAGTGGGGTTTTAGGTTCTTATTGGTTTTTAGGGATTTTTAAGGATTTTAGGGGGATTTCGGGTTTTAGGTTTTTAGGTGTTTAAAATGTTTTTTGGGGTTTTAATGAGTTTTAGTGTTTTCAGGGTTTCTATGGGTTTCTATGTTCTTAGATATTTTTAGTGTTTTTTAGGATTTTTATGGTTTTTAGGGTTTTATGTAGTTTATGGGGGGTTTAGGGTTTTGAAGATTTTTGGATTTTAGTTTTTTTAATGCTTTTAGGGTTTTAAAATATATTTTAGAGTTTTTATAATATTTTTTTGGGATAAAAAGGGTTTTCAGAGTTTTTGTGATTTTTTAGTAATTTTATGGGTTTTAGGGGATTTAATGTTTTTTGGTTTTTTGGGTCTCTTAGATTTTTAACATTTTTTATGTTTTTGCATATTTTACGTGTATTTAGGTTTCTAATGTTTTCCTAGTATATTATAGTGTTTTTAGTTGTTTTATGTTTTTAGGTACTTGTTTGGATTCTTTTGGATTATTATTATTTTTAAGGTTTTTAGTGGATTTTGACATTTTAGGGTTTTTTTAGGGATTTTTATAGTTTTTTATGTTTTTAGGGGTTTTAAATGTTTTATGTTTTAAGGGATTCTTAGGGATATTCAGGGTTTTTTATGGGTATTTTATGTTTTTATGGATTTTTATGGATTTTTTTTGGATTTTCTTGGTTTTTAGGGGTTTTAAAAATTTTGACGATTTTTATGGGTTTTTAGAGTCTTTAGAGTTTTTATAGATTTTTGAGTTTTTCTAAGGTTTTTAAAGTTTTTAGAGTTTTTTATGATTTTTAGGGGGTTTTGGGTTTTAGGGTGTTTTAGGTTTTTTTTAATGTTTTTAGGGTCTTTATAATTGTTTTAGCATTTTTTAGGGTTTTAGAGGTTGATGTATTTTAGGGTTTTAGGTTTTCTTACTGGTTTTCATGGTATTTAGGGGTTTTAATATTTTTAGGTTTTTTTAGTTTTTCTGGGGTTTTAGAGTGTTTTTATGATTTTGAGGGTTTTGAGAATTTTTTTTAGGGTTTTTTGGGTTTTTAGGGATTTAGAATTTTTATGTTTTAGGTGGTTTAAGTGTTTTTAGGTTTTTATGGTCTTCTTAGGGCCATTCGGGTTTTTTAGGGTTTTTATTTGGTTTACAGATTTTTAAGTATTTTTTGTTTATGATTTTTATGTTTTTAGGGGTGTTTAGAGGTTTTGAGGGTTTTTATGGGTTTTAGGGTTTTTAGGCATTTTATGGTTTTTAGAGGTTTTTGGGTTTTCATGGTAAGTTGGTTTTAGTGTTTTTATGATTTTTAAGGTTTTTTGGGGGGTTCTATGGTTTTAGGTCTAGGTAAGTGCAGGACCAGGATATCCTTATCCCCCCAAAATGTATAAAAAGAAAATAGACAGCACAAAACAAATGGAGGGGCATGATCAAAGGATCCACACCCAAAATCCCCAACACACCCTCTACAAACCAAAACCCAAAAAATTCCCAAAAACAGAAAAAGGGACAAGTCATTAAATGTCTCCACCAAAGTCTTAAACTAGGCCCACACTGTAAGTGTCATCATCCGCACCAAATCCAGAAGCCATGTCAGTAAATAATAAGTCCAAGTCCTCCCTTGTGTCTATAGATTCCCATCCCGACTCAAAGTCATCATGCAGTCTGAACATCGCCAAGTACATCTCCCTTAGCCACTCCTACTCGGCAGTGCATTGGGGTCGGTCCCGCTTATTGACTTTTATTTTCATCTTACCCATCATTGAGGTAGCCCAGGTCTCCATGAGCCTTTTGAGAGAAGAATAATCCCTCCTATGCCTCCTTTTTTTGGGGGATGAGGTGAAACCATCCACATGAGCTGCCTTCCCATATAGGATATCATTGCTAGCTAAACTTGAGATCCCCTTTGTCACCCCTGCTCACTTTTCCATAGGGTGATTCATCCCCCTTTTGAGAGGCATCCCCATGCTTAGTGTTTTTAGGTGTTTTAACATTTTGAGGTTTTTGAGGGGTTTTAAGTGTTTTTTTAAAAAATTTTCGTTTTTTTCTGTGGGGTTTTCTATGATTTTATTGGTTTTTATGTTTTCAGGGATTTTTTACTTCTTTTTTTGTGATTTTTATGGTTTATAAGGATTTTTAAGGATTTTTAGGGTTTTTAATATTTATATAGTTTTTATCCTTTTGAGGTGTTTTAAGTATTTTTATGGTTTTATTTGGGTTTTTAGGTTTTTTAGTATTTTTATGTGTTTCTGGATTTTTAAATAATTTTTAGGATTTTTTATGGTTGTTTGGTTTTTAAGGGTTTTGATAGTTTGGGGGATTTTTAGGGTTTTCATGGTTTTTTTTGTTTTTTTATGGATTTTTGAGTTTTTAGTGGTTTTTAAGGGTTTTATGGATTTTTTGGGGGGTTTTATGATTTTTAGAAAGTTATTTGGTTTTTAGGGGGTTTCTTGGGTTTTAGGGTATTTTTTTCAAGTTTTTCAGGGTTCTTATTTTATTTTAGGGGATTCTAGGGGTTTTAATTTTTTTAGGTTTTTAAGGTTTTCTTAGGGGTTTTCATGGCTTTAGATTATTTTTTGTTTTTAGGTATTTTATTTTTTTTTTATTATTTTTTAGAGTTTTTTGGTATTTTGTGGGTTTTAGGGGTTTTTAGGGTTTCTAGGATTTCTAGGATTTATTAAGTGTTTTATTATTTTTATGTTATTTAGGGGGTTTTCAGTATTTTTATCATTTTAAGATTTTCTTAGGTTTTTTTTTTGTTTTTTTAATGTTTTTTGGGATATTCGAGGATTTTTTTGGATATTTATGATTTGTTAGGGGTTTTATGGATTTTGAGGGCTTTTAGGATTTTTATGGTTGCTTGGGGTTTTTATTATTATTTTATTTTCTATGGGTTTTTGGTTTTTTACATTATATTAATTTTTATGGGTTTACATATTTTTTAGCGTTTTAGTGGGTTTTTTGGGTTTTAGGGTTTTTTGGGGTTTTTAGGGTTTATAACATTTTTAGTTTTTAGGGGTTCTAAGTAATTTTATTTTTTAATGTTTTCTTAGGGGTTTTTTAGTTTTTTAGTTTTTTAATTTTTTTTTATATTTTTTTGTATTTTTTAGTATTTTTCTTGTTTTTTTAGAGTTTTTATGAATTTTTAGGGTTTTTAAGATTTTTAGTGTTTTAGGGTTTTTAACATTTTTAGGTATTTAGGGGGTTTTAAGTGTTTTTATGTTTTTCATAATTTTATAGGGTTTTTGTGGTTATTTACATTTTTAGGGGTTTCCAAGTCCTTTTTAGGATTTTTATGGTTTGTAGGGGGTTAAAAGGATTTTTTGGGGGGTTTTTGGATTTTATAGTGTTTTTAGGTTTTTAGGGTTTATTTTTTATTTTTTAGAGGTTCGGAGGATTTTTAGAGTTTTTAATGCTTTTAGGGGTTTTAAGGGTTTTTAGATTTTTTATTAGTTTAGATTTTATTAGTGTTTTTATTTTTTTGTGGTTTATGGGTTTATGGGTTTTCTAGGGTCTTTCTATGTTTTTTAGGGTTTTTAGCATTTTTATGTTTTTAGGGGTTTAAAGTGTTTTTGGATTTTAATGGTTTCTTTGGGTTTTTTCAGGGTTTTTTCAGGGTTTTATAGTTTTTTATATTTTTGGAGATATTATGGGTGTTTTAGGATTTTATGATTTCTAGGGTTATTTGGGATTTTGAGGGTTTTTAGGGTTTTTATGGCATTTTAGGGTTTTAGCGTTTTTTAGGTTTTAGGGGTTTTAATTTTTTTGAGGTTTTAAGGGTTTTTATGGTTAAGTTTTTTATGATGTTAGGGATTTTTTCTTATTTAATAGTATTTTTTCGGTTTTTGGGGGGGTTTTGGTATTTTTTGGGTTCTATGGTTTTAAAAAAAATTATGTTTTTTATTTTAAGGCTTTTTCAAGTTTTTATCTTTTTTTAATGTTTTATGTTTGTTTAAAATTTTTAAGGGTTTAAAGAGTTTTAATAGTTTTTAGGGTCTTTATGGTTTTTAGGTTTTTTAAGGTTTTTGTGGGTTTTATGGTTTTTAGGGATTTTTAGGGGTTTTAGGGTCATTTATGGTGTTTTAAGAAATTTAGTGTTCTTGGTTTTAAAGGGTTTCTTAGTTTTTTTCAATATTTTTAGGGGTTTTTATATTTTTACATATTTTTAGGGTATTTTAGAATATTTATGGTTTTTAGGTTTTTTAGGAATTTTGGGTGTTTTATGGTTTTTTAGTGTTTATATCAATTTTCAGGTTTTTTGGGGTTTTATGTGTTTTTGGTTTATTAGGTTTTGAGAGGGGTTTTTAGTTTTTTAGGGTTCTTAAAGTTTTTAGGGAATTTTAGGTATTTTATAGGATTTATATTGTTACTACGGTTTTTAGGGAATTTTGGTGGTTTAAGAGTTTTTTTTGGGTTTTAGGGTTTTTATGTTTATTTTGATTTTTTAGGGTTTTTATAGTTTTTTATATTTTTTAAATAATTTTAATGGTTTAAAGGGGTTTTATAGTTTTTAATGGTTTTTGGGGTTTTATGGGTATTTATGGTTTTTAAGGTTTTAGGGTTTTTCATGGTTTTTAATGTTTTTAGGGTCTTTTTTGGGCTTTGAGGGGGTTTTATCATATTTAGGGATTTTTTGGGTTTTAATTGTTTTTAGGTTTATAAGGTTTTCTTATGTTTTATAGGTTCTTATTGTTTTTCATTTTATAGGGGTTTTTAGGAATTTTTTAATGATTTGTATGTTTTTATAGAATTTCATGATTTTGAGTTTTTTTAAGGTTTTTATGGATTTTGAGGGTATTTTTCCTTATTTAGATTTTTTTAGTTCTATTTAATGTTTTTTTGTTTTTATGGTTTTCTTAGGGGTTTTAAGGGTTTTTTATGTTTTAAGGACTTTGATGTATTTTTATGTTTTTCATTGTTTTTTAGGATTTTCAGGGATTTTGAGGGGTTTGATATTTTTTATGATTTTTATGTTCATTTATCTTTTAGGTTTTTAATGGTTTTTAGAGTGTTTTAACATTTTTACGGGTTAAATGGTTTTTAGAGTATTTACTGGTTTTTATGGGTTTTAGCGGGTTTTAGGAGTTTTAGGATCTCTTTTATGGGGTTTTTGGGTTTTTAGAATTATTTAGGTTTTTTAGGTTTTTTCAGTTCTTTAGGTGTTTTTATGTTTTTATTGTTTTATTAGGGTTTTTAGGGATTTTTTGGGATTTTTTGGATTTATTTAGTTTTATGGGATTTTTTGGATTTTGATGGTTTTTTGTTTTTTATGTTTTTTTATCATTATTTCGGTTTCTTTGGGGATTTAAGTGTTTTGGGTTTTAAATTTTTTTTAGGTGGTTTCAATTTATTTATATGGTTTTAGGGATTTTTAGGTATTTTATTGGTAATTAGGGTTTTAGGGTTTTTTTGTTTTTATGGTTTTTAGAGACTCTATAATTTGGGGGGTTTAAGATTTTGGAGTTTTCTGGGTTTTTATTTTTTTTAGAGTTTTTTTGATTTTTTTAGGATTTAAGATGGTTTTTAGTGTTTTGAGTGGTTTTTGAGTGTTTTTATTGTTTTTAGTCTTTTAATGGTTTTTAGGGGTTTTATGATTTTTAGGTGGTTTTGGTTTTTTTTATGAGTTTTAGGGTTTTTTAGGGTTTTTATGGGGTTTAAGTGTTTCTAGTTTTTAGGTTTTGTTGAGGGTTTTTAGGGTTTTTATAATTTTTTACATTTTTATGGATTTTTATGGATTTATTTTGATTTTCATGGTTTTTAGGGTGTTTAAGTATTTGGATGTTGTTTTAGTGTTTTTTAGATTTTAGTGTTTTGTAATGTTTTTATTTTTTTTAGGTTTTTAGAGATTTTTTGTGTTTTTAGATTTTTATGTATTTCTTAGGGTTTTTAGGGATTGTATAATTTTTTACCTTTTATGGATTTTTAAGTATTTTTAAGAATTTTTATGGTTTTATGGATTTTGGGGGTTTATAGGTCTTTAGGGTTTTTTAGGGAATTTATTATTTTTAGTATTTTAAGGATTTTAGTGTTTTAGGATTTTTAATGTTTTCAAGGGGGTTTTAAGGTTTCTGGGTTTTTTTGGGATTTTTAAGGATTTTATAGGAATTTTATGGGTTTTTGGGATTTTAAGGGTCTTTAGTGTTTCTTTTGGTTTTAAGGGTTCTTAGTGTTTTTATGTTTTTATGGGTTTTATGTGTTTTTATTTGTTTATAGTTTTCTTAGTGTTTAATGTATTTTTAAATTATTAAAAAGTTTTAGGGATTTTGAGGTTTTTTTGGTTTTCATGATTTTTAGGGTTTTTGAGGGGTTTTAGGTGTTTTATGGTTTTTATGGTTTTTTAGTGTTTTAGTGTATTTTTGAGTTTTTTGGTTTTTAAGGTTATTATATTTTTTTTAATCTTTTTAAATTTTTTAGGGTTTTAAAGGTTTTAGGGGTTTTATGGTTTTTCGGCATTTTTAATTGTTTTAGGGTCTTTTTAATGTTTTTAAGGTATTCAGAATTTTTTTGGGGTTCTTAACTATTTTTAGGTTATTAAGGTATTCTTTTGGTTTTTTAGGTTTATAGGTTTTTTACATTTTTATGTATTTTTATGGATTTGTTTTAGATTTTTATTGATTTTTAGTGTTTTTAGTGTTCTTAACGTTTTTAGGGTTTTTTAGGGGTTTCAATTGTTTTTAGGTTTTTAGGGTTTCCTTATGGTTATAAATGGTTTTATGGTTTTTTCATGTTTTTATGGTCTCACGATTTTATGGATTATTATTTCTTTTTTAGGTTTTTTTGGTTTTTTAGGGGTTTTAGAAATTTTGAGGGATTTTTATGGGTTTTAGGGGTTTTTATGTTTTTTGGGTTTTTTGAGTTTTATTGGTTTTTAGGTTTTTTTTAATTTTTTTTAACTTTTTTAGGGATTTCAAGGGGTTTTAGTGTTTTTAGTGGTATTTTAGGGATTTTATGGGTTTTTGTGGGATTTTTAGGATTTTAGGTGTATGTGTGTGGGGGGGGGGGGGGTTATGGAATTTAGGGGGTTTTAGGGTTTTTATGTCCTCATTAAGGTTTTTAAGGGTTTTATAATTTTTTATGTTTTTTGGGGTTATAAGAGTTTTTAGGTTTTCTAGTTTTACTTATGGTGCTTTAGGGTTTCTACAATTTTTATGATTTTATGGATTTTATATATTTTTTAGGATTTTTATAGGTTTTTAGGGGTTTTAGGTATTTTAAGGGTTTTTAGGGTTTCATAAGGGTTTTAGGGTTCTTAGAGTTTTTAAGGTTTTTAGGGATTTAATTTTTTTATATTTCTAATGTTTTCTTAGTGTTTTTCATGATTTTTAGGGTTTTTAAATTTATTAGATATTTTTAAGGGGTTTTGAGGATTTTTTTGGTTTTTATGATTTTTGGGGTTTTTTTGGGATTTTATGGTTTTTTGGGATTTTTAGTTTAATGGTTTTGATGGTTTTTAATATTTTTTAATGTTTTAATGGGATTAAATGGTTTTTAGAGTTTTTAGTTGGGTTTTAGGGTTTTTATCAGTTTTTAGGGGTTTTATGATTTTTTGATGTTTTAAGTTCTATTTAGTGTTTTTAACTTTTATAGGTTTTTTGAGGTTTCTTTTATAGTTTTTAAGGTATTCTCGTGTTTTTCAGGGGTTTTATGATTTTTTATGTTTTTAGGAATTTTCAAGGTTTTTTAATGGTTTTTTTTGTTTTTTAGATGAATAGGGGTATTTTTGAGTTTTTTGGGTTACTAATGTTTTTTATACCTTTTAACATTCTTATGGGTTTAAAATCTTTTTAGAATTTTTAGTTTTTTAGGGTTTGTAGTGTTTTTTTTGGTTTTATGGGGTTTTTAGGTTTTTAGGGGTTTTAGGGTATTTTTATGGTTTTCTAGGTATTTTAGCATTTTTTTGATTTTATTGGTTTTAAGTGCTTCAAGGTTTTTAAGGTTTTATTAGGGGTTTTTAGGGTTTTTTACAATTTTAGGAATTTTTAGGGTTTTCTTTTAATATTTATGGGTTATTAGGGGTTTTACATATTAGAGGTTTTTTATGTTTTATTAGAGTTTTTCGGATTTTTTAGGGTTTTTTACAATTGTTTTATGGTTTTAGGGGTTTTAAGAATTTTTAGGATTTTAATTATTTCATAGGGTTTTCAGGGGTTTTAATGTTTTTAGGTTTTAGAGTTTTATTGGTTTCTAGGGTTTTTAAGGATTTTATGTTTTTTTATTATTTTTAGGTGTTTTAGGTATTTTGAGATTTTTAAGGGGGTTTTCAGATCCTTAAGTGTTTTTAGAGTTTTTTTGGGTTTATTGGGTTTTTGAGTCGATTTATGGAATTTAATTTTTTTTAGAAGTTTTTAACATTTTTATATGCTTAAAGGGTTTTTAGAGTTTTAGTGGTTTCAGGGTTTTTGTGGGTGTTTAGGGTTTTTTATGGTTTTATGGGGTTTTATGGATTTTAGGGGTTTTGGTCTTATTAGGTCTTTTTAGTATTTTTAAGGTTTCTAGTGTTTTTTGGTTTTTATGGGTTTAAGTGTTTTTAGGTTTTCATGGATTACTTTGGGTTTTTCAGGGTTTTAGAGTTTTTTTACTTTTTTGGGATATTTTACAGTTTTTATGGGTTTTTAGGGTTTTTAGTGATTTTTAGTGTTTTTCTAGTTTTTTGGGTTTTTTAGGGATTTTAACATTTTTATGTTTTTATGGTTTTATTATAGTTTTTCTAGGTTTTTAGTATTGTTTTTTGATTTTAGGGTTTTTAGGGATTTTTTATGATTTTTATTGCTTTTAGTGTTTTTAGGGAATTTTGGCGGGTTTAGGGTTTTTTAGGGGTCTTAGGGTTTTATGGTTTTTTTGGGTTTATGTTTTTTTTTTGAGTTTTTAACATTTTTATGGATTTAATGGTTTTTTCGTTATCTAGCGGTTTTAGAGATTTTATAGGGTTTTAGGGTTTTTTAGGTTTTATGGGATTTTAAGGTTTTCAGCCTATTTTTAGGGTTTTTAGGTTTTTTAGCATTTTTTAGGTTTTTAGGGGTTTTAAGTGTTTTTAGGTTTTTAAGGTTTTCATAGGGTTTTTTATGGTTTTTAGGGTTTTTACATTATTAGATATTTTTAGGGTTTTTTAGGATTTTTATAGGTTTTTAGGGATATTTTGCATTTTTAGGTTTTTAGGCAAGGAAGGTGCGAGGCTAGGCTATTCCTGGCCTCCCAAAATTTATTAAAGGAAAAGAAAAGCAGACAAGTGCGGGGTGGAGCCAAACAGACCACAACCAAAAGGCCTTATACCCCCCATGACATGAAAACACCAAAAGACCCAAAAGCAGAAAAGAGAAAGGAAGGAACTGTGTGTTAACTTCGCTATCCCCATCAGGGTCCCCATCAGCACCATAACCAGAGGAAGCATCCGAATTCACCGACTCCCATTCAGATGATTCATATTTGTTGAAGAAGGCTTCACAATGCTTCCTGAGATCCACGTCCGGCTTCGCTTTGGTAGCCCGATCGTCCCTACCATGTGCGTCTCCTTCACCTTTCCTAGCCTTGGAGGAGGCTCTAGAATCCATTGGCCTAGGAAGAGAAGAATAGTCCCTCCTTGAACTCCATTTCACTGGAGGGTAACTCATCACCTTGGCCTTTCTGTGGGCTTTATCAGAAGGCACTGCCATGTCACCCTTCCAGCTACCTTCAGGAATAGACTGCAGCTTTCTCTTCTGATTACAGCCAGAGGAACCAGGAAGACCCATCATCACCTGCACCCTCTTGATCATAGCCAAGTTGGCGTACATAAGGTCATCGTGGTCCCCAAAAATTTCTCCTAGCCTTATGTGCTCATCATTCTCATCCCCAAGAAAGGCCACCGGTTGCAGATTAGGATTTTGGAAGATATATTTTATATGCTGCTAAAGTGGGATTTCCAAACAGTCGAACATAATATGGTTAGATAGCTTAACACAGGGGGAAACTTCTTGAACAGAACAAGAGAGGAGCTTGGATCAAGTTGTTCAATGCTCCTCCTATCAGCATGAAGGCTATCGAACTGATTCTTGGTCTGAGTGACATCACACAACCCAATTCCAGGCACAACAACATCAATAAGAACTTGCTCCGGTGAATGCACAGTGGGAGGGGGGTTTTCGCACACAAGACCCTCGATCCATCATGGGAGGAATGTTGGTCCGCATCCTGGAGATCAGTAATATCCTCCACATCCTGCATTTCATGTCCCACCAGACTTCCTTCCTCCACATAGTCCAAAAGGACTAGGCCTGTGAACTAGTTCGATGTTAAGACCATCTCATATCCACTTCCCTGACCAACTGCTGGAGGGCCTGGAAAAGTCTCCCTCTCCATCCCATGGAAAGTTAGTCTTAATGTCTTGCTCACGTCCCTATCGGGGTCAGCCTATAGGACCGTGACCCCTACTTCACCAGGAGTGCCATCCCCCACTTCAAGAGAGGCATCAACCCCAGTCCCAAATCACAATTCATTCACTTGAATATGTCCTTGACCAAGATTTTCTCCTCAACACCCTGTCGGGGGGATGATCCCCCTTCTTCCACCTTTTCGTCCTTCTGAACATCTAGCAGAGTCCCGAGGGTCATCATTTCTCACCTCTGGCTCCCCTTTCGAGCTCAACATCGGGGAGGTGGCCTAATTTCCACCCCTAACCACTACACCATCACTACATCTGCATTCCCTTTTCATATGACCAATAGTAAATCATGAGACACAATAATTCATCCATGATTCAAACACCATCGGATTCTTCCACCGAATCTCTTCACCAATTTCAATCTAGAAAAAGTAGACTGGTTCCTTTGAGACATCAATTTCAACACAATCCCTCGGGGAAACTAGATTACATATGGTCCTGGTTCGACAATCCACACACAGAAACCTTCCAACCAAATTTCCCAGCATAGTAATAATGGACAAGGTTGGAAAGGGTAGGGGGAGCTCAGAAAATCTTACCCATATTTCCATCAATGGGGAGTCATGATTTAGATGGAATTCCATGTTCCACTGGAAGAGGGAAAACCGAGCAGCATCACATCTATGAGGAGCTTTTGACCAGGCCTGAATAAGATCTTCCTCTAAAGAGAACCGAATCAAAATGTGGACGGAGTCGACCCAGCCAACAGTGGCGCGGTCCAAGATATCCCAATGCTTGAACACAAATTTTTCAAAGACATCAACTGGGGGATGCCAGTTCATAAACATAGCTATAAGGGTCAGGTTATGAATGGAAAAGGCCTTGTTGAACTTCTCAATCAATAGCAGAAGCTTTGTGAGACCTTCATGCAAACCCGACACCTGAGGGAAAAGATCAATCAGCGGGAAAGCTGGAAGCATATCAAGACCCGAGAAAGGAAATAATTTGTCTTTAACAGGGGGCCGAGATGGCCCCTCCCCAGCAGAGGAGGGAGGCCAGGGCGCAGACATCAACGTCGTCTTCAAGCCAGCAATGATGCGGAAGGGGAGCTATCGCGGGAGCAGAGTAGAGAAGCCATCTTTTAGGTTTTTAGGGTTTTATGTATTTGTTCAGTTTTTTAGTTTTTTAGGGGTTTTAAGGTTTCTTTATTTTTTTAACATGTTTAAGAATTTTAAGTGGTTTTACTGTGTTTATTGGGTTTTAGGATTTTTATGGGTTTTTAGGTATTTTTAGTCTTTTTAGGGGTTTATTGTTTTTTTCAGGGATTTAGTGTTTTTAATGTCTTTTTAGGGTTTTAAAGACATTTAGAATATTTTGGGTTTTAGGGGTTTTATGTGTTTTTAGGGTTTTAAGGTTTTCTTAGGGGATTTAGTGTTTTAAAAATTCTTTATGATTCTAGTGTTTTTTATGTTTTTTAGGATTTGTATGGGGTTTTAGGGTTTTTAGGGATTTTGAGGGTTTTAAGGGGGTGGTTTGTGTTTTTAGGGTTTTTAGATTTTTTGGTGTTTTATGAATTTTTATGTTTTAAGGGTTTCTTTTGGTTTTTCGGGGTTTTAGATTTTTTTATATTTTTAGGGATTTTTTGTAATTTTTTGTTTTTCTATGGTTTTTTGGGATATTTAGGGTTTTAGGGGGTTTTATGATTTTTTTGGGTTTTTAGGTGTTTTTTTGAGTTTATTATGGGTTTTTCTTTTTTTTAATCTTTTTACCTTTTTAGGGGTTTAAAGGGTTTTTATAGTTTTTACTAATATTTAGGGTTTTTATGGGTTTTAGGGTTTTTTATGTTTTTAGGGGTTTGTGGTTTTTATAAGTTTTTAGATTTTTTAGTTCCTTATATGATTTTTTAGATTTTTAGTGTTTTTAGGTATTTTGAGGGTTTTATGTGTTTTTCAGTTTTTATAGTTTTCTAAGTTTTTTCCAAGATTTTTAGGGGTTTTATGTTTTTATAAAATTTTATGGATTTTAATAATTTTATGATTTTTAGGTTATTTAGGGATTTTTATTATTTTAGGGGTTTTCTTAGGGTTTTTATCATTTTCTGGTTTTTAGGGGTTTTAATTATTTTTAGTATTTAAGGTTTTTATGTGTTTTTCTGGGTTTATAGGTTTTTTATGATATTAGAGATTTTTTAGGGTTTTTATGGTTTTTCGAGGATTTAACGATTTTTAGGGGTTTTAAGGTTTTAACGGTTTTTTGGGTTTTCATGGTTTTTTGGTTTTTAGGGTTTGTTTTGAGTTTTTTGAGTTTTTTTTAATGTTTTTATTGGTGTAAAGTATTTTTTTCGTAGTTTTTAGTGGGTTTTTAGGTCTTTTATCATTTTTTATTGTTTTTATGGTTTTAGGGGTTTTTAATGGTTTTTATAGGTTTCTAGGATTTTTTTTATATTTTTAGGATTTTTGTGGTTTCTAGTGCTTTCTAATTTTTTAAGGATCTTTAAACCTTATTTAAATTTTTTTTGGGGGGGGGGTTTAGAGAATTTTATGGGTTTTTAGTGTTTTTTGGGTTTTTAGGGACTTTATCATTTTTAGGGTTTTATAGTTTTAAGGTGTTATTATGTTTTTAAGGTTTTCTTGTGTTTTTTAGGTATTTTAGGGATTTTTATGTTTTATAAGATTTTTAGGTCTTTTTTAGGATTTTTATGGGTTTTAGGGTTTTTATGGATTTTGAGTTGTTTTAGGAGGATTTTAGGTTTTTAGGTTTTTTAAGCTTTCGTTGGGGTTTTGGGTTTTTTTTTATTTTTTAGGTTTTTTAAGTTTTCTTAGAGTATCTTTAATTTTTTTAGGGGTGTCAAGGGTATTTTGAGTTTTAATTTATTTTCAGGGGATTTAAAAAAATTATGTGTGTTTAGGTGTCTTTTTGGTTCTTTTGTGTTTTTTATGGTTTTTTTTGGGTTTTTAGCATTTGTTAGTTTTTATTGGAATTTTACGTGCTTTAAGGTTTTATGTTTTCATTAATTTTTTTTAGGTTTTATGTGGGTTTTTATATATTTAGTGATTTTTATGTCTTTTTCAATATTTTTATGGATTTTAGGGTTTTTAGGGATTTTAGGGGTTTTAATTTTTTGAAGGTTTTTATGGTTTTCTCAGGGTTTTTCTTGGGATTTAGGGTTTTTCTTATGATTTTAGACTTTTTGGGGATTTTTATGAATTTAATGTGTTTTAGGGTTTTAGTTATTTTGAGGGGTTTCAGGGGTTTTTTGGTTTTTCGGTTTTAATGGTTTTTTGGTCTTTGGGGCTTTTTTGTGTTTTTTAGAGTTTTGAACGTTTTTAGAATTTTTAATGTTTATAGTTGTTGAAAGGGTTTTTATAAAATTTAGTGGTTTTATGGTTTTTATGGGGTATTAAGGTTTTTATGGGTTTTATGTTTTTTATGGTTTTAGGGGATTTTTTTTTGTTTTTTGGATCTTTTAGGGTTTTATGTTTTTAGCATTTTTAGGATTTTTATAGGTTTTAGGTTTTTTTAGGTTTTTATAGTTTTATAAGGTTCTTTCATTGTTCTTAGGGTTATTTACATTTTTGGGGATTTTAAGAGATTTTTTGGATTTGTATGGTTTTAGGGATTTTGAGGGTTTTTAGGTATTTTAGGGTTTTTAAAAATTTTAGGTTTTTATGGGTTTGATGTTTTTTTAGGTTTCTAAGGTTTTATTTATGTTTTTAGGTCTTTTAGGTCGTTTTATGTTTTTAGAGATTTTTATGGATTTTTGTAGATATTTATAGTTTTTTGGGATTTTGAGGTTTTTTGGGTTTTTTGGTTTTTTGGTTTTTTGGGGTTATATATTTTTTTCATATTTTTTGGATTTTTAAAGTTATTAGATATTTTTAACATTTCTAGGGGTTTGAAGTGTTTTTAGAGTTAATAGTGGTTTTTAGTTCTTTTATGGGTTTTTAGTATTTTTAAGGATTTTATGGGTTTTACGGATTTTTTTGGATTTCCTGGGTTTTTTGGGTCTCTTTTGGGGGTTTTAAGTTTTTCATCATTTGTTACCTTTTTATAGGATTTATTTGTTTTCAGGATTTAAATTTTTTCTTAGGGTTTTTAGGGTTTTTTTATGTTTTTAGGGATTTAGTTTGTTTTTAGGTTTTTTATGGTTTTAGGGTTGTTAGGGATTTTGAGGGTTTATGGGGGTTTTTAGGATTTTTATGTTTTTAGTGTTTTTTGTGTTTCTTAGGTTTTTAGGGGTTTTAATTGTTTTTATTTTTTAAGGGTTTCTTCATCTTTTTCATGGTTTTTAGTGTTTTTTTGTTTTTTTGGTTTTGTGGATTTTTAAAGGTTTTTATGTTTTTTTAAGTTTTTTAAGGTTTTTAGTGGTTTTAAGTGTATGTATGTTTTTTATGTTTTTCATAGAGTTTTTCATGGTTTTTAGGGTTTTATATTTTTAGGGCAAGGGAAGCTCGGGGCCAAGCTATTCCTGACGCCCCCAAAATTTATTAGAAAAAAAGACACAGCAAACAAGGGAAGAGTGGGGTCAAACAACCCACACCCTAAAACCCTATACAACCCCAAACACAAAAAACCCCCAAAAAAGAAAACTCAAACAAGAAACACCCAAAACAAAACTAGCATAAAACTGAAAATTCTCCAGAATCATCTCCCATCCAATCATCAACCAGTATCCAAGAGCATCAAAACCATCAACACAAACTTTAACAGCCCAGCTTCACCACCTCAAAGCTAGGCAGCAGCCAACATCCAACAACACAATCCAACAACCCAAATTCTAGCATCCATTTTCTTCTCTCCAATCAAGTACACCACTAGAACACATGACAACACCTCTTTCAGCAATTCCCAACCAAGCAGAAGTCGGTACCCAACATCCCCAACTCCAGCATCCAGTGCCTCCTGGCCTTTCAGTGTGCAGCATTCCACACCCAGGTTCCACATCTGCCCGCACCACCACACCATTAAGATCCATCTCCAGCAGAATATAATCACTAGAACTAAAGACAAAGACATAATCTTCAACATATCGCAGCCATGTAACAAACAACATCCTAGAATATCATACCCAGTACCACAAGCAAGGGTAGAAATCCGCTAGCCCCGTTTCCCAAACAACTCTTCCAGCAAGCCGAAAACCCGAAAGCCCGACCAGTACGCAAAAACTCATATCAGAACTAGCAGACAACACCATCATCACAGGTCCAAAAAGGCCACTTTGGAACCGCGTTAGAACATAAACAAAAACCAGATTGCAGGAAAATAAAGAACAACCAGGATCATCAGTAAGAGTCAAGCTCTAGAAAAGGACTTCAGTAGGATATAGAGGACCAAAGAAACCAATTTAGCACCCTGAAGAACCACAAACCATCAAATAAACTAGATCCCCACATAACTTATGCCACCCCTCAATATCACCATGAAATGTAGACAAATCCAATGAACCAGAAAACCAAAACTTTAACATCAGTGCACACCGTTGACCGGAAGATCTGAAAGCCCACACCACCGGACCAGGCATGCCACCAGAAAAACGAAATGACACCCTTTGTACCTTCCATCTTCCATCGTGAATCCCGGAGAACCTGAAAATAACCCTGGATTTCAGATCAAACAAAAGAGAAAACTGTGGCGGATGGGTGATCTAGATCTTCACACCACATCTCTACAGAATCCTCTCATCGCAGCAATCGATCCGCTGAGAAGAAACTCGCATGCATGACGTTACATAGAGAACATTCTAAACGAAACCCCAACCCTCGCCACTACAGATGAATACCCCTACCTTGACAGAGTCTCGATTCTCCCTCTAAGGGAGGGAAATCGAGAAGGAAACGGCCGAAGAGGAGTAGAAGATCGCCGGGACGGAGCCTCCAAAGAGGATTCAGAGTTGAATCCACAGCGAGTACAGCACTGAGAGAGAGAGAGACCAGGAGAGAGTGGAGCCATCTTCTATGGTCTTTTATTCTTACATTTTTAGGGAAAGGCCTTTTATGTTTTTAGGTTTTTTATGGATTTTATATGATTTTTTTGTTTTTAGGGTTTTTAGGGATCTTGAGGGGTTTTAGTATTTTTTAGGGATTTTATGTTTTTTATTGTTTTTTTGGTTTTTTTTTCATTTTTTGTGTTTTTTATGTTTTTATGGGTTGTAAGGTCTTTTAGAGTTTTTAAACATTTTAGTGGTTTAAATTGTTTTAAGAGCCTTGGTGGGTTTTTGGGGTTTTATGGGGTTTTATGGGATGTTATGGTTTTTAGTGGTTTTTATGGTTTTATAGGGTTTTTTGGTTTTTAGGGGTTTTTAGAGTTATTAGAAACTTTTAATGGTTTTTAGTTTGTCTAGGTTTTTTAGGGGTTTTAAGTGTTTTTAGGTTTTTATGGTTTTCTAGGTACTTTCAAGGTTTAAATGGTTTTCTACATTTTTTGGGATATTTTCGTCTTTTTAGGTTATTTATGGGTTTGGGGGGTTTTATAGGATTCTTATGTTTTTAGGGTTTTTAGGGTTTTAAAGGTTTTTTATAATTTGTAGTGATTTTTATGGTTTTCATTGGTTTTTAGTTTTTTAATGTTTTTAGGGGTTTTATGGTTTCTATGGGTTTTAGGGTTTTATGGACATTAATTTTTTTAGTGTTTTTTAGTTTTTCAGAGGTTTTATGTGTTTGTATGTTTTTAAGGTTTTTTTTGGATTTTTAGGGTTTTAGGGTTTTTGTGTTTTTAGGTATTTTTATGTCTTTATTAAGATTTTTAAGGTTTTGAGGTTTTTTAGTGATTGGGGGGGGGGGGTTAGTGTTTTTTAGGGTTTTTAGTGTTTTAATGATATTTAGCATTATTTGGTTTTTTTTATTTTTGGATTTTAAGTTTTTCTTAGATATTTTTAGGGTTTTAGGGTTTTTATGTTTTTAAGGATATTTAGGATTTTTTAGGATTTTTATGGTTTTTGGGGATTTTCATCATGTTTTGGATTTTTAGGGTTTTTAGTGTTTATGGTTTTTAGCAGTTTTAGGGTTTTCTTTGAGTTTTTAGGGTTTTAAAATATTTTAAGGCTTTTAGGGGGTTTTATGGTTTTGGGGGGTTTTGGGGTTTTAGGGTATTTTAGGGGGCTTTAGTGTTTTTAGGTTTTTATGTTTTTTTGGGTTTTTTAGGGGTTTTTTTTTGTTTTTAGGTTTTCAGTGATTTGAGGTATTTTTATGATTTTTATGTATTTTAGGGTTTTTAGGGACTTTAATGGGTTTTGGGGTTTGTTAGGGTTTTTATCATTTTTTAGGTTTATAGGGGTTTTAAGTGATTTACGATTATAAATTGTTTTAGGGTTTTTCAAGGTATTTAGGGGTTAATATGTTATTAGTAATTTTTTGGAGTCTTTAGAGATTATTTTTAGGGTTTTTAGGATTTTTCAGGTTTTTAGGGTTTCTATGTTTTTTGGGGGGTTTGGGGGGGTTTTGAGTTTCTTAGGGTTTTTATGATTTTTAGCGCATTTTAACGTTATAAGGGGTATAGAGGGTTTTGAGAGTTTTTAGTGGTTTTGGGGTTTTTATGGGTTTTAGGGTTATTAATGATTTTTTGTTTTTTTTATGATTTTTAGGGGTTTATGGATTAGGGTCTTGTAAGGTTTTTAGGGTATTTTAGGGTTTTATAGTTTTTAACCTATTTATGATTTTAGGGGTTTTAATTATTTTTAGGTTTTTAAGGTTTTCTTAGGGGTTTTTAGGTTTTTTATTGTTTTTTATGTTTTTAGTGATTTTTATGGATTCATTATGATTTTCATTGTTTTTAGGGTTTTTTGAGATTTTGAGGGTTTTTAGGGTTTTTATGTTTTAAGGGGGGTTTTACAGTTTTTAGCGTTTTTTCAGGGTTTTAAGTGTTTTTAGGCTTTTAAGGTTGTATTAGGGGTTTCAGGGTAATAAAGGGTTTTGAAATTTTTAGGGATTTTTAGTATTTTTAGGGGTTTTAGGGTTTTTATATATTTTTAGGTGTTTTAGAATTTTTAGGTTATAATGGATTTTATTGTTTTTTAGGTTTTTATGGTTTTTTTAGTTTTTAGGGGTTGTAATTCTTTTTAGATTTTTTAACCTTTTTAGGGGTTTAATTGATTTTTATTGTTTTTAGAATATTTTATGGTTTTTATGGAATTTTATTGTATTTAATGTTTTAGGGGTTTTATGGTTTTTAGTGATTTTATGGTTTTTAGGGTTTTTAGTGTTTTGAGTATTTATAGCATTTTAATGTTTTTTTGTTTTTAGCATTTTTTAGGTTTTAGGGTTTTTTCTTAGGAGTTTTCAAGATTTTTCAGAATTTTACGTTTTTAAGGATATTTATGATTTTTTTGGGTTTTATGGGTTTTTAGTGTCCTAATGGATTTGGAAGGCTTTTGGTTTTCTTAGGGTTTTGATCATTTTTTTTATGTTTTTTTGGGATTTATGTGTTTTTATATTTTTAATGTTTAGTTAGGGATTTTCTGAGTTTTTTAGGGTTTTCAAATTTTTAGGGATTTTTAAAACCATTTTAGGGTATTTATGTTTTTAGGTTTTTTATAGATCTTGAGTTTTTTTATAATTTTTATAGATTTTATAGATTTTTTAGGTTTTTAGGGATTCTTTATTTTTAAGGGTTTTAAGGTTTCTTAGAGTTTTTAATGTTTTTATGGGTTTTTAGGGTCTTCATGGTTTTTTGATGTTTTTATAGTTATAAAGTTTTTAGTTTTTATGGTTTTCTTAGGTTTTTCATGGTTTTTAGGGTTTTTTATTTTTTGAAGTATTTTTAGGGAATTTTTAGATTTATAAGATTTTTTTGGGTTTTTAAGGATTTTGAGTGTTTTTTTGGATTTTTAGGGTTTTTTGGTTTTTTGGTTTTTTAGTGGTTCTAAGTGTCTTTAGGTTTTAGGGTTTTGTTAGGGGTTTTCATGGTTTTGATTATTTTAAGTTATTTTAAATGATTTTTAGGATTTTTATGGTTTTTATGGTTTTTTAGTATTTTTATTGGGTTTTTGGTTTTTTTTTGTGTTTTTTGGGTTTTTTAGGATTTTTTAATTCTGTTAATTTTCATAGGGGTTAAATGTATTTTTATAGTTTTTAGTCGGTTTTGGAGTTTTAGAGGGTTTTATGATGCTATAAGGTTTTATGGGTTCTTATGGTTTCTAGGGGCTTTAGGGTCTTTTTACGATTTCTTAGGGTTTTTAACATATTAAATTTTTTTTGCGGTTTCAAGTATTTTTAGGTTTTTATGGTTTTTTATGGTTTTTCATTTTCTTTTATTTTTTTATATTTTTATGGATTTTTAAGGTTTTTTTAGTATTTTATTTATTTTTAGGGGTTTAGGGTTTTTTAGTGTTTTAGGGTTTTTATGGGTTTTTTGGGATTTTATGTTTTTTAAGGGGTTTAAGTATTTTTAGGTTTTTTAAATTTTTTTAGGGTCATTCAAAATTTTTGGGTTTTTATATTTTTATAGATTTTGAGGGATTTTTTATAATTTTTATGTTTTTAGGTGTTTTAGGGATTTTAAGGGGGGGTTTTTTGAGTTTTTTTTTGGGTTTTTTTGGTTTTTTGGGTTTTAGGGGTTTATTAGGGGTTTTAAGGTTTTTAAAATTTTTAGGTGTTTAATGTGTTTTTATAGTTTTAGTGGTATTTAGGGTTTTTATGGGTTTTAGGGGTTTTAAGGTTGTTAGGGATTTTTATGTTTTTAGGGAGTTCGAGGCTATTTAGTATATTTTTAGGGTTTTAACATTTTTAAATTTTTAATGGGTTATAAGTGTTTTTATTTAGTTAAGGTTCTCGTAGGGTTTCTGGTTTTTAGGAACTTTTTGAGTTTTTATGGATTTCTGGGATAAGGAAGATGCAAGAACAGGCTATTCCTAGTCCCCCCAAAATATATAAATAAAAGGCAGACGCCACAGAACAAAAGTAGGGGAGGGGTGGGGCCAAATAGCCCACACCCTAAACCCCAACACAGTCCAAGACCCACACCCCAAAAAGACAAAAAAACACAAAAGAGTAAAATTCATTCAATGCCGCCGCCAAAGTCGTCCAGTTCCACAACGAGAGATCCAAATATTGCACCTAGACCAGCATCCAAGTCAGTAAAGAAAAAGTCTGAATCTACTCCTGTATCCATAGAGTCCCAGTCCGACTCCTAATCCTCCTTCATTCTGAGAATATCCAAGAACTTCTCTCTGGCCCTCACCTACTCTGCATTTCCCAGAGGCCGCTCCCACCTGTTAACTTTATGGTTTAACTTGACCGCCTTTGATGTGGCACGAGTCGCCATAGGTCTCGGAAGGGTAAAGTAATCCTTATGCTGCCTCACTTGGTGGAGGGGGGGGGGGAAGAGATAAAACCATCCTCATGAACTGCCATCCAATGTAGAAATCTATCACTGGACGCACTTGAGACCCTTTTGATACCATCTTGTTTCCTATCCAAGGAGGTGCACCACCCATTTTTTGGAGCGTTTTTTTTTCTTCCTTGGACCTTTCCATAAGAGCATTTATCCTACGTTCATCCTCAGAAAACGTCTCCCCAAGTCTTTTAGCCTCCTCCTCAAGGGGAAACCTTTCCCATTCAACTAGAATCATGTCATGGAGAAGAAAACATTGGTCTTCAGCAAATGGAACACCATAAACTACAGTGGCCTTCTGAAAATTTGAGGCCAACCCACCTTTATCAATTTTGGTCTCCGGTTGGGGGATCCCAGCCAGATCCTCTACACAAGCAGCGCCAGAATTGGGCTCTGATGGGGGGAGTCCCGCCAAGCCCTTCACACAAAAAGAGACAACCTCATCATCATGAGAACTTGTCACTACCCCAATGAAAACCATCTATGTGTCACCGCACCCAATGGATAGAAAGTTGGTTGTGAGCCAACTAGGGAGTCTATCTCTAGGATCATGGGTCTACTCCTCTACCAAAGTCATATCCTGCCCAACCAAAGTCAGCTCTCGCCCATCCTCAACTCCCATGTCCAGTACATCCTTCTACTCCTGCTCAGGCTCTCTCACCTGCACAGCTGCATCACCAACTGTCTCAGTCGAGGATAAGTCCTGAAACCTATTAGAAAGAGCCACATTATTTGCATCTGGAAGTAGGCTACTACTGGTACCCCCACTGCCTTTCCTCTATTCCATCACCTCACCACCCAGGGACTATGCCAGGGGGCCTCCTGATGTTCATGCCCAGGCCAATCTGCCTACACAACAAACTTCCCCTTCTCCATCCCTCTCCCTGAAAATTCACCACTTCCTCAAACGTTATCTATACAAGGAAGCTTTCTCCCTTCACCTGTGTTCAATGCATTAGTGACTAAAGCTCCCAAACCACAACTGCTTCCATCTATATTTAAGTTGAAGCTACTCGAGTCAATCAGATCCACCTATAGATTACTCCCAGTCATTAAATCAATCTTGAGTCGATCAAAGACTACAGCAACCATTGGATGAATGGGAAAAGTCCCAGTCACTCCCTTGACCTCATGCGCTTCCACCAAATTTCGATTGCTATCTCCAGAACTAAACTGAGCCAGATCTAAACCACTCCTACCAGATTTGGCACAACTAGAAGACTAAGCAATATGCCCAAAATTCCAACAGATAGAACATAAGATAGGCCACGATTCAAAAATTACTGGTTGCTTCCAACAGATTTCCTCCCCCACAGCAATCAAGACAACACCCACTGGATCCTTGGAAGCATCAACCTCAATGAAGGCCCTTGGGGCAACAGGATGAAAGAGGGCTCAAGTCCTACTATCCACACAAAGGAACCTCCACACTAGATTCCCTATCATTGAAATTATAGAGAAATTTATTTCAGGAATCTAACCCAAGTCGCAATCATCAGGGAGTTACGCTTCAGGTGAAAGTCAAATCTCCATTGAAAGAGAGAAAAGCGGGCTCCATTATTGCTTCGAGGTTCCGTGGACTAGGAGAGAATCAAATCCTCATTAGATGCGAAGCGAATCATGATGTGAGAGCCATCAACCAGACTTGCATAGCACTATCCTGCAGGTTCCAAATCTCAGAAACAAACATTTCAAAAGTGTCCACCAGGGGGACCACTTTATGAACCTGGAAACTAGAGTCAATCGATGCAGATCCAAACCATTTTTGAATTCCTAGAGAGAAAGAGGGAGATACGGTCAACATTCAAAAAGCTCTGGAACCTTCGGGAAAAGCACCATTTGTGGGAAGGAGAGTAGCAAGTCAGGGGAAGAGAAAGGGCAAAAATGGCAGTCCTCAGATTGAGGACCCTCCCCTGCAGAGATGTGGAGAGGTGCTTGGGTCGCCATCTTCTTCAACCTGGGATAGGAATTCCATAACGAGGGAGCTGAGACGCTGAAGGATCTGCCATCATTTGAAGGATTTATTAAGATAATTTTGGATTTTAAAGGGTTTTATTAGTTTTTAGGGTTTTGAGGGGTTTTGGGGTTTTGGGGTTTTTAAGGTTCTTACGTTTTTTTGTCTTTAGGGGTTTTTTATTTTTTTTGGGTTTTTTTAGGTTTTTTAGTGTTTTTTAACTTTTTAAGAGTTTAAAGGGTTTTTAGATTTTTATTAGTTTTTTTGTGTTTTTAGTGGTTTTAGGGATTTTTAAGGATTTGATAGTCTGGGGGGGGTTAGGGTTTTTAGTGTCTTTTTAGGGTTTTTAAAGGTTCTATAGTTTTCTAGGGTTTTTAGGGGTTTTATGTTTTTTTGGTTTTTAATGTTTTGTTAGGGGTTTTTATGGTTTTTAGGGTTTTTTATGTTTTAAGTAATTTTATGGATTTTTATAGGTGTATTATTTTTTATTAGGGTTTTAGGGATTTTGATGATTTTTTAGGTTTTTTGGGTTTTTAGGGTTTTTAGAGTTTTTTATATTTTTAGGGGTTTAAAGTGTTTTGTGTTTTGTATTGTTCCCTTAGGGTTTTTTACATATTGAGGGATTCCTATGTTTCCTTGGATTTTATAGGATTTTAGGATTTTATGGTTTTTAGTGTTTTTATGAATTTTTAGGGTTTTAAGGGGTATTTAGCATTTTTGGGCTCTTATGGTTTTTAGGGCGTTAGGGTTTTTTTTTATTTTATAGGTTTTTAAGGGTTTTTAGATATTTCTAACATTTTTAGGGGTTTAAAGGGTTCTGGAGTTTTTAATGGGTTTTTAGGGTTTTATTGATTTTTATGTTTTAGTGGATTTATGGTTTTTAGTGGATTTAGGGTTTTTAGAGACTTTTTATGGTTTTCTATGGTTTTAGAGATTTTTAGGTTTTTAGTGGTTTTATGTTTTTTACGTTTTTATGCTTTTCGTTGGGGGTTTTTAGGGTTTATACAATTTTTTACATATTTCAAGATTTTTAGTTCTTTTTAGTATTTTTATGGTTTTTTATGTTTTTATATATTTTTAGGAGTTTTAGTGTTTTACGGGTTATAGGGTATCTAAGGGGTTTCATTATTTTTAGGTTGTTTTGGGGTTTTAATTATTTTTAGGATTTTTAGGTCATCTTAGGGGTTTTGAATTTTTTTTGGGGTTTTTATATTTTTAGGGATCTTTAGGGATTTTTAGTATTTTTATTCTTTTTAGGGATTTTAGTTACTTTTAATTTTAATATGTAATTTTAGGTTTTTTAGGGTTTTATGGTTCTGGGTGGTTTTATTTTATTTTTTATATTTTTAGGATTTTAAAGGGTTTATAGAGTTTTTAATCAATTTTATGGGTTTCAAGTATTTATAGAGTTTTTAGTGAGTTTTTAGGAGTGTTCGGGTTTTTAAGGTCTTTGTTATTTTTATGGTTTTTACTGTTTTTTAGGTTTTTAGGGGTTTTTAGTGTTTTTAGGTTTTATGGTTTTCTTAGGGTTTTCCAGGGTTTATAATGTTTCTAGCATTTTTAGGAATTTAGGGATTATTTATGATTTTTATAGTTTTTAGGGATTTTGATGGTTTTGAGGGTTTGTAGGGTTTTAGGTTTTTAGTGTTTTAGGGTTTTTAGTGTTTTTTACGTTTTATGGTTTTCAAGTGATTTTAGGTTTTTAAGAATTTCTTATGGTTTTTTCAGGTTTTTCAGGGTTTTGAGGGTTTTTTATGATTTTTGGGATTTTTAGGATTTATAATTTTTTTAGGGGTTTTAGGGATTTTTAGGGGTTTAGGTTTTTATTATTTTTAGAGTTTTTAGAATTTTTTATGTTTTTATGGGTTTTATGTATTTTTAGGTTTTAAAGGCTTTCTTTGGTTTTTTCAGGGTTTTCAGGGTTTTTTACTTTTTCTTGGATTTTTATTGCTTTTTAGGATTTTTATGGTTTTCAGGGTTTTTAGGTATTTTGCGGGTTTTTAGGGTTTTTTTAGGGTTTTTTGGGTTTTTATGGGTTTTGGGGTTTGAAGTTGTTTTTTTAGTTTTGGGGGTTTTAAAGGGTTTTTAGAGTTTTTTAACGTTTTTAGGGACAAGAGGTTGTAGAGTTTTTTGTGGGTATTTACAGTTTTTATGGGTTTTTATGGGTTTTATGTTTCATATGGGGTGTTTTTATTTTTTTGAATTTTTATGGTCTTTAGGGTCTTTTTAGGATCTTTTTACCTTTTTATGTTTTTAGTGTATATACATTTTTAAGGTTTTATTAGAGTTTATCAAGGTTTTTGGGGTTTTAAACTTGTTTAGGGGATTTTAGGGATTTTTAGAATTTTTATGGTTTTTAGGGTTTATAGGGATTTTGAGGTGTGTTCGGGTTTTTTATGATTATTATGGTTTTTATGGGTTTTAACATTTCTATAGTTTTTAAGTGTTTTTTGGTTTTTAAGGTTTTCTTAGGGGATTTCAAGGTTTTTAGGGTTTCTTATGTTTTTAGGGATTTCTAGTGATTTTTTATAAATTTTATTGTTTTTAGGGTATTTAGGCATTTTGAAGGATTTTCGGTTTTTTAGGGATTTTTTGGTTTTTCTGTGTTTTAGGGGTTTTTCTGAGTATTTTGGGTTTTTTAGTGGTTTTGGAGTTTTTTTATCATTTTCAAGGATTTAAATATTTTTATAATTTTTAGTTATTTTTAGGGTGTTCATGGATTTTAGGGGGTATTAGGGTTTTTAGGGGGGACTTGGTTTTTTAGGGTTTTTAGGTGTTTTAGTGTTTTTCAGTTTTTTAGGGGTTTTAAGTGACTTAAGGTTTTTAACGCTTTCATAGGGGTTTTCAGGGTTTCATGCATTTTCATTGATTTTTGGGATTTTTATGATATTTATGGTTTTTAAGCTGTTTAGGGATTCAAATGGTTTTTATGGTTTTTAGGGTTATTTAGGATTTTTAGCAATTTTTAGGGTTTTAAGGTTTTCTTAGAGTTTTTTTAGGGTTTTAGGGTTTTTTACATTTTTATGGACATTTAGGGATTTTTTGGATTTTTATCTTTTTTAAAGATTTTTAGGGTTTTGAGGGGTTTTAAGGCTGTTATGGTTTTATAGTTTTTTGGGTTTTTATGGTTTTTTTAAAAAAATTAGGTTTTTAAGGATTATAGATTTTTTTTAACGTTTAATGGGTTTAGAGGGTTATTAGAGTTTTTAGTGGGTTTTTACGTTTTTTTTGCGTTTTAAGGTTTTTTTGCGATGTTTAGGGTTTTTAGGGGTTTTGGGTTTTTTGGGTTTTAGCATTTATTTCTGTTTTTATGGGTTTTAAGTATTTTATGGTTTTTAAGGTTTTTTTAGGGGTTTTCCATGTTTTATGGGGATATGTTTTTTGGTATTTGAGGGATTTTTTAGGATTTTTATGGTTTTTAGGATTTTTAGGTATTTTTATGTTTTTTAGGTTTTTTAATGGTTTTAATGGTTTTATCATTTTAAGGGTTTTTTGGGGTTTTAATTATTTTTAGATTTTTAAGGTTTTTTATGGTTTCTCAGGGTTTTAGGGGTTTTTATATTTTTAGGAATTTTTATATCTTTTTTGGTTTTTTACAGTTTTTAGGGTTTTAGGGAATTTATGGGTTTTTTGGGTTTTGGAGGGTTTTTTTGTTTTTTAGGGTTTTGAAGATTTTTTTGGGGTTTTTAATTGTTTTTAGAGTTTTTTAATGTTTTTAGGGGTTTTAATGTTTTTTTGAGATTTTACTGTTTTTTGGGTTTTTATCGTTATTAAGGGGTTTTATTGTTTCTAGGTTTTTTTTATGGTTTTTAGGGTTTTTATCATTTATCAGGTTTTAGGGGTTTTAAGTGGTTTTAGGTTTTTAAGGTTTTCTTAGGGATTTTGGGGTTTTGGGGGTTCTTTAGTTTTTTTTAGGGATTTTGGGATTTTTTTGGCCTGTAAGGGTTTTAGTGATTTTGAGGGGTTTTAGGATTTTTTAGTGTTTTGGGGGTTTTATGGGTTTTTTACATTTTTAAGGTTTTTTTTGAATACTTTAGGGTTTTAGGTTTTTTATAGTTATTAATCATTTTTATATGATTAAAGATTTTTTAGTGTTTTTAGTGGTTTTAGGGGTTTAATGGGTTTTTAGTGTTTTTAATCTTTTTAGGGGTTTTTCTGGTTTTAGGATTTTTAGTGTTTTTAGGAATTTTTAGAGTTTTCAGGGGTTTTAGGGTTTTTAGTATTTTAAGGATTTTTATAGGTTTTTAGGTGTTTAAAGAGTTTTTAGTTTTTTAATATTTTCATGGTATTTTTAGGTTTTTAGGGGTTTTTACATTTTAGGGTTTTTAACAGAATTTTATGGGTTTTTAGGGTGTATAGGGATTTTAACGGTTTGTAAGGATTTAATGGTTTTTTAGGTTGAATGGTTTTTTTATTTTTGTGTGGGTTTTATGGATTTTTTATATTATTTTAACGATTTTAGGGGTTTTAAGGGTTTTAGAGTTTTTAAGGATTTTTGGGGGTTTATGGTTTTAGGGTATTCTTAATGTTTTTCAGGGTTTTAAGTGTTTTTTATGTTTTTAGGTATTTTTAGGTTTTTTATGATTTTTATGGTTCTTTAGGGTTTAAATAGATTTTGAGAATTTATTGGCTTTTTGGATTTTAGGGTTTTTTTAGGATTATATCATTTTTTTAGTTTTTAGGGTTCAAATTGTTTTTAGGTTGTTAATGTTTTCTTAGTATTTTTTTGGGGTTTCATAGTTTTTATGTTTTTAGGGATTTTTAGTGATTATTAAGTATTTTTAAGGTTTTTTAGGGTTTTTAACGATTTTTAAGTTTTGTTAGGTTTTTAGGGATTTTAGGGTTTTTTTGAATTTTTAGAGTTTTTAACGTTTTTAATCTTTTTATGGGTTTAAAGGGTTTTTCAAATTTTTAGTGGGTTTTTAGGGTTTTTAAAGGTTTTAAGGGGTTTTTATTCTTTTTAGGGATTTATCACTTTTAGGTTTTTAGGAGGTTTAAGTACTTTTATTTTGTTAAGATTTTCTTAGGGTTTTTAGGATTTTTTATGTTTTTGGAGATTTTTATGGTTTTTAAAGGATTTTTATGGTTTTTAGGGGTTTTAGAGATTTTTGTGTTCTCTTATGGTTTTTAGGGTTTTTATTATTATTTGAGTTTTTAGGGGGTTTTTTTTTGAGTTTTTAGGGTATTTATGGTTTATAAGACTTTTTTTTACATTTTTAGGGGTTTAATGTGTTTTATCATTTTTAGTGGGTTTTTAGGGTTTTTATGGGTTTTTATGTTTTTTAGAGTTTTAATGGGTGTCATGGACATTTTAGGATTTTTAGTGTTTTTAGGTTTTTTAAGTGTTTTAAAAGTTTTTATGTTTTGAAAGTTTTTATAGGGTTTTTATGGGTTTTTATGGGTTTTTATAGTTTTATGAATTTTTAGGGATTTGTATGTTTTTTTATGGTTTTTAGGGTTTTATAGGTTTTAGTGTTCTTTAATGTTTTTATGGGTATTTATGGTTTTTAAGGTTTTTATGATTTTTAGGGGTTTTTTGGTTTTTAGAATTTTTATTTTTTTTTGGGATTTATAAGTTTTTTGGTTTTTAAGGATTTCTTACTATTTTAGGGATTTTATGGTTTCTTACATTTTATTGATTTTTCAATATGTTTTTATAATTTTTATTTTTTTCGGATTTTTAGGAGGGATTTTAGGGCTTTATGGTTTTTTTGTGTTTTAGGTTTTTCTAATTTTTAGGGGTTTTAAGGTTTGTTAATTATTTTGAGGTTTTTAGAGGTTTAAAGGGTTTTTGTAGTTTTTAGTGTGTATTTAGGGTTTTTATGGGATTTTATGGTTTTTTAGGTTTTTAGGTGACTTATGCTATTTATAATTTTTAAGGGTTTAGGGTATTTTAGGGTTTTGAGCACTTCTAGGCTATTTTGGGGTTTTATGTGTTTTTATGTTTTTGAGGTTTTCTTAGTGTTTTTGAGGGTTTTAGGGTTTTTACATTTTGGGTGGATTTAGTTGTTTTTTGGTTTTTTATGATTTTTAGCGTTTAGAGGAAGTTTGAGGGGTTTAGGGTTATTATGGTTTCTTAGGGTTTTTAGCGTTTTTATTGTTTTATGGGTTTTATGTGTTTTTAGGTTTTTAAGGTTTTCTTTGGGGTTTTCAGGTTTTTTTGTGTTATTTATGTTTTTAGGTATTTTTAGGGATTTTTTAGAATTTTATGGGTTTTTAGGGTTTTTAGGGGGTTTAGGGGTTTTAGGGGTTTTAGGGGTTTCCTGGTTTTTTTTTGGGGTTTTTAGGTTTTTTTGAGTTTTTAGGGGTTCATGTTTTTAGAGTTTTTTTAATGTTATAGGGTTTAAAGGGTTTTTAGATTTTTTGCTGGGGTTTTAGGGTTTTGTAGTGTTTTAGTGTTTTATGGTTTTTAGGGGTTGTATGGTTGTTAGGGGTTTAGGGTTTTTATGGATATTTAGGGTTTCTAGAATTTTTTAGGGTTTTATGGGTTTTAAGTTCTTTTAGTGTTTTGAGGTTTTCTGAATGTTTTTTATGGGTTTTAGGGATTTTTAGATTTTTATGTATTTTTAGGGATTTTTTAGATTTTTATGTTTTTCTAGGTTTTTAGGGATTTTAGGGGATTTTGTATTTATGGTGTTTAGGGGGTTGAGTTTTTTTTAGTTCTTATGGGTTTTTAAGTAATTTTGGAGTAATTTTATGTTTTTAGTTGTTTAATGTTTTTTAATAATATTTATTGGGTTTTTATGGGTTTTAATGGATTTTTAATTCTTTTAGAGGTTTTTATGGTTTTAAGGTGGGTTTGGGTTTTTGGTTGTTTTTTGGTTTTATAGGATTCATAGAATTTTTAGGTTTTTATGAGTTTTCAGTGTTATTAGGTTATTAAGGGTTTCTTAGTATTTGTTAGGGTTTTTAGGATTTTCACGTTTTTATGGATTTCATATGATTTTATGGATTTTTTGGGGTTTTAGTGATTTTGAGGTTTTTAGGGTTTTTAGTGTGTGTTTTTTTTGTTTTTTTGGGTTTCTTGAATATTTGACATTTTAGGGGTCTAAATGGTTTTTATAGTTTTTACTGCGTTTTAAGGTCATTATTGGTTTTTAGGTTTTTTTATTTTTTAGGAGTTTTATTCGTTTTATTGGTTATAGGGGTTTTAGGGACTTTATGGTTTTAAGATTTTTTACCATTTTTTTGGTTTTTTAGGGGTGTGAAGTTTTTTTTAGGTTTTTAAGGTTTTAATAGGGATTTTTAGGCTTTTTAATGTTTTTAATGTTTTTTGGGATTTTTAGGGATTTTGAGGGTTTTAAGGGTTTTTATGGTTTCAGGGGTTTGAGGGGTTTTATGGTTTTTAGCATTTTTTAGGTTTTTAGGGGATTTAGGTGTTTTTAGTTTTTTTATATTTTTCATAGGGTTTTTCAAGGTTTTTAGGGTTTTTTATATTTTATGTATTTTCAGAGATTTTTTTCAGATTTTTATGGTTTTTAGGGATTTTAGATATTTTGAGGGGTTTTAGTGGATTTTAGGGATTTTAGGGTTTTTAGTGTTTTTAGGTTTTTCGGGGTTCTATGTGTTTTTTGGTTTTAATGTTTTTCGTAGGGTTTTTTAGGGTTTTTAGGGGTTTTAACTTTTTTAGGGATTTTTAGGGTCTTTTTTTGGATTTTTTTAGTTTTTATGGTTTTTAGGGATTTTGGGGGTATTAGGGTTTTTAGGGTTTTTAGGGTATTTATGTTTTTTTGGGGTTTTAGGGGTTTTTTGAGTTTTTTAGGGTTTAAAATGTTTTTTAGAGTTTTTTTTAACATTTCTTGGGGTTTGAATTATTTTTAGAGTTTTTAGTAGAATTTTAGGGTTTTTATGCGTTTTTATGGTTTTCAAAGGCTTTTAGTGGTGTTTATCATTTTTAGGTTTTTTAGGTTTTTTAGGGTTTATAGGGGTTTTTTAGGATTTTTATAGTTTTTTAGGCTTTTATGGGTTTTATGAGTTTTTAGGGTTTTCTTATGGGGTTTTATGCTTTTTAGGGGTTTTTAAAGTTTTTTACAACATTTAGGTTTTTTTATCAATTTTATGGTTTTTTAGGGTTTTAAAGTATTTTCATGTTTTATGGGGATTTTTTAATTTATTGGGTTTTTTTGGGTTTTTAGTTATTTTTTTAACATTTTTAGGGGATTAAAGGTTTCTTAGAATTTGTAGTGGGTTTTTAGGATTTTTATGGGATTTTAAGGATTTTAAGGATTTTAGTGGTTTTTATGGTTTTAAGGGGTTTTTAGGTTATTTAGGTTTATAAGGTTTTTAGCGTTTTTGGGTATTTATGGGTTTTAATGGTTTTTAGGGTTCTATTGTTTCTTAGGGGTTTTTAGCTTTTTAGGGTTTTTTATGTTTAAAGGGATTTTAGGGACTTACTAGGATTTTAAGGGTTTCTAGGATTTTATGGGATTTGGGGGGGTAGTGTTTTTTAGTGTTTATAGGGTTTTCTCTTTTAGGGTTTTTATGAGTTTTTAGGGTTTTTATGGTTTTTTTGATATTTTTTACATTTTTAGGTGTTTAAAGGGATTTTAGATTTTTAGTGGGTTTGAAGGGTTTATATGGGTTTTTAGTGGTTTTAGGGATATTTATGGTTTTAGTGGTTTTTAAGGTTTTATGGTCTTTTAGGGTTTTTAGAATTTTTATGTTATTTATAGGTTTTAACTCTTTTTAGGTTTTTATGGTTTTATTAGGGGTTTTTAGTGTTTTTAGAGATTTTTCATTATCAGTTATTTTGATTTCTTTTTAGGAATCTTATTTTAGGGTTCTAGAGACTTTGATTATTTTTAGGATTTTTAGGGTTTTTGGATTTTTAGGGGTTTTATATTTTTTTAGGTTTTTATAGGTTTTAAGTGTCTGTAGATTTTTAAGGTTTTATTTGGGTTTTTCAGGGTGTTAGTTTTTTTAGGTTTTTAGGTTTTTTTAGTTCTTATTTAGATTTTTATGGTTTTTATGGTTTTTAGGGATTTTGAGGGTTTTTATGGTTTTTTATATATTTATTACATTTTTAAGGGTTTCAAGGGGTTTTAGTGTTTTATTGATTTTTTGGGTTTTTATGTGTTTTAGGGATTTTATGGTTTCAGCTGTTTTATTGTTTTATGGTTTTTTGTATTTTTTAGGTGTTTTTAGGTTTTAGGTGTTTTAAGATTTTTTAGATTTTTATGGTTTTGTTAGGGGTTTTCAAAGTTATTGGGGTTTTTTATATTTTTAGGTATTTTTTGGGATTTTTAGGATTGTAATGGTTTTTTTTATTTTTCAAGATTTTTAGGGCAAATAAGGTGCGGGGCCAAGCAGAAGGCTTGGTCCCTCAAGTGTATAAATGAAAAATAAAGTGCAAGGCATTGCAAGGGGGACCTATGCAACCAGGTACGTGTATCACCCTTCATGTCCGAATCCACAATTGACGCACGAAAAGAGGGAGCAACAAAAGACCACCATGAGCATCAAGATTTTTAGGGGATTTAGGTGTTTTTAGTGTTTTAGGGTTTTTAGCATTTTTTAAGGTTTTGAAGTGTTTTTAGGGTTTTTAGGTTTTCTTTGTGTTTCTAAAGGTTTATTGGGGTTTTTGCATTTTTACATATTTTTATGACTTTTTTAGGATTTTTATGGTTTTTAAGGTTTTTTGAGACTCCAAGGGGTTTTAAGATTTTTTATGGTTTACATGGTTTTTATGGTTTTTTTGGGGATTTTAGGGTTTTTTTTAGTTTTTTATGGTTTAATTTTTTTATAGATTTATCATTATTGGGGGTTTAAATGGTTTTTATAGTTTTTATTGATTTTAGGGTATTTATGGTTTTTTAGGGGTACTATGGTTGTTAGGGTTTTTTGGGTTTTAGGGGTTTTAGGGGTTTTAGGGTTTTTTAGGGTTTTTTTGTTTTTAGTGCTTTTAGTGCTTTTTTTGTTTTTAGGTCAAGGAAGGCTCGGGGCCAGGCTATTCCTGAGTGCCCCCAAAATTAATTTAAAAAAGACACGAAGAAACTGCAGACAAGGGAGGGGTGGGGTCAATCAACCCACACCCAAAAACCCTTAACAAACACACACACAAGCCCAAAAAAAGGAAATGCAATGAAAGAAAAAGACACGAAAACCAAAGGTAACAGAAGTATCATCACATCACATCCAGCCAAAACCAGCATTCAGCAACACCACATCCAAGTATAAACCAATATCCAGCAACATCTCTCAGCAGCAACTCCAAAGCATCTCCCAGCCAAACAGAACCAGCATCCCATAGCACCAACCAGCCCTCAGCCTCCAGCAACTCTTCTTCCATACCAATAGCCAGATCCAGTAGAGGTCCACTACCCAACCAGCCATAACAAACCAGCCCCAACCGAAACTTATACCCAAACATCCAGCCACATCTAGCATCACAACCAACCAAGAACCAATACACGTAGTATATCACAAGAAGACCAGTCACAACCAATAAACACCATCGGTTCACAGCCACAACAACACCTCCATCACCTCCTTTATAGGTAGAAAACAACAACCAGTAGCCCATTGTCTAGCATCCATCATCCTCAATCCAAAAAAAAAACCAAAAGTCCAGCAAATCGTATAAAACAGCTCACAGCCAACAACATAGAAAAACATAGCAATGAACATTTTATAGTGGCTCCTGCATCCACCAAAATCACGATTCGACTTCAACATTTCGTGAGAAAAATCCACCACAGTAGAATCACTCCAGAACCGAATCATATCATAAGATCAGAACCAGAAAATGTACCTTATGACACATCCCGGGAGTAGCAGCCCACCAGAGACATCCACTATTATAGAATACACGAAACTGCAATAATGAACCATCCAAGAAGAAAACCCTGGGTAGGCCTGTTGACAAAGCTTCCTCTACACCTTTTAGGGGTTTTTAGCATTTTTTAGGTTTTTTAGGGGTTTAGGTGTTTTTTGGTTTTTAGGGTTTAAAAATAGTTTTTCAATGTGTTTTTAGGGTTTTTACATATTTATGGATTTTCAAAGATTTTTATGATTTTTATGGTTTTTTAGGGTTTTAGGGATTTTGATGGTTTTTTCGGGTTTATAGCATTTTTTTAGTTTTTTAGGGGATTTAATAGTTTTTATGGTGTTAATATTTCATTAAGGTTTTTGAAGGAATTTTGGGTCTTTTAAATTTTTAATTATTAATATGGCTCCTTAGGATTTTTTTGGTTTTTAGGGTTATTTTGGATTTTTTGGGTTTTTTGGGGGTTTAAGGGTTTCTTTTGTGTTCTGGGGGGGGGGGGGGGGGTTTAGAGTTTTTAATGTTTTTTAGGGTTTAAAATATTTTTTAGAGTTTTACTGGATTTATGGTTTTTTGTGTTTTAGTGTTTTTATTGGTTTTAGGGGTGTTTATGGTTTTTGGGTTTTTAGGGTTTTTAGGGATTTTTAGTGTTTTTAGAATTTTTAGTTTTTTATGGGTGTTAATTGTTTTTAGGTTTTTTTATGGTTTCTTATGGTTTAACCGTGTTTTTTAGGTTTTTAGGGGGTTTTATGTTTTTATGGATTTTTATGGATTTTTATTAATTTTTAGGGTTTTTAGGGTTTTTTAGTGTTTTGTCATTTTTTTAGGTTTTCTAGAGGTTTTAAGTGTTTTGAGAATTTAATATTTTATTTGGTTTTTTGAAAGGTTTTATGGTTTTTATATTTTAGTTATTTTTAGTGATTTGAAGGGTTTTTATGGTTTTTTATGTTTTTTTGGGATTTTGAGTGGTTTTAGGGTTTTTAGGGTTTTTAGATTTTTATGGTTTTTTGGGGTTTTTTGAGTTTTTTATGGTTTTAAATATTTTTAAGAGTTTTTTATCATTTTTATGGGGTTTATAGGGATCTTATAGTTTTTATTAGTTTTGAGGATTTTTATTGTTTTTAGGGGTTTTTAAGGTCTTTAGGGGTTTTTATGGTTTTTAGGGGGTTTGGGGTTTTTAGGGACTTTTAGGGTTTTTAGCATTTTTTAGGTTTTTTAGGGGTTTTAATTTTTTTTAGGTTTTAGGGTTTTCTTAGAGTTTTTAGGGTTTTAGGGGTTTTTACATTTTTAAGAATTTTTAGGGTTTTTATGGGATTTTTTGGGTTTTAGGGATTTTGAGGGTTCTTAGGGCTTTCTTAGGTTTTTAGCATTATTTATGTTGTTGGGGGTTTTAAGGGTTTTTTATGGTTTTTAGGGGTTTTTAACATTTTAAGGTATTTTTTAGGATTTTTATGATTTTTTAGTATTTTTTTAGATTTTGAGGGTTTTTAGGGTTTTTAAGGTTTTATGGTTATTTAGGGGTTTTAGGGTTTTTTTGATTTTTTAAGGTTTTTATGGATTTTTAGAGTTTTTAAAGTTAATAGGGGTTTAAAGAGATTATAGAGTTTTTTTTGATTTTAGGCGTTTTATGTGTTTTTAACTTTTTTTTAAGGTTTTTAGGGGTCTTTATGTTTTTTTGGTTTTTAGGGTGTTTGTGGTTTTGAGAGTTTTTAGTGTTTTGGGGTTTTTAATAGATTTAAGTATTTTTAGGTTATTATGGTTTTCCTAAGGGTTTTCAAATTCTTTGGGGTTTTTTAAAATTTTAAGGATTCTTAGATATTTCTTTAGGGTTTTATTAGTTTTTAGAGTTTTTAGTGATTTTAGGGGTTTTATGGATTTTTAGGTTTTTTATGGTTTTTTGGGATTTTTGAGATTTTTAGGGTTTTTAATGTGTTTTAGTGTTTTAAATGTATTTTGGGGTTTAAATGTTTTTCGAGATTTTAGTGGTTTTAGGGATTTTATGAGGTTTCTTGGTTTGTTATTGTTTTTAGCGTTTTTATGGGTTTTAGGGGTTTTAGGGTTTTAATGGTTTTTGGGGGGTTTTAGCATTTTTTTAGTTTTTTTAGGTTTTACTATAGGATTTAAGGTATTTTAGGGGTTTTTATGTTTTCGATATTTTTAGGGATTTTGTAGGAATTTTATGGGTTTTGAAGGTTTTTCGGGGTTTTTTTTTTATTTTTTACGGTTTTTTAGGGTTTCTTAGTTTTTAAGGATTTTTTAGTTTTTTATGGTTTTAAAGGTTTTTTAGTGTTTTAATGTGTTTAGGGGTTTAAAGGGATTTTATAATTTGTAGTGTTTTCTAAATTTTTTATTGTTTTTTCAGGTTTTTTATGTTTTAGGTTTTTTATGGTTTTTTGGGTTTTAGGGACTTTTAGGGGTTTTATAATTTTTTGGGTTTTTAGGGGTTTTAAGTGTTTTATGTTTTTAGTTTTTAATGTTTTATTATGGTTTTTAGGGTTTTTTGTTATTTATATTTTTAGAGAATTTTAGTGATTTTTTAGGATTTTTGTGGGTTTTTAGGGTATTTTAGGGGTTTTAGGGGGTTTTAGGGGTTTTAGGGGTTTTATGGGGTTTTAGGGGTTTTTTAGGGTTTTATGAGTTTTTTAAGGTTTTGAAGGATTTTTAGAGTTTTTTATCATTTTTAGGGGTTTAAAGGGGTTTTGGAGTTTTTAGTGGTTCTTTAGGGTTGTTTCCTATGAAAATCGTGGTTCCCCTTTATGATTGATTGTGGGGGGTTTGAATTTTTCCCAATCATTCAAGTCGGTTTCAACATTTTAGAACAACATACAATGGGTTATTCATGGATCTAAAAACACCCAACAATTCCCTCATTTGTAAAGTTTCACGAACCTTCTTTCCCAAGGTTGGTGGTTGTTGAGAAGTGGCCCAACAATGCTAAGGGACTCACATTGGTCAAGAGGATGGGAGGTAGGTTTCATCACACCCTTTTGGGGGAAACTATATATGATTTATAACATGTTCATGAATCATTTGATCATTCCCAAGTATAACATAAGCCACCCTTGAATTAATGAACAATTATTAGAATGCATGGATTCGAAATTATTTGTATGTATCCAAGGTTATCCATCAATGAAGGGATCTTTATGTATATGAGGTTCCCCATCAATAGTACCATTTTACATGTGGATTAGAGATTCTTATATTGTTCATCATTATGAATCTAGATTTATGTTTTATAGTGGGGTGCTCTGGAGTTTATCATCATCCAAGGAGAGGAGAGTTGTTTTGATATCAGGATCAAACCCATAAGATGGTCTTCCAACGTGTCCTTGTGAAAGGAATCAGAACCCACACAATCTTGTGCTTCTTAATGAGGCACGCCACATTTTAAGGTCGTGTGATGAGGACCAAACCATGAATTTTAACGTCATAAGGCAAGGAAATATAGGTAAAAGGTGCATATTCAATGTTTGGTGTGGGACTTAAACCAAAGAAGCCAGATATGCCTGGAAAATATGTGGTCTCCCATGTGGGATATGATCTTACGTGGAATATGGCCAAATAAGTTTGGTGATGAAAGGGACCCAAAAGTAATATCTCCCTCCGGGGTGAATATGACCCTACTGGGGATGTAGCATGAAGAAAATTATGGTGAATTTGGGTGTTGGGTTTGGATCTAAAGGGGGCTTCCTACGGATCCCTATTAGTTATGAATCAAAGAACATGTAGTTTAAAAAGGTTAAGTCTTACATCCTATAGAGGAGGCCCATAGGTTATTCATCAAGAATATAGAACATTGAAAGTTTAGGTATGGTTTCGGGGCTCACACCATATAAGAGACCCAAATTTATGGAACTGTGAGGAAAGTCTCGAATCATAGTGATTTGGAGGTTTGGCTGAGGCTTACGCACAGGAGGATGGCCAATGAGTCTTCTTGGGGATTATATTGAATATTAATCCTTTAGGTTCTTGGGTAAGGATGGATATTATACAAAATAAGAGGCCAGTAAGTGCTTGGGATCATGCAAATGTCATGACCGACACTAGCCTCTAAGACTAAGTGATTCATTCTCGGTGTGAGAAACAAGAGAAAGTGGTAGATCTGAAGATCACACAATCCACTTTTTTCACTAGTGGATGGATTATAGAGCCTAAAGGGATAGGGTGTGGGAGATCTATAGTGGTTTCTCCTCTCTTGTTTTCATAGCTTGGGTCTAAAGGGAGAGAGAAAGGGATTTGAGTGTGCTTGTCTCCTGAATTGTTTTGGTAACCAGGATAGTCACACCGATTCCTAGTTACGACCCAAGAAAATGAAGAGGAGGAATGTATCCTATATTAAGAAATACTAGGGGATTACTCCAGGAGGGATTCCCTACTCCCGATTTTAGAGAGGATGATAGAAGGATCCAACACTTTCCCTTATCAAAGGGATATGTGTGTTTTCCCTCTCAATCATTGAAAATGGGAGGTCCATGTGAGTACCACAATGGTTGGGATCCTTGTAACCATGGTAATGTATGCTTGAAAACATTATGAGGATACCCCTTGTTAGGGATGTTACCATATAACCCTACTTACCATGGGTATGTATGCTCTAGAGGACACACTGGTGTGTGGAATGATTTGATCATACATATTATGTGGCATTGGCAGAGGCCTTGTCCTAACAACACTAGAATGGTTCACAAAGAGGCCAAAGTGGGGCCAAATCTTATGTTGGAGGTAGGTAATGTGAGTGAGAATGATATACATCCTCTGATTCCCCATTCTATATAGCGTGTTTCTTTGCAAGGTGGGTTTCCCTCCATATAGCATTTTTCTATGTGGGCATGGGTTTCATCCACATAGCATTTTGTAACACGTGCCTAGGTTTCACCCGTGTAGCTCTTTGATACATAAGAATGGGTTCCACTCACATAGTGATTTTCTATGTCAGTATGAGTTCCTCATGTGTATCACCTTCAGACATAGGGAAGGGATCCCTCTTTCTAGTTTTTTAGTACACAGGTTCATGGGCCGAAAAAAGGTCAACCGCTTTGTACTTCATGGAATTTTATCCGCAAAGGGTTTTGGGTTTGTGGATGTATGAGAAAATTTTTTATACCTTAATATTATGTGGTAGGTTTACCTCCTCGGGAGCAATGGATATAGCACTTTATTCGAGTTCTCCTCTGTTTTTCAATTCCCCTATGGAGTTTTTTAGTGAGGAATCAGGGTAAATGACCACTGGGATTGATGGTCATCCATAGTGGGTCGCTTTTACTTTGTTTGTAGGATCCCAATTATGGAAATGTCATCCCATGAATGATTTATTTTGTGGGGGACATAAAATATTGTCGAGGCTCGAAAATGATAAATCATTTGGAGGGATGGAAATCACCGCCTGGACTTATAGAAAATATAGTTTTGTTCACAGGCACTATTAGACACTGTTATATCCCACAAAAAATTTCATTTTCAGGATTCCATGTGGAGCAGTGGTCTGTATAATGAGTTTTTCTATGTGCAACTACGCCTTCCTTTTTGTCTTCACATTCTATAACGTTTTTCAAAGTCTTCTTTAGGTTAATTTTACCCTTAAAAAATTCATGAAAGTATTTTCACCTTCCATGAGGAGTTTTTAGGACCCAAAAAATTTCCCCCATCAGAATGGAATCTGATCAAGATGAAGAGGAGGCGGTTGAGATAAATAACTTGGTACGATTTTAACCACTTTTGTGGTATGCATGTGGACCCGTAAAGGGGACCATGCCTATAAAGGGGGGCTCATTTTTCATTTATAAGACCTTTCTATGAATTGATCCCTTTGTGAATTACTCCTCACTAACTCCTTCATTGTATAATTATCCTTTTCAAAAAATCTTTCTATGAACTCATAGTTCATCACTTTGTGAATGGTAATTTTGATCTCCCATATAGCGATACGGTCACCCACATGGCTACTTCCCAGACCGACTGCCTCGCTGGCCGATAGCTAAGTGAATTCAACATATTTTCCCATGTTTTATATGAATCTCAAAAAAAATATTCTGATCATGCCAGAGGTATAAAATGGACCTTTATTACCAAACTCTGGGTTCCACTTACATGACTGCAATTAATAAAATAACTTTCATTACTAATAATATTTTAAATCATCATTAGAAACACATTATTCCTCGATATGGTATTATGAAGAATCTCCTTTCACTAGAGGTTACAAATTACCCATTGAACAAAAAACTGATATTTTGAATATTTTGGCTTCATGAATATTTAATAATTCTATTGGATGATTAGAATCTTCCATCTTCTTGGCTTGAGTTATCCTTATATTGCATTCAAGTGAACGTATCTACAGTGGGGAATATGATTTCCAAATCAAATCAAGAGAAGGTATCTATTCTGAATGGTTCCTTGTGGACTCAAGTAACCACAATAATGATAATATATCCCTGTAGACTACCATTCAAGACTATTGATCCATTCTGAATCTATCAAGATATGATACTAGTATCAGATGGAGTTACAATTGGGATTTGCGATCTAAAGGAAGAATTTATGAGGAATGGGCATGGGTGTTTGGGTGAACCAAAATTGCATGGAATTTCCCAAATGATTGGAGGTCATTAGCCTATACTAGGTATTATAGATTTCTTAGTTTAGGATATATTCATGGACTAAAATATTTCTTGAATTAATTAGTAATTGGTGTTCAAGCTCTGATGCCTTTTATTTAACCCATGAAGAAGTCAAGATCAGCCTGTGGTATATTTATCAATTAGGAGAAATTCCCATTATTGGAAACATGTATGATGAATTCCATCCTATATCTAATTCTAAGGTAGATACTTGAAAGGATTATCTATTAGAAATAGGTTTTCTGACCATGTCTAGTAAGTCACTAGGTCATCCTCTTGATGTCCATTTACTCATTCCATTCCACAGTTAGATAAAGTTATTTTTTCATGATAGTGGTCCGAGGCTGATGGTTTAGTGTATCAAGACTCACCCGAATCAACAATAAAAATGAACTATATGTTCATATTGGTCCAATCTCGAGGAAGGCCGACATAATACATGGGGTTACTGGATCCAACCAAACATGTCCCTAGGATTTTGGTTATTGGGATTTTTCTCCATGTTCTTGAATGGGTGGATCTTTCCATCTTATGATGCCTATACTGGTGTAAGGGTTTTCACCCTAATTATGGAGTCCACATTGGTGAAGGGACAACCCATCAACCAATATTCACCCACTTACTCTCGTATTTATGAGTTTTTTGTCCATATGAAAGAGGGAAGATCTACACATCATATTTTCAGGTCATTTCAGTTTTTAAATGGAGGGGTGGAAGATCAATTTCAATGCTATGTATATCATTATACCATTAAAATCTCCCATTCCTCCCTTTTCACTATACTTATAAATATTTCTCCCATTCTCCCAAAATCCTTGGGCATCAATGGAACCATTGTGTTGTGAAATGATTTCTCCCAAATTTCATTCACTCCTCATCCATCACCCCATGGATTGGGGGTGGAAATAGTAGAGGATCTCTAGAAGAATGTTCCAACATCATCTCATTGAAAGATAGAATTATGACTACCTAGATAGATGGGGTATCCATTTTAAAACCTTATCCTCCTTATAGTTTTCCACTACAATTTTGATGCATTCAACAAGTCACATTTTTACCCATTACTTTGATTAAAAATGAATCAACCCAGTCATCCTTCATCAATTATAGTTGATGATTATGCATGAGGATTTTGGAAAGAAAATTTATTTACCTACAATGATATATCTTTCTAAATTATCATGGGTTAATGCTAAAAATGTGGTGGAATAACATCCTGATGGGGTGCTGGGGAAGCCAGTTCAATGGGTGCATAAACCACTGGCCACTCATAGTTCTTTTCCTATTGTGAGAACTTATCTAGATTCTGAAAGGGAAAACATTCATCTCAACTTTTTAAGCATTCATAGGGAGCTTCATCCTCATGTTATCATTTTTTAGGTAGTGGTGTGGACCTCACACTTTTTATTGACATCTTTGGAATCCCTAATGAGGCCAGTCCTAGTGGGACAGTACATGAATTACACTGATTGGTGTAAAAAAAAATCAGCTCATTTCCTGATATTAAACAATACTCAGAGATTTTAGAATTTCCCACTTTTTTGTCTCAATTTATAATGAGATTTTACATCATGAATTTGATTCTGAATTGTATACCTGTAGTAGTAGGTGTACAGAGCCAGGATCCTAGTTCTTCTATTGAACATCAGGCTATGAAAAAATGGTCCTAGAACCAAATTTTCAATATCATTATGGAGACTCCTTTTCCAAAGATTTTTGAAATATTTACAACCTTTTTCAACTTTTCCTTGGATTGTGTGTAGGTAGGTTTGATTACCAGAACATTAATCTCCTTATTCACTAGGTTATCCTTAGTTGGGAAGAGTTGGCTACATGTGAATGAAATCTTATCTAGTTTAATCTTTCCTATCATCATGTGGAAGATTTAAAGGATTCTTTTATTGAAATTCATCCCATGGTTGCTAAATAAGAACTATTTTTTGATTAGATGGTTGCATAAAAGGTGAAGCTATGAGAATACAAGGATTATGTAGCCAGGATAAAGGTGCAGCAGTCATCAACAACTTTGGGACTCAAATCCATAAAAAAATGGTCAATAGATAAGGGATATGATTAAAATAATGTTTCCATTAGCTAAATATAAATCTAGGTAGAGAACCAATATAGAGTAGCCCCTTGATAGTTCACTTAAGTAATTATCTGATCTGAAAAATAAATCAGGTCATGTTTTTTTGTAGTCATCTCAATAGTTTTTTTCAATAACTTCAGGGAGAGGATCTTGGATTTTGATCTTCCTCCTTTTCCCATTCAATTAATAAATGAAAAGATGTTTAACCTTCAGATCATATCCTTTGTTTTATCCTACAGTGCCAAAATATCATAATTTTTCATGTTTTTGAAAGATAATATCTCATATGACCATAATGGTTTTATCACTGGATATCGATCTAAATCATTACCATGATAAGCAGGATGACATGATCTCTTTTAGAGCATTGCTCATGGATATGTCAAATCATAATTACCATCACTATAATACCATAGTATTCTCATTTGGATAAATTATCATGTAATGATCCAAATTTTTCTTGATCCAATGGTCTTAGAAAGAATAGTTTTGATTCTTTCTATTGTTTTTTGGATTAACCAAAAAACATTGTTTCTTTTCAGTTAACACTATAATTTTTTCCTAATTCCACTATGGTTCAGGCTTAGCAGATATAACTTGAATTTTATTATGTATCACTTTACAAGTTTTTGTCCTAACAAATTTTTTCCCTTTATCTTTTCTTTGATCAATTTTCTCCTAACCCATTTACATAATAGGTCAAGCGATATAGGACTCAACATTTAACCAAGGTTCCCTTTTTCAGTTTTCAACCTGGTGAGTACTGTGTCTTACTTTTGTAGACAATTTAGAGACTTTCTGTTTGGACTAATGCAACTGGTTTTTTAGGCCGAACATATTTGACCATAAATTAAGAACTGATAACCCCAAAACATCTTATTGGTCGAGAATGTCTCGATACTATTCATATATATGAATGATGGATTTTTAGCCCTTGATTTTGTGATTTTCGAATCCGATGTATGATATGGGACAAGTCCATGAGGAGTAACTTTAGATAATGTTTAAAAAGACGTTTAAATATGATGTTGTAGGGGTATATAGAGATAGTATAAGTCTCTCATTGGGATGGATTTTCCTCTAGTAAACATGCCTTTTGTGGGAAATTTATGCAGAGAAAACTAGGGAATATTATACATAGTTAAAGAAATGTTTCCTCAATATATTGACCTTCCTATTACTGATGACTGGGTAATCTGTAAAAATTATGATTTTTATATACCACTAAGGGTGTCTTATCAAGGTAATGATATCTAGAAATGTCGAGGGAATGGATATCAACACTGTCCATGAATGAGAGACCACTTCTACATGTATTTTTCTTGTTTAAACAAGATTTGATTAATAGGGAATTTTGATGTTGTTCCACAAAGACATGGACCATGCGATTTAACATCTTATGACAATGATGTTTTGAGGGATAAAATTTGAGGCCACTTAGCTTAGATTAAAAGATTAATTATTTTCTATTTCCATGATAATATTTCCAGGAATATTCCATCATCTCCAGGCATAAAGTGGGAAAATATTAAGCTAAAAAATGGGGGCTTCTGAATCCAAGGAATGATATGTTACAAAAAAATATTGGGGATTATAGAGATAGAATAGGTTTCTCCTAAGAATGAAATTTACTCTGGTTGATATGTCTTTTTTTGGGTGATTTATGCAGATCCAACTGGGGAATATTATGTAATGTCAAAAAATGGTTTCCTCGGGACATGACCTTCCATTGACAGTGTCCAAAAAAATCTTATATAAATTTATACATCCCTGTAAAGAGATTTTGGTTTGTGTAAGGAATTTTTCATAACATGAAAGGATAATTTCATATCAAAATTTCCCAATAGTGGGTAGAAATGTTTACTTCACGTAGGTATGACCCATACGAAGAAATGAGGGATTATTTTTTCATTATGGTGGGACATGTGATGTAAAGTATGGGCATCAATACATATCTTTTCAAAATGAGAATCAATCGATAAGTATTTCTAAGAAGGTTTCCCCAAAAATTGATTGAACTACTCTTTGGGTAAGGGGAATTTTTATTTTAATATAGGCTCATGAGCGCGGTAAGATTCATATGGACCATACTATAAAGATATAACTCATATGTAGGAGAGTGGGGGAATTTTTTATTATGGTTGGACCAGGATATAGGATTTGAGCATCACTACATATCTCGTCAAAGCAAGAATCAGGCCATACATAGTTTCAGTATAAAAGTTCCTTATGCGGGTCCAATCCATACACATGGGAAGGGGGAAATTTTTATGATATGAATGGACCCAAAATTGGAGATTCAAGCATCACTATATATCATGCAATAATAGGAATTAGGAAAAACATAGTTCTTGGAAATTTTTTAGTTTAGTGTCATGTGTTGAGGACACCAACCCTAAAGTTTAGCATCATTCAGTAAGGTTGAAGGTGAATTTACACGAAAAAAGGCATGAAGACCCATAAATGATATTTGTGCATTTAGGTAATCACTTTAATAGAGGAATATCACATTTGTGATATGAGGATTCGAGAGCTGGTTTCTCATGGAATCATATTCTTGCCACATAGGGTAAGACTACATTTTAACATCATGTTTTGAAGACATTGACATACATTGTAACATCATGTGACTAGGATGACCTAGGGTATTTTAGTTTTAGGTCATAATTCTAGGAACATATGTTATGGAAACGTTGAGTAATAGAAGGCTCATCGGCCAAATATGTTTCGACTTGCCTCAGATGTGAAGAGTAAAAATGAAAACAATGATTCTGGAGGTTCTCATATCAAGAGAAATTATATGGGATAAAAAAATTCGATTGGGTATTATGAAGAAAGAAGAGGCCTCTCAAAGGGATCAATTTTCCTTTGGTTGACATGAATTTATTTGGGTGATTTATGCAGATATAATTGGGGAATATTATGAATAGTCAAACAAAGGTGTCCTCAAGGAACTGTAATTCCCTTTCGAATGGCCAGAAAAAGATTTTGTAGATCTGAAATAGCCAAGGACATAGATTATGATAATAGGAAGGAATGTGTTTGTGGATTTAAGAAGCATTTAGACCATAGTTTTTCATGGAGTTTGAAGTTCCCTAAATAAATCTGAATCATATGTGGTAGGGGAAATTTCTATTTCCTTGATGGAACCATGAATGAGGGAATAAAAATTTAAGATCTCTTTCATAGGTATTTATTTGTATGCATGAGAGGGGGGATTTGTTTTATTTACCCTATGGATGGGACTATGAAATGAGTTCTTGGCATCACTACGTATCTCATTGAAAAAAGAACCAAGCCACACATAATTATTGATGAACCATGTAGTTTAATTTCATGTGGTAATGATGTGAGTTCCCTTATGTGAAAAGGAAACATTGTGGTAGACCCAAGATTAAATACCTGGGTATCACTACGTATACAGCAATGGTAGGACTCTAGTGAGATCTAGTTTGTGAACTTGCATCAATTGTGCATTTTAACACCATGGGGTAAGAAAATATGGTCTAACTTTTAAGGACTTGTGATTTGGAATATAGTAACCTTGATGTGAATTGATAACACTTGATCATGCATGGAATCTTTTACCAAAACTCATAATCCCTCTTTAGCTATGATCGATGTGAGAAACAATGGGTGGAAAAGTTTTATTCCACAACATAAAAGATAAAAATAAAGTATATGTGACTTTTTATTTTGTGGTGGTTGTACTAGGATGTAAGATCCATAAATCACTATATATCTCTTTAGAGTGAGAATCAATCCATATGTAGTTATGGAACTGGATCCCTATGCAGGTCTAACCCATGCACAGGGTGGGGGGAATTTCCCTTAGTTATGGTTGGACTAGTGATTAGAGATTTGGGCATCATTATGTATCCCGTGATAATAGGAATCAATCCACACATAGTTCTCAAGGAAAGGTGCACTGGGAAACCAGTACTAGATATTATGATCCGCTCAAGAATGGATTGAAATGTTATTCATTTTCTCTTCATAAAATAGGTACAAGAATCATATAGTGTTATGAGGTGCTTCAAGGAATACATGTCATACTTTTTATGTTCATGTGACAAAGACTGACTATATAGTTTAATTCCATGAATCTAAGATGTTGTCATTGATTCCTCTCATGCTTGGTCACATTAAGTATCCCAGGGTCACTATGGGGTAATGGTGCAATTTGTAATTTCAAAAAATTTACCATTATTGGGTTCAAATGTCTTAAAGTGACTTGCACTGGATAATGAGTGATGAACTGGTGAAAAACGATGGATAAGGGGACCCTTTGTATCACAAACTCTCAAGACATATTCCCCATGAGATTCTATCATAATACCGAAGGGAAAGGACTTCGTGACTTATTGATGATGGGGATGGATCCAGAAAAAGCTTCTCAAGCATTGTTAAATAGTCCAAGAGGATGATAATCAATCCATACATACTTTTTAAAGACTCCACATATAGGTTGACCTATATGCGGGGAGGGGGAATTTTTGTGTGTTGATTGTTACTGCTAGACCTAGGATTGAGGATCCGAGTGTCACTACATATACTTTGATAATATGAATCAAAACACACTTAATTTTTAATAGGAAACTCTCCACATAGGCCTGATCCATTTATAGAGGGGGTATTTTTTTCTAATTGATTATTATTGTTGAACCTGATATTTGAGATTTAGGTATCACTCTATATCATGTGATGACAAGAACTAAGCCACACGTGGCTCTCGAAATCTATCATGTTAGAAAACTGATGTTATATGTGGGGTCCTCTTTAGTGAGGACATGGGAAATATCTTTCATTTACAACAATAGGCATCCCAAGTTTATTATATGGGACACGGATACAGTTTAAAGTCGTGTGCTAAAAACATACCATGTAGTTTAACATCATGCGGAAATGACCCATCCTGTTCAATTTAATTTCATGAGGTCAAGAAAATGATTCTATGAATTTTAACATCATATATAAAAGATGTTGGTGTCTTTTAGTGTATCATCTTGTGACATGGATGATGTGTCATGCTTTTTAAGGTCATGTGAAAAATAATAGCAATATAATTTAATGTTGTGGATTAGAGAATATTTTATCTTTTATCACACAAAGTATTTCTTGAGAAACCTTGAATTGGTGGGGTTATAGTAAGTTGTTCGTCCATCATGATCAAGGAATAAGCTCCATTGGAGTACTCCATGTGTCTGTAATAGTGTCTCTCCCACTTTGTCTCCATTTTTGGGGGTTTCTTTCTGGTTATCATCAGAGTCCTAAGGACCAACACCATTTCCTCTTCAAGGAATAACCGAAGGTGAACTTTTTTGTTAAATTCTCATGAAATAAGTTTTTGATGGACTTAAAAATGATGAAAGGTGTGAAATATATTCTCATTCAGTCACTCTAATTCATCAAGCCATTTATTGGATTTATCATCTATGGATTGTAGGTCACATATGTCAGCAAAGAGCAAACAAAATTGAACTTCGATGGGTAGTACTACCTATTTCCCATATACCAATGAGTGTGGGGTTGCCTTTGTGGAGGTTTATGTCATAGTTAGGGAATACCACAAGGCATGTAGGATCTTGTTCAACTAAGAATTTTTATCCTTATCTATCATTTTATAGAGTATATTCAATACGGTATTGTTAAAGGCCTCTATCTATCCATTATCCATTGTATGATAGTGGAAATTTATATTAGAGGGAATTGGGTTTTATGGTTACCTCCAAACAAGGGTCTTAAACCTAACATTCATGGTTTATGAATTGGGGGGATCATTCGAGGTGGTAGAGTTGGTCATGACTAAAGTGGAAGTATCCTTCTCTCTTTTACTTCGTTTTATGGTAGGGGGAGTTCTATCCAGGTAGAGGCTGAGGTTATGAATAAAGATACCATGATGTGTTCTCAGAAGAATTTATATCTTAGTTAAATTGAAACTGGTTCTAATATCATCCATAAATAGATGAATAGAAAAATTTCCCATCCATGGTCAATTAATTATATTATCAGGAAGTTTATAGGAATCCTCAACAACAGAAACACCCAGTTTATTCATACATGGCTTGAAGGAAAAAGGTAGTAGATTATATGGCTTCTATGGCAGTGGCTGATCAGGGTATCAACATCATTTGTTTATCTAGTTCTCTTTTAACGAATTCAAAAGGGGTTAACATGATTATGGGGGACTTGCTTGGCCTCCATTATTTCAGACCGCCTAAAACATGTCTTGTATGTCCTTCCCACGACCTTTTTTGTTGTGGTTTTCTTCCATTAATAATAAAAAATGCAGTGTTGGATGGATGAGAGTGGTATGAATTGTTGGATTTGATATTATACTCCTAATATAACTTTTCCAACTCATTAGAATAGAAATTGGATCCATTGTTTGTCAGTGTTTTATGAGGTACACCAAATATGGTGATGATATTGGCTTTCACAAAGATGAAAATATTTATTTCCCCAAATTCTTTTGTGGGTACAGCTTTGGCCCACACATAGAAGAAATCGATTATAGTAAGAATATTTTTGAACTAGTTGGTTGTGGTAGGAGGATATTTTCCTACGATGTCCATTACCTAAATGGAAAAAAGATAAGATTATTTTTCTGTGTACAGAAAACTTTGAGGTTGATAAATTAATTTGGCATAGACCTAGAAATAATGGCACTTTTCGATTACTTTTGTGCAATCCGGCATCATAGTGGGCCAGTAGTACCCAGGATTTTGGATTTGACGAGAAATCTTGAACCATGATTTGTGGTAATCGTAGCCTCCATTATGTACTTTTTTCATGAAAGTAGTGATCACTTCACCATTAATGCACCTGATAAAGACTTTGTCAAGGACCCTCTTATAGAGGACCTTTTGATTATTTTTTCCATCATAAAGAACAAATTTATTTTCCCATTTTTTATTTTCTATTTCCCATTATTTTCCTATGGGAGTACTCCATTTTTAAGGTATCCCATAATTTGTGTCATCTAGATGGTGGTAGGATTATATGGTTTAGGGATGAGACTAACTTTATATATCTCTTCCATGTTCGATCAAACAAAAATTGAGACCATCCAGTGTTTCATAGTTCTAATGACTATTTCATCCCAGTCTAGATCTACTAGAGTTGTGGATGCATTTTCTAGGGATTCTTCCTAGTCACTTTTCAAGCATGATATATGAGTCAATGGGGGCTCTAAATGGAATTCCACCATTAGTCCTCAAGCATTTTCTAGCATGGGGATTAAATCTTCCTTTTTATGGAATAATCCTTATTTACCTTCTTGATAACCAATTTTGAATAACCCATTATCTTGAAGTGATATACTTTACCTGAAGTGATATATCTATCCCTAAAATGAGAGATTTATATTTGGATTCATTTTTTGTGAAGCCTTTTAATAGTTGGAAGCATTAAGTTAGGACTTCCTTTCCTGGGGAAAATAATCATGACTCCCAACCCAACTCTATTGAGCTTGGTCTCTTCTATCCTCTTCCCTTTTTTGGATTTTGGATGCACCATCAAAATATATCTCCCTTGTGTGGGGGCCCTCTTGAATAGAGAAGATCACTTCATCAGGTAATTAAGTATCTAATGATGTTATTTATACTAAGGGATGATCTGTTAGAATGTTTTCTAATTCCTAGCCTTTCACAGCTTACCAAAGAAAGAGATAGATTTCAAACTATTGTAGTATGACCTCCCACCATGATAGACACCTGATCAACATGGGACAATAGAGAATGTATTTAAGTGGGTTTCTATAATAGACCAAATAGACATTGTTATGATATAGGTAGTGCCTTGGTTTTTGGATTGCAATTATTATTTCTATATATATTTTCTCGATATCTAAATAATGAGTCTCAATATAAATCATAGTTTAACTGAGGTGATAAGGTCTGTTTTCACTATTGACAACATTTTTTTGTATAAGGAAGGAACCTAGTGATGTCTCTAAGGATTTCACATATAAAATGAGTGGATTTCCATTGAAAAATGTCATCAGAATTGGTGGGAATAGTATATATTTCTTGAGACTATCGAATGATTTTTAATAGTAGTTGATTCACTAATATTTAACCCATTTTTCAACAACGTGGTGCAAGGAAAAATATTGCGTGTAAGGTTACTCTAAAGATATAAATGTTGTACAAGTATTCCTGAAGTACCATAAACTGTTTGAGGTTTCAATGAGGTAACATTATAAGGATTTTCTTTGTCTTTTTATGGTCGAATTCGTTGTTGTGATGGTGTAAGGGGAAGATGAGAAATTTCCCATAGGTAATGTCGAAAGAAAATTTCAAGGGGTTTATTTTCAGGTTGTACTAACATAGTTTTTTGAAGAAATTTACAAGATCATCTAGGTGGTCAGAAAACTGATAAGACATACTACAATATCTTTAATTTATAATTTTAAAAACATCCCCAAAAAGGGTTTGAAGATTTGATACATGGCACGTTGGTATGTAGCGTTGGAATTATTAAATCCAAAGAGAATTACCCGACATAAAAAATACACCCTGATGGGTCTTAAAGGTTGTTTATTCTTTATCTTCTCACTCAATTCATATTTTATTGTATCCCAGATATCCATCCATAAAGGATAGGGATTAATATCTAGCTGTTGCATTAATCAATAGCTCAATGATTAGGACTTGTAAATCATCCTTTGGATAGTGCTGGTTAAGATAATTGAAATTGATGCAGTCTTTGATTTGACCCTTCTTCTTCTTAACATGGATAATATTATCCATACATTTATGATATTATATCTCTATAATATAGTTGTCCCTGATGAGATTTTCAAATTCAACAAGAATTTTAGCAGCATGTGTTAGATGTGTCTACCTGGCCGCCTGATTGTAGCCTTGATGGTCCTCTAGAAATCTTAGGTGGTGAGTGTCCACATCGCGATCAAGGATAGGAATTTATTTATATTTATATATGATTCTTTATAAAGGAGGTATATACCTCTTATTATTTAGAATAAATGGTCGCAATGATCAAAGTGGGTCGTGGGTCCTCTTTTTTACATGGATTTATTTCTCCGAGTTCTTCAACCGAGGTAAAGACACCCTCCTCAAATACCAGAGGGGAATAACTAAGGTCCTCATCCTCTTATTCTTCATAATCTTCATCTTATTCATAATATTTTATGGTGGGATCAAGTAATGGGGTAATTCCTATAGAGTTAGGATATGGTCCGTTATTTTTGACATTTAGAAGATGAAGCTAATTCTTCTAACCCACCTGACAATGTGGTGTTTATTTGAATCTCTTGAGGGGATGGAGTGAGTGATGGAGATAGAGTTTATTCATTATCTTGGGCTAACAAGACAACCTCTTATGACTCAGCTAATGAGGCATGAATTTATTGAATCTACAGTGATGGAATGAGGGAATTTTCATCATATCTTTTACCCTTATCTATAGATTCAATGACCTTTTCCACACTACTAGACTCATTTTTCATGACTAATATCATGAAGGTTGTTGAGTATGTACCTAAATTTGGACTCAAATACTTTACCTGATTGATGGGTATGACACACTCTTCACTGATCTGTTTGAATGGTTTTGATGGGATTATTTCTAGACTATTTAGGGTAGTGAACCAAGAAACTTCATCAACTAGGGGATATTTCCCTTCCATCTGATAGAATCATGCATCTATATAATGCAACTCTTAGGATTAAAATGGGGCATTATTGGCCTGTAATGGCCCAATTTGTCTATTAATGTAGTATTTGATTCGTTTGTGCTATGATAAGGGGATTTGTACATGTTGATGAAACCAATTCCCTCCTATAAATACTTTGAAGGGCGCATCCTACCGAACAACCAAAAACCCTGAGCTAGATTTGAGGTCTCCAAATTGATCATTGAGCTTGATGGGTCTTAAAGGTTGTTTATTCTTTATATTCTCACTCCATTCAGATTTTATTGTATCCCAAATATCCATCCATAAAGGATAAGGATTAATATCCAGATGTTTCATTAATCAATAGCTCTATGATTAGGACTTGTAAATCATCCAGTGGATAGTACTGGTTGAGATCATTGAAATTGATGCAGTCTTTTATTTGACCCTTCTTCTTCTTAATAGGGATAATATTATCCATCCATTTATGATATTAGATCTCTAGAATATAGTTTTCCCTGATAAGATTTTCAAATTCAGCAATAATTTTAGCATCATGTGTTAGATGTGTCTACCTGGCCGCCGGCTTGTAGCCTTGATGGTCCTCCGGAAATCCTAGGTGGTGAGTGTCCACATCACGATCACGGTTAGGAATTTATTTATATTTATATATGATGCTTTATAAATGAGGTATATACCTCTTATTTTTTTAGAATACATGGTCACACTAATCAAAGTGGGTCATGGGTCTTCTTGTTTACATGGATTTATTTCTCCGAGTTCTTCAATGGAGGTAAAGACACCCTCCTCAAATACCATAGGGGAATACCTAAGATCCTCATCCTCTTAGTCTTCATACTCTTCATCTTATTCATACTATTATATGGTGGGATCATGTAATGGGGTAATCCCTATAGAGTTAGGATATGATCCATTATTTTTGACATTTTGAAGATGAAGCTACTTCCTCTAACCCACCAGACAATGTGGTGTTTCTTTGAATCTCTAGAGGGGATGGAGTGAGAGATGGAGATAGATTTTCTTCATTATCATGGGATAACAAGACAACCTCTTATGACTCAGCTAACGAGGCGTGAATTTCATGAAGCTATGGTGATGGAATGAGGGAATTTTCATCAGAGCTTTTAACCCTATCTATAGATTCAATGACCTTTTCAGCACCACTAGACTCATTTTTCATGACTAATATCATGAAGGTTATTGAGTATGTACCTAAATTTGGACTCATATAATTGACCTTATTGATTGGTAGAACATACTCTTCACTGATATGTTTCAATGGGTTGGATGGGATTATTTCGAGACTATTTAGGGTAGTTACCCAAGAAACATCATCAACTAGGGGCTATTTCCCTTCCATCTAATAGAATCATGCATCTATATAATGAAACTCGTAGGATTTGAATGGGTAATTATTGGCATGCAATGTCTCAATTTGTCTATTAATGTAGTATTTGATTTGTTTAGACTATGATGAGGGGATTTGTACATGTTGATGAAACCAATTCCTTCCTATAAATACTTTGAAGGTCGCATCCTACCGAACAACCAAAAACCCTGAGCTAGATACGAGGTCTCCAAATTGATCCTTGAGCTTGATTTTTCCCAGTAGATTTTTCTCCCTTTAGTCATATCCTGACAGTGCTAGAATGAAGGACTCATGGTTATCCTCATAATAAACCTATTTAATAAGTTTACAAACTATAATGTGATTAAATATAGATCCATTATCAATGAAAAACATTTAGAAATTGACACCATTCATTATTATAGATATGTAAAAAGGTCTAATGTATCCTTGTATAATAAAATATTTATATTGATCCATAAAGTAAATAACCACATGTCATTCTATATGATCGGTCTCTATCTGATAGACTTCAACAACGAAAACCTCATCTTAAAACTCATGGGGGATTATAAAATACTCTAATAGTGCATCCTTGTGATCATTTGACAAAATCAAGGAATCCAAGATTGATAAATTGGCCAGTACCAAGGATAATTGTTTCAAGATTTCATACTTAAAGGATAAATTCTTGATCTTCCTGACATGAAAATTATCTTTAACAGGAACTTTAGGGTATATATTTCTTTACTTTGATAGACCATTCCTCAAAATTGGAGTTGAAGGTGATCCCATTATTGGTGGGTTGGATAGAGTATTCCTACTTGCCAACTGAGCGTGATCGGACACCTATACCCCTTCTGATTTATATTCTAAGATGATCAGTTTAGGGTGTATTTTTAAATATTCAGGTGGTTTCCCTACACCTTTTGATCTCTCTAAATGAATATTCTATATGTTTCCACATCATTGATAGTGCAAGTAGAGACATAACTACAATTCTGGTTCTTTTGCGGCTGTGTCTTATCCTGTACCCTTGGCTCATGTGTCCTCTTCATCTGGTTCCCCAATTAGGTATGGAGATCTTAGGCTCATAACCATAATCATAATCATATAAGGGATCCATTAACTGAATGAAATTAATGGAACTGAATATTAATTCCTCATTCGATGATGATTTTTTCTAGTTAACCTTTTTTTTTGGTATAGTTTTGTCGGGTGGTTCCTTTTATTTCAATCCTGAAGGAATGGAGTCTAAGATATTCAAATCCAATTTAATACTTGGAATAGGTTCATATTATTTAATTTTATCCCTTCTCATCTATCCATGTGGTTTCTTGAAAGGCTGGATTCTATAGGACTGTAGCACTTATGAAATCAGATGTGTCTTAGAGGAAGTGGTTGGGGCATAGTTGGTTGCTTCAAAAATGATCAAAGAATGCCAAGATTTTGATTGGTTTTCTTTCAAGTCATCCAACATCAAAAATTCTATGCCCTCCTTTTAAACAATTATTGCTACTCATCTCATTCCTCGTGGACAGTAGCTGAAACATATGTAACTTGTGATTGAAGCTTTCCCAACATCACTCTCTTAGAGTCCACTATTTTTTATGGGATTTATTTGAAGATTAATCATTATTAATGGTGTGAATTAGTGTCCTATGGAATGGAAATGACCTGGAAAATCATCAATACCAACATGGTCAGTCCTTTTGGGTTCTTGAAGGTGGATTAAACCATTTTCCATAGCAACTATAAAGTAGTCTCAGACTTGAGCATCTCAGAATGAGTATACTTTGTTTCTTCACTCCTAGAATTGATTTTACATGGGTCCCCTCCTCTTATCCTGATGATGTGGGGGGTTTTTTTATGTCCAGGGAGTGTTGCATGATATGGTACAGGATTTTGAGCTGGAGTTTGTGTAGAGATTGGCTTAAGTGTAATGGATACTTCCTCTACATTTCCAATCCTCTTCCACTAGGATAACAAAATCATTCTATAGTTGAGAATAGTTCACTATATAGAATATTCTATTCTTTGATAAATCATGAAGAGATCCCAAAACCCACATGTATATCTTACCAGGATGAGTGAAACTAATAATTCATCACGAAGGTTCTCTATGCAAAGAGAAATCATATATTATTGGGGAAGTAGTAGACTCAGGGAGAAGGTAAACCCTTTCCATCTAGAAATGAAATCTAAGAAACTATTTTTATACCATTTTCTATAATTGGATAGGTCGAGGATCATTCTATTTTGTAGTGTTTAGTTAAACTAAAAGAGAAAATTTTGATAGAGTTTTTCTCATCCAATGATTGACCTAGCTGGGAAACTAGTGTGCCTTACGAAGGCAGGACCTTGTAATGTTTTCATGAAGTGTCTAAGATTTATTTCTAATTTTTATACAATAGTACCCATCATGGGATAAAAATGGGAAACAAAGTGTGTCAGATGTTGTTCTGGGACTCCTAATCCATTAAATATTGGAGATGTAGGACTCCCAAAATTTGGCGGGGGTGGGGTGTTGGTCACCCATTCAGGGTAAGGTTATCCTTATGGATGTACTCGTGCATGCCATTCCTCCATATATTCCAATAAATATTTCGATGATTCATTGGTTTCAATAATCCCTTGATGAATATTTAGTTGAATAAGAGATTGAACAGGGAAAACAATAGGTAGATCTTGATGAGCTGGGTCTGCCAATACATATTGTTGATATCCAGTAGGGGATATCTTTTGAGGGGTTTCTTGAATCCATTCTGGTTATTTCCCTAATAGTAGTAAATCTTTATATCCTTCCATAATCGTGTCCATGTTAACTGATGGTCCAAGCACAAAGTTGGGAGGATGTCCTGGCCATACCCTCATCAATGGGGTGAACCCTTTTTTTTGTTAAGGTACACTAGTTATAAGTTTGAGTTTAGGTTCTACTCATGGACTATATATGGTAGTAATGTTTCCCTTGATAAATTTGGAATTAATCCTTCTTAACTCTATCATATCTTCCTCCTATAGAGATAATATTTCATCGAGTTTGAGGGGTTTTTCCTCTTTAGGAGAAGGATGTATGTTGTATAAAACCTTAAATTTACCCTTTTCTATGGTAGAGGTTTGCTATGGATGTAATGATGGATTGGTTGGGGGAATACCTAAATTTAGAGTGAGTCTCTGGTTTTGGATAATATCACCTCCCTCGTTTGTCTTAGTGTGGATTGTGTTCTAGATGAAACCATCTCTCCTTTATCCTATGCATTGATATTTTTCTTGGTTTCATCTACAGGGTTGATGTCTATGATGTTTACCAATACATAATGCATCGTATGTGTCATATTTTTTGACGAATGGTATGAGGGTTGTTGGAGCCCTAAACTGGACCTCTTATTTCATTTTATAGGACCACTTTATGTTTCATGGAGAAGAGTGATTCGGAGTGAACTACCAAAAAACCTTTTTATACATATAATTTCTAGGGGAAATGGTTCATGAGTCGGGATGAGCTCTGAGACCTCATTTTTTAATGTTCTTCCCAAATAGGAAAAGACTGATTTCTATTAGAGGGGAGGTTGAGGTAAAAATTCCAGAAACCCTATGAGCTAGGGATGGATCCCATTCTTTCTTTGTTATGACTTAGGATGAATTTTTCATCCTTAGAGGGGAAATGTGTGTTAAAATTACACTAGACCTATCAGTTGGGGTTTTTGACAAATTTTGGAGTCTTTCACTACTTTCATCACTCTCTTTATTGTGTGCATCCTTGTTCAAGTGTGATATGAGTGTAATACATGATCTGCATGAAAACCGCTTTCTTCTAAGGAAATTAGTAGTTCCTGATGATTGGATTCCATTAAGAGATAATCCTTCTTAATGTTCTCAGCTTTATGATTCATTAATTTTGTGATAGTTTGCTCTCATCGGGCCTCACACTTTTGGGAATTATTTAGGGATGATTACTACTGAGTGCACTATATTTCCTAAGTAGGGATCTTTCTTGATATCTCTCTTGTATTAATGACATTACATGATGTCATTTCTAGTGGGTTCTACATACTAGTGAATGAGGTGAAATGAAAAGCTCTATATTCCCCCATCCTCGAATATGAACACCAGGTGAGGTGTCTATAATTAGACAATGTAATAAATGAAATGCATTTAGGTATGTCAATTGAAGATCTTCTTTTCACTTCTATAATCTTGGAAACTACATAGATGAAAGGGAATCCAAGTCTATTTGAAAATAAATCCCTCCCAATACTTTAACATGATATGAAAACCCATTGCAAGATAATAAATTCACTATTAGGTGGTGGAGAGTTTCCCAAATATTTAGACGGATGTTGTGAATGAACTCTTCTGAAAATACAGCTGGAATTTTAAATTGATAAGTGGATTAGGTCCAAAACATGATGGGTATATCATCCCTACCCAATTGTATTCTCACGAGTATCATATCTTTTTATTGTTCTGCCAGAGATTCTTATACTTGATCACCCCAAAATGAGTGATTCTTGGATATTTTGTCACAAGAGGTCGGGCTAGTGGGGGTATCATTAGTATGGAAGTGGTTCATAGGTGGTTTGGATAATGACTGTTTCCTTGATCCATCTTCCAATTGATAAGTAATATCACCTATCATGGATATGGTGTCATACCTGACTTGACCCATCTTTTCAAGAACCACAAAATATGAGGGATTTCTTATATTTGATCCATTAAGGGGAGGATATTATTTATTTCTGATCTTCTATCCATGAGGAGGGATTTTGTGGTAATCATGAAGATATGAGTTCTCATGATTGAAAAAAAATGTGCCCATGTGGAAATTATTCATGGGAATCATTTTGGGGAGGACCTACAGAGCTGCTGGTAGCCGTACTACAGGGAGGGCCTTCATGACTAATAATACTACCACTTAAATAATTTGGTAACATATTATAAGTATCGTGGTCCACCATTGATAAATTTTTGATGGCCTCAATAACTCTAGCATTCCAAAGAGAAATATCATAAGCTTGTTCCAGATTTTCGAGTTTTCCTATGTGAGATTTATTTTTTGATGATCTCCCATGAGTAGTTAGAACCATGTGTTGTGAACAGATATTCCCATGTATGGGAGTGTGTTTAGAAGACTCCTATGTTCTTATAATATCTTAATGATATGTTTATGGGGTTTCAACTTAGATATATGTCACCCCTAAAGTGGCCTCTAAAATGGACCGGTAATCCCTAATTGGAACATGCATTTTTTCTTGATCCATTTTTCAATTTATCATGAAATATTGAAAATGAACCTCCTGGATAGGAACGTGGATGTATTTCTGATCTCGAGTGACCATCCCATTGCGTGAATGAGTCACCTTACTTGATGAGGAGGGGTCATGGGCCCAACTCTTAACTATCGCCATTGATGCGATTACGTCTTGACCGATTTGAAGGACGTGGTTAATAATTGATGCCTGAACATACATATTTGATAGGATGTTCTAAGAAACATCCTCGGTGTGAATAGGAATATACACCCACTCTGGTGTTGGGGTTGCAATATTATTTTTCACTTGATTTATAGTTGAGGTACGTCGATTAGGTCCTCCAATTTCGACCATATTTTTCTGGCGTTCTTGATATGTCAAAGTATGGATATACATCTTTCTTTTGGTTGTTGTTATATTTGAATAATGAGATAGATATGAGTGAGAAAGAATTTACATATTCTCATTGGTTTCCTCCACATTTTGACTGATGATCTTGAGACGTATGAGTATGAATTTTTATTTTCTCATAGTTTTCTACCGTATTTTCTTGGAGGGCATGATATATATGAGCAGGGATGTACATATTCTCATTAGTATCCACTCTGTTTGATTGATAATCTTGATATGGGCGAGGAGAGATTTGTAGGGTTTTATGTTTTTTAGGATTTTAAGGTTTTCCAAGGGGTGTTCATGGGTTTTATAGTTTTTTACATTTTAAGGTATTGTTTGGGTTTTTTAGGATTTTTATGTTTTTCTAGGGTTTTTAGGGATCTTTAGGGTTTTAGGGTTTTAGATTTATCTTAAGGATTTTTAGGGTTTTAGGGGCTCTTAGTTTTTTAGGAATTTTTATGAATTTTATGGATTTTTATGTTTTTTAGGGATTTTGAGTGTTTAAATGGTTTTTAATGTTTTTATGATTTTTTAGGTTTTAGGGTTTTTTTGAGTTTTTTATGGGTTTTATAGATTTTAGTGTTTTTAACATTTTTAGGGGATTAGAGGATATTTAGTGTTTTAGTGGTTTTTACAGGTTTTATGGGTTTTTAGGGGTTTTAACATTGCTATGGTTTTTTAGGTTTTTAAGGGTTTTAGGTTTTTTAGGTATTTTTGGGGTTTTAACTATTTTTGTGTTTTTAAGGTTTTCAGGATTTTTAAGTGTTTTAGGGTTCTTTTGTTTTTAGGTATTTTTAGTGTTTTTTAGGATTTTCATGGGATTTTAGGGGTTTTAGGGATTTTGAGGGTTTTTTGTGTTTTTAGTGTTTTTATTGTTATTTAGGTTTTTAGAGTATTTTTAGTTTTTAGTGGTTTTAAGATTATTTAGGGATTGAACATTTTCAGGGTCTTAAAGGGTTTTTAGAATTTTTTGTTGTATTTAGGGTTTTTATGGGGTTTTTATGGGCTTTTAAGGGTTTTAAGGTTTTTTTTTTGGTTTTTTGGTATTTTAGGGTTTTTAAAGTTAATAGATTTTTTAGGGGTATTTAGTTTTTTTATGTTTTTAATTTTTTCTTATAATTTTTCATAGTTTTTAGGGTTTTTAATTTTTTAGGGATTTTTAGGGGGTCTTCCTAATTTATATGTTTTTAGGGATTTTAGGGATTTTGAGATGTTTGGGGGGTTAGGTTTTTTATATTTTGTTTTTGGTTTTTATGGTTTCATTGAGTTTTTAAGCTTTATTAGTGCTTTGTTTTGAATTTTTATGGGTATAATGGGGTTTTTTTAGTTTTTAGTGGTTTTTAGGGTTTTTATGTTTTATGGAATTTTTAGGGATTTTATAAGATTTTTATGGTATTTATGTATTTGTTTGTTTTTTGGATTTTTAGGGTTTTTGCATTTTTTATGTTTTTTGGGGTTTGAAGTGTTCTTATTTCTTTAATGTTTTTTAGTCTTTTTGAGGGTTTTTAGGGGTCTTAAATTTTTAATGATTTTTAGGGATTTTTAGAATTTTTATGGTTTTTTGGGGTTTTTATGGATTTTGAGGGTTTTTAGGGTTTTTATGGTTTTAGGGGTTAAGGGTTCTTTCTAAAAATTTTATGGTTTTTTGGTTTTTTAGATTTTTTAAACATTTTTGGGGTTGAAATAGTTTTTAGAGTTTTTAGTGGTTTTTAGGGGTTTTATGAGTTTTTACGGTTTTTAAGGGTTTGTTATGGTTTTAAGGTGTTTTATAGTCTTTCAGGGTATTTATGGTTTTTAGAATTTTTTAGTTTTTGAGGGGATTAAAGTTATTTTATGTTTTTAAGGTTCTATTAGGGGTTTTCAGGGTTTTCCTGGTTTTTTATGATATTAGGTATTTTAGTGTTTTTTTATGATTATAATTGGTTTTTAGGTTATTAGGGATTGAGGGGTTTCTGGGTCATTTAAGGATTTTAGTTATTTTTTTGACTTTTGGGGTTTTAGGGGTTTTTTGAGTTTTTTATGGGTTTAGATTATTTTACTGTTTATTGGAGTTTAATGGTTTTTTGAGTATTTAGTGGGTTTTTATTTTTTATGGGTCTTTAGGGTTTTTAAGGTTTTTAGGGGGTTTTATGTTTTTTATAGTTTTTGGAGTTTTCTGGATTTTAGGGGGTTTAGCCTTTTTTATGGTTTTGGGGGTTTTAATTGTTTTTTAAGGGTTTCTTAGTTTTTTTCATAGTTTTTTGGATTTTTACATTTTCACAGATTTTAAGGGATTTTTAGGATTTTTATGGTTTTTAGTATTTTTAGTTATTTTGATTTATTTTAGGTTTTTATAGGTTTTTATGATTTTCTTGGTTTTATGGGGTTTTTGAGTTTATTAGGGTTTTTAGTGTTTTTTACAGTTTTTTAATGTTTTTAGTGGCTTAATGGGTTTTTATATTTTTTTTTCATTTCACGGTTTTTATGATTGTTTAGGATTTTGAAGGTTTTTAGGGGTTTTTATGTCTTTTTGGGGTTTTATGGGTTTTATATTGTTTTTAGGGTCATTAGCATTTTTTTACTTTTTTAGGGCAAGGAAGATGTGAGGGTTAGGCTATTCCCGACCCCCCCCCACAACCAAAAAAAATTATAAAGATAAAAAGCGCAGTAGACAAGGGCAGGGTGGGGCCAAACGGCCCACACCGAAAATCCCAAAACCCCCCAAGACACCAAAACCCCAAAAGACCCAAAAGAAGAAGAGAAAAAAACAGGAACAACCAATCAAAAGTCAACAATCACCATCCCCATATGGGTCCCCATCAGCACCATAACTAGTGGAAGCATCTGACTCTACCGACTCCCATTCAGATTATTCATATTGCTTTAGTAAGGTGGTGTAGTAATATCTGAGATGTTGCTACTTCACATCAAGTGGCACCTTGACGGGCCGACCTCCCTTGGCCGAGGGATTGGATTTTTAAAAAGCCATCGTAGACATAGTCCTTGGAAAGTTAGTGTACTCCTTCCTCGGTTTCCTCTTCCGGGGATCTAAAGAGACCCCTGCAGAATTGTTTTCTTTCCCATGAGGAGTGGCCACCTCTAGAAAAGACCTCTCCTTGATGATAAAATTAATATTATGAGACAGCCTTCTACCTCCTTCCTGGAAAAAATATTGCTCAAGGACAAATGGGTCTTCATGATTTAGGGAGCATGCAGCAAGAGCCCCGCACTGCGGTATATGAGGAACCACATAGGCAGAATCATCCAAATGAATACATGGTGGGGATGCCACACCAGCAAGTGCCAATTGTAACTGCATTTCATCCCTAGGACGCATGTAAACCTCCATACCTGGCTCCATCACCTCCCTATGTTTAGAAGCCTCCCCTACTCAAGATCAAACCGAGTTAAATCCCCCTGCAGAGCCTCACTATCAGAAGCACCCTCGTGCACCGAAAAAACGAAGGACCCCTGCCCAGGCCACGGAGATCCCTCCAACACAACAAAATGCTTCTCCTCAAGTTCCCCATGCTGAGGGAATTCCTTTTTCTCATCCTCCTTCCCCAGCACCTGGCTAAGAGAGGGCATGTCAACTTGTTTATTCCCCTCCTCTTGTTCAAGAACCTTCCCTTCCACAGGCTCCCCCACCTGCTCAGCCACCACCTCCTTCCTGTCCAGCACCCCCGGCACATCCACCTTCCCCTGCCCAGCTTCAAAACTGTCTTCTCCAGCCTTCACATTAATCTCAATCAACATAACCTACACCTCATCACTACCATTTTCATCACAGCTCAATTTCGGCACAACAACATCAACCACCAGAGAAGCATTATGAATGCTCCCTACACCATACCCAGCGACATCGGCCTGCACCTTCCTCTGTGCCTATTCAGCAGGCATCTCACATCCTGCATTGACAATTAGGGACCCTTGCACCTCTTCCTCAAAGTCCATCCCTTCAAAATGGTCAAAGGTTGGAACCAATTCTTTCCTCTTCTTCAGACTGCTGTCAGAGGAAATAGGCATCCCACCAGCAGCAAACTCCATGCCAATAGAGCCTCCAACATCTGGAAGCTTCAAATCACTCCTCAAGCACTTGAAGATATCACACACTTTCGGTTCCGGTGGGCACACATCCACTTTCCTAAGGCTGTGTGCACCCACAATCTCAGCAAACATTGAGGGAGCTGCAGCAGATAGCCCAGTCACAGAAGAGGAGGAGCTTCTTCCACACCAGGACACAGATGCAGCGTGGCCTAACCTACAGAAATTCGAGCAGAAGTAGACCCAGGATTCAAAGTAGACCTGCTGTTGCCACCAGAGTTCACCTTCAATCTTGACACAAAACAAATTGACTGGGGTCTTGGACATGTCAACCTCTATGCAAATATGTGGCACAAAGGGGTGACAAGCTGAAATCGTCCGTGCAACTATACAAAGAAATCTCCCAATGAGATTACCATTGACGTGAAGTATGGATGGATTCTGGAAGGGGAGCGCGAGTCCTGGTAGAGTTACCCACAGCGCCACGCTTGGGGGTCATGATTCTGGTAGAAATCAAAGCTCCACCAGAATAAGTAGAACTGAAAACCGATGACAATCCGCGGAGCCACATCCCAAGAAGAGATCAAATCATCCTCGTTCCCAAAACAATCCAAAAAATGATGGGCATCAAGTAACCCTACAACAGCTCTTTCATGAAGATTCTAATAAGATTCAACGAACCTATCAAAATCGTCGATAGAGGGCTGGTTCCTCCCAAACCGAACCACCAGCGTCAGATCCAGAAGAGCAGAGGCCAAAGATAACTCTTGAGCAGAAATCGGGACCGAGGGCACACCGTTCTGGAAGTGAGAAACTTTTTGGAAAATCGTAATCTCTGGTAAAATGGGGGGAAGCTCCTGCTCAGTTTGTAGGGGAACCCCATCCATCTCCCCTCCAATCCGAGGGAGGGGCGGCGCCGCTGCGGCCATCAACTATGGCGACACTGTCGTCAACGAAGCCGAGAATCGCCATCGTGTGAGAGAGAGAATGAGAGGCACCATATTTAGGGTTTTTGGGGTTTAATGTGTTTTGGTTTTTTATGGATTTCATGGTTTTTAATGGGTTTTTAGGGTTTTATATTTTTTTTGGATTTTTAGGAATTTTTTAGGATTTTTATGGGTTCTTAGGTTTTTTAGGGATTCTGAGGTTTTAGGGGTTTTAGGGGGTTTTAGACTTTTTTTTTGGGTTTTTAGTGTGTTTTAGGGGTTTTAAGTGTTTTAATGTTTTTAAGTTTTTCTTAGGATTTTGCTGGGTTTTAGGGTTTTTTAGGTTTTTAGTGATTTTTAGGAGTTCTATAGGACTGTATGGGAGTTTAGGTTTTTTAGGGATTTTGAGGTTTTTTAATTTTTTTAGTTTTTTATGGTTTTTATACTATATTGGGCCACCAAGGTTTATTTTTTTGAGTTTTTTAGGGTTTTAAGGATTTTTTGATTTGTTTAACATTTTTATGGGTTTAAAGTGTTTTTAGGTTTTTAGTGGTCTTTTTTATTTTTATGGGTTTTTAATTTTTTAGGGGGTTTTATAGTTTTTTGTGGTTTTATGGATTTTAGCGTCTTTTAGGGTTTTTAGGGTATTTAGAATTTTATAGGGTTTTTAGGGGTCTTAATAGTTTTTAGGTTTTTGAGGTTTTCTCAGGGTTTTTCTCTGTTTTTTATCATTTTAGGTATTTTTAAGGCCTTTTAGGATTTTTATGTTTTTTATGGATTTTTGGGGTTTTTAGGGGTTTTATATTTTTTAGGGTTATTTTATTTTTATTTTATTAGGTTTTTATGGGTTCTAATTTTTTTTGTTTTCTTAGAGTTTTGTAGGGTTTTAGGGGGTTTTACGTCTTAAGGGAATTTTTCTGTTTTTTTAGGGTTTAGGGTTTTTTGGGTGTTTTTTGTTTCTGTTTTTTTTCTTGTATGGGTTTTAGGAATTTTTTAATTTTTAAACATTTTTAGTGGTTTAAAGGGTTTTTAGAGTTTTAGTGGTTTAAGTTTTTTATTGGATTCTAGGGTATGTAAGGTTTTAATTGTTTTTTTATTTTTTTTATGGTTTTTAGTGGTTTTAAGAGTTTTCGAGTTTTTAAAGGTTTTCTTAGGGTATTTAAGTTTTTTAGGGTTTTTTACATTTTAGGGATTTTTAGGACTTTTTAGGATTTTTATGCGTTTTTATGGATTTTTGGGTTTTTATGTAATTTTATGCTTTTTAGCATTTTTTATCATTTTTAGGGGTTTTAAGTGTTTTTTGGTTTTAAGGGTTCCTTTGGGGTTTTCAGGTTTTTTACATTTATAGGTATTTTTATGGATTTTTTAGGAATTTTATTGTTTTTAGGGGTTTTAGGGATTATGATGGTTTTTAGGGTTTATTATGGTTTTTAGTGTTTTTTAAGTTTTTAGGGGTTTTATGTTTTTTATATTTTTTTAACTTTTTTTGGGGTTTGAAGGGGTCGTATAGTTTTTAGTGATTTTTAAGGTTTTTATGGTCTTTTATGGGATTTTATCATTTTTTGGTTTTTAGGATTTTTAGGGTTTTTAGTGTTTTTTTGGGTTTTATAGGGGTTTAATTTTTTTAATGTTTTTAAGGTTTTCTTAGGGGTTTTTAGTGTTTTTTAGGTTTGTAAGGTATTATGTATTTTTAGGGATTTTTTAGGAATTTTATGGGTTTTTAGGGTTTTTGGGGATTTTTTGAATTATAAAGGGTTTTATGGCTTCAATGGTTTTATTGTTTTTTAATTTTTTAGGGGATTAAAGGGTTTTTATAGTTTTTAGTGATTTTTTATGGTTTTATGAGTTTTTAGAGGTTTTATGGATTTAAGGGTTTTTTAGGATATTTTTTGTCTTTTTATGTCATTTTGGTTTTTTAGGATTTTTTTTAAAGATTTGTAGTATTTTTTAGGTTATTTAGAGGTTTTAAGTGTTTTTAGTTTTTACGGTTTTCTTAGGGGTTCTCCGGTCTTTTATGTATTTTTTACATTTATAAGGATTTCTAAGGGTTTTTTTGGAAGTCTATTGTTTACTCAATTAGCTCCATTAATGGAAATCATGCCTCTTTGTGCTGAAGTGGATTGAATATGAAGGATCCAAGAGTTGATGTTTCAAGTTTAAATAACCTGAATAGGGATGGGCAGAAAATAGTTGGTAAAGGGTGTGTGCCTATTTCAGAGGCTTTGGTACAAAAAGATCTGCCTATCCCTTCTAGGCATTCTAATCATGGTTTAGATCAACAACATGTAGCACGTAGAATTGATCAGGTTTCCACCGAAGTGATTTTGTTTGGTGGTGATCCAAGGTTCCCTGTACTGGTTTCTAGAACTCATAGATAGGAACAAATTATTGATATTGCTAGAATATCAGAAAAGGGAGAATAACCTTTTAAATAGGGCCTCATTATGGAGTAGTTATCTTGTCTAAGGTTGATTTTCACTTACCAAAAGGAAACTTTTATTCTGGTATAGATTCAAGGAATTCCCAGGAGTAGTTCACGCAATTCCGAGTCACAGAATAACATGGGATAAGCATGAAAGATGGGGACTCCTTGGTGCTGGAAGGTTCTTCAAAGTATCATAATGAAGGTTTTCAGACTATTGACAAAAGACAAGTGTTCAATGCTGAGCCCATATTGGTGGAATTTTCTGATGTATAGGGGAAAACAAAAATTGACTTTCTCCCAGTCATCAAGGATGCAATAAAGAATTATGGATCCACAGGTAAATGAGGATACACTTTAGAACGCGATGAGGATGATAAGGTACAAAGGACTAGAATTTTGTATAAAGATAAAGTGATGTGAAATAATATATATGATCAGGGAATCTTAGTCCCTATAAATAAATGCTGGCCCTAAAGGAACTATTCAGTTCTTAGACCCATTATTAGTATATGGTATACTCTAATTGACATTGGATTCGTGAAGCACTCCAATAGGTTTAACTATTAGAATGAAGACTCTAAAAGCGGTGATAAAGGTGATGATAATTAGAGAGAGTATGATTTCAAATTTTTATGTTCTATTTGTTCTCTTTTGTTAGCCTTAGGCTCTCGGTTGAGGGTAGCTATGATTTTTTTGTCCCCCTCCTCTCTTATTTCCCTTTTCTAGTTTTACTTTTAATAAAAGGGGATTTAACCCCAACCTGTTCTATTATAGTGTTTTTTAGGATTTTTATAGTTTTTACATTTTTAGGGATTTTGAGGGGTTTTAGGGGTTTTGGGGGGTTTTAGGGTTTTTAGGGGTTATAGAATTTTTTAGGTTTTAAGGGGTTTAAGTGTTTTTAGGTTTTTAATATTTTCTTAGGGTTTTAATTTTTTTAGGAATTTTTTAGAACTTTCATGGTTTTGTAGGGTTTTATGGATTTTCAATATTTCTAGGGGGTTTAGGGTATTTATGTATTTTAAGGGGTTTTCGAATCTTTTGAGGATTTTAGGGGTTTTAATGGTTTTTAGGGTTTTTTAAAGTTTTAGGGGTTCGAAGGGTTTTAAGTGCATTTTTTTGATTTTAGGGTTTTTATGTGTTTTATGGGTTTTTTAAGGGTTTTAATTTTTTTATGGGTTTTAGTGGGTTTTAGGATTTTTTATTCTTTATAGAATTTTTAGGTTTTTTGGGAATTTAAGTATTTTTATGTTTTAAGGTTTTCTTAGGCTTTTAAAGGTTTTTACATTATTATGGATTTTTAGGGATTTTTAGGATTTTTATGGGTTTTTGTGGTTTTAGTGATTTTTAGGGTTGTTTGGGGTTTTAGTGTTTTTAGGTTTTTAGTGAATTTATGTGATTTAGTTTTTTTTAGGTTTTTTTGGGTTTTTAGGGTTTTTAGTGTTCTTACTGTTTTTTTTCATTTTAGGGATTTTTAGGGATTATTTAGGTTTTTATGGTTTTTATGAATTTTGAGGAGTTTTGGGGTTTTGGGGGTTTTTATGGGGTTTTTTGTGATTTTAAGTTTTTTTAGTTTTTAGGGTGTTTTTTTTGAGTTGTTTAACTTTTTATTGATTTAAAGGGTTTTAGATATTTTAGATGTTTTTAGGTTTTTTATTTATTTTAGGTTTTTTAATGTTTTAAGGGTTTTTTGGTTATAGAGGTATTTTTATTTTTAGGATCTTTTAGGGTTTTTAGCATTTTTAGGTTTTTTTGGGGTTTTAAGGGGGTTTTCAGGGTTTTTGTGGTTTTTATGTTTTTAGAGATTTTTAGGGCTTTTTTAGTATTTTTATGGTTTTTATGGTTTTAAGAGATTTTTATTATTTTTAGAGTTTTTGGGGTTTTAAAGGGTTTTATGGGTTTTTATATTTTTTAGGTTTTTTTGACAATTTTAGGTGTTTTTATGATTTAATGTTTTCTTAGTGTTTTAGGGTTTTTATGGTTTCTTAATTTTTAGTTATTTTTAGTGATTTTTAAGTATTTTATGGTTTTTTGGGTTTTTTTAAAATTTTGAGGGTTTTTATGGATGTTTTTGGGTTTATATGGCTTATTTTAGTTTTTAGGGTTTTTATGGGTTTTTATAGTTTTTTATTAATTTTTGGGGTTCAATGGGTTTGTATATTTTTATTAGTTTTTAGGGTTTTTATGGGTTTTTAGGGTTTTTATGGTTTTCAAGGGTTTTCTGGTTTTTAGGGTCTTTAGTATTTTTTATGTTTTAAGGGGTTTTGTGTGTTTTTATTTTATTAAGTCTTTATTAGGGTTTTTCATGGTTATTGGGATTTTTTACAATTTTAAGTTTTTAGGGGTTTTTTAGGGTTCTTATAATTTTTAGGGGTTTTAGGGATTTTGAGGGTCTTTAGTGTTTTTATGGGTTTTTAGGGATTTTTTTGAATTTTTAGAGGTTTTATTGTTTTTAGAGTTTTTTAACATTTTTGGGGGTTTAAATAGTCTTTATAGTTTTTTGGTGTTTTTTGGGTTTTTTGGATTTTTTATGGTTATGAGGGGTTTTTATATTTTTAATGGTTTTTAGGGTTTTAGTATTTGTAATGTTTTTTGGAGTTTCAACAGATTTTAGGTTTCTCAGGTTTTCTTAGGGGGTTTCGAGATTTTATTGTTTTTTACATTTTAAGGGATTTTTAGGGAATTTTAAGGATTTTTATGGGTTTTGGGTTTTTAGGGATTTTATGGTTTTTAGGGTTAATAAAGTTTTTTAGTTTTTTAGGGGTTTTAATTTTTTTAGGATTTTATGTCTTTCTTATATTTTTTAATGGTTTTTAAGGTTTTTTCATTTTTAGGGATTTTTAGGGATTTTTAAATGTTTTAATGGTTATTAGGTTTTTTATGGTTTTTTTTGGGTTTTAGGGTGTTTTTTAGTTTTTATGGGGTTTTACGGTTTTTTATTTTTTTAATGTTTTTTGGGGTTTAAATGTTTTTTAGTGTTCTTAATGCGGTTTTATGGGTTTTATATGTTTATAAGGTTTTTTTTCAACGTAAAAGTCGTAAGCATATAAAGGACATAAATTACGAATAAATCCACCAAAGTTGAAAAATGAAGGTTGCTCAAAAAAGAATGTTCTAAGACCAATTCAAACTAGGAACATCAAAGGAAGGTCCCGAGAATTACAAAGAGAATGAACAACAAAAACGAACCCAAAAACTGATAAACCCCTCCAATCAGCAACTAGAAGACAGGAAAACACCATCTCCACACGAGCACAACATGACACCAACCAAGCAATAGTGGACAACAAACAATAAACAACAATGCCAACCATCAGTGCACAATCCCATACAAAATATCATCTTCTATCCAACAAAGGAATGTACATGACCCTGGATGAACCAGAAGAAGAAACCACAACATCTCAAAAGCACTAGCCCAGTAGGAACACCGAGATACTGAAACCCTTGACAAAGATAAGCCACAAAAAACCTAAATCAAAAACATATACATACCTTCACACACATACATGCACGCACCACCATCCACACCCACACACACACGCACACACCAAAAAACACAAACACATGCCACCCCACCCGCAATCGGGTACCCAAAACCAGAATATGATATCCTGATCTGCACACCATGAAATAGAAGCCAACTCCAACAAAATATGAATCAACACTGAACCCTCTAGCCCTCAACCAACCATACACAACTTAACCACCATGAAAAAACCAATCGACCAGCTCAAAATAGAACCTGCAACTAGAACCTCGACCAAGCTACAAGCAACACCACCCATGGATGCAAGAGCATGTGAAGTCCATCAACTAGCAAACCCCAACCACCCCTTAACCAATCCAACTGAGGTATAGGATTTAGGTTTTTTAAATTTTTAAGTGGTTTTAGGGTTTTTTGGTATTTTGGGGTTTTTATAATTTTGTCAGGTTTTTAGGGGTTTTATGTGTTTTTAGGTTTTCAATGTTTTCATTTGGTATTTTAGGGTTTTATAGGTTTTTACATTTTTTAGTATTATTGGGTATTTTTTATGTTTTTTAGGGTTTTAAGGGTTTTTTGGATTTTGAACGTTTTTAGTGTCTTTAAGGGTTTTATTTTTTTAGAGTTTTTATCATTATTAGGGGTTTAAAGGGGTTTTTGAGTTTTAGTGGTATTTTTTGGTTTCTATGTGTCTTTCGGGTTTTTAAAGTCTTTAGGGGGTATTATGCGATTTATGGGACGTTAGGGTTTTTAGGTGCTTTTAGGATTTTTTGGGTTTTTAGTATATTTCAGGTTTTTTAGGGATTTAAATTATTTTTAGGTTTTTAAGGTTTTCTTAGATTTTTTAGGGTGTTTTACATTTTTAGGATCTTTTATTTATTTTTAGTGTTTTGATGGGTTTTAGGGTTTTTAGGGATTTTGAGTGTTTTTATTGGTTTTAGGGGTTTTACATGCTTTGTAGGTTTAACGGGTTTTATGGTTTTTTTTTCATTTTTATGTTTTTAAGCAGTTTTATGTATTTTATGTTTTTCAAGGTTTTCTTAGGGTTTTTAGGGGTTTTCAGGTTATTATATTTTAAGATATTTTTAGGGATTTTTTAAAAAAATTATTGTTTTAAGGGGTTTTTGGGATTTGGGGGGTTTTAGGGTTTTTAGGGTTAATAGGGTTTTTATGTTTTTTTTGGTTTTTATTATTTTTTTGTGTTTTTAATGGTTTTTAAGGTTTGTTTTGTGTTTTTAACTTGTTTACTGGTTTAATTTTTTTTAGAGTTTTTAGTGGATTTTTATGGTTTCTATGGGTTTTTATGGTTTTATGGTTTTTTACGTTTGGTGGGGTTTTATGGTTTTGGGGGCTTTTAGGTTTTATATGCTCTTTTTAGGGTTTTGTAGTATTTTTAGCTTTTTCTGGTTTTTAGGGGTTTTTATTGTTTTAAAATTTTTCAGGATTTTTAGTGGGTTTCATGGGTTTTAGTGTTATTTACATATTAAAGGATTTTAAGGGATGTTTTGTATTTTTATGGGTTTTTAGAGATTTTGAGGGGTTTTAGATTTTTCTAGGGGTTTTTAGGCTGTTTTAGAGTTTGTAGCACATTATATGCTTTTAATGGTTTTAGGTTTTTTTATGTCTTAAGTAATTTTTAGGGTGTTTGGTGTGTTTGAAATTTCTTGTGGTTTTTAGGGATTTTTTAGGGTTGTAATGGTTTTAGGGGTCTTTTAGTTTTTTTGGGGGTTTTATGGTTTTTTTGAGTTTTTTAACATTTTTAGGGGTTTAAAGGGTTTTTGAGTTATATATTTTTTAGGGTTTCTATGGGTTTTATGGGTTTTTAATATTTTTATGGGCTTTATGGTTTTAATGGGGTTTTAGTATTTTTAGAGGTTTTAGGGTCTTTTAGGATTTTAAGGGTTTTTGCGTTTTTTAGGTATTTTTGGGGTTCTAAGTGTCTTTAGGTTTTTAAGGTTTTGATAGTGTTTTTCAAGGTTTTTTGTGTTTTTTAAATTTCTATGGATTTTTAGAATTTTTATGGTTTTTAGGAGTTTTAGGGATTTTGACAGATTGTTGTTGTTTTTTAAGGTTTTTAGTGTTTTTATGGTTTTTAGTGTTTTTATGATTTTTAGGGGTTTTATGTGTTTTTAAGAGTTTATGTTTTTCTTGGGGTTTTTAGGGTTTTGAGAGGTTTTTATGTTTTCTGGGATTTTAGGGAGTTTTTTAGTATTTTTATGGTTTTAGGGTTTCTATGGATTCTAGGGGATTTTATGGGTTTTTTTGGGGTTTTATGGTTTTTAGTTTTTTATTTATTTCTAAGTGATTTAAGGTTTTTTAATATTATTTATCATTTTTAATGGTCTGAAGAGTTTTTAGAGTTTTTAGTGGTTTTGAATGTTTTTCAGTTTTTTAATTTTTTAGGGGTTTTATGGTGCTTAATCCTTTTAGGGTTTTTTAGTTTCATAGGTTTTTTATGTTTTTTCAGTATTTTAGGGCTTTATGTGTTTTTAGCTTATTAAGGTTTTCTTAGGGGTTCTCTGAGTTTTTAACATTTTTGGGGTTTTTGGGATTTTTTTAGGATTTTTATTGTTTCTCAGGGCTTTAGGGATTTTTAGGGTTTTTAGGGTTTTTAGGGTTTTATAGTTTTTTGGTTTTTAGGGGGTTTTGGGGTTTTAGGGTCATTATGGTTTTAGGGGGTTTATGTGTTTTAGGGTTTTGGGTTTGTTAGGACTTTTAGGGGTTTTTAGTTTTTTTTATCATTTTTAAAGTTATATGGGGTTTAGGTATTTTTAGGTTTTCCAAGGATTTTTCATGATTTTTATTATTTTTTATTATTTTCGTAATTTTTAGTGAATTTTTGGATTTTTATGGGTTTTAGGGATTTTTAGGGATTTTTAGGAGTTTTACAATTTTTTAGGTTTTTTAATAATTTAAAGTGTTTTTAGGTTTTTAAGGTTTTCTTAGTATTTTCAGGGGTTCTCGGGTTTTTATGTTTTTTGTGATTTTTAGGGATTTTTATGTTTTTATTTTATTCTATGGCTTATAAGGATTTTGATGGATTTTTGGGTTTTTATGATTTTTAGGGGTTTTATGATTTTTTAGGTTTTTAGGGTTTTCTGACTTATTAATGGTCTTTATAGTTTTTTAGATATTTTTAGAATTTTTATGGGTTTAAATGTTTTTTATTGTTTTTAGTGGTTTATAGGATTTTAATGGGTTTTTATCTGTTTTTATAGTTTTAGGAGTTTTATGGTATTGAGGGTTTTAGTATTTTTAGGTGTTTTATGGTATTTATGGGTTTTAGCATTTTTTTAGGTTTTTAGGGGTTTTAAGTGTTTTTAAGTTTTTGTAGTTTTCTTAATATTTTAAAGGTTTTTAGGTTTTCAGTGTTTTTTAGGATTTTTATCATTTTTAGGGTTTTTAGGGATTTTGAGGGTGTTAGGGTTTTGTAGGGGTTTAAATGTTTTTTTGGGGGGGGGGTAGTTTTTTTAGTTTTTTGGGTATTGTGGGTTTTTAAAGTTTTTTTAATGTTTTTAGGGGTTCAAATTGGTTTTTAGAGTTTTTATTGGGTTTTTTTGGGATTTTAGGTTTTTTAAAGGCTTTATGGTTTTTAGGGTTTTTAGGGGTTTTTAGGGTTTTTATCATTTTTAATGTTTTTATGTGTTTTTAGTGATTTTTATATTTTAAATGTTTTCTTATGGTTTTTTTGGTATTACAGTTTTTATGACTTCAGGGATTTTTCGATCTTTTTAAGGGTTTTATCAGTTTTCAGGGTTTCTATAGATTTTGGGGGGTTTTGGGTTTTTTTAGGGGGTATCATTTTTTAGGTTTTAGGGGATTTAAGTGTTTTTAGGTTTTTAAGGTTTTCTTAAATTTTTAGGATTCATTACATTTTTAAGGATTTTAGGGATTTTTAAGTTATTTTTGGTTTTTTGGGTTTTTTAGGGATTTTGAGGGTTTTTACAGATTTATTTTTTTTTGGGTTTTTTGGGTTTTTTGGGGTTTTTAGTGTGTTTTTGGGTTCTTAATGTTTTTGGGGTTTAAAATGATTTTAGAGTTTTTAGTTGTTTTTAGGGGTTTTATGGGTTTTTATCATTTTTTAGGTTTTTAGGGGTATTTATGTTTTTAGGGGTTTTAGTATTTTTTAGCTTTTTAGGGGTTTATGTGTTTTTATATTTTTAATGGTTTCTTGTGGGATTTCAAGGTTATTATGATTTTTTATGTTTTTAGGGATTTTTACAGGTTTACTATTATTTTTATTGTTTTTTTGGATTTTTTCGAATTTTTAGGGGTTTTATGTGTTTTTAGGATTTTAAAATTTTCCTAGGGTTTTTATGGGTTTTTTGTGGTCTATAGGCTTTTATGTATTTTTTGGTCATTTTTTAGGATTTTTAAGGTTTTTAGTATTTCTAGGGATTTTTTTGGGTTTGCATGTTTTTTTGGGGGTTTTGGGGTTTTACTATTTTTTGGGTTTTTAGGATCTTTTTGAGTTTTTTATGGTTTTAAATATTTTTTAGTGTTTTTATTATTTTTAGAGGTTTGAAGGGTTTTTGTAATGTTTATTGGTTTTCAGGGTTTTTTTGTGTGTTTTAATGGGTTTTAGGGTTATTTTGGTTTTTTAAAGGTCTTTAGGGTTTTAGGGTCATTTAGGTTTTTATGGTTTTTATCATTTATATGTTTTTAGGGGTTTTAAGTTACTTTAGGTTTTTTAGGTTTTCTTATGGTTTTTCATGGTTTTAGGTTTTTTTACATTTTTTTGTAATTTTTATGGATTTTTAGTGGTTTTTAGGGTCCTAGGGTTTTTAGGGATTTTGAGGGGTTTTAGAGGTTTTAGGGGTTTTTAGGTTTTTTGACGTTTTTTATGTTTTTAAGGGTTTTTTGTGTTTTTAGTTTTGTGATGTTTTCATATGGTTTGTTAGTGTTTTCAAGGATTTTTATGTTTTTTGTGATTTTTAGGGATTTTTAATCTTTTTATGTGTTTTTAGGGGTTTTAGGGATTTTGAGGGTTGTTATTATTTTTAGTGGTTTTTGGGTTTTTGTGAGTTATTTATGGTTTTAATGGTTTTTAGTGTTTTTAATGTTTTAAGGGGTTTAAATGTGTTTTAGAGTTTTCAGTGGTTTTAGGGTTTCTATGAGTTTTTAGGTTTTTTATGTTTTTAGGGGTTTTATGATTTTTAGGGGTTTTAGGGTCTTTTTGGTTTTTAGAGTTTTTTGGATTTCTAGTGTTTTTAAGTGTTTTTTTGGATTTTATTGTTTTTTGGGGGTTTTAGAGTTTTTAGGGTTTTTTGTATTTAGTGTTTTGTAGGGATTTTTTAGTATTATAAAGGTTTTTTTGGGTTTTAATGATGTTGAGGGTTTGTTTTTTAAGGTTTTTCGGGGTTTTCAAGTTTTTTTATTTCTTGTGATTTTTTTAGATTAATATGGTTTTAAGGTATATTGGAGTTTGTCTAAAAATTTTAAAGGTTTACTAGGTTTTTTGATTTTGTAGTAGTTTTAGGGGTTTTATTTGTTTTTATGGTTTTTACTATTTTTTCTGGTTTTATGATTTTTAGGGGATTTAGTGTTTTATGGTTTTTTGGGGTTTTATGGTTCTTAGGGGCTTTAGGATTTTTTAGGGGTTTGGAACTTTTTTAGGTTTTTAGGGGTTTTAAGTGTTTTTGGGTTTTAAATTTTTCTTAGGGTCTTTATGTGTTTTGATTATATTTAAATTTTTAGCTATTTTAGGGATTTTTAGTATTTTTAGGTAATTTTAGGGTTTTTTGGGATTTTGAGGGCTTTTAGGGTTTTAAGAGTTTTATGTTTTACTTTGGTTTTTAGGGTTTTTTTATTCTTTTATGGTTTTCAAGGTATTTTAGATTTTTTAACATTTCTAAGGGTTTAAATATTATTTAGATTTTTTAGTTTTATTTAGGTTTTTTTTGTTTTTATGGTTTTAAGGGATTTTATGTTTTTTAGGGAAATTTATAGTCTTTTTAGGGTTTTTATGGGTTTCAGAATTTTTTTAGGTCTTTTAAGGGGTTTTATTGGTTTAGGTTTTTATGCTTTCATTATGAGTTTTTAGGGATTTTAGGTTTTTTAACATTTTAAGAGATTTTAGCGGTTTTTAGGATTTTTATGTGTTTTGGGGTTTTAAGGGATTTTGAGTGGTTTTAGGGTTTTTAGGGTTTAAGGTTTTTTTTGGGTTTTATGGGTTTTTAGTGTTTTTTAGGTTTTCTGGGTTTTAGAGTATTTAGGTTTTTATGGTTTTCTTTGGGGTTTTATGGGTCTATTATACATTTTTAGGGTTTCTAGGGTTTTTTATAATTTTTATGGTTTTTAGTTATTTTGAGAATTTTTAGTGATTTTTAGGGTTTCAAAGGTATTTATGGGTTTTTGGGGGTTTTAGGGGTTTTTTGAGTTTTTTTGGTTTTGATGGTTTTTAGGAGTTTTTTTATTGTTTTAAGGGGTTTAAATGCATTTTAGAGTTTTAGTGGGGTTTTACAGTTTTTATGACTTTTTTGGGATTTTTATAGTTTTAGGGGTTTTTAGGTTTTTAGGGTTATAAGGGGTTTTAGGGTGTTTGACGGTTTTTAGTTTTTTTTTTGGTTTTTTAGGGTTTTTAAGTGTTTTTATGGTTTTGAAAGTTTCCTTGGGGGTTTCAAGGTTTTTTGGGGTGTTACTTTTTAGAGTTTTTGGGATTTCATAGGATTTTTTGGTTTTTGTGGGGTTCTAGGGATTTTGATTTTTTTATGGGTTTTTAGGTGTTTCAGTGTTTTTGGATTTTGTGGGGTTCACAAGTGTTTATGGTTAGATTAGTGGATTTGGTTGGTTTGAGGCATGGAGTTGGATGGTTTGAGGGTAGTTTGGTAAATAGTCTACTGGGTGGGTCTGGACTTGTTAACACGTTGCTTTTCATAGGGTTTTCATTGCTGGGTTTGGTGGGAAGATGTTGTGGGTGTGCTGGAAGTTTTATTTTATATCACATGGTGCAAGTGATGATCAATTATTTTGTTTTCCTTGGTTCATTACAATATCAGATGTGATGGAGTGTGGAAGTGGTAGATTTTAGGTGGTCGGGGGATAGTAGTGGGGGTACCATTTTATTTTCTTGCTGCTGCTTTTTTGGGATTTAGGTGGATCCTTCTCAGGTGGTGTTGCGTGAGTGTGTGCATACGTGAGTGGTTTGGGTGGTGTTAGTGGGAGGTTTGGGTGTGGTTTGTGTGCATTCATGTTCTTAGTTGATGAAGGTTTTGGGTTTGGCTTCTAGTGTGGTTGGAATTTTCCTTTTGGGCATCTTTTTTTCTCTTGGAGGGCTTCCTTACTGGGGTTTTGGGTGCTGTTGTGGCTGCTTTGTATGAGTTCAGAGGGAGTGTCTCTATAGTACTCAGGTGCTGCTGGTTGGGAGGGGGATTCACCCCGTCTCTTGTTGATGTAGTGTGTGCCCATCTACAGCTGGTTATGGTTTATGGTGACGTCGGATTCCTCACTTGGAGCATGGAAGGGCTTATGGAGGCTTGTGGTTGTCCCCACTTTCCCTGCTTGTTGTTTCTAGTTCTTGAGGGATGTGGATTCTTTGATCTTTGTTCATGCTTTGACGGTGTCATGGCTTCTAGTTTGTTTGTTGCTGCATTGTTCGGTTTGGGGTTGTGCTGGCTTGGTGATGACCCTCGCTACCCAGCTTCTATTTAGTTGAACCTAGTGGGGTCACTTTTTTTTCTAGTTTTCTTGGTTGCTTGGTGTTTTATTGGAACTTTTCCTGGTGCACATTTCTTGGTTTGGTTAGCCTAGGACTTTGGGTTCTTGGGTCAACTGTTGTTTCACCTCTAGTTGATCTAATGTAATTAATGATTTATTTGATATTTATAATACTACGTTTATCCTTAAAAAAATACTGAAAACCCTTAAAACATCCACAAAACCAAAAAATTCTAAAACACCTAAAACACCCAAAAAAACCCCTAGAAACCCTAAAAACCATAAATACCCCTAAAAACCTAAAAACCCCTAAAACCCCTACAAACCTATAAAAATAAAAAAAACTCTATAACCCTTTCGAAACCTAAAAACGTTAAAAAATATTTAACCCATAACACGCTAAAAAACTCAAAAAAAAACTAAAACCCCCAAAAAACCACAAACCACTAAAAAACATAAAACACCCTAAAAACCTCAAAATCCCTAAAACCCCTAAAAATATATACATCCTAAAAGCCCTAAAAACCCTGAAAAACCCTAATAAAACATTAAAAATCTAAACACACATTAAACTCCTAAAAACCCTAAAAACAATAAAAACCCTACAACCCTAAAAATACCTAAAAACCCTAAAAACAATAAAATACCAAAAAAAGCCCTAAAAATCCATAAAACCCATAAAATACAGAAAACCACTAAGAAATCATTAAAAACATAAAAACACTTTAAACCCCAAAAAACCAAAAAAACGTAAATAACCCTAAAAAACCTCTGAACCCCTAAAAATCCAAAAAATACATAAAACCCCTAAAAACCATAAACAACACTAAAAACTCATAACACCTAAAACACCCTATAAAAACTATAAAAGATCTTTAGATCCCTAAAAATGTTCAAAAACTCTAAAGAACCTCATAACCCATAAAAAAACTCAAAAAATCTTAAAAACCTGAAAACCCCTTAAAACCCACAAAATCTCTTAAAATAGTAAAGACCATAAAAATCCATAAAAATCCCTAAAATAGTAAAAATATAAAAAAACATACAAACATTTAAAAACACTAAGAAAATCTTATAAACTAAAAAATTTTAAAACCCCTAAAAACCTAAAAAATGATGAAAACCCTAAAACCCATAAAAACCACTAAAAAGCATAAAAACCATATAACCTACTAAAAACAAAAAAACCCATTTAAAACATTAAAGAATTCTATAAAACCTTAAAAATCTTAAAAAACTTGAAAACCCCCATAAAACCCAAAAAACCATAAAAACGCCAAAAAACTCTTAAAACACAAAAAATCCCTAAAAACCCAAAAATTCGTAAAAATCCTAAAAATTCCCTAAAAATCCAAAAAAATGTAAAACCCATAAAAACCCTGAAACCCTCAAATAAAACATTAGAAACCCTAAAAAACACTTAAAATCCCTAAAACATATAAAACACAAAAAAACATAAAATACCCTAAAACCATAGAAACCTTAAAAACCCACAAAGAAACATAGAAACCCCAAAAAACCCCATAAAACCGAAACACACACTAAAAACTCTAAAAACCCATTAAACCCCTAAAAACAATAAAAAAATAGAAAATACTATAAGAATAATAAAAACTCAGAAAAACCCTAAAAATACAACAAAAACAATAAAAATCCTAAAACTACCTATAAAAACTCAAAATCAATAAAATGCTTAAAACCATAAAAATCCTAAAAAATACCTAAATATTCCTAAAAACATAAAGAACGCCAAAAAAAACCTTCAAAAACCCCTAAGAAACCCTTAAAAACTTATTTTTTTTTTACTAAAACACCTAATAAACCTAAAAAAACTAAAAACCCTAAAACCCCTAAAAACTATCAAAGTCACTAAACCCCTAAAAACGATTAAAATCCCAAAAAATCCCTAAAAATATCTAAAAATCCCTAAAAATGTAAAAACACTAAAACCATGAAAAAACCTAAGAAAACATTAAAAACCTAGAACACATAAAACCCCTATAAAACCCAAAAAAATATAAAAACCCTAAAAACCCTAAAAAGAACCTAAATCCCCCTACAAACCATAAAACCCCAAAAAACCATAAAAATCCCTAAAACCCCCTAAAATCCTAAAAAACAATAAAAATTATAAAAACCCTTTAAAACCCTTAAATCATTAAAAACACTAAAAATCCTTAAAAACCTTAATTACACAAAAAAATCCCCAAAACCCATAAAACCCCTAAAAACTCTCAAAATACTAAAAACCCTTTACAAATATAAAAATCCAAAAAAATACCTAAAAAACCCTAAAAACATAAAAACCCTTAAACCCTGAAAACCCTTAAGAAAACCTAAGAAACCTCAAAACACATAAAACCCATAAAAACCCTAAAAACCCACTAAAAACTGTAAAAACCCTTTAAACCCCTAAAATTATTTAAAAACTATAAAACACCATAAACCCCTAAAAATCTCAAAAAACCATAAATGCCCAAAAAAAACCATAAAAACCTTAAAAACTATAAAACCTTTAAAACCATAAAATCCCTTATAATCGCTTAAAATCCCATGAAAATTTTAAAAAATATAAAAAACTTAAAATCCCTAAAAATCCCTAAAAATGTAATAAACTCTATGAAATCTTTAAAAACCTAAAACACTTAAAAATACTAAAAACCTAAAAACCCGTAAAAAATATTAATACTCAAAAAACCCTAAAAATAATCCAAATCCCCAAAAACCCACAAAATTGATAAAAATACCAAAAAAACCCTAAAAACATAAAAAACTATAAAAATAATAAAAATTTATATGAAAAAAATAAAGACCTAAAAATACTTAAAAGCCCTAAAAACCTAATCAACTCTAAAAACCCTAAAAAATCCTTAAACCCCTAAAAATCCTAATAACTATGAAGACCCTTAAAAACAATAAACAAATCTAAAAATCCATAAAAACCCAATAAAAACTCTAAAAACTCATTAAATCCTTTAAAATGTTAAAAAATTCTAAAAACCCATAAAACCATTAAAAACTCACAAAAACCCTAAAAACAAAAAAAACATACAACCCTAAAACCCCTCAAAATCTCTAAAAATCCTAAAAACCCATAAATGTACTAAAAATCCATAAAATCCCTAAAAACGTAAAAAAATCCCTAAAACATTAAGAAACCATTAAAAACCAAAAAATGATTTAATCACCTAAAAACATAAAAAAAATGCTAAAACCCCTAAAAACAGTAAAAACCTTGAAAACCATAAAAAATCCTAAATAAATAAAAAATCCATAAAAACCCATAAAAAATCTAAAACACTAATAAAATCTTAAAAACTAAAAAATTTTAAGACCCCTAAAAACCTAAAAAATGATGAAAACCCTAAAACCCATAAAAACCACTAAAAAGCATAAAAAACTTATAACCTACTAAAAACTAAAAAACCCCTTTAAAACATTAAAGACCTCTATAAAACCTTAAAAATCTTAAAAAACTTGAAAACCCCCTAAAACCCAAAAAAACCATAAAAACGCCAAAAAACTCTTAAAACACAAAAAATCCCTAAAAACCCAAAAATTCGTAAAAATCCTAAAAATTCCCTAAAAATCCAAAAAAAATGTAAAACCCATAAAAACCCTGAAACCCTCAAAGAAATCATTAGAAACCCTAAAAAACACTTAAAATCCCTAAAACATATAAAACACTAAAAAACATAAAATACCCTAAAACCATAAAAACCTTAAAAACCCACAAAGAAACATAGAAACCCCAAAAAACCCCATAAAACCGAAACACACACTAAAAACTATAAAAACCCATTAAACCCCTAAAAACAATAAAAAAATAGAAAATACTATAAGAATAATAAAAACTTAGAAAAACCCGAAAAATCCAACAAAAATAATAAAAATCCTAAAACTACCTATAAAAACTCAAAATCAATAAAATTCTTAGATATTTTTAGGGATTTTTTGGGATTTTAATGGTTTTTAGGGGTTTAGGGACTTTGATAGTTTTTAGGGGTTTTAGGGTTTTTAGTTTTTTTAGGTTTATTAGGTGTTTTAATAAAAAAAATTAAGTTTTTAAGGGTCTCTTAGGGGTTTTTATTATTCTTATAGTATTTTCTATTTTTTTATTGTTTTTAGGGGTTTAATGGGTTTTTAAGGTTTTTAGTGTGTGTTTCGGTTTTATGGGGTTTTTTGGGGTTTCTATGTTTCTTTGTGGGTTTTTAAGGTTTTTATGGTTTTAGGGTATTTTATGTTTTTTAGTGTTTTATATGTTTTAGGGATTTTAAGTGTTTTTTAGGTTTTCTAAAGTTTTCTTTGAGGGTTTCAGTGTTTTTTTTGTGTTTTACATTTTTTTGGATTTTTAGGGAATTTATAGGATTTTTACGAATTTTTGGGTTTTTAGGGATTTTTTGTGTTTTAAGAGTTTTTTTGCGTTTTTATGGTTTTTTTGGGTTTTAGGGGGTTTTCAAGTTTTTTAAGATTTTTAAGGTTTTATAGAGGTCTTTAATGTTTTAAAGGGGTTTTTTAGTTTTTAGTAGGTTATAAGGTTTTTATTCTTTTTAGTGGTTTTTATGGGTTTTAGGGTTTTCATCATTTTTTAGGTTTTTAGGGGTTTTAAAAGTTTTTAGTTTTTAAGATTTTCTTAGTGTTTTTAAATGTTTGTATGTTTTTTTTTATATTTTTACTATTTTAGGTATTTTTTAAGGATTTTTATGGTCTTTACTATTTTAATAGATTTTTTGGGTTTTAAGGGGTTTTCAGGTTTTTAGGTTTTTTTTAGTTTTTTATGGGTTATGAGGTTCTTTAGAGTTTTTGAACATTTTTAGGGATCTAAAGATCTTTTATAGTTTTATAGGGTGTTTTCGGTGTTATGAGTTTTTAGTGTTGTTTATGGTTTTTACGGGTTTTATGTATTTTTTGGATTTTTAGGGGTTCAAAGGTTTTTTAGGGTTATTTACGTTTTTTTGGTTTTTAGGGGTTTAAAGTGTTTTTATGTTTTTAAGGATTTCTTAGTGGTTTTCAGTATTTTGTGGGTTTTTATGGATTTTAGGGCTTTTTTTGGTATTTTATTGTTTTTAGGGTTTTTAGGTATTTTTAGGGTTTTAGGGTTTTTATTGTTTTTAGGGTTTTTAGGAGTTTAATGTGTGTTTATATTTTTAATGTTTTATTAGGGTTTTTCAGGGTTTTTGGGCTTTTAGGATGTATATATTTTTAGGGGTTTTAGGGATTTTGAGGTTTTTAGGGTTTTTTATGTTTTTTAGTGGTTTGTGGTTTTTTGGGGGTTTTAGTTTTTTTTTGAGTTTTTTAGGATGTTATGGGTTAAATATTTTTTAACGTTTTTAGGTTTCGAAAGGGTTATAGAGTTTTTTTTATTTTTATGGGTTTCTAGGGGTTTTAGGGGTTTTTAGGTTTTTAGGGGTATTTATGGTTTTTAGGGTTTCTAGGGTTTTTTTTTTGGTGTTTTAGGGGTTTTAGAATTTTTTGGTTTTGTGGATGTTTTAAGGGTTTTCAGTATTTTTTTAAGGATAAACGTAGTATTATAAATATAAAATAAATCATTAATTACATTAGATCAACCAGAGGTGAAACAACAGTTGACCCAAGAACCCAAAGTCCTTGGCTAACCAAACCAAGAAATGTGCACCAGGAAAAGTTCCAATAAAACACCAAGCAACCAAGAAAACTAGAAAAAAAGTGACCCCACTAGGTTCATCTAAATAGAAGCTGGGTAGTGAGGGTCATCACCAAGCCAGAACAACCCCAAACCGAACAATGCAGCAACAAAAAAACTAGAAGCAATGACACCGTCAAAGCATGAACAAAGATCGAAGAATCCACATCTCTCAAGAACTAGAAACAACAAGCAGGGTAAGTGGGGACAACCACAAGCCTCCATAAGCCCTTCCATGCTCCAAGTGAGGAATCCGACGTCACCATAAACCAAAACCAGCTGTAGATGGTCACACACAACATCAACAAGAGACGGGGTGAATCCCCCTCCCAACCAGCAGCACCTGATTACTATAGAGACACTCCCTCTGAACTCATACAAAGCAGCCACAACAGCACCCAAAAACCTAGTAAGGAAGCCCTCCAAGAGAAAAAAAGATGCCCAAAAGGAAAATTCCAACCACACTAGAAGCCAAACCCAAAACCTTCATCAACTAAGAACATGAATACACACAAACCACACCCAAACCACCCACTAACACCACCCAAACCACTCACGTATGCACACACTCACGCAACACCACCTGAGAAGGCTCCACCTAAATCCCAAAAAAGCAGCACCAAGAAAATAAAATGGTACCCCCACTACCATCCCCCGACCACCTAAAATCTACCACTTCCACACTTCATCACATTTGATCTTGTACTGAACCAAGGAAAACAAAATAATTGATCATCACTTGCACCATGTGATATAAAAGAAAACCTCCAGCACACCCACAACATCTTCCCACCAAACCCAGCAATGGAAACCCTATGAAAACCAACATGTTAACAAGTCCAGACCCACCCAGTAGACTCTTTACCAAACTACCCTCAAAGAATCCAACTCCATGCCTCAAACCAACCAAATCCACTCATATAACCATAAACACTTGTGAACCATCAGAAACAACAGCCCAAACCATCCCCTGAATGACAACTAACCAACCCACAAAGAATCCCCAAGCACCTATAGGAAACTATGGAGACCAGGAAAACCAGTCTATGCACCCCACCAAACCATGAGCAGACCAGCAGCAAGACACAACCCACCATCTCATAGCCACTTACTCTAAATAAGAACAATTACAATCTCACCCACCAAGATCCACACACCATCCAAAACCCACAACAATAAACAACATACACTGAGAAACCCAACCAAATCAGAAACTCAAAAACCATCAGAAAATTGCTTGGAAGGCTATATGAAAGAATATTGCGTCCCACCCAACAAAAAAACATGCAAACAACCAAGACTCACTATAATCTGCTTTCAACAAACACAATTCAAAGAAAACTAATTCCAAGTGAGCCTATAACTAGCACAAGAGAAACAAAAATAACCTTCAAGAAGAAAATAATATCCAAGGATAAAGAAGAAATTTGTTATAGCACACACTAAACCTGAAGAACACCCCTCCACAGCTCGGCAACACCAAAATGCACTATAACCATCCTGAAATGAGAAATAGGCCAAATAAATCCATTTCTAGCACCAGTAAAACACCAATACAATCCCACACAAAACCTCTAACTCCACTCCATGCTACTCTAAAGTTGGCACACTCCATGCCTCGACTAGCAAATAGTGGAAGGAAAGACAACTCGTAACATGACATCTAGAAACAATCACAAGAATCACAACCACAACACCCCCAACAAGGACCCTCCAACCCGCAAAATCCTCATGTCCATCATCACCAGTACCTTCGACCAGCAACCCCAACAACACTAAAGCACGGATACCCGCAACCTGTTGAAAACCATAGAAGAAGAGAGGGCCCCAATACATGTTGAAGCCCCAGAATGCACTATATATCCACCCCTAGCTTCTTCCAATCTTATGAAATTGCATCTAGTGACCTCACAATTATAGAAACTAGAAAAATAAAAAATGAATACACAACAAAAGACTAAACCTGATCCAAGACAATCCCTACACACATAGCTAAACCAGCACTAACTTAAGTATCCTAGACCCCCTCCCAACATCACCTCATACGAACACTCTAATCCAATAGCTGAAACAATCACCCAAGGCCAAAAAACTAGAAGCTAGTGCCTCCCAACCCAACAGCACCACAACCCAGCCATAAGAATCCTCCTGTAACTAAAAACAACACAACTGTAGAACCAAATAAAAACAAAGACAAGCAAGTAACCCCATATAATACAACTAATAAGGAGAACCCCAACCACAATAAAGTATCCCAACCACCATCCAAACAAAAAAGAACCTTCTAGAACCCAACCCATAATAGAATTAGTAGCCATCCCTGAGAAAAGAACTTGAAAAGTTCTATCTTAAAACTAGCTCCTGATGAACCTTATTTTTGGGAACTTTTTATAATAATAGAGCCTAGATCGAATAGTTACCTAAAATATCTTCCAAATAAATCTAGTATAATGAGAGGAGGAACCATGTAATCAATAATTCGTCTCAATACAAATACAATATAAAAAATTGACCATTCCAAGCCTTCCCAAAACACTTAACAATGAATCCTCAGAGAGTATGCAATTTCATCATTCTAAAATGGTAGGAGAAAATCAATAAAAGTAGTCTCTATTCAAGAGGGGGTTTTTAGTATTTTATAGGTTTTTAGGGGTTTTAATTATTTTTAGGGTTTTTCATGTTTTCTTTGGTTTTTAGGGGATTTTTATGTTTTTAGGGATTTCAATGGATTTTTTGGGGTTTTTAGAGTTTTTAGAGTTTTTAGGGCATTTGAGAGTTTTTATGGCTCTCAGGGTTATTATAGTTTTTTGGGTTTCTAGGATTTATTTATACTTTTTAAGGTTTTTAAGGCTTTTTGGAGTTTTTTAATGTTTTTAGGGGTTTATTTGGTTTTTAGTGGGATTTAGGGGTTTTATGGGTTTTTAGCATTTTTATGGTTTTTAGGGTTTTTTATGGTTTTTAGGGGTTTAAAAGGTTTTTTCAGATCTTTTTAGGGTTTTAATCATTTTCTATGATTTTTAGAGGTTTTATGTTCCTTTAGGTTTTTAATGATTTCATAGGGGTTTTCAAGGATTTTAGGGGTTTTTTATTTTTAGTGATTTTTAGGTATTTTATAGTATTTCTATGGTTTTAGGGTTTTTATGGAATTTGATGTTTTTAGGGTTTTAGCATTTTTTTACATTTTTAGCGATTATAAGTGTTTTTAGGTTTTTAATGTTTTATTAGGGGTTCTCAGGGTTGTAATATTTTTTTATGTTTTTAAAGAATTTAAGTATTTTATATGATTTTTAGGATCTTTAGGGGTTTTAATTATTTTGAGAGTTTTAGGGAATTTTAGGGGATTTATTGTTTTTTAGGATTTTTGGGTTTTAAATAATTTAGAGTTTTATTAGAATTTTTAATGGTTTAAAGTGTTTTTCTATTTTTTATTGTTTTTAGGGTTTTTATGGATTATTAGATTTTTTATGTTTTTAGGGGTTTTAGGGTTTTTAGGGTTTTCTAAGGTTTTTAACATTTTTTATGTTTTTTGGGTATTTTGTGGTTTTAGGTTTTTAAGGTTTTCTTAGGGGTTTCTAGGTTTTTTATGGTTTTTATTTTCTAGAGATTTTTAGGGATTTTTAAGGATTTTATGGGTTTTTAGGGATTTTGAGGTTTTTAGGGGTTTATGGTTTTTTATGTTTTTTTAATGTATCCAAAATTTTGTGTATTTTTTTTAAAAATTATATGGAATTACTCTAAGACCACACACTTTGACGACACATGATTCTGAAGCCCGGTGAGCTCGAAACAGAATTTTCAACTTATTTTTAAGTATATTTAAGTAAACATGCAAGTGGTTTTTTCTAACTTTTGAATCGGTGCTCAGATCGAAAATCCAAGGGAACAGTTGAATTGAGAACACCGAGATTCACCTAGAAAGGACTTAACATCGACTAGGAAGGTCCTAATGGAAAAGTTAATTTTTGAACTTTTCGAAAAACAATAAAATAACTTTAAAAAGTTATTTATCTTCTTTTCAAATCTGTTGAGTGGCGGACGGCGATGCTGCAGTGTAGCAGTGAGGCTAATTGATGAGGCTCATTAATTTATCATTAACTCGCATTTTAAAGATGCTTTAATGATTCATAATAGAGACTTTGTCTCATAAATGAAACAACGTAACGACGTGACGTTGTAGCATAACAGAAACATTGCGACACATTTATCTTTTATTTTGGTTGACGCGTTGGTGGAATGAGGAATTAAACTATGGGGATTCTCTTATTAAGATCTAATGATCTTCCTCTCCAAATAAGAATGAAAAATTATGATGAACATCAAAAATCTTCGATGCACCTCGAAGAATAGAGTTAGAAGCGAGGAATAACTTTGACGTCTTGAAACCTCGAGGACGTAAAACTGTGGCAACGAATGTCAAAGATGTAGGGGTTATTTGATTTTAAAGTTCTTCCCCATTCTTATTCTATAATTGACAAATGAGGATCAACCCATGAATAGGTTGATCAATGAATCATGTGTTTATGAAGGAGGGTGACTTTTCTTTTGGGAGTTATTATCCGGGATTAGTTTATCTCTAGTTTGATTGATCCACAGTCATAGAGACTCCCCATCATTATAAACCTCTAACATGGAGGGTGCGGGACGACATGAACAAGGCCTGAGTACCTCCATCATGTGTGTTATTTGTGGCCACACACTCAAAGTTGCGGCAAGGTGATTCCTGGACCTTTTCGGAGAAGAGGATGTTCGCTAGAGAGTGCAGGAATAGGTGGCATGAAGAATGGACCACTGGAACACATCTAGGGGTCCGTCAAACATCTGTCTAGCGTCACATGGAGAGAAGGCCCGAGTCCGGGCCGTCTGGGTGGCTTGGAGAGCCTTAGTCGCTCGACTGCGGAAGGAGGGTTATGTGTGTCTCTGGGGCCATCGAAGGTCGGACACGACAGTCGGCCGCGTCCCAACCAGGCAGCGCATAACCGGTCCGCACCGTGTGAGACGGGCATCCGGTAGGTGGGCCGCACCCCCGGCCAGTGATTCGAACATGCAAGCGCACCCAGCAGGCCAGAACTATGCCAGTTGTCCAGAAACGCACCCTTCAGGCTGGGCTGGACTAGACAAGGTCACCGGGTGACCCGGTGGGTTGGACCCTTGGCCAAACTGAGGCGGGTCCAGCGAGGCCAATTGTCCTGGCCCACTGGCCAAGCTAGACCGGACCGACCCAGAATCTAACCAGGTCGGGTTGACTCAATTGAATTAAATCGGGGTTTGTGGGACCCTTAGGCTAGGTTGGTCGGGTCGGTCAGACTGGGTCAGATCGGGCCCATATGCAATCGGACCCTGTTTACTAAAACTCTCATATCATGCAAACCGAGCATCTGATTGCTACTCTGTTTACGGCGTTGGGACCCTATCGACGAGGTAGATATTTTGGCATGATCTATGGTGACTTTTATGGAAGTTGAGATGCAATGAATAGATTGATAAGCGGTTCCCCACAAAACCATGTGGTTGGCTAAGACATAAAGACTGCTGGATTTTGACTCTGTGTGACTTGATTATGGCCTAGTGGGAAGCACTTCTGTGTGAATTTTCAAGACCACGATGGGAAGCACTTATATGTGAATTTTCAGGATCATGGTACTTGATGAGGAGGAGTCCTTAAGTTGGCCAAGATTAGTTGGAAGCACTTCTGTGTGACTTTGCAGGCCCACAATATGCAAAGAATAGGTGTACCTAAGTAGTCCAAGGTTAGTGGAAAGCACTTCTATGTTACTTGGCAGGCCCACTATACTCGAAAGAGGAGGAGTTCTCTAGTAGCTGAGGTGTTCGATGATGTGAATGATAATTCTACTATCACAACTTTAAAAGTATACCTGGTGTGAGATGGCTTGTGCTTTGATATTTACGTTGAGGATTGTTGTGTGGTCTTTACTTTTTGTTTTGGGGTCCCTACTGATTATCATGCTACACACCCCTACACAGGCTCTACCCACTCGTTTCATGTCCCGTTCAGGCGATTAGCATTTCGACAAAGAATTTGGTGGATCGGGACCCCAAGGTGCTCAGGGATACGGGACCGATGAACTCTATGAGGGTGGAATTGGTGGCCTAAGACTAGGTAGGGGCCAATAGGATTGGTTGGATAGGACATTCTACATCGGCTTCCAATAGCTACAATACTCTCACGATCAGGTGGGGTTTTCCACAGACATCCATCATAGTTTCCTTTTTGTACTTTTCTATTTTCCGTTCTTTTGATGGGTTTTATTCTGGCCTAATTTTATTAGTTGTACTTTTACTCAAATTTGTTTTAGAGATACTTGTTTCCTTTTTAGTGTGTGATACTTGGTTGTGCATGTGTTTGTGTACAGGTACTCAGTAAAATGCCTCCAACATATAGGTTGACACCTTTGGCACTAGTCACGAGCCCCTTGCCTTCTGGAGGTGGTCTTGGGGTAGTCACAACATGGGCCCTATGGGATGGGTCAGGACAAAGTGGTATCAGAGGGAGGTCAGTCCTACCACAAAGACTGGGAGTCTATGTTTTGTTTTGGGGAAATAGTATTAAGTGTTTCATGTATGAATTCCAGATTTAGGGAGTCTAGTGTTGGTGCGGTGGCCTACATATCCATACACTAGGACATTGAATTATGCTTTTCTATTTAGTACATGAAAACACTGGTTGCATAAGTGTATCCTTATGTTCTTTTTAATAAAAGTTAGCTCACCAGGTATAACATTATGACAGTGAAACATCTTGATCTATCTCAGTATGCCTCCATGTGGACGACTAGCTAGGATCCAGATACGAGGTAGTGAGGACAACCCACCTAGAGAAGAGGTGTTCCTTCAGGGACTCATTCTAGAGATGGTGCCACCGGGTAGTGCACCAGTGCTACCACCACCCTAGGGTCATCATCTACTATCAGTGGTTCCGGAAGAGTACGTACACAGACTCAGTGCTTTTCACGAGTTTTAGAGATAGAGACCACCCATGTTCGAGGGAGAGATAGATCCTTGGGTCACTGTGTACTGGACGAAGGCAGTTATGTGGTTCTTCTACTTAGTGAGGACCCAACCTGACTAGATAGAAATCTTAGCAGCGAGCCTTTAGTGGGGATCACTAAAGAGATAGTGGATCTTGACCACCCAAAATCATGATGAGGAGACCTCACCTATACAGAATTTGAGAGGCTCTTCTGGGAGGAGTTTTATCCCGCGACCTTGTATTCTATATGAATTCAATATCTCCTTCACCTAAAGCAGGTTTGGATGATAGAGGCTGAGTAATCAGCGAGTTTCTCTGAGATTTCTTGCTAATTGATAGATATAGCACAATACCCTTTCTTCATGGCTCGAGCCTTTGAGAAGGGACTCAGGAGGGGGATCAGGGCATCATTGTTGTCCATCATCATCCCTACCCCGGATGGGGTGCTGGAGAGAGCCCTTCGGGTAAAGAGATTCTTGGAGGAGCATGCGTCTATAGCTAGAGCCGCCAGCAGACCCCAAGAGGAGGAGTCTTTGGAAGGAATCATACAACAGACACGAGGGACGAAGTGGGACAGGTCTTTTAAAGGATAACCCCAGGACTCAAGGTCGGAAATGCAGGGCTCCTAGACAAGAGGGAGTCAGCTGAGAACCAAACTTTTCTTCTCATGCGGCGGGCATAGACACCTAGCACATGACTTCCCAACCTTCCATAAAGATGACTAGAATATAGTCTAGGGGCTGCCACGGCAAAGGCAGTGGTTCAAGCGAGAAGGTACACATGGCGAAAGATGTGGCAGAGGAGTAGGCCGAGTGGCGGGTGGTGGGAGATGGTTTGAGGTGTTACCGCCACCACCCCTAGGTGGTCCACCTCGACCTCAGGGAGCAGGAGGATAGGGGCGAGCACAGCTCCAGGAAACAAAGTTTTATGACCACGACACTCCAGATATTATTCGAGGTATGATCTATGTCTTCTCCACCCTAGTTTTAGTTCTTATAGACACGGGTGTTAGTCACTCCATCCTTACCACAACTCTCGTTCAAGGCTCAAAGATTCTGGTGGAGCTGTTGGATCAATCCTTATGGATAGAGACTTCTACAAGAGGGGATTTGATAATTACACACTGGTTTCGGCAATGTGAGATTACTATAGGAGGTGAGGGCCTCAGTTGGGATCTACTAGTAGTGGCGTCGAGGCCTTATGATGTCATCTTGTGTATGGACTAGTTATCCATAGTCCATGATCAGATAAACTATTTTAGGTGTACAGTAGGGTGTGTCTGCAGAGATAGGACTAGATGTTCCTTCACCAGTGAGAAGGAAACCCTTGTAGTGTAGGAAAAACTTTCTCGGAGGAGGGTGTAGCTAATCACTCACTAGTTGTCTAGCCTCACCCTCGGTGTAGTGGATGAGAGGAGTCCATGTTTTCCTATAGTGGTGGATGAGTATGAGGATGTTTTTATGAGAATGTTCTGGGACTACATCATCACAAAGAGGTAGAATTATGCATCAACCTGTACCTAGGGATGACACAGATATCCACACCATCATATTAGATGGCTCTCACAGAGCTTCGTGAGATGAGGGTATAGCCGGAGGACTAGCCAGAGAAAGGGTTCGTAAGGCCCAGTTTTTCACCATGGGAAGCCCCAATGCTTTTTTCCAAGAAGGAAGATGAGAGTTTGTGGTTTTTTGTGGACTTCCGGTGCCTGAACCAGGTGAACATGAAGAACGAATATCCACTACTGAGAATCAATGATCTCTTCGATTAGTTGATGGTGGTGAAGTGGTTCTCAAAGATAGACCTAAGATCAGGATATCAGCAGCTTCAGTTACAAGATGAGGATTCACCGAAGACATCCTTCAGTTGCTGGTACAACCACTATGAGTTCCCAGTGATTCCTTTCGGCATGAACAAAACCCCAACAGTGTTCATGGGACTCATGAAAAGGATATTATTGCTTTATCTTGACAAGTTTTTTGTGGTATTCATTGATGAAATCTTGGTGTACTTGGCATTAGAGGAGAGGCACACTACACACATGTGGATAGTCCTAGATACAATCTGAGAGAATTATCTTTATAGTACGTTCTATAGGTGTTAGTTTTAGATACATGAGCTCTACATTCTAAGACACGTGATCTTGGAGGCTAGATTTGCAGTAGATCTAGAGAAGATAGAGGAAGTGCTTGCTTGGGAGCCACCCAGAAGCATGACTGAGGTGCAGAGCTTCTTGCGGTTGGTTGGTTACTATCAAAGGATCATGCCCAAATTTTCTATAATAGCAGCACCCTTATCGGCTTTGACACAAAAGGGACAGCCCTTCATATGGATGGAGAAATATCAGTATAGTTTCTAGGAACTGAGGAAGAGACTAACTAGTCCCCCCCATCTTGAGACTTTCAGAAGAGGGCGTTGGGTATGTAGTTTACTGCGATGCATCAGGGGAAATACTAGGTTGTTTCCAGATGTAGGAGTGAGTAGTGATCACCTACAGCTCACGAAATTTGAGACAACATGTTTAGAACTACGCGAACCATGACCTGGAGTTAGCAGCAGTGTTATTTTCCTTGAAGATGTGGTGGCACTACTTGACGGGTAAGTGGTATGTGGTTTACTCCAACCACAAGAGTCTCAGGTATATCTTCTCCCAGAAGGACCTGAACCTAAGATAGTGGTGATGGATATAGTTCCTCCAGGACTATGACTTTGATATAGTATTTACTCTAGGGAAGTTGAACGTGGTGGTATATATGCTCAGTAGGAGGACCGGTTTGCAACAACTGAGTGAGGCGATGAAGCAGTTAGCCGTGATGCAGATATCCTTCAAGGATGATGGTGGAGCTACTTACCTTCAGTCGATAACTTTTACTCCCACACTCTTACAACGAGTCAGGGAGGCATAGTTGGAGGATGATGACTGTGAGGCTCAATGTGCTTAGTTATCCTCAAGATAGGCTCCAGATGGATTTTCGATAGGTGGGGATCACATCATCCTTTTAAGAGGGCGCACCATAGTACCAGTGATGTTATGGGAGGAGGTGTTGAGGGAGTTCCATACATCACCTTTGGTGGTATATCCTGGAGTGGAGAAGATGTAACAAGACCCCCTAAGTCAGTACTGGTGGCTAGGGATGAAGAAATTGGTGGCTGATTTCATTTTACGATGCCTCACTTATCATCAAGTGAAGGCTGAACATCAAGTTCCAGTAAGCTTAGCCCAGCCGCTCGAGTTACCAGAGTGGAAATGGGATGGTATCTTGATGGACTTTTTGACAGGGTTACCACCTACATCCAGGGTCCACGACTCTATCTGGGTGATCGTTGATCAACTCACCAAGTCGGATCGCATCCTACCCATCCGGGAGTGGGGACCGGTTGGGGGCTCAGGACACCTCTACATCCGGGAGAGAGTGAAGCTTCATGGGGATTCTTCAATGATCATCTCAGATAGTGATGCTCGATTTAAATACCAGCTGTGGGGTGAACAACAGGAGGTGTTCGGGACGCAGCTATGCTTGAGCACAGCTTTTCATCCCCAGACGGATGGTTAGATGGAGCAGACCAGACAGACCTTGAAGGACATGCTACGTGCTTGCATCCTGGATTTTTGTCACAGTTGGGAGGAACACCTTCCACTGGTGGAGTTTTCATACAACAACAACTACCACTCCACCACTAGAATGGAACCGTTTGAGGCCTTTTACATGAAGCATTGCAGATCACCCCTATGTTGGAGAGACCCAGGGGAGTCAGCACTCATGGGACCGGAGTTGGTACGGGCTACCACTGAGAAGGTGAAGATCATCCAGGACCAGATGAGGACTACATAGAGCAGGAAGAAGTCTTATTCCAATAGGAAATGGAGACCCTTGGAGTTTGAGGATGGTGATCATCTGTTCCTTCGGGTCTCACCTCGAGGAGGTTTGTGGAGATTTGGCCAGGGTGACAAGTTATCTTCGAGGTTCATTAGACCTTTTTAGATCTTGAGAATAGTTAGCGAGTTGGTGTACTTCCTAGATCTTCCCCCATATATGCACTGGTTTTATGATGTTTTCCATGTGTCACAACTGCGGTGGTACATGCAAGGTCCATCACACGTTATTGATTGGGGCGAGCTAGACATTGACGATGGGGAGATGATTGCAGAGTTCTCGGTGGACATATAGTATCGACAAGAGTGGTTCCTACGTGGGAAGTTTATTCCTATAGTGCATGTTCTGTGGTATCACGAGAATCTTTAGTAGAGCACATGGGTGCGAGATGCTCATATTCGTGCTCAGTACCCCCATCTGTTTGATTAGTTTTCTTTCTAGATTTTGGGGACGTAAAACCCTAAGGTGGGGAGAATGTAATATCTTGTAAATTCTATGTAAATTTTTATTAAAATTATATGAAATTACTCTAAGACCACATTCATTGATGACATGTTATTCCGTGGCCCGGTGAGCCCGTGAAAAAATTTGGAAAAAAAATTAAGTATTCTTAAGTAAACATGCGATTGGTTTTTTCGAACTTTTGAACCGGTGTTCAGATTGAAAATAAAAGGGAACCATTGAATTCATAACACCAAGATTCTCCTAGAAAAGACTTAACTTCGGCCAGAAAGGTCTGAACGAAAAAGTTAATTTTCAGATTTTTTGAAAAATAATAAAATAACTTTAAAAAGTTATTTTATCTTCTTTTATCAGCTGTTTAGCGGACAACGATGATGATGCAGTGCAACGATGACGTGAATTGATGAGTCTCATTAATGGATTGTTAAATCGAAGTGTAACAATGATTTAAGGATGCATAAAAGTGACATTTTTCATAAATGAAACAACGTAATGACATGACATCGCAGTGTGACATAAACATTGTGAAGTGTTTTCCTTTTATTTTGATTTACGTGTTGGTGGAACAAGGAATTAAACTGTTAGGATTCTATTATGAACCTCAAAAGAACATTATCTCCAACAAAGAATGATAAACACTGATGAAGTTCAAACATCTTTGATGCACCTCGAAGAACGGAGTCTGAAGCGATGAATGTTGTCATCATCTTGAAACCTCATGGACGTAACGCTATGGAAAAAAATTTCAAAGAGGTAGGGGTTATTTTATTTTAAACTTATTCCCCATTATTATTCAAAAATTGAAGAATGCAGATCATCCCATGAATATGTTGATCCGTGAATCATACATTTATGTGGGAGGGTGACTTTTTTTTTGGGAGTTATTATCCGGGATTAGTTTATCTCTAGTTTGATTAAGCCACAATCACATAACGCCCACATGATTATAAACCTCTAAATTGGAGGCCGCGAGACAACATGAACAAGGCCCAAGCACATTCACCGTGTGCGTTATTTATTTTTGCACCCTCAAAATGGTGACAAGTTGATTCTGGGACCTTTGCGGTGAAGAGGATGTTCCCCAAAGAGCACAGGCACAGGCAGCATGAAGAACAACCCACCGGAGCATGTTCGGTGGTCTGCCAAACAACTACCGGCACACCAGTGGCCCACGACGACAGCTGTGGATAGAGGTGGTGGCACGCTCATTGGCACACTGTGGCAGTAAAAGGTCATGGGAAACAAGAAGCGGGGAGACACAGTGCCCACCTGGCACCATGTGGAGGGACGAACTGCATTTGGGTCATCCGGCCATGTCCTGGACAGGTGGCACACCCCCAACCTACACCATGTGGGTTGGGATTCGGGCTGCCTGGTCGCACCCCCAACCAGCGGGTCGGACCCACGCTGGTGGAACGAACCCTTTCTGGTGGGTCAGATCAGTGCCGAAAGGCCAGATATGCACCGATAGGCCGGACCTGTGCCCTTTAGGCCAGGTCGGACTAGACCATTTCACCAGGCGACCCAGCGGGCTGGACCCTCAGCCAAACTGGGTTGGGTCCAACGAGGGCCATTGGGCCTGACACACTGGCTAGGCTGGACCGGACCGAACTAGACCCGAACCGGGTCAGGTCGAGTCATTAAAATTTAACTAGGGTATGTGGGAGCCCAGGCTGGGATGTTTGGCTCAGCCCGACCGAGTTGGACTGGGGCCAGTCACAACCAGACCCTATTTACTAAAATGACTATATCTTGCAAACCGAGCATCTGATTGAAGATACATTTGCGAAATTGGTACCCTCTTGACATGGAGAATATTTTTACATGATCTATGGAGACTTTAATGGATGTTGAGATGTAATGAATGGATTGAGAAGCAGTTCTCTAAGGAGCGCTACGTACAGAACCCTGCAGTTGGTTGAGACCTAAAGACTGCTGGATTTCGACTCCGTGTGACTCAATTATGGCCTAGCAGAAAGAACCTCTGTGTGAATTTTTAGGCCCACAGTGGGAATCACTTATCTGTGACTTTGCAGGCCCATGGTACGTGATGAGAAAGAGTACCTCAGTTGTCCAAGATTAGTGGGAAGCACTTCTGTGTAACTTTTCATACCCACGATGCGTGATGAGAAGGTGTACGTATGCAGTATAAGGTTAGTGGGAAGAACTTATATGGGACTTAGAATACCCACTTTACTCGACAGTAGAGGATTTCTCTTGCATCCGACGTGTTCGATGATGTGACTAATATTTCTACTATCACAACCCTAAAAGTATAGTTAGTGTGAGCTATCTTCTGTTTCGTGATTTACTTTGAGGATTGTTGCATGGTATTTCCTTTTTGTTTTGGGTTCCCTACTGAGTATCGCATTACTCACCCCTTCCCGGGCTCCGTCCACTCATGTCGTGTCCTGTGTAGGCGATCAGCATTTTGATAGAGACATTGGTGGACCGACACCCAGACGTTCTTAGGAAGATCGGACTGACAGATGGTACGATGGTGGAATTGGAGGCCTAGGACCAGGTGGGGCCCAGTAGGTTCGAGTGGAAAGGGTGTTCTAATTCAGCTTCCAGTAGCTGCACTAATTTGACAATCATGTGGTTTTTTCTGTGGATGTCCATCATAGTTTCATTTTTGTACTTTTCTATTTTCAGTTCTTTTGTTCGGTTTGTATTCTGGCCCACTTGTATTACTTGTAATTGTACTCAACTTTTTTTTATTGATACTTGTTTCCTTTTAAGTGTGTGAGAATTTGTTGGGCGTGTATGTGTGTACATGTACTCAAGAAAATTACTCCCACTTGCAGCTTGACGCCTTCGACGCTAGTCGCCAGCCCATGGCCTTCGGGAGGCGGACTTGGGGTATTCACGACACGGGCCCTGAGGGACGAGTCGTGGCATTTTTAGCATTTTATGTTTTTAGGTGTTATATGTTCCGTTAGGTTTAAATGGTTTGTTAGGTATTTTCATAGTTTTTTTTTTAATTTTAGGTATTTCTTATGATTTTTATGGTTTTTTTGGGACTTTAGGTATTTTGAGAGTTTTCAGGGTTTCTAGGGTTTTTTCATTTTTAGGGTTTTTATGGATTTAAGATTTTTTTTAAAAATTTTAGAGGTTTAAAGAGTTTAAATATTTTTTAGTGGGTTTTTATGTTTTTTATTTGTTTTTAGGTTTTTAGTGTTTTTTAGGATTTTTATGGTTTTTAGTGGTTTTAGGGTCTTTTATGGTTTTTAGCATTTTTAGGTTTTTATGGGTTTTATGTATTTTTAGGTTTTCTTATGATTTTATATGGTTTTGGGGTTTTTTATGTTTTATATCAATTTTTAGGTCATTTTTATGATTTATATTTTTTAGGGTTTTTAGGGATTTTTTTTCATTTTTAGGGGTTTTTATGGTTTTAAGGGTTTCTTAGTGTCTAACAGTTTTTAGGTTTTTTAGTGTTTTAAGTGTTTTATGGTTTTTATGGTTTTCTTTGTATTTTTCAAGGATTTTAGTGTTTTTTACATTTTTAGGTATTTGTATGTATTTTTAGGTTTTTATGGGTTTTTAGTGTTTTATGGTTTTTCATTTTTGGGGGTTTTGTTGTTTTTCTAGTATTTTTAATGTTTTTTAGATTTTTTTAATGTTTTTGGGGTTTAAAGGTTTTTAGGGGTTTTATTATTTTTAAGATTTTTTATGATTTTTATGGTTTTAGGGTGTTTTTTTGTTTTTAGGGATTTTTGGGTTTTAGGGCTTTTTAGGCTTTTTATAATTTTTCAGGTTTTTAGGGGGTTTAAGTACATTTTGGTTTTTAAGGACTTATAAGGGTTTTTCAAGGTTTTTAGGGGTTTTTATGTTTTTAGGGATTTTTATGTATTTTTTTTATGATTTTTATGGTTTTTTGGGATTTTGAGGGTTTTAGGGTTTTTTATGGATTTTATGGTTCTTTGGGTGGGTTAGGGTTTTTTGAGTTTTTTAGGATTTTCAGTTTCTTTGTAGTTTCTTAAAAAAAAATTGATTTTAATGGTCTTTTAGTGTTTTTATTGTCTTTTAGGGTTTTTATGTGTTTTTATTTGGGTTTAAGGTTTTTAGATTTTTTATGGTTTTTAGGGGTTTTGGGGGGTCTTATTAGGGTTTTTTTTGGTTTTTTTACAATTTTTTAGTTTTTAGGCGGTTTTAGTGTTTTTAATAATTTATCGTTTTCTTAGTTTCTTTAAATAATTATTACATTTTTTTTAGTTTTAGAACTTTTTTTTAGGATTTTTATGGTTTTTAGGGTTTTATGGATTTTTGAGGGGCGTATAGGTTTTTAATGGATTGTTGTATTTTTAGCGTTTTTAGGTTTTTTTTGGGGGGGGGGGGTTTATGTGTTTTTAGGTTTTTAATTTTATCACAAGGGTTTTAAGGTTTTTAGTGTTTTTTATGTTTTCTATGGATTTCTAGGGATTTGTTTAGGATTGTTATGGTTTTTAGAGTTTTTATGGATTTTTTTGGATTTTGGGGTTTTAGGGGTTTTTTATGTTTCATGGAGTTTTAGGTGTTTTTTTTTGAGTTTTTAGGGATTTTAAGGTATTTTAGAGTTTTGTTAACATTTTTAGGTGATTAAAGGAAATTTAGATTTTTAATGGTATTTTGGGGTTTTATGGGGTTTCGGGGTAGTTTTAGGTTTTTAGGGGATTTTATTGTTTTTGGTGTTTCAGTGGTTTTTAGGGGGTTTAGTGTTTTTAGGTTTTTTTGGGTTTTTATGTGTTTTTAGGTTTTTATGGATTTTATTTATTTAGTTATTTTTATGGATTTTTTAGGAATATTATGGTTTTTAGGTTTTTAGGGATTTTGAGGGTTTATGATTTTTTAGGATTTTTAGGGATTTTTAGGTCTTTAAGGGTTTTAATTGTTTTTAGGTTTTTAAGTTTTTCCTTGGGGTTTTCATGGATTTTAGGGTTTCTTATGTTTTTAGGTTTTTAGGTATTTTTTAGTATTTTTAGGGGTTTTAGGGTTTCTAGGGATTTTGAGAGTTTTCATAGTTTTCCATGTTTTTAGGGTTTTATGGATTTTTTTCCATCATATGTGTTGTTAGATTTTTTTATTTTTAAGGGTTTATAGGGTTTTTATATTTTTTAGTGTGTTTTTAGGGTTTTTATGGTTTTAAGGTTTTTAGAGGTATTTATGGTTTTTAAGGGGTATAGCGGTTTTAGGGTCTTTATAGGGTTTTTATGGTTTTTAGTGTTTTTAGGTTTTTAAGGGTTTAATTGTTTTTAGGTTTTAACGGTTTTCTTATGGGTTTTTAGGGATTTTAGGTTTTTTTGTTTTAGGGATTTTTTAGGATATTTATTGTTTTTAGTGTCTTTAAAGATTTTGTGTGTTTTTTGGGTTTTTATTGTTTTTATGGGTTTTATGGGTTTTTATGGTTTTTAGAGTTATCTTCTTTTTAGGTTTTTAGGGGTTTTATGATATTTAGGTTTTTAATCTTTTCTTATGGGTTTGAGGGTTTTTACTGTTTTTTACATTTTAAGGGATTTTTTGGAATTTTTTAGGATTTTTATCTGAATTTAGGTTTTTTAGGGATTTTGGTGGGTTTTATGAATTTTTAGTGATTTTATGGTTTTTATAGTTTTTTGGGTTTTTAGGGGGTATTTGAGTTTTTTTGGGTTTTCAAGGATTTTAGGGGTTTGAAGGGTTTTAGTGTTTTTAGTTATTTTTAGGTTTTTTATGGATTTTGTGGTTTTTTTTGTTATTAGTGTTCTTTGGTTTTTATTGTTTTAAGCAGTTTTAGGGGTTTTTTCATTTTTTATGGGTTTTAAGTGCATTAATATTTTTAATGTTTTCTTAGGGTTTTACATTATTAAGTATTTTGTGTTCCTTTATAGGATATTTTTGATTTTTAGGGTTTTTAGGTATTTTTAGGGATTTAGGGGTTTTCAGGTTTTGAGGTTTTTTTTGGATTTTTGAGCTTTTAGAGTTTTTTTGAGTTTCTGGGGGTTTGAATGTTTTTAAGAGTTTTTTAACTTTTTTGGGTTTTAAAGGGTTTTTAGTATTTTTAGTGGGTTTTTAGGGTTTTTTGGGGTTTTAAGGGTTTTAATTTTTTTAATGTTTTTATGGTTTTAAGTTGTTTTAAGGTTTTTAGGGTTGATTAGGGTTTCTAGCATTTTTTAGGATTGATTTTATGGGTATTAAGTGTTTTTACGTTTTTATGTTTTTCTTAGAGTTTTTCATAGTTTTCTGGGTTTTTTAGATTTTATGGATTTGAGGGATTTTTTTAGGTTTATTTATAATTTTTAGGGTCTTATGGGATTTTAAGGGTTTTATGGTTTTTAGGGGCTTTAGGGTTCTTATGGTTTCTTAGCATTTTTATGTTTTTTTTAAATTTTTAGGTGTTTTAAGGTGTCTTAGAGTTTCTTAAACATTTTTATTGGTTTAAATGGCTTCTAGAGTTTTTAGTGATTTTAGGTTTCTTAGGATTTTTATGTGTTTTTGGGATTTTGAGGTTTTCCTAGGGTTTTAGGGTTTTTATATTTTAAGGGAATTTTAGGGAATTTTTTGATTTTTATGATTTTTTGTGTTTTAGGTATTTTGAGGGTTTTTAAGGTTTTTTAGGGGTTTTCTGGTTATTTGGTTTTTAGGGATTGTTTTGATTTTTTTGGGTTTTAAATTTTTTTAGAGTTTTTTTCACATTTTTAGTGGTTTAAAGGGTTTTTAGAATTTTTATTTGTTTTTTTGGTTTTATGGGGTTTTAGGGATTTTTCATATTTTTAGGGGTTTTAAGGTTCTTTTTAAGGGTTTTAGCATTTTTAGGTTTTTGGGGGTTTTAAGTGTCTTATGTTTTTAAGGTTTTCTAAGGGATTTTCATGGTTTTATGGTTTTTAGGAATTTTTAGGTATTTTTAGGATTATTATGGTTTCTAGGAGTTTAGGTATTTTGAGAGTTTTTTTGAGTTTTTTTGAGTTTTTAGGGGTTTTGGGGTTTTTTTCATTTTTTGGGGTTTTTATGATTTCTAACTGTTTTTAGGTTCAAAAGGTTTTCTTAGGGGTTTTCAAGGTTTTTGGGGATTTTTTAAATTTTTAAGGATATTTATGTCTTTTGTTGATATTTATGGGTTTTAGGGTTTTTATTGATTTTGAGGTTTTATGGAGTTTTTTGGGTTTTTATGCTTTCGGTTTGGTTTTTAGGAATTTTTGAGTTTTTTTTACGATTTTTAAGGTTTATTAATGTTTTCAATGTTTTTAGGGGTTTAAAGGGGTATTATAGTTTTTAGGGGTTTTAAAGGTTTTATGGGGTTTTTTTCATTTTTTAATGTTTTTATGGGTTCTTAAGGATTTTAGGGTTTTTAGGGTTTTAGTATGTTTTAGGGTTTTATCGTTTTATATTTTTTATCAGTTTTAAATGTTTTTAGGTTTTAAATTTTTTCTTTGGGGTTTTTAGGGTTTTAAGAGTTTTATTTTTTTGGGATTTTTTTTGGGTTTTTTTGGATTTTTATGATTTTTTTGGAATTTTATGGATTTTGAGTGTTTTTAGGGTTTTTAGAATTTTTAGGGTGTTGAGTTTTTTTTGGGTTTAAGGGATTTTTATTTTTTAGGATTTTAAATGTTTTATAGAGTTTTTAAATTTTAAAAGGGTTTTTAGATTTTTTTTAGTGGGGTTTTAGGGGTTTTATGGGTTTCTAGGGGTTTTTAGGGTTTTTAGGGGATTTTACGGATTTTATGGTTTTTGTGGTTTAAAGGGTTTTTTTTAGTATTTTATGGTTTTTTAGGTTTTTAGGGGTTTTAAATGTTTTTAGGTTTTTAAGGTTTTCTCAACATTTTTCATAGTTTTTTAGATCTTTTACATTTTTTAGGGATTTTAGGTCTTTTATAATATTTTTATGGGTTTTATGGAATTTATATATTTGGAGGATTTTTCGGGTTTTTTATGGGTTTTTGAGTTTTAGTATTTTTTGTATTTTTTATGGTTTTTGAATTTATTTGAGTTTTTTAAACATTTTTATCAGTGGAAATATTTTTTAGAGTTTTTATCGGACATTTTATGGGTTTTTATGGGGATTTAGTTTAGTTTAAGATTTTTAGGGGTTTTTATGGATTTTTGGATTTTTAGGGGATTAAAGGTTTTTAATGTTTTTAGTTTTTTTATGTTTTTATGAGTTTTAAGTGTTTTTAAGTTTTTAACGTTTTCTTAGGGGTTTTTAGGTTTTCATGGTTTTTTATGTTTTTAGGGATTTTAGGGCATTTTTTTGGTTTTTTATGTTTTTTAGGGTTTTAATGATTTTGAGGGGTTTTAGTGTTTTTAGGGTTATTTAGGGTTTCTATCATTTTTAATATTTTTACGGTTTTTATGTGTTTTTACAGTTTTACTGTTTTCTTAGAGGTTTTCAGGGATTTTAGTGTTTTTTTACATTTTGAGGGAATTTTATGGGTTTTAGGATTTTTTCTAGTTTTTATGGTTTTTAGGGATTTGTAGGATTTGTAGGATTTGTAGGATTTTTTCCAGGTTTTTAGGGTTTTAGTTGTTTTTTTGATTTTTTTATAGTTTTAGGGTGTTTAATAGTTTTTTAATATTTTTATGGGTTTCAAAGGTTATTAATTTTTTTAATTTTTTGGGTTGTAATGGGGTTTTAGGGTTTTTATGGTTTTTAGGGGGTTTTATGGTTTTTATGGTTTATAGGGTTTTTAGGGAATTTTAGGGCTTTTATAATTTTATAGGTTTTTAGAGGTTTTAAGTTGTTTTTTGTTTTTTTGTGATTAATAAAGAAGTAGTATAAATATCAAAGAAAACAATTACAATTGATCACCAAAAGGTGAAATGAGATTTGAACCAAGAACCCAAAGTCCCTAGAAAACCAAACCAAGACATGTGCACCATAAAGATCACACATAAAACACCAAGCAACAACGAAAATAATAAAATAAGTGAACCCGTGAGGTCCAACCAAATAGAAGCCAGATAGAGAGGATCACCCCTAAACCAGGACAACCCTACATCGATCAATGCCGCAACAAACAAATCAGAAACAATGACCCCATGAAAACATGAATAAATCACAAAGAAGATGAAAACCACAATAAACATCAACAAAAATTAGGGAAGGAGGGAACAACCATGAGACACCACAAGCCCTTATATGCTCTAAGCGAGGTGACCAGTGTCACCATAAACTGGAGCCAGTAGAATATGGGTACACACAAGATCAACAAAATATGGGGTGAATCCCCAATCTTGGCCAACAGTACCCAAGCAATGTAGAGACACCACCTCCAAAATCATAGAAATAATCCACAACAATACCAAAGAACCCAATAGGAAAGACCTACAAGAGCAATGAAGATGCCGAAAAGGAAAAGGAAAACTGTGCTGTAAGTCATACTCAGAACCTGCATAACCTAAAACCCTTCATGCACACACACACACACCACACAAACCCTCCTAGACCACCCAAACCACTCACACACACACACACTCAGGAAATGTAAGAACCCTTGTATTTATGGATGGTCGTTTTGAGCAGAAATTGGAATTTTTTTGCTGTTGGATGCTCGTGAGGGGTAAAAAAGTCATTTTCCCATACTAGCTGATCTTAGATAATTTTTCTGACAGCTCCGTTTGTCCCGGAATAGGGAGTTTACCATAGGACAGGAGTTGGGAGGAAATCTGAGCTATTCGAATTTTGGCAGAATATTTAATATTTAATATTATTAAATTATTCACATAGGTTCGTTTGGAATTAACATTTAAATGGAGCTTCGGATTGAGATTCCATCTGCTCCATTGAGTCCAGAATGGGGATTTTAGCCTAGGGAAGGCATAAACTCATGTTGGGCGATGGGGCCGGCCCGTGCCCCTTTTTCTTCCTTTTCTTTTCTTCTTTCCTTTTCTTTTCTTCTCACTTCTTTCCTCCTCCTCCTTGCGCATGTCTCCTATGCCGGCCCCTTAGGCCATGACCTATGGAGATATGGAGTTTGAGAAATAGTGAGAGTTGGAAGCCAAGAAGGGTACTGATTCGAAGCTCTCGACGCGTTGAGTCTGCGTAAGGCAACCGGGAGCTGTGGGATCAACCGAAGCTTCGGCGGTTTCTGCCCGAAGGTAGGGACATTTATGTTTTTTCCATACATCCCATTTAAACATGTTTTTTAAGTCTTTTAAGCCTTATATATCTTTCTTATGGCCTCTTAAGGCCGGATCTAATGTTTCGGGGGAAAAAACGGGCGTTTCGTGTGTTTTCAGGGTTTTCCCGTCGTAAATCCCAGAATACCCGGTGTGTATTCCAGGGGTACACGCCATGTGTTATTCCTATTTGGGGAAGACGGAGTTTTCTTAAGTACACACCGTGTACATTGAGTACACGCCGTGTATTGGGTAGCCATGTGGCTGGTCATGTGAAATAGAACACGAAATAGTGGATTTTAAGGAGTACACGTCGTGTACTTTAAGTATATGTCGTGTAGTGGTACATGGTCATGTGTTCGGGTGAAAACGGACACGGAGTAACTTTTTATGAATAGTACACACCATGTAATATTACACAGGTAGGCACATTGTGCTCTGGCCATGTACTCTGGCCATGTACTGCTTCAGTTTAGTAATTTTGAGATGTCTTATGCTCTAAAAGTCAGAATTGGGCATGTGAGTAGTCGATTCTGAGCATGTTTTCATGTAGATCGCAATGGTGGAATTATTTTTTACATATATAGGTAATCTAATGGAATTTTGGGTGTTTCCATATAAATTTATGGGTTCTTCCTCCACTTATCGAGATCAATTTTTACCAAAGAGTGAGACTTGGGGGGATGATAGGTTGGGTGTTCGGACCAACTTAGTTGAGACCTTTAATAGGAGATGATCTATGAGATATATCTATAACCAATGCTTTTGAGAACATTTACCTTGTGAGATGTTCCCATATGGACTTTGAGGCATTGAGACCAGGTACTTCTAAGGATCCCCTGAGGGATGCCTTTTCTTTTGTGCTGACCTAGGGAGTCCCTTGTTGGATCTCTCTCTCGTTCTTCCTTGGAAAGGAACCATGTTACGGGATGCCTATGTTGTCCTTCCTTTGAGGATCCCATGTAGTATTCCTCCCTTACTATTTGCTAAGGATCCCGCGTAGGATGCCTTCACTCGTGTTTACCTGGAGGATCCTGAGTATGATGCCTCCTCTATGTTTGACCTGAGGGACCCAGTGGGTTCCCATTGTTTGATCGACCCTGAGTTGTTATGTCGGGTTTGGGTAGAGATGGTGATCGGGAGTCACCTAGAACCTGTGCCAAACTGGTAATCCCTTTGGTCTTTGGATGTATTATTGGGTTGGGCGTTCGGCCCACCCGCATAGTTTGTTTATACCTATCTTGGTTGCTGATGCTCTAGTGTTAACCAGTGGTGCTTCCTAGTTGGTGGCTACTGAGCCTGACACGATGCGTCTTTCTTGTTTGTTTGGATGCCTACTTTTCATTTTGTGCCTGAGTATGTGGTTTGTTGCCTTACATTGAATGTCTTTGAGTTTTTGTTCAAAAGTGTTGGATACCCTTGCATCAGGTATCTTGGGTTAGGGTTTTGATCCTACTTTATTATCTTCCTTAGACTGATTGTATGCGTGTGGCTGTTAGATGAATAATGATTACTTGTTATCATGTTCGAGGATCCCCCCATGGGTGTTTACCTTGTTTTGGTTGTTTATCACCATTTGGCTTAGGTTGCCTGTGAGGCAGACCTTGTTGCATTGCACGCTTCCTTGTTATAGTTGATTACAGCTATTTCCTACTGTTTATATGCTTTTGATGCATTATAGCTATTAGCCAAGTAGTTTTTTGAACTTACTTAGGGCTGCTGATAGTCGATTACGCACGACTGGACTGCTTAGGGCTGTGTGCACCGGGTGGAGTAGGCTAAAGAGGGAATTGACGATTAATGGATTCCCTAGAGAGTCTGTTATAAATTATTATTGTTTGCAGGACCTATGGTAATTAGACTTTGTGATTACTCAGAGTGTCCTTAGTTACGTATCGAGACTACATGGGGAATTAGACGTAAGTTGTTCCTCAGAGTGTCTATAGCTATCATTTCAAGACCACAGGGGAATTGCCGGTGAGAGCTTCCCAAAGTGTTCGTGCCTTTGTATGTTTACTTGACTATATGGGTATGCTAGTTTGAGCCACCCAGAGAGTCTATGCTTTAGCTAAACTAGAGGGGTGAGACAGTGTGTGCTGCCCAGAGGGTTGCTTGCATTGCTAGGTAGGACCAGGGGGGATAGGCTATGAGAACTTCCCATGGGTTTACCTGTTGTGTTATCTTCTTTCTTGTGTTTTCTGGGTTGAAACAGAGGGGATAGGCTATGAGTAATTCCCATAGGGTTACTTGTTTTTGGTTTTCTTGTTCAGAGACATATTTTTAGCATTGGCCGAAGAATATACATGTCAATGGGATTACGGACCTAGAGATCGACTTAATGATACATGACTTGAGTGGCACAATTTCCAGCTCAATCCCCTTGAACAGGATGTCCAGAGATCAGGCTTATGGTCCCAAGGATCGAATGATGATGTTGTTTCTTGTTATTTGAATCACTTCATCATGAATATTCATATTTATGTATATGTGTATAGGTATGGGACTATACATGTGTACGTATATAGATATGGACATCCATGGTGGCACTTACCCAGTTGACAGGGATTTCACACCCTGAGTTCAACTGTGGTTGCATGTTTGGTTTACTTCCTTTTGTTGTGTTCCAGCTAGGCTGAGCACATTGTTGTTGCATACACTTTTATCAGCACAGTTATAGGTTGCTTGTCGGGGTGCCCTACTAAGATTATTTCTCTCCCCTGCACGTGCACCTCGGTGTACGTGTAGACCTTATATCTGTTTTTCTGGTTGAGCACGAGTTGCATGGTGGATAGGGAAGAGGCCCAGTGTTTCATTATCGAGAAGAGCTGCTCGAGTGGTTCTACTCATCAGGTTGCTGCAGTTCGATATTGTCTAGAGATCGGGTGCGTGGATTGGCTCAGAGTTAGTAGCAGAGCCCTGTACTTTTACTTTTAGTTTCTTTATACATGTATCTATATGGTTGGCCCAGTGGGTGACCAGTGTTGTATTTTTTTTCATAGTTGTTCGGGAATTTACAATATTTTACTATTACAACTTGTTCTATTTCAGTTGTTTACTGCTTCCACACTCTGTTTACTTTCTGCTGTGTATGATACTTAGTTATTTCCGATGTTTTCTTACTCTGTTGTGAGGGAATAGTCTCCCCACTATCACACCCAAGGCCCTTGCTGCTAGTCAGCAGCCTCTGGCGCACGGGGAGGCACGCTTGAGGCCTTATGGAGAACCGTCTCGGAGCACCAGTTTAGTGGCTTCCGGGTCGAGACATTAAAAAGTGGTATCAGAGGAGTTTTCCTTCTTGGTCATTACTATTTGCGATTTGGTAGACAGGAGTATTAGGAATGTGTCAGAACCTGTGATGGATATCTGGCTGGTGTGTCGTGAACACTTGTTCCGGTAAGAAGTTCTGGTTGCCAAGGTTTGGGATTGTTGTTCTGATTTTGTGATGTTACAGTTGTATATGATTTTCTCCTTGAGTGACTCACATGTTGTGTGGTTTTTTGATTTACTATGGAAATCTGGCTCTTGTCCATTGGTAAGATGCCATGGATAGATTTTGATTCTTGGCTGGAAAAGGCAAGAGGCATCTAATGAATCATACTAGGCACGTGGGATTCACAGCATATAGGCCCGCTAGTGTGTGTTTTTACTGACGACTGAGACCCTTGGATCTTCTTAAACATACTTTTTACTCTGATGGCAGGTTACGTGGATCTACATTAAGGCTTTTTTGATGGTGCTGATGAATCAGTCCTTTTTCACAGGTGGTGTAGTGACACTAGTGGTCTATGTGGCACGTGATGCCTTTTTGTTTAACCCCTTATTGGGGGTTCTTTCTCAGGTCTATGGTTATCTAGTCAGATCGTTGAGAAAGATGCTGATAGATACCAAGGATTTTCTTGTGAACTTGTCCTCCTTGTGGTATTGTTGTATACAAATACCCAATGGGTGTTAGCTCAGCTTGTCTCTCCTATTTTGTTTGTGAACTCTAAGGAGTCGTTCTTTCTGAGGATGCTCAGAGGGGATCAAGGCCCTTTTAGGTTGTGTTTTGGTTTTGAACTTCTTGGGTCGTTGTGATCTCTACCATCTTATGTGTGGGTTAGGATCTTTTGGGCTAGGTGGTTAGGACTTCTGACCCAGTTGTGAGGCTTCTTTTGTAGGGCTAGGTGGAAGAACTAGAGACCCTGGGTTTTGACTCAAATCCTTATCGATCGATGTCTGTTCCGTTTTAGGGAAACCTGGGTGAGAAGGTTGGCTAGAATTTTCTAATGCCTTTTTTGCGGTGTCTTTTTTCACGACTCGTTTTGATGAGTAGGCCTGTTCGGGTGCCTGGCCTGGTCGAACAGTGTTTCTGATGTTGGTTTTGTAGTGGTGACCTTGTGAAATTTCGGGTTACCGTGAAATGGTTGACCCGTGCTTGAATCCGGGTCGGGTTTTGGTGGGATGTTAGTGTGGCTTGGAGGAGCTAGACACGCCTTTAGTGAATTCTTAGTGTACTCCTTTAAGAGACAATTATGCACTATCTTGATTTATCTTGAGTATTCTAAGAGAGCTTCGACCCTACATTGAGCTCCTTTTTCTTTCTTAATGTTCTTCTCTGTTAAGGATGAAACCTGTTCTGGTTTCGATCTTGAAGCAGTGTAAGGAAATCCATATGGTGGGGAGTGCACCATTGGCCCTTTTTGAGAGTGGCATTCCATGTTTAAGTTAAACATCGGTGTTTTCTAGTGGGATTTTGAACCCAAAGTTTTCTTTTAAGATGACGACATGGGTGTTCCTATTGTGGGGAGTACCAGTTTGGTTGTAGTTAAAGATCTTCTGTGTAGAAGGTGGTGGTTAATGCTATAAGGTTGGTCGTTGGACCGTCTAGATAGCTTGGTTGTGAAGTTGCTCGGGTTATGAGCATGGTTGCTGGTTCTTCCTCTGGGCTTCTGAGGGACGAGAAGGTTTATGGTGGGGAGTTTATAAGAACCCGTGTTTTTCCGGACGGTCATTTTGAGCATAAATTTGAATTTTTTTGCTGTTGGATGCTCGTGACTGGTAAAACAGTCATTTTACCCTACGAATTGATCTCATATAATTTTTATGACATCTCTGTTGGTCCCGGAATAGGGAGTTTACCCTATGATAGGATTTTGGAGGAAATCTGAGCTGTTCGAATTTTGGCGGAATATTTAATATTTAATATTATTAAATTAAATATTAAATTATTCACATAGGTTAATTTGGAATTAACTTTTAAATGGAGCATCATATTGAGATTTCGTCTGTGCCTTTGAGTCTAGAATGGGGAGTTTAGCCTAGGGAAGGCATAAACTCATGTCGGGCACTTGGGCCGGCCCGGGCCCCTTTTTCTTCCTTTTCTTTTCTTCTTTCCTTTTCTTTTCTTCTCTCTTTTTTCCTCCTCCTCCTTGCGCACATCTCCTATGACTCCCCCTTTGGTTGTGACCTATGGAGATATGGAGTTTGAGAAATAGGGAGAGTTGGAAGCCACAAAGGGTACCGATTCGAAGCTCTGGATGCGATGAGTCTGCATGCGGCAACCGAGAGCCGTGGGATCAACAAAAGCTTCGGCGGTTTCTGCCCGAAGGTAGGTCCATTTATATTTTTTCCATAGATACCATTTAAACATGTGTTTTAAGTCTTTTAATCCTTATATAACTTGATTTTTTCCTCTTAAGGCCGGATCTAAAGTTTCGGGGGCGAAAACGGGCGTTTCAGGTGTTTTCATGGTTTTCCCGTCAGAAAACCTAGAATACACGGCATGTATTCGAGGGGTACACACCGTGTGTTCTTCCTGTTTGGGGAAGATGAAGTTTTATTAATTACACGTTGTGTAGTGGGTAGTCGTGTGGCTGGTCGTGTGAAATAGAACATAGAATAGTGGGTTTTAAGGAGTACACGCCGTGAACATTAGGTACACGCTGTGTAGTGGTACATGGGCATGTGTTCAGGTGAAAAAGGACACGGCGTAACTTTTTGGGAACAGTACACGCCATGTACAGTAAAGTACACACCATGTACTATTACACAGGTAGGCCCATTGTGCTATGGCCATGTTCTCTGGCCATGTACTGCTTCAGTTTAGTAATTTTGAGATATCTTATGATTTGGAAGTCATAATTGGGCGTGTGAGTAGTCGATTCTGAGCATTTTTCCATGTACATCACAATGGTGGAGTAATATTTACATTTATATGTAATCTAAATAGAGTTTTGTGGGTTTTCATATAAATGGAGGGGTTCTTCCTCCACTTGTCAAGTTCAGTTGTCACACGAGAGTGAGACTTGGGGTGGATGATAGGTTGGGTGTTCGGACCAACTTAGTTGAGACCTTTAATAGGAGATAATCTATGATCGTTCGCTGTAACCCATGCTTTAGAGGAAGTTTCCCTTCTGAGACGTTCCCTTCTGGCCTTTGAGGCTTTGAGACCAGGTACTTCTAAGGATCCCCTGAGGGATGCCTTTGCTTGTGTGCTAACCTAGGGAGTCCCTTGTAGGATCTATCTCTCATTCTTCCTTTTATTGGAACCATGTTACGGGATGCCTATGATGTCCTTACTTTGAGTATCCCATGTAGGATTCCTCCCTTACTCTTGGCTACAGATCCCGCGTAGGATGCCTTCACTCATGTTTAACTAGAGGATCCCGAGTGTGATTCCTCCTCTGTGTTTCACCTGAAGTACCCAGTGGGTGCTTGTTGTTTGACCTAAACTGAGTTGTTATGTCCGGTTTGGATAGATATGGTGATTGGGTGTCACCTAGAACCCATTCCAAACTGGTAATCCCTTTGGTCTTTGGATGTATTATTGGGTTGGGCGTTCGGGCCACCCGCATAGTTTGTTTATACCTGACTTGGTTGCTGATGCTGTAGTGTTTACCAGTGGTGCTTCCTAGTTGGTGGCTGCTGATCCTGACGCGATGCGTCTTTCTTGTTTGTTTGGATGCCTACTTTTCCTTGTGTTCCTGAGTTGGTGGTTTGTTTCCTTACATTGAATGTCTTTGTGTTTTTGTGAAAAAGTGATGGATACCCTTGCATTGGGTATCTCAGGTTAGGGTTTTGATCCTGCTTTATTATCTGCCTTAGACTGATTTTATGCTTGTGGTTGTTAGATGAATAATGATTGCTTATTAGCCTGTTTGAGGATCAACCCATGGGTGTTTCCCTTGTTTTGTCTTGTTATCACCATTTGACTTAGATTGTCTATGAGGCAGACCTTGTTGCATTTCTTGCTTGCCTTGGTATGGTTTATTTCATGTATTGTCTACTGTTTATATTCTTTTTATACATTTTAGATATTAGACAAGTAGTTTGTTGAACTTACATAGGGATGCTGACAGTCAATTACACGCGACTGGACTGCTCAGGGCTATGTGAACCTGGTGCAGTAGGCTAAAGAGGTAATTGACGATTAACGGCTTCCCTAGAGAGTCTTTTATAAGTTAGTATCGTTCACTGGACCTACAAGAACTGGACTTTTTTTATTCCTCAGAGTTTCCTTAGTTACGTATCGAGACTACAGGGGGAATTAGACATAAGTGCTTCCTCAGAGAGTCTATAGATATCATTGCTAGACCATAGGGGAATTGATGGTTAGAGCTCCCCAGAGTTTATGTGCCTTTGTATGTTTACTTGACTATAGGGGTATGCTAGTTTGAGCCACCCAGATAGTCTATGCTTTAGCTAAACTAGAGGGGTGAGACTGTGTGTGCTACCCAGAGGGTTGCTTGCATTGATAGGTAGGACTAGAGGGGATAGGCTGCGAATACTTCCCATAGGGTTACCTGTTGTGTTATATGCTTGCTTGTGTTTGCTGGGTTGAACCAAAGGGGATTGGCTGTGATTAATTCCCATAGGGTTACTTGTTTTTGTTTATCTTATTCAGTGACATATTTTCGGCATTGGCTGAAGAAGGTACATGTCGATGGGATTACAGACCTAGAGATCGACTTAATGATACACGGATTGAGTGGCACAATGTCCAGCTCAATGCCCTTGCACAGGATTTCCATAGATCGGGCTTATGGTCCCAAGGATCGAATTCTGATGTTGTTTCTTGTAATTTGAATCACTTCATCGTGAATATTCATATTTATGTATATGTGTATAGGTATGGGACTTTACATGTGTACGTATATAGATATGGACATCCATGGTGGCACTTTCCCAGTTGATAGGGATTACACACCCTGAGTTCAACTGTGGTTGCACGATTGGTTTACTTCCTTTTGTTGTGTTCCAGCTAGGCCGAACACATTTTTGTTGCACACACTTTTATCAGCACAGTTATAGGTTGCTTGTTGGGGTGCCCTACTGAGATTATTTCTCACCCCTGCACAAGAACCTCAGTGTACGTGTACACCTTATTTCTACTTTTCAGGTTAAGCACGATTTGCATGGTGGATAGGGCTGAGGTCTAGTGTTGCATGATCAAGCAGAGCTGCTCGAGTGGTTCTACTCATCAGGCTGCTGCAGTTCGATATTGTCTGGAGATCGGGTACATGGATTGGCTCAGAGTTAGTAGCAAAGACTTGTACTTTTACTTTCAGTTTCTTTGTACTTGTACCTATATGGTTCGCCAAGTTGGTGACCAGTGTTGTATTGTTTTTCATAGATGTTCAGGATTTTACATAATTTTACTATTATAGATTGTTCTATTTCAGTTGTTTTCTTCTTCTACACTCTGTTTACTTTCCACCGTGTATGATACTTAGTTATTTCTGATGTTTGCTTACTCTGGTGTGAGGGCATAGTCCCCGAACTATTACACCCTAGGCCCTCGCTTCTAGTCAGCAGCCTCTGGCGTACGGGGAGGCGCGCTTGAGGCCTTGTTGTGAACCGGCTCAGAGCACCAGTTTAGTGGCTTTCGGGTCAGGACGTTACAGGAAACACCACCCGAGAAATCTCCATCTGAAGCCCAATAATGTATCATATAAAAAAGGAAAATGGAAGCCCCAACCACCCCCTCCCTCAGACTACCATCCCCCGACCACGTGCAAGAAACCACTCCCACACTCCTACACATCTGAGAATGTACTGCACAATGAAAAAAAACACAACTGACTGACACTTTCATCATGTGACAGAAAAGAAACACCTCCAACACACCCATTATTCCTACCCACCAAACCCAGTAACAACCAGCTCGATGCAAATCAACCCGAAAACAATTCTAGACCTACCCAATAGACTCACCACCAATCAAATACCAAACCATCCAAATCCACACCTGAAACCAGCCAACTCCACTCTTCCAACCATCAACATTTTAGAACCATCGAAAAATGCAGCCCTCACCATCCCCAACACGGCCACCAACCGACACCCAAGGAATCCCAAAGAACCTATAGGAAACAGAGGAGACCATACATAGAAACCTCTACACCCTACCAATCTACAAGCACACCAGCAGTAAGCCAAAACCCACCTTCTCCTAGACACCTACTCTAAAAAAGAACACCTATAACCTCACCAACCAAGAGACACACACCAACCACAGTCTACAATAAGAATCCACCTGCACTGAGTAACCCTGCCAAACTAGAAACTCAGAAACCATCATCAAATATACCAGAAAGAAAAACTATATATGATTGCAGCCCACCCATTGAACAACCATGAAAACAGACCAAGCCTCACAATAAGATGGTTTCTCTAAACACCATGCAAGAGAAGATGACTCCAACCAATCCTTCGTCCCATAGAAGAGCATCAAAAAGTTCCCGCAAGAAGAAAACAACATAAAAAGAAGAAGAATTCAACCTCAATAGACCACAGTAAACCAGAAAAACAGCCCTCCATAACTCATCCACACCAAGCTAAACTGGACCCAGCCTATAATTAGAACCTATCCAAAGATATACACGACCAAAACTAGAAAAACACCAAACACTATCCCAAACAAAACCACCAACTGCACTCCAGGATGCTCCAGAACCGCCTAGCTCCACACCTCAACCAACAACCAAAAAAAGATAAGAAAACTATTAAAAATGAAATCTATCAACCATCACAAGCCTCACAACCACTGCACCACTAACAAACCCCATCCAATATATATAATACCCATGGCTAGCAGCACTAACACCTCCAAAAAAGAACCCCAACACCACCAAATCAAGGCTACCTACAACCGGATAAAGGACCTAGAAGAAGAGAGTACCAAAACACATGAAGCGTCCCCTGAACACACTATACAGCCACCCCCATTTGCCTCCAACCTCAAGAAACACCATCTCACAACCTCATGAGTCCAGAAAATTAAGAATTATAAAATGAAGGCACAACAACAGAATAAACCAGATCCATGCCACTCCCTACACACATAGCCAAACCCAGCAATAACCAAAGTATCTTAGAACCCCATCAAACATCACCCCCAGTAAAACCCTCTAAACCAATAGTTGAAACCCTCACCAAAGGACCAACAACTAGTATCTATCTCCCTCTCGACCAACAACACCACAACCCATCCATAAGAATCCGCCATACAATAATAAATAACACCACTATAAAACCAAAGAATAAGAAGACAAACAAAAAGCACCATAATAGACAACTAACAAGGAGAACCCCAACCAAAATCATGCATCCCAACGACTATATAAACAAAAAAGATCCAATTGGAACCCAGCCTAGCCCATACCACAATATATTCATCATCCATCCCTAAGAAAAGATCCCAAAATGTTCTACATTTGAACTAGCTCCTAATTAACATTATTTTCGTGAATTATTTATAATAATAGAGTTTGGATCGAATAGTTAGCTAAAACATTGGCCAAGTAAATCTACAATAATGATATGAGTAACCATGTATCCAATAATTCCACTCTATACAAATAAAATACACCAAAGTGAAAAGACCAAGCCTTCCCAAAACACTTCTTAGAGAATCCTCAGAAAAAAAGCAATTTCAACAATCTAAAATGGTAGAAAAATAAAAATAAGAGAACTCTACATTCAAGAGGGGTTTATAATGTTTTAGGTTTTTAGGGATTTTAATGGTTTTTATATTTTCACGGGTTTTTTTGGGGTTTTTAGGTTTTTTTTACTTTTTCTGGGATTTCAAGGGATTTTTATTATTTTATGGATTTTAGAGTTTTTAAGGTTTTTTAGGGGTTTTAGGGGTTTTTTATTGAGTTTTTATGGTTTCTAGAATTTATTTTGATTTTCTTAGGGGTTTAAAGGTTTATAGGGGTTTATAATTTTTTTATGGGTTTAAAGATTTTTAGTGGGGTTTTAGGGGTTTTATGGGGTTTTTATCATTTTTAGGATTTTAAGGGTTTTAGGGGTTTTAGGGGTTTTTTAAGGTTTTCACATTTTTAGGTTTTTTGGGGTTTTATGTGTTTTTAGGTTTTTAATAATTTCATGGGGGTTTTCAAGTTTTTTAGTCTTTTTAGGGATTTTATAGGATTTTTATTTTTTTTATTGTTTTTAGGGATTTTGAGGGTTTTTACGGTTTTTAGCATTTTTTAGGATTTTAGGGGATTAAGTGTATTTAGATTTTTAAGGTTTTATTAGGATTCTCATGGGTTTTAAAGTGTTTTACATTTTTAATGATTTTAGATATTTTTTAGGTTTTTTATGGTCTTTAGGGGGTTTGGGAATTTGATAGTTTTTAGGGTATTTTAGGGTTTTTATGGTTTTTTGGGTTTTTAGGGGTTTATGATTTTTTAGAGTTTTTAACACTTTTTAGAGTTTATAACGTTTTTAGGGGTTTTAAAGGTTTTTTTATTTTTTAGTTTTTTAGTGTTTTAAGGGTTTTTATGTTTTTAGGTGTTTTTATGGTTTTAATGGTTTCAGGGGTTTTATAATTTTATAGATTTTTAGGGGTTTATATGGTTTTAGTTTTTTAAGGTTCTCTTAGGTTTTTTATAGGTTTTAGGTTTTTTTACATTTTTAGGGATTTTTTATGATTTTTATGGGTGTTTATGGGTTTTTAGGGTTTCTAGTGATTTTGAGGGTTTTAGGGTTTTTAACATTTTTTATTTTTAAGGGCTTTAAGTTCTTTTAGGGTTTTAAGTTTTTCTTAGAGATTTTCATTGTTTTTAAGGATTTTTAGGTATTTTATATAATTTTCTAGGTTTTACGGGTCTTTATGTATTTTGTAGGTTTTTAATATTTTTAGGAGTTTTTGGGTTTTTAGGGTTTTTTCCTGTTTTTAAGGGTTTTAAGGTTTTTAGAGTTCTTCAAAAAAAATTGGGTTCTAAATGGTTTTTAGAGGTTTTACCAAGGTTTTATGTTTTTATTGGTTTTTAGGGATATTATGGTTTTTATAGGTTTTATGGTTTTATGCTTTTTAGTAGGTTTTAGGGACTTTTAGTGTTTTTAGGGGTTTTAGTGTTTTTTTGGTTTATTTTGGATTTAAGTATTTTTAGGTTTCTAAGGTTTTATTAGGGGTTTTCAGGGTTTTAGGGTTTTTATGTTTTTAGGTATTTCTAGGGATTTTTTATGATTTATATTGTTTTTAGGGTTTTTAGGGATTTTAGGGTTTTTGAGGGGTTTTATGATTTTTAGTGTTTTTTAGGGTTTTAATTTGTTTTTATGATTTTTATGGTTTTTAATTATTTTAGGTTTTTAAGGTTTTCTTAGGTTTTTTCCAGAATTTTAGGGTTTTTACATTTTTGGGTTTTTAGGGCTTTTATTATTTTTATGGATTTCAAGATTTTGAGGGTTTTTGGGGTTTTTTTGAGTTTTTTTGAATTTTTAGTGGTTTTTAGATTTTTTTTAATGTTCTTTGGGTTGTTGAGGGTTTTTAGAGTTTTTCATTTTTTTTACGGTTTTGAGGAGTTTTAGGTTTTTTAAGGTTTCTATTTTTGTTTATTGTTTTTAGGGTTTTTAGTGTTTTTAGGTTTTTTCAGGGTTTTAGGGTTTTTAATGGTTTTAGGTTTTTTAAGTGTTTTTAGGTTTCTATGAAATTATAAGGGGTTTTCTGGGGTTTTAAGGGTTTTTATGTTTTTAGGTTTTTTTAGGGATTTTTTAGATTTTTATGGTTTTTAGGGTTTTTAGGGATTTTGATGGTTTTAGGGTTTTTATGGATTTTATGATTTTTTGGGTTATAGGGTTTTTTGAGTTTTTTCAAAATTTATGGGTTTTTATAGATTTTTAATGTTATTACGGGTTTAATGAATTTTTAGAGTTTTTAGTGCATTTTAGGGTTTTAATGGGCTTTTGTAATTTTTTAAGGTTCTTGGGGGTATTATTGTTTTTAGGAGTTTTCTGGGTTTCACGGTCTTTTAAGGTTTCTTATGATTTTTCATGTTTTTAGGTTTTTAAGGGGTTTTAGTGTTTTGGGTATTTAAGCTTTTCTTACGTTTTTAGGGTATTTAGGAGTTTTTATGTTTTCAGGGGGGCTTCAGTCATTTTTTAGTATTTTTATTATTTTTAGGGGTTTAAAGGATTTTGAAAGGTGTTTATGGGTTTTAGTGCTTTTTAGGGATTTTAGCGTTTTTTAGGGTTTTCTGGGGTTTTATATTTTTTTTGGTTTTTCATATTCTCTTAGGGGTTTTAGGTTTTTTAGTTTTTTTATCTTTTTATGGATTTTTAGGGATTTTTTAGGATTTTTATGGTTTTTAGGTGTTTAATAGATTTTTTTAGTGCCCATGGTTTTTAGGGTTTTTATGTATTTTATGGCTTTTATGGGTTTGAGGGTTTTTTGAGGTTTTATGGTTTTTAAGTTTATTTAGAGTTTTTCAACATTTTTAGGGGTTTAAAGGGGTTTCAGAGTTTTTAGTGGGTTTTAGGGTTTTTATAGGGTTTTAGGGTTTTTAATGTTTTTAGGGGTTCTATGGGTTTTAGGGTTTTTATGGGGTTTTTGCATATTTTAGTTTTTTTGGAAATTAAGTGTTTTTTCGTTTTTAAGATTTTATTAGGGATTTTCTCGGTTTTTATGGGTTTTTATTTATTTTGGTATTTTTAGCGATTTTTTTTTGTTTTTAATGGGTTTTAGGGATTTTGGGTGTTTTTATGATTTGTTTATGGTTTTTAGGGGTTTTAGCATATTTTGGTTTTTAAGGGTTTGAAGTGTTTTTTGGGTTTGAAGGTTTTCTAAGGGGGTTTATGTAGTTTTAGGGTTATATATATTTTTAGGGTTTTTAGGTGTTTTTAGCGGTTTAGGGCTTTTTAGGGTTTTATGGTTTTTTATTGTTTTTTGGGTTTTTAGGGGTTTTTTTGATTTTTTAGGGGTTTCAATGTTTTTAAGATTTTTAAAAAAAATAGGGGTTTAAAGTGGTTTTTGTGTTTTGTTCAGTTTTGTTCATTTTTTGGGTTGCTAATGTTTTTAGGGGATTTGTTGGTTTTTTTGTTTTTAGGGTCTTTTTAGAGTTTTTATTGTTTTTATGATGTTTTTGGTTTATAGGGGTTTTAAGTGTTTTTAGGTTTTAATGGTTTTCTTATACTTTTTTAGGGTTTATTGAATTTTATACATTTGTAAGGATTTTTAGATATTTGTTTAGTATTTTAATGTTTTTTTTGTGTTTTTATGCATTTTGAGTGTTTTTTTGGGGTTTTAGGGTTTTAGGGTTTTAGGGGTTTTAGAGTTTTTTAGGGTTTTATGGGTTTTCCAGGTATTTATGGGGTTTTGAGGTTTTTTATATTTTTAAAATTTTCCTTGTGGTTTTCAGGTTTTTTAATGGTTTTTACCTTTTTAGAGATTTTTTGGGATCTTTTAAGATTTTTATGGTCGTAGGATTTTTGAGGATTTTGAGGGTTTTTATGGGTTTTAATGTATTTTTTGTGGTTTTTAGAGTGTTAATGTTTTTAGAGTTTTTTTAATATTTATATGGGTATAATGTATTTTTATAGTTTTTAGTGGGGTTTTAGGGTTTTCATGGTGTTTAGGGTAGTTTATAGTTTTTAGGAGTTTTTTATGGGTTTTAGGGTTTTTATGGGTTTTTAGGGTTTTTTAGAGTTTTTAGTGTTTTTAGGTTTTTAGGTGTTTTAATTGTTTTTAGGTTTTTATGTTTTTGTTAGGGTTTTTCATGGTTTTTGGTATTTTTTATGTTTTTAGGGATTTTTAGGATTCATTAGTATTTTAAAGATTTTTAGGGTTTTTAGGGATTTTTTGGGGTTTTCGAGTTTTTAGGGTTTTTTGTTTTTATCATTTTATATGTTTTTAGGGGTTTTCATTTTTTTAATCTTTTTTAAGGATTTATAGGGTTGTTAAGGGTTTTGAGGGTTTTTTATTTTTTATGTATTTTTTTAGGATTTTGATAGTTTTTTTGTTGTTTTAAGGGATTTGAGTGCTTTTAGGTTTTTTGGGGGTTTTATGTTTTTTTTGGGTTTTAGGTGGTTTTTTGCGTTTTCTAGTGTTTTAAGGTTTATGAGAGTTTTTAACATTTTTATAGGTTTAAATGGTTTATTTCATTTTTATTGGGGTTGAGGGTTTTTATGGTTTTTTATTATTTTAAGGGTTTTAGTTGTTTTTATGGTATTTAGGGGAATTAGGTTTTATAGGGTATTTTTTGGGACATTTATAGTTTTTATCATTTTTTGGTTTTAAAGGTGTTTTAAGTGTTTTTATGTTTCTATGGTTTTCATAGGGTTTTTAGGGTTCTTTACATTTTTAGTGATTTTATGGATTTTGAGGGTTTTAAGGGTTTTTATAGTTTTCAAAGTATTTATTTATTTTAAGTTATTTGGGGTTTTATATGTTTTATATTTTTAAGGTTTTCTTTGGGTTTTCAGGGTTTTAAAAGTTTTTTTTTACATTTTAGGGTTTTTTGGATTTTTATTTTGATTGTTATGTGTTTTTAGGTTTTTTAGGGATTTTGGGGGTTTGTAGGATTTTTTTGGGGGGTTTTAGGGTTTTTATGGAGTTTTAGGGTTTTATGGTTTTTATGGTTTTAGGGGATTTTATGGATTTTATGTTTTTTTATGGTTTTTTAGGGTTTTTAGAGTTTTAGAGTTTTTATGTTTTATAGGGGTTTTAATTGTTTTTAGGTTTTTAATGTTTTCTTAGTGGTTTTCCTGGTTTTTTGGGCATTTTTATTTTTTTTATGGATATTTAGGGTTCTTTAAAATTTTATCGTTTTTAGGATTTTTAGAGATTTTGAGTTTTTTTAGGTTTTTTAGGGTTTTCATAGGTTTTTAGGGGTTTTAGGGTTTTTTTACATTTTTAGGGATTTTTAGGGCCTTTTAGGATTCTTATGGTTTTTTTGGAATTTTTAGGGATTTTGATGGCATTTACGGTTTTTTGGGGTTTATGGTTTTTTGGGTTTTAGGGGTTTTTTTGAATTTTTAAGGGTTTAATGTTGTTTTAGAGATTTTATAATTTTTATGAATATAAAGGGGTTATTGATTTCTGTGGGATTCTAAGGTTTTTATGGGTTTTTGTTATTTTTAAAGGTTTTAGTAGGGTTTTATGGGTTTTATGGGAATTTAGGGTTTATATGGTCTTTTTAGGGTCTTTTAGAGTTTTTATGATTTTTAGGTTTTAGTGGTGTTTTACGTTTTTTTATGTTTTTAAGGTTTTCTTTTGTTTTATATTGGTTTTATGGTTTTTTAAAATTTTAGGTTTTTGAAGTCGTTGTTATGATTTTTGATGGTTTTTATGGGTTTTGAGGGTTTTACGGGTTTTAGATTTTTTCGGGTTTTTATTGTTTTGGGTTTTAATGGGTTTTAATTATTTTGGTTTTTTAAGGCTTTCATTGGGGTTTTAGGGTTTTAGGGTTTTTTACATTTTTATGAATTTTTAGGGAATTTGTTGGATTGTATGGTAATTAGGGGTTTATGGATTTGGGGGGGTTTTAGTGTTTTTTGTTTTTAGGGTTTTTATGGTTTTTTAGGGTTTTTAAATTTTTTATAGTTGTTTTATATATTTAGAGGTTAAAAGGGTTTTTAGGGTTTTTAGTAATTTTTAGGATTTTAATGGGTTTTAACAGTTTTTAGGGGTTTTCAAATTATTATGGGTTTTTAGAGTTTTTAGGGAATTTTTAGGATTTATATATTTTTTTAGGTTTTTAGTTTTTGAAGAGTTTTAAGTATTTTTCGGTATGGGTTTCTTAAGGGTTTTTAGGATTTTAAGGAATTTTAATATTTTATGTTTTTTTAGGATTTTTATGGTTTTTAGAGTATATATGGATTTTGAGTGTTTTTAAGGTTTTTTAGGGTTTTATGGTTTTTAAGGTTTTTTGGGTTCTTAGGGGTTTTTTTATTTTGTAATGGGTTTTAAGGGGTTTTAGTTTTTTTGATTTTTTTTGGGTTGAAAGGGTTTTTAGAGTTTTTAGTGGTTTTAAAGGTTTTTCACGGCCTGACCCAAGTTGGGGCTCGAGTCGTAACTACCCCAAGCTTGCCTCTAGAGGCCAAGGGTGGTGACAAGAGATAAATGCATGACAAACTCAGGGAGGCCTTTGTCTAAGAACCTATACACCTGCATGCAACCAACTCAATGAAAAAGTGCAGAGGGAGAAGGTAAAAGATGAAACACTGCTATAAAGTAAACCAAACAATAATGAAACTCTAGAAAATACAAAAAAGCAAGGTAGTGTAAATTGAAATTAAAGGGGAATAATACATGTCGAACCAGAAATATGTTCCAACCTAAATAATACTAGAAAAATAATAAAGAGTATAGAGAGCCCGACTCCTAAATGCCAAGCTACAACCATCGTACGTGGTCCATGTACCAAGTATCCCAAAGCTCCCCTAAAGTCACAGTCAACCTGTCTGTCATCTGTAAAAGACACGACACATGTAGGAAAAGACCATACAGGGGTGAGTATATACATACCGAGTAGAATTCCCTGAAAGGGTGAAGGGGGAGAAGTAAGAGATAAAAATTAAGAGGAAAGAAGTAGATATAACAAGGCACAGTTAAAGAGTATAGCACAACCAAATAAGACAGTGAAATTAAACTCATACAAGCACAAGGGGATAAACATGGTGAGTATATGAACTAACCATTGAGACTTCTCCACCTATAGTAAGAGAGTAGACTCATCTAGCCATGAGAATCTAAAAAAGGAAAGCATGTGGAATACCCAGCATATATTTTCCTCCCATGGAATGAGAGTTTCCAAATCAAAGGTGTGAATCCAAAAAAAAAGTATATATATATATATATATATATATATTCTAAGTCAAAGAATCTAAAATTAGAGAGTAATGGGATCAAGATATCACAGATCATCCTAAGAAGAAGAGCATCCAACAGTTCCAAAAGTCCATCAATGATGCCCAATATCCCACATGTATCCCAGGAACACACAAGTCTAAGGAAATAATTTACTACACCTTGATACTATACACTTTGGGAAGCACTAACTCACCCTCATGGTTTTAGGTCGCATCACAAAAAGGAATCTCGGTGTGGAAAGCATCCCTCTTCCTAAGGAGTCCAAAGATACGGCAAACAACATCTCATTACTATGTTGCACAATCGAGTGGCCACAACTCAAAGTAAAGGACCCATGCCTAAGAACAATAGGGGGTGTTCTACTATAAAGTCACTAAGGAACTCCACCACCTCGTACTACTAGAGGGTACCACATAGAAAAGGTCATTAGGGAACTCCACTACCCATCCCTACTGGAGGGTATAACCGGTAAGATAATCATAGAACATCACTGCCTAACCCTACTGGAGGGTAATCCCAATAAGGTTTTTGGGGAAATCCACTGCCCAACCCTACTGGAGGGTAAGGGAAGATCATTGAGGAAAACCACTTCCCAGTCCAGCTAGAGGGTAACCTTTAAAGATAATTGGGGAACTTCACTGCCCAGTCCTGCTAGAGGGTACCACCCAGAAGGGTCTTTGGTCATCCTACCTGATCACTGTCGTAATCGAGCATCAACTCAGAAGGTGTAATTCCGAGAACATTTTCCTTCATATCTCAAAATATAATTATGAGGGAACCATAACATTCTATGCAGAAAAACCCGTAGGATAGGATAATAGTGGACCAAAATCCGAGTTCAAAAAAGGAGACCCCGACGTTTGATGTTCTCTCAAAAAGGATTAATGGATACATGGTGTGTGAGGGGACCCACATAGAGTGTGGTCCCACTCCACATCTTTATAATGTCTCTAGCCGACACACATCCCCATCCCATGTAGTAGTACATGCTGTGTAGGTGGACAACACATCGTATCCCAACTAACCAGGACCTGTGCAATGTTCTGTGGCCATATTCGTGTACTCAGAACCCATGTCTATGTTCAGTATTACAGGAATTTGTTTAGGTCGTCTAATTCGACATGACTTCCCTTCCATGTGACCAGTCACATGGGTTTTCCATTAGGTTAGGGTACATAGCATGTAGGTAGGGTTACATTGTGTTCCATCCTTAACATTCTCAAACATTATCCACCACTATTGAAAGGGGCTACACACCGTGTGTTCACCATATTACACATCGTATAGTTAGGATTTTCACAAAAATAACATATCTAATCCCACACTTCCAATCTACTCCAACCACCATAGATTCCACTTTCAATATATCTGAAAACTTTAATTCAGACCAGATCTCATGATCATCGGTCATTACTCACCGAAGATAGCCATTGTTCGTCATCGAAGGTTTTTATGTTCATTTTTCACTTGGGAATTCATTCCTCCATACTATTCTTGATCTAAAATTAACAGATCTGTCATCCTTGAACCATGATGATTCTAGATCTATGATTATCTCTCCAAAACATTCTTTTTTGGTTGATCTGCCGTGAATTTGGGGGCCCGATCGTGCTCGGTGCCTCCCGATAATGTCAATCCAAGACTGTAGGGATCCAAACCATGAATAAAACGAAGGAACGAGGGAGAAAATCCATAAGAAAAAACGTTCAATTTATTGAGGCCAATAAATCTTGGTCAATCGATCAATAACATGCAGTTCATATTAGAAATCAATTGAAACAAGTTTATATTCCAGTTCTGGGGTGCATTAAATGGTTTCAATTGGGACACAAATCGAAGAAAGAAAAAATGATCTAATCAATCATTTAACCAATGGTGTAAAAAAACCAATTGATGAGTCCTAACACTATTTTGGATCGATTTCTGGTGAAGAAAGCACTCGTGAAATGATTAAATGGAGTTGCTGCATTCATTGCATCTGGATCCGATCCGATTCAAAGTTCTATAATTGTTCAATCTATATTCATGAGAGGAAGGAGGAAGGATATCCCACAAGAGATTACAGAAATTATGAGGCTAACCCTAGTGAATTTAATTTAAGTATATATTTATAAACATTGTTTTAGGTAAAATATAATTAATTTTTTAATTAAATGAATTAATTAATTCACTTAGATGCACCTCCAACAAACGAGGGGTATGAACATCCCACTCAGACTCATTGAATGTCGCACCTAGGGAAAACATAGCATTTTAGACCCTACCTTGGTCTCATATTTATAATATGTTCAACCATTTTAGTGTTATCCCATTTTCTTTGAGGTATCATGAATTCTCAAAATAAAATATCTTTAATATTTTTATAAAATTAAATTCGGGCACACTGGGCCTCGAGATCACACACCATCTTAGCACCTAGATATGGAAATATTTATAGAAATATTTCAAATTCTTTTAAGGAAAAAACCGGATCTCTACATTATTACCACCTTCAAGATTTACATCATCAAAAATAAAAACTAGGAAAAAAACACGGGATACTGAGCCCCCATCTGGATATCTCACTCCCAGATACACTCTTACACGTTTCCGTACTACCACAATATGAGAACCAAAGGGATGGTATGTCTACAAAGGTTCCTCTCTTGCCTATCCTCGATTTCCACATGGTTTTCTGTAAATTTGGATCCATCCTTGATGTCTAGCTCACCATAGCCGATGATGTGTGTGTAGGGTTATGCACATATCTCCTTTTATGCAACACGTGGAAGACATCGTACACCAACTCTAGTTTGGGGGGTAGGGTGAGGCAGTAAGAAACCTTCCCACCCCTTCATGATCTCAAATGTCACAATGAAACATTGGGATAGCTTGACTCCCCAGCCTAACCATCGCAATCCTCATCATGGGGAGACTCACAAGAAACCATGGTCTTCCTACTAGAACTCCAAGGTCCTACGATGGGGGTCTGTGTAGGATTTTTGTTTTCTCGAGCCGTCCTCATCCACTCTAGGATAACCTGGACTTTCTCCATTGTCACATGTACCAATTTTGATCCCACAAGAGATGTCTCACCAATCTCTGTCCAACACAAGGGTGACCTGCAGGGTCTCCTGCATAGGTCCTGAAAAGTTGGCATGAAGATGGTGTAGTGGTAGTTGTTGTTGTACGAAAACTCTACCAAGGGAAAGTTATCCTCCTATCTCTTTCCAAAGTTCAACATGCAAGCCATCAACATATCCTCTTGAACTTGTAAAACGTACTTGGTCTTCCCAAGAGTATAGGGGTGAATGGATTTACTCATCCGCATCTGGGTTCTAAACTCCTCATGCAGGCCTCTCTGGAATAGAGACGTAAATTGTGCATCATGATTGTAAACAAACAACAGGGGTACCCTATGAAGGCGAATGGTCTCCTATATGCACATCTTCCCCAAACTCCCAACCAAACTCTTTTCCTTGATAGCAAAGAAATGTGCCGACTTAGTGAGTTGGTCAACTACAAGGAAGATAGTGTCATGGCACTTCACATTGAATAGAATACATTATAAAAAATACATGGATATGTTGTCCCACTTCCACTCCGAGATCTCAAGGGTTTGTAAAAAACCTTTCGGAACATGGTGATCAGCCTTCACCTAATGACATGTGAGGCACTGAGAGACAAACTCAAATACACTTCATCTCATGCTGGACCACAAAAAATTACACTGAAGGTCTCTCTACATATTCCCCACACAAATATTTAAAACTAGGGGAGAGGTGTGAAACTCACGCATCACCTCCTCTTGTATTGTGACTGGAACCACTGTTCACCCTTGGAACCAGACAACTCGATTCCCTCATTCTGAACATCCAAATGGCGTGTCACCTATGGATATATGATCATGTAAGAACTCATAGTTGATGTATCCCAATTGTGACTCTCTCACATGCTTAAGGATCAAAGGAGTCAAAACCACTGACAGATGAAAAGTTTTACCCTCTTGATCCACCCGGGTCAACTACTAGGAAGCTATCTACTCTGAAGCTTCATGCACTAAGTGAGCCTAAGAATTCCTTACAAGGGAATCTCCTACAAAATTTCCCTTCAATGGAGTATATTCTATCTCAAGGTTTTAATCAATACTACAAAACTGGGTTTATCCAGTGCTAGGGATTTAACAACGCTAGATAAAAATGATTTTAAATACCCCCTTTTTCACTGCTAAAAAAGTGTTGTTAAAAGGGGTCTTTAACAACACTAAAAAACATTATTAAAGGGTGATCTTTATTAGTATTTTTTATAGTTATTTTTTCATCACTTTTTTACAAGTTCTGATAATTGTATACATAATATATATATATATTTAATTAGAAATAACATATCAAAATATAGAGATATTTTTATCCTTACAAATATAATATATATTTTTTGAAATATGTCTTAGATAAGTTAAATAGGAATTTACACTTAATATATAATATATTTATTGAGAATATATTATAAAATCACTAAAAAATATTTCTAATTTCTAATTTTATTATTATTAATGAGAAATAGTCACATAATATCAATTTAAAGACAAAAAAAATAAAAACTTTAAAAAATATCTAAAATTAGTTGAAAACATAACCTGAACTTCAAATGAACTATAAATTCTGATCCGGGTGTCCGTTTGAGATATACCACATGTCAAATAAAAGTATGTGATGAGATCTACTCCATTATAAAGATATGTAAACCTCTATCAAAATTTTAAAATCAAAAAAGGTCCATAAGACCTCCAAAATTGAGCTTTTAGTCGGGGTACCCCAATTGTTTAACATTCGATGGATTTTCAGCCTCTTTTAAGGGGGTATTTTTTCATTTTTCAGTGGGGACCAAATTTATTCTCAGGAATTACATTCTTATAGATATTATTATTTTTAAATTTTTTTTTCACAATGAGATTTTATTTATAATTAAATATATTCATGTTTTATTATATTTCTTTATAATAAATCACTCATATAAATACATATATCAACATATTTACAAAAAAATGTATATTCTAATATATCTAAATAAATACATTTTTGAAAAATGTATTTAAAACAATATCTAACCATTTATTACAGTATATAAATATATTTATAATGTTTTTATATACGTATGTGTGTGTATTAATAAACAAATATATATTTATATCATATTCTAGTATATGTAAATGAATATAATATATAATATATTTAAATAAATGTATGTTTATATATATCACACACACATACATTGTATAAATGTATTCAAAAATATTTATATAGTTATATGTAAATATATATATATATATAAATAAATAGAAATATCATTAAACAAACAGTAAAACCACATGGTGTAGTTGTAAAGGCAATCCATATTTGAAGGAGAGGTGCAAGGATTGAATCCTGGTGGGCACACATGAGGCTGTAAATTATCAAATCAGTGATAAAAGGAGTGGTGGGGCCTACAGTGTTGATAAAGGTGGTGTGAATAGCTCTTAAAGGGGTTGTGGAAGCACTTATAAAGGTGTACGGGCTCATAGGTGTCCAAAAAAATATAATTTTACCCCTTTAACAGCACTACCTTTATCAGTGCTAAAAAATCCCTATTAAAGTCACCCTTTAACATCACTAAAAAAACATTGTTAAAGGGGGACTTTAACAGAACTCTTGAAAGGCCCTTTAGCGCTGATCAAACCTGGTAAATGGATTCCCTTTAAATTTTAGGGCATTCATAGGGGTTGTGATTATAGAGATGTATGTTAAAAACCTCATGTAGTACCCAACTAATCCAAGGAAGATTCATACCTCTAAATCATTCTTGGGTGGCTCTCAAGAAGGCACTACTTCTATCTTCACTGAATCCACTACTAAACCTTATTCCTAAATTACATTCCCCAGAAAGGTAACATAATTTATCCAGAATAGGCAGTTTGAGATATTTCTGTAAATCTATACTCTCGGAGAAAATCAAGAACCATCTCAAGTGTTCTACATGCTCCTCCAATATTGTAGATTAGATGAGTATTTCGACGATGAAGACAATAAAAAACATTCCCATATACGCCTAGAAGACCTTGTTCATCAAAGAAACAAATAGGGTGGGGAAATTTTTCACACCAAATGGAATCACTAGGTACCATAGTTTATGTAACAACATCATAATTCTAACATTATAATTTTAGCCTCATGAACCCTCAATTGGTGGTAGCCGGATATGAGATCGATCTTCAAGAACCATCTCACATCTCGAAACTGATCAAAGAGGTCAGTATTCCGTGGAAAAGAGTACTTTTTCTTATTCATGGACTTATTTAGGTGATGATAATACACCCAAATCCGTAAACTCCCGTCCACAATTTTCATTAAAAACACTGGAACTACCCAAAGGTACACACCAGGTCTGATTAAACCTTTCACACAATGGTCCTCCAACTATAACCATAGCTCTTGGTGCTTGGTAGGTGGCATCCTATATGCCATAGAAGATATTGAAGCTATCATAGGATGAAATTCAATGAAAAACTCCATATCCCACCTCGAAGGTAGTACTAGAACATCTTTAGGGAATACATCCATATAATCCTCCATAACTGAAGGAACCCCAATTCCTAAAGAGCCTACTATAGCAAGGGATACACTTTCCAACTAATGGGTAATAGGCTGCAAGATACTACTCGCAGCATCCACCTATCCCTCCATTAGATCCCTCTCACTAGAAAAGTTTAATCTCATCCCATCAGCGTTTATGCATTTGACTTATCTTCAGTGAAAATGAATCTAGGCTTCGACCATGGAAATCCAATCCATACTCAAGATTCTGTCATAGGGATTCATCTTAATGACCAAAAGGTTCCACATGAACATATGTCCTATAACATATATCTCACACTACAAGAAGAAGAAAGATACAAAATAAGTGTTCCCTGTAGGAACCTCATGGAGAAGATATTGTGCTACCACCTTAACTAGGTGATCTAGATCACACACCATGAGTCAAGAGATAATAGAATGACTGGAACCTGTGTCTACTAGTACTTAAAAAAGAGTATATTGAACATAAATCGTACCTTTAATAATCTCATGCATTGCGGGATCATAGACATTCATGGCCTGAAGTTGTATGCAGCCCCGACCGCCAGCTCATTGAGCCTGAAGTTAGCCTACTAGTGGTGTAGGTGGAAGGATATCATAGTTTCATTATTCACCTAAAAATACTCTTAATCCTTTTCTAGCTTCTCCTCCTTGGGGAACACCCTATCCATGCCTAGGAGATCCCTAATCACAGTGCTACCTCTGTCATGGCAGTCCATCAGCTATCCTCCTAGCATACTCAACACATCTGGTTACGTATTCTCATTCCAAGTTACCTTAACCCTCACAATCAAAGCATTGGCCCTCCCTAGGCTACCCCAAGTTCTGTATACTTTCCTTACATTTTACCACCAAAACTATGAGCCTGCTCACGAAAGTGTCTCCTATGAAAATATCTCATCGACTGGCGCCTACTAGCTATTGTAGAAGGCACATATCAGGGATTACCACTACCAGATTCAATTTCCTAGTGTACCTCAAACATAATTCTCTCTCTCACCAGTGCATGCTCTTGCACTCCAGTATATGTGGGGATGCACATGGGAACTATATTGGAACAAATCTCTCTGTGGATCCCCTTATCAAACTTATGTTCTCAGAAGTAGCCATCACAGATCATGTCAAATGAGTAGCATGTCAAGACTGTGAACCTCACCGCGTACTCAACCACCATCATCCCTCCCTATTTAAGTCCCATAATCTTATGTATTCGAACTAAATCTAAGAAAAAATGGTATCACTCCACACAAAACAGATGCTAGAATTCATCCCATGAGAGTGTCAACTCATCGTGCATCTATGTAACAAGGCTCCACCAATACCCACCCGCTACTTCAAAAAGACTGGTTGCCAGTGACACCACCTGATCCAATGGTAGTTTTATTATGTCTAAAGATATTAACCACTGACTCTATCCAATCCCTAGCTTCATGGGGATCTATCTCACTACTGAACCTTAGTGGTCTCTGATGCTGGAACTCATGAGGCATGCTAAGACTGTGTGAAAACTCAGTATACTCTGTTGGGATAATCTGTTTCTTGATAGGTGAAGGTGATACAACCTTCCCACCAAGAGGAAGGGGGTTGTAGGATAGACCTCGAACCGAGAAATCTTATCTCATAGGGTCGTTGTCATGAATCGAAGCTGGTATCCTAGATGGTTGTCATCATGGAGGCATCCTGAAAGTTATCAAGGTGTACCATGGTCAAATGAGAATATATATATATATATAAACAACAGGGAAATGAATGAATAAGGATATTCAAAAACTCAATACTATATGATTAATGTACCATTGATCCTTGAAATAAATGCCTAGTCATTCCATGTAGGCAACCAGGTAGCCAAGGTCCTGGTGAATGGATATGTCAGCCACCTGTAACATCACTGGACTCCCTATCCTGTGAGATGCACTCAAGACACTTTGACATTGTTTCCCTAAACCCCAACCAATCCTCTTTAGGGGTAACATCTAAACAATGTCCCAAGGAATGAACTCACTCTAATAATATTTTTTCATGACCTGACCCAAGTCGGGGCTTGAGCTGAAACGACCCCAAGACTGCCTCCATAGGCTAAGGGTAGTGACAAGCACCGAAGCAATAATAATCTTGGGGAGGCCTTTGACTAAGAACCTGTACACACGCAAACAACTAACCCAAAAAAAAAGTTTAGAGGGAGAATGTAAAAGACTCAAAACTTCTATAAATTAAACCAAACATGCATGAAACTCTAGATAGCACAAAACATAGGATAGTGTAAATTGAAAGTAAAATGAAAAAACACACGCCCAACCAAAAATATATCCCAACCTGAAATTTTTTTGGAAAAAGAGTAAATAGATGAGAGAGACCATCTCTTGAATCCCAAGTTATGACCACCATACATTTTACAAGAAGCATGTATCCCAAAGCCCCTCTGAAGTCCTAGTCAACCTGTTTGTTGTCTTAAAAACATACAACATGTGTGGGAAAATAGAATCTACGGGTGAGTATATACATACCCAGTAGAACACTCTAAAAGAGTGATGTGGGAGTAGTAAAAGATTCAATTGAATAAGAAAGAAATAGATAGAACAAGATACAATGAAAGAGTACAACTCAACAGAAAAAGGGAGTGAAAGTATAATCCTCCAAGAACAAGGGTCTAAACACGGTGAGAAGATGAACTAACTATAAAGCCTTCACCACCTATATAAGGAAAGTAGACTCATACAACCATGAGAAGATAACCACAAAATTCATGTGTTATAACCTGCATGTCTTCACCTCTACAAGAAGGATAATATCAAAATCCAAGGTTTGAATCCAACAGAAAGAATATATATGTTCTCAGTAAATGAATCCAAAAAGAGAGTAAGGGGGTCTCAATCTCATTGCATAGCCCAAGAATAAGAGTATCCAATAGTTCCAAAAGTCCACCAATGATTCCTAACATCCCACACGGCTACATTGAACATAAAATTATAAGTTATGCATTCACCAAACATGGATACTATCCACTTTGGGCTGAACTGACTCACCCTAATGATTTTAGGTCATGTCACAAAAACTCGTCTCAGGGGGGAATGCATCCCTCTTCCTTGTGAGTCCAAAGTTACGTCAAACCACGTCTCGTCACTCTTCCTCACAGTCAAGGGGCCACAACTCAATGTATAGGACCAACACCCTAGTACATCAGAGGGGTGTTCTACTCTAAATTCACTAAGGAACTCCACTACCAATTCTATTAGAGGGTACCACTCAGCAATGTTCATCGAGGAACTCCATTGCCCATCCCTATTGGATGGTAAGCCCAGTAAGATCATTAGGGAAATCAACCGCACATCCCTGCTAGAGGGTAAGCCCAGTAAGGTTGTTAGGAACTCCACTACCGAGCCCTACTAAAGGGTATCACCAAAAAATTGAGTAACTCAACTACCATGTCCCGCTATAGGGTAAATCATAAATATTATTGGGGAACTCTACTACCCATACCTCCTAGAGGGTACTACCTGAAAAGGTCTCTGGTGATCCCTCTTGATCACTGTCATCAATGAGCATCAACTAAAAAGGTGTTATGCCTAGAAAATTTCACATCGTATCTAAAAATCCACTACTGAGGGTAGTATCACGTTTTATAAGAAAAAACTATAAGGATTTGCTACTCAAGGGACAAAATCCGAGTTCAAATGAAGGAGATATAGACATTCAAAGATTTCTCAAAAAGTTTTAAGGGGTACAAGATGTGTGAGGAGACCCAAATGGTGTGTAGTATTTCTCCACATCATACTCATGTTCCTTTCCATCACATGGCTCCATCCCATGTAATAGTATACACCGTGTAGGTGGACTGCATGTTATGTTATAACTAACCAGGACCGATGCCGTGTTCCGTGGCTATGTTTGTGTACTTGGACCTTGTGTCTATGTAATTTAGTACACAACAAGATCTAGGACATGTAATTCCACAAGGATTACCATCTGTGTGACCCATCACACAATTTTTCCAACAGGGTTAGGGTAAATGGTGTGTAGGAAGTATTACACACAATGACATCTTTAACATTCACAAACCCTAGCCACCACCTTGAAAAGGGTCTACATGTCATGTTTTATTTATTCAACACACTGTGTTGTCTAGATTTTCATATAAATACCATATCTGATTCTTTGCTTCAAATATGCTCCAACATCCATAGATTCTTCCTTGAATCTGTCTGAAAACATCGGATTTGAAGAATCTCATGCTCGTTCACCGCAATTCACCAAAAAACAGCCATTGTTCTTCATCGAGGGTTTGTCCTTCCATTCCGCAAAACATTGGTCATACCTAGATTATTTTATTGATCTCAAACCAATGTATCTATAATCCTTGAATCGTGATGAATCAAGATCTAGGATTTTATTTCCAAACCGTTCTTATTTCATCGATCCGCCGCAAATCCAAGAGCCTGATCGAGCTTGGTGCCACCCAACAATGTTGAACCGGGACCATGGGGATCCTACCAGTGATGATTATGAATAAATGAGGGATAAAATGCACAAGAGAAAATTTAAATTGATCGAGTCCAAGTGTTCATGTCCAATCAATCAAGAACAGGAATTTCAAATAATAAATCAATTGAAACAGGTTTATATTCTAGTTCTTGGGCACATGAAAAAGTTTCAACATGGATGGAGATCAAAGATTGAAAAAAATGGTATACTAAATCAATTAATAAAGGGAATAAAAACACCAATTTATATGTCCCACCTATGTTTCGGATCGATCCTTGATGAATAGTTCTCCCATGAAATGATTTTAAGGAGTTGTTTCACTCATTGCATCCGGATCCGATTCAGAGTTCTATCGCCGTTCGATCATAATTCGTCAGAGGAAGGAGGAAGGATTTATTTTTTGTGATTCCAGAAATTGTGAGAAAAAACCAATATAATTTCCTTTAAGGATATATTTTTAAACATTGTTTTATGTCAAATATAACTAATCAATTAATTAAATTATTTAATTAATTCACTTTGATGCACCGCCAATGAGTGAAGGGTCCGAAAGTCACGTGCTGACTCATTTTTTTGTCATGCCTTGGGAAAAAACAACATTTTGGACCCAAATGTGGTCTCGGATTTTTGATACCATCAACTATTTAATAGTTATCCCATTTTTTAGGTATATTTCACATGAAAAATAAAATATATTTAATTTTTTTTAAAAAAAATTAATTCATGGCACGCCAGGCCTTGGAATCGTACATTGCCATAGTTACTAGATTTGTAAATAGATATAGAAATATTTCAAAGTCTTACATGAAAAAAACAAGGTATCTATCGATTTTATGGGTTTTTATTGTTTTTATGGTTTTTATGGGTTTTTATTATTTTTAGGGGTTTTAGGGTTTTTAGGGGTTTTAATATTTTTTATTGTTTTTAGGGGTTTTAAGAGTTTTATGTGTTTTTAGGATTTTATGACTTTCTTCAGGGTTTTCAGGGTTTTAAGGATTTTTTATGTTTTTTGGGGTTTTTTGGGATTTTTTATTATTTTTATTGTTTATATTTTTTTATGGGTTTTGAGTGCTTTTAGGGGTTTTAGGGATTTTTAGGGATTTTATAATTTTTTATGTTTTTTAGGTTTATTAGAGGTTTAAAGAATTTTTAGGTTTTAAATTTTTTCTTAGAGTTTATTAGAGGTTTTAGGGTTTTATGTTTTTAGAGATTTTTAGTGATTTTTGAGTATTTGTTAGGGTATTTAAGTGTTTTTTAGAGTTTTTAACATTTTTAGGGTTTTAAAGAGTTTTTAGTGTTTTTAGTATATTTTTTGGGTTTTTATTGGTTTTTAGGGTTTTTATTTGTTTTTAGGGTTTTTAATGTTTTTAGGGGTTTTTTGGTTTTTAGATTATTTAGTGGTTTTTTTAGTTTTACGATTTTTAGGGTTTTTAGGGTTTTTAGTTTTCTAGGGGTTTTTAATTATTTTTAGGAATTTATGGTTTTCTAACAGATTTTTAGGGTTTTTAGAGTTTTTAGGGTTTTTGAGGTTTTTAGAGTTTTTATGCATTTTTAGGATTTTTATGGGTTTTAGGGTTTTTAGGTATTTTGAGGATTTTTAGTGTTTTAGGGTTTTTATATGTTTTTTGGGTTTATAGGGGTCTTTGAGTTTTTATGGTATTTAAGGGTTTTTAGAGTTTTTTAATGTTTTGACAGGTTTAAAGGATTTATTTTGGGTTTTCAAAGTTAATTAAGGGTTTGTATAGGCATTTAGGGGTTTTAATGGTTTTTAGGGGGTTTATGGTCTCTATGAATTTGAGTGGTTTTAAGGTTATTTTTTGGGTTTTATCATTTTTTAGGTTTTTTTGGGGGTTTAAGTGTTTTTAGGTTTTTAAGGTTTTCCTAGGGGGTTTGGGTTTTTAAGGGTATTATGTTTTTAGTGATTTCTTGGGCTTGTTTAGGATTATTATGGTTTTTAGTGGTTTTAGAGTTTTGAGGGTTTCAATTTCTTAAGTTTTTCCTCATTTTATAGGGTTTTAAGGTGTTTTATGTGTTTTGAGGTTTTAAGGATTTCAAATGGTTTTTCCAGGTTTTTTGGGTTTTTTAAATTTGTATGGATTTTTAAGGATTTTATTGGTTTTTGATGGTTTTTTTGGGTTTTTATGGATTTTTCTTGGTTTTAGGGTTTTTATGGGTTTTTTTATTTTTAGGGTTTTTTTTATTTTTAGGGTTTTTAAACTTTTTCGAATTTTGAAACATTTTTAGGTGTTTAAAGGGATTTTAGAGTTTTTAGTGGCTTTCATGGGTTTTATTGGTTTCTAGGTTTTTTATATTTTTAGGGGGTTTATTGGGTTTTAGGGGTTTTAGGGTTTTTAAAGCCTTTTAGTGTTTTTAGGGTCTTTAGGGGTATTTTAGGTGTTTTAATCATTTTTTTGTTTTTAATGTTTTCCTTGGGTTTTTCTTGGATTTCATTTTTTTACATTTTTGGAAACTTTTATGGATTTTTAGGGATTTTTGTTGTTTTTATAGTTTTTAGGGATTTTGAGGGTCTTTATGGTTTCTAGTGTTTGGTATTTTTAGTGGATTTAAGTGTTTTTAGGTTTTTATGTTTTTTTAGGGTTTGTTAGGGGTGTTAGGGGTTTTTAAATTTTCAGGGGTTTTCGTGATTTTTTGTAATTTTTATGGATTTTTTATTGTTTTTAGTTATTTTTATGGTGTTTAGAGTTGTTTAGGGTTTTAGGATTTTAAAGTATTTATGAGTTTTTATCATTTTGGGGTTTGAAGGGATTTTATATTTTTTAGTGGGTTTTCATAATTTTTATTGTTTTTATGGGGTTTATGGTTTTTAGATGTTTTATGCACTTAGGGGTTTTTAGGGGTTGTTGGGTCCTAAAAACTTTTCATGTGAGATTGAAATTATCCCATGGTTTTGGAAATGTAAGGATAATGAATTAAAGAAAGAATTGAAGGAAAGATGTTTGGTGGAGGGAAAGTGGAAAAGGAAAAATTTTCACCATTGAGAAGGAATCCTTCTTGGACTGCCACTTTGCATGGTGTTCCTCTTCGTAAGACACCCTTCAAATAAATAGTTCATGGGAGAAAGACACATATGCTAGTTCCCCAAAAATGAAATCATTTGTGGGAAGGAGTTGGAAATATCTGCCATGCATATGACATCCCCCACAAAATACAGCTATTTGTGGGAAAGGAAAAGTTGTCGGTTCTCTGAGAATGAAATAGAGTCATTCGTGGGACTGATGCAATGATTCTCACCCCCACAGATGATGACCCCATGCCCCTACTGACCAAGTTCTCTACATGCTAGGTTTCTTCCATGGGATTCCGCAAATGATAAATCATGGCCTCATCACAACTAACCTGCTACGCCGGTATCTAGTTCCCCACTTCTATATAAATAGAGTCTAAGGGGGGTATAAAAAGGGATTTGGACATTGATTTAAATTAAATGATATTGACGGTAGAGCTTCTGATGAAGGCATGGAAGAAGATATCACCACAAAAAATAGACACTTTTGATGATTCCCTGCATGTAAAACCTGCCTCATAGCATTAAGGAGGAGAAATTAAACAAATTAGAGAACCTCCAACCCCACATCCTTTTTGGATTCTTTCACCACGAGGCATAGAACCAATTTACCCTTTTCAATCAGTCATAACACATAGAAAAGATCTTTGTGGGTGGAACCCTTCCCCACATAGTAAATCACAACATTGATGGACCTCAATCCCATGTAGAATTATGCTATACAGATGGAACCTAACCTCACGTAGCCAATCACTATGTGAGTTGAACCCAATCCTTCATACCACCACAGTATATAGACGGTTCCAATGTATGGATATAAACATTCTCTGAGGCGGAAACCCCATCCCTCATAATGATATGCTATGCAGAATTGGGTATCCTAGGAATTCCTACCGTCTGGCCTTAGTCATTTCCTTTTATTTTTATCATATTAACCCTAGTCCCTCCACAAACCAGTCCAACGGTATCAGGCCAACGTCTCTCCCAATGCTACTGAACATTTATAATGAAACAATTGTCAGCATCAGTGTACCTCTTTGAGTTTACATACCCATGGTAGGTTGATTCATGTGGGTAATCCTTGCAACAACACAGACCCCATGAAAATCATTAGTTTACATTCCCCTGATAACCCAAGTTCCAACCACGGGGTTACTCCCATGAACCTCCCCATTATAGGTATAAAGTGGAGTCACTGGCCTTTCAATTTGACAAGGGCTACTGTCACATGAATGAGATCATTCTTTGTTTCCTTTTGTCAAGGAACAATGCTCCTCCCCTTTCCTAAAAATAATTTCAGGGCACTCCCACTAAGGTAAGCCCCTATTTTTTCTTGTAGGAGGTGGAATTGTTGATCCTCCTCACCTCAGCTCGGGATGTATTAAATTATATATCCAAACATTAATATACGAAGATAAAAAACAAGAGAGGAAATGGGTATACTAAAATCCCCTATCTTCCCCCCTTTGGGATCCAGCACCGTCTATTATCATATGGGGAGGGTTGCAAGATCATTAGATATAATTCTTTACCTTGTTTCTCACCCTGAGAACGACTCATGTGGGATTAGAGATTAGTTGTAATCATGAAATATGCATGGGACCAAAATTAAAATGGACTATCTCTACAGATGTAATCTCCAACCCTAAATCAAATGAGAAACTTCTAGGGGTAAGCCCCAATCACAAATTGGCAGCTTCAATGCATAATCCTCGATCCTGATGGGCCTTCTTCACAGATGTAAGTCCCAACCATATCCAAATGGGCCTCCTATATGGTATAAGACCCAATAAAATTCTCTTAAATGGGAAGCCTCCATGCATAAGCCCTGATAAAAAATGGGTAGCTTTTACATGTTAGCCCCAATCATTCCTCCTTTAACGGACTTCCATTAAAGTGTAAGACCCATCCCATTAAACTATAAGGTCTTTGATTCCCAACAAACTAGGATACATAGGAAGCATCCCTAAGGTCCAAACAAGACACTAAAATCTAATCTAATATTCTCTAAGACATATCCACAGTAGGGTAATATCCAACTGAGAAGACCACATCACTTTTGGGGTTCCCCGGGCCACCTCGATGTAAGTACCACATTAAAATTTAACTAGAAACCATATGCCAAGATATCCTCGCCACATAATGTTTAACTTCCTGGATGGGTCCTCATTGATCGAACTTAAAATGTTATGTATCTAGTTAATTGGGACTTAAAATTATGGGTTTTTATTCCTCTCATGAGGGTAATTAGGAAACACATCCTATGGGATCGATCCTAACAATGAAACAATTCTCATCCGCTATGGATGACGACAAACTCTAGAGCACCACATCACATGGCTTCACCAATGTTGTCTCAATGAATGAACAATGAACTCCTAATATATCCACAAAAGGGTTATGTTGATGAATAACCTAGGATACATAAATATAACTTCATTTATGGTGAACCTCATATATATACAGATAATTATAAATCCATGCATATTTTTGATTGATCTTGCGACCTACGAGTAACCCACAGACACATGCTTGGGAATGAACCAAGGATTGATAAACATATGAACACAGTTTAGACCTATAAGAGAGTCCCATAATAGGAAATAGTTCCCCCCCCCCAAAAGTGTGTGATGAGCTTGAGTTCCCATCCTCTTGATCAATGTGAGTTCATAAGTGTCCTTGTCCAAATCATCCAATGAACGCCTACATTTGGAAATAAAGTCCATGAATCATGGATAAGAGGGTCGTTGTGTGTTTCTGGCTCTTCGAATAAACCCATTAGGGACCCTTCAAGGATATTTACCTAACATGGATTGATTACATAAGAACTTTAACCCCTATAATAAACCGTAAGGCACAATTCTTTTGGGTAGAAACAATAGTTTTAGTGTCTATTAGGGGGGGGGGGGGGGGGGGTATGATTTTTATCACTTTTAGGTTCTTTTGTGTTTTTATGTGTTTTTAGGTTTTTAAGGTTTTATTTTTTTTCAAGGTTTTTAGGATTTTTACATTTTTATGGATTTTTAGGGTACATTTTTATTTTTATAGGGTTTTAGCGTTTTTATGGATTTTAAGGGTTGTTATGATTTTTTAGGGTTTGTAGAGTTTTTTATGGTTTTTTGGGTATTTATGTTTTTTGAGTTTTTAGGGGTTTTAATGTTTTTATAGTTTTTTAAAATTTTTGTGATTTTAAAGGGTTTTAGGGTTTCTATTAGATTTCATGGGGTTTTATGGGTTTTTAGTGTTTTTATGGTTTTTAGGGGATTTTATTGTTTTAAGATTTTTAGGTGTATTAAGGTCTTCTTTGGGTTGCTATCATTTTTTAGGATTTTTAGTTGTTTTAAATTTTTTTAGGTTTTTAAGGTTATATTATGAATTTTTTGGTATTTAGGGGTTTTTACCTTTTTAGGGGTTTTATGGTTTTTTAGTATTTTATGGTTTTTTAGGGTTTTTAGAAATTTTGAGTTCTTTAGGGTTTTATCATCTTTTAGTTTTTCAGTGTTTTAAGTGTTTTTGTGTTTTTTTATTTTTAAGGTTTTATTAGGGGTTTTCATAGATTTTATAGTTTTTTTGGTGTCAAAAGATTTTAAGGGATTTTAGGGATATTTAGAGTTTTTATGGTTTTTTTGGGTTTTTAGTGTTTTTTGAGTTTTTTTAGTATTTAAGGTTTGAATATTTTTTTCAACATTTTTAGGGGTTTAAATTGTTTTTATATTTTTAATAATTTTTAATGTTTTTGTGTGGTTTTAGGTTTTTAATGTTTTAGGGGGTTTTAGGATTTTTGGGGTTTTAAGTGTTTTTTGAGTTTTAAGGTCTTATAAGTGGTTTTGTGTGTATTTATTCCCTTTTATGTTTTTTTTGTATTTCTAGTAATTTTGTATGGTTTTTATGGTTTTTAGGGATTTAGAGTGTTTTGAGTGTTTTCTAGGGTGTTTAGGGGTGTTTAGGGTTTTCAGGAGTTTTTTTGGTTTTTATTGATTTTAAGTTGTTTTATGTTATTAAGGGTTTTTATGGATTTTCTAGGTTTTTAGGTTTTTTTGTTTTTAGGTATTTATGGGGTTGTTTTATGTTTTTATGGTTTTTAAGGTTTTTAGGGGTTTTGGGAGTTTTAGGTTATTTTTGGGTTTTTTTGATTTGATTTTATTTATATGGTTTTTTCAGTTTTTAGGGGTTATAAGGTTTTTAGAGTTTTTTTAATGTTTTTACGATTTTAAAGGGTTTTTAGATTTTTTTAGTGGATTTTAGGGTTTTATGGGTTTTTATAGTTTTCTGGGGTTTTTATGGTTTTTAGGGGTTTAGGGTTTTTAGGGGCATTAAGTATTTTTAGTTTTTTGTGGTTTCCTTAAGGGTTTTCAGGGGTTTTTTGGTTTTATATTTTTCGGGATTTCAATATATTTTTTAGAATTTTTATGGCTTTTTTGGTTTTTAGTGATTTTGGGGGTTTTTAGGGTACTTTAGGGGTTGTATTGTTTTTGTGTGGTTTTAGGGTACTTTATGGTATTTATTTTTTTAAGGTTTTTTTTGAGTTTCATAAATTTTTTATGGGTTTAAATGGGTTTTTGAGTTTTTAGTGGGTTTTTAGGGGTTTTAGGGGTTTTAGGGGTTTTAGGGGTTTTTAGGGGTTTTATGGTTTTTTAGGTTTTATGGTATTTGGGGATTTTAAGGGGTTTTTTGTGTTTTTGGGGTTTTAAGGTTTTCTAATGTATTTTTATGGTTTTTAGTGTTTTTTATGTTTTTGGATTTTTTTTAGTTTTTTAAGTATTTTTTGGGGGAGTTTAGGGGTTTTAGGGATTTTTAGGATCTTTAGGGGTTTTAGGCTTTTCAACATTTTAACGTTTTTTGTTATTTTTACTATTTTTAGGTTTTTAAGGTTTTAATAGGTTTTTTCAATGGTTTTTTGGGTTTTTATGTTTCTAGGTATTTTTAGGGATTTTTTTAGTACTTTATGGATTTTTAGGGATTTTGAGGGGGTTTTATGGTTTTAGGGTTTTTTGGGGGGTTTTAGGGTTTTTTGAGTTGATATTTTTTAAGGTTTTTAGAGTTTTATAATGTTTTAGGGGTTTAAATGGTTTTTAAAATTCATAGTGAGTTTTATGGTTTTTTGGGGTCTTACGGTTATAGTGGTTTTGTAGTCTTTTCAGGGGATTTTAGTGTTTTTCACACTAGCATGTCGTTGGGCATGGTTGAAAAACTGAAATTTATAACCAACTTACTACCTAGGACAGTGGAAAGATAGGGTCTAATCACAGGGAGGCCTAATGTTGAGCTTAGTGGTCTAAAAAAATAAACTAAACAAAGAAACACACAAAAATGAGCAAAAAAAAAGTTGGTGGTGGTGAAATGAAGTGAGTGAAAATTAGTGTGTGAGGAAGTTAAGGTGAATTGGTAAGTTCTAAGAAGCAAACAAGACAGTAAGAGAAATTGTGGTGAAAACAAACAATAGATGAGTCGGGGGAGAGTCCATTGGACGATTTCAATATTGTTTACCCTCGTTCATGCACTGAAGTTTAAGGAAATTTGGATCTGACTTAATGTAACTAGGCAGATTTTTCGTCTGGTCAATTTGTGATGAAACAACTCTTACAGTCCTTCGACTGTCAAAATCATTCCATCAAATGGAAATAACAAGTCAGATGTCACTGGGCTCAACTTTTCAGTTGAGTTCAGTGTGTCTCTCTCATTTGAGCATGAATCATTTGTCAATGAATCCCTATGATTGAAATAGTTCTCAATTATATTCAAACAAGATTAGTTTTCACTCAACCTCATTGTTTTGAAGATAAAACTCTTCCAAAAATAGTGGGAGAGGCATTCTAAAAAATAAGGTTGTGTATGAATCAGAATTACAAAATCTAATCAGCCAGCTTACCCCCCAGGGGAATTTAGCTAAACATAGTGATAGGCTTCAATGCCAAAAATTAAACTAAGATCAATGAAGTTCATGTTGAAATAAGTTTCAGAAAAAAAAGAAAAATAAAAATAAAGATGTTCGAAACTCCCTGCTAAATCTCCTGAAATTTCTAATTCACGTTGCTCAATGGGGAATGTGACGCTGGGATTTTCTCAATGTCCCGCCCAGGTAATCAAGGTATGAAAATTCTTTAATTTGGTGCTCTCGGTACTCCAATATTCTCCTGATGGAAAAAATGGTGAAGTACCTCCTGCTCAATGTCCGATCACTCCATGTCTAGAAGATCCTTTTTTCGATCTCTCCCTCCTACACTTTATGAATTTTGATGACCAAATCAAAGACTCTGGAATCTCTCTTGAGGTGTTCTCTGGTCTCCAGGTGGAGCTTTCGTAGTTCCACAGCTCCTGTTCTCGTCACTGGAGCAGTTGCTCCTAACTGAATGAAAGGGTGCGCACGCAGCGAGCTAGAACCCTCCCTCTGCAAACAAATTCACATGAGTGAGATACACAAATAATGAAAAAATATTTATATATAATATATATTTATATCACTATTTAAAATTAATAAAAATTCTAATATATAATAATATTATTTCTAATATACGTAAGTACATATAATATAACATAACTATTAAAATTGTATTTGCTTTAATATTATTATCATATATTATATTATCTAGATTAATTATTATATACATTATATGTTATTATATATGTTATATATGTTATACTATATATATGTTAATATAGTTATTATATATTTTATATCTATGTTGTTATATACTATAATATAATATAAAGATAAACAGAAATAAAAAGAAAATTAAAGAAGAAATGGGGGGAAGATTTGTGCGGTGTAGCAGAAAAGAGGAAGGGGGATCTAGTGTTGTACGGTGGTTCAGGGGGAGTGTGGTTGGGAGTGGTGACAGCTTCGGGTGGCTTGCCGTCGAGTAGGGGATGCAGCTTTGAGGGGATGCTTCGACTGGCGCAACACAGGGCTTGAGGAAGAAGACGAACGACGATGTGATGGTGGTGCGAAGCAGGAAGGAGATGTGGGTCGGCCGGGTTTTAGGGAGAAGGTCCGGCAATGAAAGGTGGAGGTTATCGTGATGAGAATATTTGAGTGTGGTGGGAGCGGACAGCAGCGGAGTAGAAGAAGACACCGACAACTTGTGGTTTGGCTTGAAAATCCAGATCTGTAAACCAAAGTTCTTGAGGCGGGTTTCATTTTTAATATTAGGAGTTTGATGTTGAATCAGTGATTTTTGATAAATTTATATGTTGTGGGTTTGATTAGGTTTGTTACTTTGATACTGCTGTGTGAATACTCTGTGTTTCTGCGTGATTACTGTCGCATTTTTCTATGTTGTTGTGTTGTTTATGTTGGAAGTGGAATAGAGGAAGGAGGAAGGATGTCTTTTTTGTGATTCCAGAAATTGTGAGGCAAACCCAATATAATATCATTTAATGATATATTTTTAAACATCGTTTTATTTCAAGTATAATTAATTAATCAAGTAATTAAATTAAATAATTAATTCACTTTGATGCACCTCCAATGAGTGAGGGGTCAGAAAGTCACGTGCCGACTCATTTTTTTGTCATGCCTAGGGAAAACACTACATTTTGGACCCAAATGTGGTCTCGGATTTTTGATACCATCAAATATTTAATAGTTATCCCATTTTCATTTAGGTATCATTCACATGAAAAATAAAATATATTTAATTTTTTTAAAAAAAATTAATTCATGGCACGCCGGACCTTGGAATCGTACATCGTCATAGATCCTAGATCTGTAAATAGATATAGAAATATTTCAAAGTCTTACAAGAAAAAAAGGTCTCTATAGGTTTTATGGGTTTTTAGTGTTTTTAAGGTTTTTATGGGTTTTTATTATTTTTAGGGGTTTTAGGGTTTTTAGGGTTTTTAATATTTTTTATTATTTTTAGGGGTTTTAAGAGTTCTATGTGTTTTTAGGCTTTTATGATTTTCTTAGGGGTTTTCAGGGTTTTAAGGATTCTTTATATTTTTTGTGGTTTTTTGGGATTTTTATTAATTTTATGGTTTGTATTGTTTTTATGGGTTTTGAGTGTTTTAGGGGTTTTAGGGATTTTTATGGATTTCAGAATTTTTTCTGTTTTTAGGTTTATTAGGGGTTTACAGAATTTTTAGGTTCTAAATTTTTTCTTATAGTTTCTTAGAGGTTTTAGGTTTTTATGTTTTTAGGGATTTTTAGTAATTTTTGAGTATTTTTTTTGGTTTTAAGTGTTTTTGAGAGTTTTTAACATTTTTAGGGTTTTAAAGGGTTTTTAGAGTTTTAGTAGATTTTTAGGGTTTTTATTGGTTTTTAGGGTTTTTATTGGTTTTTAGGATTTTTAATGTTTTTAGGGGGTTTTTGGTTTTTAGATTATTTAGTGGTTTTTGAGTTTTAGGGTTTTTATGGTTTTTAGTTTTGTAGGGATTTTTAATTATTTTTATGAATTTATGGTTTTCTAACGGATTTTTAGGGTTTTAGGGTTTTTAGGGTTTTTGAGGTTTTTAGTGTTTTTATGGATTTTTAGGATTTTTATGGGTTTTAGGGTTTTTATATGTTTTTTGGGTTTATAGGGGTTTTGATTTTTTATGGTATTTAAGGGTTTTTAGAGTTTTTTAACGTTTGACTGGTTTAAAGGATTTATTTTGGGGTTTTAAAGTTAATTAAGGGTTTGTATATGCATTTAGGGTTTTTAATGGTTTTTAAGGGGTTTTATGGTCTCTATTATTTTGAGGGTTTTAAAGGTTTTTTTTCCGGGTTTTATCATTTTTAGGTTTTTTTGGGGGTTTAAGTGTTTTAAGGTTTTTATGGTTTTCCTAGGGGGTTTGGGTTTTTTAAGGGTATTATGTTTTTAGTGATTTCTTGGCCTTGTTTAGGATTATTATGGTTTTTAGTGGTTTTAGGGTTTTGAGGGTTTGAGTTTCTTAGGTTTTTTAACATTTTATAGGGTTTTTAGGTGTTTTAAGAGTTTTGAGGTTTTAAGGATTTCAAATTGTTTTTCCAGGTTTTTTGGGTTTTTCAAATTTTTATGGATTTTAATGGTTTTTGTTGGTTTTTTTTGGTTTTTTATGGATTTTTATAGGTTTTAGGGTTTTATGGTGTTTTTTATTTTTATGGTGTTTTTATTTTTACGGTTTTTTTATTTTTAGGGTTTTTAAACATTTTTGATTTTTTTAACATTTTTAGGGGTTTAAAGGGATTTTAGAGTTTTTAGTGTTTTTCATGGGTTTTATAGGTTTCTAGTTTTTTTATATTTTTTGGGGTTTTATTGGGTTTTATGGGTTTTAGGGTTTTTAGAGTCTTTTACGGTTTTTAGTGTCTTTATGGGTTTTTAGGTGTTTTAATCATTTTTTTGTTTTTATTGTTTTCCATGGGTTTTTCTAGGATTTCATTTTTTAAAATTTTTATGGACTTATGGGGATTTTTAGGGATTTTTTTTGTTTTTATAGTTTTTAGGGATTTTGAGGGTTTTTATGGTTTCAATTTCTTGGTATTTTTGGGGGATTTAAGTGTTTTTAGGTTTTTATGTTTTTTAGGGTTTGTTAGGGGTTTTAGGGGTTTTAACATTTTTAGGGTTTTTTCGTGATTTTTTATAATTTTTATGGGGTTTTTATTATTTTTAGTTATTTTGAGGGTGTTTAGAGTTGTTTAGGGTTTTAGGGTTTTAGAGGGTTTTTGTGTTTTTATCATTTTTGGGGTTTAATGGGATTTTATATATTTTTATTGTGTTTTTATAATTTTTATGATTTTTAGGGTGTTTATGGTTTTTAGATGTTTTATGCACTTAGGGGTTTTTAGGGGTTTTTGGGTCCTAAAAACATTGCAAGTGAGATTGAAATTATCCCATGGTTTTGGAAATGTAAGGATAAAGAATTAAATAAAGAGTTGAAGGAAAGATGTTTGGAAGGAGGGAAAGTGGAAAAGGAAAAATTTGCACCATTGAGAAGGAATCCTTCTTGGACTACCACTTTGCATGGCGTTCCGCTTCGCAAGAAACCCTTGAACTAAATAGTTCACGGGAGAAGGACACCTATGCTAGTTCCCCAAAAATGAAATCATTTGTGGGAAGGAGTTGGAAATATCTTCCATGCATATGACATCCCCCACAAACTACAACTGTTTGTGGGAAAGGAAATGTTGTCGCTTCAGTGAGAATGAAATAGATTCATTCGTGAGACTAATGCAATGATTCTCACCCCCAAAGATGATGAACCCATTCCCCTACTGACCAAGTTGTCCACATGCCGAGTTTCCTCCATGAGATTCCGCAAATGATAGATCATGGCCTCATAACAACAAACCTGCTACGCTGGTATCCAGTTCCCCCCTTCTCTATAAATAGAGTCTAAGGGGGGTATTAAAAGGGATTTGGACATTGATTTAAATTAAAAGATCTTGAGGGTAGAGCTTCTGATGAAGGCATGGAAGAAAATATCACCACAAAAAATAGACTCTTTTGATGATTCCCTACATGTAAAACCTGCCTCATAGCATTAAGGAGGAGAAATTAAACAAATTAGAGAACCTCCAACCCCACATCCTTTTTGGATTCTTTCACCATGAGGTGTAGAACCAATTTCCCCTTTTCAATCAGTCATACCACATAGAAAAGATTTATGTGGGTGGAAACCTTCCCCACATAGTAAATCACTACATCGATGGACCTTAATCCCTTGTAGAATAATGTTATACATATAGAACCTAACCTCACGTAGCCAATCACTATGTGAGTTGAACCCAATCCTGCATACCACCACAGTATATAGACGGTTCCCCTTTATGCATGGAAACATGCTATGAGGCGAACACCCCATCCTGCATAAGGATATGCTATGCAGAATTGGGTATCCCAGGAATTCCTACCGTCTGGCCTTAGTCATTTCCTTTTATTTTTCTCATATTATCCCTAGTCCCTCCACAAACCAGTCCAACGGTATCAGGCCAATGTCTCTCCCAATGCTACAGAACATTTATAATGAAACAATTGTCAGCATCAGCGTACCTGTTTGAGTTTACATACCCATGGCAGGTTCACTCATGTGGGTAATCCTTGCAACAACATAGACCCCATGAAAATCCTTAGTTTACATTCCCATGGTAACCCAAGTTCCAACCGCGAGGTTACTCGCATGAACCTCCCCATTATAGGTATAAAGTGGAGTCACTGGCCTTTCAATTTGACAAGGGCCGATGTCACATGAACGAGATCATTCTTTGTTTTCTTTTGTCAAGGAACGATGGTCCTCCCCTTTCCTAAAAATAATTTCAGGGCACTCCCACTAAGGTAAGCCCCTAGTTTTTCTTGTAGGAGGTGGCACTGTTGATCCTCCTCACCTTAGCTCGTGACGTATCCAAATAGATCTCCAAACATTAATATACGAGGATAAAAACAAGAGAGGAAATGGGTATACAAAAATCCCCTATCTTCCCCCCTTTGGGATCCAGCACCGTCTATTAGCATATGGAGAGGGTTGTAAGATCATCATATATAATGCTTTATCTTGTTTCTCACCCTAAGAACGACTCATGTGGGATTAGAGATTAGTTTAAATCATGAAATATGCATGATCCCAAAATCAAAATGTACTATCTCTACATATGTAATCTCCAACCCTAAATCAAATGAGAAGCTTCCAGGGGTAAGCCCCAATCACAAATGGGCAGCTTCAATGCGTAATCCTCGATCCTGATGGGCCTTCTTCACAGATGTAAGTCTCAACCATATCCAAGTGGGCCTCCTATATGGTGTAAGACCCAATCAAATTCCCTAAAATGGGAAGCCTCCATTCATATGCCCTGATCAAAAATGGGTAGCTTTTACATGTAAGCCCCAATCATTCCTCCTTTAACAGACTTCCTTTAAAGTGTAAGACCCATCCCATTACACTACAAGGTCTTTGATTCACACCAAACTAGGATACACAGGAAGCATCACTAAGGTCCAAACAAGAAACTAAAATCTAATCTAATATTCTCTAAGACATATCCACGGTAGGGTAATATCCAACTGAGAAGACCACATCTCTTTTGGGGTTCCCCGGGCAACCTTGATGTAAGTACCACATTAAAATTTAACTAGGAACCATATGCGAAGATATCCTCACCACATAACGTTTAACTGCATGGATGGGTCCTCATTGAGCGAACTTAAAATGTTATGTTTCTAGTTAATTGGGACTGAAAATTATGGGTTTTTATTCCTCTCATGCGGATAATTATGAAACCCATCCTATGGGATCGATCCAAACAATGAAACAATTCTCATCCGCCATGGATGACGACAAACTCTAGAGCACCACATCACATGGCTTCACCAATGTTGTCTCAGTGAATGAAAAAATAAATCCTAATATATCCACAAAAGGGTTATGTTGATGAAGAACCTAGGATACATAAATATACCTTCATTTATATAGAACCTCAGATATATACAGATAATTCTAAATCCATGCATATTTATGATCATTCTTGTGACCTAGGAGTAACCCGCAGACACAAGATTGGGAATGAACCAAGGATTCATAAACATATGATCATGGTTTAGATCTATAAGATAGTCCCATAATAGGAAATAGTTCCCCCCAAAAGTGTTTTATGATCTTGAGTTCCCATCCTCTTGATCAATGTGAGTTCCTAAGTGTCCTTGTCCAAATCATCCAATGAACGCCTACCATTGGAAATAAAGTCCACGAATCTTGGATAAGAGGGTCGTTGTGTGTTTCTGGCTCTTCGAATAAACCCATTAGAGACCATTCAAGGATATTTCCCTAACATGGATTGATTTCACATGAAATTAAACCCCTATAATAAACCGTAAGGCACAATGCCTTTGGGTAGAAACAATAGTTTTAGTGTCTATTAGAGGGGGGGGGGTTTAATATTTTTATCACCTTTAAGTCCTTTTGGGTTTTATGTGTTTTTAGGTTTTTAAGGTTTTCTTTTTTTTTCAAGGTTTTTAGGATTTTTACATTTTTAGGGATTTTTAGGGTCCATTTTTATTTTTATAGGCTTTTAGTGTTTTTATGGATTTTGAGGGTTGTTATGGTTTTTTAGGGTTTGTAGAGTTTTTTATGGTTTTTTGTGTATTTAGGTTTTTTTGAGTATTTAGGGGTATTAATGTGATTATAGTTTTTTAACATTTTTTGTGATTTTAAAGGGTTTTAGGGTTTCTATTAGATTTCATGGGGTTTTATGGGTTTTTAGGGTTTTTAAGGTTTTTAGGGGATTTTATTGTTTTAATATTTTTAGGTGTATTAAGGTCTCCTTTGGGTTTCTATCATTTTTTAGGATTTTTAGTTGTTTTAAATATTTTTAGGTTTTTAAGGTTATATTATGATTTTTTTGGTATTTAGGGGTTTTTAGGTTTTTTGGGGTTTTATGGATTTTTTACTATTTTATGGTTTTTTAGGGTTTTTAGGGATTTTGAGTTTTTTAGGTTTTTAGCATCTTTTAGTTTTTCAGTGTTTTAAGTGTTTTTGTATTTTTAAGGTTTTATTAGGGTTTTACATGGATTTTATAGTTTTTTTGGTTTCAAGATATTTTTTAGGGATATTTAGGGTTTTTATTGTTTTTTTGGGTTTTTAGTGCTTTTTGAGTTTTTTTTGGTATTTAAGGTTTGAATTTTTTTTAAGTTTTTTAGGGGTTTAAATGGTTTTTATATTTTTATTTATTTTTAATGTTTTTATGAGATTTTAGGTTTTTAATGTTTTTAGGGGGTTTTAGGATTTTGGGGGTTTTAAGTGTTTTTTGAGTTTTTAAGGTTTTATAAGGTGTTTTGGGTGTTTTTAGGCCCTTTTATGTTTTTAGGTATTTGAAGTGATATTTTTATGGTTTTTATGGTTTTTATGGATTTGGAGGGTTTTGATTGTTTTCTAGGGTTTTTATGGGTGTTTAGTGTTTTCAGCAGTTTTTTGGTTTTTATGGGTTTTAAGTTGTTTTATGTTTTTAAGGGTTTTTATGGATTTTCAAGGTTATTAGGTTTTTTTTGTTTTTAGGTATTTATGGGGATGTTTATGTTTTTATTGTTTTTAAGGTTTTTAGGGGTTTTGGGAGTTTTAGGGTATTTCTGGGTTTTTTTGGTTTGATTTTATTTATATGGTTTTTTCAGTTTTTAGTGGTTATAAGGTTTTTAGAGTTTTTTAATGTTTTTATGATTTTAAAGGGTTTTTAGATTTTTTAGTGGGTTTTAGGGATTTATGGGTTTTTATAGTTTTGGGGTTTCTATGGTTTTTAGGGGTTTAGGGTTTTTAGGGGATTAAGTATTTTTAGGTTTTTGTGGTTTTCTTAAGGGTTTTCAGGGGTTTTTTTGTTTTATGTTTTTAGGGATTTCAATATATTTTTAATAATTTTTATGGTTTTTTCGGTTTTTAGTGATTTTGGGGGTTTTTAGGGTACTTTAGGGTTTGTATTGTTTTTGTGTTGTTTTAGGGTACTTTAGGGTTTTTATGGTTTTTAAGGTTTTTTTGAGTTTTTTAATGTTTTTATGGGTTTAAATGGGTTTTAGAGTTTTTAGTGGCTTTTTAGGGGTTTTAGGGGTTTAAATAGTTTTAAGGGGTCTTATGGTTTTTTAGGTTTTAGGGTATTTGGGGATTTTAATCGGGTTTTTTTGTGTTTTTGGGTTTTTAAGGTTTTCTAATGTTTTTTATTATTTTTAGTGTTTTTTATGTTTTTGGATTTTTTTAGTTTTAAAGTATTTTTTGGGGGGTTTTAGGGTTTTTAGGGATTTTTAGGATCTTTAGGGGTTTTAGGCATTTCAACATTTTAAGGTTTTTTTGTTATTTTTACTATTTATAGGTATTTAAGGTTTTAATAGGGTTTTTCAATGGTATTATGGGTTTTTATGTTTCTAGGTATTTTTAGGGATTTTTTAGGATTTTATGGGTTTTTAGGGATTTTTAGGGGGTTTTAGGGTTTTAGGGTTTTTTTGGGGGTTTTAGAGTTTTTTGAGTTGATCTTTTTTAAGGTTTTTAGAGTTTTATAATGTTTTATGGGTTTAAATGATTTTTAGAATTCATAGTCAGTTTTTAGGTTTTTTGGGGTCTTACGGTTATAGGGGTTTTATAGTCTTTTCAGGGGATTTTAGGGTTTTGCACACAAGCATGTTGTTGGGCATTCATGAAAAACTAAAATTTATAACCAACTTACTACTTAGGACAGTGGAAAGATAGGTTCTATTCACAGGGAGGCCTAATGTTGAGCTTAGTGGTCTAAAAAAAACTAAACAAAAAAACACACAAAAATAAGCAAAAAAACAGTTGGTGGTGGTGAAGTGAAGTGAGTGAAAATTAGTGTGTGAGGAAGTTAAGGTGAACTGGCAAGTTCTAGGAATCAAACAAGACAGCAAGAGAAATTGTGGTGAAAACAAACAATAAATGAGTCGGGGGAGAGTCCATTGGCGATTTCAATATTACTTACCCTCATTCATGCACTGAAGTTTAAGAAATATGGATCTGACTTAAAGTAACTGGCCAGATTTTACGTTTGGTCAATTTGCGATGAAACAACTCTTACAGTCCTTCGACTATAACAAGCATTCCAACAAATGGAAATAACAAGTCAGATGTCACTGGGCTCAACTTGTCAGTTGAGTTCAGTGTGTCTCTCTCATTTGAGCATGAATCATTTGTCAATGAATCCCTATGATTGAAATAGTTCTCAATTATATTCAAACAAGTTTATTTTTCACTCAACCTTGTTGTTTTGAAGATATAACTGTTCCACAAATAGTGAGAGGGACATTCTAGAAAATAAGGTAGTGTATGAATCAGAATTAAAAAATCTAATCTGCTAGCTTACCCCCCCAGGGAATTTAGCTAAACATAATGATAGGCTTCAATGCCAAACATTGAACTAAGATCAATGAAGTTCATGTTGAAATAAGTTGCAGAAAAATAAAGCAAAAGAAAAAAAAAAGATGTTCGAACTCCCTGCTAAATCTCCTGAAATTTCTAATTCATGTTTTTCAATGGTGAATGTGACGCTGGGATTTTCTCAATGTCCCACCAAGGGAATCAAGGTATGAAAATTCTTTAATCTTCTGCTCTCGGTACTCCAATCTGCTCCTGATGGAAAAAATGGTGAAGTGCATCCTGCTCAATGCTCGATCACTCCATGTCTAGACGATCCTTTTTTCGATATCTCCCTACTTCCCTCTATGAATGTTGATGACCCAATCAAAGACTTTGGAATATCTCCTGAGGTTTTCTCTGGTCTCCACGTGGAGCTTTCACAGTTCCACATCTCTCGTGCTAGTCACTGGAGCAATTGCTCCTAATTGAATGAAAGGGTGCGCACGCAGCGAGCTGGAACCCTCCCTCTGCAAAAAGGCACATGAGTGGGATACACAAATAATGAAACAATATTTATATATAATATATATTTATATCACTAATTAAAATTAATAAAAATTCTAATATATAATAATATTATTACTAATATACGTAAGTACATATAATATAACATAACTATTAAAATTGTATTTGCTTTAATATTATTAACATATATTATATTATTTAGATTAATTATTATATACATTATATGTTCTTATATATGTTATACATGTTATACTATATATATGTTAATATAGTGATTATATATTTTATATCTATGTTGTTATATACTATAATATAATAAAAAGATAAACAAAAATAAAAAGAAAACTAAAGAAGAAATGGGGGGGAAGATTCATGCGGTGTAGCAAAAAAGAGGAAGGGGGATCCAGCGTTGTACGGTGGTTCAGGGGGAGTGCGGTTGGGAGCGGTGACAGCTTCGGGTGGATCACCGTCGAGTAGTGGATGCGGCTTTGAGGGATTGATTCGACTGGCGCAACACTGGGCTTGAGGAAGAAGACAGACGACGATGTGATAGTGGTGCGAAGCAGGAAGGAGATGTGGGTCGGCCGGGTTTTAGGGAGAAGGTCCGACAACGAAAGGTGGAGGATATTGTGATGAGCATATTTGAGTGTGGTGGGTGCGGACTGCAACGGAGTAGAAGACGACACCGACGACTGGTGGTTTGGGTTGAAAATCCAGAACTGTAAAACTAATTTCTTGTGGTGGGTTTCATTTTTAATATTAGGAATTTGATGTTGAATCGGTGATTTTTGATAAATTTATCCGTTGTGGGTTTGATTAGGTTTGTTACTTTGATACTACTGTGTGAATACTCTGTGTTACTGCGTGATTCTTGTGGGATATTTTGTGTTGTTGTGTTTTTTATGTTGGAAATTGAATAGAGGTAGGGATTTGGTCACGGTTGCTATGAGACAACAATGTGGTAAAGCGGTGAGTTATAGTCACCATGATGGAACCGTTGGAAAAGAAAACGGTGAGACCGTGAATGGATATGGAGGTGGCACCATGAGGAAGTGGTGGCTATGGTGAAGGGGGTGCGAACGATGAGAGAGAGGCACCGTGAAGGAAATTGTGTCAAAGGGTTAATGTGGCACCATTTTTGAAATGGTGCCACCGTGAAGGGTGGCAGAAGAAAAATGAAATGGAATGGTGGAACGGTTTGGTGGGGGACACGGTGATACAACAAGGTGAACCAAATGGTGCCTTCGGTTTTATTGTGGCACCGTGAGTCTTGGAAACGGTGGAACGTGCACCATAATGGAACGAAAGAGGACCGTCTGATCCAGAGCGACCGTAACACCTTCAAAATAAACACAAAAAAAAATTAAATAAATTAATAAATTAATAAAAATAAAAATAAATTAATAAATTAATAAATTAAATTGAATAGAGTTAAAAACTAAATAAATAAAACAAATTTAAATAATAAAATTGATTGTGTTTTATTTAAAAGAATAAATTTAATTGTATTAAAAATTATAAACAAATTAATTAAAGAAAAAATTCAAACATTTAAAGTCACTAACTTAAATTAATTAACCAATTAATTAAATAATTAATAAAGTAAATTAAAGAATAATAAATATTAATTGAATAAAATTGAATTGTTAAAACTAATTTAATTATTAATACAATAAAAACAAAAATGATTTATTGTTTTAAAATTTAAATAATAAATAAATAATTAATTTATTTAATGAATTAATAAATTTACTAGAATGTAAAATTTGTAAAAAAATGAATAAATAAATAAAAGTAAAATTCACAGGACTAATTTATTTTAAGAATTATTTAAAAAGACAATAATGAATATTAAAAACACACAATTTAAACTAAAATTGATTATTTTACACAGAAAAGTAAAGAATCACAAAAATTATAAATTATTTAATAAAAACAACATTTTGGTATAAAAAGGTCAATTAAAAATATAAAAAGGACATGGGAAAGAGTGTTAAAAACACTACCACATCAAACTCCCCCACACTTAAAACTTTGTTTGTCCTCAAACATGTACATGCATTTGACTTCAAAATTGAAAGATATTTTTTGAGTTTTAGATCAAAAAGTGCATCATTAAACTTTAGTACCCAGAGGAGCAGGACCAAACAATGAGTCAGGATTTTCAAAGGTGTTCAAAAATAGTGTCCTGTCTAGCTTCAAAAACTCACTAGGAGTCAAAATCCTTAAAAATTCATACACTATCAAGTATTTCATTCCACTTATGTGTGCTCATTAACTGTACTACTTAAAATTAAAATTCAAGTTCTGATTCAAGGAGTGTTGACAGGTTATATAAAGTGAAACTCAAAACTTAACTAAGGGAACCTTCCATTCTCACCTTCCCCGAAGTTCCAAAAATTAAAGTCAATTAATTTTGTCACTTTACTGATTCAACTCCAATGAAAATTAGCCAAGTCAATTCCTCCCTTCTTCATCTGGGTTCAAAATTCCCCTCACCTTAATGAGTTCATTTTTGACAAAGGTGCTTTATTTTGATCTTTCCTAGCCATATTCCATGTACAGAGCACTATGCATAGCACTTATTAATATTGAAATTGGATTTTTTATTCACATAATTGCACTCAATGCGCCTTGTCTTAGATACTCACCGTGAGATCCCATTTTCCCATTTTACTCCAATTACAAAGGACTTAATTAATAATCATTCAAGTTGACTTCCTAAAGTGATTTAATATTATTTAATAAAAATGTGAGTCCCCTAGGTTCTAGTTAGAACTCATCGTTACTCCAAGTCATGATCCTCATCCCAAAAAACCTATCCTATCACACTCCCATTATCAGTTCCTAAATAGAAAGGTCCATATAGACAGTGAAAAATTACACTCAGCAACCATTCATTCTTAATAGTTTCTGAGTAAGTGTCACTCTCAACATCCAGAAAATGATTATCCACAAACCAAGACATAATTGAAGTACCAGTGAACCTCCAATGACCATCATGTGATGAAAGAATTTGAATTTTTTTGAAGGATTCTGATCAATTTTTGAAACAAAATTGACCATTTTTTAAACTAAACACAAGTTCAAGATGGGGGATTTTGAAATGAAATTAGTATGACCCCTCCCCCCACAATTAAAACCCCACATTATCCCCAATGTTATATTCTATGTTTGAAGACAGTTTATGTTCATAAAATATGGACATTTCAGCTCAAAAAGGAAATGGAGGGGTAGCAATGAGGTTCAAATTTTTTTTCCACACAAAAAGAGTAGGAAAAGAAAATAACAAACAAACAAAAATAGAAGAATCCTACCCCACCAACCATCACCAGCAAAAAGTTCAGGTCTATTACTAAAATTTTAATGCTTTGAATTTTGTAAAGAGAAGTCAAAATATTTTATCAATTTACTTCAAATTATAGCATGATTAGCAATGATGTACAGCAGCAGCATAATGAAATTGAAAGTAGTGGTTGAAATCATGTTTCGCAAATCAACTCAAAATAAAAATTTCAACTCTCTAGATACTCATAGCTAAACACCCATGAAAGAGAACATATTCATTTTTCTCAGGTCATGGGGAAGTCCCCCACACTTAATTCACATTGAAACTTTATTAGGTATTTAAAAGTGTAAAAGGGCAGAACAATACTTCCCTGAATTATTAGATCTTTAACACTGAATACCATAGTCAGATCCTTGTCAACAGTACTGGGTTGTGACTCATCTTCATAAACCTGCAATTTCAAATAAATAAAATAATATTTTAGAGTTGTAAGTTCAAGATAAGTAACCAAATGGAGTGGGTAGAATAAAATATTATCCATATAATGCAATGGATTGATCATTTGGGTTTTCTTTGCCATGTTTCTAGCAAAAAAAACTCTATCTCTATAACAACAACAGATCATGAGGCACCATCAAGTAGTTATGAAATTAAACTGGAGAACAAAAAGCAGAGATTAATTTAGTAAAGAACAAGAATAAAAGGAAAACAACTAAACAACCATGGGTTAGTTCCCACAGAACATTGAGTTTATAGTCCTTAGTTATACTTAAAAAAACTCATTCTTCAAACAGATATATAGTAGCCAAGCCCATTAGATTCCCTTCAAATAAGTTCTTTATTCTTTAACCATTTCCTAAGAAAGGCCAATTCTATTCTCCAACTAGTTCAATATCTCCACTAACCAAGACTCTAACAATGGTTAAGGGTCCTGACCACTTAGACTTCAACTTTCCTGGAAAAAGATTCAATATAGAATTGATAAGCAGGACCCTATCACCATCCTTGAAATTTCTATTTTGAATGATTGAGTCATGAAAATCCTTTTTTTCACATTTTAAATTTCAGCATTCTCATAGGACTCTCTTCTAATATCCTCTAGCTCACTCAGATCTAATAGTCTCCTTTCACCAGTAGACTTAAAATCAAAGTTAATAGCCTTCACTGCCCAGTAATATCTCTACTGTAACTCAACAGGTAGATGAAATGTTTTCCCAAAGAGTAGCCTATATGGTGACATCCATATAATAGTCTTATAAGTAGTTCTGTAGGCCCAAAGGTCCTCATGTAACTTCCTTAACCAGTCCTTTCTAGAGCTAGACACTGTTTTCTCTAAAATTTGTTTGAGCTCTCTGTTTGAAACTTCTGCTTTCCCAATGGACTGTGGGTGGTAAGTTGTACCTATCCTATGTGAGCACCCTAACTTCTCCATCAAACCTTTGAACTTATAATTCTTGAAATTAGTCCCATTATCATTGATGAATGCTCGAGGCACACCCAATCTATAAAATATGTTTTTCTTGATGAATTTCACAACACTAGCAGCTAAATTGTCATGCTGATCTACTACCTCAACCCACTTGGACACATATTCCAAAACAAACAAAATGCATTCATTGCCATTAGAGGATGGGAATGGTCCCATGTAGTCTAATCCCCTCACATAACATATTTCAACCTCCAAAATACCTTCTTAAGGTAGTTCCTTCTCTCTTCCAACATTTCCCAACATTTGACATTTCTCATAGCCAATAACCAGACTCCTAGCATCTTTAAACAGTGTTGGCTAGTAAAAACCATCCTATATGACCTTTTGAGAAATCCTTTCTCCTCCATGGTGACCACCCCAAGGCGATGAATGGAATATCTCAAGTATAAGAAAAATCTCATCCTCAACCAGTCATATTCTCAAAATCCCATCATCACATCTCCTAAAGAGAAGAGGGTCATCCCAAATATTATATTTCAGCTCAGATATAGACCTCTTCCTCTGTTTGTGTGAGAGATTCTTGGGCATGACACCAGCTGCCAGAAAGTTGGCATAGTCTGCGAACTAAGTTGACTGCTTCACAGAGGCATCAAACAATTGTTTATCATGGAAAGAAGTGTTGATCTCCTTTGGTTCCTTACTTGGGGAATTAGGTAATTGGGACAAGTGATCTGCAACTACATTCTTATCCCCTTTCTTATCCTTAATCACTAAATCAAACTCCTGTAACTGAAAGTTCCACCTCATGAGTCTGGGTTTTGAGTCCTTTTTAGCCAGCCAGTACATTAGGGATGAATGATCTGTGGAAATTATGATTCCTGATCCTATCAAGTACACCCTGAACTTTTCTGAAGCAAACATCACCACAGCCAGCTCCTTTTCAGTGGTAGAATAATTCTTCTAGGCATCATCTATCAAATTTCTTGCATAGTAAATAACATGTAGTTTTCTATCCTTACTCTTCCCTAACACAACTCTTACTGAAAAGTCACTAGCATCACACATAACCTCAAAATGGAGATTCCAATCAGGAGTAGTGATTATAGGTGAAGTAGTCAACTTCTCCTAGAGCATATTAAAGGCCTCTAGACATGTCTCATCAAAGAAAAAGGGTGTGTCCTTAACCAGCAGGGATCACAGGGGTTTTGTGATCTTAGAAAAGTCCTTAATGAACCTCCTATAGAACCCCGCATGACCCAAGAAACTTCTGATTCCATTGACATTTTCAGGTGGGGGAAACTTTTGTATGACCTTAATTTTAGCATTATCGACCTCCATCCCATTCTTAGAAACATTGTTTCCTAAATCTATTCCTTCAGTGGCCATGAATTTGAACTTTTCCCAGTTTAAGACTAAATTGGTCTCTTGTAACCTTTATAAGACTAGTTCCATATTTTTCTAACAGTTCTCAAATTTATTTCCCACAATAAAAAAATCATCCATGAACACTTCAATTATCCTTTCAATCATGTCGGAAAAAATTTCCATCATGCACCTCTGAAAAGTGATAGGGGAACCACACAAGACAAAGGGAATCCGCTGGTAGGAAAATGTCCCAAATGGACAGGATAAGGTGGTTTTCTCTTGGTCCTCAAGTGCAATGGAAATATGTCTGTAACCAGAATAACCGTCAAGAAAGTAGAAGAATTCGTTTCCTACCAATCTCTCTAACATGTGATCCAAAAATTTCATGATAAAGTGATACTTTATTGTAGAACCAATCAACTTTCTGTAGTCTATGATACTCTCCATTTATTCACTCCTCTTTTCTGGATTTTCTCATTCTTTTAATTAGTGACCATTGTCACTCCACTCTTTTTGGGTACCTCCTGGATAGGACTGACCCAAGGGCTATCATAAATTGGAAAAATTATTCCAGCAAGAAGTAACCTAATCACTTCTTCTCTCACAACATCCTTCATGTTTGGGTTGAGTCTTATTTGGGCTTATACTCTAGGATTACACTCAGGGTCCATGGGAATTTTATTTATACAGATGGATAGACATATCCCCTTGATATCAGCAATCGACCAGCCTATGACTGAATTGTATTTATTCAAAACATTAAGCATATTTTTCTCTTGACTCACCTCTAGGTTGTATGAAATGATAAATAGAAGGGTGGAAGTATCTCCCAAAAAGGAATATTTGAGATGGGTAGGGAGGGTTTTGAGTTTAAGGGTCAATAGTGACTGGCTTGAGGTAAGACACTTGGTCCAGGGTGGCCCAAGGTCTTTATGCTGCCTCTTGGAAAAGGCAGTAGAGAAGTATTTTTTAGTGCTAGAGCTTCAAAAAGATATCTCCTAAAACTTATACTCCTCTCTAGGAGTAATAATGTGCTCAAAAAAAACTCATATAGGTTCTCTAAGAATTCTCCCTCGTACTCATGAACAAATTATATCTCTTTACTTGAGTTGATCCCCATGAAAGCGTCAGTAGGGATTTTAGGTACACTATTGATTTCATCTATCATTCTTAGAAAATCTTCTTCCTCTTTATCGACACTACATTCATCAAATAACATCTCATCTTTTGGGAAGATTGGGTGGGTGGGTTCTTGTATTTTCTTAAACACATTGAATTATTCTTTTTTTCACCCATATTAATAATCAGTTTCACCTTAGACACATCTATCACAGCTCCCCCTGTGACCAGGAAGGGCTTACCGAGAATGATAGGAACCTCCTGGTCACACTCCATGTCAAGGATAAGAAAGTCAGCAGGAAAAAAGAGTTTTCCTACTCCCAATAACAGATCATCGACCCTACCCACTAGATGAGTAATGGACCTATCAGCAAGCTATGAAACAACAGTGGTGGGTTGGGGAACTCCTAATCTCAATTGTTGAAATAGTGATAGGGGAATCAGATTAATTCTAGCACCCAAATCAAACAAACAATTGATCTTACCACCACTATCCCCAAAGGTGCAAGGGATGACAAAGATTCTTGGGTCTTCAAGCTTAGGAGGCATCCTATTCTGCAAGACTTCACTACACGCCTCTATTAAGCTATATGTGAAAACTTCTTCCAGTGTATTTTTGTTTGAACAGATTTTCTTGAGTGATTTCAGATATGAAGGGCTTTGAATCAATTGTTAGAATAATGGGATATCAATGTTCATCTTTTTAACCACTTTCAAAAATTTCAATAGTTTAGAATCATGAATTAGATTCATTATTCTTTGTGGGAAGGGGATTGAATGGGAAAAATTGTTCACAATTGGGGTAATCTCTATAGATTCCTATTCAAAAAATTTCTTCCCTTTATTGACTTTGTTTTTGAAGCCATTTTCTTTGGGTTTTTGAGATGGAACAGCAGGAACTGGAGTGATTCCAGTGGAATTGTCTAGATTTCCAGATCCAGTTTCTATTAGATTTGAGTGTCCTGCTTCATCTAGTGTCTCATTTTCAGAATTTTGGGGTTATCTCCTAGTATCTTGGTGAGTTTGGAGACCACTTCTTGTGGTCATAACCATGGAATTGTCCCTATGGTTGGATTCAGTGGTGTGAGGCAACCTACCCTTTTCTTTATTACTAGCATCCTTAGCCAACTGTCCCATTTGAATTTCAAAATTCTTCATTATAGAATCCATTTGAACTTTATCATAATCATTTTTGCTCTTTTCTTCATCAAAACTCCCTATCAATTGATGGAAAATGTCTCTCACTTCATCTTTGGAGTTGGATGACTCGACCTTAGGTTGTGGTTGGGGTTGGAGTTTCTGCCTAGGTGGCTGCTGGAATCCAGGAGGGGTAGTATGTCAGAGGACTCCCTAATATCTCCATGACAGGTTCATATGGTTCCTATAACCCTGATTGTAGGTGTTTGAAAAAGGATCGTCCCTAGGATGCATACTAGGTCCATATCCAATAAATTTATCACTCTCATGAGGCTGGACATGCATATTGACGTTTGGACAACATGTTTGAGAATGGCCATACATGCCACAGTGGTGGCACTGCTCCTTAAGGTTTTGATGTGGGTTCTACTTAAAGAACCCATCAACTAGGGATTCAGCTTGAGGAGCAATGGCAGCTTCCTTTCTCACAGTGGTTCTCCTCCTATAGAATTTGTGCTGGGATTTTTGAGCTATGGTATTAAAGATTTGTTTGATCTCCTCAACAGTCCTATCACTGTAGTCTCCTCCAAAAGACAGTTCCACCAAGGTTTGGTGGTAAGGGGTGAGACTATTGTAGAAGGTGTCCATGAGGAATTGGTATTTACATTGATGATTTGGAAACTGCCTAAGAAAACCTCTAAACCTATCACAGGTTTCATGAAGCAGTTATCCTTCATCCTGAAGGAATCCAGTTATTTTGTTTCTAACTTCAGATGTAAACCTCCTATGATAGAATTTAATTGTGAAAGCATTATAAACTTCATCCCATTTGACAAAGATTTATTCTTCTAACTATTGAAACCAAGACCTAACATTGCCCTTGAGGAAGAATGGGAACACTCTCTGTTTATGCTCTTCCTTAGCGAGACCCCTATGTGGTAGCTTCTAGACACTACATTAGAAGGCTCTAATGAAGTCAAGAGAGTATTCACTAGGAATTCCATTGAAGGTAGGCAGCTGAATAATCATGAATTTCGTGATTTCATAATTCCTGGACCTAGAAGATTGTATAATGCATGAAGGGTTACATAACACTAAAGGTAGCAAGAACTCTCTCAAACTGTTCCTCTCAGCTATCTCATTTTCAGGTGGGTTCATCATTCTAGGTTGGTTCAAATTTTCACGATGTGGATTGTTCAAGTATTCATTTATTTTTTCCACCATTTTAATTTTGTCTTTTTTATTTTTCAATTCATTGAGGTTTTTATCAATTTCAGGATTACCAAGTACTAAGTATTCAGACATAGACCTAGTTTTCATGTTGCAGGTTCAATTTATTTTGAATATCATCTTTTTTTTGAATATTTTTTTAGTGTTTTTTTGATTTTTTATGTGATTTTTTATTATGTTTTTTATATCGCTCCTAGCCTCCCCAGAAATGGTGCCAAAATTTCATGCTCATGAATTGTTGGGCACAAGTGATAAACTAAAATTTATAACCTACTTACTACTTAGGATAGTGGAAAGACATGGTCGAACCACAGGGAGGCCTAATGTTGAGCTTAGTGGTCTAAAAAAATAAACTAAAAAACACACAAAAACAAGAAAAAAACAGCTGGTGGGGGTGAAGTGAAGTGAGTGAAAAATAGTGTGTGAGGAAGTGAAGGTGAACTGGAGAGTGCAAGGAATAAGACAAGACAATAAGAGAAATTGTGGTGAAAAAACCCATATATGAGTAGGGGGAGAGTCCAATGGCCGATTTTAATATTTCTTACCCTCATTCATGCATGGAATTTTAAGAAATATGGATATGACTTAAAGTAACTGGCTAGATTTTTCGTGTGGTTAGTTTGCGATGCAACAACTCTTACAGTCATTCGACTGTAAAAGTCATTCCATCCAATGGTGATAAAAAGTCAGATGTCACTAGGCTCAACTTGTCAGTTGGGTTCAATGTGTCTCTCTCATTTGAGCATGAATCATTTTTCAATGAATCCCTGATATTGAAATAGTTTTCAATTATATTCAAACAAGATTATTTTTCACTCAACCTCGTTGTTTTGAAGACAAACCCATTCCACAAATAGTGAGAGATACATTCCCGAAAATAAGGCAGTGTATGAATCAGAATTAACAAATCTAATCAGCAAGCTTACCCCCAAGGTAATTTAGTTGGACATAATGATAGGTTTCAGTGAAAAATTAGAACAAATGTCACTAAAGTTTATGTTGAAATAAGTTGCAGAGAAACAGAGCATAAGAAAAATAACGATGTTCAAACTCCCTGCTAAATCTCATGAAAGTTCTAATTCATACTTCTTAATGGTGGATGCGATGTTGGGATTTTCTCAATGTCCCACCCTGGTAATCGAAGTATGAAGATTCTTTGATATTCTTCTTTCGGTACTACAATCTTCTCCCGATGGAAGAGAATAGTGATGTACCTCCTGCTCAATGCCCGATCACTCCCTGTCTAGATGATCCTTTTTTCGTTCTCTCCCCACTGCCATCTATGAATGATGATGACCCAATCAAACACTCTGGAATCTCACTTGAGGTGTTCCCTAGACTCCACGTGGAGTTCTCACAGTTCCACATCTCCCACACTGGTCACTGGAGCAGTTTCTTCTAACTGAATGAAAGGGTGTGTGCACAGCGAGCTACAACCCTCCCTCTGCAAAAAAATCGCATGAGAGTCAGATACACAAATAATGAAACTATCTTTATATATACTATATATTTATATCACTACTTACAATTAATAAAAATACCAATATCTAATATTATTATTACTAATTTATGTAAGTACATATATTATAACATAACTATTAAAATTGTATTTGCTTTAATATTAATAGTATATATTATATTATTTAGATTAATTATTATATACATTATATGTTATAATATATGTTATATTAGTTATAATATATATATGTTAATATATTTATTATATATTTTATATCTACGTTATTATAAACTATAATATAATATAAAGATAAAACAAAAAGAAAAAGGAAATTAAAGAAGAAATGGGGGGAATATTTGTGGAGCGCAGCAGAAAAGAGGAAGGGGGCTCCAGTGCTGTGCGGCAGTTTAGGGGGAGTGAAGTTGGGATCAGTGGTAGCTTTGGGTGGCTCACTGTCAACCAGAGGATGTGGATTTGAGGGGATTCTTTGACTGACGCAACGCTGGGCGTGAGGAAGAAGGAGGATAACGAGGTGATGGTGGTGTGAATTAGGAAGGTGATGTGACTCGGTAGGGTTTTAGGGAGAAGGTCTGGCAGCGAAAGGTGGAGGATATAGTGATGAGAAAATTTGATCGTGGTGGGTGCGGACCACGACAAAGTAGAAGACATTGCATGTGACTCATGGTTTGGGTTGAAAATACAGATCTGTAAACCTAAGTTCTTGAGGTGGGATTCATTTTAAGATTGGTAATTTTATGTTGAATAACAGATGTTTGATAAATTTATCTGTTGTGGGTTTGATTTGTTTTGTTACTTTGATACTGCTATCTAAATACTCTATGTTTCTTCATGGTTGTTGTGGGATTTTTATTGTGTTGGTGTGTTGTTTTTGGAAGCAGAATAGAGGCAGGGATTTGGTCACAGTTGTTGTGAGACCGCAATGTGGTGGAGCGGTGAGTGATAGCCTCCATTATGGAATAGGTGGCAAAGGAAACAGTGATACTATGAAAGGATGTGGAGGTGGCACCATGAGGAAGTAGTTGCTGTGGTGAAGGGGGTGCGAACAGTGAGAGAGAGGCACCATGATGGAAACTGTGGCAAATGGTTGATGTGGCACCATTTGTGAAACTGTTCCACTATGAATGGTGGCAGAATAAAAATGAAAAGGAATAGTGGCACAGTTTGGTGGTGGACACAATGAGACAGCAAGATGAACCAAAGGGTGCCTCCATTTTTTTTGTGGCACCGTGAGTCTTGGAAATGGTGGCATTGGAACCGTAATGGAACGACAGAGGACCGTTCAATCCGGAGTGACTGTAACACCTGGAAAATAAACACAACAAAAAATTACATAAATTAATAATTTAATATAACTAAAAATCGATTAATAAATTAATAAATTAAATTGAATATATTTAAAAACATATTAATAAAAAAAAGTTAAATAATAAAATTGATTGTGTTTTAGTTAAAATAATGAATTTATTTGTATTAAAAATTATAAAAAAAATTAACTAATGAAAAAATTAAAACATTTAAAGTTGCTAACTTAAATTAATTAACCAATTAATTAAATAATTAATAATGTAAATTATTGAATAAGAAATATTAATTGAATAAAATTGAATTGTTAAAACTAATTTAATTATTAAAAGACAAAAAACTAAAATGAGTTATTTATTTACAATTTAAAAAATAAAGAATTAATTAATTTAATTAATGAATTAATAAACTTACTGGAATGAAAAAATTTCAAAAATAAAAGAATAAATAAATAAAATTCAAATTTTCAAAACTTATTTAATTTAATAATTACATAAAATTACAATAATGCATATTAAAAACACGCAATTTAAACAAAAATTGATTATTTTACAATGCAATGTACAAAATCACAACAATTATAAATTATTTAATAAAAAATAGTTTGGTATAAAAAAGTCAATTAAAAATATAAAACTTATGTGGTTAAGAGTGTTAAAAACACTGCCACATCAGGTTTTTATCATTTTTAGATTTTTTGGGGTTTTATGTGGTTTTATATTTTTATGGTTTTCTTAGGGTTTTTCCTAGTTTTAGGGATTTTTAAATTTTAGGTATTTTTAAGGCCTCTTTATGATTTTTATAGTTTTTAGGGATTTTGAGTGTTTTAAGGGTTTTTGGGGTGGTTTAATGTTTTTTATGTTTTTAGGGGTTTTTAGTATTTTAGAGTTTGTAAGGTTTTCTTAGTTTTTTAGGGTTTTATCAATTTTTAGGTCTTTTCGGGTTTTTGGGGATTTTTATGGTCTCTATGGATTTTATTTTTTTATGGTTTTTAAGGGTTTGGATTTTTTTGGGGTTTTAAGGTTTTTAATTTTTAAAGGTATTTAAGTTTTTTAGATTTTTTTAATGTTTCTAGGGATTCAAAATGTTTTTAGAGTTTTTAGTGTGTGTTAGGGGTTTTTATAGGTTTGTAGGGATTTTTATTACTTTTGGGGGTTATTATTTTAGGGGCTTTCATGGTCTTTTGGGGTTTTATGATTCATTTTAGTTTTTAAGGATTTTAATTATTTGTAGGATTTTTTTACATTTTCATGTATTTTTAGGGATTTTTTATGATTTTTATGGTTTTTAGGGTTTTAGGGATTTTGAGGGTTCCTCGGGCTTTTATGGAATTTTTTGGGGTTTTATGGTTTTTTTGAGTTTTATAGGGGTTTTATTATTATTTTTAGTTTCTGAAAATTCTTATATATTTAAATGAATTTTAGAGTTTTTAGTGGTCTTTAGTGTTTTGATTTTTTTAGGGGTTTTAATGTTTTTTAGGGTTTTTATGTTTTTAGGGTTTTTATGGTTCTCATGGGTTTTCAGAGTTCTTAGCATTTTTACCTTTTTTAGGGGTTTTATGTTTTTTAGGTTCTTACATTATTCTTTTGTTTTTAGGGATTTTAGGTTTTTTTATGTTTTTATTCTTATTTAGGGATTTTAATTATTTTTATGGGTTTTAGGGTTTTAGGGTTTTAGGGATTTTGAGGGGTTTTAGGGTTTTTTGTAGTTTTTAGGGTTTTTAGTGTTTTTAGGTTTTTTAGGGGTATTAAGTGTTTATAGGTTCTTAAGGTTTTTATTTGTGTTTTAATGTGTTTTTAGGGTTTTTTATGTTTTAGGGTTTTTTAGTAATTTTATGTTTTTAGGGTTTTGAGGGATTTTGAGGGATTATAGAGATTTTATGGTTTTTTGGAGTTTAGTGGGTTTTTTAGTTTTTTTGTGTTTCTATGGGGTTTTAGAGTTTTTTTTATATTTTTTGGTTTTCAAATGGGTTTTAGATATTTTAGTTATCATTTAGGGTTTTTATGAATTTTAGTGTTTTAAGGGTTTTATTGGTATTTACGGTATTTTGGGGTTTTAGTGTCTTTTAGGTTTTTAGCAGTTTTAGGTTTTTCAGGGTTTGAGTTATTTTATGATTTAATATTATCATAGGGTATTTGGAGTTTTTAAGGTTTTTTTTTACATTTTTAGGGATTTTAGTGATTTTTTAGGTTTTTTATTTTTTAAGGTTTTTAGTGATTTTAGTGATTTTTTATTTTTTAAAATTTTTAGCGTTTTTAGAGATTTTGTGGGTTCTATGGTTTTTTAGGGTTATTAGGACTTTCATGGTTTCAGGGATTTTTTGTGTATTTTGGGGTTTTAAGGTTTTTTTATAGTTTTCAACGTTTTTAGGCGTTTAAAGGGTTTTCAGAGTTTTTAATAGTTCTTTGGGTTTTTATGGGTTTTTAGTGTTTTTTAACGTTTTATAGTTTTTTATGGTTTTTAGGGGTTTTAATGTTTTAGGGGGTTTTAGGTTCTTAGAGGGGTTTTATTATAATTTTTTAGGTTTTTAGTGGGTTTATGTGTTTTTAGGTTTTTAAAGTTTTGATAGGGGTTTTCAATGTTTTTTAGGTTTTTAGGGAGTTTTAGAGATTTTTAGGATGCTAATGGTTTTTAGGAGTTCTAGGGATTTTGAGGGGTTTTACGATTTTGTAGGGTATTAATGGAATTTATCTTTTTTTAGGTTTTTATGTTTTTAGGGGTTTTAAATGTTTTTAAAATTTTAAGGATTTCTTAGGGTTTTAAATTTTTTGGGTGTCTTTTTGTGTTTAGGGATTTTTAGTATTTTTATGGGTATTAGGGTTTTTAGGGATTGGGGGGAGTTTTTATGTTTTTTTTGGGTTTTAGGTTTTTATTAGTATTTAGGATTTTTTATATATTTTATATTTTTTATACATTTTAAGGGGTTTAATGGGTTTTTAGATTTTTGAGAGGGTTTTTAGGGTTTTTATGGTGTTTTAGAATTTTTAAGGGTTTTAGGGTTTTTTGTTTTTTTTGTGTAATTCTATAGTTTTAGGGTAATTTTAGGGTTTCAAGGTTTTTAGGGTTTCTATAATCTTTATGTTTTTAGGGGCTTTAAGTGTTTTAGGTTTTTATGTTTTTAGGGTTTTCTCAGTTTTTACGGTTATTTATTTTTTAGGTATTTTAGAGATTTTTTTAGGAATTTTATGGTTTTAGGATTTTTGGTATTTTGAGGTGTTTTAGTGGGTTTTTAGAGTTTTTAGGTTATTACACATTTTTTTAGTTTTTAGGGTCTTTTGAGTTTTTAGGGGTTTTAATGTTTTTATAGTCCATAATTTTTTTCAGGTGTTTAAAGGTTTTTTAGAGTTTTTCACGGTTTTTATTGTTTTATGGGTTTTAGGGGTATAGGGTTGTTATGGTTCTTTTAGTTTTTATCAGATTTTAGTGTCTTTATAGTTGTTAGGGGTTTAGTTCTATTAGGTTTTTAGGGTTTTTAGGTGTTTTATGTTTTTTATTTTTATGGGTTTTCATGGTTTTTAGGGTTTTTTACATTTTTAGGGATTTTTACAGTTTTTTATGATTTTTATGTTGTTTTAGGGATTTTAAGGATTTTGAGGGGATTTAAAGATTTATATAATTTTTAGGGTTTTAGGGGTTTAAAGTGTTTTTAGAAATTTTAGGTTTTCTTTGGGTTTTTTTAGGATTTTTGGTTTTTTACATTTTTTGGGATTTTATGGATTTTTTATAATTTCAATAGGGGGTTTAGGGTTTTTAGGGATTTTTAGGGAATTAGGTTTTTTTTTTATTTTTAGGGTTTTTTAGTTTATTAGGGTTTTTAAGGATTTCTATGGGTTTTAACATTATTAGGGGTTTAAAAGAATTTTTTATTTTTTAGTGTTTTATGGTTTTTATGGGTTTTATGGTTTTTATGGTTCTAGGGGTTTTTTTGGATTTTAGGGTTTTAAGGTTTTTAGATTTATTGGTGTTTTCAGCATTTTTGGGTTTTTATGGGTTATAATTATTTTTAGGTTTTTGTGATTTTCAAAGGGTTTTTAGGGTTTTTAGTATTTTTTATGTTTTAGGTATTTTAGAGATTTGTATAATTTTTATGATTTGTAGGGATTTTTCTGGTTTTTATGGGATTTGTATTGTTTTATGATTTTTTTTGGGTTTTAGGGTTTTTTTTGACTTTTTAGGGTTTTTAGGATTTAAAGGGTGTTTTAGAGTTTTAAAGGATTTTTGTGGTTTAAAGGGTCTTTAGAGTTTATAGTGGTTTTAGGGTTTTTATGGGGTTTTAGAGTTTTAATGTTTTCAGGGGTACAAATGGTTTTTCTAGGTTTTAGGTTTTTTACGTTCTTCATATTGATTTTAGTGTTTTTATCTATTTAAGGTTTTTATGGGTTTTATGTTTTTTTTAAGTTTATAATGTTTTATTAGGGTTTTTTTGGGATTTTTATGGTTGTTTACAATTTTAGGGTTTTTAGGGATTTTTAGGATTTTTATGGTTTTTAGAGATTTTGAGTGTTTTTATGGTTTTTAGGTTTTTTTGGGGTTTTAAAGATTTTATATGTTTTTCGGTTTTTATAGTTTTCTTAAGGGTTTAGAAGGTTTTAGGGGTTTGTGTTTCTTTTAGGGATTTTTAGAGTTGTTGGGGTTTTTTATTTTTTTCGGGTTTTTCATGGATTTTTAGGGTTTTCTGGGGTTTTCATGGATTTTTAGGTTTTTTTTAAATTTTTAGTGTTTTTTTGAGTTTTTAGGGGTTTTAAGGTATTTTAGAGTTTTTTAATTCTCTTACCAGTTTAAATGGTTTTTAGTGTTTTTAGTGTCTTTTTAGGGGTTTTGTGGGTTTTTATGGGTTTTAGGGGTTTTTATTATTTTTAGGGTTTTAATGGAAATTTAGGGTTTTTAGCGTTTTTTAGGTTTTTACATTTTTAGGGTGTTTTGGTGTTTTTGATGAATTTTTTTTGGGTTTTAGGGAATTTGAGGGATTTAGGGGCTTAAGGGTCTTATGGTTTTGGGGGGGGGGGGGTTTAAGGGTTTTTTTATTTTTTTAGTCGTTTAAGGTTTTTTAGAGTTTTTAACATTTTTAGGGTTTTAAACATTTTTAGAGTTTTAAAGGGGTTTTAGAGTTTTTAGTTGTTTTGAGGGGTTTTATGGGTTTTAGGGTTTTTAATGTTTTAGAGAATTCTATGGTTTTTATGGGGTTTAGGGAATTTTTAATGTTTTTCGAGTTTTTAGCGTTTTTAGGGCTTTTAGGGGTTTTATGTATTTTTAGAGTTTTAAGGGTTTTTAGGGTTTTTGATGGGATTTATGTTTATTTATTTTTTTAGGGATTTTAAGGATTTTTTTTTTGATTTTAAAGGTTTTTAGGGTTTTTAGGGATTTTGAGAGTTTTTCGGGGTTTTTAGGGTTTTGAATTTTTTATGGTTTTTATCAATTTTTTGTTTTTTTGGGTATCTAGTGTTTTTTATATTTTTAAGGTTTTATTTGGGGTATTTTGGGTTTTTTATATTTTTAGGGATTTTTATGGATTTTGGGCAGTTTTTATGTTTTTAGGGTTTCTAGTGATTTTGAGGGTTTTTTATGGTTTTTTTGGTTTTTACTATTTTTTAGGGTTTTAGGATTTTTCAAATCTTTAGGGGTTTAAAGGGTTTTTATGTGACTTTTGGGTTTTTTAAAAAAATTTACGGGTTTTTATGGTTTTTAGGGTCTTTCGTGTTTTTAGGGATTTTAGGGTTATAAGCATTTTTTATGTTTTTTAAGGGTTTTAAGTTATTTAGTTTTTAATGTTTTTCTTAGTGTTTTTAGGGTTTTTAATTTTTATTATGTTTTTAAGGATTATGAGGTCTTTTTTAGGATTTTAATGGATATTTGGGTTTTTAGGGATTTTGAGGGTTTTTATGTTTTTTTGTGGTTTTATGGATTCTTTGATTTTTTTAGGATTTTTAAGGTTTTTAAAGTTTTTTTTATCATTTTTATGGTTTTAAAGGGTTAATAGATTTTTTATTTACTTTTTAGGGTTTTAGGAGTTTTGTTTTATTTTTTTGGTTTTAAATGTTTTTAGGGTTTCTAGCATTTGATCAGTTTTTAAGGCTTTCTTTGGGATTTTCATGTTTTTTATGGTTTTTTAGTTTTTTAGGGATTTTAGGGTTTTTTAGGGGTTTGATATATTTTAGGGATTTTGAGGGTTTTTAGGGTTCCTTTGGGTTTATATCATTTTTAATATTTTTATCAGTTTTATGTGTTTTTAGGTTTCTTCGCTTTTCTTATGGTTTTCAGGGGATTTAGTGTTTTTTATGTTTTAAGGATATTTAGGGATTTCTAGGTTTTTATGGTGTTTTGGGGGGTTTGTGGATTTTTTTTGGGATTTTAGGGGTTTTAGGGTTTTATTATTTTTTTGTGTTTTTTGTTTTTTTGAGTTTCTTAGGGGTTTAAAGGTTTGTTAGAGTTATTTAAAGTTTTTAGGGGTTTAAAGGGTTTTTAGAGTTTTTAGTGTTGTTTTAGGGTTTTATGAGTTTTAATGGTTTTCATGGGTTTTAGGGGTTTTAGGGTTTTTAGGATTTTTATGGATTTTAATAATTTTTTGGTTTTTAGGGGTTCTAAGTGTTTTTAGGGTGTTAAGGATATATTAGGTGTTTTTATGGTTTTTTTACCTCTTTAGGGATTTTTAGGGATTTTTTTGGATTTGTATGGTTTTTTAGGGTTTTAGGCATTTTGAGGTTTTTAGAGTTTTTACTTGTTTTTTGGTTTTTTGGTGTTTCATGGGTTTTATTCTGTAATTTTATTCCCTTATAAGGTTTTAGATTATTTAAACATTTTTTGGGGTTTAAAGGGTTTTTATAGTTTTTTGTGGGGTTTTAGTGATTTTATGGCTTTCTTGGGATTATTTAGGTTTCTGGGATTTTTTATGGTTTTAGTGGGTTTTTTGGGTTTTTGGGGCCCTTTTAAGGATTTTAAGATTTTCTGACACTTTTTATGTAAATTTGGGTTTTTAAGACTTTAGTATGTTTTTTTATTTTCTTATAGGTTTTAAGGGTTTTAGGGTTTTTTATATTTTAGGTATTTTTGGGGATTTTAGGATTTTTATTGGTTTTTAGGGTTTTTAGGGATTCTGAGGTGTTTTTTTATTGTTTTTAGTGTTTTTAGTGTTTTTAGGAGTTTTAGTGATTAAAGGCTTTTATGGGTTTTATAGGGGTTTTTAGGGAATTATGATTGTTTACATTTTTAGGGATTTTTATGTTTTTTTAGGATTTTTATTATTTTTAGGGATTTTTATAGATTTAAGGGTTTTTAAAGATTTTAGGATTTTTTTGTTTTTTTTTTGTTTTTAGGGTTTCTTTTACTTTATTGGGTTTCTAATTTTTTTTATTGTTTTTTAACATTTTTAGGGTTTGAAAGGGTTTTTATATTTTTAGTGATTTTTTAGGATTTTATGGTTTTTTGGTGTTTTAGGGTTTTTAGGGTCTTATTAGTGTTTTATGGGTTATTCATTTTTAGGTTTTAGGGGTTTAATGTTTTTTTGTTTTTATTTTTCACTTAGGGTTTTCCCATGTTTTTTTCCATATTTAGGTATTTTTAGGGATTTTTTTTGGATTTGTTTGGGTTTTTATGGTTTTATAGATTTTGAAAATTTTAGGGTTTTTTTGTTTTTTGTGTCTTTATGGGGCTTTTGTTTTTTAAGGGTTTTTAGTGTTTTTTAATGTTTTTTGGGGTTTAAAATGTTTTTTTGGAGTTTTTAGTGGTTTTAGGGGTTCTAGGGTTATTTACTATTTTTAGGGGTTTTTTTGGTTCTTTGGGGTTTTTTGGGGGTTTTAGCAGTCTTAGGGTTTTTAGGGTTTTCATGGTTTTTACTAATTTTTATGTCTTTAAGGTTTTTAGGGATTTTATAGGTTTTAGAGTTTTTAGGTATTTTGATGGTTTTTAGTGGTTTTAGCATATTTTTTATTCATAGGGGTTTTAAATGTTTTTAGGTTTTAATGTTTTTCTTAGAGTTTTCAGGGTTTTTAGGGGTTTTTACATGTTATATATTTTTAGGAATTTTATATATTTTTTACGATTTTTATCGATTTTAGGGATTTTCAGGTTTTTAGGGGGTTTTAGGGTTTTTTTTGTTTCTAGGGTGTCTATGGGTTTTTAGAGGTTTTTTTACTGTTTTTTGGTTTTTTATAGTTTTTAGGGGGTTTTAATGCTTTTATGGGTTTCAGGGTTTTTAAGGTTTTTAAGTTTTTAGGTGTTTTTAGGGGTTTTGGGATATTTTTAAGGGTTTTTAATGGATTTATCTTTTTTTTATGTTTTAGGGGTTTTTAGTGTTTTAGGGTTTTAAGGATTTCTTAGGTGTTTTCAGGGTTTTTAGGGTTTTTTACATTTTAAGGTACTTTTAGGGATTTTTAGGTTTTTTACGGTTTTTGGAGTTTTTATGGATTTGAGGGGTTTTAGGGTTTTTAGAAGTTTATGGTTTTTATGGGTTTTTGGGTTTTTCGATTTTTTTGAGTTTTTATGGTTTTTATGGTTTTTAGAGTTTTAAAGGTTTTTCATGGTTTGTAGGGTTTTTAGAGTTTTTAGTTGTTTATCAGGGTTTTTATGGGTTTTAGAGTTCTTAAGTAATTTTTGGGTTTTTATAGTTTTAAGGCATTTTTGCAGTTTTTAGTGAATTTTTAGGTTTTCAGGGTTTTCAGCATTTTTAGGGTATTTAGGGTATAAATTGTCTTTAGGTTTGTTATAGTTTTCTTAGTTTTTAGAGGTTTTGGGTTTCTTACATTTTTAGGGTTTTTGGATTTCTTGGATATTTATGTAATTTAGAGTTTTTAGAGATTTTAGGGGTTTTCATGTTTTTTTATAGATTTTTAGGGTTTTTAGCATTTTAAGGGTTTTAAGATTTTTTAGTTTTTTAAGGTTATCTTTGAGTTTTTAGGGGTTTTTTTATGTTTTAAGGGTTATTTGGGATTTTTTTATTTTATGGGTTTGTATGGTTTTAGATATTTTTAGGGGGTTTTAGGGTTTTTTGGGTTTTAGGTGTTTTATGGTTTTTCAGTTTTTAGGGTTTTTTGTTTTTTAGGGTTTGTAAGGCATTTTATAGTTTTTTTATATTTTTTAAAGGGTTTGTAGAATTTTTATAGGTTCTATGTATTTAATGGATTTTTCAGGTTTTTAGAATGTTTTATATTTTTATGTGTTTTAAGTGTTTTTAGGTCTTTAAGGGTTTTATGGATTTTTAGTTTTTTAGGGTGTTTTACATTTTTAAGTATTTTTATGGATTTCTTAAGTTTTTTATATTTTTAGTGTTTTTATGGATTTTTAGGGGTTTTAGGGTTTGTTAGTATTTTTAGGGGTTTAAGGGTTTTTTTTGTTTTTAGAATATTAAGGTTTTTAGGGGTTTTAACGATTTTAGTGGTTTAAAGGGTTTTTATAGTTTTTAGCATGTTTTTAGGGTTTTTATGGGTATTTAAGGGTTTTTTGGTTTTAGGGGCCTTTATGGTTTTAAGGGGTTTATAGGAGTTCTAGGGTCTTTTTACGGTTTTTAGGGTTTTTAGATATTTTTGGGATTTTAAAAGATTATTATGGTTTTTTGGAATTTTTAGGGATTTTGATGGTTTTTATGTTTTTTGGGGGTTTATGGTTTTTTGGGTTTTATGTGGGTTTTTGGTTTTTAAGGGTTTTATAGTGTTTTATTGTTTTTTAACATTTTTAGTAATTTAAAGTGTTTATTTATTTTAGTGGGTTTTTAGAATTTTTCTGGGTTATTAGGATTTTTAAGGTATTAAGGGGTTTTTGTGGGTTTTATTGGTATTTATTGTTTATAGGGTCTTTTTAGGGTCTTTTAATGTTTTTATCATTTTTTGGTTTTAACGGTGTTTTAAGTTCCTTTATGTTTAAAGGTTTTCTTAGGGTTTGTAGTGGTTTTAGGGGGTGTTTATGTTTTTAGGGGGTTTAGGAATTTATTAGGTTTTTTATTTTTTTAGGGGTTTTAGGGATTTTGAGGGTTTTAGGGGAATTTAGGTTTTTTGGGTTTTTAGCATTTTAGGTTTTTAGGGGTTTAATTTTTTTATTTTTTTAATTTTTTCCTTGGGTTTTTAGGTTTTTCAAGGGTTTTTACAATTTTTGGGAATTTTAGGCAATTTTTTCGATTGTATGGTTTTTAGGGATTTTGGGGATTTTGGGGTTTGTAGGATTTTTTTTGTTTTTATGGTTTTTATGGGTTTTTTAGGGATTTTTAGGGTTTTTAATTTTTTTAGAGTTGTTTAATATTTTTAGGGGTTTAAAGGGATTTTAGTGTTTTTAGTCATTTTAAGTATTTTTATGGGTTTTTTATGTTTTAAAGGTTTTTAGGGGTTTTAAAATTTCTATGTGTTTTTAGAGTTTTTAGTGTCTTTTTAGTGTTTTAAATTTTTTAGTTTTTTATGGGTTTCAAGTATTTTTAGGTACGGGTTTCTTAAGGGTTTTTAGGTTTTTTTAGTGATTTTTAAATTTTTAGGCATTTTTATAGATTTTTAGGATTTTATGGTTTTAAGGGTATATATGGACTTTGAGGGTTTTTAGGGTTTTTTAGGGTTTTGTGCTTTTTATGGTTTTTTTGGGTTCTTAGGATATTTTTTGAGTTTTTTAGGGATTTTAAGGTTTTATAGTTTTTTAATGTTTTTTTGGGTTGAAAGGGTTTTAGAGTTTTTAGTGGCTTAAAGGGATTTTTCACAACCCAACCCAATACGGGGATTGAGCCACCACAACCTAAATCCCACCTCCAGAGGCCAGTGGGTGGTAATAATCACTGAAGGTATAATAAATTTGTGGAGGCCTTTTGTCTAAGAACATGTACACACGCATACAACCAACTCAATGAAAAGGTGCAGAGGGAGAATGAAAAAGATAAAACACTTCTACAATGTAAACCAAACATACCTGAACCTTTGGACCAAATAGAAAGTAGGGTAGTGTAAATTGAAAGTAAAAGGGAAAAATACACGCCAAACAAGAAATATGTCCTAACCTAAAAAAATTGGAAAATGAGTAAACATATAAGAGAGACCAGCTCTTGAATCCCTAGATTCAACCACCATACATAGTCCATGAACCATGTATCCCTAAGCTCCTCTGAAGTCATGATTGACCCGTCTGTCATCGGCAAAAGACACGACATGTGTTGGTAAAGACCATACAGGAGTGAGTATATACATATCTAATAGAACACCCTGAAAGGGTGAAGGGGGGGGGGGATTAAGAGATACAACTGAATAGGAAAGCAGTAGATAAAACAAGATATAGTAAAAGAGTCCAACTCAACCTAAAAAGTGAGTGAAAGTAAACTCTTCCAAGCATAAGGGGCTAAACACAATGAGAAGATAAACTACCCGTCAAGCCTTCACGACATATAGAAGGAGAGTAAAGTCATCTAACCAAGAGAACCTAACCATTAAAATCATGTTGCATACCCCAAACATATTCAACTCTCATAGAAGGAGAGAATCCAAATCCAAGGTGTGAATACAATAGAAAGAATATATATATGATCAGTAAAAGAATCTTAAATGAGAGAATAAGTGGATCTACATCTCATAGCTCATCCCAAGAAGAAGATTAGCCAACACTTCCAAAATACCATCAACGATGCCCAGTATCAAATACTTCAACCTTGAACAATAAATTCTAAGGTAGTCATTCACCAAACCTTGATATTACTTCCATTGGGTGGCACTAACTCACCATCATGATTTTAGTTCATGTCACAAAAACTCTTTTTAGAGGGGAAAGAATCCCTCTTCCTTGGGAGTTCAAATTTTTGTCAAACCATGTCTCATCATTGTTCCTCATAGTCGAGGGGACACAGCTCAATGTAGAGGACCCAGTCCCTAATACATTGGGGAGTGGGGGGGGGGGGGTATACTATAAATTCACTATGGAAATCCATTTCCTATTTCTACTAGAGGGTACCACTCAGGAAATGTCATCGAGGAACTCCACTTCCTAGCCCTACTAGAGGGTAAGCCCAATAAGATCATCAGTGAACTCCACTACCTAGCCCTGTTGGAGGGTAAGCCCATTAAGGTCATCGAGGAACTCCACTACCTAGACCTACTAGAGTGTAACACCGAAACATTGAGAAAATTCACTACCTAGTCCTGCTAGATGGTAACTCAGAAAGATTATTGGGGGACTCCACTATCCAGTCCTACTGGAGGGTATTTCCCGACAATGCATCTAGTGATCCCTATTGATCATAGTCTTCAATGAGCATCACCTAAAAAGATGTTTTCCAGGAAAATTTACCATCATATATATCAATCCAAAAACGAGGGAACTATCACATTCTTTGTGAAAAAACAATAAGGATTGGCTACTCACAAGACAAAATCCGAGTTCAAACAAAGGAGATACAGACATTAAAAGTTTTCTCAAAAAGGTTTAAGGGGTACAAGATGTGTGAGGGGACCCAAATAGCTTGTGGTCCCACTCCACATCCTACTCATTTCTTTTTCCATGACATGGATCCATCCCATGTAACATTACACATTGTGTAGGTGTACTACACGTCATGTCCTAACTAACCGAGACCGATGTCATGTCTTATAGCCATGTATGTGAACTTGGACCCCATGTCTATGTACTTTAGTACATGGAATTATCTAGGCCTTGTACTTACACATGAATTTTTATCTGTGTGACCCATCAAATGGTTTGTCCAATCAGGGTAGGTTACACAGTGTGTAGGTAGGGTTACACACCATGCCAACTTTAACTTTCTCAAACCCCATCCACTGCTGCGAAAAGGGGCTACATGCCATGTGTTCTTTATATAACATGTTGTGTAAACAGTATTTTCATTGAAATACCAGATCTAATATCATGCTTCAAATCTGCTTCAACTGTCATAGATTCATCCTTGAATATATCTGAAAACACCAAATCAGACTAGATCTCATGCTTATCGGTCGTAGTTCACAAAAAATGTACCATCATTCTTTATTGAGGGATTTTTCATGAATTTTTCACACCATTGTTCATCCCTATTTCATTTTCTTGGACATAAATATATATATCTAGAATCCTTGAACAATGGAAATTCTAGATATATGCTTTTCTCTCAAAACTTTTCTTGTTTCATTATTCCTCCATGAATTCGGGGGCCTGATCATGCCTGGTGAAACCTAGCAATGTCGAACCGAGACCTTAGGGATCCAACCGACGAATAATGCAATGAAATGATGGAGAAAAAGGAACAAGAAGAAATGTTAATTGATCAATGACAAGATTTCTTGTCCAATTGATCAAGAATATGCAGTTTATATTAGAAATCAATTTAAACAATTTTAAAATCAAGTTCTTGGGCGCATGTTGAGGTTTCAACAAGGATTCATATCGAAGAAATAACAAATGATCTAATTAATCATTTAATCAAAGGAATAAAAAACCAATTGACCCATCCTACCTATTTTTGGATCGATCACTAATGAACATTTTACTCGCACAATGATTGGAAGGAGTTTATACACTCATTGTGTCCAAATCTGATCCGATTCAGAGTTCTATCTTCATTCAATCTTGATTCGTGAGAGGAAGGAGGAAAGATCTTTGGCTGGTGATTCCAGAAATTGTGAGGCCAACCCTCAAAAATTTCCCCATAAGGATATATTTTTTAACATCATTTGTGGTCAAATAGAATTAATCAATTAAATAAATAAATAAATAAATAAATTCACTTAGATGCACCAACAATGAGCTAGGGTTCTGAACGTCGTGCGCCGACTCATTTTATGTCCTGCTTTGGGAAAACACTGCATTCTGGACCCAAATGTGGCCTCATATTTCTGACATAATCAACTTTTTACGAGGTATCACATTTTATTTGAGGCATAATGTGAAAACAAAATACAATATATTTAATATTTTTAAAAAATTAATTTCAAGCACACTGGGCCTCAGAATCGCACATCATATCAGTTACTAGATCTGGAAATATAAATAAAAATATTTCAAAGTCATACAAGGAAAAAACTAGGTCACAAAATTTTTAACATTTTTTTAGTTTTTTTATGGTTTCACGTGTTTTTATGATTTTTAGGGCCTTTTAGGGGGTTAAGGGTTTTTTAGGATTTTTATCATTTTTTAGGTTTTTAGAGGTTTTAATGTTTTTTTCGATTTTTATGTATTTATTAGTGGTTTTCATGGTTATTTATATTTTTTAGGATTTTAGGGATTGTTTAGAAGTTTTTATTATTTATATGGGTTTTAGGGTTTCTGAGGTTTTTTAGGGGTTTTAGGGATTTTTTGGGATTTTTGCATTTTTTTTATGTTTTAAGTGTTTTTAGATTTTTAATTTTTTTCTTAGGGTTTCTTGGGGTCTTAGGGTTTTTATTTTTTTAAGAATTTTTAGGTAATTTTTAGTATTTTTTGGGGGTTTTGGTTTTTAGGGGTTTTTAGGGTTTTTAGAGATTTAATGGTTTTGTTGGGTTTTTTGGTTTAATTGAGTTTTAGGGGTTTTAAGGTTTTTTAGTGTTTTTATTGTTTTTAGGGGTTTAAATGTTTTTTATTGTTTTTAGTGGGTTTTTAGGGTTTGTATGGGTTTTTAGGGTTTTTAATTTTTTTAGGGAATTTATGGTTTTTAGAGTTTTTAGGGGGTTTTAGGATTTAGGGTTTTTATCATTTTTAGTTTTAGGGTGTTTTATGTGCTTTATGTTTTTATGGTTTTCTTATGTATTTTTAGGGGTTTTACGGTTTTTGTGGGTTTTTGTGTTTTTTAGGGATTTTTAGTATTTTATGGGTTTTTTATGGTTTTTAAGGATTTTTAGTGTTTTTGGTGTTTTTGGTTTTTAAGGGTTTTTTGGGTTTTTAGGATTTGTTTTGAGTTTCTATGATTTTTAGGGGGTTTTAGAGTTTTTTAAATTTTAATATGTTTAATTGATTTCTTTTGAGTTTTGAGTGTTTTTTAGGGTTTTTATTGTCATTTAGGGATTTTAATGGGTTTTATGGTTTGTATAGTATTTATAGTTTTGGGTGTTTTTAAGGATTTTTGGAGTTTTGTAAATTTTTAGGTATTTTGGGGGTTTAAGTGTTTTTTGGTTTTTATGGTTTTTCAATGGTTTTTAGGGGTTTTTTATGTTTTTATGGAATTTTTTGGATTGATTATGATTTTTAATGTTTTAGGGGTTTATAGGGTTTTTGAGGGTTTTTTTGTGGTTTTTATGATTTTAAAAGTTTATAGGGTTTTATGTGTTTTAAGTGTGTTTATGTTTTTATTGAGTTTCTCTGGGTTTTTAGGGTTTTTTATATTTTTATGAATTTTTAGGTATTTTTCTGATTTTTTTTTGTTTTTTGGGTTTTTAAGTATTTTGATGCAGTTTAGTGTTTTTAGTGTTTTTATGTTTTTTTTTTAATTTTTAGGTTTTTTTTCTTTTCAGGCATTTTAAAATTTTTCATGGTTTTTAATGTTTTGAGGTTTTTAAAGGGTTTTTAGTGATTTAGTGGGTTTTTATGGTTTTATGGGTTTATATATATTTAAGGTTTTTAATGGTTTTTAAGGTTTTTAAGGGTTTTAGGGGTTTTAGGGTCTTTTATAGGTTTTAGGGTTTTTTGGGTTTTAGGTGGTTTAAGTGTTTTTTTTGATTTTATTATTTTCTTAGGGTTTTTTTAGGGTTTTACGGATTTTATGTTTTGACAGACTTTTTGGGATTTTTAGGATTTTTATGGTTTTTAGAGTTTTTAGGGATTTTGAGGAGTTTTAGGATTTGGTATGTTTTTAGGGGTTTTATGTGTTTTTAGGATTCTATGGTTTTCTTAGGGTTTCATAGGGTTTTTAGTGGTGTTTTACATATTTTGGGATTTTTTTGGGATTTTTTGGAACTTTTTTGGGTTTTTAAGGTTTTTATGGATTTTGAAGTTGTTTGGAGGTTTTTAGGGTTTTAGTGTTTTATGGTTTCTTAGGTTTTCTATGGTTTTTTTTTCTGTTTTTAAGGTTTTAAAGTATTTTTTAGTTTTATTAACATTTTAGGGGTTTAAAGGGTTTTTAGAGTTTTTAGTGGGTTTTTAGTGTTTTTATGGGTTTTTAGGGTGTTTATGGTTTCTATATGTTTTATGGAATTTAGGGGTATTTAGTGGTTGTTGGTTCCTAAAAACATTGCAAAGGAGATTCAAATTCTCCCGTGGGTTTAGAAAAGGAAGGAAAATGAATTAAAGAAAGAGTTGAAGGAATGATTTTTGGAAGGAGAGAAAATGGAAATGGAAAAAGTTTCACTATGGAGAAGGAATACTTTTTGGATAGCTACTCAACATAGTGGTCTTCTTTGAAAGACACCTATGAAAAAAAAAACAGTTTGCGTGGGGAAGATGGTTATTCTAGTTCCCCAAAAATGAAATCTTATACAGGAAGGAGGTGGAAATATCCTCCCCGCACAAGACATCCCCCACAAATTGTAACTATTTACAGGCAAAGAAAATCCATTGGTTCCCTGCAGACGAAATAGAGTCATTCATGAGACTGAAACAGTGATTTTCTCCCCAGAAGACGATAACCCCATGTCTATACTAACCAAGTTGTATGAATGCTAGGTTTCTTTTATGGGATTCTGAAAAGGAGTGATCGCGACCTCATCACAACTGACCTTTTATGCCGGTATCTAGTTCCCCAATTTTCAATAAATAGAATAAAAGGGGGTAGAAAAATGTAGTTTGACTTTGATAGAAATTGAAAGATCTTGAGGGAATATCTTTTGATGAAATAATAGAAGAAGAGAGAACAACAAAATACAGACTCTTTTAACGATTCCACATAGGTAAAAACGTCCACATAACATTAAGGAGGAGAAATTAAACTAATTAGAGAACCACCAAACCCATATCCTTTATGGATTATTTCACCACAAGGAATAGAACTAATGTCTGATTTGCAATTAGGAATCCCTCATAGCAATGAGCTATGTGGACAGAACCCTTACCTGTGTAAAAAATTTCTACATGGATGAAACTCAGTCCCGCCTAGAATTATGCTACACTGATGGAACCCAACCCCATGTAGCTAATCTATATGTGGGTCTATCCTTGGATCATATAACACCATGGTATGAAAATAGTTCTTCAATCCACATAGAAACACACTATGTGAAGGAAACCCCATCCCGCATAAGGATATTCTTTTTTGGATGGTGTGTCCCAGGGAGTCATGGCCTCTTGCATTAGTCATTTTATTCCATTTGCATCATATCATCCCCAGTCCCTCTGCAAACTATTCCAATTCTATTAGGATAAATCCTCTACCAAAGCCGCTAGAAAATTATAATGAAAACATTGGCCGCATCAGAGTGTCTATTTATGTTTACATGCCCATGTTAGGTGGATTCACATGGGTAAACCCTGCAATAAGATGGACCCCTGGAATATCTCTAAGTTTACATTCCTATGGTAACCTAAGTTCCAACCCTCGGGATACTCATGTGAACCTCCCCATTCTAAGGAAAATGGGGAGTCACTAGCCTTTCCATTTGATGAGTTCTAGTGTCAACTGAAGTATATTACGCTTTCATTTTATTTTGGAAAGTAACGATGATCCTCCCCTTTCCCAGAACCAATTTTAGGGAACTCCCACTGAGGTAAGCCCCTAGATTTTCATGCAATAGGTGGAACTATTTCTCCTCCTCACCTCAACCCATGACGTATCTAGATAGATCTCAAAATATGACTATATGATGATATAAAAACAAGATAGTAAATGGGCATAATCAAAGCACCTCACTCTCCCTCTTTGGGCTCCAGCACCATCCGTCATTATATAGGGAGGGTTGCAAGATCATCAAATATACTACTTTCTATTGACTCTCACACTGAGCATGACTCATGTGGTATTAGGGATTAGTGGAAATAATGACATCCTCATGAACCAAAAATTCATATGGACCTTCTCTATATATGTAATCCCCAACCCCAAATAAAATGTGAAGCTTCCATGCGTAATCCCTAACCACAAATGGGCAACTTCAATGTGTAAGCCCAAATCCTGATGGTCATTCTTCACAGATCTAAGCCCCAACCATATCCTAGTGGGCCTCCTATATGGTATAATCCCCAATCAAATACCTGCAAATGGGCAGCTTCCATGCATAAGCCCCAATCACAAATAGGCAACTTCCACGTGTAATACCCCATTATGCTTCCTTTAATGGGATTACATTAAATTGTAAGCCCCATCCCATTGAACTATATGGGCTTTGCTTCCCAAATAACTTAGATACATAGGAAGCATACCTGAGGTCCAAACCCAACATGAAAATCCACCTTAATGTTCTCTGGGCCATATCCCCAGTAATATCCACCCAAGAAGACCATATCTCTTTTGGGGTTCCCTGGACCTCCTCGACGTAAGTACCACATTAAAAGTTGATTAGGAACCATATTCCGAGATATCCTCACCACATGATGTTAAACTACATGGATGGATCGTCCTTGTATGGACTTAAAAAGATATGTGTCCATTTAAGTTGCACCTAACTACATGGGCTCTAATTCCTCTCATGAGTATATGTAGTAAACCCATCTTATGGGTTCAATCATAACATTGAAACAATTCTTGTCCCCCATGGATGACGATAAACTCTAGAGCGCTCCATCACATGGATTGAACCATCATTGTGTCAATTAACTACTAAGGAAATCTTGATCAATCCACAAAAGGTTAACATTGATGAAGAACCTAGGATTCATAAAGATACCTTAATTGATAGACAACCTCATATACATATAGATAATTCTGAACCCATGCATATTTATGATCAATCTTGCGACATAGGAGTAACCAGTAGACACATGCTTTGGAATAAACCAAGGATTCACGGATATATGAAAATGGATTAAATCTATAAGAGAGTCTTTGAATAGGCAATATATTCCCCCAAAAGGGTGTTATGAGCCTCAGTTCCCATCCCCTTGACCAATGTGAGTTCTTAAGTGTCCTTGGAAAAATCATCCAATGAACACCTTCCTTTGGAAAGGAAGTCCATGAATCATGGATAAGAGGGTCATTGGCTATTTATGGCTATATGAATAAACCCATTAGAGACGATCTAGGGATATTGTACCTGGAATGGATCGATTTCACAAGAACATAACACCACTACAATCATCCGTCAGTCATAATGCCTTCTGGTAGAAACAACAGTTTAATTATCTTTTTTGGGGATTTTAGAATTTTTAAAAAATTTGGGTTCTTTACGTGATTTAAGTGTTTTAAGGTTTTAAATGTTTTATTATTGTTTTTAAGGTTTTATTTTTTTTTTCAGGTTTTTAGGATTTTTAAATTTTTAGGGATTTTTAGGCCCCTTTCGAGATTTTTATTAGTTTTTAGTGTTTTTATGGACTTTGAGGGTTGTTATGGTTTTTAGGGTTTGTAGGGTTTTTATGGTTTTTTCAGTCTTCATATTTTTTGAGTTTTAGGGGTTTCAATGTGTTCATATTTTTCTAACATTTTTATGAGTTTAAAGGGTTTTAGAATTTGTATTGGTTTTCAAGGGTTTTTTGGGTTTTTTGGGGTTTTAATGTTATTTCTGGTTTTTATAGTTTTTAGGTGGTTTACGGGTACTAAGGTCTTTTTTGGGTTTCTATAATTTTTAGGTATTTTAGGTTTTTTAATTGTTTTTAGGTTTTTATGCTTTTATTAGGGGTTTTCGGGGTTTTAAGGATTTTTTATATTTTTACGTGTTTTATGGATTTTTTTAGAATTTCATTAATTTTTAGGGTCTTTAGAGATTTTGAGTTTTTAGGGTTTTTAGCATCATTTAGGGTTTTAAGGGTTTAAAGTGTTTTTGGGTTTTCGGGTTTTCTTAGGAGTTCTCAATGATTTTAGGGTTTTTCTGTTTTTAGGTATTTTTAGGGATTTTTTAGGATTTTAGGGTTTTGTAGTATTTTAATGGATTTTGAGGGTTTTTAAGGTTTTTTTGGATTTTATGGTTTTATTTTCGAGTTTTTAGGTTTTTTAATGTTTTTAGAGTATTTTAAACATTTTTTGGGGTTTAAAGGGGTTATTTAGTTTTTAGTGATTTATAGGGTTTTTGTGCGATTTTAGGTTTTTTTAATGTTTTGAGGGTTTTTATTATTTTTAGGTGTTGTAGGGGTTTTAAGTGTTTTCAGAGTTTTTTATGTTTTCTTAGTGTTTTGGAGTTATTAGACTTTTTTATATTTTTAGGTATTTATAGGTATTTTTTAAGATTTTAATGATCTTTAGGGATTTGGTGTGTTCTTAGTGCTTTCTAGGCTTATTAGGGGTGTTTAGGGATTTTAGAAATTTATTGGTTTTTACAGGGTTTAAGCTATTTTATGTTTTAAATTTTTTTAGGTGTTTTCAATTTTTTAAAAAAATTTATGTTTTTTTGGTATTTATGGGACTTTTTTTACCATTTTATGGTTTTTAGGGATTTTAGAGATTTTGGGGTGTTTTGGGAATTTTTGGGTTTTTATGGTTTGATTGTATTTATATGTTTTTTGAGTTTTTTAGGGGTTTTAAGGTTTTCAGATTTTTTTTAACAATTCTAGGAGTTTAAATGATTTTTAGGGGTTCTAGTGGGTTTTAGGGTTTTATAGGTTTTTAGGGTTTTGTGGGTTTTAGGGGTTTTTATGGTGTTTAGGTGTTTTAGTGTTTTTTGGAGTATTTTAGGTTCTTTTTGGGTTTATATAATTTTTGGATTTTCGGGAGTATTAAGAGTTTTTTGGTTTTTTGGTTTTCTTAGGGGTCTTTTGGATTTTTTTGGGTTTTATGTTTTTGGGTATTTCTAGGAATTTTTAGGATATTTATGGTTTTTTGGGATTTTAGTGATTTTGGGGGTGTTTAGGTAAATTTAGGGTTTGTATTGTTTTTCTGGTGTTTTAAGGAACATTAGGGGTGGAGGGTTTGTGTTTTTGGGGGGTTTTATGATTTTTTGAGTTTTATAGGGGTTTTATGGTTTTTAGAGTTTCTTAACATTCTTATAGATTTAAAGGGTTTATAGAGTTTTTAGTGGGTTTTAGGGTTTTCATGTGTTTTATGGTTTTTAAAGGTTTTTAGGGGTTTTTATGGTATTTATGGTTATTATGGTTCTGATGGGTTTTCAGGGTGTTCAGTATTTTATTTATTTAGGGGTTTTATGTTTTTTTAGGTTTTTAAGGTTTTATTAGGGGTTTTTATGGATTTTAGGGTTGTTTATGTTTTTGTGATTTTAGGGATTTTTATAGATTTTTATGGTTTTACGTTTTTTTAGGAATTTTGGGGTTTTTTGAGTTTTTGGGGTTTTTAGGTGTTTTAGTGTTTTTAGATATTTAGGTTTGTTAAGTTTTACTATGTTTATAAGGTTTTTATAGGGTTTTCTCTACGTGTTTAGGATTTTTAATGTTTTAGGTATTTTTAGGGATTTTTAGGATTTTTATGGGTTTTTTTGTTATTTCTGATTTTGAGGGGTTTTAATATTTTTGGGGGATTTTAGGCTTTTTTTGGGTTTTAAAGGGGTTTTATTTTGAATTTTTAGTTTTATATGGTTTTTATAGGTTTTTATTATTTTTTGTGGTATAAATGGTTTTAGACTTCTTAGTGGCTCTTTAGGGGTTTTAAGCGTTTTAGGGTTTTTAAGGGTTTTAGAGGTTTATACAGTTTTTATGGGGTATTAGGGGTTTAAGGGTCTTTTAGGTTTCTATGATTTTTATGTTTTTCAGTGGATTTAATTTTTTTAGCATTTAATGTTATATTAGGGGTTTTTCTGGGTTTTTTAGATTTTTTACATTTTTAAGGATTTTAGGGATTTTTTAGGCTTTTTATTTCTTTAGGGTTGTTAGGGGTTCTGAGGGTTTTAGGGTTATTATGGTGATTAGGGGTTTCATGGTTTTTTCGGGTTTTAGGGTTTTTTGGTTTTTTGGGTTTTTATGGTTTTTTAATGCTTTTAACATTTTTAGTGGTTTAAAGGGTTTTTAGAGTTTTTAGATGATTTTAGGGTTTTTAAGGGTTTTTGGTTTTTAATGTTTTAAGGGGTTTTATGGTCATTAGGGGGTTTATATTCTTTAATGGTTTTTATAATTTTTATGTTTTTAGTGGTCATATGTGTTTTTAGGTTTTTAATTCATAACATAGGGTTTTAAGGGGGTTTATAATGTGTTTAGGGATTTTTAAGAATTTTTATGATGTTTATGGGTTTTTAGGTGTTTTAGGAATTTTGAGATGTTTTTGGGTTTTAGGGTCTTAATAGTGATTAGCATTTTTTACGTATTAGGGGTTTTAAGTGTTTTTAATATTTTAAGGTTTACTTGTGGTTTCTCAAGGTTTTTAGGGGGTTTTATGTTTTTAGGGATTTTTAGTTTTTTTATGGTTTTAGGTTTTTATGAGATTGTGGGGGTTAGGGTTTTATTGGGGTTTTTTTGATTTTTTAATTTCTAGGTTGTTATTAGTTTTACAGTTTTTCTGTTTTTATTGTTTTTTAACATTTTAATGGGTTTAATGGGTTTAATAGTATTTAGAGGGTTTTAGTGTGTTATAGGGTTTTAAGATTGTTAAGGGTTTTAGGGGTTTTTTGTGTGTAATTATATGGTTTTAAGGTACATTTAGAGTTTTGAGTGTTTTTAGTGTTTTTATGTGTTTAGGGTTTTCTGGGTTTCTATGGTTATTTATCTTTTTATAGATTTTATTGATTTTTAGGACTTTTATGGTTTTTGGTTTTTTGTGATTTTGAGGTATTTTAGGGGTTTATTGTGTTTTTATGGTTTTTATGCATTTTTTGGTTTTAAGGGGTTTTTTGAGTTATTCGGGTTTTTAAGAGCTTTTAGAGTCTTTAATGGTTTTAGGTGTTTAATGGATTTTTAGAGTTTTTAGCGGGTTTTAGGGTTTTTATGGGTTTTAGGGTTCTTTTTTTAGTGGATTTTAGTGTCTTCTATGGTTTTTATAATTTTATTGCTAGTAGGTTTTTTAGGGGTTTTAGGTGTTTTATGTTTTTACGTTTTTATGGGTTTTCATGGTTTTTAGGGTTTTTACATTTTTATGGATTTTTAGAGATTTTTTAGGATTTTTATGGTGTTTTAGGGGTTTTAGGGATTTTGATGGTTTTTAAGGGTTTCTATAATTTTTTAGAGTTTTAGGGGTTTTAACTATTTCTTGAATTTTTAGGTTTTCTTTAAGTTTTTAATGGTTTTAGGGTTTTTTACATTTTTAGGGATTTTAGGGATTTTTTTTTGAATTTTTATGGGGTTTTATAGGGTTTATGTATTTTGAGGGCATTGGGGTTTTTTGGTTTTTTTATTGGTTTTAGGCTATTTTTATTTTATTAGGGGTTTTAATGGGTTTTATAGTTTTTAAAAATTTTAGTGGTTTAAAGGGTTTTTATAGTTTTTAGTGGATTTTTATGATTTTTATGATTTTTTATGGATTTTAAGGCTTTAGGGGTTTTTAGGGTGTTTATGGTTTTTAGAGTTTTTTGTTTTTATATCATTTTTAGGTTTTTAGGGGTTTTAATTGTTTTTAGGATTTTATGGTTTTCATAGGGTTTTTCATGGTTTTAGGGTTATTATGTTTTAGGTACTTTTAGGTATTTTTATAGTTTTTATGGTTTTTATGGTTTTTTCTAGTTTTTATGATGTTTTTATGGTTTTCATGGGTTTTTTGGTAAATTTTAGGGATTTTTGAGTTTGTAGGGTATTTATAGTTTTAAACGTTTTTCGGTGTTTAAAGGGTTTATAGAGTTTATATTAGTTTTAGTGGTTTTATGGTAGTTTAGTGTTTCAATTTTCTTTAAGGGGTTCTTTTGATTTTTTAGGGTTTTAGGGTCTTTAGGGTCTTCATATTGGTTTTTAGGGTTTTTATGATTTTTAGGTTTTTAGGGGTTTTAAGTGTTTTTTGGTTTCTAAAGTTTTCATAGGGTTTTTTCGGAATTTTTAGGGGTTTTTATGTTTTTTTGTATTTTTATGCATTTTTAGGATTTTTATGGTTTATAGAGATTTTGTGTGTTTTTTCCGTTTTTTATGTTTATAGGGTTTTTTTTGTGTTTATGGATTTTATATGATTTTATGTTTTTATGGATTTCTTAGGGGTTTTAGAGGTTTTAGGGTTTTTAAGGGATTTTTAATGTTTTTAGTGCTTTTATGGATTTTATGGGTTTTCATGGATTTTTATGGTTTTTTTGGGATTTTATGGTTTCTATGGTTTTTTGGATTTTTATGGTTTTTTTATTATTTATGGGGTTTATGGTATTTTATAAAATTTTAACACTCTTAGGGATTTAAAGGGTTTTTAGGGTTTTTTATGTTTTTTTGGTTTTTTGTGGATTTTATGGGTTTTATAGATATTTAGGGTTTTTATCGTTTATTAGGTTTTTAGGGGTTTTTACATTTTTGGAAATTTTATTGTTTTTTATGATTTTTTTTTGTTTTTTAGATAATTTGAGTGTTTTTAGGGGATATAAGGTTTTATCGTTATTGGGGGGAGGGGGGTTTAAGGTTTATTTTATTTTTTATGTGTGTAAGGTTTTTTTTTGAGTTTTTAATCATTTTTAGGGGTTTAATGTGGTTTTGGAGTTTTTAGTGTGTTTTATTGTTTTTATGGGCTTTAGGGTTTTTAGGTTTTTAAGTAATTTTACGGTATTAGGGAATTTTTAAGGTTTCTAGTGTTTTTAGTGTTTTTAGGTTTTTAGGGGTTTTATGTGTTTGTAGGATTTTAATTTTTTTTAGGGTTTTTGAGGGGATTTTTTTACGTTTTTAGGTATTTTAAAGCTTTTTTGGATTTTAAGGATTTTTAGTGTTTTTAATGTTTTGGGGTTTTTGGGGTTTTTATCATTTTTATATTTTTTTTGAGTTTCAAGTGTTTTTAGGTTTTACGGTTTTTGTTGGGTTCTGGATTTTTTTATGGTTTTATGGATTTTTAGGGGCTTTTTTGGTATTTTATGGTTTTTTGGGTTACTAGTGATTTTAAGGATTTTTAGTGTTTTTTATGTCTTTTAGGGTTTTATGGTATTTTAGCATCTTTAGGGGTTTAAAGGGTTTTTATAGTTTTTAGAAGTTTTTATGATTTTTATGCGACTTTAGGGTTTTCTAATATTTTAGGGGTTTTATGGTTTTAAGGGGTTTTAGGGTTTTTTTTAAGGATTTTAGGGTTTATTTTTGAAATTTTTTGGTTTTTAGGGGTTTTACGTTATTTTGGGTTTTAAGTTTTTCTTAGTGTTTTTTAGTGTTTTTAATTTTTTTTTATGTTTTTAGGGATTATTATTTCTTTTTTATGATTTAATGAGTTTTTGGGGTTTTAGGGATTTTGGTGGTATTTGGTGTTTTTTTGTTTTTTGGTGGTTCTAGGAGTTTTTTTTTGAGTTTTTAGTCATTTATAGTTATTAGAGGTTTTTTTAACATTTTTTGGGTATCAATGGTTTGATAGATTCTTTATTTATTTTTATGGGTTTTAAGGGTTTTTAACGTTGTTAGGGGTTTTATTGTTTTTGGAGTTTTCAACGGTTTTTTAGGATTTCTATCATTTTTTAGGTTTTTAAGTGTTTTAATATTTTTTGGATTTAAGGTTTTCCTTATAAATTTCAGGTTTTTATTATTTTTTAGGTTTTTATGGATTTTTTAGGGTTTTGATGGATTTTAGGGATTTTGAGGGTTTCTTGGGGTTGGGGGGGGGGTTATCATTTTTAACATTTTTATGTGTTTTAAGTATTTTTAGGTTACTAAAATTTTCTTAGGTTTTTTAGAGTATTTTATGTTTTAAGTATTTTTAGGTATTTTCTTGGTGTATTTGGTGTTTTAAGGGGTTTATGGATTTGATTAGTTTTAAGGGATTTTAGGGTTTTATATTTTTTTGGGTTTTGGGGTTTCTTTGAGTTTCTTAGGGGTTTTATGGTTTTTTAGAGTTCCTTAATGTTTTCAGGGGTTTAAAGTGTTTTTGAGTTTTTAGTGGGATTTAGGGTATTAAGGGGTTTTATGGTTTATATGGGTTTTATGGGTAATTATGGGTTTTATGGTTTTTAGGTTTTTTATGGTTTTTAGCATTTTTTGGTTTTTTAGTGGGTCTAAGTGTTTTTAGGTTTTTAATGTTTTCTTAGGTGTTTTCAGGTGTTTACAGTTATAGGGATTTTTAGGGATTTTTTAGGATTTTTATGGTTTTGGGGGTTTAATGAATTTTGAGGTTTTTAGATTTTTTGGGGGTGTTTTGGTTTTATGGGATTTTTGGGGTTCTAGGGATTTTCTTCTGTAATTTTAGTCCGTTTTAAGGTTTTTAGAGGATTTTAACATTTTTAGGGGTTTAAAGTGTTTCTATGGGTTTTAGTGGGGTTTTAAATCTTTTATGGCTTCTTAGGGTTTTTTTGGATTCTAGGGTTTTTTTAGGGTTTTAGTGGTTTTAGGGTTTTTTGTGCCATTTTAATGTTTTTAGTGTTTCTAGTGCTTTTTAAGTAGTTTTGGGGTTTTAAGAGTTTTTAGATTTTTAGATTTTCTTAGTGGTTTTAAGAGTTTTAGGAATTTTTATATTTTTGGGTTTTTAGGGAAGTTTAGGAATATTATAGATTTTTATGGGTTTTAGGGATTTTGAAGGTTTTTATTTTTGTAGGTTTTATTTTTTTATGTTTGTAGGGGTTTTAGTGTTTAATAGGTTTTAAGTTTTTCATAGGGGTTTTCAAGGAATTATAGTTTTTTACATTTTTAGGGATTTTTATGTTTTTTATGATGTTTAGTGTTTTCAGGGATTTTGAGTATATTAAGGGATTTTAGGGGATTTAGGATTTTTATGGGGTTTTGGGTTTTTTTGGTTTTTTTGGTTTTTTAGACTTTTTTGGTTTCTTAATATTCTTTAGAGTTTTTTTTATCATTTTTAGGGTTTTAAAGGGTGTTTATATTTTTTAGTTATTTTTTAGACTTTTATGGTTTTAGGGGTTTTATCGATTTTTGGGTCTTTTAAAAGTTTTATGGATTTATCATTTTTTGGTTTTTAGGGGTTTCAATTGTTTTTTGGTTTTTATGTTTTATTAGGGTTTTTAGTGTTTTTTTTGGTTTAATGCTTCTAGGGATTTTTAGGGAAATTTAGGATTTTTATGGGTTTTTAGGGTTTTAGAGATTTTGAAAAAAAATTAGGGTTTTTTGGGTTTTTTGGTCTTTTGGTATTTAAGGGTTTTTTGAGTTTTTAGGGTTTGTAAGGTTTTTTAGTGTTTTTAATTTTTAAGGGTTTAATGGGGGTTTTTGAGTTTTTAGTGGTTTTTATGGGTTTTATAGTTTTTTACAGTTTTGGGGGATTTTATAATTTTTTGGAAATTTTAGGGTATTTAGGGGGGGTTTAGGGTTTTATCATTTTTTAGGATTGTAGGGGTTTTTCGTTTTTTAGATTTTTATGATTTTTTGGGTTTTAATTGTTTTTAGGGATTTTTATGTCTTTATGGGATTCATGGATTTTTAGGATTTTTATGGGTTATAGGGTTTTTAGGGATTTTTAAGCGTTTTTTGGGTTTTTAACGTCATTTAGGTTTATAGGTGTTTTAAGTGTTTTTATTTTTTAATGGTTTTCTTAGTGGTTTTATGGTTTTTAGGGTTTTTTACATTTTATGTATTTTATGGATTTTTTAGAATTTTAACGATTTTTATCATAGGTATTTACGGGGATTTAGAGATTTTAGGATTTCTATGGGTTATTTTGGGTATGGGGGGGGGGGGGTTGTGTTTTGAGGGTGTCTATGATGTTTAGAGTTTTTTAATATTTTTAGGGATTTTTAGAGTTTTTCGTCAGTTTTATAACTTTTATGGGTTTTAGTATTTTTATGTTTTTAGGGGTTTTAGGGGTTTTTCGGTTATTTAAGGGTTTTTAGGGGGATTTATATTTTTTAATGTTTTAGGGGTTTTTAGTGTTTTTAGGTTTTTATGGTTTTCTTGGTTGGTTTTGTGGTTTTTCAGGGTTTAACATTATTTGGGATTTTTAGGGATTTTTTAGGATTTTTATGGTTTTTTGGGCTTTTATGGATTTTAGGGGTTACATTGATTTAGGGGTTTAAGGTTTTTATGGATTATTGAGATTTTAGAGTTTTTTTGGTGTTTATAATTTTTTTAGTGATTTTAAAGTTTTTTCAGGTTTTGTTGGGGTTTTAGAGTTTTGAGTTTTTTTTATTTGAGTTTTTATGGGTTTTATAGTTCTTCAGGTTTTTTTGAGTTTTTTACTTTTATTTTTTTATGGTTTTTAGTGGGTTTTTAGGTTTTTTAGGGTTTTTAGCATTTTTATAATTTTTTTGGGGGATTTAAGTGTGTTTTGGTTAAAAATGTTTTCTTAGTGTATTTAGTGGTTTTAGTTTTTTTCTTTTTTAGTATTTTTATGGTTTTTTCGTGTTTTATGGATTTTAGGGGTTTTCAGGTTTTTTAGATATTTTTAGGGGTTTTAAGAGTTTTTAAGATTTGAGGTTATCTTAGAGATTTTCAGGGGTTCTTACATTTTTAGGGTTTTAGGGAAATTTTAGGATTTATGGGTTTTTAGGGTTTTTGGGATTTTGAGATATTTTCGGGTTTTTAGGGTTTTTAGGGTTTTTTAGGGGTTTTGTTTGATTTTTAGGGTTTGTGTGGTTTTTTTGATTTTTTGATATTTTTTATTTTAGAGGGTTTGTATATTTTTTCTAGGTTTTATGAATTGTATAGGTTTTTAGGGGTTTAATGGTATTTATGGTATTTAGGGGATTTAGCGTGCTTTAGGTTTTTTATGTGTTTTAAGTGTTTTTTAGTTGTAAGGGGTTTTAGGGTTTTAGGTTTTTTATGGTGTTTTACATTTTTAGGTATTTTTTGGGATTTCATAATATTTTTATTATTTATGGAGTTTTTATGGATTTTGAGGGTTTTAGGGGTTTTTAGTGTTTTTAGTGTTTTTTGGGTTTTTTGGGGATTTAAGAGGTTTTTTTGAGTTTTTAGAATTTTATTGGTTTTCAATTATTTTAACAATTTTAGTGGTTTAAAGGGGTTTTAGAGTTTTTAGATGATTTTTAGGGTTTCTATTAGTATTTAGGGTTTTTTTGATGTTTTTAGTGGCCTTTATGATTTTTAGAGGTTTATAGGGGTTCTAGGGACTTTTATGTTTTATTTTGTGTTTTTAGCATTTTTAGGTTTCTAGGAGTTTTATACCTTTTTATGGTTTTATGTTTTTTTAGGTTTTTTCAAGGTTTTTATGGATTTTAATTTTTTGTGATTTTTAGGATTTTTTAGGATTTTTATGGTTTTTAGTGTTTTAGAGATTTTATGTGGTTTTAGGGACATTTATTGTTTTAGGGTTCTTAGGGTTCTTATGGTTTTTATAGTACTTTTAGTGTTTTAGGGGTTTAAATTGTTTTTATGTTTTAAAGGTTTTCTTAGGGGATTTATGGATTTTTAGGTATTTCATATTTTTAGGGATTTTATGGATTTCTTAGTCTTTTTATTCTTTTAGGGTTTTTATAGATTTTGAGGGCTTTTTTGGCCTTTTAATGTTTTCTTCAGTTTTTTAAAGGTTTAAGTGTTTTTAGATTTTTTTATATATTTTTATGGGTTTCAAGGGTTTTTTTATAGTTTTTAGTGGTTTTAGGATTTTTATGGGTTTTAGTGTTTTTACGGTTTTTATGGTCTTTATGGTTTTAGTTTTTTTAGGGTATTTTGAATTTTCTAGGTTTTTATGGGTTTTCAGTGTTTTTAGGTTTTTATGATTTGTTGGGTTTTTAGGTTTTTAGGGTATTTATGGATTTTTTATGATTTTATAGCGTTTAAGGTTTTTAGGGATTTCGAGGGGTTTTTTGGGATTTAACGTTTTTGGGTTATTTATGTTTTTAGGGTTTTGAGTTTTTTATTGATTTTCATCATTATTAGTGGTTTAAAGGGTTTTAATATTTTTAGTGAATTTTAAGGTTTTTATGGGTTTTAAGGCTTTTAGGGGTTTTATGGTTTTTAGGGGTTTTAGTGTTTTTATGGTTCTTAGCGTTTTTAGGTTTTAAGGGTTATATGTTTTTTTAGATTTTTTATGTTTTACTAGGGTATTTAGGGATTTTAGTTTTTTTTTTATTTTTTAATGATTTTTAGGATTTAAATGATATTTTGGGGGGTTTTGGGATTTTAAGGATTTTAAGTTTTTGAGGATTTTTTTTGGTTTTTTTGGTTTTTTTGGGTTCTTAGGGTTTTTTTATTTTTATAGGGGTTTTATGGTTTTTAGTGTTTCAAAATGTTTAATGAGTTTTTATAGTTTTTAGTTGTTTTAGAGTTTTTATGGGATTTAGGGTTTTTTATGGTTTTGGGGGTTTTGGGGTTTTTAGGTTCTTTAAGGGGTTTTCATGGGTTTTTTCATTTTTAATGGTTTTGGGTGTTTTTAGGATTTCAATGTTTTACTAGGGTTTTTTGAGGGTTTTTAGTATTTTTACATTTTTTGGGATGTTCAGGGTGTTTATAATGTTTTTATAGTTTTTAGGGTTTTTAGGGATTTTGAGGGGTTATAGAATTTCTTAGGGTTTTTAACGATTTTTATGGTTTTAATGTTTTTAGGGGTTTTATGTTTTTTTGGTTTTTAGGGTTTTCTTAATGTTTTTCATGTTTTTTTAGTAATTTTTACATTTTTAGGAATTTTGGGAATTTTTATTTTTTTAATGTTTTTTAATGTTTTTATGATTTTTAGGGATTTTGAGAGTTTTTAGTGTTTTTACGGAGTTTTTTTTAGGGGTAGAAATTGTTTTTAGAGAATTTAGTGGTTTTGGGGTTTCTATGATTTTTTATGGTTTTCAGGGGGTTTATGGTTTTTATTTTATTAGGGGTATTATGATTTTTTCGGGGGTTTTAGTGTTTTTAGGGGTTTTAGGGTTTTAAGGGTTTTAAGGGATTCTTAGGGGGGGGTTTATTTTTAAAGGTTTTAAAATTTTTATGGATTGTAGGTATTTTTATGTTATTTATGTTTTCATAGGGTTTTTTGGGATTTTGAGGGTTTTTAGGGGTATTAGGGTTTTTAGGATTTTTTTGGGTTTCAAGAGTCTTTTAGGGTTTTAAGGTTTTCCTAGGTGTTTTTCAGGGATTTTAGGGTTTTTTCAATTTTTAGTGATTTTTAGGAGGTTTTTTTATTTTTATGGGTATAAAGAGATTTTTGGGATTTTGAAGGATTTTATGGATTTTTTAAGTTTTTGAGTTTTCTTGGGGTTTTACAGTTTTTTTATGTTATTTAGGGTATTAAACGGTTTTATAGTTTTGATTTGCATTAAGTGATTAGCAGTTTTTTAGAGTTTTTAGTGGTTTTTGGGATTTTATGTTTTTTTATGGTTTTTTAATATTTTAATGTTCTTTTATGATTTTTAGGGGGGTTTAGGGGTTTTAGGGTCTTTTTAGGGGTTTTAGGATTTTAGCATTTTATAGGATTTTTAGGGGTTTTAAGTGTTTTTAGGTTTTCAAGGTTTATAAGGTTTTTTATGATTTTTTTTGTTTTCACGATTCTTAATGATTTTGTAACATCTCGGAATTTCGGTGTAATATTTTTAATTGTATTGAATTATTTCGAGACTACACGCTCTGACGGAACGTGATTCGGAGGCCCGATGATCCCGGAACAAAAATTTTAACTTTATAATGTACGTTCAGTAAACGTGCGAGTGGGTTTTTCTAACTTTTGAACCAGTGCTCGGATCGAAAATACGAGGGAACAATTGAACTCAAAATGTCAAGATTTTCCTAGAAAAGCCTCAACTTTGGTTGGAAAGGTCCGAATAGAAAATTTCGTTTTTAGACCTTTCAGAGAAAAAAATAACTTTAAAAAAGATATTTTATTTCTTTTCCTCAACCAACAAGCGCCGACACGGTGACGCTACAATGCAGCGACGAGGGGAAAATGAGGCACATTAATTGAACTCATTAATGGCTCTAAAACCTGTAGTGTAACGATGCGTAACAGCGATGATGTTTCTTAAATGAAACAACATAACGACGTGACATCACAACGTAACAGAAACGATGTGACGTGTTTTCTTTTTAATAGTTTGACGGATTGGTGGAATGAAGATTAAACTGTGAGGATACTCTGACAAAAATCCAATAGATTTCCTCCACAACGAAGAATGATGAACACTGGTGGGACTTCATCGACTTCGACGCACCCCGAAGAACGACGAATGACATCGGCCTCTTGGAACCTCGAGGATGGAGCGCTATGACAACGAACATCAATGCGGTAGGGGTTTTATTTTGATGTCTTCCCCAACATTGTTTTTCTAAATGAAGAATTCTGCTCAACCCACGAATAGGTTGATCCATGGGTCGCTCGTTCATGCAGGAGGGTACTCTTTTTGGGGTTCAAAATTGAGACTGAATTATCAAGGATTGAACATCTTCCCTGAACCCCTCGGTTTTAAAACATTTAACACGGAGGACATGAGACAACATGAACAAGGCCCGAGCCCCTTTGCATGGGCGCTTATTTTGAATGTATTGTCCAAGATGATGGAAAGGTGCATCTGAGACCATCATTGTGATGATGACACCCTATGAAGCCTATAGGCGCAGGAGGTTGGAAAACGGACCACTGGATCAACTCTGGTGGCCCGAAAAAGGAACCAATGGCGTGACGACACCAGTTGTGGCCCGCAGTGGCGGCCACCAGAATAGGGAGGTGGCATGCCCATCAGAGCACCGTGGTGGTAGAAGGCCGCAACCGGATGGCCGCGGGGGCTTGGAGGAGTGGTGTCTCATGGAGGCGGTGGACTACGTCTAGCCCGCCCGAGTGACATGGCGAACTACGGTCGCATGACTGCGGAAGAGGGGAGTGTGTGGTCCAACGACCACGACAGGTGTTGTACACTGTACTAGGCAGGTGTTGCGTAAGAGGAGTGGCCCGCTCCTTACAACCTGTGTTCAGATAGAGGAGGGGATGCAGCGGCAGCTTCCACATCCCGGACACACACCCATAGTCACATTTGTGACCGGGATTCAGCTGGCAAGCCCTGCCCACAGCCATCAGGCCATGCCGGTCCCGCACCCAGCAGGCCGGACCCATGTCCTTCAGACCGGGTCGCCGGACGACCCTGCAAGATGGACCCTCGACCAGATCAGGCTAAGTCCAGCGAGGCCCATTGGGCCTGGCCCACTGACCAGGCCAGACTAGACCTATCCTAACCCGAAACAGGTCAGATCGATTCAGTCGAATAAACCCCGGGAATGTGGGAGCCCCAGGCCGGGTTGGGTGGGTCGGTCTGACCGGGTTGGACCGGGCCCAGATGCAATTGTCCCCTGGTTACTAATATGCTAATAACATTAAAACAGGGCATATAATTGATGATCCGTTTACAGATTTGGCACCCTCTTGATGAGGAGGATCTTTTGTTATGCTCTGATGATACTTCCAGAGAAGTTGAATTTCAATGTATGTATTGGGGGAGCGGTTCTCCCCGAATCAAGCGTGCAGACGAGCATCAATCGTGTGGACCTCAGTGGCCCGACAGATGAGTAGCCGCTTGGACCTCAGTGGCCCGGTAGACCAGCAACCATGTAGACCTTAGTGGCCCGGTAGAGCCGTGTGGACCTCATTGGTCTGGAAAACGAGCAGTAGCCGTGTGGACCTCAGTGGCCCAACAGTCTTCAAAAACTCATTAGGGATGAGTCCCTTAATAGTACGAAACATTAATCACTATAACTGATGAACCTTTACTACTCTAGATTATACCTAGTGTGAGATGTCCTTGCTTTGTGGCCTTACTTTGTGGATTTTCATTGTGGTTGCTTTGTGGTATTTATCCTTAGTGGACTGGGTTCCCCTACAGATGACTGTGTTACTCACCCTTGCACAGGCTTCTCCCGCATATGTTGTTACTTGTGTAGAAGACAAATGTTTCAACAAAGGACTTGGTGGCCTAGGAGCAGGCGGGCCCCAGTAAGATCAGGCGGACATGACGTACTACTTCAGCTTCCAGTATCTACACTACTCGTACCATCAGGTGGAGTTTTTTTCGCAGATGGCTACCCGAGTCCCTTTGTACTTTTCTATTTTCATTTTTTTGGGTTTCTATCCTGACCCACTTGTTTTTAGTTGTACTTGTACTCAGTACTTGTTTCAGTATAATTTCATTCCCCTTTAATTTTTTCAGATGTGGTTGGGAATCTGTGTGCATACAGGTACTCATGAAAATTCCACCCTCTTGTAGGTTGACGCCTTCAACACTAGTCTCCAACCCCTAGCCATTGGGAGGCGGGCTTGGGGTTTGTCATCACATGAGCCCCAGGGGACAGGTCGTGAAAACGTTGAATCATAGGTGGTCGGTTATACCTCAGAGATTGAGATTCTATTGTTTTTTGTTTTGGGAAAACAATGTTAAATGTTCTGAGGCCGACATTCAGATTCAGGGAGTCTAGTGTTGGTGCGGCGACCGACTTATCCACACACTAGGACCTGGAATTCTTCTTTTCAGATTAATGCATAAAAACACTTGTTGAAAAAGTGTAACATTATGTTCTTTTGTATAAGAGTCAGATCACCAGGTATAATCTTTTGAACGTGGCTCATCTTGATCTATTACAGGATGCCACCATGTGGATGACTATCCAGGATTCCGATTTGTGGTCGGTAGGATATCCCACCTAGGGACGTGGCATCCGTTCAGGGACCAATTCTTGAGATATCCCCACCAAGTGGTGCACCAGTGCTACCAACACCCATGGGTCATCCTCTACTTCCAATGGTACTGAAAGAGGATATGCACAGACTCATCTCCTTGCACGAGTTTCAAAGACAGATACCTCTCGGGTTCATTGGAGAGATGGATCCTCTACTCTCTGAGGATTGGCTGGAGGCGGTGACTCGGGTCTTATTCTTAGTGAGAATTCCACCCGACTAGATGGAGGTCCCATCCTTGAGCCTTCGGCAGAGATCTGCAGGGAGATGGTGGAGCTTGACCATCTAGATGCATGATGAGGTGACCCTCACCTGGATGGACTTCCAACGGCTTTTTGGGTAGGTGTTCTTCCCCACAACTTTACACTCGGTGCACATTCAAGAGTTGATTCACCTTCAGCAGAGCATCATGACGGTATCAACGTACTCATAGAGGATCACCGTGATTTCCCTCTACTCTATAAACATGGTTTGGGAAACATTCTTCAGGCATCAAGCCTTCGAGTAGGGGCTACACTGGGAGATTAGGGCATCTGTGTTATCTCTCAGCATCCCCAGGAAAGATGAAGTGATGGAGAAATCTCTACTAGTAGATAGATTCCTCACATAGTAGTAATTTAAAATGGGTTCCACCACCAGGCGACAGGTAGCCGATCCATCAGTGGCAGGCAGCAGATAGATGGCACCGCGATCCAAATGGGCTAGATCATCTAGTGGATGAACCCATGACTCAGGATTGGTGGTGCGAGGCCACTAGGATAGAGGGATACAATAGAGGAGAAGGGTGTTATATTCGTGCGGCGGTCATGGGCACATGGATCATAACTACCTGACCCGCCATACAAACAATCAGCAGATGGTTGAGGGACCTCCGAGATAGAGGTAGAGGTTTGAGCAAAGAGGGCTGTAAGGAGGTGGACGTGGTAGGGGAGCGGGTCGAGCAGTAGGCGGTGGGTGACGGTTCGAGGTACTAATACCACCACCTCTAGGTGGTCCACCCCGACCTCGTGGAGTAGGTGGAAAGGGTACAGATCAGCTTCAGGCAGCATAGGATTTTGACCAAGGTGCTTCAGAGTTTATTTAAGGTAAAATCTATGTCTTCTACACCCTAGCTACAGTTCTTATAGACACAGGTGCCAGTCACTCTTTCCTTTCCAAGAATCTCATTCGGAGCTCGGAGATTTCGGTGGATCCATTAGGTTGATCCATACAGCTAGAGACTTCTACGGGAGGGGATTCAACAATTATACACTAGTTTTGTTAGTGTGATATTACTCTAGGAGGTGAGAGCTTCATATCAGATCTCTTAGTAGCAACGTCGAGGCCTTACAACATCATCTTGGGTATGGACTAGTTATCTACAGTTTGTGCTCATATCGACTATTTTAGGCGCAAAGTGTGGTGTGTCCGTGAGGATGGGATCAGGTTTTCCTTCACCGATGATAAGGGAACCTTTGCATCACCGGATGGAATTTCTCAAAGGAGGGTGCAACTGATCACTCATTAGTTGGCTAACCTTACCCTCGGTGAGGTGGAAGAGAGTAGTCCAATATTTCTTATAGTGGTGGATGAGTACGGGGATTTATTTCCTAAGGATGTTCCAGGACTACCTCCTCACAGAGAGGTAGACTTTAGCATTGACTTGTACCCTGGGACATCACTGATACCCACACCAGCATATTGAATGGCCCCCTCATTGCTTGACGAGATGATGGTAAACATAGAGGACTTGCAGGAGAAGGGATTTGTAAGGCCCCGTTTTCCCCCATGGGTAGTCCTAGTGTTGATTTCCCAAGAATGAATAGAGGTTCTTGAGGCTATGCATGGACTTATGGCACATGAAACTGGTGACTATGAAAAACAAGTATCCACTGCTGAGGATTGATGACCTATTCGATCAGCTGAAGGGAGTGAGTTGGTTCTCAAAGATCGTCCTCAGATTAGGAAATCATCAGCTTCAGGTACAAGATAAAGACGTAACAAAGATAGCTTTTAGATGCTGATATGGCCACTATGAGTTCTTGTTGATACCTTTCGGCCTTACCAATTCTGTAGCAGTGTTTATGGGACTAATGAATAGGATATTCCAGCCTTACCTCGATCATTTCATGGTAGTCTTCATTGATGACATCTTGGTGTACTCAGCACCAGAGGAGGGGTACGCTACACACCTACGGATAGTGCTAGATACACTCTGATAGCACCATATTCATAGTATTCTCTCAAAGTGCCAGTTCTATATTCGGGAGTTCCAATTTCTAGGAAACATCATCTTGAAGGCTGGAGTTGAAGTGGATCCAGCGAAGATAGAGGCATTGCATGACTAGGATCCACCCATTAGCATGACTGAGATGTGATGTTTTTTTGGGGTTTTCCAGATACTACCGGAGGTTCGTGCCTAACTTTTCCAGAGAGTTAGAACCTTTATAGTATTCAAAATGGAAGATTAAACCTTTCATGTGGATGGAGAAATGCCATCAGAGTTTCCAGGATCTGAGGAGGATACTGACGAGTGCCCACATCTTGAGACTACTAGAAGAGGGTTTTTGGTATATAGTCTTCTGAAACACATCAGGGGCCAAAATGGGTTGTTTACTGGTGTGGGAGTGAGAATTAATCAACTACGGATCATGATAGTTGAGGTAGCATGAGTAGAACTATGCATCCCATGACATGGAGTTAGCTATATTGGTCATTGCCTTGAATATTTGGCAGCCCTACTTTATGGGTGAACAGTATATAGTTTACTCCAACCACAAGAGTCCCAGGTATATCTTCTACCAGAAGGACCAAAACCGAAGACAACAGCGATGGATAAAGTTCCTCTAGGACTGTGACTTTGAGATAGTCTATACTCCTAGGAAGGGGAATGTGGTAACAAAGGTGCTGAGCACGAGGAATGGTTTTCAGCTACTGAGTAAGATGACAGAGCATCTAGATGCGATGCAGATATCCTTTGTGGATGAGGATGGAGCAACTTACCTTCAGTCTATGACTGTTACTACCCCACTATTATAGTGATTCATAGAGGCACAATTAGTGGGTTTTGACTGCGAGGCATGACGTGCTCAGTTATCCTTAGGTAATACTCATGATATATTTTCTATAGGTGGGGATAACTCCATCCTTTTCAGAGGGTGCACCATAGTACCCATGGAGTTACAGGAGGATATATTGAGGGAGTTCTATAAATTCCCTTTGGCGGTACATCCTGGAGTGGAGAAGATGTACCAGGACCTCCGACTTCAATACTAGTGTCCAGGAATGAAGAAATCAGTCGCCGAGTTTGTTCCGTGATGCCTCACTTGTTAGTAAGTGAAGGCTGAGAATCAGGTTCTGGTAGACTTGGCTTAGCCACTTGAGGTACCAGAGAAGAAATGGGATGGTATCTAAATAGAATTTTTGATGGGGTTACAACGTACATCCAGAGGCCCAGATTCTATCTGGGTGATCATTGACCGACTTACCAAGTCAGCTCACTTCCAACCCATTTGGGAGCAGGGACCATTAGAGGGACTGAGAGGCCTCTACTTCTAGGAGATAGTGTGGTTCCACAGAGAGACATTGATAATCATCTCAGACTTCTATGCATTCTTTACATACCAATTGTGGAAGGGATTACAGGATGCGTTCGGGACTCAGCTGTGCTTGAGGACAGCTTTTCACCCCCAGACGGATGGTCAGACGGAGTAGACCATACAGACCCTAGAGGACATACATCATGCTTACGTCCTTGATTTTGGTCGTAGTTCAGATGACCACCGTCCATTGATGGAGTTTTAATACAAAAAAACTATCACTCCACCATTGGCATGAAACTATTCGAGTACTTTAATGAGTGGCCTTGTAGATCACCTCTATGCAGGACATACCTAGGAGAGTTTGAACTCATGGGTCCAGAGTTAGTACGGGATACCATTGAGAAGGTGCAGGCCATCTAGGAGAGGATGAGGACTACATAGAGAAGACATAAGTCTTATGCCGACAAGAGATGAAGAACATTTATATTTGAGGAGGGAGACCATGTGTTCCTTCGGGTCTCACCCCAATGTGGATTTCGAATATTTGGCCGGGGCGACAAGATATCTCTGATGTTCATCAGAAATTTTCAGAACTTGAGCAGAGTTGGTGAGGTGGCATACCGCCTAGATCTTCCCCCATAGATTCACATGGTGAACGATGTTTTCCACATGTCACAACATAGGAGATACGTGCAGGATCCATCGCACATCATTGACTCTATTGAGATAGAAATTGACGAAGAGGCGACATTTGTGGAGTTCCTAGTGGAGATAGAGGATCGATAAAAGAGGGTATTCTGTGGGCGGTTGATTCCTCTGGTGTGCATTCAATGGTAGAATGGGAATCTTCAGGAGAGAACATGGGAGTGGGAGGCTCAGATTTAGGCTCAATACCCCCATTTTATTGATTAGCCCATTTTTTGTCCTTTGGGGACATAAAGCCCTATGATGGGGAGAATGTAACGTATCAAAATGTCAGTGTAATTATTTTAAATTATATGGAATTATTTCGAGAATACACACTCTAATGGAACATGATTCTAAGGCTCAGTGATGTTGGAATAGAATTTTGAACTTTTTATGGTATGTTCAGTAAATGTGCAAGAAAGTTCTTCTAATTTTGGAAACGGTGCTCAGATCGAAAATAAGATGGAACTGTTGAACTCATAATGTTACGATTCTCCTAGAAAGGAAATCACTTCGGCCGGAAAAAGGATGAACGGAAAAGTTAATTTTTAGGCCTTTTGAAAAAAAAAATCAAAAATGATACTTTATTTCTTTTCCTCAGCCGCCAAGTGGTGACATGGTGATGCTGCAATGTGGCAACGAGGTGATGACGTGGTGAGTTAATGGAACTCATTAATAGCTCGAAAACCCATAGCGTAATGATGCCTTAATGACACGTAACAACAATGCTATTTCATAAATGAAACAACATAACGATGCGACGTCGCAACGTAATGAAAATGTTGTGACATGTTTTCTTTTTAATAGTTTGATGTGTTAGTGAAACGAGGATTAAACTATGAGGACTCTCTAAAGAACCACATACTTATTTACTCCCCAACGAAGAATGACGAAATCCAGTGGGATGTCGTTGACGTTGACGTAACTCGAAGAACAACGAATGCCATCGACCTCTTGGACCCTCAAAGATGAATCTCTATGGAAACTAATGTCAATGGGGTAGGGTTTTTATTTTGAAGCCTTACCCATCATTTGGACCCTCAGGATTCCTCGAACCTCCCCCCAATTTTAAAATTTCTAACCCAGAGGGCATGGGCTGACATGAACAAGGACCGAGCCCCTTCGCATGTGTTCTCACTATGAGAATATTGACTAAGACGGTGTCAAGGCGCATTCGAGACCATCACAGTGACAATGACACCATATAGAGCCTATAGGCGCATGCAGATTGAGAAACGGACCACCGGAGCAACTACGGTGGCCCGCATAATGAACTGCCAGCGTGCCGGTGCCGGCTGTGGACTACAGTGGCAGGAGGCCAAGGCCAGATAGCCGCAGCGGCATAGAGGTGCAGCACCGACCGGCCCTCCGTGAAGCCGGTGGAACACATCCGGGCCGCCCGAGTGACCTGGTGAGTTGCGTTCGTTCGACCATGGCGGAGGCGAGGCCGTGGCCCGTCGGTCGTAGAAGGTGCTGGATGCGTCACCAGGCGGGCACCACGTAGGAGGAGCAACCCGCTCCTTACATGCCACGTTCAGATAGAGGAGGGAACGCAGCGGTGGCTACCACATCTAGGGCGTACACCACTGGCCGCACGTGCGGTCGGGATTTAGCTGGCGGGGCGAACCCGTGCCGGCAGGTCAGTCCCACACCCTTCGGGTCGGGCCAGATGAGACCGGGTCACTGGGTGACCCAGCAAGCTAGACCCTCTCCCAAATCGGGCGGAGTCTAGCAAGGCCCCTTAGGCCCGGCCCACTGGCCAGGCCGGACCGGACCTACCCTAACCCAAACCAAGTCAGGTTGGGTCGGTTGAATCAAACTAGGGTATGTAGGACCACCAGGCAGGGTTGGTCTGGTCGGTCCAACCGGGTCGGACCGTGCCCAGACGCTACCAGCCCCTGGCTACTAAAACTCTAATAACTTGAAAACCGAGCATCCTATTGATGAGGAATTTGTGGAGTTGGGACCCTCATGATGAGGAGTATTTATTGGTGTGATTTAAGGAGACTTCCAAGGATTATGAATTTCAATGTATGGCTTGGGGGAGCGGTTCTTCTGGGATCAAAAACATAGACGAGCAATAGCAGTGCAGACCTCAGTGGACCGGCACATGAGAATACGTGTGGTCCTAAGTGGCATGATAGTCCAGTAGCCGAATGGATCTCAGTGGCACGATAGAGCCATGTGGACCTTAGTGGCCTGATAGACGAGCACTAGTCATGTGTACCTCAGTGGCCTGAAAAAATTCCGCGACTCATCAGGTATGAGTCCCTCAACAGTAAGAAATGTTAATCACTATAACTAATGAACCTTTCCTACCCTAAAATATACCTGGTTTGAGCTATCCCTGTTTTGTGGACTTACGTTGTGGATTTTCTTTGTGATTTCTTTGTGGTATTTATCCTTAGTGGATTGGGGTCCCCTACTGTGTACTGTGTTACTCACCCCTGCAAGGGCTTTGCCCGCACGTGTTGTGTCTTGTGCAGATACATTTTGACGGAGGACTTGGTAGCCTTGGAGCGGGAAGGGCCTAGTAGGATCAGGAGAACAAGACATACTACTTCGACTTCCAATAGATACACTACTCTTACCCTCAGGTGGGGGTTTTTAAAGGATGGCTACCCGAGTCCCTTGGTACTTTTTTGTTCTCAGTTCTTTTTGTTGGGTTTAATCCTGGCCCACTTGTTTTCAGTTGTACTTATACTTAACACTTGTCTTAGTATACTTGTTTTCCCCTTTCAGCTTATGAGACGTGGTTGGGTGTGTGTGTGTGTGTACAGGTACTCAGGAAAATTCCTCCCACTTGTTGTTTGATGCCTTCGGTGCTAGTCGCCAACCCCTAGCTTTCGGGAGGTGGGCTTGGTATATTTCAAGGCACATGCCGTGGGGGATGGGTCATGACATATGTTTTAGGATTTTGATATATTTTTAGGGTCATTGTGGATTTTGATGGTTTTTATGGGTTTTTAGGAATTTTATGGATTTTTTTATTTTCTATGTTTTTAGGGTTTTATGTGTTTTTAGGTTTTAAGGATTTCATAGGGTTTTTTAGTGATTTTGGGTTTTTTATGTTTTTTGTGATTTTTAGGAATTTTTATGGTTTTTAGGGATAATGTGGATATTTATGGTTTTTGGGTCTTTTGGGTTTTTTTGTCTTTTATAGTTTTTTGTGTTTTTAGGGGTTTTAATTTTTTTAGAGTATTTTTACATTTTAGGGGTTTAAAGGGTATTAGGAGTTTTTAGTGGGTTTTTTGGGTTTTTAGGGTTTTTAAGGATTTAGGGGTTTTATGGTTTATAGGGGATTTAGGGTATTTTTAGGGTTTTTAGGTTTCTTAATATTTTGTAGGGTTTTTATGGATTTTATGTGTTTCTAGGTTTTTAAGATTTTCCTATTAGTTTTTTAGGGATTTTTACATTTTTAGGGATTTTAGCGATTTTTTAGGATTTTTAGGGGTTATGGGGGTTTTGAGGGTTTTTTTGGTTTTTTGGTTTTTAGGGTTTTTATGGTATTTATCATTTTTAGGGATTTTATGTGTTTTTAGTTTTTTATAATTTTCATAAGGGTTTTCATTTTTTTGTGGTTTTTTATGTTTTTAGGCATTTATAAGGATTTTTAGGGATTTTTTAGGTTTTTTTAAATATTTTAATCAATTTTCAGGGATTTTGTTGTGTTTTATGTGTTTTAAGATTTTTAGGGGGGTTAGGGGTTTTTTTTTGCTTTTAGGGTATTTAGATATTTCAGGGGTTTGAAGGTTCCTTAGAGTTTTTAATGTTTTGAGGGGTGTAAAGGGCTTTAGAGTTTTTTGTGCCCTTAGGGGTTTTATGTGTTTTTAGGGTTTTAAATGTTTATTAGGTTTTTTATGGTTTTAGGGGATTTTTGAATTTTAGGATCTTTTAGGGGGTTTTAGGGTTTTTAGTGTTTTTATTTTCTTATGTGTTTTACATGTTTTTCGGTTTTCAATGTTTTCTTAGGTTTTTTCAGGTTTATTTGTGTTTTTACATTTGTAGGGATTTTTATTTATTTTTTATGATTTTAGAGTTTTAGGGTTTTAGTGATTTTTAGTGGTTTAGGTATTTTTATGCTTTTTTTTTGTTTTTTGGATTTTTTGAGTTTTTAGGTTTTAAAGGTTTTTTAGGGTTTTTTACATTTTATGGGGTTTTAAGGGTTTTAAGTGTTTTTAGTGGGTTTTTAGGGTTTTTATAGGGGTATAAAGGTTTTCAAGGGTTTTATGGGTTTTAGGTATTTTAACATTTTTAGGTTTCTTAGGGGTTTTATGTGTTTTTAGGGTTTAAATTTTTTCTTTGGGTTTTTCTGGATTTCTAGGGTTTTATTACATATATAATGATATTTCTGGATTTTTTTGGATTTTTATAGGGTTTTATGGTTTTTAGTGATTTTGTGGGATTTTACAGGTTTTATGGTATGTTTAGGATTTTAGGTTTATTTTTAGTTTTAGGGGTTTTTAGTGTTTTTTATCATTTTTAAGGTATTGAATTGTTTTTATAGCTTTTAGTGGTTTTTAGGGTTTTATTTGTTTTTATATTTTATATGGTTTTTATCTCTTTTAGGGGTTTTATGGCATTTGTGGTCTTTTTAGGTTTTTTATTTTTTTAGGGTTTTTATATTTTTATGTGTTTTTAAGGTATACATTTTTTCTTAGTTATTTTCTGGGTTTTTAGGGTTTTTACATATTTAGGGTTTTTATATATTTTTTAGGATTTTTATTTTTTTTAGGGTTTTGGGATTTTGATGATTTTTAGGGGTTTTAACATTTTTAGGTTTTTAGGGGTTTAAAGTGCTTTTATGTTTTATGTATTTTCAGGGATTTTCATGGGTATTATTATTTTTTACATTTTTAGGAATTTTTAGGGAATTTTTAGGTTTTTAGGGTTTTAAGGGTTTTTGTTGTTTTTTTGGGTTTTTAGGGTTTTTTTGTTTTTAGGGTTTTTAAGGATTTTAGAGTTTTTTAAAATTTGTATGGGTTTAAAATGTCTTTATATATTTTAGTTTTTTTTGGGTTTTTAGATTTTTTACGGTTTTTTCTGTGTTTTATGGGTTTTAAGGCATTTGGGGTTCTAGGGACGATTTAAGATTTTTTTAGGATTTTTAGCATTTTTTTGGTTTTGTTGGGGTTTTAATTGATTTACAGTTTTTAGGTTTTCATACTGGTTTTTAGGTTTTTATATAATTTTAGTGATTTTTTTCTTGACTTTTTACTGATTTAATGCTTTTTAGGTGTTTTAGAGATTTTAAAGTGATTTATTTTTTTTTTATTTTTTTAGTATTTGTAGGTTTTTAGGGGTTTTGAGTGTTTTAAGTTTTTTAAGGTTTTATTATGGGTTTTCAGGGTTTAAAGGGGTTTTTTATTATAGGTATTTTAGGGATTGTTTAGTGTTTTATGGTTTTTTCAATTTTAAGGTATTTTTAGGGTTTTTATGATTTTTAGTGCTTTTTAGTTTTTAGGGGTTTTATGTTATTTTTTAGATTTTATTATTTTTTGCAGAGTTTTTTCAGAGTTTTTTGGGTTTTTTACATTTTGAGGAATTTTTTGGGATTTTTTTATAATTCTTTTATTTTTAGGGGTTTTAAGGACTTTGAGGGTTTTTAGGGTGTTTAGGGGTTTTAGGGTTTTTATGGTTTTTTTTGACTTTTTTAGCTTTTTTAAGGGTTTAAATGGTTTTTATAGTTTTTTTATGTTTTTAGGTTTTTTTAGAGTGTTTAATGTTTTTAGGGGTTTTATGGTTTTCTGGGTCCTTAGTATTTTAGGGTCTTTTTTGGGGGTTTTAGGTTTTTATGGGTTTTAATTGTATTTAGTTTCTTAATGTTTTATTTGTGATTCTCAATGTTTTTAGGGACTATTATATATTTTTAATTATTTTAATGGGTTTTTTTTTCCTTTTATGGATTTTTTGGGTTTTTAGGTTTTCTAGGGGTTTAAAGTGTTTTTAGGTTTTAAGGATTTTATAAGGTTTTAGGGTTTTTTATATTTTACTCGGTTTTAGGGATTTTTTTGATTTTTATTGTTTTTATGTTTTTAGGGATTTTGTGGGTTTATGGGTTTCTTATGGTTTTTAGGATTTCTTTGAGCCTTGGGGGGGGGGGGGTTAAGTTTTTTAGATTTTTATTTTATATTTCGGGGTTAAAAGGGTTTTTAGAGTTTTGTGTAGTTTTTATGAGAATTTACGGGTTTTATGTATTTTTATGGGTTTTTATATTTTAGGGGTATTTATGGTTCTTATGGATTTTTAGGAATTTAGGGTCTTTTTAGGGTTTAATGAATTTTTTAGCTTTTTATCGGTTTTAAGTGTTTTTAGGTTTTTAAGGTTTTTTGTGGATTTTTTGTTTTTTAAAGTTTTAGGGTGTTATTCCTTCTTAGGATTTTTATGGGTTTTAGAGAATTTAGGTATTTTTATGGGGTTTTGGGTTTTTAGGGGTTTATGTTTTCTTTATGTTTTTAGGGTTTTCTAGTTTTTATATTTTAAATGTTTTTTAATTTTTTTAACGAATTTTGGATTTTAAAAAGTTTTTTGAGTTTTTAGTTATTTTTTGGGTTTTTAGGTTATTAATGTTTTTTACATTTTTAGCGGTTTTTATGGTTTTTAGGGGTTTTTAGTTTTTTAGTGTTTTTTAGTTTTTTTGGGTTTTTAGCATTTTTTAGGTTTTTAAAGGTTTTAAGTGTTTTTAGATTTTTAAGATTTTCTTATAGTTTTACAGTGTTTTCATGTATTTTTATGTTTTTGGATATTCGAGGATTTTTTTATTTTTTTATGGATTTTAGGGTTTTTGGGTATTTTAAGGGTTTTTAGGTTTTTTTAGTATTTTAGGGCTTTATAGTTTCTTAAAGTTTTTAATTTTTTCTTTGGGTTTTCAGGATTTTTAGTGTTTTTTATTTTTTTAACGATTTTTATTGATTTTTTGTGTTTTTAAGGATTTATTGGGTTTTTATAATTTTTAGGGGTTTTTTGGATTTTTTGGGTTTATATAGTGTTTTTAGGTTTTTAGGGGTTTTAAGTATTTTTAGGTTTTTATGGTTTTATTGGGGGTTTTCAGTTTTTTTAACATTTTAGGGTTTTTAGGTCATTTTTAGGATTATTATGGTATTTTGGGGTTTCTAGGATTTGAGGGTTTTTTGGGTTTTATGTGGTTTTCAGGTTTCTAAGAGTTTTTTGATTTTTTATGGTTTTAAAGGTTTTTTAGACTTTTCAATTCTTTGTGTCTTTTAGAGGGTCATTAAAATTTTTAGTTGGTTTTAAGGGTTTTATGGGTTTTTAGAGTTTTTTTAATGTTTTTAAGGGTGTTATGGTTTTTAGGGTTTTTATGGTTTTTAGGTAATTTTTGGTTTTTAGGGTTTCTTTGAGTTTTTATCATTTTTTAGGTTTTTAGAGGTTTTATGTGTTTTTAGGACTTTAAGGTTATCTTTTTGGTTTTCCAGGATTCTCGCATTTGTAACATTTTTAGGTATTTTTAAGTATTTTTTATACAATTTTATGGTCTTTAGGTGTTTTAGGGATTTTGGGGGGTTTTATGGTTTTTTAGTTTTTAGGTTTTTAAGGTTTTTTAGAGTTTTTAACGTTTTTAGGGTTTTAAAGATTTTTTATAGTTTTAGTGGTATTTAGGGGTTTTATGTGTTGATTAGTGTTTTAAGATTTTAGGGGGTTTTAGGGCTTTTAGGGTCTTTTTAGGGGTTTTGGGTTTTTATCGTTTTAAGGGTTTTAATTGTTTCTGTGTTTTTAAGTCTTTCAATTGGGTTTTTAGGAATTTTTTATGTCTTTAGTAAATTTTAGGCATTTTAAGGATTTTTATGGGTTATAGGTGTTTTTTTTATTTTCAGGGGTTTTAGGGGTTTTTAGGGGTTTAGGGGTTTTTAGGGTTTTAGGGGTTTTATGGTTTTGTCGGTTTTTAGGGTTTTTAAGTGTTTTAACGTTTTAATGTATTGTTATAGTTCATTTATTTTTTTAGGGTTTTAATGTTTTTATGGATTTTAGGTATTATTATCGATTTTTTTTGGGGTTTTAGGGTTTTTCGGGGTTTTATGGTTTTTGAGGATTCTAGGGTTTTTAGGGTTTTAGGGTTTTTATTGTTTTTGGTGTTTTTAAGGGTTTCTTTTTATTATTATGGTTTGATGTTTTTTATTGTTATTAAATTTTTTGGGTTTAAATTGTTTTTATAGGTTCTAGCGGTTTTTAGGGTTTAAAGGTTTTTAGGGGGTTTGAGGGTTTTTTGGGATTTTATGGTTTTTAGGGTTTTTGGGGTTTTAGGGATTTCATGGTTTTCTTGTGATTTTAGTGATTTCTTTGAGTTTTTATAGGTTTTTTGGGTTTAAAGGATTTTAAGTGTTTTTAGTTGTTTTTAGACTTTTTATTATTTTAGGGGTTTTATGGCTTTTAGCAGTTTTTAGGGTTTTAAGGAAATTGTAGGTTTTTTAGGGGTTTTAGAGTTCTGATTTTCGGTTTTTATGGGTTTTATGTTTTTTTTGGGTTTTAAGGTTTTCTTAGGGGTTTTTAGGGGTTTTAGGCTTTTTACATTTTAGGCATTTTTGTGGATTTTGAGAGGTTTTATTGGATTTTAGTTTTTACAGATTTTAGGGTTTTTAGAATTTTTTAGGTTTTTTATGGGATATAAGTGTTTTTATGGTTTTCTTATGGGCTTTAAGTGTTTTTTACATTTTCACGTATTTTTTTGGGAAATTTTAATATTTTTATGATTTGTAGGGGTGTTTGGTATTTTAAGGGTTTTTCGGGGTTTTATGGTCTTTTAATTTTTATGGTTTTTTTAGTTTCATATGTTTTTAAGGTTTTTGTATTTTTAATGATTTTAGGGGTCTAAAATGTTTTGAGATTTTTTTGTGGGTTTTTAGGGATTTAATGGGTTTTAGGGTTTTTATGGGTTTTAGTAGTTTTTATGGTTTTTAGGGGTTTTAAGTATTTTAGGGTTTTTATCATTTTTAGGTTTTATATGGGTTTTAATTTTTTTAGGTTTTTATAATTTTATTCGGGTTGTTAGGGTTTTTAAGGGATTTTATGTTTTTAGGTATTTTTAGGGATTCTTTAGGATTTTTCGGGTTTTTATAGATTTTGAGGTTTTTTTGTGTTTTTATGGATTTTTTGCTTTAGGGTTTTTTTAGTTCTTTAGGGTTTTATGTTTTTTAGATATTTGTAATGTTTTTATGGGTTCAAATGGTTTTTATCGATTTTAGTGATTTTTAGGGTTTTTATGAGTATGCATGGTTTTTATGGTTTTTAGGGGTTTTTATTAGTTTTATGTGTTTTTAGGGTATTTTAATGAATTTCAGAGTTTTAAGTTATTTTATATTTTTATGCTTTTATTAGGTAATTTGAGGGTTTTCTTCCTTTTGAGGGTTTTTTGGGTTTACCCTAAAAATACTAAAACCCTTTAAAACCCTCAATATCCAAAAAACCCATTAAAAAACATAAAACTCCTAAAAATCTCTAAAAATACCTAAAATTGTAAAAAAAAATCCATGAAACCCCAAAGAAATATCTGAAAACATAGAATAATTTAAAACCCCTAACAAAGCTAAAAACCCTAAAAATATCATAAAACTCTAAAACCCCCTAAAAACAATAAAAATCCTAAACCCCACTAAAAATACTAAAATACCTTTAAACCCCAAAAAACTTTAAAACTATAAAAAACCATATTACCCTAAAAACAAAAAACCCTTAAAAAACTAAAAACCCATAAAAACCAAGATATATGATTGTGGGGTTCTTAATACAGCGTTGATCTACATGGGGTGATGCTGTTTCGTTGCAGTGTAGTCAGATCTGGGTGTGTGATGTTGAGATCTGGCTACGGCGTCTGTCAGGTTCTAGTTTCGGGTGATGGTGGGTCCATATTTAGCGACTGGACGACTGCAGGCGGTGCAGAGATCTAGTTGCTGTGGGGTTCTACGGTGTGTGTGGTTGCAGGCTGATGTTGGGTCATCTATTGGGTCTTGGGCTGCTTTTATTCCTTGTGATTGGGTTATGGGACTCTGGGATATGTTCTTTGTAATTATTTTGTTCCATTGAACTTTTGATCCAGTGTAGATTAAGGCCTATGTGGTCAGATCTGTGATGGGTTCCTCTTTCCCCACAAATGGGGCCTGTGTGTTTTTTCTCTTTTTTAATATATGGGTTTTCCCTCAACTTTTTTAGTACCATAAAAACCCCTAAAACCCTCAAATTACCCAAAAACCCTAAAAAAGATTAAAAAACCTAAATAACCTTAAAAAACCATAAAACACCAATATAACTCTAAAACCCATAAAAATCAATAAAAACACAAAAAAACATAAAAATTTCCTTAAAATAAATAAAAATGAAAGAACCCTAAAATCCCTAAAAATCTTAATAAAACCCTAAGAAAATATAAAACAATTTAAACCCCGAAAAAATTAAAAAAAGAAAAAAAACCCTAAAAACCTAATAACCCTAAAACCCCTAAATACACTCAAAATACCTATTTTTGAAATCAATAAAAATACCAAAAATCTCTAAATCCCCATGAAAATTTAAAAAATTCTAGACACCCTAAAAAACCCTAAAATAATATTTAAAACCTAAAAAACTTTAAACCCCTTGAAAAATGTTAAAAACCCAGAAAAGACCCTAAAACCCATAAAATCCCTAAAAACCATAAATAACCCTAAAACATTTAAAAACCCAAAAAATCCATAAAAACTCTGATACCACTAAAAACAATAAAAACCATTTAAACCCATAAAAACGTTAAAAAACTCTAAAAACATTAAAAACCATAAAGAACTCAAAGAAACCCTTAAAACCCCAAAACCCATAAAAACATAAAAAACCCCTGAAACCTTAAGAAACATAAAAACCCTAAAGGGATTAAAAATCCATAAAAATGGATAAAACCCAAAAAACATAAGAAAACCTTAAAAAATGTAAAACAATTAAAACCATTAAAAACCTAAAAAACACTAAATTCCCAAAAAACCAAAAAACCCATAAAAACCATAAAAATAATAAAAATTCCTAGAAAACATAAAAACACTAAAAACCCATAAGAAACCTAACAACCATTAAAAAAATATAAAATCCCTTTAAACCCCTAAAATTGATAAAAAACACTAAAAATTTCAAAACCCTTAAAAATATCTAAAAACACAAAAAACCCAAAAAACCTTAAATATCCTAAAAAACCCTAAAAACCCTCAAATTGTCTAAAAAACTTAAAATATCAGAAAAATCATAAAAAATCCATAAAAATACCTAAAAACGTAAGAAATCGTAAAACCTTAAAATCCCCTAAAAAAACATTAAAACCCAAAAAACACATAAAAGCCCTAAAAAACTAAAAAATGTGAAAAACCTTAAAAACCCATAAAAACAATAAAACACCTTTGAAACCCTCCAAATCCAAAAAACCCAAAAACTGTAAAAATCCTAAAAAAGTCCTAAAATACCAAAGAAAAGTAAAAAAACTCTAAAAACTCGGAAAACCCTTAATAAATGCTTAAAAAAACAATTAAAACCCCTAAAACACTAAAAAACTCAAAAAAACCTAAAAAACCCAAATAGATCCTAAAAACCCTAAAACCACTAAAACCCATAAAAATTCCAAAAAACCTTAAAACCACTAAAACCATAAAAACCAATAAACCTTACTAAAAATCATTTACACCCAAAAAAATAATATAATAATAAAAAACCAATTAAACCCTGAAAAAATTTAAAAAATTAAAACCACAAAAAAACAAAAAATTCGTAAAATCTCCAAAAAACCGTAAAACCCTTAAAATCCCTAAAATCCCTATAAAAGAATAAAATTCTTAAAAATACCTAAAAATGTATGAAATTGTAAAAACGCCTTAAAATCCTATTAAAATATAAAAAACCAAAAAACACATTAAATACCTAGAAAACCTAAAAAACACTAAAACCCTATAAAAGACTAAAAACCATCAGAATCCCTAAAATCCATAAAAAACCTATTAATTCTTAAAAAGCCCTAAAAATATTTAAAAAAATAAAAAAACCTAAAACCCTGAAAACCCTAATAAAATATTAATAACCAAAAAAAACTTAAAACCCCAAAAAACATAAAAATCCTAATAAGACACTACAAACCATAAAAACATATTAAAACCATAAAACCCCCTAAAACATTTTAAAACCCTAAAAACTAATAAAACCCTAAAAAAGATAAAAACTCAAAGAAAACCCTTTGAACCCCTTAAAATGATAAAAACTATAAAAACCAATGAAACCCCTAGAATATTAAATTAACACTAAAAACCCAAAGAAACAAAAAAACTATAAAAACCCTAAATATCCATAAAACACTTAAAATCCATAAAAAACCTAAAAACCATAAAAATCCTAAAAAATACCTAAATATACCTATAGAAAAAAATTCATCAAAATCCCAAAAAATATCTAATAAGCCCTTAAAAACCTAAAAACACTTAAACCCCCCAAAAAACCAAAAAACACTAAAACCTTAAGAAACGAAAAAAATCTCTAAAAACCACAAAACACCCAAAAATATTAAAACACCTAAAATCCCATAAGAACCCTAGAACCACTAAATACTCAAAAAACATTTTAAACCCCTAAAATCATTAATATTCTAAAAAACTATAAAACCCTAAAAACTAAAAAAAACCCCAAAACACAAAAATACCATAAAATCATAAGACCCCCAAAAAAACCTAAAACCCCACAAAATCCCTAAAACCCTAAAAACTATTAAAATCCTCAAAAATCGATAAAATAACTAAAAATGTAAAAACCCATGTAAACCAAAAAACCCCATAAGAAACCCATAAAAACCTAAAAAAACTTAAAATCCCTAAAAACCTAAAATGCTAAATACCATAAAAACCATAAAAAACCAAAACCAACTAAAAATTCATGAAAAACATCAAACTCATAAAAATGTTTAATATCACTAAAAATCATCAAAACCCCTAAAAAATCAAAAAACCCCTAAGAACACAAAAAAAACATAAAAACTCTAAAAACACTAAATACCCTAAAACCCCTCAAAATCTCAAAAAACCCTAAAAACCATAAAAATCCTAAGAATCCTTAAATCACTAAAAACATAAAACCATAAAACCGTAAAAACTCCTAAGTAAACAATTAAAATCTAAAAACACTTAAACCCCATAAAAAACCTCAAAACCTAAAAAATGCTAAAAACCATAAAAAACTAAAGAAACCATAAAAACCATAATAAACCCTAGAAACCTAAAAAACCTAAAAACTAATGAAAACACTAAAAACCAATAAAAACTCCAAAAACCCAATAAACCACAAAAACCAGAAAAAAACTATAAAAAACCAAAAAACCCAAAACCCCCTAAAATCCCTCATAATCCCTAAAAATCATAAAGAACAATAAAAACGTAAAAAATCCATAAAAATCCCTAGAAACATAAAACCTTAAAAAACCCTAATAAATCCTTACGAACCTAAAAGCACTTAAAACCCCTAATAAACCTAAAAAATGATTAAACCCATAAAAACATGAAAAACCATAAAAATCCCTTAAAACCCTAAAAATCCTAAAAATCCTAAAAATTCCATAAAAACACCAAAAACATAAAAACCAAAAAAAACCATAAAACCTAAAAACACTATAAAACTCTAAAACCCCCAAAAAATCCTAAAAACTCAAAAATACCTAAAGAAAACTAAAATAAAAACAAAAAATTCCCTAAAAATGTTAAAATAACTCAAAAAAACCTTACAAATCCAAAAAATACAAAAAAACCAAAAAAACAAAAAAACCATAAAAACATTAAAAACCCTAAAACCACTCAAAATCCCTAAAAACCATAAAAATCGTAAAAATCACTAAATATACTTAATAACATAAAAATCCTTAAAATCATGGAAACCCTAAGAAAACCATAAAAAACCTAAAAACAATTAAACCCCCTAAAAACATAAAAGTGCTAAAAACCTGAAAAAATAGTAAAATCCCTAAAAACCACTACAAAATCTAAAAACTCTTAAAACCCCTAAAAACTTTAAAATACTTTAAAAAATTGTTAAAACCCTGAAAAACATAAAAAAACCTAAAACACTAAAAAATCCATAAAATCCTAAAATCCTCAAAATCCTTAAAAACACCAAAAAACAATGAAAATCCAAAAAAGGCCCAAAAAATTATATAAAAACATTAAAAATTCATAAAAACCATAAAAAACTCAACAAAACCTAAAAAACCAGAAAACCCAGAAAACCCTAAAAATGCTCAAAATCCATAAAAACCCTAAAAATTAAATATCTAGAAAATCCAAAAATACCCTAAGAAATCCTTAAATATATTTGAACACTTATAATGCCTATGATCTTAAAAAATGCTAAAAATAATAAAAAAACCCCAAAACCCTAAAAAACATTAAAAACCATAAAAGACCCTCAAAATTCCAAATATACCTAATACCCCAAAAAACCCTAAGAAAACCATGAAAACCTAAAAACACTTAAAACCCCTAAAAAATTTAAAAAATTTATTAAATCCTTCAAACCCCCAAAAGACCCTAAGAACTCTTAAACCCCTAAAATAATAACAATAAAAACAATTAAAATCCTTATAAATCCCTAATAATGTAAAAACCCATAAAAACCCTAAGACCCCAATTAAAATGTTTAAAACCTAAAAAAATTAAAAATAATAAAGTAACTAATAACTCTAAAAAACATAAAGAACCCTAAAAAGACCCTAAGTACCCTAAACACCCTAATAACCATAAAAACCACTAAAAACCTTAAAAACCCATTAAAACCTAAAAACTATAAAAACACTTTAAAACACAAAATACAATTAAAAACTCTAAAAAACCATAAAACCAATAAAAACTCAATGAAACTCTAAAAAACAAAAAATTCATAAAAACCCTAAAAACCATAAAAGAACATTAAACCCCCAAAAATCCCAAAAATCCCTATGAAACAATTAAAATCTTAAAAAATCCCTACAAACCCCTTAAGAGGTCAAAAATCCAAAAAAATATGAAAAACCCTAAGAAATATTTAAATACCTAAAAACACTTAAAAACCCTAAAAACCTAAAAAACCCTAAAAAGCATAAAACCCTTAAAATTATGTCCACTGTGTCTCTTTTTGGGTTTGGGTCGATTGACCCCTCCCCTCCCTTGTCTGCTGTGTCTCTTTTTTCTTTTTAATAAATTTGGGGGGGCCGGGAATAGCCCGACCCTCACATCTTCCTTGCCCTCAAAACTATAATAACCTTAAAAATACATATAAATCCAAAAAAACCATAAAAAACCTAAAATATCCCTAGAAATCCCAAAAAACATAAAAAACCCTAAAATCCATAAAACCCCCAAGAAAACCAAAAACACTTAAAAACCTTAAATACCTAGAAAACAATAAAAGCCCTAAAAAACACTAAGACCCCTAAAAACCCAAAAAACATAATGCCACTAAAAACCATTAAAACCCAAAGAACCCTTAAAAAACTAAAAGTTTTAAAAACCCTTTAAATCCAAAAAAATGTTAAAAACTCTAAATACCAAAAAATCCCTAAAACTAAAAAAACCTAAAAAACCCATAAAAACAAAAAAAACCCTAAAAATATAAAATCCTCAAACCCCTAAAATCCCTAGAAATCAATCATGTCCTAAAAGGGTCCTAAAAATTCTTAAAATTTTAAAAAAACCTGAAAACCATGAAAACCCCTAAGAAGAACTTCAAAATATAACACACTAAAAACCCCTAATAAACTAAAAATCATTAAAACACGAAAAATGTAAAAAAACTGTAAAAACCCCCAAAGCCATAAAAAGCCCTAAAAACCTTAAAAACCCTAAAAAACCCATAAAACCCTTAAAGATCCACTAAAACTCTAAAAACCCTGAAAAGATCAAAACCAATCTAGAAATCCCAAAACCACATAAAACCCCTAAAAACCCAAAAAATCCTAAAACCCCCCAAAATCTCTAAAAACCCAAAAAACATAAAATGCTAAAAAATTATAAGAATATTTACAGAATTAAAAAACCATATAACCCTGAAAAACCCTAAGAAAACCATAAAAATTAAAAAAAAACATAAAACCACTAAAAAACAAAAACAACACTAAAAACCCTAAAACTCTAAAAACCCCTAAAATCCCTAAAAACCAAAAAACCCCTAAAAGCCTTAAAACCCCTTAAAACACTAAAAACCCATAATAACAATAAAAAAACACTAAAAAATCTAAATAACCTCAAAACCCCTAAAAATAATGAAAAACTATTAAAAACATTAAAAACCCTAAAAAACTCAAATAAACATTAAAACCTAAAAAACCATAAAAACAAAAAAAAACTTTAATACACTCAAAATATCTAAAAATGTAAGAAACCATAAAAACACTGAAAAAACCTAAGAAAACCATACAATCCTAAGAAACTAAAAAATTACAAAACCCTAATAAACTCTAAAAACCCTCAAAATTCCTAAAACCCCAAAAAATAATAAAATCCTAAAACGCCCCAAAAAACACTAAAAATATAAAAAATAAAAAACCATATAGAACCCTTAGAAAACCATAAAAACCTAAAACACATAAAACACCTAAAACCTAAAAATGATAAAACCATAAAATACACTAAAAACCTAAAAAATTCTAGAAACCTAGAGCCCCTTAAAACATTTATAACCCCTAAAATCCAAAAAACTAAAAACCCACTAAAAACTCTAAAAACTCTTTGAACCACTAAAACATCAAAAACACTAAAAAACCATAAAAACCCAAAAAAATCAATAAAACCCATAAAACACCCAAAAAAACCATAAAAACACTTTAAACCCTAAAAACCCTAAAAACCTGAAAATCCCTGAAAACCATAAAACCAAATAAAAATCATAAAAAATCCTAAAAAATCGATAAAAATTAAAAACCCATATAACTATGAAAACCCCTAAGAAAACCTTAAAAATCCAAAAAACACTTAAATCTCCTAGAAACCAAAAAGAAGATAGAAACCTGAAAAACCCTACAAATGACCCTCAAACCCCTCAAAACCCCTAAAAATCATAACACCCCAAAAAATATTAAAAACCCTACACACCAATAAAATTCCTAAAATCCCACTAATAACACAAAAAAATCATTTGAACCCCTAAAACATTAACAAAATGTAAAAACCTAAAACCCTTGAAAAAAATAAAAAAAAACCCCTAAAACTTAAAAAACCCATTATTACCCTAAAACTACTAAAAATCCAAAAAACCATTAAAATCCTGAAAAATTGTAATAACCATAAAAATCCAAAAAATCCCATAAAAATATCTAACAACTTCAAAAACCCTAAAATCCCTGAAAACCCCATAAATAACCTCAAAAAACTAAAAATTCTTAAAACCCCTAAAAATAAAAAAAACTGAAACCCATAAAAAACCCTAAATCCCTGAAAATCCATAAATCCCTTAAAATACCTAAATACCCTATAAACCATAAAAATACTAAAAATTCCACAAAAATCCCTAAAAATCTAAATCACCATAAAATCCTTGAAAAATCTAAGAATAACATAAAAACCTAAATATAATTAATACCCCTAAAATAGAAAAAAAAAATGAACAACCCCCTAAAAACTAAAATGTTGTTAAGAACCTCTAAAAACAATAAAATCCCAAAAAACATTAAAAACACTAAAACACATTAAAACCATGAAAATAATAAAACCCTTTAAACCCTTAAAATGTTAAAAAACTCTACAAAAACTTTAAAACCCTAAATAACTCAACCCCCCACCCCCAAACCATAAAATCTTAAAAATCGTCAAAACCACTAAAAGCCCAAAATACCCATAAAAATACAAAAAAATCACTTAAAATCCGTAAGAATGTAAAAAATCCTTAAAACCCTATTAATATATTAAAAACCAAAAAAATGTAAAACCCCTAAAAACCTAAAAGATACTAAAAACTCTAAAAACCCTAAAACCACTAAAAACCATATAATCTATAAGTCCACTTAAAATATTAAAAACCCATAAAACCCTAAAATTCACTAAAAACTCTAAAAACCCTTTAAACCAATAAAAAGTTTTAAAAACGATTATAAACTATAAAACCCAAAAAAACATAAAAAACCCATAAAAACCCAAAAAACCTAGAAACCCTAAAAATCCCTAAAATATCTCAAAATCCCTAAAACCCATAAAAATACTAAAAAATCCCTAAAGCCCAGAAAATGTAAAAACCCCAAACCCCTAGAACTCCTAAAAATTATTCAAAACCCAAAATTATTTTAAACCACTAAAGAATACTAAAAACCCTAAAAACTGCTTAAAAAATTTAAAACCCCTAAAAATACCTACAAATCCTAAAAACCCAAAAAATATTCAAAAACCATAAAAATTCCTAAACACATAAAAACCTAAAAAACATTATAAACCCCTAAGAAAACCATAAAAAACTAAAAACACTAAAAATGAAAAAAAACACAAAAAATGATAAAAACCCTTAAAAAATAGAACCCCTAAAAACCATAAAACCCCCAAAACCATAAAACCCCTAAAATCCATGAAAACCCAAAACCACTAAAAACTCTAAAAACCCTTTATAACCCTAAAAAGTTAGAAAACCTTTAAGGAACATCAAAAACCAAAAATATGTTCAAAAAAACTCCCTAAAACCCAAAAAACCATTAAAACCCAAAAAATTCTAAAATACCTCAAAATCCTTAAAACCCTAAAAAACTATAAAATACAAAAAATTACCTAACAAAACCTTATAAAATCTAAAAAACCCTAATAAAAGCATAAAAACCTAAACGCAATTGAAACTCCCTAAAAACCTAAAAAACTCTAAATCCGTAAAAACTCTAGAACTATAAAAACCCCTAAAAACCAAAAAAAACCTAAGAACCCATATAAAACCCTAAAATACATAAAAAAACTCTAAAAATCCTTAAAATCCCTCAAAATACCTAATAACTTTGAAAACCATAAAAATTCAAAAAATCCCTAAAAATCCCTAAAAACATAAAAAAGCCAAAAATCCCTGAAAATACTTAAGAAAAACATTAAAACCTAAATATACTTAAAAACCTTAAAACCTTAAAAAACACAAAAACCCCTAAAAACACCCAAAACCGTAAACACTAATAAAAATCCTAGAAACCACTAAAAAACTGAAAACAGTTTAAACGTCTAAAATGATAGAAAACACTAAAAACCTAAAAGACACTAAAAAAACCATAAAAACCAAAAATTACTATAAAATCTCTAAAAATCCTAAAACCCTAAAAGACCATAAATATCCTAAAAAGCCCAAAAAATCACTAAAAATGAATAAAAAACTAAAACCACTAAAAAACCTAAGAAAAACATAAAAACCTAAAAAAATTAAAAAAACTAAAAAGGCTAAAAAAGCTATAAACCCAAAAACCCTAAAGAGACCCTAAAAATCCAAAAAACCCATAAAATTCTTTAAAACCCCTAAAAAACTTAAAAACACTAAATAACTATAAGAATCCTAAAAACCACTAAAAACTATAAAAGACCATTAAACCCCTAAACACTATAAAAAAATTAAAAAACTTTAAAACTCAAAAAAACCCTAAAAACCAATAAAAACCATAAAAACCATAAAAACCCAAAAAACCCAAAAAACCCTCAAAATCCCAAAAAACTCTAAAAAATATAATAAATCATAAAAAAGCACCAAATTTCTCTAAAAATGTAAAAAACCCATAAAACCAAAATGAAATTATTAAAAATATAAAAACACATAAAATCCTTAAAAACCTAAAAAACACTTAAAACCCTAAAAAACATTAAAAACCCCCTAAAAGCCGTAAAAGCCGCTTAAAAACATAAAAAATAAAAATACCCTGAATGACACTAAAAAACCACTAAAAACATTGAAAACCCATTAAACCCCAAAAAATGTTAAAAACTAAAAAAACCATAAAAATCCTAGAAACCAAAAAACCCCCAAAAACTCATAAAAACCATAAAACCCCTAAAAACTCTAAAAAACTCATAATTCCCAAAAGACCCAAAAAAATATAAAACACGTAAAACCCAAAACCCCCCAAAGAAAACCTTAAAAAAATAAAAACACTTTAAACCCCTAAAAACGTATAAAAACCTAAAATTCGTAAAACCCTAAAACCCCCTAAAACCCCAGAAAATACTTAAAATCCTAGAAATAATAAAAAACTAAAAAAGAACTAAAAAACCCTAAAAATTTTAAAACCCTTGAAAAACCTTAAAAACACTTAAAAACCTTAAAACCCTAAATTTACTTAAAACCACTAAAAACCTAAAAAATGAATAAAACCCCGACAAACCCTAAGAAGACACTAAAAACCTTAAAAACCCAAACCCCCTAAAAACCTTAAAATCCAAAAAATAGAAAAAACCAAAAAAACCACTAAAAATTATAAAACGCATTTAAACCCCTAAAATGTTAAAACACAATAGAAACCTTAAAAACCCTAAAAAATAAAAAAATCCTAAAAATAAGAAACCCATAAATACCCCAACAACCATAAAAAACTATAAAAACCCAAAAAAATACCTAGAAACCCTAAAAAGCAATAAAATCCAAAAAATCTCTAAAAATACCTAAAAACATAAATAATTATAATAAAACCTTAAAAGAATAAAAAATACATAAAATCCTAAGAACATAAAAATGCTAAAAACCCTAAAAACACTAAAAATCTTAAAAAACATAAAAAACCCTTAAAACCATAAATCCATAAAAATATAAAAACCATAAAAATTCCTTAAAACCAACCCCCCAAACTCTAAAAACCCTTTAAACCCCTAAAAATTTAAAAAAAAACAAAAAAAAACATAAAATAATTAAAAAACAAAAACAAATTCCTAAAACCCCAAAAAACCTAAAAAGCATAATAACCCTCAAAATCCCTAAAAACCCTAAATCCCATAAAAATCCGAAATACCCCTAAAATCCCTAACAACATAAAAAACAATTAAAACTTTGAAAAACAAAAATAAAACCTTAAAAATAAAAAAACACTTAAAAGTGTAAAAAACCTTAAAAACATTAAAAACCCAAAAAAAACAATAAATCATAAAACCCCACAAAATCTACGAATACCCTAAAAACCCAAAAAATACTAAAAATCCTTAAATTTCCCTAAAAAATTTCAAACCTTAACAAACTTAAAAAACCATAAGAATAACTTAAAATCCTAAAGACATATACACCCTATAAAAACCTTAAAAATTCTAAAACACTAAAAATATGTAAAAATACCAAAAAAAACTAAAACCGATAAAAACCCTAAAACCATAAAAACCCTAAAAAGACAATAAAATAAAAAACCGCAAAGAAAACTCTAAAAACCCTTTTAACCTCTAAAGATATTAGAAACTATAAAAATTCGTAAAAACCCTAAAAAATAAAAGAAACCCTAAAACCTTAAAAACCCTAAAAAACATAAAATCCCTAAAAACCCTAAAAACCCAAAAAAATTCCAAAAAAAATACTTAAAAGTCAATAAAACATAAAAAACCCTAAAAACATGAGAAATCCTAAGAGAAACATAAAAAACTAAAAACACTTAAAATCCCGAAAAAACCAAAAACTACTAAAAACCCTAAAAATCCAAAAACCCTAATAAATCCAAAAAACCCCAAAACCCCAAAAACCCTCGAAATCCAAAAAAATATTAAAATACTAAAATCATAAAAAAAACCTAAAAATCCCTAAAAATGAAAAAAAACCCTAAAAACCTAGAAAACCCCTAAGAAAACCTTAAAAACCAAAAAACCAAAAGACACTTAAAACCCCAAAAAACCATAAAATTTCTAAAAACTCTAAAAACACTAAAAAGACTCTAAAAACCTAAAACCCCTAAAACCATAAAAATCCCTAAAAACCATAAAAACCCATAAAACACATAAAAACCCAAAAAAACTACTAAAACTATAAAAACCATTTAAACCCCTAAAAACGTTAAAAACACTAAAAAATATTAAAACCCTAAAAACTCAAAAAATCATTAAAAACAAAAAAATCATAAAAAACATAGAAACTCTAAAAACCTTAGAATCCCTAAAATCCCTAAAAATCTATAAAAATCCTAAAAATCCATAAAACAAATAAAAACATAAAGACCCCACTGAAAACATTAAAAACATAAAAACACTTAAAACACATTAAAACCGAAAAATGATAGAAACAAAAAAACCCTAAAAACCCAAAAAACATTAAAAAAACAATAAAAATCCTAAAAATCAAAAGAACCCTTAAAAACCCTAAAAACCCTAAACAACCTAAAAACCCTAAAACCCCACTAAAAACTCTAAAACCCCTTTAAATAACTAATTTTTTTAATAAACTCTAAAAAACCATAAAACACTTAAAAAACCAATAATACTAAAATCCCAAAAAACTGTAAAACCCCAAAAAACCTAAAAACCCAAAAAACCCTAAAAATCCCTAAAATCCTTAAAAACCATTAAAATCCAAAAAAAATCCTAAAAATCCCTAAAAACTTAAGAAGCCCTAAAAATCCTAAAAAACTATATGAAATCCTTAAAAACCTTAAAGAACATAAAACCCCTAAAAACATTAAAAACCCTAAAACACTAAAACCCTAAAAACATTAAAAATCCAATAAACCATTTAAACCCTTTAAAACCCTAAAATCTAGTATAAAACCTAAAACCCTTTAAACCACTAAAAAATAAGAAAAAACACTAACCAGCCTTAAAACCCTAAATACCTAAGAAAACATTAAATCAAAAAAACCCCTAAAAACAAAAAAAACAATAAAAACCTAAAACTCCCAAAAAACCATAAAAAACCATAAATATCCTAAATCAGCCACCAAAATCCCTAAACACATAAAAACCCTAAAAACCCTAAAAAAACATTAAAACATAAAAAACACTTAGATCCCTAATAACATAAAAAACGCTAAAACCCTACTTGTAATGCTGGGGGACAAGACCATTTATTAAAAAAGAAACACACACAGAACCCTTTTAAGGAAAAAGAGGGAACCCAGTAGGAACCGAACATCAAAGGCATAATGGCCTTTGAAAAAAATGGCACGATGGACCAAGGGTACAAATCCATTAAAAGACATCATGAACTGAAATCCCAATGGGATAAATCCCATTATAAAACCTTGACCAATGACCCAATACAAAAAATGAAAGCAAACCCTAATGCAGCAGCAAAACACTGCATGACTGTTGGTCAACCACCACCACATAACAGAATCATGACCAGATCATGCCCACCACATCACGAGTCCTGAATAGGCTATCGAATAGCTGTAGGGATTTCCATTCAGCACTGTTCCTAGCAACCTCCATGGCGCCGCATCCCATGAAGTCCAGCTCTCGTGACCCGCCAGAGCCGAAACCGACAAAACCGTCGCCCACTACAACCCAAGAAATGTCATCACGCTTGCCTAAAACGTCACATCCTATGCACCAGATCCCATCGAGGCCACTGATCCCACTAGACTATTCTCATTTGAGTCACCAAAAGATGCCTCTATGATCGTCGCACACCAGATCTGTCGCAGCACAGAAGATCCTACCACCTCGCACCTAATCCAACTGCCTCACACCTTATCCAGCCTCCTCGAACCCGATCTGGCCCCCATGCACTAGATCTCAGTCACCACACACCACAACATTCCTCCATACACATCCCATGCATGAAATGCCGTTGCGCCCATCAAGACCCCTAAAAAAGCTAAAATACACTAAAAACACTAAATCCCCTTGAAACCCTGAAAAAACCTAAAACCAAAAAAATCATTAAAAATTCCTAAAATACCTAAACACATAAAATCCCCAAAAACCCTAAAGGAACCTAAAAACCCATAAAACCAATAAAAATCCCAAAAAACCTTTAAAAACACCAAAAACCTATTTTTTTTAAAAATAACAGAAACCCAAATAAACCTTAAAACCCTAAAAACCATGAAACCCCTAAAACCGTCAAAATCCCTAAACACCCAAAAAACATAAAAAATCCTAAAAAGGCCTAAAATTCCCAAACAACGTAATAATCCCTGAAAACTCTGAAAAACCCAAAGAAATCATTAAATAACTAAAAACACTTAAAAACCCTAAAAACCTGAAAAATACAAAATATACTAAAACCTTTAAATCACTTTAAATCCGTAAAAACCCTAAAAATGAAGAAAATTCTGAAAACAAAACCAAAAAAATCACTAAAAACATTAAGAAACCCTAAAAACCCCTATGAAAACCTAAAAAACATTAGAACACTTGATACCCCTAATAAACATAAAAACCCTCAAAATTCCCTAAAAACCCTAATCCCCTAAAAACCATTAAAATCCCTAAAAACATAAAAAACCCAAAAAAACCCAAAACCCCTATAAACCATCAAAATATCTAAAATCTATAAAGGCCATAAAAATCCTAAAAAACCATAAAGATCACTAAAAACATAAAATCCCCTAAAAACCATGAAAGAGATGAAAAAAACATGAAAAACCAAAAACAATTAATACCCATAAAAATATAAAAAATTCTAAAAACCCTAAATCCATAAAAAGTTCCTAAAAACTAGAAAAACACTAAAAACCGTAAAAAACATAAAAAATCCAAAAACCCCAAAAACCCTAAAAACCCACTAAAAGTCTAAAAACCATTAAAACCTATAAAAAACTAAAAAAACCCAAAACACAAAATAACATACGAACCATAAAAAATATAAAAACCCACAAAATCCCTAAAAAAATATAAAACCATAAAAAACCTAAAAAAAACCCTTAAATATACCTAAAAACATTAAAAATCCTAAAAACCCATGAAAACAGCCAAGAAAACCTAAAATACCTTAAACCAATTAAAGCCCTAAGAAACCTAAAAATGCTAAAAACCTTAAAAAACTTGAGAACCCAAAACACCCTAAAAAATCCTTAAAATCCTCAAAATACTTAAAACCTAATAAAGAAAAAAAATCACAAAAAACATTAAAATTATCTAAAAATTTAAAAGCAGTAAAAACCTTGAAAACCCCTCATAAACCATTAAAATCCTAAAAAACATTAAACCCATAAAAATACCAAAACATTAAACCCCCAAAAAATGAAAAAATGACCCGAAAGTCCTTAAAACACATAAGAACCATAAAATCCTTAAATAACCGAAAAACCCATAAAACCCTAAAACCCCACTAAAAATAAAAAAAACATTAAACAACTCAAACATTATGAAGCTCTAAAATCATTGAAATCACTAAAAAAACAAAAATATTCTAAACACCTAACAAACCATAAACCGCTAAAAACCATAAAAAAAGCCTAAACCCTTCAAAATACCCAAAAACCCAAAAACCCACTAACATCCTAAAAAAGCCGTAAAAATCCTAAAAAAATGTTAAAACCCTATAACCTTGATAAATCCGAAGAAAACCTTAAAAAACTAGAAACACATAAAACACCTAAAAAACCCAACAAATGGTTAAAACTCTAAAAACCCTAAAAACCTTACAAACCATAAAAACCACTAAAAACATTTAAAAACAATAAAACTCATAAAAACCTTAAAACCCACTAAAACCTCAAAAATCACTTTAAAACCATTAAAAATTTCAAAACTATAAAAAAACCATAAGACCCTAGAAAATCACAAAAAGACCCAAAACCCCAAAAAACCATAAATACAATAATTACCCTAAAAATTATATAACCCCACAAAATCCATAAAACCCTAAAACCATAAAAATACTAAAAAATCCAAAAAATACTTATAACCATAAAAACCTAAAAAAAATGGAAAAACCTTAAGAAAATTTTAAAAACATAAAACCTCATAAAATCCCAAAAACATTAAAAAAGCGAAAACCCCAAAAAGCCCTATAAAACCATAAAAATCCTAAAAACCATAAGACCCCATAAAAATATTAAAATAACCTACAGCCTATAAAAACCCTAAAAACCACTAACAACATTAAAACCCCTTTAAACCCCTAAAAATTTTTAAAACATCTATAGAACCTTTAATCCCCTAAAAAACTCAAAAAAACCCTAAAATCCAAAAAATCATAAAACACCTCATAACTCTCAAATTCCTTGAAAACCAAAAAACTATAAAAATCATTAAAAATCCATAAAAATCTCTAAAAATATAAAAAACCCTAAAAACCCTAAAAACCCTAAAAACATTAAAAACCTCAAAACACATAAAACACCTGAAAACCTAAGAAACACCAGAATCCCTAAAAAACTCTAAATACTGTAAAACATTTAAAACCCTAAAAAACCTATAAATTCCCCTAAAATCCTGAAAAAATTTAAAAACGTTAAAAACATGAAAACCCCAAAGAAAACCTTAAAAATATAAAAACCAAAAAAACCACTTAAAATGCAAAAAACCCTTAAAATGTTAAAAAATTATAAAACATTCATAACCCTTAAAAACACAAAAAATCCATAAAACACAAAATTCTATATTACCCTAAAACCATAAATAACCATAATAACCCTCAAAATCCCTAAAACCCTAAAAACCATAAAAAATCCCTAAAAATTATAAAAGAAGTAAAAAAACCCTAATAACTTTTGAAAACCCTAAGAAAACCATAAAAACCAAAAAACACTTAAAAACCCTAAACAATCTAAAAAATATAAAAAAACCTAAAAAACCCAAAATTCCATAAAACCCCGTAAAATCATTAAAACCCCTAAAAACCCTAAAACCCACTAAAAATTATAACACCCCTCTAAACCCAAAAAAATAATAAAAAACTCAAAAACATTAAAACACCTAAAAACTCAAAAAACCCAAAAAAACTATTAAAACCCTAAAACCCCAAAAATATTCAAAATATCAAAAAACCCAAAAAACCAAAAAAATCCTTAAAAATCATTAAAATGTTAAAAATTCCAAAAAACACTAAAAAAACCCCAGAAACCTTAGTAACCTAAAAAACACTGAAAACCCTTTAAAAACCTAAAATTTTTTAAAAAACCCTAAAAACCCATAAAACCATAAAACCCCAAAAAACCATAGAAAACGCTAAAAACCAATAAAAACCACAAAAATCCACTAAAAACTCTAAAATCCATTTAAATCCATAATAACATTAACAAAATCTATAAAACATTAAACCCAAAAAATCTCAAAAAACCCCTTATACCTAAAAAACATTAAAAACCCTAGAAAACCCTAAACCCCTCAAAATCCATAAAAAACATAACCCCCCAAATAGCTTAAAATACCTAAAAACCTAAAAAAACCTAAAACCCTGAAAATACCTAAGAAAAACATAAAAACCTAAAAATAATTAAACCCCCTAAAAAACAAATAAAATAAAAAAACCTAATAAACCGTAAAACACCTAAAAACCCTTAAAATACTTAAATATCAAAAAAAACTAAAAACCCTTAACCCCCCTAAAAATCCCCAAAAAAATAAAAACCCTAGAAACCCTTAATAACAAATGAAAAACCTAAAAGCATTTAAAACCAAAAAAACAAAAAATCCTAAAAAATCCTAAAAGACCCCAAAGACCCCAAAAACCATTTAAAATAATAAAAAAATCATAAAACCTTTAAAAAACATAAATACCCATAAACCCCCCCAAAACCACTAAAAACTATAAAAACACATTAAACCCCCAAAAAGTTAAAAAACTATAAAAAAATAAAACCCTAAAAAATCAAAAACCTATAAAAATCATTAAAAAATCCCTAAAAATCCCTAAAAATTAAAAACCCATATAACTATGAAAACCCCTAAGAAAAACTGAAAAATTCTAAAAACACTTAAATCTGCTAGAAACAAAAAATAATATGGAAACCCAAAAAACCCTACAAATGACCCTGAAATCCCTAAAAACCTCTAAAAATCATAACACCCCTAAAAAGATTTAAAAACCATACAAATCAAAACAATTCCTAACAAAAACAAAAAACCGTTTAAACCCCTAATAACATTACCAAAATCTAAAAACCTAAAAACTTTGAAAAAAAATAAAAAACCCTAAAACCTATAAAACCCATAATTACACTAAAACTCTTAAAAATCAAAAAAGACCATAAAAATCCCTAAAAACTTGAAAAACTCTAAAATCCTTGAAAACCCCATAAAAAACCTCAAAAAACATAAAATACGCAAAACCCCTAAAAACCAAAAAAAATATTGAAACCCATAAAAAACCCTAAAACCCCTAAAAACCCTAAAAACCCTAAAAACCCTAAAAACCATAAAAACCCTCAAAATATCTAAAAACCATATAAACCATAGAAATCCTAAAAAAACTTCAAATATCCGTAAAAATATAAAACACCATAAAAACCATAAAAAATATAAGAAAACCATAAAAAACTAAAAATACTTAAAACCGCTAAAATAGTAAAAAAATTCTAAAACCCTTAAAAATACTAAAATGATGTTAAAAAACCTCTAAAAACCATAAAATCCCAAAAAAATATGAAAAACTCTAAAACCCATTAAACCCTTGAAAATAATAAAACACTTTAAACCCCTAAAACGTTAAAAAACTCTAAAAACATTTAAAACCATAAAAAACACAAGCCTACCAAAACTCCCCCAAAATCATAAAACCCTAAAAACCGTCAAAACCACTAAAAGCCCAAAATACCCAAAAAATTGAAAAAATTGCTTAAAATCCATAAGAATGTAAAAAATAATTAAAACCCTATGAATATATTAAAAACCCACAAAACATAAAAACCCTAAAAACCTAAAAAACAATAAAAACACTAATAAACCCTAAAACCAATAAAAACCAAATAAACCATAAACCCCTAAAAATCATAAAACCAATAAAACCCTAAAAAACAACTAAAAACTACAAAAACCCTTTAAACCCACAAAAACTTTTGAAAACTATAATAAACTATAAATCCCAAAAAACTAAAAAAACCCAAAACAACCTAGAAACCCTAAAAAACCATAAAAAATATCAAAATCCATAATAAAAATAAAAAACCTAAAAATTCCCTAAAACCCCTAAATATGTAAATACCCCAAAACCCTAAGAACCCCTAAAAAATATTAAAAACCCAAAATTACATAAAACCACTAAAAAACTAAAAAAATACTAAAAACCCTAAAAACTGATTAAAAAATTAATAACCATTTTAATCCAAAAATAATTTAAAAACTCTAGAAAATGTTTAAACTATAAAAAATTAAAAAATAACCCTACCCCCCCCCCAAAGCATAAAACCCTTAAAAACACTAAAAACCCTAAAACCCTTAAAAATACCTAATAACCCTAATAACCCAAAAAATACATAAAAACCCTAAAAATTCCTAAACACATAAAAACCCAAAAAACATTGAAAAACCCTAAGAAAACCACATAAAACTAAAAACACTAAAAACCCAAATAAACATAAAAAATGATAAAAAACCATAAAAAATTTAAAACCTCTAAAAATCATAAAACCACCAAAAACCATAAAACCCCTAAATACTATGAAATCCCAAAAAACCCACTAAAAACTATAAAACCCTTTATAAACCTAAAAAAGTTAACAAAGTCTTTAAGGAACATCAAAAACCCAAAAATATTCAAAATTCCCCATAAAACCCTAAGAACCATAAAACCCCCAAAAACATCATAAAACCCCTCAAATCCCCAAAACCTTAAAAAACTATAAAATCCAAAAAATTACCAAACAAAACCATAAAAACTCTAAACAACCATAATAAAACCTTAAAAACTTAAAAGTAAGTGAAACTCCAAAAAATCTAAAAAACTCTAAAAACCCTAATAACCCTAATAACCCTAAAAACCCTAGAACTATAAAACCCCTAAAAACCACAAAACCCCTAAGAACCCATAAAAACCCTATAATCCATTAAAAACTATAAAAATCCTTTAAACCCTCAAAAAAATTAAGAACTCTAAAAAACCTTAAATCCCCCAAAATCCCTAGAAAACCATAAAGGCCGAAAAATCCATGAAAATCCCTAAAAACATAAAAACTGTAAAAACCCTGAAAATACCTTAGAAAAACATAAAAACCTAAAAACTCTTAAAAACCGTAAAACCCTAAAAACACTAAAACCCCTAAAAAACAAGAAACCGTAAAAAACAAATAAAAATCCTTAAAACCACTAAAAAATAAAAACAATTTAAACCTCTAAAATGATAAAAAAAACTCTAAAAACCTTAAAGACACTAAAAACAAAAAAACCTTAAAAACCAAAAAGAACTATAAAAAATCTAAAAATCCTAAAACCCACAAAATCCCTAAAAACCCTAAAAAACCATAGAAATACTAAAATGCCCCAGAAATCACTAAAACTGAAAAAAAAAACTAAAAACCCTAAAAAAAACCTAAGGAAAATAAAAAACCAAAAAAAATTAAAAAAACCAAAAAGACTAAAAATTCTATAAACCCTAAACCCCTAAAAAGACCCTTAAAATTCTAAAAACCCAAAAAAATCATTAAAACCACTAAAAACCTTAAAACCCCTATAAACCTATAAGACCACTAAAAATCACTAAAAACTCAAAAAGACCATTAAACCCATAAACACCATAAATTTTTTTAAAAACTTTAAAACTCAAAAAAACCCAAAAAAATCCATAAAAACCATAAAAACCCAAAACCCCCAAAAAAACTCAAAATCCCAAACAAATCTAAAAAATCATAAAAATCCTAAAAAGTAAAAAACATCCCTAAAAAGTAAAAAACCCTTAAAACCAAAAAGAAATCATTAAAATCCTAAAAAAACTAAAATCCTTAAAAAACTAAAACACACTTAAAACCTCAAAAAACATTAAAATACCCTAAAAACCATAAAATATTCTTAAAAACATAAAAAACCAAAATACCCTCAATGATCCTAAAAACCCAAAAAAAACTATGAAAACCATTTAAACTCCAAAAAATGTTAAAAACTAAAAAAACCATAAAAATTCTAAAAACTGAAAAAACCCTAAAACTCATAAAAACCCATAAACCCCTAAAAACTCTAAAAACCCATAAATACCTAAAAACCAAAAAAATATAAAAAAGTGTATAACCTGAAAACCCCCAAAAGAAAACATTAAAAACATAAAATCAATTTAAACCCCTAAAAATGTATAAAACTCTAAAACTCCAAAAAACCCCTAAAAATTCCTAAAACCCCACAAAATACCTAAACTCCTAGAAATAATAAAAAACCAAAAAAGCACTAAAAACCCTAAAAATTTAAAAAAACTTGAAAATCCTTAAAAACACTTAGAAAACATTAAAAACCTAAATTCACATAAAACCACTAAAAACCTAAAAATATAAAACCCCTAAAAACCATAAGAAGACCCTAAAAACCTTAAAAACCCAAAGCCCCCTAAAAACCTTAAAAGATTAAAAACAGATAAAAATCACTAAATAGTCTACAACTCATTTAAACCCCTAAAATGTTATAACACTCTAGAAACCTTAAAACCCCTAAAAATTCATAAAAACTCCAAATAATAAAAAACCCATAAAAACCCTAACAACCATAAGAAACTATAAAAACCCAAAAAATTCCCTAGAAACCCTAAAAACCCATAAAATCCAAAAAAATCCCTGAAAATACCTAAAAACGTAAAAATAATAATAAAAAACATAAAAAACAATAATAAAACCTTAAAGTACTAAAAAACACACAAACTCCCAAAAACATAAAAATGCTAAAAACCCTAAAAACACTAAAACCCCTAAAAACATAAAAACCCAAAAAACCCTAAATCCATAAAAAATATAAAAACCATAAAAAATACTTAAAACCAAAAAAACCCCAAAAAATTATAAAAACCTTATATACCCCTAAAAATTCTAAAAAAATCAAATAAAATTGTAAAACCATTAAAAACTAAAAAAAAATCCTTAAAACCAAAAAAAAACTAAAAAGCATAATAACCCTCAAAATCCCAAAAATCCCTAAAACCCATAAAATCCTAAATATCCCTAAAATCCCTGACAATATAAAAAACCATTGTAACCTTGAAAACCCCAAATAAACCCTTAAAAATCAAAAAACACTTAAAATTGTAAAAGAAAACCTTAAAAACTTTAAAAACACAAAAAACACAAAAAACCATAAAAACCCAAAAAAATATATGGATACCCTAAAAACCAAAAAATACTAAAAATACTAAAAATACTTAAAATTCCCTAAAAAGGTAAAAACCCTAAAAATATTGAAAAACTATAAGAATAACTTAAAATACTAAAGACACATAAACAATATAAAAACCTTAAAAATGCTAAAAGCACTAAAAATGTAAAAATAACTTAAAAAGAGAATAAAACTAAAAACCCCAAAGAAAACTCTAGAAAACCTTTTAGACCTTAAAAATATTTTAACTATAAAAATCCTTAAAACCCTAAAAAAATATAAAAAATCCCTAAAACCCTCAAAACCCTAAAAAACTCAAAATCCCTAAAAAACCTAAAAAACCAAAATATTCCAAAATATTCTTAAAATTCAATTAAAACATAAAAAACAATAAAAACATTAGATAACCTAATAAAAACATAAAACAAGCTAAAAACACTTAAAATACCCAAAAACCCAAAAATTGAAAAAAAACCCTAAAAACCAAAAAACCCTAATAAATCCTAAAAACCGTAAAAATCCTCAAAATAAAAAAAAACCTAAAACATAAAAATTCCTAAAAATGAAAAAAACCCTAAAAACTTAGAAAAAACCTAAGAATACCATAAAAACCAAAAAACACTTAATACACCAAAAAACAAAAAAAAAGCTAAAAACTCTAAAAAGACTAAAAAGACTCTAAATACCCGAAACCCCTGAAACCCTGAAAACCCCTAAAAACCATAAAAATCCAAAAAACACATTAAAAAACACTACTAAAACTAAAAAAAATTAAAACCCCTAAAAATTATGAAAAGAATAAAAACATTAAAACCTTAAAAAAATCAAAAAAAATCAAAAAAAACATAAATACCATAAAAACTCTAAAAAACATCAAAATCCCTAAAATCCCTAAAAATCTATAAAAACCCTAAAAAAGCCATGAAAATACCTAAAAACATAAAAAACCCTCTAAAAACATTAAATACCTAAAAAAATTAATACACATTAAAACCAAAAAATGATAGAAACCCAAAAAAACACAACAATGCCTAAAAACTTAAAAAAACCATAAAAAACCTAAAAATCATAAAAACCCTTAAAACCCTAAAAACCCAAAAAACCCTAAAACCACACTAAAAACTCTAAAACCCCTTTAAATAACTAGAAATGTTAATAAACTCTAAAAAATCATAAAATAATTAAAGAAAAAAAATCCAAAAAACCAAAAAAAAACTATAAAACCCCAAAACCCCTAAAAACCCAAAATCCCAAAAAATCCATAAAAACCATTAAAATCCCAAAAAAAAATCCCTAAAAATCCCTAAAAACATAAGAAGCCTTAAAATCCTAAAAACCCATTATAAAACCTTAAAAACCAAAAAGAACATAAAACCCCTAAAAACCTAAAAAACGCTAAAACACTAAAAACCACTATAAATCCTAAGAACCCTTTAAGCCTTTAAAAAATAAGAAAAAACACTAAAAAAGATTAAAACCCTAAATACCTAAAAAAAATTAAATCCCAAAAAAAACCCAAAAAAACATACAAAACCATAAAACCCTAAAAATCCTTAAAAACCATAAAAAATCATAAATATCCTTAATTAGCCACCAAAATCCCTAAACACATAAAAACCCTAAACAACCCTAATAAAACATTAAAAACATAAAAACAATTAAAACCAAAATTACATAAAAATGCTAAAACCCTACTAATAATGTTTAGGGGAAAGCCCCTTTATTAAAAAATAAACACACACAGACCCCTTTTAAGGAAAAAGAGGGAATCAAATAGGAACCAAACATAAAAGGCATAGAGGCCTTAGAAAACAATGGCTCGATGGCCCAATGGTAAAAATCCGTTAAAAGACATAATGACCCAATATCTCAGTGGGATAAATAAAATTATAAAACCATGCCCAATAACCCAATACAAAAATGGAAGAAAACCCTAATGTAGTAGCAAAACACTGCATGACAGTTGGTCAACCACCACCACATAACAAAATCATGACCAGATCATGCCCACCACAACCCGCGTCCTGAATAGGCTTATGAATTTCCATAGGTGGTGTCATTCAAACCGGTTCCTAGCAACCTCCAAGGTGCTGCATCACATGAAGACTAGCCCCTCGTGACCACCCGCAACTGAAACTGACACAACAGCCATCCACCGCAACCCATGCAATGATGTCACGCCATTCCCAGAACGCCACCTCCTATGCACCAGATCCCATTGAGGCCACTGATCCCACCATCCTATTCTCATCAGAGTCACCGAAACATGCCGCCATGAATGCTGCACAATGGATCTGTCGCAGTGCACCAGATCCCACCATCTCGCACTTGATCCCGCTACCTCGCTGATGATCCGACCTCCTCGAACCCGATCTGTTCTCTATGCACCAGATCTCGATCTTCACACACAAAAACATTCCTCCATGCTCATAGCATGCGTCAAACGCCTCTACACACACCAAAACAAGTAAAAAAATACACTAAAAACACTAAAACCCCTTAAAACCCCTAAAAAACCTAAAACCATAAAAATCATAAAAAAATATCTAAAATACCTAAACACATAAAATCCCCAAAGACCCTAAAAGACCTTAAAAACCCCTATCCCAATAAAAATCCCAAAAAACATTTAGAAAACACTAAAAACCTATTTTAAAAAAAATTACAGTAACCCAAATAAGCCTTAAAATCCAAAAAACAAAAAAACCCCTAAAACCCTCAAAATCTCTAAACACCCAATAACAAATAAATCCTGAAAAGGCCTAAAAATACCTAACCAGGTAACAAACCTTGAAAGCTTTGAAAAACCCAAAGAAAACATTAAATAACTAAAAACACTTAAAAACCCTAAAAATATAAAAACAATAAAAACACTAAAAACATCAAATCCATTAAAATTCCAAAAAACCCTAAAAAAAGACAAATCTGAAAAAACCCATAAAATTCCCTAAAAACAATAAGAAACCCTAAAAATCCTATGAAAACCTAAAAAACAATAAAACACTTGAAACCCCTGATAACCATAAAAACCCTAAAAATTCCCTAAAAACCCTAATCCCCTAAAAACCATTAAAATCCCTAAAAACATAAAAAACCCAAAAAAACGCAAAACACCTAGAAACCCTCAAAATATCTAAAATCCATAAACGCCATAAAAATCTTAAAAAACCATAATGATCACTAAAAACATAAAAACCCCTAAATACTCTGAAAAAGACTAAGAAAAACTTGAAAAACCAAAAACAATTAAAACCCATAAAAATCTAAAAAACACTAAAAATCTTAAAGCCCTAAAAATTCTCTAAAAAGTAAAAAACCCCTAAAAACCATAAAAACCCTAAAAAACCACTAAAACTCTAAAAACCATAAAAACCTATGAAAAATTCAAAAAAACCCAAAACCCAAAAAAACATACAAACCACAAAAAATATAAAAACCCAAAAAATCCTTAAAACAAAATAAAAATATAAAAATCCTAAAAAACCACTTAATATAACTAAAACATATAAAATCCTAAAAACCCATGAAAACACCCAAGAAATCCTAAAATACCTAAAACCACGTAAAGCCCAAAGATACTTAAAAATCCTAGAAACCCTAAAAAACCTAAGATCTCCAAACACCCTAAAAAATCCTAAAAAAACTCAAAATACATAAAACCTAATAAAGACATAAAATTACTAATAACCTTAAAAATATTTAAAAATGTAAAAACAAGAAAAACACTAACCACCCCTCATGAATCATTAAAAATCAAAAAAAACATTAAACCCATAATAATCCAAGAAAATAAACCCCCCCTAAAAATGAAAAAATGACCCGAAAGTCCCTAAAACCCCTAAAAACCATTAAATCCTTAAATAAACTAAAAAAGAACAAATCCCTAAAAACCCACTAAAAATAAAAAAAACATTAAACACCTCAATAATTTTGAAGCTCTAAAATCATTAAAATCCCTAAAAACATAAAAAAATCTAAACACCTAACAAACCATAAAACTGCTAAAAACCCTAAAAAAGCATAAACCCCTCAAAATAACTAAAAAACCTAAAAACCAACTAACATCCTAAAAAATCCTTAAAAATCCTAAAAAATTGATAAAAACCCTACAACCTTGAAAAATCCTAAGAAAACGTTTAAAAAATAGAAACATTTAAAACAACTAAAAAACCGAAAAAATGGTTAAAACTCTAAGAGAACCCTAAAAACCTTACAAACCATAAAAACCAGTAAAAACATTTAAAAACTCTAAAACACATAAAAACCCTAAAACCCACTAAAACCTCTAAAATACCTTTAAACCCCTTAAAACATTATAAACAATAAAAAAAATAAGACACTAAAAACTCACAAAAACACCCAAAAACCAAAAAAAACCATAAATACAATAAATACCCTAAAAATCATAAAACCCAAAAAAAATCAATAAAACCCTAAAACCATAAAAATACTCAAAAATCCACAAAATACTTATAAACATAAAAAACCTAAAATATATGGGAAAAATTTTTGAAAAACAAAAAAAACCAAAAAGCGCAAAAAATCCCAAAAAACATTAAAAAAGTGCAAAACTCAAAAAACCCTAAAAATCCCTAAAAATCCTAAAACCCATAAAAACTTCTAAAAACCTTAAAATAACCTACACCCCATAAAAACCTAAAAACCACTAAAACAATTAATACACTTTAAACCCATAATTGTTTTTAAAATCTCTATAGTACCTTTAATCCCCTAAAAACTCAAAATAAACCCTAAAACCCAAAAAAACATAAAAAACCCTCATAACTCTCAAATTCCTGGAAAACCTAAAAACCATAAAAATGCATTAAAATCCCTAAAACCAAAAAAACACAAAAATCCATAAAAAACCCAAAAAACATTAAAAACCTAAAAACGAAAAAAAACACCTGAAAACCTATGAAACGCTAGAAACTCTATTAACCTCTAAATACTGTAAAACATTTAAAACCCTAAAAAACTATAAAACCCCTAAAAACCATATAAATGACCCAAAAGTCCGGAAATTTTTAAAAAAACCTAAAAACATGAAAACCCCGAAGAAAACCTTAATAACCTAAAACAACTTAAAACCATTAAAAACACTATAGACCATTAAAAAAACATAAAACACTAAAAACCATAAAAACACTAAAGACCCTAAAAATCTGAAACCCCTAAAAAGTAAAAAAATAAAACACTAAAAACCCATAAAAACCAAAAAACCCACTTAAAATGCTAAAAAAACTTAAAATGTTAAAAAATTATAAAACATTCAAAACCCTTAAAAACTCAAAAAATCCATAAAACAAAAAAAACCATGTTACCCTAATACCATAAATAACCCTATAACCCTTAGAAATCCCTAAAACCCTAAAAAACCATAGAAAAACCTTAAAAATCTAAAAGAAGTAAAAAACCCCTAAACCCTTTGAAAACCCCTAAGAAAACCCAAAAAAATTGAAAACACTTAAAAACTCTCAACAACCTAAAAAATACAAAAAACCCTCAAAACCCAAAATACCATAAAACCCATAAAATAATTAAAACCCCTAAAAACCCTAAAAACTTACTAAAAATTCTAACAACCCTCTAAACCCAAAAAAATATTAAAAAACTAAAAAACTTTAAAACGCCTAGAAACTCAAAAAAACCCAAAAATCTATTAAAATCCTAAAACCCCAAAAAATACTCAAAATTTCAAAAAACCCCAAACCCATAAAAATCCTTAAAAATCCTTAAATAGTTAAAAATTCAAAAAAACACTAAAACCCCAAAAAAACCTTAGTAAACAAAAAAACACTGAAACCCCTTTGAAAACATAAAATTGTAAAAAACCCCAAAAACCCTTAAAACCATAAAACCCCTAAAAACCATAGAAAACAGTAAAAACCAATAAAAACCGAAAAACCCTACTAAAAAAAATCTAAAACCCATTTAAACCCAACAAACATTAACAAACACTAAAAAACATTAAACCCAAAAAAACTCAAAAACCCCTTAATCCTAAATATCATTAAAACCCCTCAAAATCCATAAAAATCATAAAAAACATAAAACCCCCCAAAATTGCTTAAAATACATAAAAACATAAAAGAACCAAAAAAAATTAGAAAATCCCTAAGAAAACCATAAAAACCTAAAAACAATTAAAACCCCTAAAAACCTAAAAAAATCTAAAAACCTAAAAAACCCTAGAACCCCTAAAAACCCTTTAAATCCCGAAAAATCATAAGAAGACTAAAAACCCTAAAAAACTCCTAAAAATCCAAAAAAACCTAAAAACCCTTAAATCCCAAGAAACTCTTAATAAAAAATGAAAAACCCTAAAACATTTAAAACCAATAAAATATAAAAAAATGCTTGAAATCCTAAAAGAACCTAAAGATCCCAAAAACCATTGAAAATAATAAAAAATTATAAAACCTTAAAAAACCATAAATACCCATAAAACCCCCCACAACCTCTAAAAACTCTAAAAAGAAATTAAACCCCTAAAAAAGTTAAAAAAACTCTAATAAATAAATAAAAACCCTAATAACTCAAAACCCATATAAATACAAAAAAACCTAAAACCCCCCAAACCCTCAAAGTACATCAAAAATATAAAATCCATAAAAAACCTAAAAAATCCCAAAAATACCTAAAAACGAACATACCCCTAAAACCCTTGAGAAACTTAAAAACACTTAAAACACATAAAAAACAAAAAAATCATAAATACCCTAAAAAATTTTAAAACCATAAAATCCCTCAAAAAACCTTAAAAACTCATAAAACCCACAAAACCGACTAAAAACTCTAAAAACACTTTCAACCCTTAAAATTGTTAAAGAATATAAAAAACATAAAAACCCTAAAAACTCAAGAAACCCAAAAAACCATAACCCCCCCCCCCCCAAATTATAAAAAACCTCAAACCCCCCAAAATCCCTAAAACCCCTAAAAACCTAAGAAAAACATAAAAACCAAAAAAAAACATAAAACCCATATATACCCTAAAAAACACTAAAACTCAAAAATATCCCAAAAAACCGAAAAAAACCGAAAACCCCTAAAATCCCTATAAACCATAAAAATACTAAAAAAGGCTAAAAAATCCCTAAAAACATAAAAAAACCTAAAATCCATGAAAACCCCTAAGAAAACCTTAAAATGATAAAAAAACATAAACTTCCTAAAAATAAAAAAATGAAAAAAACCCTAAAAAACTAAAAATACCCTAAAAACCATAAAACCCCCTAAAAACCATAAAAACCCTAAAACCCAAAAAAACACTCTAAAAACATTTTGAATCCATAAAAACGTTAAAAAACACTTAAATACCATAAAATTAAAAAAAAAATCAAAAAAACCATAAAAACTGTCAAACCATAAAACCCTAAAAAGACATAAAAAACATAAATAAGCACTAAAAATCCTTAAAATTTAAAAAACCATAAAAACCATAAAATAACTTAAATAAACCATATAACATAAAAACATTTAAAACCCCTAAAAGACTAAAAAACACTAAAACCCCTAAAACACCTAAAAACCATAAATCCATAACAAACTTAAAAACCCGAAAACCCATAAAAACTCTAAAAACCACTATAAACTATAAAAAATGTTTAAATAATAAAAAATCTAAAATCCCAAAGCATCCTAAAAAACTCAAAAAACACTCTAAAAACAAAAAAAAATAAAACCCTAAAAACCCTAAAAAACCACTAAAAATCTGTAAAAACCATAAAATCTTAAAAAATCGTAAAAATGCCAAAAACATTAAAACATTCAAAACATTGAAAAACCTTAATAAAATATTAAAAAAATAAAACAATGAAACCCCAAAAACCCTAATAAATTTTCAAAACCCTAAAAACCACTAAAACTCCTAAAAAACTCCATAACCCTCAAAATCCATAAAAACCCTAAAACACATAAAAGTCAAAAAAATCCCTAAAATTTCTAAAAAAACATTAAAAACCCAAAAAAACATTCATATAATTAAGAAAACATAAAACATTAAATCACTAAAAACCGCTAAAAATCTAAAAAACTCTAAAACTCTAAAAAGTCCCTAAAACCCGAAAACACCAAAAAAATCCATAAAGCCCCGTAAAAATAATAAAAACCCCATAAAAACCCTAAAACCCCACCAAACACTCTAACAACTATTTAAACCCCTAAATTTTTTAAAAACTCTAAAAAAATTAAAACCCTAAAAAACTAAAGAAACAAAACAACCCAAATAAACATAAATACCCTAAGAACCTAAAAAATCCATAAAATCGTCAAAATCCAAAAAACCCCTAAATACAATAAAAATACTATAAAATCCGTAAAAACCCTAAAAACATAAAAAACACTAAAAGACATGAAATAACCTAAAATCCCATAAAAACATAATTTTTTTTAAAACTAATAGAAAACTAAAAACCCAAAAAACCATAAATTCCCACAAAATCTGTAAAAAACATAAAACCCCCAAAAATACTAAAAAATCCATAAAAGCTCACAAAAACGTAAAAATACCTAAAAACATGAAAATATCTAAGAAAAACATAAAAAAATAAAAGCACTTAAAACCCTTAAAAAACCTAAAAAACCTAAAAAAACCAAAAAAATCCCTAAAAACCATACAAAACCCTAAAACTAAAAAAATCCTTAAAAACCGTAAAAACCACTAAAAATTATAAAACCCTTTAAAGCCATAAATTCATTAAAAACTCTTGAAAAACATAAAAACCATAAAAAATATAAAACCCCTAAAAATCCAAAAGAGCCATAATTCACTAAAAACCCTAAATACTCTCAAAATCCAAAAAAATCATAAAAAATCATTAAAAAACCTAAAATATCCATAAATCCATTATGTACCTAGAAACCCTGAAAACCCCAAAGAAAACATTAACAAATTAAAAACACATAAAACCCATAAAATCCTAAAAAAGCACAAAAAACAAAAAAAATACCCTAAAACCCTATAAAACCCTAAAATCCCTAAAAATCCTTAAAACCCATAAAAATCATAAAATCCTAAAGAAGCACAAAAAATATCTCAATCCATAAAAACCCTAAATACCCTGAAAAACTAAATAAAAAAAATTAAAAACCTAAAAACATTGAAAAGCCCTAAAAAATCTAAAAAACACTAAAAACTCAAACATACCCTAAAAGACTCTAAAAACCCAAAAAACACCTTAAAACCATAAAAACCCATATAACATTAAAAACCCCCAAAAACCAATAAAAACCCACAAAACCAATAAAATATAAAAACCCTTTAAACCCCTAAAATCTTTACAAAGCCCCTAAAAACCCATTAAAATATAAAAACCACTAAAAACATGAAAAAAACTTTAAAACCCTGAAAACATTAAAAACATTAAAAAAACAACACCCTAAATTTTTTAAAAAAACCTCTTAAAACCCAAAAAACATAAAGAACATAAAAATCCTAAAAACTCTCAAAATCCATAAAAATCCTAAAACCCATAAAAATTATAAAAAGGCCATAAAAATCCCTAATAACAAAAAAACATTAAAATCCAATAAAAACACAACAAAACCACTGAAAATCTAAAAACACTTGAAACCCCTAAAACCATTAAAAAAAATATAAAAACCTTAAACACCCTAAAAAACTCAAAAAACCCTAAATTCCCCAAAAACCTTAAAAAACATTAAAATATTAAAAACACTAAAACCCACAAAATCTCTAAAATCCTTAAAAACCAACAAAAATCTTTAAAATCCCTAAAAACCATGAAAACCACTAAGAAAACCTTAAAAACCTAAAACTAATTTAAACCCCTAAAAATAACCAAAAACCCCTAAAAACCATAAAACCCCCTAAAAACATAAAACACCCGAAAACCACATAAAATCCCTAAATTCCACTAAAATATGTAAAAACACATTAAACCCATAAAAATGTTAGAAACTTTAAAAAACCATTAAAATACTCAAAAACCCCTACACACTCACAAAACCATAAAAACCATTCACCCCTAAAAAACATAAAACCCTAAGAATTCTTAAAAACCAGAAAAAATCTCAAAAATACCTAAAAATGTAAAAACCCATAAAATCCTTTAAAACCATTAAGAATTCATTAAAATCTTAAAAAATATAAAACCCAAAAAATCTTAAATGCAATAATAGTCCTAAAATCCCTAAAACCCATAAAAACCATCATAATACCTAAAATCACTGAACACCATAAAAATCCTAAAAAACCCCTAAAATACCTAAAAATACAAACAACCCTAAAAATCTTTAGAAATCCTATAAACCCACAGTTGTCCCAAAAAACAATATAACTTCTAAAAACCATAAAACTCCACCAAAAACCCATAAAACCCATTAAAAACTATAAAACCCAACAAACCCCTAAAAGCATTAAATATCTATAAAAAGATAAAAATCCAAAAACACCCTAAAACCCCAAAAAAAATCCTAAAAACCACTAAAACCCCTCAAAATCCTTAAAAACTATTAAAATCCTAAAAACCCTAAAAATCCCTAAAAATGATAAAAATACTAAAAAGAGGTAAAAATCCCAAAAAAACCTATAAACCCTAAAAATTGTAGGAAATCCTCAAAAACATAAAATTACTTAAAACCTCTTAAAATGCTAAAAAATGCAAAAAACCCCAAAAACAAAAAAAGAATACAAACATAAAACCCCTAAAACCCCTTAAAACCCACAAAACCACTAAAAAATATAAAAACCCTTTAAACCCCTAAACACATTAAAAAATTCAAAAAAAAACAAAAAACCCCTAAAAAAACAACAACAAAAACCAAAAAAACCAAAAAATCCCTAAAATCCTAAAAAAACCTCAAAATCCCTAAAAATCCTAAAAACCCATAAAAATATTAAAAAATCCTTAAAAAACAAAAAAAACCAAAAAACCATGAAGAAAAATAAAAAAAAACTAAAAACCCAAAAAAACACTTAAAACATGTAAAAAACCATAAAAACAGTAAAAACCTAAAAACCCTAAAAACCCTAAAAACCCAAAAAATCCCTAAACACCCAAAAAATTTAAAACCCATATAAACCTAAAGGACCCCTAAAAAAATTTTAGTATACTAAATAATTTTAGACAACTAAAAACATAACAAGACTCTCAAAACCATTAAAAACACAAAAAAACTCAAAACACTAAAAACCATAAAAATATAAAAACCCTAAAAACCCTTAAAATTCCTAAAAACCCTAAAAACACATAAAAATTCTAAAAGGCCCTAAAATCCCAAAAATATTAAATACCATAAACCCCTAAAAATCCTTAAAAAACCCAGAAAAACAAAAAAACACTTAAAACCCTAAAAACACTAAAACCCCTTAAAACCCCTAAAAATCATAAAATCCTCTAAAAACCATAAAACCTCCTAAAAACTAATAAAAGCGATAAAACCACACTAAGAGTCCTTTAAAACCCTAAGAACCAAGAAAACCATAAAACCCTCAAAACCATCAAAACCATCAAAACCATCAAAATCCCTAAAACCCCCAAAACTGTTAAAACCATAGAAGACCAAAAAAATCCCTAAAAATCCCTAAAAAAATAAACACCCCTAAAAACCATAAAAACCATAAGAAAAACCAAAATTCATTAAAACATTTAAAACCCCTAAAAACCTAAAAATTCTAAAACCCTTAATCACTAAAAACCCTAGAAACCTCAAAATACCTAAATATCCTAAAAATCATACAATCCTAAAAAATCCAAAAAACCTAAAAAAACCAGAAAAATCATGAAAACCCATAAGAAAACATTAGAAACAGAAGTAACATAAATTGATAAAAAAACTAAAAATGTTAAAATCCCCAATACCCATCAAAATACACTAAATCCTCTAAAAAGCATAAAAACCACTAAAAACCTTAAGCTACCCTAAAAACACATAAAAACCTCAAAACCACTAGAGAATATAAAAACCCATTAAACCACTAAAATCGTTAAAAAAATCTAAAAACACAAAAAAAAATCAAAAAATCAAAAAACCCAAAGAAAACCATAAAACACAGAAAACCCTTAAAATACATAAAAACCCGAAAAACCCATAAAAATATTAAAAATCCCAAAAAATCTCTAAAACATAAAAACCTAAAAACACCTAAAACCACTAGAAACCTAAGAAACACTGAAAAACCCAAAAAACCATAAAAACCATAAAACCCTAAAACCCCTAATAATCCCTAAAAGCACTAAGAAACCACAAAAATCATAAAATATCCCTCAAAATTCCTAAAGGAGTAAGAAATCCTAGAAAAACCTTGAAAACCCCTAAAAACATAAAAAATTATTAAAATCCCTAGAAACATAAAAACCCAAAAAACCCTAAAACCCAAAAAGGTCCTAAAACCTTAAAATACCCTGAAAACCATAAAACACCCAAAAACCATAAAAGCCCTAAAAACCCATAAAACTGTTCTAAAAACTCAATAAAACATAAAAAACCTAAAAACTATAAAACCCTAAAAACATTAAAAACCCTCAAAATCCCTAAAAAACATAAAAACAAAAAAATTAGTAAAAATATCTAAAAACATAAAATAACATAAAACCTCAAAAAATCCTAAGAAAACCTTAAAACCTAAAAAAATTAAAACTCCTAAAAACATAAAAAATGGTAAAACCCTAAAAACCATTAATAAATCCTAAAAAACATGAAACCCTCTAAAAACTTTAAAAACATAAAAACCCTTAAAAATCCTTACAAATCCTAAAAACCACTGAAAATTCTAAAAACCATTTAAATTCCTAAAAGCATTAAAAAATTATAAAAAACATGAAAACCATAAAAAAATAAAAAAAAAATGCTAAATACCCAAAAAACCAAAAAACCTTAAATTCCCTAAAACCCCTCGAAATACCTAAAAACACAAAAAACCCATAAAAATTCTAAAAAAACCATAAAAGTACATCAAAATGTAAAAAACCATTAAATCCATAAAATACCTTAATAAAAGCTTAAATTCCTAAAAACAAAAAGAACCCCTAAGACCAAAAAATGCTAAAAACCCGAAAAACCCCTAAAAACCCTAAAACCCCTAAAAACCCATAAAATCCCTAAAAACCCTGAAAATCCTAATAACCCCAGAAAATCTCTAAAAACAAAAAACCCTAAAGACACTATGAAAATCATAAAAACCTAAAAATAATTAAAACCCCTAAAAACCTAAAAAATTCTAAAATCCATGAATAAACATAAAAGACCCTAAAACCCTAAAAAAACCCAAGTAACCAAAAAACCCCTAAATCCCATAAAAAACAAAAAAATACTAAAAACACATTAAAAACTCTAAAATCCCTCTAAACCCCTAAAAAGTTAAAAACCTCTAAAAACATTAAAACCCCTGAAAACCTAAAAAAACCTCAAAAAACCTTACAACCCAAAAAAACATAAAAACACTAAAAACAATAAAAAACCCTCAAACCCTGAAAATCCAAAAAAAAACCCAAAAACCAAAAAAAATCCCTAAAATTCCTAAAAAATTAAAAACCCCTAAAAAACCTAAAAATCTATAAGAAAACCTCCAAACACTTAAAACCCATAAAAACCTAACAACTCTAAAAATCCAAAAACACCCCCAAACCCACAAAAATCGTCAAAATCCCTAAAATAAATAAAACCTCTAAAAATGAATTAAAACCCAAACACCACTAAACACTCTAAAAATCCTTTAGACCAACAAAATTGTAAAAAAACTCTAAAATCGCTAAAACCCCAAAAAACTCAAAAAAACACTAAGAACTCTAAAAAACAATAAAAACTCTAAAACATTAAAAAAATCCGCAAAATACCTAGAAACCATAAAAAACATAAATATAAAATTCTTCAAAATTCCTAGTAACATAAAAATCCCTAAAAACCTTGAAATCCCAAATGAAAATCATAAAAACCTAAAAAACCAAAAAAAAACACTAAAAATCATAAAAACCATACAAACCCTGAAGAATCCTATAAACCCTCAACATCCCAAAAAGGATTAAAACCATAAAAATTCAAAAAATCCATCAAAATCCCAAAAACAGTAAAAATAACTAAAATTCGTAAATATCCTTGGAAAAACATAAAAACATAAAAACACTTAAACCCTCTAAAAAACTCAAAAACCCCTAAAACATAAAAAACCCATAAAAAACGTTAAACCCCATAAAAAACAAAAAATCTATAAAACCATAATAGACCATAGAATTCAGAAAAAATTCCCAAAATACCTAAAAATCTAAAACCCCCTAAAAAAATAAAAAACTCTAAAAGCCCTAAAAACCGTAAAACTCCTAAAAAACATAAAAGCCCATAAAATCAAAAAACTACTAAAGACTATTTAAACCCTTTAAAACCCTAAAAATTCTAAAAAACACTAAAAATATTAATAACCCTAAAAACTCAAAAAAACATTGAGACCCTAAAAAACAAAAAAACATTAAAGGCCCCAAAAAATTCTAAAATCCCTAAAAAAACACATAAAAACCCTAAAAAAGTCCTAAAAATTCCTAAATACTTAAAAACCCATAAAAACCTTGAAAACCCACAATAAATCATTAAAACCCTAAAAACAATTTAATCCCCTAAAAACATAAAAACCAAAAAATTGTAAAATACCCCAAAAACCCAAAAACCCTAAAAATCACTGAAATCATAAAAATCCAATAAATTCCTTAAAATTTCCTAAAAATTTAAAAAACCCTAAAAACCCAAAGGAAACCTTGAAAACATGAAAAAACTAAAAACCCCTAAAACATAAAAAATGATAATAACCTTAAAAGACCCTAAAACCCTAAAACCCCATAAAACCCATAAAACGATAAAAAACCCTAAAACCTCATAAAAAAATAAAACCCACTAAAAAAATAAAAACCCTTCAACCCCGTAAAACACAAAAAAAATCTAAAAACCCTTAAATCCGAAGAAACAATAATTACATTAAAAACCCTTAAAACCCTTGAAACACCCTATAATTCCTAAAAACCATAAAACCATCTAAAAAACTAAAACCCCGTAAAAACCTAAAACCCCCTAAAATCCCAAAAAACATAAAAACCCATAAAAATACTAAAAACACTAAGAAAAACATAAAATCGAAAAAGAACTTAAAACCCCCTAAAAACCCAAAAAATTCTAAAATCCCCAAAAACTGAAAAAACACTAAAAACCCTAAGAAGATTATGAACACTAAAACCCCATAAAAACTGAAAAACCCACTGAAAAACATAAAATCCATTTAAACCCATAAATATTTTAAAAACACTAAATACCCATAAACACTAAACACGGAAAAAAATCCTTAAAGGTTCTAAAACTCTAGAAACTCTATAACCCTCAAAATCCCTAAAAACCCTAAAACCAAAAAAATCGTAAAAAACACAGAAAAATAAATAAATCATAAAAACCAAAAACCCTAATACCCCCTAATAAAAACATAAAAACATAAAAGCACTTACAACACTTAAAAGACCTAAAAATGCTAAAATCCTAATAACATGAAAAACCCTAAAACCCCCAAAATTCTTAAAAACCATAAAAATATTAAAAACTCCCTATAAATTCCTAAAAACATAAAACCCCTAGAAACCATAAAAACCCTAAGAAAATAAAAAAACCTAAAAACAAATAAAACCCCTAAAAGTACAAAAAATTCTAAAAACCATAAATCTGTAAAAATAATAAAAGAAACTTAAAAAACAAAAAACCATAAAACTCCTGAAAAATTAAAAACCCACGAGACCCAAAAAACCGTTAAAAATGTTAAAAAAACATTAAACCCCTAAAATATTAAAAATTCTAAAAATCGATGAAGACACTAGAAACTCAAAAAATCCTAAAAACCCAAAAAAACATAAAAAAATAAAAAAAAAACCTAGAACTTGACAAAATCCTTATAAACATAAAAAACACTAAAAATCATAAAAACCGTTAAAATCCCTAAAAGTGTAAAAAAATACTTAAAATCCTATAACACCCATAAGGGAACCTTAAAAATATAAAAAAACATAAAACCCCTTAAAATCTAAAAAATTCTAATCCCCCTTAAAACCCCTAAAGAGACCCTAAAACCCAAAAAACCTAAAAAATAAAAACCCATAAAACTCTTAAAATACCCTAGAACCCACAAAAAACTCTAAAAACCTTTAAACCAGTAAAAAGGTTAAAAAACTATAAATAAAATCTAAAAACCCTAAAAACCTAAAAACCCTAAAAACCCTAAAACCCCTCAAAATCCCTAAACATCCAAAAAACATAAAAATCCATAAAATCCCTAAAAATGTTAAAAACCCTATAAACATCAAAAAACCTAATAAAAACATAAAAAAACTAAAAACACTTAAAACCCCTAAAAACCCTCAAAATGCTAAAATCATAAAAAATTCTTAAAAAATACAAATAAAAAGATGTATTATGAACTCTTCAAACTGTATAAAAATTCACAATCTGAATGGGAGTCGATGGATGATGGTTTAACTTCTAATTATGGATATGGTGTTGATGGTGACCCCTTTGATATGTATTTTTATTCTGATTTGTGTATGGGTTGTTTGAATCTAACACTTTTTTTGTAATGTTTTTTCTTTACTTTTTTTAATTAATTTGGGTGGGGGAAAACATGCATGGTTCCGAGCCTAATATTCTATAAAACCCCTCAAAATCCCTAAAAACAATTGAAAACAATTAAAATCCTAAAAAACCCAGATAAATCCCTAAAAATGTAAAAACCCTAAAACCATTGAAAAACCCTAAGAAAACCATAAATATATGAAAAACTAAAAACATATAGAAAACATAAAAACACCAAATACCCTAAAAGACCCTAAAACCCTAAAACCACTAAAATCCAAAAAACCCCTAAAACCCATAAAATTTCTAAAAACCGATAAAACCACAAAAATAATTAAAAACTCTAAAAACCCTATGAATACCTAAAAATGTAAAAAAACATGAAAAACCCTTAAAATACCAAAAGTCCCAAAAAAACCAATAAAATAAAAAAACACTAAAAAACCTCAAAATCCCTAAAAACCCAAAAAATATAAAAATATTAATAAATACCTAAAAATCCCAAAAAATTTAACTAACCCTAAATTTTTTGAAAAACCCTAAGATAAACATAAAAACCTAAAAATAGTTAAAACCCCTAAAAACATAAAATTTCTAAAAGCCCTTAAAGACCCTGAAAAACCTAAAACCCTTATAAACCATTAAAGTCCCTAAAAACAGATAAAAACCTTAAGCAACCACTAAGACCTTCAAAAACCCATTAAACCCATAAAAACATTAAAAAGCTATAAAAAACCATAAAACCGCTAAAAAATGAAAAAAAAACTAAAACCTAAAAAACCATGAAACCATAAAACCCTAAAACCCCTTTCAGTGCACAAAATCCCTAAAAACCCAAAAAACCATAAAAATCCTAAAATCACAAAGCATCCCAAAAAAATACAAAACCCTAAAAACCTAAGAAAACCTTAAAAACATAAAAATAATACAAAGCCCTAAAAAACTAAAAAATGATAAAAGCTATGAAAATTCTAAAAAACCCTAACCCCTGAAACACCTACAAATCCCTAAAACCCTAAAAATACCTAAAACTCTAAAAACCATAAAAATCTCTAAAATCCAAAAAAATGTAAGAAACCTTAAAAAGCCTAATAAAAAATTAAAAACCAAAAAACACTTAATACCCCTAAAACAAAAAATACTAAAACCCCTAAAACCCTAAAAAGTCTCTAAAACCCCAAAAAACCATTAAAACCCATAAAAACATTAAAAACCCTTATAACCAATAAAAAATCTAAAAAAATTTATGCCCCTAAAAAATGAAAATACTCTAAAAAACATTATAACCAATAAAAAACTCTAAACCCATAAAAACCCAAAACCCATAAAGACCTTAAAAACCCTAAACCCTTCAAAATTCCTAAAAACCCTAAAAAAATATAAAAAGCCTAAAAAATCCCTATAAATAAATAAAAACCTAAACCCCCCAAAAAACCAAAACATCCCCCAGGAAAACCATAAAAACCTAGAAAAACTAGAAACCGTAAACAAATAAGAAAACATTAAAAACCCTAAAAATCCTAAAAAAACTCTAAAACCCCTCAAACCCCTAAAAATCACACAAAGACTAAAAAATCACTAAAAATATAAAAAAACCCCTAAAAACAATGAAAGCCATAAGAAAAAATTTAAAAACTAAGAACACTTAAAACCTCTAAAAAACCTAAAAACTTTAAAAGACCCTAAATACCCTAAAACCTCTAAAAACCATAAAACCCGTAAAACATAAAAACACAAAAATCCCTGAAACTAAAAAAAATCAAAAACACCTGAAACCCCTAAAAACAAGAAAAATATTATAAACATTAAAAAACATAAAAAACTAAAGGAAATAGTAAAACTCCAAAAAACCATAAAACTCCTAAAAATCAAAAAACATCTAAAACCCCTCAAATACCCTCAAATCCCTAAAAATGTTAACAATCTAATGAATAACCTAAAATCCCTAAAATTGAAAAATCTCTAAAAATGATGAAAACCCTCTAAGAAAACATTAGGAAACTAAAAACTCCTAAATCCAATAAAAAACCTAAAAATTATAAAAACCCTAAAACCCCCTAAATCCCCTAAAACCCCTAAAACCCCCGAAAGTTCCTATAAACCCTAAAAACTATAAAATTTAAAAATTACCTAAAATTCCCTAAAATCATAAAGAACCCTAAAAACCCTAAAAACCCTCTAAGAAACCCCCAAAACCTAAAAATACATAAAACCCCTAAAAACCTAATAAATTCTAAAAACCCTAAGAAACCCTTAAAGACACTAAAAACCCAAAACCCATAAAAACCATCACACCCCTAGAAACCCTAAAACAGATAAAAACCCATACGAACACTAAAAGCTCACTAAACACTCTAAAAACCCTTTAAACCCATAAAAGCATTAAAAAACTCTAAAAAACCTTAAAACCCCTAAAAACTAAAAAGAACCCAAAACCCCAAAAATACCATAAAACCCCCAAAACCCCTAAAATACTCAGATAACCCCTAAACCCCTAAAAACCCATAAAACCCCTCAAAATCCTAAAAAAATACCTAGTAATCCAAAAAACATAAAAACCCCTAAAACCCTTGAAAATTCCTAAGAAAAAAATTCATAAATTTATTAAGACCCCTAAAATCCTAAAAAATGATAACAACTATAAAACTCTAAAAACACAAAAAAACACCTAAATGCCTTAAAAACCTAAAAACACATGAAACCCTAAAAATGACTTAAAAATCTAAAAACACTTTAATCCCAAAAAACGTTAAAAACTCTATAAACCATTAACACCAATAACAAACTCGAAAAAACCCCTAAAATAAAAAAAACATTAAAACCCTAAAACACTAAATATTCCGAAAACCCCGAAAAATCCCTAAAAACCATAAAAATAACAAAAAATCCTAAAAAGTCCCAAAAACCAAAAAATTGTAATAAACCCCTACAAGACATAAATATTTTAAGAAAACCATAAAAACCTAAAAACACAGAAAACAACTAAAAACATAAACACACTAAAACTCTAGAAACCCTAAATAACCATAAAACCACTCAAAATCCCTAAAAACATAAAATCCCAAACATCCCAAATATCCCTAAAAACATAAAAGAACCTTAAAATACATAAAAAATCTACGAATATCTCATAAAAAATATTAAAACCAATTAAAAACCAAAAAAAATACTAAAAACCCTAAAAAACCACAAATGACCTTAAAACCCCTAAAAATCCCGAATAACATAAAACCCCCTGAAAACCAAAAATACCCTAAAACCCTATCAAAACACTAAATTCCAACTAAAAAAATATAAAAATTCTTTAAACCAATAAATTTTTTAAAAAACTCTAAACAACATTAAAAGCCTAAAAAACAAAATATTACTCTAAAACCCCATAAAAACACAAAAAACCCAAAAAAACCCCTTAAACCCTCAAAATCAATGATATCCCAAAAACCATAAAAATCCTAAAAATCACTATAAATGCTTAAAAATGTAAAAACCTTGAAAACCTCTAAGAAATCCTTAAAACCTAAAAACACATAAAACCCATAAAAAATAAAAAAGATAAAGACCCTAAAAACCCCTTAAAACTCTAAAACCCTTAAAAACTAATAAAAACCTCAAAACCCTAAAAAAATAAAAACACTAAAAAGTCACTAAAAAGTATAAAAAACTCTAAAACCCTTAAAAATGTTAAAAAATGCTGTAAAAAATCCTAAAACCACAAAAAACACTAAAAAAACAATAAAACCCCTCAAACCCTAAAAAGCTCTAAAATCCCTAAAAACCCATATGAAAACCATAAAACCCTAAAAAAAATTAAAACCTAAAAAATCCAATAAACTCTAAAAACCTAAAAAACCCCAAAATACCCTCAAAATACCTAAAACTAGTAAAAACCATATAAATCCTAAAAATCCATAAAAATAGAAAAAAGCCTTTAAACCTTGAAAACTCATATGAAAAACCAAAAAAGAACTTAAAACCTCTAAAAACCTAAAAAAACACTAAAAATCCAAAAAAAGACCCTAAAACCCTAAAAAACTCAAAAACCCAAAAACCATAAAAACCCCTAAAACCTTTAAAACCCCTAAAAACCCATAAAAACCACTAAAAACACTAAAAAATAAAAAAAAACCAATTAAACCCCTTAAAACGATAAAACCTATAAAAACCCTTTAAAACCCTAAAAACACAAAAAATCCCTAAAAACCAAAAAACCATAAAGACCCTAAAAAAACTAAAACCCCTCGAAATCCCAAAAAAACTGAAAAGCATAAAAATTCTACAAATCCTTAAAAATTACTAAAAACATAAAAAACCATAAAATCGTTAAAACCCCTAAGAAAACCTTAAAAATCAAAAAACCCTTAAAACCCCTAAAAACACCTAATAAAACATTAAAATACTAAAAACACATAAGACCCCTAAAAACCGAAAAAACGCTAAAAACCCTAAAAAACCTAAACCCCCTAAAAATCCTTAAAACCCATAAAAACCAAAGAGAATAATTAAAAAATACCTAAAACCCCAAAATACATAAAAATACTATCAAACCTAAGAAAACCATAAAAACCTTAATATACATAAAACAATTAAAAACCTTAAAAATTCTAATAACCCTAAAAAGACCCTAAAACCCTGAAAACCCTAGAAACCATAAAAACACATAAAACATTAAAAATCATTAAAACTAATTAAAATCCTAAAAAATTACTAAAAAAATGTAACGATCCCAAGTTGTCACACTTGGATGGCATTGTCTATAGGTAATTGTCAGTCATAGGACATGTCACTCGTTGACTCTAGGAATGAAAGATGACCCAACACCCATGGGTGTTTTCCAACCCCCCCAATAGACATTTATGTATTTTTAGTTATCCCACCTTGAAACATAAACTGTTACAAAAACACATACAAGGTAGTTTTGACAAACCAGTGGGAAACACATCCCATGAAAGACAACATGTGTTTCCTTGGAAGACCTATGAAATCATTGAAATGGCTAATGAAGTGTTCCCTTAGACCTAATGGGAAACAACACATCATGGAATTCATCCCACATATCATTTATCACCACAAACATGATAAGTCCCATATCCATAATGAATCCTCACAGATGGATTTATTTTTCTATAAGTGAATTTCCGTATATAGAGGACCATACATATGAAAAACCGCAGGTCGGTGATTGAATGAAGTCTCATATGTATGTTGAAAAATCATCCATCAATTTCATTGAATTTTAGGCATTCTATGATCACCAAGAAAATCCCCAAACACACACTGCATCGTCCCACTTGGGTGACATTGTCTATATAGGTGATGATGTATTTTCCCTATAGAAACCCTATGATAGATAAGACATTCCCCAAGCCCACACTGAACCATACCACTTGGATAGCATTTTCAGTAGGTGATTTGCGGTCCATAGGACCTACGAAAAATCCCATCTCTATGTAAATTATTTTTAGGAACACTACATCTGACAAGACCTAAGTTCACATTACCTCATCCCACTTGTATAGCATTGTTGTTTTTATTCAATAGGTCTCAACATTCTATAAACATGAACTAATTACCATCCATTTTTAGGCACACTACAGCCGACAAGACAATCCCTAAGTCCACTTTAAATAGTCTCTCCTGGATGGAATTGCCCAAAGGAGATTTTTGGTCCATTGGACTTGACATGCGACAAACGCTTGCTCAATGTGATCACTTTTTAGGCACACTACATCTGACAAGACAAGCCCCAAACCCCAGCCGAATCATCAGACATTGATGGATTTGTCTAGAGGTTGTTTTCAGTGTCATTAGACATGTCATTGGAGGGATTTGGGTACCCAGTACATGCCCCACTCCAACTAAAATTGATAAAAAACTCTAAAAAATCTAAAAATACAAAAAACCATAAAAACCTTTAAAGGCACTAAAAACCCCTCAAAATCCATACAACCCTAAAAATAATAAAAATCCTAAAAATACCAAAAAATCCCTATAAACATAAGAAACCCTAAATCCCCTAAAAACCCTAAGAAAACCTTAAAAACATAAAAAAACATAAAACTGAAAAAAAAATATAATAACCTAAAAATACCAAAAAACCCCTAAACCTATATAAAACACTAAACCCCCATAAAAACCCTAAAACCACTAAAAACCCTTTAAACCCCTTCAAATGTTAAAAAACTCTAAAAATCCTTAAAAACACTAAATAATTCAAAAAAACCCCTAAAACGCCCAAAAATACATAAAACCCCTAAAAGCCCTTAAAATCTCTAAAATCCCTAAAAACCATAAAAATCCTAAAAAATCCCTCAAATTCCATAAAAATGTAAAAAACCAATTAAAACCTAATAAAACATAAACCCTAAAAAATCATAAAATTCTACAAACTATAAAAACCCTAAAAACTATGAAAAATCCTCAAAATCAATAAAAACCCTAAAAACAATACAATTTCAAAAAAAACCTAAAAATCGCAAAAAAAAATAAAAAACCATTAAACCCTAAAAATTACTAAGAAAACATTAAAACCTAAAAAAACTTAAAATACCTAGAAAACCTAAAAATACTAAAAAACAAAAAAAAACTCTAAAAAGACCCTAAAACCCTAAAAACCATAACATCCCCTAAAGCCTTAAAAAATATGAATAATTTCATTAAAACCCTAAAACACCACTAAAAACACTAAATCCCATTTCAACACCTAAAAACATTAAAAAACTCTAAAAATATTTAAAGCACAAAAAAAACTCAATAAACCCTAAAACCCCATAAAATCCTAAAACCCATAAAAACATAAAAAACCTCAAAATCTCAAAAAACCTTAAAAAAGCCATAAAAATCTTAAAAAATACTAAAAAACCCTAAAAAGATAAAAAATTACTAAAAACCTTGAAAAACCATAAGGAAACAATAAAAACCTAAAAACACTTAAAACTTATAAAAACCTAAAAAATGCTAAAAACCCTAAAAGACCCTAAATTCCCTAAAAACAAAAAAATCCCCTAAAAACCATAAATCCCTTAAACCCCATAAAACCCTAAAACCCACTAAAAAACTTTTAAGCCCCTAAAAACATTAAAAAAATAAATAAACATTAACACTCTAAAAAACTTGAAAATCATAAAAAAACATAAAACCCCAAAAAACCATAAAATCTCTCAAAATCCCTAAAAACCCTAAAATACCTTTAAAATAAAAAACATCCCTAAAAATCCCTAAAACTGTAAACAACCATAAAAATCCAAAAATAACCTTAAAAACTAAAAACACTTAATGGTTATCTATTTGGTCAATCTCATCTCCTTCCCTCATGATGGATCTGGTGTGTTGTTGTGGAGGTGGTTAGCGGCCTTTGAGATTTCTCTCTCATGAACATGTCTTTGATGGTTGGGTCTCCTTCGAGAAAGGTGAGTTTTGGTACCTTCATGTATTCTCCAGTTGATAAGGTAATTTTTTGGCTCTCTTGGGAGGAGGAATTTGTGATATCAGATATAGTTTCTATTCTAGTTGGGATGATAATAGAGATTCATAAGGTGTGATGGTTTTGGTTCTCTTGGTTGGGGTTGATGACTCTTCTATGGTTTATGAGGATTCATTATGAACTAATTCTAAGTAGGTTCCTACTATGTCTAGGTTCGTTTATTTTTTTGAGGCTTTAAAGGCCAAGGATCACTCAACTGCTTCAATTAGGGTGGTTTCAGGTGGTGATTCCTCTAGGCACTCAGTAAAGTTCATGAAATATACATCAATTGGGATGACAACTATCGCAGACTCATATCACTTGATTGGGGTCTGGGGTGATTTTCCTAGAGGATTCGGTTGTTACATTCCTATTTATTTCTTCGAATTGGTGTACTGGGGTTCCTATGGATGGTGGTTCTCCTGGGGGTTCTTCAAAGGGATATGTTTATCCCACTGATACTGAATCAGCTCTAGTAGATTCATATCCAAATGTCTACTCTATGGATTTTGTTTTCCATCCCACCTTGTGTGGAAGAAAAAATAAGAAAATTCTTCCTCCTCCTCTAGTTCTTTGGAAGGGAGCGTCTATGTGGAATAACACCTTGGTGGGATATTTATTATATAAGATGTTGTCTTTTTCATTAGTATCTAGAACCACTACTAATATTTGAGGGAATGACCTAATTGATATATTGTGAAATGATGAAGGATTTAAATTATTTTGGTTTCTTCCAACCTATGACCTTGTTGAGATTCTTTTTAGTGGTCCTTGGTTCATTTAAGGTGGATAAATTATCCTAAGGTCATAGAATCTCGGAATTTCCCTTAACAAGTAATCCTTCCCTTTTTCAGTTTGGGTGATGTTTCATTATGTTACTCTTGAATCCTAGTCAATTGAAGGCCTTAGCTACTTTTATAGTGTGGTGAGGAATCCTCTTTTGGAATTTAATGACATAATTGATATTAATAGAATTAATTTTTCTCTTATTTGTGTGTTAATATCAATCGTGTTGGACCGTACAGAGGAAATTGTTTTTGACTTGGATTCTAACTCTTCCTCATCCATCAATGTTGTGTAAAGCTGGGAACCTAAAACCTATATCTTCTATAACATATTTGGTCACCATTTTAATTAGTATATTAAGAAGCCTGAGGAAAATTCTCATGCGTTTTGGACAAAGGCTACTCCCAAAAAAGGGTTATCAGAAGAAGGAACAACTTTGGTTACTACCTCAGAGTCAGAAGGTTTTTTTGCCTCATCTAATTCTTGGGAAGAAGATTCTAGATCCTAGTCATGTTTCCACACATGGTAGATTTTATAATCCTACTTCTAGGTCTTTGGGTTCTTCTGAAGTGGTTTTTTCATCTTCTTCAGATTATAATCTTACCAAAACATAGAACGATTCTTCCACCTCTACATGAAAGAACCATTCATTTCTTATTGGTAGATCCTCCTCATGAAGGTGATGCTTCTGGGTCTGCCACTATTTCCCATCTTTCCTATAGGGATCCAGTTATACTTAACGGACTAGGTATGGTTTTTGGAGTTACTTCTGTTGTTAAATCTAGTGGCACCTCTGCATATCTAGTTGTTCCATGGTGTTTTGAGAAACAATAAGATTTAACACTCAGTTATGAGAAATCTAGATCTATTCCTCAAGTTTATTATTTTAACTTGTAAATGAATTTTGAGAGAATAGAGGATTCAGTGCCTAGGAATGAGCATTCAAGATGTCATTGGCCTCATCCACTAGGTGGTATTGACTGTGGGATGTCTTCTCCATGCCTAGAACCCCTTTATTAGGTTAGTCCCACATCTTCTATAATAATTGATAATTAACCTAGGGATATACTTGTTAAGGAGGATGAATGTGACACTAAGAGGGATCCAATAATTATTAGACCCAAGCTACATAGTTTTTAACCTACCTCTATTTCCAATGGTTAATTTTTGAGTTTGTGATGTTATAGGTCTCAACACCCTTGGTAAATAAAGGGAGGTTTGTGATCTCATTTTTTTAAATAAGTTGTATTTTATGGGGATTGTGAAAACTAAGGTTTGGAAGGACAATCTCGATAATATTGTAATTAGAATTATGTCAGGTTGGAGATACCGCTCAAACATATATTATTTCCCTTATAGTCATATTAAGGTTTTATGGAGTCCAAGGCTGTTGGTTTTGCATACTCAGTTTGAATTGGCCCAGCTTATTGAATGTCCTATTAAGGATTGTAAGGTGGACTTGTCTTGTGTTATCTCTTTGTTTTATAGAATTAATTCTATTTCTAACTATAGAATAATTTGGTAAGTGTTGATTATCTATGAAGCATCTAGAAATACGAATCCTTATATTTTTTGAGTTATTTTAATGTGGTGAGGTTCCTAGAGAATAGATTTGTTCGTTTTTAGATTAAAATTCATTGATGGAGTATTGAAACTCTAGTATTATGGACTCTAGTTTTGTCGACCATCATTGTTCCGGGTTTAGGTTCTCATGGGGGAAGAGGATTTCTGGTGTTTTGAGGAATCTGGATAGAGACTTAGTTAATTATTCTTAGCTATCTAGAATCCCTACTTCTTGTGATAATTTTATTCCTTTTAGTATTTTTTACCACACTCCTATCTTTATCGATTCTAGTGAAGGGATGCAATTTAGAATGTTTTCATTTATATTTTTTATTCATCGGTCTAATTATGACAAGTTTCTCACTTCAATTTTCTCATTATGGAATGTTGGAATTATAATTTTTAAAATGTACCAAATCTATCTAAGGATTAAGAGGTTTAAAATAGATCTTCCTGATTTTCATGCTCATGTTACTAACCATAATAATTCTAAAATTACCTCCATTATGGTTGACTTATCAAAGTTTCAATCTATATTTTTTCAGAATGTTCCCTCTGAAGCAATTATTTAGAGGGAACATAGTTATAAATATAAATTTAAGGCCTTGATGATGAATAAATCTATCTCTTATAATAATAAGATCAAGATACAATGGATTAAGTAAGAATAAATCAATTTAACCTTATTTTTCAACTCAGTTAAATATATATTTAATTTTTTCAAGATGTTATTTATTCATATAGATGATGGTTATATTATCACTGATCCTATCATTATTATATGGGATATTATGGAGTTAATCCAATATTTATTGGATCCCTCATTATACTTTATATCATAGGGTATAAATAATGGATTTATTTTTAATTCACTCCATTAATTGGGTTGTTTGTGATATTCTGGACAAGTTTGTGGTGCCAAAAGACATCCATAGGGAGTTATTTTCTCTTCATCCAAATAAATCTCTAGGTTATAATGAATTTTATTATTTTTTCTCCCATAAGTCCTGGTATGTGGTGGGAAAGGATGTGACTGATGTAGTTTTATATTTTTTTAGGAATGGAATATTTTTGCGGGAAGCTAATGATTTGATTATTTCTTTGATTCTTAAGGTTCCAAATGCCTCTTCTATTACTTATTTCAGGCCTATATCCTACTAAAATATTATTTAAAAGTGTTTTTATAAGATCGTCGCATCTATATTGATATTCTTTCTCCCTAATTGCATCAATTAGGACCAATTATATTTTATTCATGGGAGTCATATCTCTGATAACATTTTGATTGATCTAGAGGTGATGTAGGGTTATCATCTAGATTTTTTTGTTTCCTAATGTTCCTTAAATGTTATCTAATTTAAGGACTTTTAGTCTATCAGATGGGAGTTCATTTGGAATGATTTATACCTTCTTGGTTTACCTATAAAATTCTCCTCATAGATCAAAACATGTGTCTCCTATCCGATTTTACCCATGAATATAAATGGTTTTTTTCACAGTTATTTTACTAGGAGGAGAGGGTTGATGTAAGGGGGTTCTCTATCTCCATCCATTTTTTTGTGATTTTCTTGGAGTTATTTTTCTCGTTCTAGATTCTATCGTCTATAATTAATGCTTCTTAATGTTTCATTAGCATTGTGTTAAGGCTTACACATCCCATAATTTTTTATGGATGATCTTCCATTGCTCTAATATGGTAATTAGGATTCCGTCTTAGTCCTGAAACATAAATTAGATTTATTCTCTTCCTTTTCTAGATTGACTGTTAATATTTTGATATTCATGATGTTGTTGACTAGTATTTCTTATGATCTTCAGTATAGTGTTGAGGATATTATGCGTATTAGGGGAGGATACCTTCCTATTTACTACCTTGGGGTTCCCCTTATTACTTATAATCTAAGATACATAGACTACATGACTTTAGAGGAGAGATTTTTTAGAATAATTTTAGTTTGGAAAAATAATTTTTTTTCCTTTTATGGATGGTTATAGATTTTTTAGTATGTTCTATTTATCATGCAAGCTTATTGGTTTTATCAGTTGATGTTTTAAAAAAAAGTGAGTATTTCCATTGAATCTGAGCTTATAAGATTTCATTAAAAAGGCCCTTCTCTTATTACATCTAAGGATATAGTGGTGTGGGACTTTGTGATTAGGACTATAAGGTGGGAGGCTTCGGTATTAAGTGGGTTGTGCACTAGAATAAGGTTTCCATGATAGATATGTTTGGTATTGTTTTAATCCTTCTTTTTCTTTAGTTTGGGTTGAATGGACATGCATTTTCCTACTTATTCCCTCCAATATTTGGGTAGAAAAAGTCCTATGTAATTTCTTGTGGACATGGATGAAAGTGTTGGGGCTTCAAGATCATCTTAGAGACAATCCTTCATTTTTGATAGGGAATGGTTCTTGTATTCACTTATGGTTTGATTCTAGTCTACCATGGGAACATATTTTCTTCTCCATCAATGATAGGATAATCTATGATTCATAGTTATCCAAGTTTTCCTCAGTTGTAGAAATTAACTCTAATATTTCTTGGAATATACTGCATATTTTTTCTACTAATCTCTAGGACATCAGGCAGGAGATCCTTTCTTTTAATGATCTTAGAGGAGATTGTAATAGAATTATTCAGAATGTTTAGGAGGTGTTATACATTCATATTGTTTTATATGATCTTAATGAAAGAATTTATCACATGATCTTTAACTTTAATATGTTTATGAAGATTTGGAATTACTTATTAAGAATCTTGAATGTTAAATTCTATTCTTGTTATTTATCTATCAAATTAAATTTGTTAAATTTCTTGTTTTATGAGGATTTTTTGAGAAGTGTTTTGGTAATTCTTGGGCTGGTCACTTTGGTGAATTTTATTTTGAAGGAAAGTAATTCTTGGTTATATGGATTATCCTCTCATTATGGTATATTTATTTTGATGAGGCTTGAGATGAATATTTGATCTAAGATATATTCTTGCAAATATTTCCCTAATAATAAGGTTAATCAGGAGATGGTTTGAACAAGGAACCTTCCAGGTTCTTTTTCTCATGGATGGATTCTGATTCTACTATGGGCTAGGCTAGGAAAGGTTCCATCTGGCAGTTTGTTTTTTGGATGGTGGTTGGTATTCTTAATTATGGTCAGGGTTCTCCTTATTGGTTGTATTATTTGGGGTTTCGTGTTCGTATTTAATGTTATTTGGTTCTAAAATGGTGTTTTTTGTTTTCTATGGGATTATTCTGGTGGGGTTGTGTGTTGTTGGGATAGTCGGGCACTGTATTTTGGTTTTTTTCCTTGGGTAAGGGTTATGGATGTTTTCATAAAGGGTTTTTGAGTTGATGTTTTCTAGGGTATGGGATACTCTGTTTGGTTTATATTTGGGATGTGTGTGCAGGGAGTGTCTTAGATATGGTGTAGTCTACTGTTGTGACTTAATTTTGTATGTCTGCATTTTATGGACTCATGAGGTCACTAGCTGCTGCTGCATATGGTTGTAGGTGGATGTGGGTGGTTCTGTGGTGCGTAAAGGGGCTACTTCATGTGTTTTGGGCCTCTCTTCTTCTCGGTCCTTCAACCAGTTGTTGGTGGCCTTGGCTAGGTTGTTTTAGGGTTGATGGTCGGAGGTGTTGGTGCTAATGGTTATGGTTCTTCTACAGGTTTGAGGGGATGTGTTGGTGGTACATTGGATATGATTATTGGGCTAGTTTTTGGCTTTTGTTGTTGCTGGTTTTCATTATTTCAACTTGTTTCTGGTCGAGGCATGGAGTAGGTCAATTCTAGAGTAGTTTAGAGTGGCGTTATTGGTTTGGTGTGGGATGGTGTTTAGGGTTTTTCTGGTGCAGTTTGTGGCTGCCTTTGGATGGGTTCTCATTATAGGTTGGGTTTGGTATATCTTTGTGTGGTCGATTCATGGAGGGGTGTTCTCATGGTTTGGTGTGGTCTATTGCAGATGTATGCTTCCTCCTTGGTTGTTCTTTGCTTAATTAAGACTCTTTTAGCTACTCTAGTGCTGGATTCAGGCTTAATTAGGGTGGTATTCCCATGAATTGTGTTTGGTGCAGACAACTTTTTTTGAGGCTTAGTATGATTGCATGGTTGTTCACTGGGTGGGCTATAGTCATCGACAACATTGACCTTAGCACTATTTTATGTTGGTTTTGGAGTTTTTGGTTTGGATGGATTTATCAATGCATGTGGTTTCTCATTGTGTGTTGTGGTTGGTTCTTGGTTCTCATTTAGTGAGGTTGCAGATGGTTTTATTTAAAGGATTTTTCTAGGAGAAGGTGGGTTGAAGCTTACTGTTGGAATTCTCATGGATTGGTGGTGTGCAGGGACTATCATTTTTGGTGTCCTTAGTCTAGTTTAGGTTCTTGGGGATGCCTTTGTAGTTGGTTGGTGGTTGTACTGGTGCTGGTTTGGGCTACAGTATTTTGGGGTTCTCGAGTTCTGATGGATACAGGAGTGGAGACGGCTAGTTTGAGGCATGAATATGGATGGTTTGGAATCATTTTAGTGAAAATTCTGTTGAGAAGGTGTGGGATGGATTGTAGGTTTCTTTGTATGGGGGTGGACATTGCTAGGTTTGATGAGAAGGTCACATGGGTGTTCTATAGCTGTTATTTTCTATCACATTGTGTAGGTGATGGTCAATTATTTTTCATTGACTTGGTGTGGAGGAGGCTGAGATGTGCTAGAGTGTGGTAGTGGTTTCTTGTAGGTTTTCTAGGGCTGGTAGTCAGGGGGATGGAATTTTCATTTCTTGCTACTTCTTTATTAGGATTCAGGTTGATATTTATAGGGTGGTGTTGCATGAGTGTGTGTTTTTATGAGTGGTTTGGGTGGTGTCAATGGGTGGGGTGCATGTGTGTGTGTGTGTTTACATGGGTTTGGTTGCTTTGGGTTATGAGTTTATCTGGCAGTGTGGTTTTCTTGTTCGTTTTAAGAATCTTCATTTCCTTTGGGGGTATTTCTAACTAATTTCTTGAGTGCTAATATGATTTCTTTCTATGATTTCATAGGTGGTGCCTCTATTGTTATTGGTTGTTGCTAGCCGGGAGGGGGGATTCACCCCTTCCTCTGTTGGTGTTATGCGTTCTCATCTTCTACTAGCTGCGGTTGATGGTGATGTTGGTTTCCTCACTTGGATCATGGAAGGGCTTATGGAAGCTCATGGTTGTTCCGTCCTTACCTTATTGCAACTGCTGGTGCTTGCGGTATGTGGCTTCTTAGAGATTTCTTAAAATTTTCATGGTATCTTTGCTGCTAGTTTGGTTGTTGTTTCATTGGTGGATGTGGTGTTGTTCCATCATGGAGGTGGCCTTCTCCATCTGGATGTTGTTTTCTTAGAACTTTTGGCGTCACTTGTTTTCTTGTTTTCTTGGTCACTTAGTGTTTCATGGGTCCCTTTCTTGCTTCTCATGGATTGGTTTGGTTGCCCTGGGACTTTGGGTTATTAGGTCAACCATTATTTTCACTCTCGGAGATCTGGTTTATTTCAAATTTTCTTGGATATATATAATATTACTCTTTTCCTTGAAAGAAGAGCTAGAACACATAAAACCTCTAAAAAATTCTACAAAACATAAAACACCCTAAAAATTATAAAATCACTAAAAACCATAAAACCCCTAAAAAACATAAAACCCTATAAAAACTCTAAAAACCATTTAAACCTTAGAAAATGTTAAAAACTCTAAAAACCCATAAAATCCATAAAAAACTCAAAAAAACCCCTAAAAATCCAAAAATACCCCCCCAAACCACTAAAATTTCCAAAAACCACTAAAAATCTATAAAAAACCTAAAAATTCTAAAAGATACCTAAAAATCCAGAAAAACATAAAAAACCCTAAAAACCATGAAAACCCCTAATAGAACCTAAAAAATCAAAAATTATTTAAACCCCTAAAAACATAAAAAACAACAAATTCCCCTAAAACCCCAAAAAACCCACAAAAACACAAATATCCTATAAATCCCTAAAAACTATAAAAATATTAAAAAAATCATAAAAATGAAAAAACCTTGAAAAATCATAAGAAATCTTTAAAAACCTAAAAACACTAAAAACCCCTAAAAAACATAAAAATTCTAAAAACCCTTAACAACCCTAAAAATCCTAAAAACCATACAAGCCCAAAAAACCTCAAACAACACTAAAAACCCATACAAACCATAAAAACGCCTAAAATCTATAAAAACCATTGAAACACCAAAAAAATTCAAAAAAACTCTAAAATTCCTTAAAACCCCTAAAAACAAAAAAAAACCTCTAAACATAAAAAACCAAAAAAACACCTCAAAATGCCTAAAATCCCTAAAATCCCAAAAAAATATAAAGAAGCCCTAAAAATGCCTAAAAATGTAAAAACCCTTAAAAACCAAAGAAAAAACATAAAACCCTAAAAACAATTAAAACCCCTAAAAATATAAAAAATGACAAAAACCATAAAAACCCTAAGAAACCATAAAAACCTAAAAACAATAAAACTCATAAAAATCTTTAAAAACCCTACAAAACCATTAAAATTTGAAAAAATAATGAAAAAACTATTAAAATATTTTAACCCCTAAAAACCTAAAAAACACTAAAAACCCATAAAACCCCCAAAAACACAAAAAAAAACATGAAAACCAAAAACACCCTTAAAACAATAAAAAAAACCCTAAAAGCCTAAAAATCTCTAAAACCCCTACAAACCCATAAAAATAATATAAAATCCCTAAAATCACTATAAATGTGAAAAACCCTTAAAACCCTGAAAACCCATATAAAATCCATAAAAACCTAAAATAAATTAAAACCCCTAAAAATACTAAATAATCCTAAAAACCATAAAAACCATAAAAACCATAAAAATACAACAAAATCCCAAAAAATAATCGAAATCTATAAAAACCCTAAAAACTATAAAATTTATAAAAAGAATCCATAAAAATATAAAAAAACTAAAAACCATGAAAACCCTAAGAAAACCCTAAAAACCTAAGAACACAAAAATCCCCGATAAAACCTAAAAATGCTAATAACCCTAGAACACTAAGTCACCCGAAAAACACTAAAACACTTAAAAACCATAAAATCCCTAAAACCCCTAAAAACCCCTTAAAAAATCTAAAACCAATAAAACCCATAAAAACCCTTTAAACCCCTAAAAACATTTAAAGACTCTTTAAAACCTTAAAACTACCAAAAAATTAAAAAACTCTAAAATCCCCCCAAAAACCATTAAAACTCTAAACCATCTTAAAACCATAAAAACATCATATTCCCTAAAAACTAAAAATCCATAGAAATCATAAAAAATACCTAAACATCCCTAAATACATAAAAAAAAAGAAACCCAGAAAAACCATAAGAAACTCTTAAAAATATAAAAAAACATAAAACCCCTAAAAACCCTAAAAATACTAAAAACCCATAAAATCCCTAAAAAATATAAAAACCATAGAAACCCATAAAAACATTAAAACCCCAAAACACATAATTCCCCTACAAACCCACTAAAAATTGTAAAAACCCATTAAACCCCTAATTTTTTTTAAAAAACTCTAAAAAATATAAAACTTTAAATAAATCAAAAGACACCAAAACCCCAAAGCAACATAAAATCCCTAAAAACAATAAATTCTTCAAAATCCCAAAGAACCCTAAAATCCATAAAAATCCAAATAAAATTCTAAAAATATCGAAAAACATAAAAACCACAAAACCCAAAAAATATTTAAGAAAATTGTAAAAACCTAAAAAAAATTATAACCCCTAAAAAACATAAAAATTCTAAAAATCCAAAAAAACAATAAAAACCCTAAAACCCTAAAACCCTAAAAATCCGTAAAAACCCTTAATGACCATAAAAATCATAATATATCCATAAATATCCCTAAAAACTCAATAAACCTAAATTCCCTAAAAACCCTAAGAAAACCTTAAAACATAAATACACCTAAAACCCCTCAAAACTAAATAATGCTAAAAACACTAAAACCCTAAAACCATAAAAGACCTAAAAACCCTAAAAAAAATAAAATCCCATAAATAACCAAAAAAAACCACTAAAAACACTAAAAACATTTTAGAACCATCAAAATGTTAAAAAACACTAAAAACCCATAAAAACCAAAATACTCAATAAAACCACAAAAATCCAAAAAAATCATAAAACCCTAAAATCCCTCAAAATTAAAAAAAACCTATAAACCCATAAAAATCCTAAAAAAATACCTAGAACCCTAAAAACATAAAAAATCATAAAAACCCCCTAAGAAAAACTTAGAAATATATAAACACTAAAACCCCCAAAAAAATATAAAAATTTATAAAAACCTTAAACCCCTAAAATGACCATAAAAACCCTAAAACCCCCAAAAACCATAAAAACCCAAAAACCAAAAAACGAATATAAACCCCCAAAAATGCTAAAAAGGTCAAAACCCCATTAAACCCCTAAAATGTTAAAATACTCTAGAAAGGATTTAAAACCCAAAAAAATCAAAAAGAAACTCAAAACTCCATAAAATCATAAATAAACCATTAAAACCATAAAAATATTAAAATCCCTAAAACACTAAAAATCCCTAAAAACCATAAAAATACTAAAAAATCCCAAAATATATGAAAAAATATAAAAACTCCAGAAAACCCCAAATAAAACCTTAAAAACCTAAAGATACTTAAACCCCATAAATACTTAAAACGCTAAAAACCTTAAAACCCTGAAAGTCATGAAAAACCCTAAAACCCTAAAACCCCTAAAAAATAAAACACCAAAAAACCTTTAAAAACCGTAACAACACATAAAAACCCTAAAAATCACTAGAAACTTCAAACCTTATAAACCTCTAAGAATTTTAAAAACACTAAAAACTATAAAACCCCTCAAAATCAAAAAATACCCAAAAACCCCCATGAAAACCTTGAAAACCCTAAAAACCTTAAAAATACCAAAAATCCATAAAAAACCTAAAACCCCAAAAAATCATATAAAATCCCTAAAATTGGGAAAAACCTGAAATCCCATAAAATCCATAAAAAAACCTAAAACCATAAAATCACTTAAAATTCCTAAAAAACTCTAAAAACCCTAATAAACCCCAAAAACCAAAAAAACCAAAAAAAACCCTCAAAATCCCTAAAAACATTAAAAATAATAAAAATCCATAAAATCCCAATAAATACCTATAAACATAAAAACCCATTAAAATCCTAAAAATACCTAAGAAGACCTTAAAAAACTAAAAACAAATAAAACCCATAAAAATCCAAAAAAGTAAAAAACCTAAAAGTCTCTAAAAACCATAAAACCCCTAAAAAAAATAAAACCCACAATAAATCTTAAAAACCCCTTGTAACCCATAAAACCCACTAAAAACTCTAAAAACCCTTAAACCATAAAAACTATATAAAACTATAAAAAACATTAGAAACCCTAAAAACTCAAACCCCCTGCTAAAACTCAAAAACAAAACCCGAAAAACCCCTAAAATCCTCAAAATCCCTAAAAACACTAAAAACCATAAAAATCCTAAAAAGGACCTAAAAAAATGGTAAAAACCCTAAACACCTTAAAACACTGAAAAAACATTAGAACCCATAAAAACCCTAAAACCCATAAAAATACAAAAAAATCCAAAAAGTACCTAAAATGCAAAAAAACCCTAAAAACCCCTAAGAAACCCATAAAAACATATGAACACTTAAAACCCCTAAAAAAATAAAAAACACTAAAAACCTTTAAAAACCTAAAAGAACTAAAAACCAAAAAACCCTAAAAATCATAAAACCCCTAAAAACCAATAAAAACCCTAAAACCACTAAAATTATAAAAAACCATTAAATCCCAATTTTATTTAAAAAACACTCAAAAAACCTTAAAACCCACAAAAAATAAAAAAACTATAACACCACAAAAAACCATAAAAACACTTAAAACCCAACAAAACACTAAAAACCATCAAGATCTCTAAAAAATATAAAATGCATAAAAATCCAAAAAATCCCTAAAAATACCTAAAAACATATAAAACCCTGAAACCCTAAAAAAACCAAAGAAACCCTTAAAAACTAAAAAACTCTAAAACCCCCCAAAAAATATAAAACACGCTAATAACCCTAAAAAACCTAAAAAATTTAAACACCATCAAAATCCTTTAAAACCCAAAAAAACATAAAATACAATAATAGATCTAAAAATCTAAAAAACATAAACCGCTTTAAATAACCAAACACCCCCTAAGAAAACCATAATAACCATGAAACACTTATAATCCCTAGAAAACTACAAAATTAAAGAAACCAAAAAACACCATAAAAAGGAAATAAACCCTAAAGACCCCAAAAAACCATAAAACCCCAAAAAACATTAAACTCACTAAAACCAAAAAACCCCTAACAACCCACTTGATGCTCTAAAAATCCTATAAACCCTAAAAATGTTAAAAAATATAAAAACCTTAAGAAACCTAAACTCTAAAATAAAACCAAAAACCCCATAAAAGCCCTAAAAACCCTAAAAACACTAAAATTACTCAAAACCCCTAAAAGCTGATAACCCATAAAAATCTTAAAAAATCCCAAAAATCCAAGGAAATATAAAACCATGATAAACCATTGGAAAACCTAAAAAATCTAAAAGTTATTAAATACCATAATAAAAATAACAGAAATAATGCCCTAAGAACTCTAAAAATACTTGAAACATTATAGACCCCTAAAAACCCCAAAAAACCCTAAAAACCAGTAAAAACCCTAACAACCCTTTGAACCCCTAAAAACATAAGAAAAACTCAAAAACCCTTAACCCCCCCCCCCCCCGAAAAAAAAACTAAAAAACCCTTAAAAAGAAAAAAACTATAAAAATCATAAAACCCCCTAAAATCCCTAAAAATACCTAAAACCCCTAAAACCACAGAAAACGTTAAAAATCCCTAAAAATCCAAAAAAACAAGAAAAAAATAAAACACTAAAAACCCCTTAAAATAATTTAAAACCCAAAAAAACATAAAACTCTTAAAAAACATAAAATCTTTAGAACCCATAAAAATCGCTAAAAATACATTAAAAACCCAAAATAGCCCTAAAACCATAAAAACCACTAAAAACCTTAAAACCCTTAAAAACCCATAAAAACCCTAAAAACCCTTCAAACCCCTAAAACATTAAAAACACTAAAAAACCATAACTCCCCTAGAAAACTCAAAAAAACCCCAAAAATCCAAAAAAAAAACATAACAACTATAAAACCACTAAAAAATTTAAAAACCCTAAAAATCTCTAAAACCCTAAAAACATTAAAATTCCTAAAAAATCCCAAAAATACCCCAAAATAAAAAAAACCCTAAAAATCTTGAAACCCCATAGGAAAATCAAAAAAACATAAAAACACTTAAAACCCATAAAAAAATTAAAACTCTAAAAACCAAAGCTATGTGGGTTCGTTTTCGGAAAATACCCCTTCCATTTTAAAATCACTCTATATAGTGTATGCTTGTGAATATTGTTGTATGTTTCCTATGTTAGGATAAGAGAACCCTTGTTTTTTGTCATTCGGTTTCCCCTATGCATTATATCAAGGTTTATGTTTCAAGAAGGTCAATTGATTTTGATCATTATTGCTGAAAATTTCTAGTATAGGCAACCGGTTGTCTTTGAATCTTGGGTGATCTATTATGATTCCTGCATGATACAAGGACATGTGAAGGATGAATGAAACCACAAGGGGTAAGAGGAGGGTTATGGTGGGGTCCTAATAGACGGTTTATTCTCTTATGGAACGTTTGAAGGGGGTGGAATCTGCAAATGATCAATGTTCTAAGTCAATGAGTCTAGAGAATGTGCGGGTTGGACAAACCATTATATTGGGGAATGATGAAACGGTAACAGGTGGATACAAGCTATAGAAGGATGAAACTCAGTTACAACTGGGGCCCAAGGTGAGTGAGATCTTCAATCTCTTAAAGTGTGATTTTAAAATAATTGGGTGCAGATGTTTCTCAATGTAAGAAAGATGTAGGGGTTTCTATGGAGGTAATCATGGTTGAGGAGGATGGTGAAGCTTGTGGGGATGTTTACTCTATCATGCCGAGCTCTCCCATACTGGTGGGGGTCTCATACTCACATTTAACATCATTATGAGAGGGGATTCACTATAAATTGTTTGAAAAGACAAATTTCCGATGACATTATGAATTAGAGACAGGATGTCATTTCAACCTTCAACCGCTTTGTAGGATTAGAGCATGAGGAGGCTATACAAATTCAACCTAATGAAGTTGTACTGAATGATGAGGGTGGTGATGTCCATGTCATTTCCTAAGATTCCAATTGTTTTGTCTTGGTGGAGAAAAATAATCAGCCTCAATTCATTGGCCATGGTTTTGTTCAAACGAGTGGTCTGGGAATGCCATTGTAAGAACCATGAGCTAGGGATCATGACAAAAATGCACCAGAAATTAATTTTCATGAGAAGATTCATGAAATTTATGGATCCTAGAATATCATAGATTAGTGTGGGGATATATTTGATAATGACCAGAGGAAATTGGACCGGGTTAATAGTGTTAATAATGAGGGGCAACAGGTTTATGTCATGTAGTTGGTTCCGGTGGTGCATGAAGGGGTCTCTACTGAAAATTCTCATTTTATCGGATCTGGATGACATGGCTCTGTAGGAAACTTACATATAGGTTCTAGGTGATGTGGATAAATGTGATAATATTGAAGTTGTTAATTTCTAGGAGGAAATTCAGAATCTATATACTAGCTCACAGAGCTCCGGTAAGTGGGAGGATGTCGCTAATGTTGTAATCAAGGATGACATGAGTAAATATTAGGACTTTAGTTATGATAAAGCCTCAACTAGTGATGTCATCACACATGGGAGGGAGAAGGAGATTTCAAGTTTCATTTTTTCTCCCCTGAAGAGGAGGGTAAGTAAGGACTATTCAAATTTTATAAGGACCATGTCTACTAGGTCCACTTCTAAGGCTTCTAAAAATAATTTTTCTGATCCCATGTGAGGGAGGCCTGATAAGTTATACTCCAAAGCTCAGATTTCATGGGAATATCAGAGGCTCAGGGAGATGTATCATGTACTCTTCAAGCATCATAGAAATTCACAATCTGAATGGGAGCCGACAGATACTATTTTTGCTTCTGAATATGGATATTCTGATGATGTTGACCCCATTGATCTGTAGTTTTTTGGTTTTTGGCATGGGTTGTTTGACTCTACTACTTGTTTTTTCTTTGCCTTTAGTTATTTAAAAATTTTTGGGGGGATATGAATGCTTGGCCTCGATCCTTCTATTCTAAAAATCCCTAGATACATTAAAAAAAATGAAAAACTTGAAAAAAACTTAGAAAACCTTAAAAACCAAAAAAATTCAAAAATCCCTAAAAACCCCAAAACCATAAAAAACCTAAAAACCCTAAAAACATAAAAACCATAGAAACAAATAAAAAATATAAAATAGAATAAAGAATAAAAAACCCATGTTAACCCCAAAAATGTTAAAAATCTCTAAAAAATCATAAAAACACTAAAAACTCAAAAAACTCAAAAAACCCAAAAAAACATAAATTCCCAAAAAACCCTCAAAATCCCTAAAAGATCTAAAAACCATAAAAATCCTAAAAAATACCGAAAAATCCCTAATAACATAAAAACACTAAAAACTATGAAATAACATAATAAAACCATAAAAATATAAAAACTCTTAACACCCATAAAAATGCTAAAAACCATAAAAATACCTTAAGTCCCTTAAAAACCCTAAAAACATAAAACCCCTAAAAATCTCAAAATTCCCTATTAACCCATAAAAAACCAAAAAACCCACTCAAAACTATAAAAAACATTTAAAACCATAAAATTTTTTAAAAAAATATAAAAAACCAAAAACCCCCCAAAAAAACCTAAAAACTCAAAAAACCGTAAAAACCCTAAAAACATTAAATATCCTAAATACCTTGAAAATCCCTAAAAAATTCAAAATCTATAAAAATACAAAAAAATCACTATAAATAAATAAAAACACAAAAAAACTAAAAATACATTGAAAACCACTAAATATACTAAAAACCCTTAACAACATTAAAAACATTAAAAACTAAAAAAAATCATAAAAACTCTAAAACACTAAAAGACCCTAAAAAAAATATAGTCCAAAAAAACCCATTATACACTCAAATACCCAAAAAACCGTAAAAAATCAAACAAATCCCTAAAAATCCCTAAAAATAGAAAAACCCTATAATCCTTAAAAACCCCCTAGAAAACTTTAAGACCCTAAAAAAATTAAAATGCCTAAAAAATATAAAAATGATATAAACCCTAAAAACACTAAAAATCCTAAAAAAATAAAAACCCCTAAAAATCATAAAAAAACCTAAAACCCCATAAAAACCATAAAATACATAAAAACTCCAAAAACACTTTAAATCACTAAAAATGTTCAAAAACACTAAAAAACATTAAAACCCCAAAAAAACTCCTTAAAACCTTAAATAACTCAAAAATGATAAAAACCTAAAAATCCCTAAAAACTCTAACAATATAAAAATTCCAAAAACCATAAAAATCCTTAAGAAGCCCAAAAAATCAAAAAAAAAACAAAAAAACCATAAAAACCTGAAATCTCCAAAGAAAACCTTAAAAACCTAAAAATACATAAAACCTATAAAAACCTAATATATGATAAAAACCCTATAAAACCTTTAAAAAATCTAAAAAATCCAAAAAACTGTCAAAATCCTTAAGAACCCTATGAACCATGAAAGTCCTAAAAATTCCCTAAAAATTCCTAAAAACCATAAAACCCATAAAAAACTTTAAAAACACAAAAAACCCATAAAAACTGTAAAAACCACTAAAAACACTAAAACCCCTTTAAACCCCTAAAAAAATAAAAACTCTAAAAAACGTTAAAACCATTAAAAACTAAAAACCCCTAAAACCCCTAAAATCCTTAAAAACCCAAAAGCCCTCAAAATCCCTAAATCCCTAAAAATGATTAAAATATTTAAAACCCCATAAAAATATTTAAAAATTTAAAAACCCGAAAAAACCTAGAAAAACTATAAGAAAACCATTAAAACTTAAAAACACTAAAAACACCTATAAACCTAAAGAACATTACAAACTCTACAAAACCCTAAAAATCCTAAAAACCACAAAAACCCATATAGTCCTTAAAAACCCCTAAAAACCCATTAAAATCCTAAAAGACCACTAAAATATATAAAAACCCATTAAATCCCTAAAAACATTAAAAAATTATTTGACCCCTTAAAACACCTAAAAACTCAAAAAAAACCCCTAGAAACCCAAAATACCAAAAAAACCCAAAAACCATAAAAACCCACAAAATCCATAAAACCCTAAAAACCATAAGAATCATTAAAAATATTTAAAAATCCATAAAAATGTAAAATCCCTAAAAACCATAACAAAACCTTGAAAACCGAAAAAAATTAAACCCTAAAAAAACCCTAAAAATGCTAAAAATCATAAACACCCCTAATACCCAAAAAAACCATTAAAACCCACTAAAAAGTTAAAAACCCTTAAAGAATATAAAAACCATAAATAAAACTAAAAACCCTCTATACCACTAAAAACGTTAAAATACTCCAAAAACCTTTAAACCCCAAAAACCTAAACAAAATCACAAAAAACAAAAAACACCTAGAAAAACACTAAAAATCATAAAAATACTAAAAAATCCCCTAAAATACTTAAAAAACTAAAAAACCATGAATACCTATGAGAAAATATTAAAAACTAAAAAAAACTTAAATCCCCTAAAAATCATAATAACGCAAAAAAAATCATAAACCCCTAAAGCCCCTAAAACCCGTAAAAATCATCAAAATCCCTAAACCCTTAAAAATTATAAAAAACCAAAAAAATCTCTAAAAATGTAAAAAACCCCAAAACCCATAAAAACAAGAAAAACCCTAATGAAACCATAAAAACTAAAAAAAACTTAAATCCCCTAAAAACATAAAAACCCTCAAAACCGTAAAAGACCATAAAACCACCAAATTCCCCTAAAACCGCTAAAAATGATAAAAATCCTAAAACGGTCTCTAAAAATCCCTAAAAATCTACGAAACCCTAAAACACTTAAAATCCCTCAAAACCCTCAAAAACCTGAAAACACTTGAATCCCCAATAAATATAAAAAAGTTAAAAACATAAAAAATCCTAAAAACCAACAAAATCCATTAAAAAACCTAAAACCATAAAAAATGGAAAAAATTCAAAAATACGTAAAAAACTAAAAACCCTTAGAGACCCTAAAAAGCCATAAAAACCCTAAAAACCATGAAAAACCCTAAATACCTTTAAAAACTCAAAACCCCATAAAACCACTAAAAATAAAAAATTTCTATAAACTCTTTAAAATGTTAAAAATAGTGAAAACCCTTAAAACTGTAAAAAATCCAAAATACCCAAAAAACCCCAAAAAAACTATAAAAACCCGAAAATCCAAAAAATCCCTAAAACCCCATAAAACCCCTAAAAACACTAATAAACCATAAAATTACAAAAAAATCCCAAAAAATCTATAAAAATGTAAAAACCCTTAAATACCTCTAAGAAAACCATAAAAACTGAAAAACACTTAAAACCCCAAAAAAAAATAAAAATGCTAAAAACTATTAAAACAATAAAAACCCAAAAAAACCTAAGACCCTCAAATTCCCTAAAAACCTAAAAAAAAACCATAACAATTCTAAAATATCTATAAAAATTCGTAAATTTTTTAAAAAAACCCTAAAACCCTGAAAACCCTTAAAAAACATAAAAACCAAAAAACACTTAAATTGCATAAAAAACCTTAAAACAGTAAAAACCCAAAAAATTACTAAAAAGACCCTAAAAACCTAAAAACCAGTAATACCCATAAAAACCCCTAAATCCATAAAAAACTATTAACCCCATAAAAACCCTAAAAACCAATAAAAATTATAAATACCCTTTAAACCCCTAAAACATTAAAAAACTCTATAAAACCTTAAATACCCTAAAAAATTAAAAACACACTAAAAACCCAAAAAACTATAAAAACACTCAAAACCATAAAAACCATATGACCCCATAAAATCTCTAAAAACTATAAAACCTTATAAAAATCATAAAAGAGCCCTAAAATCCTAATAAAGGTAAAAAACCGTAAATACCCCTAAGAAAAACATAAAAACTGAAAAACAATTAAAACCCCCAAATAACCTAAAAATTCTAAAAAAACCCTTAACAACCCTAAAAACCCTCAACTCCCTAAAATTCCAAAAAATTCCTAAATATCCTCAATATTCACCAAAATTCCCTAAAATTGAAAAAAACATAAAAAACACAAAAGAAATCTAAGAAAACTATAAAAACCTAAAAAGACGTAAAATGATTTAAAAACATTATAAACGCTAAAAACCCTATAAAACAAAAAAATGGACCTACAAAACCCTAAAAACCCTAAAAACCAGTAAAATTTATAAATGCCACTAAATACATTAGAAACCCCTAAAACACCCTAAGACCCCCCAAAATCCCCAAACCACTAAAAATTCTAAAACCCCTTTAAAACCCTAAAAAAATTAAAAAAAACTCTAGAAACCCATAAAAACCATAAAAAAATAAAAATCCCTAAAGCCCCAAAAACACCATAAAAACCCTCAAAATCCTTAAAAAAACTAAAACCCCATAAAAATTATTAAAATCCATAAAAATCCATAAAAACAAAAAAAACATCAAAATCCTTAAAAACACTAAGATGACCATAAAAATCTAAAAACTGTTGAAACCCCTAAGGTAATAAAAAAATGAAAAAAACCTAAAACCCCTAAAACCCTAAAAACCCTAAAAATACTAAAAACTGCTAAAGACATTAAGAAACCCTAAAAACCCATAAAAACCCTAAAAACCCAGTAAAAATAGTAAAAACCCAATGAACCCTAAATATATGAAAAACTTTAAAAAAACCTTAAAACATTGAAAAGGTAAAAAACCTCTAAAACCCAAAAAACCATTAAAACCATAAAACCACTAAAACCCCTCAGAATTCCTAAAAACACTAAAAAGAAAAAATCTAAAAAATCAATAAAAATATCAGAAAACATTAAAACTTCTGAAAAGAACTAAAAACCATAAAGCCTAAAAACACTTAAAACCACTAAAAAACATAAAAAAATCCAAAAAACCTAAAAAAATTTATGAAAGCCTAAATCCAAAAAAAACATTTAAACACTTACAAACCTTAAAAATAATAAAAACCAAAAAAACCCACTAAAAATTGCAAAAACACTTTAAACCTCTAAAAACATTAAAAAACTCAAAAAACCCATAAAATCCCTAAAATAATCAAATCTGCCTCTCTGATACTGGATTAAAGATGTCAAAAATGCCCACACCTTGGCCTCCCCCCTCTGCAGGGGAGGGGTCTCCGTTGATTCTTGATGAAGAAATAACCTTCATCCCTTTCTCTGATCCTAACTCGCTTCTAGATTTTCCACGGATTGATATTTTCACTAAGGTTCCGGGTTTACTCGAAGGACTTCCAAAGCTTCCACTATCGATTGTGGAGTTCAAAAAGGCTTCATCCACACATAATTTGACCCTGGTAGCTAGGTTCTTGAATTGGAGACCCCCGATTGATGTTTTTGATAGGTTTGTGTTTGAACACTGGGATATATAGGATCGTTCCACTGTTGGTTTGGTCGATTCCTGTCACATTTTGATTCGGTTATCTTCTGAGGAGGATCTTATCTGGGACTGGTCTGAGACTCCTCGTCGATGTGATGCTGCTCGTTCTTCCCTCTTCCAATGGAACATTGATTTCCATCTGCATCGTGATTCGCAATTTATGGAAATCGGGGTAAGGTTCCTTGATCTCCCCCTCCACTTTCAAAACTTGTCTATTATTTCAATGTTGGGAAAATTGGTTGGAATATTTCTATGTGTGGATAGGAGAACTAGGGCCCTCTACCACTCGGTTTCTCCGAGGGTATGTGTTAAAATATATGTTACGAAAGATCCGATCAACTTCGTCTAGATTGAAATTGGTGAGGAACTTTGATGGAAGAAACTAGTGGTATTTGAATCATGGGAGAGCTAATGTGATTCTTGTTTTACTCATGGCCATGTGAAAAGGGATTACAGAAGTAGGGGTAGTGCGAGACTTGCGGCTGGGAGGGAACAACATGCCATCTCTCTGAAGTTGGGGTTGACAACAGAGCTTGAAGAAAGGAAAGAATCTCTATGGGATTCCCTACTAGACGTAGGGGGGATTCTAGTGTTGAAGAAGGGTGACCCTCCTCCCAGTAGGGTGTTGAGGGGAAAGTCACGGTCAAGGGAATTTTCAAGAGACTCAAGGGTGAACTGGGATTGGTGCGTGATGCCCCATCATCTTTTGAGGTGAGGGATGGAGCTCCTGTTGAAGACAAGGCTGCAGCCTCGAATCTGCATGTTTATACTATTAGGGATGACAGCGAGCATCCAAGCCTAATTGGTGAGTGGATGGAGAGGGATCAACATCCAAATCCTTCATTAATTTTTGTGAAAGGGAAAATTCTGGGAAATAGTTGGTCTTAACCTCAAATCGTTTTGCAGCCTTGGATCCAATGGGCCCCACCAGAAATGAGGAGGGGGTTCTTTTGAGTTAGAGCCTGTAGATTGTGGATCTAAAAGTTGATTCTAATGTCCATTAAGAGATGTCTCTAATTCTGTTCTACGAAGGAATGAGGAAAATGGAAGCGAAGCATAATCCCTTACTTTCTAAAGAAATGCCAGTGCTGGTACTGGCTGGTGCTTCTATTCTTGGAGATGGTCTGGTCGATGCCCCTCTGCCTAGGTAAAAGTCTGATGCAGCTAGAAGAACTGTTGAGAACCCTGATCCGAGCTCTGCTCTTGTTCTGTTTGAGACTCTACCTCTATGTGTTGAGTTGCCTAAAAATATTTTATTCGACTGCTCAGAGATTTACTTTGAGCAGCATCAAAAAGAGATCTTATAGAATCCAGACCGGCAACCGGTGTTCTTCCCTGGGGATGATATTGATGAACATATAAGGTTGGGGGAAATGTTTGGGGATCATGATGACCTTATGTATGCTAATTTGGCTAGGATTAGTAGGGAACATGCCTTGATTGGTCTCCCTGTTTCTCCTAGCTTGGACTCACACCCCCGTAAGAGGAAGCCGCATCTTGGACCAAGCAGTCAGGGAGGTGTGGTTGAGCCTACTTCGACTTATCATAGAAAGGATGAACATATCAAGCCCAGGATGTTGAGTTCTGATGATGTGCTACAAGGCAAGAAGGTGGGGCCTAGTGCACCGCCAGTGAAGCATATAATAAGGAGGGACTACTCCTCCCTTCCTAGGCCAATTTCTACAAGAGCTTCCTCCAAGGAAAATAAATGGGTAGATTATCAAAGCAGGGAAGGCCGAGAAGGGGATCTTAGGAAGTAATGCTCTGCCTTCCTCAAGCAATACGAAACTTCTGAAAGTGAGATGGTGGAATCAGATGCTTCCTCTGGTTATGGTGCTGATGAGGATCCTTATTGGGACGGAGAAGATGATTGGTATCTCCTGTTTCGTTCTTTTTGACTTTTTGGTTTTTTTGACATTGGTGTATGGGGGTTCTGGGCGTTCGGTGACGGTCATTTGACCCCTCCTGCCATTTTCTTCTTTTTTGTCTTTTATAATTTTTGGGAGGTCAGGAGTAGCCTAGCCTCGTACCTTCCTTGGCCTAAATTACTCCGAAAACCCTAAAAAACCAAAAAAACCATAAAACCATAAAACACCTAAAAAAACATATAAACCCTCATAATCTCTTAAAACCCTAAACCCCCTAAAAATATTAAAAAATAAAAAAATATCCCAAAAATGTAAAAAATCCTAAAACCCCTAAAATTCCCTAAAAACCCTAAAAAACCTAACACCCCTCAAAATACCTAAAAACTGTAAAAACTGTAAGAATCCTAAAAACTCCATACCAATCCCTAAAAATGTAATAAACACCGAAAAAATCTAAGAAAATATTAAAATCCTAAAAACAAATAAACCCCTAAAAACCTAAAAACCGATAAAAAATTTGAAGACACAAAGAGACCCAAAAAACCCTAAAAACCATGAATACCCCAAAAAACCATAAAAACCCTAAAACCCATAAATAATAAAAAAAACTCTAAAACCCATTTAAACCCCTAAAAAATTAAAAACACTAAAAAATATTAAAACCCTAAAAACTAAAGAAACCTAAAAACCATAAAACACTAAAACTTTAAAAAACACCAAACCTCCTTAAAATTCCTAAAACACCTAAAAATAGAAAAACACACTAAAAATCCTTAAAAATCCATAAATAAAAAAAATCTATAAAAACCCTAAAACACTATGAAAACATAAAAAACCTAAAAACACTTAAAACCCCTAAAAACCTAAAATATGTTAAAACTCTAAAAAACCATCAAAAACCCTATAAACCTAAACTCCATAACTTCCCCTAAAACATTAAAAAACCCTAAAACCCACTAAAAACTATAAAAACCCTTTAAACTACTAAAAACATTAAAAACTATAAATAACCATAAAAAAATAAAATACTAAAAAAAACCTAAAAAAACCAAAAAAAACTCTAAAACTCGTAAAAACCCTCAAAATCTCTAAAAACCGTAATAACACATAAATTCTTAAAAAATCCATAAAAATCCATAAAAACCCTAAAAAACCTAAAAACGTAAAAACCCCTAAAAACCAAAAAACCCCTAAGAAAAACCTAAAAAGCTAAAAACACATAAAACAACTAAAAACCATAAAAACAAAAAAAAAACTAAAACCCTACAAACTATAAAAACACTCAAAATCCCTAAAACCCATAAAAGGGCATAAAAATATGAAAAAATTCCTAAAAATTCCTAAAAACGTAAAACCCTAAAAACCCTAGAAAACCTAAAGAAAACCATAAAGACCTGAAAACACTTAAAACCCCAAACCCCTAAAAATGCTAGAGACCCTTAAACCCTATAAATACCCTAAAAACTCTAAAACCCCTATGAACCATCAAACTACTAAAACCCTTAAAAACACGAAAAAATCCATTTTAAAATCCTAAAACTTTCCCACCAAAAACTCTAAAAGACCTTTAAAACCATAAAAAATTTTGAAACATAAAAAAATTAAAACCCTAAAAAACTAAAAAACCCTAAAACAAAAAAAAAACCATTTCTGCCATAAAAACTTAAAAACCCATAAAACTCACAAAATCCCTAAAAACCCTAAAAACTTAAAAAGTACTAAAAAGGCCCTAAAAATCCATAAAATAATTAAAAACCCAAAAACCCTAAAAACCCCTCAAAATACCTTAAAAATCAAAAATAATAAACCCCATAAAAACCATAAAGTCATAAAACCCCTAAAAATCCAAAAAATCCTACAAACCCTCAAAATGACTAAAACCCCTAAAAACCATAAAAATTCTAAAAAAGAAAAAAAATTCTTAGAAACAAAAAAGAACCCAAAAACCTGAAAAACCATAAAAAACATTAAACACCCAAAAACTATTAAAACCACTAAAAAATAAAAAATTCTACATACCCTAAAAACCCTAAAACTCCCTAAAAATAATAAAACCCATTAAAAAACTTAAAAAACCCTAAAAACCCATAAATACCCAAAAAAACAACTTAAACCCACTTAAAACCACAAAAGTTCTTTCCACCCCTAAAAATGTTAAAAAACTCTAAAAACCTTTAAACCCCTAAAAGATCTCAAAAAAAACTAAAACCCAAAAATACCATAAAACCCCTAAACCCTAAAAAACCCTAAACCCCTAAAAACCATAAAACCCCTCAAAATCCCTAAAAACCCAAAAAAACAATAACAATTATAAAAAATCCATACGAACCCCTAAAAACGTAAAATCCATAAAAATTGGAAAACCCCAAAGAAAGATTTAAAAATGAAAAAACAGAACTGCTGAAAACAATAAAACTACATAAAAACCCTAGAAAATCCTAAAAACCTAACAACCCCCCAAAAACCATTAAAACCCTAAAGAACCTCTAAAAACTCTAAAAACATATTAATCCCATAAACATATTTAAAAACCTCCAAAAACTAGACAACCCCTTTAAAACTCAAAAATACCCTAAAACCCAAGAAAACAATGAAACCCCAAAACCATAAAAAACCATAAAAACCCTTAAAATTCATAAAAACACTAAAAATACCTAAAACCGATGAAGTACCCTAGGAAAACCATAAAACCTAAAAACACTAAAATCTCATAAAACCTAAAGAACCTAAAGAACCTAAAACAATAAAAACATTATAAAACCCTAAACCCCAAATATCCATAAATCCCCTAAAAACCTTTAAAACCTTTAAAACCCATAAGAACCCTAAATCCCACTAAAAACTATAAAAATAATTTAAACACCTAAAACTCTAAAAAAACTAAAAAACACCTTAAAATCCATAAAAATATCAAAAAACCCTAAAAACCTAAAAAACCATAAAAACCATAAAAACCCAAAAAATCCTTCAAAACCCTCAAAATCAGTAAAAACCCTAAACGACAAAAAAATCCTAAGAATCTATAAATATCCAGAAAAATGTAAAAAACCCAAAAAATTTATAAAACCCTAAGAAAAACATAAAAAACATCTAAAACCCCTAACAAAACTAAAAAAACTAAAAACCCTAAATTTCCATAAAACCCTAAAAAACAATAAAAACACCTAAAACCGAAAACAACCCAAAAAACTATAATAACCCTAGAAACCCAATAAAATAATAAAAACCAATTAAACCCATAAAAACATCAAAAACTATAAAATATTAAATACCCTTAAAAAATTAAAAAAAACCTAAAAATCTAAAAAAACCCAAAACCCCTAAAAACCCCTCAAAACCTTAAAACCATAAAAATAAAAAAATCCATAAAAATACATAAAAATTTAAAAAACCATAAAAACCTTGAAAACCTATAAAAAACCTTAAAAAGCTAAAATAATTTAAAAACACTAAAAACCATAAAACCTTTGTAATGACCCAATCTTTTTGAGTAGTATATTAACTTACTATTAATGATTTAATAAGATGTTAATGGTTAATGCAGAAAGAGGAGTCGATGGATTCATCCAGTAGACTCGACCCTTATGAAGCCCACTTATCAGAGCTTGGGAAGGAGGTAGCATCTGTGGATTTCGCTTTGGACCAAGCCCAAGCCGAAATCCAGCGTGTCAAGCTTGAACGGAAACACCTACGGAAGAAGTTCAAGTTAGTAGAGATTACTACTAGGGCAATGTTATCTGAGCCTCCCTCAGATTCTCTCACCATAGCACACCTTACACTTAGGTCTTATTCCTGTGTTATAAGGGGCTATGTGGCGAGACCCTAGCTTCCTTGTGTAATCCTCTCGGGTGAATAAATTGAGATCTCTTCCTTTAGTGATTTTTGTGGAATTTCTTTTGTCTGGATAATTTTAGGATATATTTTATTGATGAATTTTTGAAAAAGGGATATTTTAAAACATTTATGTAAACCCTAAATAATTAATTATGTGTAATGATTTTCAAAAAAATGGTCTTCTACAAAAGTGTTCAGTAAGGAATTTGGAGTCTAATAAGATCAACATAATTTTTGATGAATAGTAAATTATGAATAGTGATTTTACGCTTAGGATTAGTAATGTGACCAAATGGATTAGTAATTTCACTCAATGAAAGTTTTAATATAATTTAGACACCTAGATTAAGTAATGTGATTCAATAAAATGGGTAAATAATGGTTTCATAAATTATTAGTCAAGTATTAGTTTTTTCGGATGAATAGTGTTTTTTAATTGAAAATTTAATTAAAAATAATTAGAAAATTATTTTTATAAAAAGGACTTTATTTTTGAACTCAGAGCATCGATATTATGTTAAGGTAATTTTTGGAGATTTTTCTGAGAAAGTTGAATTTTCGATGAATAGTGAAAGTATAGTTTTTAAGTTACGGGTGTTTAATGACATCATTAAATGATGTATTAAGTATGTAATCAATATGGTCGACTTATGAATAGTAAGATAATGTATGAGGTGTCCCAAGTGTCCATACCATGGGCAAATACCATGGGCAAGCCCATGGTTTTGCCAAAACCACTAATGAGGTGTCCCTTGGCCATTAATGCCTTGTCCCCTCACTTTCCCTATAAATATCAACCCTTTCCTCCATTATTTTTCACTCCCAACTCTCCCCCAACTAAGTTCTGGTCTCCTTACCTCCCGAGGAGTCCTCCCAAGGTGCCCCCAAGCCCTCAAGGTCCAAAACATTGAGTTTCAAGAGTCACGTTTTAAGGTAAGGGATCCGACCTCTCTCTTTCTTTTCATATAATCTCTTTTACGTCATTCCTTTTATGCTCCATGTTATTATGTGAGAGGATGTTATTTTATATTCATATTACTGCCATTTCATGTTTATATGATGAGAGATCCCCTCTTACTCTCATCATTTCGTTTTATGAAAGTTTAAGTGACGTCGTTAGGCTGCCGATTTTTAAAGTGATTCTTTCACCCTTCTCATTTTTCATGTTCGATTTTCATGTCAAATATTTCAAGTTCCTTTTTATTATGCTGGGGTATGATCTCTATATCTATCATACTTATCTCTTATGATCATATGATGAGAGACCCTATTTGATATATTCAATTCATTTTTGTTGAAGTTTAAGTGACGCCGTTAGGCTGCCGAATTTTCATAAGAGAAATCAAATTTTTGTCTTCCTTCCTTGTTTTTCATTTCAAATGTTATGTCCTTGTAATTGCATCACCATGTCCATATATCCTTCTTATTATGTCCCTCTACTGTTTTATGGGTCAATTATGATTGTTCGACCCATGTTCCCTCTCTTTTCAAAGTTTTCAAAAACCTTGTAACATAGTCGTTATGCTGCAGAATTTTCGTCTAAAAATGCCTCTCTTTTCTCAAATTTTTTTTATGTTATAAAGTGAATACTCAAAGATATTATTTCTACAGGGTTATTCACATATATATCAATAAGTTCTATTTTAAATTCTGGGATTTACATACATGATACTCTCTTTCCCTTTCCGTGGGTTTAAAGTAACGTAAAGATCATGTCTTTAAAGCAGTTTTTAAAACGTTATGATTATGAAATGAAACCCATTTATTTTATGCTATATGGGTTATTTATGAAATGTTTGATGATGATATATGTGGCTCACCTGATAATAAAGGAAAATTTAAGGGTTCACCCTCATAGCGCTCCAATGCATTGGGTAAATACTTAATCTCTAGAGATGACCATTTTAACGACGCCTTGGTGAATAACCTTGGTAATTTTTAACGACACCTTGGGGATGGACCTTGGTGAAACGAAACGATTGTCAATATTAAATTTTGCATCCACATCTTCAAGTTATGAAAATTTTATTTTTATTATGATATATCTCATGATTTATTTTTCATGCCTTAAAGTTATTATCATTTCCTTATTGAAGTAGCTCAAGTTCACATGTAAAATGTTTCTCTTGTTTCCCTTACTGGGCCTTCTGCTCACCCTTTCATTTGATGTATGTCCCCAGGTTATGAGATGCAGTAATGAACCTAGGATGAACTAAAGGAGAAGCCTTTCAAGTGTTTAAGAAGAATGTTTTATGTTTTTTTTCATGTATTATGTTCCTTGTTTCAAAGACACTAAACCTTAACGATCCTCAGTTCCGTGTAATGAAATAAAAGTTATGTTAAAAAAATATGGGATGATATAGTTGGTATCAAAGGATGGTTTAGTTATTTTTGGAAATTAGGATATAAAAACATTAGGAAAAACCCTATAAAAAAGTTTAAATATAGGAAAACTTCCTGGTATTTTGGTAAGTATTGAGTAAGTGGTTTATCAAACAAATACATCCCTATCTGGATACGAGCAGGTAGAGGTGGCTCTAGAACAGATGTACATAGGGGTAAAACCCGAAAACACTGCTTTGATCTAGACTCAAACGGGAACTGGTGCATGATAACGGGCCTTGCTGCACTCTTGGTTACGACACTCCCAGGGGATATGTTTGGTTAATCACAAGATTTTTATAAATCATTATGAAGGAATTATAGAAAAGTGTAATTTTCTAAGAATGAAGTCTTAGTTAAAAGATTCAAAAATGAAATAAGTTTCTTACTAAGGTTTTATTCTTTTAGAAAATGGCGGGAAATAGGAGGAACTGTGTCGATGGTAACCGCAATGCACCATGTGCTGACGACCCTCCGATGGAAGCCGGAATGGAAACCTTCATGCGAATGATGAACCAAATGACTCAAGTTATGAGTAATAACTTGAATCAAGATGAGAGGCCGACCTCACCACGAAGGGAACAACACTCTGTTGAGTCCTTCATGTGTCAACGACCGCCAAAATTCAGTGGATCTACTGACCCATTGGTTGTGGAACAATAGATAAGCTCCATTGAAAAGATCTTTTCTATACTTCATTGTTCGAAACAAGAAAAAGTCACCCTTGCTGTTTACCGCCTAGAGGGAGAAGCTGATCAGTGGTGGGCACTAATCAAAAACACGAAGCCACGAGGAGAGATGGAAGCTATGGAGTGGGAAAAAATTCAGGGAATTTTCTTTAACAAGTATTTCCCTCGTTCCATGAGAACGAGAATGGAGAAAGAGTTTCTCGAGCTGAAGCAGAAGGAGAACGAATCTGTCAGATGCTATGAGATGAACTTCACAAGGCTTTCCCGTTATACCTCAAGCTTTGTCATGGAACCTAATGGGAAGGTTGATAGATTATTTGGTGGACTATGACCTCATCTGCGGAAGAATCTATCCAACAGGGACTATGATATCTATGAAGAAATAGTTCGAAGTGCTATGAAAGTCGAGCTGGAGTTTGGTGAGACACAGTGGTCTCATAAACCAAATGAAAAGAAGAGATCGTTGGAGCCCAGTTTAGGGAAGTATTTTGATCAGGGAAGAGGTGGAAAGCAAATGAAACTTACCACATGAAATAAATGTGGGAAGAATCATCTGGGGAACTGCTTGAATGGAAGTGTCAAGTGCTACAAGTGTGGAAGAGGAGGCCATATTGCTCGGAATTGTCATAGTGAGGTGAAGCCTCAGCTTCCCAACACTAATGACAGAGGAAAGATGGTTCTGGCCCTACCCGAAGTCACATGCTTCAAGTGTGGACAGCTTGGGCACTTTGCTAACCAATGTCCAAATCCGAGGGCGGTGGAGGGGAATCACCATCAACCTCAGCAGAAGCCAAGGGAGCAAGGTCGTGCTTTCTCTATCACAACAACTGATGTTGAAGTTCCGAACAATGTGGTAGCAGGTACTCTTGTTGTCCTCTCAAAAACTAGAAAGTACTTTATTTGATTCTGGTTCTATGCATTCCTTTATTTCCTCCAAGTTTGCAAGGAATATAGAATCAATCCCCAAACTGCTAGAGGTAGAGTTGTCAGTCAGGATTCCAAGTGGGATTATCCTTGCATCAACAGTATTTAGAGACTCTAGTGTTTACTTTGGTGAGAACAATCTTATCGCAAATCTAGTAGTCATTCCCATGATGGAATTCGACATTATACTAGGGATGGACTGGCTCTCAATGTATAATGCTAAGATCAAATGCAGAAGTAAGGAAATCTCAGTAGTCTTGAATGAACGACCTACAGTTATCTTCCGAGGAGAGATATCCCGAACTGATCCCTATCTAGAAGCACATCCTATAGCTTTCTTTATGGAGTTAATCGGTGATGATGAAGAAGGAAAAGGGAGCATACAAATAGAAGATGTTCCGATTGTTCAGGAATACATGGATGTATTTCCTGAAGAGTTACCTAGACCTCCCCCAGAAAGAGAGGTAGAGTTCTCCATTGAACTCGTACCTGGGTCTCAACCGATATCAAAGACTCTGTATAGAATGGCAAATGAGGAGCTAGAAGAGTTAAAGAAACAACTCCAAGACTTGTTAGAGAAGTGGTTTATCCGACCGAGTGTGTCTCCTTGGGGAGCACCAGCTCTCTTTGTGAAGAAGAAGGATGGATCAATGCAGCTATGCATTGATTATAGAGAACTTAACGGGATCACAGTGAAGAACATATATCCTCTTCCAAGAAATGATGATTTATTTTACCAACTTCGCGTGGCTCAATTCTTCTCTAAGATTGAATATCGATCTGGTTATCATCAACTGAGGGTGAAGAAGGAAGATATTCCAAAGACTGCCTTCCGATCAAGATATGAGCATTATGTGTTTACTGTTATGCCCTTCGGCTTGACTAATGCTCCTGCTATTTTCATGGATTTGATGAATAGAGTCTTTAAGGACTACCTTGATAACTTTGTGGTAGTTTTTATTGATGATATTTTGATATATTCAAAAAGTCGTGAGGAGCATGAAGATCATCTAAGGGTTATATTGAAAACTCTGCAGAAGGAGAGGCTCTTTGGGAAGTTCAGCAAGTGTGAGTTTTGGTTACAACAAGTGGCTTTCTTGGGGCACATCGTAACCAATGAAAGAATCTCGGTTGACCCTGCAAAGACAATGGTTGTGGAGGAGTGGCCTCAACCCACAACAGTAACTGAGATTCGTAGTTTCCTTGGTTTAGCGGGATATTATAGGAGGTTTGTGAAAAACTTTTCATGGCTTTCTAATCCACTAACCAAGTTGACTCGAAAAGGGGTTAAGTTCATCTGGACAAAGGAATGTGAGGAAAGTTTCCAAGAGCTGAAGAAGAGATTGGTTACTACACCTGTGTTAACACTACCCTCTATCGGAGAAGGATTTGTTATTTTTAGCGATGCATCTCTGAAAGGGCTTGGGTGCATCCTCATGCAAAATGACAAGGAAATTGCTTATGCATCTCGACAGCTGAAGATTCTTGAGCAGAATTGTCCTACGCATGATCTAGAGCTGGCGGCAATTGTTTTTGCTCAAAAGATATGGAGGCACTATCTTTATGGGGAGAAAAGTGATATATACACTGACCACCAAAGTCTAAAGTATATTTTCACACAGAAAGAATTGAACATGAGACAAAGGAGATGGTTGGAGCTTATTCAAGACTATGATTGTTCAATTCATTATCACCCTGGAAGAGCAAACAAAGCCACTGATGCGTTAAGCAGGAAAGATCATGTTGTTCTAGCAACAATGAGGATCCTAGGAGATCCCTGGATAAAAGATCTAGTAAAACTGGACATGGGAATTATAAGGAAAGGGACATCATCAACCCTATCCCAAATGATTTCTTAACCTTCGTTACTAGAGAAGATCAAGAAGGCTAAAAAATAAGATCCTTTGCTGCAGGAGAAGTTGGAGGATGTAAAAGATGGGAAGTTCCCTGATTTCAATATTGATCAAGAAGGTGTATTTAAATTTCGTACAAGACTATGTGTTCCATCTATTCCGAAGATTTAGAAAGAACTGATGGATGAATCTCATAGCTCTACTTTCTCTATACATCCGAGAAGCACTAAGATATATAGAGACCTTCGTGATCATTATTGGTGGGATAACATGAAGAGGGAGATTGCTGATTACACTACAAGGTGCCTGGTGTGTCAGCAAGTAAAGGTAGAACGACAACTTCATAAGGGGGTATTACAACCGCTACCCATGCCAGTATGGAAGTGGGATAATATCACTATGGACATTGTAACTGGTCTCCCGAAAACATCCAAAGGAAACAATGCGATATGGGTTATTGTGGACCGTCTCACCAAGACAGCCCATTTTATCTCTATTCGGGAAGATTTATCTCTGGATCAGCTTTCCAAGATATACGTAAAGGAAGTGGTAAGGCTGCGTGGGGTACCACTATCCATCATGTCTGATTGTGACCCAAGATTCACATCAAAATTATGGAGATGTCTTCAACATGCTCTGAATACTGAATTGAATTTTAGTACGGCCTATCATCCTCAAACTGATGGCCAATCTGAAAGGACTATTCAGACACTCGAAGACATGCTGATATTATGCTCAATGAAATTTAAAGGTTGATGGGATCAACACCTCCCATTAGTTTAGTTCTCCTATAACAACAGCTTCCATTCGAGTATTCATATGGCACCCTATGAAGATCTGTATGGAAAGTGATGTAGAACTCCCACTTGTTGGGATGAAACTAGTGAGAGAAAGCTTCTTGGGCCTGATCTTGTGCAAGAGATGATAGAACAGGTTCATGCCATCCAACAACACATAAAGGCTCCTCAGAGTCGGCAGAAGAGCTATGATGACAATCATCGAAGGGACTTGGAGTTTGGTGTTGGTGACAAATTCTTACTTCGAATTTCTCCATCGAAGAGAGTCATGCGGTTTGGGAAGAAAGGGAAGCTCAACCCTAGGTACATTGGCCCCTATGAAATCCTTGATCGCATAGGAGCAGTGGCCTATCGTCTAGCACTTCCACCGAACCTAGCTCATGTTCATGATTTCTTCCATGTATCTCTCTTGAGGAAGTACATACCCGACCCTTCACATGTACTAAACCCAGAGGTGGTACAACTGGAACATGACCTCTCTTATGAGGAGCATCCAGTGGAGATCTTGGACCGTAGAGACAAGGTCCTACGAAACAAGACTACCCACCTTGTGAAAGTGTTGTGGAGGAATCATAAATATGAAGAAGTGACTTGGGAGCCTGAGGAAACAATGATGTAAAAGTACCCTCACCTTTTCGACTAGGCCTTAAGTATAAATTTCAGGGATGAAATTTCTTAAGGGGGGAAGAATGTAACGACCCAATCTTTTTGAGTAGTATATTAACTTACTCTTAATGATTTAATAAGATGTTAATGGTTAATGCAGAAAGAGGAGTCGATGGCTTCATCCAGTAGACTCGACCCTTATGATGCCCACTTATCAGATCTTAGGAAGGAGGTAGCATCTGTGGGCTTCGCTTTGGACCAATCCCAAGCCGAACTCCAGCGTGTCAAGCTTGAACGGAAATGCCTACGGGAGAAGTTCAAGTTAGTAGAGATTACTACTAGGGAAATGTTATCTGAGCCTCCTTCAGATTCTCTCATCATAGCACACCTTACACTTAGGTCTTATGCCGGTGTTATAAGGGGCAATGTGACGAGACCCTAGCTTCCTTGTGTAATCCTTTCGGGTGAAGAAATTGAGATCACTTCCTTTAGTGATGTTTGTGGAATTTCTTTTGTCCGGATAATTTTAGGATATATTTTATTGATGAATTTTTGAAAAAGGGATATTTTAAAACATTTATGTAAACCCTAAATAATTAATTATGTGTAATGATTTTCAAAAAAATAGTCTTCTACAAAAGTGTTCAGTAAGGAATTTTGAGTCTAACAAGATCAACTTAATTTTTGATGAATAGTAAAATATGAATAGTGATTTTACGCTTAGGATTAGTAATGTGACCAAATGGATTAGTAATTTCACTCAAAGAAAGTTTTAATATAATTTTGACACCTAGATTAAGTAATGTGATTCAATAAAATGGGTAAATAATGGTTTCATAAATTATTAGTCAAGTATTAGTTTTTTCGGAGGAATAGTGTTTTTTAATTAAAAATTTAATTAAAAATAATTAGAAAACTATTTTTATAAAAAGAAATTTATTTTTGAACTCAGAGCATCGATATTATGTTAAGGTAATTTTTGGGGATTTTTCTGAGAAAGTTGAATTTTCGATGAATAGTGAAAGTATAGTTTTTAAGTTATGGGTGTTTAATGACATCATTAAATGATGTATTAAGTATGTAATAAATATGGTCGACTTATGAATAGTACGATAAGGTATGAGGTGTCCCAAGTGGCCAATACCATGGGCAAATACCATGGGCAAGCCCATGGTTTTGCCAAAACCACTAATGAGGTGTCCCTTGGCCATTAATGCCTTGTCCCCTCACTTTCCCTATAAATACCCACCCTTTCCTCCTTTATTTTTCACTCCCAACTCTCCCCCAACGAAGTTAGGGTCTCCTTACCTCCCAAGGAGTCCTCCCAAGGTGCCCTAAAGCCCTCAAGGTCCAAAACATTGAGTTTCAAGAGTCACGTTTTAAGGTAAGGGATCCGACCTCTCTCTTTCTTTTCATATAATCTCTTTTATGTCATTCCTTTTATGCTCCATGTTATTATGTGAGAGGAAGTTATTTTATATTTCTATTACTTCCCTTTCATATTTATATGATGGGAGATCCCCTCTTACTCTCATCATTTAGTTTTATGAATGTTTAAGTGACGCCGTTAGGCTGCCGAATTTTTAAGTGATTCTTTCACCCTTCTCATTTTTCAAGTTCGATTTTCATGTCAAATATTTCAAGTTCCTTTTTATTATATTGAGGTATGATCTCTATATCTATCATACTGATATATTATGATCATATGATGAGAGACCCTATTTGATCTGTTCAAATCATTTTTGTTGAAGTTTAAGTGATGACGTTAGACTGCTGAATTTTCATAAGAGAAATCAAATTTTTGTCTTCCTTCCACGTTTTTAATTTCAAATACTATGTCCTTGAAATTGCATCACCATGTCCATATATCCTTCTTATTATGTCCCTATACTGTTTTATGGGTCAATTATGATTGTTTTACCCATGTTCCCTCTCTTTTCAATGTTTTCTAAAACCTTGTAACATAGCCGTTATGCTGTAGAATTTTCGTCTCAAAATGCCTCTCTTTTCTCAAAATTATTTTATGTTATAAAGTGAATACTCAAAGCTCTTATTTCTACAGGGGTATTCACATATATATCAAAATGTTCTATTTTAAATTCTGGGATTTACATACATGATACCCGCTTTCCCTTTCCGTGGGTTTAAAGTAACGTAAAGATCATGTCTTTAAAGCAGTTTTTAAAACGTTATGATTATGAAATGAATCCCATTTATTTTATGCTACATGGGTTATTTATGAAATTTTTGATGATGATATATGTGGCTCACATGATAATAAAGGAAAATTTAAGGGTGCGCTCTGATAGCGCTCCAATTCATTGGGTAAAGACTTAATCTCTATAGATGACCATTTTAACGACTCCTTGGTGAATAACCTTGGTAATTTTTAACGACACCTTGGGGATGGACCTTGGTGAAACGAAACGATTGTCAATATTAAATGTTGCAGACACATCTTAAAGTTATGAAAAATTTTATTTTTATTATGATATATCTCATGATTTCTTTCTCATGCCTTAAAGTTCTTTTCATGTCCTTATTGAAGTATCTCAAGTTCACATGTAAAATGTTTTCTGGTTTCCCTTACTAGGCCTTCTGCTCACCCTTTCTTTTGATGTATGTCCCCAGGTTATGAGATGCAGTAATGAACCTAGGATGAACTAAAGGAGAAGCCTTTCAAGTGTTTAAGAAGAATGTTTTATGTTTTTTTTCATGTATTATGTTCCTTGTTTCCAAGACACTAACCCTTAACGATCCTCAGTTCCGTGTAATGAAATGAAAGTTATGTTATAAAAAGACGGGATGCTATAACCTTAAAACCATAAAACCCCTAAAATCCATAAAAACCCTGAAAACCAAAAAAAATACTATAACCCCCCCTAAAAACTCCAAATAACATAAAAAACCAAAAAAATCATAAAACTACAAAGAAAAACATAAAATCCTAAAAACAATTAAACCCCTAAAACATTAAAAAATGATAAAAACAAAAAACCAAAAAAGAACCTGAAACCCCTAAAAATAATAAAAACCAACTAAAAACTCTAAATACCCTTTAAAAAAATAAAACATTAAAAAACTATAAATATTCAAAAACCCTGCCATCTAAAAAAACCCTAAAACCTAAAAAAACAATTAAATCCTATAAACCCTAAAACCCCTAAAAACCGTAAAAACCTTTAAAATTGCCAAACATCCCTAAAAACGTAAAAAATACTAAATTCCAAGGAAAAAAATTCCTTGAAAACCGAAAAAAACATAAAACCTGAAAAAAACTAAAAAAAGAAAAACTCTAAAAATCCAAATAAACCTAAACCCCCTCAAAATACCAAAAAAACCATAAAACCATAAAAATCCTAAAAAATCACTAAAAATCCCTAAAAATGTAAAAAACCCTAAAAGCCTGAAAAATCTAGAAAACAATAAGAAATCCTTAGAAACCTGAAAAACAATAAAAGCCCCTAAAACCACCAAAAACCAAAAAAATCCATAAAAAAATATATTAAAATCCCTAAAAAGGTGAAAACCATGAAAAAACCTAATAGAACATTAAAAACTAAAAACACATAAAACCCCAAAAAACCTAAAAATGCTAAAAACCATAAGAAACCCAAAAAATAATTAAAAACCATAAAACACCTAAAACCATAAAAACCTATAAAAACCATAAAACTAGACAAACTCCACTAAAAACATTAAGAATGATTTAATCCAATAATTTTTTTAAAAACACTAAAAACCTTCAAATAGATACAAAACTCAAAAAATCCCCAAATCCCAAAAAAATCCATGAAAACCCTAAAAACCATAAAAACCCCAAAATACCCACAAAATACCAAAACCCATAAAAACCATACCAATACTAAAAAATTACAAAAAATATCTAAAAAATTATAATACCCTTATACACATAAAAAAACTTAAGAAACGTTAATATCCTACAAATAATTACACCCCTAAAACCCTATAAACGCTAAAAAACCCCCTAAAACTGTAAAAAACCTAAAACCCTCAAAATCCCTTATCACCCTAAAAACATAAAAATAATATAAAATACCTAAAAATACCTAAAACATAAAAAACTCTAAAAACTGTTAAATCCCATGAAAATACATTAAAAACACAAAAAACCCATAAAAAACTAAAAAGATATGAAAACCCTAAAACCGCTAAAGAACCTAAAACCCTAAAAACCCATAAAAACTATAATACCAGTAAACATCATAAAATCTATAAAAATGCATAAACACCCTAAAAAATATAAAAACCCTTTAAATCCCTAAATAAATTACAAAAATCAAAACATTAAAAACCCTAAAAAACTCAAAAAACCTTAAAAATCCAAAAAATCCAATTAAAACCATAATCACCTCAAAATTCTTAATACCCCTAAAAAATCCAAAAAAATCCAAAAAAATCCCTTAAAATGCCAGAGAACCAACAAAACCATAAAAACCCTAGGAATATGCTTAAAAACCTAAAGACATGTAAAACCCCTAAAAACATAAAACTGCAAAATACCAAAAAAATTAAAAACCCTAAAAACAGTAAAACCCCTAAAAACTCTAAAAACCCATAAAACACTTAAAACCCTAAAAATATATAAAAATTCTACAAAATCCCTAAATAACCCAAAAAACGTAAAAAAACTTAAAACCATTAAAAACACTATGAAAGTTGTAAATACCTAAAAACACTCAAAACCCCTAAAAACCTGAAAAATTATTACATCCCTAAAAACCCTAAAAAGACCCAAAAAACAATAAAACACCTAAAAACATTAAAACCCCATAAAAACCATAAAAACCCTAAATTCCACTAAAAATCTAAAATCCATTTAAACAAATTAAAAAATTTAAAACTCTAAATAACCATAAAAACCCTAAACCACTAAGAAAACATAAAAACAATAAAAATCCTAAACATCCCTAAAAATCCATAAAAATGTAAAAAACAATAAAAACCCTGAAAACCCCTATGAAACCTTAAAAACATAAAAACTCTTCAACCCCTAAAAAATGAAAAAAACACTAAAAATCATAGAATGCCCTTAAACCCCCTAACAACCCTACAAACATAAAAACCCTTTACAATTTAAAAAAAACCAAAAATGAATAGCTTAGTTGTATTTCTTCAGGGGATATTGGAGTGTGATTATTTCTATATGTCACATGGTCTTGCATCCATGGGCAGTGGAACTAGTGTCTTGGTCAATGTTCTGGTGGTAGGTTACTGATGGTGTGACGGTCGGGCAGTTTTGGCTTGGTGGTGATGTTGTGGCTTGTTGGTTGAGGGACAGATGGTTCGGTGTCTCTACAGATTCGATTGGAGCTAGCTTCTCTTGCATATTGCTCAGAACAGGATGTTGGCTGTCAGTTTTGGGTACATGATTACAGGTGGTGTGGCATGGTTGCATGGGTGCGGGTGGGGGTGTGTGCGTGTATGCATGGGTGTAGATGGTGGTGGGTTTGTGTGCATGTGTGGGAGTATGAATTTGTTTCTTGATACTATTATTGTTTCTTCTCTTTATCATGGTTTGTAGTACCTTAGTGTGTCGTTTGGCCTGGTACTTGGGAGCTTCTTTATTTCCTTCTACTGGTTCGGCTGGGGCACATGTGCTTGGATTTTTTGGCTACCAGACAGTATTTCTGCTGGGCTCGTGTGCTAATATTTGGTTGTGTCTCTTGCTACTGCATGCTAGCTGCTGCCTGTTGGGAGTTTTCCTTTTCCAAAGTGTAGGTGGTACTTTCCTATCTTCTAGTTAATGACTGGAGGGTCCTCACAAATTTCTTTGTCTGTTTGAGTTTCTTTTTTCTTGGTCATTATTTAGATCTTTCTTTGGTGTTCCTTGTTTGAGTTGGTCTTAGAACCTTATTCATGGATAAACCTTCATTATTCACCATTGTATGATTTTTTTTGTAATTAATTTTCATTTTGAATACTTATGACTTTTTAATAGCAAAAAAAACCCTATAGACCCATAAAACTCTAAAATCCACGAAAACCTATAAAAACACTTGAGACCTATAAAAATGTTAAAAACGCTAAAAACCCGTAAAAACCCTAAAACCCCACAAAACCACTAAAACCCAAAAAACAATAAAACCCCATCAAATCCCTAAATCCCCTAAAACCCATAGAAATCCTAAAAAAATTGTAAAAATCCCTAAAACATAAAAAACCTAAAAATCCCATAAAACCCATAATAAAACCTTAAATCCCTAAAAACACATAAAACCCACTAAACCCCAAAAAACCCTAAAAACCATAAAAACACATAAAAACCCTAAAATCCCTCAAAAACCCTATAAACTATAAAAATATTAAAAACTACCTAAAAATCACTAAAAACATAAAAAACCATAAAATAATTAAAAACACCAAAGAAAACCTTAAAAACCTAAAAACACCTAAAACCCTTAAAAACCTAAAAATACAAAAAACCCTAAAAACCCCCTTAAAAACCACAAAACCTCTTAAAACCCTTAAAACCACAAAATCCATTAAAACTCTAAAAATCACTCAAAGTTATAAAAACCATTTTAACACATAAAATATTAAAAAAAACTAAAAACTATAAATCCCCTAGAAACTCAAAACCCCCCTAAAAATCTAGAAAAACCATAAAACCAAGAAAAATCCAAAAAAATCAAAAAACCCCCCAAAATTCCTAAAAACCCTACAACCCATAAAAAGCTAAAAATGCCTAAAAATCCCTAAAAATGTAAAACACATAAGAAAACCTTAAAAAACTAAAAACATATAAAACCACTAAAAACCTAAAAAACTAAAGAAAAAACAAACCAAACCCCTAAAATTCCAGAAAACCATATAAATCCATAAGCATCCTAAAAATCATAAAAATCATAGTAAAGCCATAAAAATCCATAAAAACGTAAAAAAACCTAAAATCAATGAAACCCCCAAGAAAACATTAAAAATCTAAAAGCACTTAAAACCACTAAAAAACCAAAAAACACTAAAAACCCTAAACCCCAGAAAAACATAAAACACCCAAAAACATTAAAAACCCTAAATCCCATAAAAAACCTAAAACACAACACACATAAAAAATCATTCGAAACTCCAAAAATGTTTAAAAACTCTAAAAACCATTAAAACCGGTAAAAACACAAAAAATTCCTAAAAACAAAAAAAATAACAATCTTAAAACCCTAAAAAACCATAAAACCCATGAAAACCCTAAATCCCCTCAAAATAAAACAAATAAAAAATCCCCCAAAATATGAGAATCCCAAAAAACCAAGAGAAACCCTAAGAAAACCTTAAAAAAACAAAAGCATATAAAACCGATAAAAACCTATAAAAACCCTAAAAACCATAAAAAACCCCTAACAACCCAAAAATCCCTAAAAACCACAAAACCACTAAAAACCATAAAAATCCCATAAAACCTTAAAACAACTAAATACTCTAAAAACCCTTTAAAACCCTAAAAATGTTAAAAAACTAAAAAAACCATTAGAACTCAAAAAACTTAAAAAGAACACCTAAAAGCCAAAAAACCAAAAACCCCTTCAAACCCTCAAAATCCCTAAAAACCATAAAATCCTAAAAAATCCCTTAAAATCCTTACAATCATAAAAAAAACCCTAACCCCCCCCCAAAACCCTAAGAAAACATTAGTGTCCTAAAAACTCTTTAAACCCAAAAAAACTAAAAAGGTAAGAACCCTAAAAACCCTAAAACCCCTAAAAATTATCAAAATACCTAAAACCAAATCAAATTCATAAAAATCCTAAAAATATATAAAATATTAAAAATGTAAAAATCATAAAAATAATGATAAGCCCTTAGAAATCCTCAAAACTCTAAAAACACTAAAAACCCACAAAAACCTAAGAACACTAAATCCCTTAAACACCCAAGAGACCATATAACCCTATTAACCCCCAAAAAACATATAACCCAAAAAAACCAAAAAAATACTATAACCCATAAAAACATAAAAAAGAACTAAAAACTCTAAAAACACTTTAAACCCCAAAAAATATTAATAGACTCTAAAAACATTTAAATGCATTGAACCTAAAAAAACCATATAACCCCAAAAAAACCATAAAACTCTAAAAACCATAAGAACCATAAAAATACATAAAAACCCATGAAAAACATATGAAATCCCTAAATATCCCTAATAATAGAGATGGATCCTCCACTCCACTCCCATGATGTAGTCCCTGCCTCTTCATTGCTGGCTTGAAGATTTCGTTGATGGCTACGCCCTGGATTCCCCCCTCTGTAGGGGAGGGGCCATCTCTGCCACCTATTAAAGATAGATTCTTACCTTTCTATGATCCTGACTAACTTCCAGCTTTCTCGCGGATTGAACTTTTTCCTATGGTGCTAGGATTTCATGAAGGTCTTTTGAAGATTCCTATATCGATTGCGGAGTTCAACAAGGCCTCTGTCCTCCATAATCGGACCCTGATAGCCTGGTTTTTGAACTGGCGTCCCCCGGTTGATGTTTTTGACAGATTTTTGTTAGATCACTGGGATCTCCAAGATCGCCCCACTGTTGGCTTGGTCGACTCCTGTCATAATTTGATTTGGTTCTCTTCAGAGGAGGATCATATTCAGGCCTAGTAAACAGCTCCTCGTAGACGTGATGATGCTCATTTCTCCCTCTTCCAGTGGAACTTTGATTTTCTTATGAATTTTGATTCCCCACTAATGGAAATTTGGGTATGGTTCCCTGAGCTCCCCTACCCTTTCAAAACTTGTCCATTATTACTATGCTGGGGAACCTGGTTGGAAGATTTCTGTGTGTGGATAGTAGGACTAGGGCCCTCTGTCATCCAGTTGCTATGAGGGTCCGTGTTGAAATTGATGTTTCAAAATAGCCGGCCTACTTTGTCTGGAATGAAATAGGTGAAGAGCTTCGGTGTAAGAAACCTGTAGTGTTTGAATCAGGGGTGAGATATTGTGTCTCTTGCTTTACTCTTGGACATGTGAAAAGGGATTCTGGATGTAGTGGTAGTGTGTTTCCCATGGTTGGGAATGACCATGAGGTCATCTCTCCGAATTCAGGGTCAACAATGGAGCTGGAGGGGAGGAAAGACAATCTTCGGGACACCCTGCAGGATGTTGGGAGGGATGCCAGGGTGGAAGAAGGGGGACCAACCCCTCCATAGGGTGCTAAGGGGAAACTCTCGGTTGAGGAAATTTTCAAGCTTCTGAAGGGTGACCTGGGACTGGGGGATGATTCCCCTCCTGATGTGTGGGATGACTCTCCTGGTGAAGTAGAGGAAGTGGTTCCTATATTACAGGATGATCCTATGAGGGACAAGTGCATGATATCAAGACCAACTGGTCATGGGCGGAGAGGGAGACTCTATCAAGTCCTCCAACACTAGTTCAGGGACAACTTAGAGGACATGATTTAGTTTTAACCTCTAACTGGTTTGTGGGTTTAGATCATTTGGATTCTGTTCAAATTGAGGAAGGGGGTCTGGTGAGTCCGGAACTGTAGGTTGTGCAATCACTGGAGAATGTGCGGACTGATGCTGCTGTGACTGGAGATGGTTTGAGTTATGCCCCTTCTCTTGGGTAGCATTCTTATAGCCTCCATGCTGATAGTAGAATTATTAAGCAGTCTGATCAGAGCTCCACTCTTATTCTGTTCGAGTATTTACCTCCGTGTGTTGAGCTGTCTGAAAATATTTTGTTGGACTATTCAGAAATACCCCTTAAGCTGCATCAAAAATAGATCCTCCAAAATCCATAACTGCAACAGGAAGTCTTTCTTGGGGATGAGAATGATGAATACATAAGGTTGGGAGAGTTTTTTGGGCATCACTATGACCTTATAAATTCTAGCTTGGCTAGTATTAGGAAGGAGCAGGCGATGATGGGTCTTCTTGGTTCCTCTAGCTACAACCATAAGAGAAAGTCATAGTTTGTCCCTAGATTTGGCAGTCGGGGAGACATGGTTGTGACTACTGCTATAGCTCACATAAAGGACAAGGTGATGAGTGTAGATGATTTGGTTCAAAGAAAAATGGCGGAGAAGGATATACCTCTAGTGAAACGAAGATCAAGGAGGTATTACTCATTCCTTACTAGGACAATGGCTACTATAGCCTCCTCCAAGGCTAGTAAAGGTGAAGGAAATGTCCATGGTATGGATGATCGGGATGGCAAGGCGAAGCTGAATGTGGAACTCAGGAAGTAATATGCAGCTTTCCTCAAGAAATATGAAGCTTCTAAATGGGAGTCGGTGGATTCAGATGCTTCCTCTGGCTATGGTGCTGATGGGGATCCTTATGGGGATGTGAATTTGTTTTGTAGTTGTATTTTCTTTTGTCTTTTGGGTCTTTTGGACTTTGGTGTGTGGGGTTTTGGACTTTTTGTGGGTCACTTGACCCCACCCCCTTGCTTTTCTGTTATTTTTCTATAAATTTTGGGGGGGCAGGACTAGCCTGGCCTTGCACCTTCTTTTCCCTAAATATCCCTAATAACGTAAAAACCCAAAAAACCCCAAAGAAAAACATAAACCCCTAAAAACACTTTAAAACCCTAAAAACCTAAAAACCCACTTAAACCATTAAAAACCCTAACCCCCTCAAAATCCCTAAAACCCTAAAAAACTATACAACCCCTAAAAAGCACCAAAATCCCTAAAAACATAAAACCCCCCTAAAACCCTAAAAAACCTTAGAAACCAAAAAGAACTTAATAACCCTAAAAACACTAAAAACTTTAGTAGACCCGAAAACCGTAAAAACCATGAACACCCCTAAAAACATTAAAAACCCTAAAAACTGATAAAAACCCAAACACCCACTAAAAACACTAAAAACCCTTTAAACCCTTAAAAACATTAAAATTCAAAAATACCTAACAGACCACTAAAAAATATAAAAACACTTTCAACCCATTAAAATATTATAAAAACTCTAAAAACCCTAAATTACCCAAAAACCTCAGAAAAACCCCTAAAATCCGAAATAAACCATAACAACCCTAAAAGCATAAAAACCCTCAAAATCCCTAAGAAACCTAAAAACCCCTAAAAACCCTAAAAAATCCCTAACGATCCATAAAAACATAAAAACCCCATAAAACCCTAAAACCCCTAACAAATATGAAAACCCCATAAAAACAAAAAAATGATAATCTGCTAAAAAGAATAAAAACCCTTTAAAACCAAAAAAATGTTAAAAACACATAGAAACCTTTAAACTCTAAAAACTCAAAAAAACTAAAAACCCATAAAACCGTAAAACCCTAAGAACACTAAAAAACCTAAAAAACCATAAAATTCTAAAAAAATATCTAAAAAAGTAAAAAACATAAAAGGTTGATAAATCCTAAGAAAATCCTAAAAACCTAAATAAACATAAAACCCCTAAAAATGTAAAAAATTGTAAAAAACTGAAATACCTAAAAATCCCTCAAAATCGCTAAAAACCCTAAAAATATAAAAGTATTAAAAATTCCCTAAAAATCACTCAGAATGTAAAAAAACCTAAAAACATGAAAACCCCTAAAAAATAATAAAATATAAAACAACTTAAAAAAACTAAAAAAATATAAAATTTTACAGACCCTAAAACCATAAATGACCCAAAAACAAATAAAAACATAAAAACCCCTAAGAAACATAAAAATTCGAAAAAACTTAAAAGCCCTAAAAACAAAAAAACCCTACAACCCTTAAAACCCTAATAGTATAATAAAACATTATAAAAACCATAAAACCACAAAAAAACTCTTAAAAATTCTAAAAACACAAAAAAAACCTAAAATTCCTCAATAGCCATAAAAACTAAAATCCTATAAAATCCTAAAAAACATCATAAATACATAAAGACATTTAAAACCCTAAAACTCTAAATAAACCTAATAAATCCCTAAAAACCCTAAAAAACACTAAAAACACATAAATTATGAAAACCCCCTAAAACCATAAAAATCCTAAAAATCCTAAAAATCTCTAAAACCATAAAAAACCCTAAAAACCTATAAAAACCCTAAGAAAAACTTAAAACCTAAAAACACTTAAAACCCCAAAAAACCAAAATAAAATCAAAAACCCTAAAGGACCTAAAAAAACCCTAAAACCCCATAAAACAATTAAAATCCCTAAAAATAATAAAAATCCCATAAAAAACCATAAAATCACAATAAACTCAGAAAACCCTTCAAACCCCTAAAAATGTTAAAAACTATAAAAAACTTTAAAACCACTATAAAACTCAAAAAAACCTAAAACCCAAAAAATCCCATAAAAACCCAAAAAACCCTAAAATCACTCTCGAAATCCCTAAAAACCCTAAAAAGAATAAAAATCCTAAAAATTGTTAAATATAAAAAATGTAAAAAACAATAAAAATGATAAATCCCCTAAGAAAAAAAAATTTGAAACCTAAAAACACTTAAACCCCTAAAAACATAAAAAGGATAAAAATCATAAAAAATAGAAAAACCCAAAAAAGTAAAACCCCGTAAAAACTATAGAAAACCCTAAAGACCAATTAAAACCAAAAAACCCCACTAAAACTCTAAAAACCCTTTATAACCCTTAAACGGTAAAAAAACTCTAAAAACCATAAAAGACCTAAAAAACTCAAAAAACCCTAAAAACCCAAAAAACCAAAAAAATCCCTTAAAACCGCTTAAAAATCCATAAAAACTCTAAAAAACCTAAAAATTCGTAAAAATACCTAAGGACATAAAAAACTATGAAAAAAACCAAGGAAAACATTAAAAACATAAAAACACTTAAAACCCCTAAAAACATGAAAAACCCAAAAAACACATAAACCCCCTAAGTAATCTAAAAATGATAAAACACTCACAAAGCTCTTAAAACCATTAAAAACCCTAAAAACCAAAAAACCTCTAAAAGCATTCAGCAACCCTAAATCCCATAAAACCACTAAAAACACTAAAAATCCTTTAAACCCATAAAAACATAGAAAACTGTAAAAACCTTTAAAAACCTAAATAACTCCAAAAAAACCTAAAAACCAAAATAAACTTAAAAACACTCCAAATACATAAAAACACTAAAAACCATAAAAATCCCAAAAATCCATAAAATCCCTAAAAATGTAAAAAAACCCCAAATCCCTAAGAAAAAAATTAAATAACGAGAAACACTAAACAAACCTAAAAAATTAAAAATGATAGACTCTATAAAACCCTAAAATCACTAAAAAACCTAAACACCCCCAAAAGACTCAAAACCCTTAAAAACCCTAAAAACATGTAAAAAATATAAAAAATTCGTAAAATCCCTAAAAACATGTAAAACCCTAATAACCCTAAGGAATCCTTAAAATGTAAAAACACTTAAAACCCCTAAAAATCTAAAAACACTAAAAACCATTAAAACCCTAAGAAACCTAAAACCATAAAAACTGTCAAAATCCCAAAAATTAATAAAAATACAAAAAATCCCTATAAACCCTTAAAAATATAAAAAACATAAAAACCTTAAAAACCCCTAATAAAACCTTAAAAAAATAAAACCACTTAAAACCCCTAAGAAACCTAAAAATGATAAAAACCCTAAAAGACCCTAAAACCCCTAAAATCCAAAAAACACTAAAAAACCCCTAAAAAATAATGAATCTAAAAAACCATATAAACCCCTAAGAAAACATTAATAAATATAAAAACATATAAAACTCATAAAAAACCTAAAACCCCAAAAAACAATAAAAACCCTAAAAACAAATGAAATTCTATAAAAAGTATTAAAAATACATAAGAATGTAAAAACCCTGAAAAACCCTAAGAAAATATTAAAAGGGATAAAAAACTTAAAACACCAAAAAATGTAATTTGTTTTGAAAATCATAAAAAACCCTAAAGACCCTAGAATCCCAAAAACACCAAAAAACCAAAAAAACCATAAAACCCAAAAAAACCCTAAACAACTATAAACTTTAAACCCTTTAAACCATTAAAAATTTCTAAAAACTCAAAAATCTATTTAAAAACCTAAAAACTCAAGAAAACCCCTAAAAATTCAAAAACACCTTAAAAACCTAGAAACCCTAAAACCATAAAAGTAAAAAAATGCATATAAATCTTTAAAAACCATAAAAATGCTAAAAATACCTTAAAAATACCTAAAAATGAAAAAACCTAAAAACCCAAGAAGATGCTAGGAAAACCATAAAAACCTAAAAATACATAATAACCCCAAAAACCTAAAGATGATAAGTAACAAAAAAACCTTAAAAACCCAAAAAAACATTCAAAATACCAAAAAACTCTAAAAACAACATAAAATTAAAAAACTCTAAAAATCCATAAAAATATAAAATACCCTAAACCCCTCATAAACCATAAGAAACCCATAAAAACCTAAAAACACTTAAATCCCATAAAAATGTAAAAAATGTAAAAACCCTAAAAAAGACTATAAAAACCCCTAAAATGGAAAACACCCTAAAAACCATAAAAGCCCCAAAACCCCATAAAAAACCTTAAAAACACTAAAAAATCTAAAAACCCTTAAAAACTCAAAAATTGTTAAAAATGTAAAAGAAACTTCAAAACCCTAAAACCTAAAAAAATAATAAACCCTAAATACCCATATAAAACCTCAAAATCCCTAAAAACCCTCAAACACTAGAAAAATTATAAAAATACCTAAAAAATTCCTAAAAAACATTAATCCCCCTAAAAATATTTATAACTCTTAAGAAAACCATGTTAACAAAAATTACTTAAAACCCCTAAAAAACTAGAAAAATGATACAAAAGCTAAAACCCTAAAAACTATCAACATCCCTAAACCACTGAAAACAACAAAAATCCTAAAAAATCCTTAAAATACATAAAAATGTAAAATACCCTCAAAACACTGAAAACCCCTAGAAAACATTAAAAACCTAAAAACACTTAAAACCCCTAAATAGCCCCTAAAACCCCAAAAAAACCCATAAAAACCCTAGTGACCCATAAAAACCTAAAAACCCTAAAAAATAATGAAAACATAAAAACCCCTTTACACCCCTAAAATTTTTAAAAAACTATCAAAAACCATAAAAATCATAAAAAAACTAAAAAAACAATAAAAACTGAAAAAACCGAAAAAACCTTAAAACCCCACAAAATCCCTAAAAACCCACAAAAATTCTAAAAACCGCAAAAAATACATAAAAACCTAAAAAACCTAAAAAACTGAAATAACCTTAGAAATTTATAAAAACAAAACAAAAAATAAAACCCCTAAAAACGGAAAAATGCTAAACATCCAAAAAAACCATAAACCCCTAAAAATATAAAACCACTCAAAATCCTTAAAACCCCAAAAAACCATAAAAATCATAAAAAAATCCATGAAAATCCTTAGAAAATTAAAAAACCCAATGAACCTTGGTAAAACCAAGAAAACCTTAAAGAACTAAAATGACATAAAAACCCCTACAAACCTTAAAATGCTAAAACCCCCAAAAATATACAAAAACCCTAAACACCCCTAGAAACTAGAAAACCTATAAAAACCACAAAAAAACCTAAAAACCCATAATTACCTAAAACCAATAAAAACTCTAAACACCCTTTAACCCCTTAAAACATTAAAAACTCTAAAATCCTTAAAACCCATACAAACTCAAAAAAACCCCATAAAAACAAAAAAAAATGTTAAAACGCTAAAAAACTCTCAAAATACATAAATCCGTAAAAACCCATAAAAATCCTAAAATCCAACATAAAATGTCTAAAAAAGTAAAAATAATAAAAACCCTAGCATGAATCATGTGGGCTTAGAGATATGTGATGGTTGAAACATCTGCACAGACACTCAATAGAAGGAACTACGAGAACTCTGATTCCTGTTCAAACTAGGATACGTAGGAATCCATTTCAGGGCCCGAGCTCACTAGATATCCTCCTCAGGAATCTAACTCTAATTCCCCCAATTTGGGAATATTGCTTAAGAAATAAGATTCAAATTCAATCCTCAAATCATAAAGGCATCCTTTTCAGGAAATAAGCCTAAACTCATTTCTCTTAGAGACCATACACTCATATGAGATTCATCAAACTACATGGGATTTGATTCTCATCTATATGGGATACGTAGGAAGCCTCTTTGAGGTACAAACCCAACACTTCAAATCAACCCTTTCTCTTTGAGTCATATTCACAAAAGGGTCTGATCATACTTGGAAACCCATATCCTTTCCAAGTTCCTTGGGTTGTTTTAACATAAGTCCAAAAATAAGTTGCAACTAATCACCTTCCTCTTAGAGGTCCTTATCACATGAACTAAAAAGGTATAATGTGTCCCATTAAGTGGCACCAAACTATGAGGGTTCTGATTCCTTTCATAAGGATACGTAGATAGCTCATTTTATGAGCACGATCCAAAGATTAAAACAAACCTTCGTCTCCCTAGATGACAATAAATTCCAGAGTTCCCTATTGAGTGGCTTAAAAAATCCAGTATCATCATAATGATGATTAAAATAATCTCTAAAGTAGTATATTAGGGGATACCATTGATGGAAAACCTCGAATACATACAGTTGATTCTAAAGTTTTACACATGTTAAATGTGTGATTTTAAATTACAATGGATACTTATGATATAATTGGTGAATTAATAAGGATTCATGAAAATATTTTAATTTTACAAAGAGAGTCCTCGAGTAGACAATAACTCCCCCAAAAGGGTGTGATGAGTCCAACCTCCCATCCTCTCGAACAATGCATGTTCTTAAGTATCGTGAAGTTCAAAATATAACAGACACCTACCTTTGGAAAACATGTCCTCTTTGGATATAGAACTGTTGGAAGTTTCTGGTTCGATGAATAAATCCAACAAAAACCTCCTGGAAATATGGATTCTTAAATCAAGAATACCATGTTTTCAAGGACCTGGAAAATAACTTTTCATTCACACAAGTCTTCCAAAGAATATCCTTCTTGCAAGTGCTCGATATGACCTTGTCAAATCATCATAGATCTATGGGAAAGTGACCTTTGTGACGTCTCTTGGGTGAGTGAACTTTGCGATTTCATTGTCATGAGTGAAATATGTGATGTAATTTAAAAGAGTGACTTGCATGATGTTACTTACGTGAGTAACCTGTGTGAGTTTCTCTCCATTTCTAAAATTTATCAATTTTCTAAAACTAATATTTGACATTAATGAAAATCATGATGTGTATTTACATATCTCTAGTGACTACTCCACTGGCTTCCCATGTACAATTTATTGAACATGTCTTATAAATACTTAAAGATGTTGGGACATATTACTATTACATTTGTGATTCCACCCTCCTAGACATATCAAATAACATGAATAATTTCTAGCATGAGTACCTGTGAAGTAACTCTGTGCCTTTTTGGAGCCATGGGCTTCGGAAAGACGCACTTATCCTGAAGATCTAGAGTTACCTAATAAATTATTGGTTATTCGAACATAACAATTTTTCCTTCACTAATGTCTCTTTTATGGTTTCATTCATTAAGTAAGGAATTTTTTCTATCTCCTATATCACACACAGAACCTATGTTCCCCAGATTTGAAGCCTCACACCCAGTAATCAAATCCTCACAGCTACATGTCAACCTTGTGTGCTTACAAAATGTACTAATCACAAGTTTGGAATGAGGACTCATATTTGAACTCTAGAGGGCGAGTCATGACTGAATTGAAGTGGGAATACCAGGTGTGCCAAACCTGTACAGAGTTTAATATTGAGCTATAAAACATCAGAATTTATGAGTCTGTTTGGGTGGTAATGACAAGTATCTAAAAGAATCCAGTAATGATCCCTAAATTGATGAGTTGATGAATACCTTGGATGAATTATTTTGACAGAACACATGGTGAAGTCAGAATTAGTATGTGGGAAATCTATAAGAACACTAGAGCTCCTATCCTTAGAGAAATGTAGGATGAGTTCATTGCACCGAAGGTGAAGTGTGATGATGTTGAAAGGATACCGGCTTTGGAAATAAGATATTAAATTTGGTTCAGAAGATCAACAAGTAATACCCTAACCCAAGTGGTGATATACATCCTAAAGAATTGATGAATTTCTTCCATGATCCAAAAGGATAAGGTCCTACCTATCAATGAAAGATGGGATACCCAAAATTAGAGAATCAAAGCATTAAAGGTAAGTTTTGGCCTATGTTGGAATAAGGACAGTGTCACTGGTGGGTTTATAAATTGAAACATAATGTCTCCCTAAGTAATAATCTTTTTGGATTTATTACGATGTGGTTTAGAACCTACCTACTTTCAGTCCATGAGTCCAATCGCTGTATGAGGCCATAGAAAATCATTATAGTATAAAAACTAGAAGATAAGGGCCACATAAGGCTTTCTTCCCCTATTCTATTGAAGATCTTCCATTTTTTACTGCATGTGTACACTAGGAAGGATCTATTCTGAATTTTAAGGCCATTTTAAGTGCTGTTGGGATGGATTATATCACAATTTATCTCTTACACCACGTTGAGATAAGTTAAACTTCTATAGGGCCGATTCATCCTTTTAATTGAAGATATTTTTGTAATTTGGCTTTTATTATTGAAGCATGATTAATCCATAAGGAATATGAACATATCATGAGAGTTAAAATTCTTCCTATATAGTAATATACCAACTGGGATGTTCACTGAAAATGGAAAAGCTGATGAAAATATCAATTAATACATTATTGTGTTCGGAGATGGCGTACTGATGGCCTATATTGGTAGTGAGATCAAATGTGAGGCATGTGATCCACATTGATTTACCCTCTAATTCAACTATCTATAATAGAAAAGTTTCTCTCCTCCCACACACATTTGTCTTGAGAAAAAACCAACGGTGGCTCGATGGTTTTGGATCCTGGTGGCATTGGAGGCCTCCCAAATTTCAGTCAACCTACCACCATCGGGTGTGTTGATCAAGCTAGAATCTGGGTATTCTAGTTCTTGGATTTGTTGATACCCTCAAGGGTTTTTAATGAAAATAATTCCTTGAGTTGAGGCTATGAATATTGATGGTTTTGGAAAGCAAGGAAGGAATATTTAGCCCAAGGGTGATGATGATGAAGCTCCAAAGTCTTCCAAAAGATCTCGAGAAAGGTCTATGAAGTAGGTTAGAGTTGAGAAGACCATGTCTTTCAAGACAAGTTAGACCGGTAATCACTACTGAGAGGAGACCTGAGGTCTTATCACCCATCCCCCTATTAGAGAAGAATTTTCTAAAAGGTATTTAAAGTCAAAAGATATCAAGTATTCCTCATACCCATCCACATTATCATCGAAGTACATACAGACTTTGGAAATTCAATTTTGGAAGGGCATGTATCATAACATTGAAGATATACAGGTGTTTCTCTAGGATATCATGCATATCCTAGAACATGGAGATGTTTGATCACCCTCCGAACATTACATCGACAACAATTCTTTGAGTTGGGGAAATATATTCGGGAACTAGAGATGTTAATATATTCCATTGATGATCAGATCCTGGCCAAAAATTGTATTTGATATGCTATATTGAGCTGATATTCAGGGGATATATGGTCGATCTAAAGAGGAATGGGATGACAACATAAACATTGATGAGGTATCTTTCTCCTTCCACTACCCTTTCCCTCCTTCATCTATAATAATTAATTTTTATTGTATTTATCTCATAGTTGGGAGGAGTATAAGAAGAGTATCCAAGGATGGTGCTCAATTCATTGAAATATGGGCCAATGGGAACCCCTATCGGAGTGGGGTTTTAGTCTCTCGAGTCCTCACAGATTTACATAAGTCATAGAATGATGGTAGAGGATAGGGAGGGATGGTCTTCTCAACAGCCACCTCTAGTTACCATAATTGATAAGACCAACATGGCCCTGTCACCATGTCATGAAAAGAAATGAATGGTGGAAAATATGTTAGTCAGGAATATGCCTCATGGTAAACTTTTTTTTCATAACTAAATCTCCTTAATCACCTAAAATACCCATTTGACCATGTTTACCTCTTACGATATTTTCTTCACTATCCTCCCTTAAGGGGCACAACACTAATCCTTCGAGTACTTAGGGGGACATCCTAGGTGAAGAATAAACTCATGCTAATGAATCTATCCCCCTAATATAATAAATCTAAAGAGACAAATTCTCTTTCACTATCGTTAACGTGAAGAGGTAGGAGGTTCCTAATCATGTCAGACTCAGATCACAAGATGTCATGTGCTAGTCTCTGACTTTTCTTCCTTTTGATATTTCATATTTGTTTCATACACTGGAGGATCCTATAGAAACCAACATTGGGCCTGCCACTATTCTGGAATAGGATGGCATGTATCTTGGATTGTCCAATGAAGGTATCAATGAAGATCCTAAATCCACAGTGTTCAAAGAGGTTGTGCCTACTGAGAGGATAGTGAACGAAATCAATAGTAGAGGCAATTTTTCTCCTAATCCACATGCCTAAGATACCCCTATTTGTGAGGGTGATATGATATGTGAGGGGTTATTTAATAAAAAACTGATCTTAAGGAAATTTAAAAAAAACTTAACCCTACCTCTTTGGAGGAGTTTTGGGAATTTGATAAGTTGTTGGATGGATGTGTATTTTCTTTTTATTACATTTTTGAAGTATTCTAACCTACTTATATTTGATGTATTATTTCAGATCTTGAATTCTGTAGATTTTTCCACAAAAACATTTCCAAGGAACTCCATGAACAATGATTCCAAGTCCATCATACTCCCATTACTAATGAAGTATCAACTGAGGGCCTCAAAGTGGGAGATTCCAAATATCTCTCCATCCCAATTACTAGACAAACTGAATGGGGTGTTCATTCTTATGAGGTTATTACTTAGAATAATAATAATGGGGGTATATGGGAGGCATTAACCCTAACATTGATCCAAAATTGGGTGATTATTATTAATTACTTTAGTTTCTTTATTTCCTTTTTTCTCTGTTAACCTCTTGATGTTAACAAGGGTTTCATTTGTTATCTAGAGACATTGGATTCAGAAGTCAAGCCTGAGTGGGGAGATTCCATGCCAATTCATCCAACACTGGTAGGCAGAACTGATACTATTTCATAGGGGGTAGAGGAAGTTAACTCATTTAGTGTGCTAATCCATGATTAAATATCTTCATTTGAAAGCAGTTATGGGTCAAACTTAGAGACACAAGACGAATTTCACCACACATGTTGTATGTTCTGGAGAGACATCTAGAAGATAGTCTCAAAGATGCCTCTCAGAAACGTTCCACCATGATTTTTTTGACTTCTAATCATGTTTTCCATATTAGGGTATGATGATTTTTATTACCATATGATCCATCATGTTTTGAAGTTGATAATATGGTAGCAGTAGGAGGAGAAAAGATCACAGTAGGCTAAGCCACTGTTGGTAGGCCAATTTTCATATCACAGAACCATTGTAGGCTCGGATAAGTAGATACATACTAAGGGGATGGAGGATTACAAGCATATTATTGATGATATGTCCCTCCAAATGATATATATTCAAGAATAATTGGACACCATGAAGGAAGGGATGGTCCAACTCAAACAATCTTTAAAGGGTTCCTGGGAACATGGAAGTGATTATCATGCTGTTAAGAAGAAGAAACTTTGTAATACTAAGGATAATGTTTCTATAAAATTTCTTGGGTTTCAGAAAAATATTTACAATTCTCAGGCCATAGTCAAACAGATCAAGTCTTGTGTTGAGGAAAAATGTAAACATAGAAAAAATGAACCATCATGTAGATGTTCCTTTTAATTTTAATACATGAATTAAAAATAAATATATATTTTTTTATTTCCATGTTTGTGTTCCTATCGTCATCGCAATGATAACTAAACATAGAAAATGAATCAATTAATTTAATGTCATTTAGTTAGTGTATTATGGTAGGAGTGAGTAAGCACTCTTTTTTTTTTTGCCTAATTCATTAGACATAGAGTGTGTAGTTTGACTATTTCTTGGGTCACATAACTATCCCTACAAACTTTGTGTCTTTTGTTTCATCACCCAAAATTTTCCCTATGTCAGGTATAAGAAATACATAGCAGGCGAGACTTATATTTTAGTTAGGCTACCCTTTTTGGGTTTTCAACATAACATGTTTGTGCCTATTTCTTTTTAATGATCAATTTTCATATCTAAACCATGTGAATTACATGTACAGTGAGCTCAAAATAAACTTTTATCTAGGCTTCCCTTTGTAGGTTTTTAGTCTGATGAGTACTATATCTATTCTATTTGGAAGTTTATAGTCTTGAAATCTGGATCAATTAAACGATTATTTTACATCAAATAGCTTTGACCATGAATTTTGGAATGGTGACCCAAGTGGGTCTTATGGGATGATAATTTTTCGACATTATTTAGATACAGAAAATGAGGGATCTTGAGTCACAATTTTTTGATATTTGGATGTAAAATATTACATGAGATATGTATGTGAATAATGGATATGGACAATGTTCGAAAAGTAGTTTTCATCATGATATCATTGGGGCTTATGTAGATAAAAGAGGTCTCTCATGGGGATGAGTGTACCTCTAGTTGATAGTCTCTTTTTTTGGGTGGATTACGAAAATCCAAAAGGGGTTTATTACCATATATTTTTAAAAATATTTCCTTAGGAAGGTGAGAACCTGTTACCGATGGGAAAGGAGTGTGTGAAGACTCAGATTTCTAAATACCATTGATGGTGGTTTTATAAGGGACTTTGTCTAAATATGAAGGGAGCATCTATGTTGGACATATACATGAATGTGGAAACTACTCCTACAAAAATTTGGTATGTGTATAGGATGGGTAATTCTATTTCGATCATAATATTTCAAAGGCAGGGTCTTGGAAGAATTCTATAACCTCCCGCTTATATCAGGGTTGTGTTTACGAATAGAGGAACAAATTAGATGATGTGGAAGATGGGTCTAGATTAGAGGATTTGGGAATCACTACATTCCTTGATGGAATGGTCATCAAGTCATACATATTTATTTAGGTTGATGTAGTGGATGACAAACATTAGTAAAAAATGGATCCTCCATGGTAAGGGTTGAAGCATCATGTAGTTTAATGTCATGAAACCAGGACATGGTGGTATATTTTCACATCCTACAGAAATGAAATTGAGGTATATAATTTAAGTTCATTTAGATATTATGGAATGGTTAGTATTTTTCTATTCTGTAATGATATGACATAGAATGTTCCACCATCTTCAGGCATGAAGGGGGGGGGGGGGGGTTGTAAGCTGTAATATGGGGGTTTTCGAATCTGAAGAGTGATATAGGAAAAAATTTAAGGAATGACCGTAGATCATATTCAAAAAGCAGTGTCCAAAATAATATTATTGAGGAATACAGAGATAAAATAGGATTATCCAAATAATGAATGTGCCACTGATTTACATACCCTTTTGTAGGTGAATTAATGGAGATCCAACTACGGTGTTTTACTACATAGTCAAGTAAATACATTCTTAGGTATCATACATTATATTATTGATAGACAATGAAATGTTATGGAGATTTGGATTTAACTAGAGACAAATATTGGTTTGTGGAAGGAAAGTGTCATTGTATTGGGGAACATTTCATCTGAAAATCACCTATAATGAGATAAGTGTTTCCCTACGTAGGTCTGAAACAAACACATTGGATTTTTTTATTGCGTATAGGACCAAGATGTAGGATCCATGCATCACTATATATCAAATAGAAGTGAAAATCTAGTCATATGTATTTATATAAATAAACTCCCCACAATAATCAAATTCTTATGTGGAGAGGGGAATTTTTTTACTACGAGCTCATGAGATGGGTGAAAACCCATACTGGACCCCTATATAAATATGTCTCATACATATGAGAGTGGGAGTACTTTTATATTGTAGTTAGATTGAACAATAAATATGACCTGGGTGTCTCTACATATCTCACTAGAATGAGAATCAAGCTGTACATGGTTCTGGGAAACCATGTTGTTTAATGTCATGCGGAAAGGACAAATTTCCCAGTTTAACTTCATACAACTAGGATGATATGGTACCTTTTAGTTTTAGGTCAAATGACTAGGACCACAATATTATGGAAATAACGAGTAATATGAGGCCTATCATACCAAGAATGTTCCATCATACTTCGAGTGCAATGGAGGAAATGGTAAACCAAGATCATAGGGGTTCTCATATCAGGATAAGTGACATGGGACAAGAATGCAATAAATGATCGTGGACCATATTAGAATCTTGATTTCCATAATCATTTCTTTGGTTCTTATGGATATGTAATAGGATTCCCCTAAGGTTGAATGTGTTTTTGGTTGATATATGACTTTGTGGGTGACATTATGGAATGCCAACTGGGGTGTAATACATCATAGTAAAAAATGAAATCCTTAGGTTGAAAACCGCTTTTATGAGGGTGAATTTATGAAAATCCAACTCGGGAGTTTTTTCATATTAAAAAAAGGTGTCCTCAGTTATTTGGCATTCGATCACACATGGACGATGAAATTTTATGAATATTTAAAATTTCCTAGGATTAGGAATATGATGTGTATAAGGGATGTGTATGAGCACAAAGAAAAAATTTGGACCAACCTTGGACATAGAGTATGGGGTTCCCTTTATAGATATGAATCATATATATGAGAGTACATTTATGTTTCCTTGATGGATTCAAGAAGAAGGTTACCCAAGATAATATCCCCTACATAGATCTTTGTTTGTATACCAGAGAGGAGGAATTTGTATTTACCCCATGGATTGGAATAAGACATGAGGTATAGGAATCAATATGTATCACATTGACATGAGAATCAATCCAAATATATTTCTTTAAAGGAGGTGTGGTGGGAGACCAACACTAAGGATTTGGATCCACTCAATCACAAACCAAAATGTTACGTAGTTCTACATCATGGAACAAATATGTAAAACATATAGTTTTATGTCATGCGATAATGAAATTTTTGTGTTTCTTTTAATGTATTTCAAATAGGAAAACATTAACCCTGTTTTGAATTGATGTGCCTTGATCATGCAGGGAAGCCTTTACCAAAACCCCTAAGACCACATTAGCTATGCTCTATGTGAGAAACAAGAAGTGATAAAGGTTTATATCACTACATAGAAGCAATTAGAGAATGGATAGGGGAGTTTTGATATTGTGGTGGTTGGACAAGGATATTGGATCCTAGAATCACTATATATCTCAACAAAATGAGAATAAAAGAATATGTAGTTCTATGAAAACCTACATAAAATGAGAGGTACATCAACAATTTAGTTTAACATCATGTGGTAAGAAAATATTTGATTCGAACGGAAGAAGGAGTATTGTGGTTAGACACAGGATTAGAGATCTGGGTGTCACTACATATCCTATAATGATAAGAATAAGTCCACATGTAGTTATTGAATTAGTTCCCCATATTAATTAGTTTTGGATTTGAGGAAAAGGGGACTCTTTTTTTGAATGATGGTTGGGACATAGACACTGTATGGGAAACACTAATTATACCATCGAAATAAGAATCAAGACACATATAGTTCTTGAAGGGAGGTTTGTTAGTAGACCATAACTAAGGATTATGTCCCACTCAAGAACTGGTAGAAATGTTATTTAGTTTTACATCATGTAACTAGGACATAAACCATGCAATTTTATATCATGTGATAAGGACATTGTTATACAATTTATCATCGTGCGACCAGGACAAGAGAATGATAATGTCGAATAAGTAGTGCACGATCCATATAGATTAACATCATGCGGTAAAGACAAATTATGCAGTTTAATTTCATGTAACCAGAATGAGAGAATTTTAACATCGAATAATTTTTCCATAAAACATGAAATTTATCATCATCTGGTAAAGAGGAATCATATAATTTATCATCATGTGATTATAATGATATGTGTGGATTTATCTCATGATGTAATTGTTAAGAAATCATGCATTTTTAGGGGTCGTGGTGAGATATTCAAGCATTGAGATCATCAAATAAGCTTCATTATAGTGGGCCTTGTGTATGGAATATGGTTCCTCCCACTTCGGTTCAATATTTGGAGGTTTCTTCCCTGGTATCATTAGAGTCTAGATGACTGATACCAATTCCCCTTAGAGGAATGAGAAGAGGAAAAAATTCTTCTTAAAATATTGTGTTATCCAATTTTGATGGACTTACATATTATGCAAGGTATGAAATATTTTCTCATCAAGTCATTTCAACTGATCCAACCATTTTTTGTAACTTCTCATCTATGGATAATTGATCACAGATGGAAACACAGAGTGAGGGAAACCAAGCTTCAATGGGTAGGACTGCTTCTATCCCATATACAAGTGAATACAAGGTTTATCGCATGGTAGTTTGGGTTGTAGTCTGGTAATCCCACAAGGCATGAATGTTCTTTTTATTCCAAGAATTTTTATCCATATCTACAATCTTCTATAATAAGTTTGATAGGTTATTTTTAAGTCCTCTATCTGTCCATTAGTTACTATATGATAGAGGGATGAGTGGATAGATTTGATATTATACTCCTGATATAGCTTCTCCAACTTAGTGGAGTAGAAATTATTATCATTTTCCATGAGTATTATATGAGTAACAAAAAATCAGGTAATTATGTTGTCTTTCCTGAATCTTATAATGCTTTTTTTCCCAACTTGTTTTAGGTGTATTGCCTTAGCCCAATTGGAGATGAAGTTGGTAGAAGTAATAATATACTTGAATTGCTTGGTTTTATCTAGAGTATACGACTCTACAACATCCATTCCCTATATCGTGAATTTCTAGGATTATTTTTTTGTGTGAAGAAACTCTGGTGGTTGATGGATGAATCTAGAATGCACTTGGTAGGAATGAAACTTCTTGGTAAATATTGTGCACTCTTGTATTATTGATGACCAAAAGTATCCAAGCCTTTGTATTTAATTAGAGAGAGAGAACCTTGACTGGTGGTCACCACAGGCTCCCACATGTACTTCTTTCATGATAGAAATACTCTCTTCTACATCAAATCACCAAAGAATGACTCCATAAAAGCCTCTTTTTTAGAGGTCTTTTTGGTGATTTTATCCATCATAAAGAGTGAATTTGGTTACTCATCATCGAATTCTCTCTATGATGGGATATGTCTCTTGAAAGAAATCCATTTTAGAGCTAGTCTAGAATGAGTATCATCCAATAAGTTATAGGGACATATTTTTTGGGGATGTATTTAACCATATTTAATTCTTCCATGCCGACATGAGAAAAAGGTGACACAATTCTTCTATGCACAATGCTAATGACAGTTTCATCCCAATCTAGATCTTCCAAATCCACAGCCACATTTTCCAATGCATCTACCTATGCATTTTGTGATCTTGGAATGTGATTCAATGTCATATTTGAGGGGAATTTTGCTATTAGTCCTAAAAAATAGTCAAGTAGGGGCATTAGATCTTCCTTTCTGATGTCATAATCGCCATTGATCTTCTTGATTACAATATCTAAGTTTCATTTTATCATACATATATCCACATGTTTTTGAAATACTAGTTCCATACCTACAATGAGGGCCTGATATTCCACCACATTGTTTTTACAGCCTTGTAAAAATAGGAAAGGGTAAGGTAAGAATTCCTTTGCGAGAGGGATAAGAATGACTCCCAACCCAACTCTATAGATCTTGGGGTATTCCATTCACTTCCCTATTGGGATTCTATATACTCCATAGAAATAAATATACCAGTTCTAGGGTACATCTTTAATAGAGAATATATCTTTATCAGAAAATTCAGTATTTGACAATATTGTTTCTTTAGATGGGTACTCTACAAGAAAGTCTGCCAAAGCCTAGACTTTTTACGCTTTATAAAACATTAACTGAATGTAAAAATATTGAAAAATAATCTCCCATCATGAAAATGATCAAATAAAAAGAGGATGGTTGATGATATATTTTATTCAGTTTTAATGTAACAACAAATGTACCTCATGGTGATGCAGGTAGTGCCTCATCTTCTGAACCATAAAGATTCATGCTAGATAACTCTTCTTCATATATAAATATTGAGTCTCAATGTTGATCATTGATAGACTAAGATAATAAATTTTCTTTTCACTCCAATTTTCATTATTTTATATAATTAAAGAACCTAGTGATCATTCTAGGGTCGTCACATACAAAATAAGATGATTTCCCTCAATAGGTGGTATCATTACTGATGGAATCAAGATATATTTATTGAGATTTTTGAATTCTTCCTAAAAGTAATTGGTCCAGTGATACACAACCCCCTTTTATTATCAACCTACTAAAGGGAAAATTCTTACCTTTGAGTTTTTATATAATTCACCAAATATTGGAAAGGTTTCCTTAAAATACTTTGAAATATTTATGGATTTTAGGATGTTACATATTAAGGATATCCTTGGAATTATTAGGTACAAATTCAATGCCATTATAATTTATGAAGAAGTTAAGAAACGTCCCCAAGGTCATCCCAAAAGCACATTTCAAGAGGTTCATTTTCAATATATGTTATCGCAGTTTGTTAATAATGGTATCAAGATTTTCTAGGTGGTCAAGAACACTACCAGGACTTAACAAGCTAATCGTTAACATAGAATTTGAAAAAATTCTACAAAATGGTTTCAATATGTGATTCATGACATTTTCAAATATAGAACCAACATTCATCAATCCAATGAGAATAACCTGATAGTATAATACAATATAGGGGCCTGAAGGTAGTGGCTTCTTCATCTTTTGGGGCCATTCGAATTTGGATGTACTCTAAATATCCATCCATGAAAGATAGGTCTTAATATCCAACTATAGAGTCAACCAGTAGTTCCATGATTGCTATTTGGATGTCATATTTCAGACAGTTCTAGTTGAGATATCAGAAGTCGATGCAGACCCTAATTTTCATGTTCTTCTTCATCAACAGGACTATGTTGGATAGCCATTTCACATAATGAACTTTCTAAATGAATTCATCCTTGATAATCTTGTAAAATTAAAACTAATTATTTGAGGCATAAGTTGGGTGTGTCCTTATGGATTCCTATTTGTATCCCTAATGGTTTTATGGAAATCCTTGGTGGTGGGTGGACACCTCGAGATCGAGACCTGTAATTTATATATCATCCCAAGAAAACACATACGGATGCTTCTTCAAAAATGAGGTATATAAATATATTTCATAATACATATCCTCAATGATCAATGTGGTTATGTGGTGCTCTTCTATACCTAGATCTATTTTTCTGAGTTCATCAATGGTGGGGGAGACACCTTCCTCAAATTCTAGAGGGGAATCCCTAAGTTCTTCCTCCTCTTCCTATTACTCTTCCTCTTTTTATTTCTATTCCTCTAGAGATTATTATTTACACTTAGGGGATGTAGGTGATGGAGGAATATTAGGAGAGGAGTCAACATTTTGGAATTTGGGAGATGAAGAAGCTTCTTCTAATCTGACTGATAGTGTGAGGTATTTTTGAAGCTCTAAAGGGGAGATGAAGAACATAGAATAAAAATCTTCACTCTATTGTGGTTACATGATGTCTTATTTTGATTAAATCGATGAGGAAAATATTTGTTGAAGCTTAGGGGATGGAATGATAAAATTTCCATCTAAAATTCAACCATTTTTCAAAGATTCAATAACATTTTGAGTCAGATTTTTCGCACTCTTTTCATCAGTGGGGGAACTTTACTACTCTTTTTTGTACCTTCTAGAGAGGTCTCTCATGATTTTTAATGGAATTGAGTTTCTAAGAGGGGATGTGTATGGAGTGTTAATTTCTATTGTGACCATCTATTCCTCTCACTAGATCCCTCTTCATAGGATTCCTTAATTAGATGCATGGAATTCATGTTAGTGGCCATATTCATCATAAAAAGGATACATTAAATGATTAACATTAATGGAACTGGAGATTAATTATTCTTCTGAAGAGGACTATGTTTGGTGAATTAACATTTATTATATCATTTGGTGGGGTAGTGCCCACTCTCCTAGGACTATAGGCATGGAATCCAATAGAGTAAACGATAACTTTGGACTAGTTATAGGCTCATATTACAATGTTTTTATCCTACTCTTCTATCCATTTAATTTTTTAGAAGACTAGATGTTAGGGGATTGTTGTGAAAATGGAGTCAGTTGTATAATAGTGGAAATAGATTAGAGCATAGTTGTTTGTTTCAACTATACATGGAGGATAGGATGAGTCTAGTTGATTGCATTTCTGACTATCCAATCACTTAACTTCTGTGTATTCTTGTTGGTAATTTCCTTCCATTAACCTTCTTTGTCTGGATAGGTGACAAAAACACACTAATTTCATGGGAGGTTTTCCCATCATTACTTTCCCAGAGTCCACTATTTTCTGAATGATTTATTTGAAAACAAAATATTTCTGGATGGTGTAACCCAAAATCCAATGGAAACGGTAATAATTTGAGTGATATTTGAGACCATCCTAGTCAGAACCCTTGTGATTTGGAAACTTGATCAAGTTTTTCTCAAAAGCTGATACGACTTATCTAGTGACTTGGTCATCTCAGAATCAATAAACTTTATTTATCATCTCTTAAAAGTGGTTTTACCACTACTTTTTGTTCCCATCCTGATAAGGTGAGTGTTTTTCTGATGCTTAAGAGGGGATTCCACATGATATGGTGTGGTATTTGAGCTGGAGTGGGTGTAAGGGATGGCTTATGCATGGCAGTAAAATCCTCTCCATTCCCTGTCCTCTTTCCTTGAGCTAATGTAATTACTCAGGTCTTGGCCTTGGTTCATGATATTAAGTCTTCCAATAATTGACCAATCACAAAAAATCCCAAAAACCCTATTGTATATTTCATAGAGATGAGCGGTGTTCAAAAATATTCTCAATGATTTTCTATAAAAATGGATAAAATATCTTCCTAAGGAACTTTTGGATTAAGGAATATTTTTAACCCCTTCTACTAGGAAATGAATTCTGAAACCCTTTCATTCTCCCACAATTTACAGTTTGATAGTTCAAGGAAAATTTCTTCTATGGTGTTGAGATAATCTGGCAAAGAAATATTCAACATAGATCTTCCCATCCCACAATTGACTAAGCCAGGAAACTGGAATACCATACAAAGGCTAGCCCTTATAGTATATTGATGAATGACTTTAGTTTCACTACTTCTTGTTGTGTAGGGGTCCCCGTCATGGGATCATAGTGGTACATGAATTAAATCAAATGTTTATCTAGGTCCCCCAATCCATTGAAAATTTGAAATGTATGATTCCCAAAGTTTGATGGGGGAGGGGCCAGATCAATCCATTCAGGGTAAGGCTTCTTTTCTTATTATACCATAACATGCCTATCCGTAAATTCTTCCAATAGATCCACTAGAGACTCAATTCTATTGATGAGACCTTGAGGAATGTATGGATGAATAGAAGATCGAACATGGGATGAAATATATGGGGCCAATTATGGTGGCTCTACTGGTATATGTTGTGGGTAACCAACATGGGATGGTCTATAAGGATGTGTCTGACCCTGTTCAGGTTGTGTACCAAATAAAGGGAACTCTCGATATGATGATGTGGGATCCAAATATATTGGCTGTTGAAACCCCACATTGAATAGGTGTTCTACCTCCCTTCTGGTTGTTGTGATGAACCCTCTTTGTTGGGGTACATTAGAAAGGAGTGTTGGACGAGGCTCTACATATAGAACATATCCCCGAGAAAATTTTCAGAGTATTTCTTCATTGAGTCTTATCAAATCCTTCATATCTTCCACTTTTGAGAAAATCTTCCTCAAGTATGTGGGTTTTGACTTATTCGGGAGGTGGGTGAGATATGTCCTTCCCTTTACCCTTTTCTTTGGATGATTCTCATTGATGGGGAGGTAATAGAGCATTTCAAGGATTTAATGAATTAATAGTGATCCTCTAGTTCTCAGTACACACACCTCCTTTGATCATTTTGGAATGGACCGTATTATGAATTGAAAGTTTCTCATCCTACTCCTATGTATTGGACTCATGTACTGTAGCATCTTCAAGGGTGATGATAGAAATGTTCACAAATGAATAACACATTGTGAACATTTCAATGGATACATTGAGAGATTTATTCCTCTAATGCCAACCATGAGGCCTCATCCTCTCTTTAGTTTTTCCTCTTAGGATCATCTGACAAAGGGTGATGTGATGAGAATCTTCAGATAGTTTTTTCATCTATATTACATGTGAGGAAATAGGTTCATGGGTTAGGATGAGTTAGGAAGATCCATTTTCCATCATTCTATCTAATAGATAAAAGACTAAATTCTTATATGGAGGAATTGGTGGTAAAAAATCCCCAACCCTATGGGTTGGGGCTATTCTTGTTCTTTCTTATTGTCAAAGTGAAACACTACTGTAGGGAGGACATTCATAGTGAATTATATCATGAGGAGGACTACCATTATGTCTTGACGTTCAACTGAAAGGATAATTCCTATATTTTATACCTTGGGTAAGACCTTTAGGGTGTACAATAGAAAGGGTATTACCCTCTTATTTCTTGATCATTTGGCAACACCGAGGGCAGTCTTGGTGCCCATATAGAGATGAGTTATCAAGATCGGTCAGATTTTGGACATGAAGAAAGACTTTTGTCTAGGGAGGACCTCCAAAACTGATAATACTATTCCATTATTTGTTAATAGAAGAGCAGGATCCTAAGACACTAAAAATAAATGTATAAGGGCTTAAAAATCCATTATTAAGTATAGTGGGATTGTATTCAGGATCTTCAATTTCTAATAACCTTCGGTGAGGCTTCTTTTTGGATTCCTTATTATAGCCGGCATGGGCCAATTTTTTGGGATAATGGTTTTCATATATTTAATCTTTTTTTATTAGATCCTGCTCCACTGTTGGAATTTACTGACAGGTATCTAGAATTTTGGAAGGTGTTTATGCCTACCGTTGAATGGCCATTAGGGTAGACCGACGACCTCCAGTTGGAATGAGAGTACAGTCTTGATACAGTTGTTAGTATATCGGGGGAATTTTGCACACAACCATCCTAGACTAGATTATAGATGTATGTCTTCTCTTAAGTGACATGTTGAAGTGTCACCACAATTGTGGGGATGGAGTTTTGTGTCTACCCATCTACCACTTCTGTTTCTATTATAATATCCAGACCACTTTGTAAGATGTGGGTAGAAATTTGTGTATACCCTTTCACCATCATTAGGATGTTATGCGTAACATAAGTATCTAGAAAAGGATTATATTCCCATTCCGTGGCTAGATCATGTGTGTGTGTCTTCCACTGTCTTCCATTTTCTATTGGTAGGTACGAACAGTACTCAGGTGTGAGGAAAAAGATATGGATTTTCCCTTGTTTTTCACTGAGTGTTTCCATTTGATTTGCTTTAATGCTGTCAAAAAATTCTTCTGATAGGCTTGATAGATGCATGAAGGTGTGTACACCTACTATTGGTGTGCCACCGAATTTATCCAGGAGGATTGGTTATTATGGGTAACTGTTTGTTCCAGATCTCAATTTACCGCCACATTTTTCTAGTAGGATTTTTAGGGTGCTTAAAACTGAGTCTACTAATAGGATTGGTTGGTGTGGGAAGGTGTGTGTGTGTCTGCTCACTATTTTCCACCATATTTTATTAGCGATATTTCCTATGTGCTTCCATTCAAGTCTTGTGGAAGGCTTGGTGGGTGTGGGCTGGTGTGTGTGTCATCTCGTTGTTTGCCACCAAATTTTGACGTAGGGATTCTCTGAAGGGAATAGGGGTGTATCCATGTTGTCTATTGGTTGAATGCTTCCCTAAGTGGTCCATATTTCATGATCGGGTCTAGGTGAACTTGGTTGGACTTATGAGAATATCAACCTAATCAAGTTGAGAGTTAACTATCATGTGACATTGGTGGTGGAGATTACTAGTAGGATCACTTTTGAGGGACCCATGTGTCTTATAAATGAGGCCATAGGAAGCCTATTGACCTAACTCCTTAATATAAAGGAAGGGATGATTTATGTATTCCATGGATAGGATCCTAAAACGGTTGGAGATGTAAATTGGTGCCACCTACTTCATGGCCACCAACCATCATTGAGTGGACGGTTGGTAGGGACTTATGAGTTAGAGGGATTTTCGGGTGGCCTCTTGGTACGGAATGCAACCACTTTGGAGATACTCTTGAACCAATACATTTTAGATCCATCGTTGAAGACGATGGGTTGGAGACAGTGTCCCCTATTTAGAAAAGTACCCATCACATGCAGTAGCTAAAGCATACATATTCTTTAACTTGAAAGATTACATTGGATTAAATGGAGTTTTGAGAGAATGTTTCTAAAATATTGGTGACAATTTATTTAGAAATCCCAGAAAAAAACATAATCTCTATAAACGAACATATGCATAATTGATTGATTTGTATCCATGTTTCATATTCTTTCATTTTATGAGAGAAAGGGGCCTGACATGTAGGTGAAACAATCATATTGGTTATGGATTCACGTCATATTCAACATTTTTGTTTCCATACCCAAAAACATGTGGTGTGTCTCCCTCATGTGATTGATTTTGGGGGTCAAATGTTGTACAATATTACATGCTCGGCTCACTATATCCGGATGATTTACAATGGGTTTTGTATGGGGAACCAGAAACACTTAATAGTTCACTTATTTGAGATGTTTCATGAACCTTCTTTCCAAAGGAAAGTGGTTATTGAGAAATGATCCAACAACACTTAGTTACTCACATTGGTTGGTAGGATGAGATTTTATGATGATCACACCCTTTTGGGGGAAAATATTTTCCTACTCCAGGACTCTATTATAGATTTAGGACATGTTCACAAACCATTCATTAAATCCAATGTATAACATAGGTTTCCATTGAGTTAACAATAAATTATTATCATGTATTGATTCTAGAATCATAAATTTGTATCCAAGGTTATTTATAGTTGGATTCATCTGTATATATTTGAGGTTCTCCATAAATGGTACCCTTTTATGTTTGAATTAGAGATTATTTGGTTGTTTATTATTATGATGCTGGATTTAAGCCACATAGTGGGGCACTAAAGAAGTTATCATCATCCAGGTTGACATAATTTTTTTCATGTCAGGATAGAGCCCATGATATAGGATTCCTATACATCCTTTTGAAAGGAATAATAACCCATGTAGTTCAGTTCCTCTTAATAGAACACATCATACCTTTTAAATTCATGTGACAAGGACCAAACCATGTATTTTAACATCATGTAGAAATGATGTCTTGGTGAAAGGTGCATAGACAAGGGTAGGTGTTGGAATTATAATTAAGTAGCACAAGTAACCTGGATAGAGTGTGTCCTCTAGGGATGGTGAATACCCTATAGAGAATTTAGACCAATGAATATAAGGGTTGATTTTAGGTTTTGGGTTTGGACCTCAGAGAGGCTTCCTACATATCCCATTCAGAAAGAAATTAAATCCCACATATTTTGGTTATTTTTAGGACCCATGCCTATGGAGGTCCTCTGAAGGATTTTTTTGTAGGGGAATGTGGCCCTTTGAGAGGACTGTAACATGGTTTTGGTTATTACACCTAGGAGGATTCCCTTGTGTCTGGAACCATGAGGAAAGTCTTATCTCATGGTGACTAAGATGTTTGGTTGGGGATTATACCTAAGAGAATGCCCTTATGGGTGAGTATGGTTAATTTGGGATTAAAACGAATATGAGGCCCTTGTCAAGGAAAAAAAGATCCATCATAAGGATTATAGAACAAGACAACATCTAATCATGCAGATGCCATGATCATTGCTAACCTCTAAGCCCTCGTGAGTCAGGTTTGGTGTGAAAAACAAGAGGAAGCAGATGATCCAAAAAACCACACAGTATCCTTCATCCACTAGTGGACAAGGACGACGATATGGGATAGAGAGAGGGTATTTAGGTTCCCATATCCTATTTTGTTTGGGTAACCCAAAAGAAACATCTACCCATGGCTACAGACTGTAGGTTAAACATGGGGCTTACCCCAGGAGTGATTCCCTTATCTCCTCCCAGTTTCGGAAGAATAGAGGAGTATAAGTCACTAATCCCCATCAAAGGGAAAAGAAAGCATGACCCCCTCCACTCATCATCTAAAATGTGAGGTCCCTGGTCATAGATACGGAGATGGAAGGACATGGATCTAGCCCTTATGTCCAATATATGGAAGTCCCTAGTCTTAGAGACAACCTAGGAAGGAAAAATCCCTATCCCTTAAGTATAATACCTGGAGTTCCTTAGAAATTCTGTGAGGGTTGGTGTCTTTGTGACTGAAGGGATGAATAAATGCACACCCCCAAGTCCCTTCCCATCAGGAGGGAGAGACGTGGGACAAATATGACAATTGGAATGCATAACCGAATAGAAGACACACTGTTGTGCCTCTCTCCATGGCTGTTCAAGTCTAGAGGCTTTGGTGGAGGAATTATTTTGTCCCCCTTTGACAAGGGATCCAAAGGAATTGGATCCTTACTATTGATGGATTGAATGAGGGATACTAAGGTGGATCACATAGGTAAGTGATGAAAGAACCGAAGGGGTCTCACGCAGGGTAGGAATGGGATAATTGGATGTGATTTGTGTATGGTAGGTATGCACATGATTGAAATGTCTTAACAACGGACTATCTGGGTCAGAACACTTGGGAGAGACCTTTCTCAAGGCTTCAAGGGTTTCCTCAAGTGTCCCTGGAAGGGTATTTCACAGGTCCTGGGTTTGGGAAGGGGTCTTCGTGCTAATGATTATCAACTAAGGGGATGGGGTCCTTGTGTAGGCGTCCTAAGTTTCAGATCCTAGTGGAACTTTAATACATTTATCCACATTAGTTCCCTATTCTCTTGGGGTTTGGAGAGCTACCTAATAGTTTCTAAGAGTATGGGCGAAGGAATAGGGTGACCAAAGATTCTAGGCTTCTTCGGGATTTTCTATCATTCAAATGAGGAGACCCAGGGTCCTATTTATAAGAAAAAACGGCACTCTGGGTGAAGAAGGTTGCTCACCTAGGAACCCTGTGTGGGTATCCTGCACAGGTACTTCTTATAGGGGTAGGTGATACTTCTAGTTCGTAGAGGCAGGTCATGAGCCCACCTTCTGGCATGTAGGTTGTGTTCACTTAGACCTCCTTGTTAAGTTCCAATTATCCTTCTTGGGGCTCTCTAGCTATTTACTACTTGAAACATTTTATTAAATATTTTCATCCCATGTGAGAAAACGAAGTTTCAATACCATACATACAACAAAAATCCTAAAAAATCCCTAAAAATCTATAAAAACTTTTAAAACCCTAAAAACCATGAGAATTCTAAGAAAATCATAAAAACCTAAAAACACTTAAAATACCTTAAAAATAAAAAAAATCGAAAAATCCTAAAAATCTCTAAAAACCGAAAACCCCCTAAAAACCACAAAAACCATAAATCCCCTAAAAACATAAAAAATCCAAAAAATTGATAAAAACCCTAAAAACACACTAAAAACAATAAAAACCCTTTAAACCCATAAATTTTTTTAAAAAAACTCTAAAAACCCATAAAAACCCTAAAAAACCAAAAAAAACAAAAAACCCATGAAAACCCAAAAATCCCTAGAAACCCCAAAATCCCTAAAAACAATAAAAACACATAGAAATCCAAAAAATTCCTAAAAATACATAAAAAAATAAAAACCCTAAAACCCTTAAAACCCATAAGAAAACCTCAAAAACCTCAAAACACTTCAAAACCCTAAAAAACTAAAAGACCCTAAAATCCCGAAAAACCTTAAAACCCTAATAAAACCATAAAAATACTAAAAATATGAAAAAATGTAAAAAAATAAAAAAAATGAAAACCCCTAAGAAAACCTTTAGAAACCTAAAGACACTTAAAACCCATAAAAACCAGAAAAATGCTAAAAACCCTAAAAGACACTAAACTCCCTAAAACCCATAAAAACCATAAAAACTCCTTTAACCCTTAAAAACCAGAAAACCCCATAAAACATCTAAAAACAACTAAATAATCTAAAAACACTTTAAACCCCTAAAAATGTTAAAAAATATCCAAAAACAATAAAAACCTTAAAAACTCAAAAATTCCACCTAAAACCCCAAAAACCCATAAAAACCCTAAAAACCATACAAACCCATAAAAACCCTCAAATCCATAAAACACCAAAAAACCTTAAAAAACCTAAATAATCCCTAACATTCCCTAAAAACATAAAAGAACCTAAAAACCCAGAATATCACTAAGAAAAATATAAAAACCTAAAAACACTTAAAACCCCTAAAAACCAAAAAACACTAAAAACCCAAAAAAAAATCATAAAACCACTAAAACCCATAAAATCCCTAAAAATCCTAAAAACACAAAAAAATACCTAAAAATCACTAAAATCCCTAAAAACATAAAAATTCTAAAAAGCCTAAAACACCCTAAAACCCCCAAAAATCCTAAAAACCCCTAGAAACCATAAAAACACATAAAAACAATAAAAACACTAAAATACCCATAAAAACCGTAAAACCCCACTAAAAAAATCTAAAAACCATTTAAGCCCTGAAATACGTCATAAAAATATAAAAACCCTTAAAAACAATAAAAAAACTCAAAAAAATCAAAAAAACCCAAAAACCCATTAAAACTTAAAAAAACCCAAAAAACACATAAAAATTCTAAAAATTTCAATTTTTTTTTATAAAAATGTAGAAACCAATAAAAACCTTTAAAAAATCTAAGAAAATGGGCTTTCTAGCCCTGTATGCAGGCCACTTGGCCTTGGGACTTCAGGCTATGTAATGGGGCACCCTCTACCCAGTCTAAAGTGGTCTTTGCTTTAATAATAAATTGAGGTTTCGGCCCCAACCTTTTAAAAAAAACTAAAAGACCTAAAAATACATAAAACCCCAAGAAAACCATAAAAATCCTCAAGAATCACTAAAAACCCAATAAAATCATAAAAACCTTACAAAATCCCTAAAATCCCTAAAAAGATAAAAAAAACTCAGAAAACCCATAAAAACCATTAACAACCTAAAAAACATAAATACCCTAAAAACCTAAAAAGGCCAAAAATTCTAAAAGACCATAAAACCCTTAAAACCATAAAAATACCTAAAAACAAAAAAAACATAAATACCCTTAAATACACTAAAAACCCAACAAAAATTCTAAAAACCTTTTAAAATACTAAAAACATAAAAAACTGTAAAAAACCTTAAAACCCTAAAAACTCATAAAAATCCAAAAAACCTAAAAATCTCTAAAAACTCTCAAAATCCCTAAAACCCTTCAAAATCCCTCATACCCATAAATATGAAATAAATATTAATAAACACCTAATATCCCTAAAAATGTAAAATCCACTAAAACGATAAAAAATATTAAGAAAACCATAAAAAGATAAAACACTTAAAGCCTCTAAAAACCAAAAAATCACAAAAAACCCGAAAAAATTCTAAAAGCCCTAAAAACCAAAAAAAATCACTCAAAATCCCCAAAAACCCTAAAAATCATAAAAATAATAAAAAAGAACTAGAAATCCCTAAAAATGTAAAAACACTAAAAACCCTTAAAAGCCCAAAGAAAACATTAAAAACCGTACAACACTTAAAACCCCTAAAATCCTATAAATCACTAAAAGCCCAAAATGAAACTAAAAACCCTTAAGAACTATAAAACCCCCTAATGCAGATAAAAAACAATAAAAATCCATAAAAAACATAAACCATTAAAAACTCTAAAACCCCCTTCAAACCCCTAACAACATTAAATAACTCTAAAAACATTTGAAACCCTAAAAAACAGAAAAAACCCCTAAAACCCAAAAAACCATAAAATCCCTAAAGACCCTTAAAAACCCTAAGACCCCTAAAAATCCATAAAAACCTAAAAATCCTAAAAAATCCCTAAAAATGCTTTAAAAATCCCTAAAACACCTAGGAAAAATTGAAAACCCTAAATAAAGTTAAAACCCCCAGAAAACCTAAAAAATGTTATAATCCCTATGACCCTAAAAACCCTAAAACCCTAAAAATCACTAAAATCCTAAAAACCCAAAAAAATTCCTGAAGAATTGCTAAAAACTATAAAAATGTAAAAAACACTAAGAATTCTAAAAGCCCCTATGAAAATAACAAGAACCTAAAAACACATAAAATAAATAAAACACAAAAAAATGCTAGAAACTCTAAAAGCCCTAAAAACCCTAAAACCCATAAAAACCATAAAACACCGGAAACCCTTAAAAACCCCTAAAACAACATAAAACCCCTGAAAAACACTAAAAACCTTTCAGACCCCTAGAAATGTGAAAAAACTCTAAAAAAGATTAAACCCCCTAAAAAACTAAAAAAACTGAAAACCCCAAAAACCATAAAACCCCAAAAACCATTAAACCCCTAAAACCCTCAAAATCAGTAAAAAACATAAAAACCAAAAAATCCTAATGAACCCCTAGAAATCTCTAAAAATGTAAAAACACCTAAAAATACAGAAAACCCATAAGAAGACTTTTAAAACCTAAAACCTGAAACTCTCTAAAAATATTAAAAAATGATAAAAACCAAATGAAAAAAATATAAAAACCTTTAAAACCCTCAAAATCCAAAAAAACCCCTAAAACCCCATAAAAATCCAAAAAAACCCTAAAAACATAAAAAACCGAAAAAAGACTAAGAAGAATTTTAAAGCCTAAAAACACATAAAACCACTAAAAACACTAAAAACCCTAAAAGACTTTTAAAACCCCAAAAAACCATAAAAACTGTTAAATCATTAAAAATCCCAAAAACCCATAAAAACCATAAAAACCCACTAAAACTGAAAAACCACATTAAACCCCTAAAAATGATAAAAATTCTAGAAAATCATTAAACCCCTAAAAACTCAAAAAAATCCCCAAATACCCAAAAAACTAAAAAAAATAAAACCCTAAAAGCCCCTGAAAACCTTCAATATCGATAAATCCCCTAAAAACTATAAGTATACTAAAAAATCTTGAAAATCACTAAAAACATAAAAAATCCAAAACCCCTAGAAAAACCCTAAGAAAACTATTTAAACATAAAAAAACTTAATACCTTGGAAAAACCTAAAAAAAGATAAAAACATTAAAAACAAAAAAACCACAAAAACTCTAAAACCCCTCAAAATCCTTAATAACCATAAAAATCCTAAAAAACACCTAAAAATCTGTAAAAACATAAAAAACCCTAAATAACCTGAAAAAACATATGAAAACATTAAAAACCTAAAAACACTTAAAAACCCTAAAAACCAAAAAATGCTAAAAACTCTAAAAGACCCTAAAACCCATAAAAACCCTAAAAACCAGAAAACCCCTAAAAACATGTAAAAAATCTAAAACCCATAAAACCACTAAAAATAAAACCCCCTTAAACTCCTAAAAGTGTTAAAAAAAGAAAAATCCTTACAACCCATAAAAACTAAAAAAACTCTACAAAATTATAAAACCATAAAAATCCTAAAACTTCAAAAGATCCCTTAAACCCCTCCAAATCCCTAAAAACCTTAAAACCATAAAAATTGTTAAAAATCCATTATAATACTTAAAAATGAAAAAATACCAAAAAACACTGAAAAAACCTAAGAAAACCTTAAAAACATAAAAAATACCTAAAACCCATAAAAACCTAAAAACACTAAAAGACCTAAAAATCTGAAAACCCTGAAAAACAATAAAATCCATCAAAATCCCAAAAACCCCAAAAAACTACAAAAATCCAAAAAAAATCCCTAAAATTCTCAAAATCATAAAAACCCCTAAAACCCCTAAAACCCCCCTAAGAAAACCTTAAAACCCTAAAAAATTCTAAAATCCCTAAAAGTCCCAAAAAACACTAAAAACCCGTAAAAAACAGAAAAACCCTTAAAACCTAAATAAATAAATAAAAACTGATAAAAACCATAAAAACCACAAAACTCTATGAAATTAAAAAACCCAAAAAAATTAAAAACCATAAGAAAATCAAAAAACCCCTATAAACCCAAAAATCCCTAAAACCCACAAAAACCGTAAAAAAGCATAAAACCCCTCAAAATCCATAAAAAACCAAAAAAATAAAAAATAAAAATAATCCCTAAAAACATAAAAACTGAAACCCCCCTAAAAACCCCTAATAAAGACATAATAGCCTAAAAAAACATAAAACACCATAAAAACCTAAAAAACCAAAAAACCAAAAAACCAAAAAAACCATAAAACAACTCAAAATCTAGAAAACCCCCCAAAAATAATAAAATACTAAAAAATATAAAAAAATCCACAAAACATAAAAAAACCCTAAAACCCTTATAAACCCAAAAAATAATCCTTAAAAACCAAAAACACTAAAACCCCTAAAAACATAAAAAATGATAAAACCCTAAAAGACGCTAAAAACCCTAATTACCTCTAAAAACCATAAAACCACTGAAAACATAAAAAACCCTAAAATCCATTAATACCCTAAAACCCATCTAAAAACTCTAACAACCCTTTAAACCCCTAAAAATGTTTAAAAAGCTAAAAAATATTAAAACCCCTAAAAAACTCAAACCCCCCCCCCCCTAAAACCCCCAAAAATACTATAAAACCCTATAAATCCTAAAACCCCTTAAAATCACTAAAAACCTAAAATACTATAAAAATTATAATAAAACCCTAAATATCCCTAAAAATGTAAAAATCCCAAAAAAACTGGAAAAACCTTAATAAAACCTTGAAAACCTAAAATTAAATAAACCCCTAAAAACCCTAAAAAAACTCAAAATCCTCAAAACCCTAAAAAACCCTAAAACACTACAAAATCCATAAAAGGTTAAAAAATCATAAAATTATAAAATTCCATAAAAATCCCTAAAAATTTAAAAAACCTTAAAATCCTAAAACACTTACAACACCTAAAATCCCAAATAAAGATAAAAACCCTAAAATACATTAATAACCCTAAAAACTCCGAGAATCATAAAAACCCCTGAAACCCTTAAAAACCCAAAAACATGATAAAAAACCCTAAAAACCACTAAAAACACTAAAAACCCTTTAAACCCCAATAATCATTAAAAACCCTTAAAACCCCTAAAAATCCAAAAAACCCCTAAAACAAAAAAACCCTAAGAACCAAAAAATCATTGAAACCCTAAAAATCCATAAAGCCCCTAAAAATCCTAAAAATCATTAAAAAATCCCTAAATTTGGCTAAAAACATAAAAATCCTTGAAAAACCCAAAGAAAACAATAAAATCCTAAAAAACTTAAAACCCCCCAAAACCCTAAAATATGTTAGAAACACTAAAAAAACCCCTAAAACATTAAAACTCCCTAAAAGACCTCAAAACCCCTAAAGAACCCTAAAAACCATAAAAATTCATTACAATTCATACAAATTTCTAAAAATGTAACTAACCCAAAAAAACCCTAAGAAAACCATAAACATAAAAACAATTAAAACCCCTGAAAACCTAAAAAATACTAAAGCCCCTAAAAGTATATAGAAAACTAAATACCCTTAAGAACAACAAAACCATTAAAACACTTAAAAAATCTTAAAAACCCCAAAAAACATAAAAAACCAAATCAAACTCTAAAAACCATTTAAACCCATAAAAACGTCAAAAATCTCTAAAAACCTTAAAACTGCAAAAACCTCTAAAAACCCTAAGATCACTAAAAAAACATCGAAATCCCTAAAACCCTAGAAAACCATAAAAATACTAAAAAATACCAAAAAACCCTAAAATGTAAAACCCTAAAAACCCTGAAAAACATTAAGAAAATCATAAACAATTGACACACTTTAAACAACTAAAATAAATGAAAAAACCCTAAAAGAAACCAGAAACCCTAGCCCCCTAAAAACCATAACCCCCTTAAAAACATTAAAAGTCCCACAAAAACCCAAATAACCACTAAAAAATATAAAAACCCTATAAACCCAAAAATTGTTATAAAAACTCTAAATACCTTAAAACCCCTAAAAATTCAAAAAAATCTTTAAAACCCCAAATACTCAAAAAATCATAAAATCCATAAGAATCCCCAAAACCTCTACAAAATAGAAAAAAACACAAAATATCCCATAAAATCACTAAAAATGTAAAAAATCATAAAAAGGATAAAAAACCCAAAGAAAACCTTAAACACATAAAAACACTTAAATCCCCTAAAACCTAAAACACTGACTGACTGAAAATTAATTTTTTATTCAAAAGCACTTTTAAGGATAAATTGGGAAACCTGATACATGAAAATACCTAGATAAAGACTACAAGGAACTGGCCCTCCACAGTAATTTCATCATTATGTTAAGCCTCCACCTCACATGACCACTCAAAAAGCTGTCCCATGCAGAGTTTCATGGGCCTGGTACCAATGGCAAAGTCATACCCTCTCATTCGTCCAAATCCAAATGGTCATGCACAGATGGAAGCTTCTTGCTCTGAAACCTCATTTGGCGCTGCTCCTTGTAGAGTGCTGGTTGCATCCACCATCAAAATTCCAAATAAAACAAAATACAAAAACTGCATCAAACCCCTCCCATTTCAGAATTCAAAAACTGCCAGAGTAAAAATCGAAAGCCAAATCAAAAAAGTCACCAAAAGGCCAATGAACCGATAATCACGGACGATTTCCCTGAACTAAACACTCAAAATCACATCCCAAATGACCAAAAAGACCATCGTGCCGCTCCGCCTCAGAGGGAATGGAGGAATCCTGGAACCATAGTAGAGACCAAGCAAACAAAGACAGAATGAAACACCGGTGATGAGATGTCCGGATTTCCAATCAACTGTAGAAAGCCAACCATCGTATTCCAAAAGACATGAACTTCATGAGATGATTTAGAAGGATAAAAAAACAATGCATACAATTGCATGAAGGAAAACTGTCTCAACCAAAACTAGAACGTGAACTCATCGAATCTGAAATCTAAAAGAAACACTGCCACAGAATACTAGAAAAAAATAGAATCACCAAGCCATCCCTATTTCATCACAGAATCAAAACCCTCATAGTAGAAAAAGCCCCAAACCAGATCCGCAGAAACACAAACCAGATCCAAAAAGATAGACCGACCAACCGAAAGGCTGAAAAGGAGATGAGGTTTTGGAGACAACAAACCATCATCTTGAAGACCGGAAGCTGACCGGAAGCACCACCCATGTCACTGTTGAATGCTGGAAACCAAGACGCCACCACCGATGGGAGAATTAGAGCCACCTCCACTGAAAACCAATCTGAGATGCCGTTGCTGAAAGCCAAAATCCAAGACAAAAAAACCAAAGCTACAGACAATCGGAAACAAAGACGTAGCCGCCGCAGAAAGCCGATAACCGAGATGTCACCGCTGAAATCTGGTCTAAGACGCTGCAAGCCGGAAACTAAGCCGAGAGACACCAAGCCGCCCCTGAGAGAGGACGTCTCCCTAAAAACACTAAACAACTCCTCAAAATGCTCAAAATCCCTAAAAACCCTAAAAACAGTAAAATGAAAAAAAATCCCTAAAAATATCCTATAAAATTAAAACCCCTAAAAATCCTAAAAAACCCTAATAAAAACAAAAAAAAACTAAAAACAATTAAAACCCCTAAGACCCCTAAAAATTGCTAAAAACATTAAAAGACTCTAAAACCATAAGCACCCCTAGAAACCATAAAACACCTAAAAGAATTAAAAACACTAAAATCCCATAAAAATCCTAAAAAACCAATAAAAAATATAAAATCCATTTAAACCCCAGAAAATGTTAAAAATTCTAAAAACGTTCAAAAACATAAAAAACTAAAAAGACCCAAAAACCTCAAAAAACCATAAAACCCCTAAACATTCTAAAAGAACCTAAAAATCCCCAAAATACCTAAAAACCCTAAAAACCATAAAAATCCTTAAAATCACTAAAAATCCATAAAAACATAAGAACCGTAAAAACCCTGAAAACCCCATAAGGAAACCTTTAAAACCTAATAACACATAAAACCCCTAAACAGCCTAATAATGTTAAAAACCCTAAAAACGTGAAAATCCTAAAATACCCTAAAACCGTCAAAATCTTGAAAAAACATAAAAACCCAAAAAATGAGATAAAGCCAAAAAAATCCCTAAAATGTAAAAAACTCTAAAAACCCAAAGAAAACTTTGAAATTATGAAAACACTTAAAACCCATAAAAATATAAAAACTCTAAAAACCCTATAAGACTATAAAAACCCTAAAAACCTTAAAATCAGTAAAAAGGTAAAAAACCAAATACACTAGAAAAACCGAAAAACCCACTAAAAACACTTTAAACCCTTTAAAATACTAAAAACATTTAAAACCTTAAAAATGTTTAAAACAATGATAAACAAAAAAAACTCTAAAAATATGAAAAAATAAAACCCTAAACCCCTAAAAACTCTAAAAAACCTTAAAGTACCTAAAAATGCTAAACACTATAAAAATCCTTAAAAAGAAATAAATATCCCTAAAAAATAAAACTATATAAACCATAAAAGACCTTAATAGAAAATTAAAAAACTAAAATCTCTTAAAAACCCAAAAAATATAAAAAATCTAAAAACCCTAAAAAACCGAAAATCCCTCAAAATACCTAAATACTCTAAAAAATCTAAAAATCCTAAAAAAGCCCTAAAAATACCTAAAAACTGAGAAAAATGCAGAAAACCCTTTAGAAAAACATAAAAAGATAAAAACACTTAAAATCCATAAAGAAGATAAAATACCATAAAAGACCTTAAAACCCCATGAAAACTGTAAAACAGCAAAGAACATTAGAAAACCAAAAACACAAAAGAATCATAAAAACACTAAAAACTATATAAACCCTTTGAACCTTGAAAAATGTGAAAAATACTATAATACCCATAAAACCCAAAAATAACTCAAAAATACCTAAAAATACTATAAAACCATTAAACCCCTCGAAACCATAAAAACCCTCTAAACATTTAAAAACCCTAAAAACATTAAAATCCTAAAAAGCCTAAAAATCTCTAAAAACATAAAAACCATAAAACATTGAAAAGACATTAAAAGCCTAAAAACTCCTAAAACTCATAAAAAGATAAAAAATGCTAGAAACCCAAAAATCCTAAGAACCATCAAAATCCCTAAATACACTAAAAAATAATAAAAATCCTAAAAATCCCTAAAATCCCTAAAATGTAAAAAACCCATAAAAATTGAAAAACATTAAGTAAAACTTAAATTAATAAAAAATACATAAAACCCCTAAAAACATAATAAATTCTAAAACCCATAAAAACCATAAAAACACCTAAAAACCATAAATTACACTAAATCCCATAAAAACGTAAAAACCCGTCAAAAACTCTATAAAGTCTTTAAACACCTAAAATAGTTAAAAATATCTAAAAACATAATAACCCTAAAAACTAAAAAAACATTAAAACATAAAAAACAATAAAAAACCTAATGATCATAAAAAACATGTAACCCCTTAAAATCCCTAAAACCGCTAAAAATCATAAAATTCCTTGAAAATTTCTAAAAATCATGAAAAATGTATAAACTCTAAAAACCTTGAAAACCCCTAAGAAACCCTTAAAAACAAAAAAAATTAAACCCCTAAAACTCCTAAAAAATCTAAAAACCCTCAAAACACTAAAGACACTCAAAATCCAAAAAAACACTAAAACCCATAAATATATTAAAGAATCCCTAAAAATCTAAAAACATAAAAACCCCTAAAAATTTTGAAAAACCCAAAGAAAAATTTTAAACCCTAAAAATCTTAAAACCCCTAAAGAAATCTAAAACCCTAAAGGATCCTAAAAGCATAAAAATGCCTAGAAAACCATAAAAACCCTAAAAACCCACTAAAAACTCTAAAATCCCTTAAAACCCATAAAAACTTTAAAAAATCGAAAAAACTTCAAAAACACTAAAAGACACATAAAAACACTAAAACCCCAACTAAACCATAAAAATGATAAAAACCCTAAAAAACATAAAAATGTCAAAATCCTTAAAAACCATAAAACCATAAATATCCTAAAACGGATCTCAAAATCCCAAAAAATGTAAAAACCTTGAAAAAACCTAATAAAACCTTAAAAAACAATAAACACTTAAACCCCTAAAAATCTAAATAATTATTAAACCTTAAAAACCCTAAATCCCTAAAAAACCTTAAAAACACCCAAAATCCATAAAAAATTAAAATACTTTTAAAATTCTTTAAAATCCAAAAAAAATCATTACAAGTGTAAAAAAACCTAAAAACCATGAAAAATCCTAAGAAAAAAAAATTAAAAACCTAAAAACACTTCAGACCCCAAAAAAATAAAAAACACTAAACCCCCTAAAAGACCCTAATACCCTAAAAACCCTAAAACCCATGAAAACATTAAAACCACTAAAAATATGTAAAATCATAAAATAAAATTAAAATCTCTAAAACCCAATTAAACGAAAAAAAAACATAAAATAATTTGACAAAACATAAAACCCGTAAAAATTCAAGAAACCCCTAAAACCCCCAAAACACCTGAAACCATCAAATTCCCTAAAAACCCTAAAAAGGAAAAAATCCTAAAAAATCAATAAAAATCCATAAAAAATAAAAAAACCTAGAAAGCCTGACAAAACCTATGAAAACCTTTTAATCCTACAAACACTTAAAACCCCAAGAAACCCTAAAAATGATAAAAACCTTAAAAACTCTAAAACCCCCTAAAATCCCTCAAAATCCATAAAAAAGTAAAAAACATCAAAATCCAAAAAACCATAAAAATCCCAAAAAATGTAAAAAACCCTAAAACCAATAAAAAAATCATAAGAAAACCTTAAAATCCCAAAAACACTTAAAACCCCTAAAAATGATAAAAACCAAAAAAGACCCCAAAACCTATAAAAACCATAAAACCCCAAAAAATAATAAAAATCATCAAACCACTAAAAACATGAAAAACCACTAAAAACATTGAAAAACATTTAAACCTATAAAAATAATAAAAGAATCTAAAAACCCTTAAAACCCCTAATAACTCAAAAACCCCCTAAAAACCAAAAACACATAAAAATCCTATAGACCCTCAAAATACCTAAAAACCATAAAAACATAAAATATCTCAAGAAATCCCTAAATTGTGAAAAATCCCTAAAACCAAGAAAAACACTAGGAAATCCATAAAAACCTAGAAACAATTAAAACCCCTAAAAAACCTAAAGAACACTAAAAACCTTAAAAAACTCTAAAAACCATAAAAATTCCTAAAAACGCTAAAAATACCAAAAAAACCCTATTGATGTATTAAACCCAAAAACCTTGAAGATCCCTAAGTCATCCCTAAAAACCTAAAAACACATAAAACACCTAAAAATCTAAAACATGCTAAAAATCTAAAAGACTTTAAAAATCCTCAAAACCTGTAAAAACCACAAAAACCATAAAACCCCATAAAACACCAAAACCCCTCTAAAATAACTTAAACCCCTAAAAATGTTAACAAACTCTAAAAAATCTTAAAACCCGAAAAAATCCCTAGGAAACTTTAAAGTCCCCAATAAATAATGAAAACCTATAACCCCTAAAATCCCCTAAAACCCCTCAAAATCCCTAAAAACATAAATATATTAAAAATTATAAAAAATCCAAACAAATACCTAAAAATAAAAAAAAAACCATAAAAACTTAAAGAAACCCTAAGAAAACATTATAAAAATAAAAACACTTAAACCCCTTAAAACATAATGAAACATTAAATACCAAAAAATCCCTAAAACACTAAAACCCTAAAAAATCCCAAAAATCCCTTAAAACCATATAAACCATAATAATACTAAACAATACCTAAAACCCTAAAAATTTAATAAACCATAAAACACTTTAAAACACCAAGAAAACCTTAAAAGACCCTAAAAGACCCTAAAAACCATAAAACCACTATAAAGTATAAAAACCCCTAAAACCATAAAAACCCCTAAAACCCAAATAAACCCTAAAAAAACAAAACTCTAAAACCATTGTAACCTCAAAAAATGTTATAAAACTCTAAATACCCTTAAACCTATAAATATTCAAAAAACCCTTAAAAATCGAAAAAACCATAAAATAACTAAAAAGCCAAAAAAACCTAAAATCCCTCAAAATACCAAAAAAATAAATAAAAATCTTATGAATCCATAAAAGTCCCCAAAAAAATAAAAACCCCTAAAACCCCATAATAAAACAATAAAACCCTAAAAATAATTAAAACCCATAAAAAACCTAAAAATAATAAAAACCCAAAAAACCCAAAACCCCCCCCTTAAAATCCCTAAAAACGCAAAAACCCTAAAAATCATAGAAAAAACATTAAAACCTTAAAAACATTTAAAATACATTAAAAACATCTAAAAAACTCTACAACCCCTAAAAGTACCTAATACCTCTAAGAACCCCCAAAAACCATTAAAACCACTAAAAACCATAAAAACCCAAAAAACAGATAAAGACCCTAAAATCCCATAAAACCTCTAAAAACAATTTAAACCTCTAAAAAAGTTAAAAAAAATTATAAGAAACCATATAGACTGAAAAAAACTCAAAAAACCACTCAAAACTCAAACAAACCATAATAACCCAAAAAAACCAAAAAACAAAAAATAATCCCAAGACCCCAAATCCCTTAAAAATCTAAAAAACCCCCCAAAAAATATTAAATTCCTTAAAAACGTAAAAAATCTTGAAAAAACATGAAAACCCATAAGAAAAGATTTAAAGAAAAAAATTCTTAAAATACTAGAAAAAACCTAAAAATAATAAAAACCCAAATAAATCTTAAAACACAAAAAATTCTAAATCCCCTTATAATCTCTAAAACCCTAAGAACCATAAAAATTTATAAAACTCCTAAAATCCCTAAAATTTAAAAACAATAAAACCCTAAAAAACCCAACAAAATCCATAAAAACCAAAAAAAATATACCACTAAAGATATACAAAATACTAAAAACCTACAAGACCCTAAAATCCCCCAAAACCCCTAAAAACTATAAAAACCCCCAAACCCTTTAAAAACAAAAAACCCTAAAACTCTAAAAACCCTTTAAACCCCTAAAACGTTTAAAACTCTAAAAAATCTTTAAACCCTAAAAAACTCAAAAAACCCCTATAATCCTAAAGAAACTCTTTAAACCCTAAAAATAATAAAACCCATAAAAATTCCTAATCCCATAAAAATCCTTAAAATCCCTTAAAATCCATAAAAACATAAAAATCCCAAAAAAACTCAAAAACCCTTAAGAAGACCATAAAAAACTAAGAACAATTAAAACCCCTAAAAACATAAAAAATGATAAAATATATAGAACCCTATAAAACCCAAAAAACCCAAAAAATAACTAAAAATACTAAAAGCCACAAAAATCATAAAAAACCTAAAAATCATAAAGAATATAAAAAACCCAAAAAACCAAAAAATAAATAAGAAAAACATAAAAAACTAAAAACTTTTAAAACCCATAATAACAATAAAACCTAAAAAACTATAAAGTACCCTAAAAACATTTAAAACCCCCCTAAAAACATAAAAATCCTTAAAACCCATAAATACCATAAAATCCAAGAAAAATCAAAAAAATTTAAACACTAAAAAATTGTAAAAAATGCTAAGAAACTTGAAAAATCCAAAAAAAAATATAAAACACCTAAAAACAAAAAAAAATCCATAATACCCCTAAATCCTTTGAAAATCACAAAAAATCTATAAAAACCCTAAAATCCATAAAAGTCCTAAAAAGAAATGAAATTCCATAAAAACATAAAAACACATAAAAAACTTGAAAATCACTATTAAAAACATAAAAACCGAAAAAAACCCAAAACCCCTTAAAAACAAAAAAATGCTAAAAACCGTAAACCCCTAAAAATCCCTAAAAACCATAAAAATAATTAAAAATCATATGTAATCCCAAAAAATAAACAAAAACTTAAACAACTGTAAAAACCATAAAAACACTTAGAAAAACTTAATAACATAAAAACTCTTAAAACCCATAAAAAACCTTAAAAACATTGAAAACCCTAAAATACTCTAAACACCCTAAAGAACCATTAGAACTATAAAAAATCAAAAAACATTAGAAACCCTTAAAACAAATAAAAACCCTAAAAACACTAATAGCATTAAAACCCTTTTAAACCCCTAAAAATGTTAAAAAACACTCAAAAAAAATTAAAAACCATTAAAAATCCTACATCCACAAAAAACCCAAAAAAAAAATAAAAACCCTAAAAACCCATAAAAATCCCTAAAACCCCTAAAAATAACTTAACATCCAAAACCCCCCTAAAAATCCATAAAAAAATAAAAACCCTAAAAAACCTAAGAAAAAATTAGAAACTTACCAAACATAAAGACCGTAAAAACCCTAAAAACCAAAAAAATCATTAAAAATTCCTAAAAATAACTGAAAACATAAAGACCGTAAAAACCCTAAAAAATAACAAAAAATCATTAAAAACAAAAAAAACACATAAAACCCCTAATGAACCTAAAAACCCATAATGACCCTAAAGACTCTAAAACCCCTAAAATCCCTAAAACCCATGAAACACCTAAAAACATAAAAAACCTAAAAAATCCTAAAAACCCTAAAAACCCACTAAAATATCAAAAAATCCTCTAAACCCCTTAAACATAAAAAACTATGAAAATACTTAAAACACCTAAAAATTCAGAAAACCCCTAAAACCCCCAAAAAACAAAAAACCTTAAAAACCCGAAAAACACTCAAAATTCCTAAAACAACAAAAAATCATAAAAATCCTAAAAAATCACTAAAATTTAAAAAATATGTAAAAAACTAAAAAAACATAAAACTCATAAGAAATAATTAAAAACTAAAAAACACTTAAAACCTCGAAAAAACTTAAAAATGCTCAAAACCCTATAAAACTTAAAAACCCTAAAAACCCTATAAAACTTAAAAACCCTAAAAACCATAAAACTCCCCAAAATTCATAAAACTCTAAACCCATAAAATTCCCAAAAATCCCTAAAACCCATAAGAAATTAAAAACCCTAAAAACATAAAAACCCTATGAAACCCTTGAAAACCTAAAAACAATTAAAATCCATAAAAACCTAAAAATGATAAAACCCTAAAAGACCCTAAAACCACTAAAAACAATCCCTAAAAACATAATAAACCCGAAACGCCAAAAAACCCTAAAACCCTCAAAAATTATAAATACATTTAAACCTCTAAAAATGTTATAAAATTCTAAATAACATTAAAAACTGTAAAACAAATGAAAAAATTATAAAACCACTAAAAACCTATAAATTACTAAAATGAAAAAAACCCATATATATTCTAAAAAGTGATAAAAATTTGTAAAAACATAAAAACACTAAAATCCCTATAAAAAAATAAGAAACCCTTAAAACCATGAAAACATATAAAACGCCAAAAAAACCAAAAAACGCTAAAAACCATAAAAACCCTAACAAACACTAAACCTCTCAAAATCCCTAACAACAATTAAAACCATAAAAATCTAAAAAAGGCAATAAAAATCCATCAAAACTGCTAAAAACCATAAATCCCATAAAATCATTACAAAATATAAAACCTCAAAAAAATCGTAAAAACACTAAAACCCTTTAAACCCTTAAAAATGTTGAAATACTCTAAATAACCTTAAAAATACTAAAAAAGTCAGAAAAACCCATACAACCCCAAAAACTATAAAACCCTAAAAATCGTCAAAATCTCTAACAACCCTAAAACACCATAAATTTTTTAAAACCCCTAAGAATCCCAAAAAACGTAAAAAACCCTAAAAACCCTAAGAAAAACTTAAAAACCTAAAAACACTTAAAACCCCTAAAAATAATAAAAAACCAAAAAATACTAAAAACCCTAGAAACCCTCAAAATACCTAAAAACCATAAAAATCATAAAAATCTAGAAATAATCTCTATAAATCACTAAAAATGTAAAACACATCAAAAAACAAAAAAACCATTATAAAACCAAAGAAACATTTGGACACTTACAACCCCAAAAAACCGAAAATACGCTAAAAACCATAAAACACCCAACAAACCCCAAAAATCCCTAAAACCCATAAAAACCCCTAAATACCTTAAAACCACAAAAATGATTCAAAACCCTAAAAACCCACAAAAAACTCTAAAAACCCTTTAATCCCATAAAAATGTAAAAAAATACAAAAACCATAAATACCCTAAAAAACTAAAAAAACCCAGAAACACCAAAACCACCCAAAAACCCCAAAAATCCCTAAAAATTCTCAAAACCCCAAAAAATACCAAAAAACATAAAAATCCTTAAAAAACACTAAAAATACCTAAAAACATAAAATTCATAAAAACATTGAAAATCCCTATGAAAACAATAAAAATCTAAATGCTTAAAACCTCTAAAAACCTAAAACTTTTAAAACCCATAACAACTATAAAAACCCCTAAATTACCTAAAACCCCTAAAACCCATAAAAATAAAAAAATACTCTAATAATACCTAAAATGAAATAATTCCAAAACCCTGAAAAAACATACAAATCCATAAAAACCTAAAAAAAATTAAAAACACTAAAAAAATAAAAAAACCTAAAACCCTAAAAGACCATAAAACCCCCTAAAAACCTAAAAACCCCAAAGAACCCATCAAAACACTAAAAACCACTAAAAGCTCTAAAAACATTTTAAACCCCTAAAAATATAAAAAACTATAAAAACCCATAAAAAAAACTCAAAAAACCCTAAGAACCCATAGAAACATTAAAAACCAAAAAAACAAACACTAAAATCCATGAAAATCCCTAAACAACCAAAAGCCATAAAAATCCAAAAAATCTAAAAAAAATAACTGAAATGTAAAAACCACTAAAAACAATGAAAAAACCTAAAAATTCCTTAAGAAAATCAACTTAAAACCCATTTATGAACCTTAAATTGATTAAACCCCTAAAACCGCTAAAACCATAAAAAATAATAAATCCCAAAAAAAAATACCTAAGAACCCTAAAAAACCATACAAATCCTTAAAAAATCCCTAAAAATCCCTAAAAACATAAAAATCCTAAAAAACACAGAAAAGCACTAAGAAAACCTTAGAAACCTAAAATACATGTAAACCCCTAAAAAATAAAAAACTCTAAAAACCCAAAAGACCATGAGAACCCCTCAAAACCATAAATACCTTAATAAATAATAAAAACCCATAAAACCCCTAATTCCCCCTAAAAAGTTTAAAAACCCTTTAAACCCCTAAAATGATCAAACTCAAAAAATCTAAAAACCCATAAAAACTGAATAGCCCCTAAAAATTCAAAAAACCATAAATATGCTAAAACCATTGAAGTGTATAACACACCTAAAAACCATAAATGACCTAAAAATATCTAAAAAGGTAAAAAAAATATAAAACCCTGATATCCCCTAATAGAACCTTAAAAAAAAATTAAAACCACTTAAAAACCTAGAAAACATTTAAAACCACAAAACCCTAAACCCAAAAAAACACTAAAAAAACCAAAGAAAACCTCAAAATATTAAGAAAAAATTAAACCCCAAAAATCCTTAAAACGCTAAAAACCCAAAAAAATCACTAAATGACCGAAATAACCCTTAATCCCCTTGAAACCATTCAAACAGAAAAAAACCTTAAAAATTCATAAAACCCATAATAACCCTAATACCCAATAAAAAAAATCAAAAAACCCTTTAAATTCCTAAAAATGATAAAAAAACTGTAAAAAAACTTAAAAACCCAAAAAACTAAAAAAAAACCCCTAGAAACCCAAAAAAACAATAAATCTCCTAAAATTTGAAAAACCCTAAAAAATAATTATAATCCTAAAAAAGTCCTAAAAATATATAAAAATTAAAAACCCCCTAATATCCATAAAAAACACAAAGAAAACCTTAAATAGGAAAAAACCTAAAACCCTCAAAAATTAAAAAAATTCTAATAACCCAAGAAGTTTAAAAACCCTGAAAACTCTTAAACCCCGCAAACTCCCTAAAACTATTAAAAACCTATAAAAATACTAAAAAATTCCTAATAATTCCTCAGACATAAACCTAAAACACTGAAAACCCCTAATAAAACCTTAAAAACCTAAAAACATATAAAACTCCTAAAAACATAAAACACACTAAACCCCTAAAAGACAAAAAACCCATAAAAACCCCAGAAACCCATAAAAACACTAAAAAAATTCAAGAACCCTGAAACCCATAAAACCCTCAAAACACTACTAAAAACAATAAAAACACTTTAAACCCCTAATTTTTTTAATAACTCTAAAAACCTCAAAAAATACTAAAAATATAACAAACACTAAAACCCCAAAAATAATAAAAACCCAAAAAATCCTAAAACCATAATAACCCTTCAAAATCCATAAAACCCCTAAACACTATAAAAAACATAAAAAGGACCAAAAATTCCATAAAATCAAAAAACCCTAAAAACCCAGAAAAACCCTATGAAAATATTAAACCCATAAAAACACTTAAAACCCCTAAAAAATAAAAAAATTCTAAAAACATAAAAAAACCTAAAAATCCCAAAACCCATTAAAAATCTCTGACACACCTCAAAATCCCTAGAAACAGTAAATAATCATAAAAATATTTAAAAATCTAAAAAATCTAGAAAAACATAAAAAATCCTAAATCCCTAAGAAACCCTCAGAAAAACCCTAATAACCAAAAAACACTTAAAACCCCTAAAACCCTAAAAAGGGCTAAATATCCTAAAACCACCTAAAAACCCATAAATTTCAAAAAAACATGATAAAACCATAAAAATACATAAAAATCCATAAAAATGTAAAAAATCGTTAAAACCAAGGAATACCCTAAGAAAACTATAAAATCCTTAAAAAATTAAAACCCATAAAAAACATAAAAAACAATAAAAACCATAAAATACCCTAAAATACCATAAACCCCTAAGGAAATTTAAACCCCATAAAAATCCTAAACACAATAAAAAATCTAAAACCCTTTAAACCACTAAATACATTAAAAAAATCTAAAAATATTAAGAAACAAAATAACTAAAAACACCAAAATAAACCTAAAAAACCATAAAACCCTAGAAACCTCTAACCATCAAAATCCCTAAAAACCATAAGAACAATAAAAATACTAAATTAGCCCTTAAAATCCATAAAAACATAATAAAATACAAATACCCTAAAATAAGAATCTTTTAAAAATAAAAAACACCTAAAACTCCTAAAAAACCAAAATTCCAAAGAACCCTAAAAAGCCATGAAAATCATAAAACCCATAAAAATCCCTAAAACCCCTGATAACAACAAAAATCCAAAAATTTCCAAAAAATATTAATAAACATAAAAAACTATTAAAAACCTGAAAATCATTAAGAAAACCATAAAAATATAAAAAAAATAAATCCCCTAAAAACCTAAAAACACTAAACACCCTGAAAGTCGCTAAAACCCATAAAAACCCCTAAAAATAAAAAACCCCAAAAATCTTTATAAAAATTAAAAACCATAAAAACACTTAAAACTACTAAAAACTTTAAAAATCTATTAAGACTCTAAAAAAATTAAAAACACTAAAAACCTTAAAATTTCTAAAAAATTAAGAAATATTATAAGGGCCCAAAAAACATAATAATCTAAATACTCCTAAAAATCATAAAATCCCGAAAAAACCCAAAAAACATAAATTCCAAAAAATCTATAAAAATATCTAAAAACATAAAAACCATAAAAATCCTTAAAAATGATAAAGAAAACCTTAAAAATCAAAAAACTCTAAAACCCTTAAAAACCACGAAAACCCACAAAAACATGAAAACCATAAAGAACCATAAATATTCTAAAAATCCATAGAAATGCCTAAAAATAAAAAACAATAAAAACCATGAAAACCCCTACTATAATATTAAAAATCTAAAAAACATAAAACCCCTAAAATCGAAAAAATAATAAAACCCATAAAAGACCCTAAAACCCATAAATCCCTTAAAACCCATAAAAACCCATAAAAACCCCAAAACCCCGCTAAAAATTCTAAAAACCATTTAAAACCCAAAACATTAAGAAACTCTAAAAATCCAAATAACTCAAAAAAATTAAAAACGCATCAAAACCATAAAAACATTAAGAACTCTAAAAAACACTAAAAACCCTCAATACACTTTAAAAACCTATTATCCCTAAAAATCCTAAAAATCCCTATAAATTCCTAAAAATGTATAAACCCCAAAACCCGTATGTAGTCCTAAGAAAACCTTTAAAACCTAGAAACTGTTCAAAACCCTAAAAAATAAAAAAATGATAAACACCTAAAAACCTAAAAAACCCTTAAATACCTAAAAATCGCTTAAAATCCTACAAACCAAGAAAATCCAAAAGAAAAAAAATAAAAAATACCAAAAATGTAAAAACAATAAAAACCATGAAAGACCATAAAGATAAAATCAAAAACATAAAAGCACTAAAAATCACTAAAAATAAAAAAAAACCCTAACAATCCTAAAATTCCATAAAATCCCTAAATACCCTAAATACCCTAAACCCCCAAAAAACATTATAAAATTCCAAAAAATGCATAAAAAATCTAAAAACCCAGTAAAAACCCTAAAAACTCAAAAAAAAACATAAAACCCCAAAAAAAAACATAAACCCCAAAAGCCCCAAAAAACCATCAAATTCCCATAAAACACTAAAAACTATAAAAATAATTAAAAAATCCTAAAATTCCCAAAAAACATAAAATACCCTAAAACTCGAAAAACCCTAAGAAAACGTAATACACCTAAAAACAATTAACACCCCTAAAAACCTCTAGGATGGTGCCTCCTCCACTCTCTTGTGATGGAAGTTCACATCCCCTTTATTCTTGAAACACAGTGGCCTTCACATCTCTCCCTCTCTCCTACGGGGTAGGGGCCTCCGTTTATTCTTAATGATGATCACACCTTCTTCGTATTCTCGTCTCCTGATATGTTGCCTCCTTTTCCATAGATTGAGCTTTAAACTAAGGTTATTGAACTATTTTAATGTAACTCGCTACTTCTTCTTTTGATCCAGGAGTTCCATGAAACCTACTTGCTACATCGTTTGACACTGGTAGCTCGATTTTTGAAGTCCCACCCTCTGGTGGATGTTTTCGATAGGTTTATTTTTTGAGCATTGGGATCTCTAGGACCGCACGACTGTGGGTCTTGTTGATAATGACCATATCAGTATTTCCCTTTTTAAATGAGGGGGATCTTATTCTCCCATGGTCCGCGACACCTCGAAGATACAATGGGGCCCATTTCTCCCTCTTTCGATGGATTTTTGATCTTCATCTGAACTGTGACTCTATGATGTTTCCGACTGGGGTTAGATTTCCAGAACATCCCCTACCTTTCCAAAATATGTCCATTATTTCAATGTTAGGGAATATGGTGGTAAGGTTCGTATCCGTAGATAGTAGGACTCGGGCCCTCTATCACCCTATTGCTCTGAGGTCTTTTCTTAAGATTGATGCTTCTAAGGAGCCGGTTGACTTTGTGTGGATTGTTGTTGGTGGAGAGCTCTAATTGAAGCTACCAGTGGTCTTTTAGTTATGGGTTGACTTCTGTTCTTCATGTTGGAAGCTTGGGAATCTTTTTCAGGCTTGCCTGTGTAGTTAAAAGGGGAGCTGTGGTGTGAATATGGATCTGGTGGAGTCTGGTGAAGGAAGTCAAGCATTGAGTGAGGTGTAGTAGGTGGCGGTGATGAAGGAATCCAAACTTTTGACTCCCCATGCAAAGGTTGGCTCAGTTTTGGAGCATTTGAAAATAGATTTGAAAGTTGTGTGTGATAAGGAGGTGGTCGTGGAGGCTTCATATGGCATGGGCCTAAAGTTTTCTAGGGATTATAGTGGATAGGGAAAGGCTAGTGTAGTGGTGATGCAAAATGATGAAAGAATAACTTTTATAAACAACAGTGGGCAGGCTGGTAGTAGTGAATTTCATGGGGGGAGATGTGATTAAGGGGAAGTGGCTGAGTATTGGGAGATGGCTGGGTTTGGGAATAAGAAGAGTTTGTTTGAGAACCCCCAGAAGCATCCCCTGGGTAGGCTCGCAGTGACCTCAAGAAAAAATAGTGTGATGGCTGGTAGAGGTTAGTTTCAGGTTCTGGATGGGGTCTCCATGAGTAATAGGTTTGAGTGTCTGGATACTATTGAGTCAGCTGGTGGAGATGTTGCACAGGGGGGTGGCTGAGTAGGGGGTAGATCTGACTGGGCATGAGTATAATCTGGTTCTGTGGTAGGCCTTTTGCATTGATGAGGGACCCCTCAGAGTGTAGGTGACTCTTATGTGAATATGCCTGGGTGAGGTGGCACATTGAGGGATGGCCTATGGGTTATGCCATTGGTTCACAATGAGGAGGTCGGTGAAGAATGTGATGCAGATATGGATGGATACTTTCTACCTGGGAATACTAGCACCACTGGTGAAGGAGGTATGGATCAGGACATGCAGCTGGCCGTGGTGGTGTATGGAGTGGATTCTACTAACGAGGACTAGTGTGTGGTTCTACATGACATGGTATTTGTGGAATGACTAACCATCTTCATTACAGATGAGGCTAAAAAATTAGGGGAGATTTTTGCTGAGGATGGTCGTAGGATCAACTCCAAAATAGCCCATCTCAAGAGGGATAGGGCTATGCTTTGGGATGCCTCTCTAAAGGGGAAAGTAAATAAGTCTGTAGTGTTCACATCAGGTGTTAAAGACCTCGGGTCTAATGGACAGGTCTTCAAAACTCCACTGAAAAAGTGTGAGAATAGGGCTGGTGATAAATTGTCCTCAAGTGTGGCATGTGACAACATCTTATATGGGAAGGAATCTCAGGATGATGGTTTCACATCTGCCCCCCCCCCCCCAAAGGAGGTCAAAGATGGATTATTCTACCATTCCTCAACCCATGGCTACCTGGGAATCCTCAAAGGCGAATAAACTAAATGTCAAAGTCAACAAGCGGGATCGGCCTCTGTGCACCTCAGAGCAAGAAAGGATAAGGGAGAAGTATCTGGCTCTCTTGAGACTTCAACAGTATTCTGAGTTTGGATTGGAATTGATGGACACATGGGTAAACTCTGACTTCTGCTTTTTTGATGAGGCATCTGGCGAGGTGTGGATAGTGACCAGTATGGTGTTGTCCCTATTTATGACTTTGGTGGATATGTTCACTAACATGTTTCTCTTTTGGGGTTTTTTTGTTGGGGGGGGGGGGGGTGTTCAAGGTTTTTTGGATGTGGGTCGATTGACTCCACCCCTCCCTTGTCTGTTGTGTCTTTTTTCTAATAAATTTGGGGGGTGGGTTACGAATTTCCTGGCCCTACACCTTCCTTGTCGTAAAAAACCTAAAAAATGGCAAAACCCCTAAAAACCCCTGAAAAACTATAAGAAATCCTTAAATTCATAAAAAAATTTAAACCCCTAAAAAACATAAAATTATTCTAAAAACCAATAAAACCTGTAAAACCCTCAAAATCCTTAAAAACCATAAAAATACTAAAAAACCCAAAAAAGGATAAAAGCATAATCCCTTAAAAACCCTAAGAAAACCTTAAAAACCAAAAAACACATAAAATCCTAAAAAAACATAAAAATGCTAAAAACCCTAAAAGACCTTAAAACCATCAAAACTCTTAAAACCCATAAAACCCCAAAAACCCCACTAAAAACTATAAAAAAATATTTAATCCCCTAAAACATTAAAAAAACTCTAATAACCATAAAACCCTAAAAAACAAAAAACCCCCCTAAAAACTACAAAAACCCTAAAATAATAAAAAATACCCTAAAACCCCTCAAATTTCCTAAAACACTCAAAATCCCTAAAACCCTAAAAATAATAAAAATCCTTAAAATCACTAAATGTAATTAAAAACGTAAAAACCACTAAAATCATGAAAAACCCCTATGAAAACTTTAAAAACCTAAAAAGACTTAAACCCCAAAAAGCCTAAAAATCCTAGAAACCCTAAAAACCCTCAAAATCCCTAAAAACCCTAAAAACCCATAAAAATCCAAAAGAATCCTTAAAAATCTCAAAAAATGTAAAACATCCTACAAACCCTGAAAACCCCAAAAAAAACCTTAAAACCCTAAAAAAAATTAAAACCCCTAAAATCCAAAAAAATGTTAAAACCCTTAAAAGACCTTAAAATCCAAAAACCCCAAAAACCATAAAAATCCATAAAAACATTAGAAAACCCTAAAACCCTATATAAACACTGAAAAAAACTAATAACTCTAAAAACCATTTAAACCCAAAAAAAATTAAAAAATCTAAAAAAATAAAAAACCTAAAAACTCCAAAAAAAACCTCAGACCCCAAAAAAAACATAAAAACCCTCAAAATCCCGAAAAACCCCTAAAAATTAATAAAATTCTCAAAAAATATCTAAAAACTCCTAAATATTTAAAAACCACAAAACACCCAAAAAACCCCTAAGAAAACATTAAAACCTAAAACCACTTAAAACCCATAAAAACCATAAAAATACCAAAATAAGCCCCTTAAAACCCATAGACCCCTAAAACCCTCAAAATCCATATAATTGATAAAAACCCATAAAAATCCTAAAAAATATTAAAAATCCCTAAAACCTTAAAAAATAATAAAACCCCAAAGAAAACCATAAAAACCCATGAACACTTAAAACCCTTAAAAATATAAAATACCCAAAAAAACCATCAAAATCATAAAACCCCTAAAAATCCATAAAAACCCGAAAAACATAATATTACTGAAAAGCCCTAAAATCCCTAAAAACATAAAATACTGTAAAAACCCTGAGAAAACCCAATGAAACCATTAAAAACCTAAAATCTTTTTAATCCTTTAAAAACCTAAAAAAGGCTAAAAACCCTAAAAGATCATAAAAACCCTAAAAATCCCTAAAAACAATAAAAAAACCTAACAATCAATAGAAAACCATAAAAAAGCTTAAAAACACTAAATACTCCAAGAAATCTTTAAACCCCTATAAACATTAGAAAACTCTAAAAACCTTAAAAGGCCTTAAAAACTCAATAGAAATAATGAAACCCAAAAAAAATTAAACCCTAAACACCATAAAGCCCTAAAAACTATAAAATCCCTCAAAATCTCTAATAAAACCTAAAAACCCATACAAACCAATAAATATCCATAAAAATATCTAAAAAAGTAAAAAACTATAACAACCATTAAAAGAAATATGAAAAGCTTAAAAACCTAAAATAGCCTAAATCCCCAAAAAATAAAAAATTATAAAAACCCTAAAACCCCTCAAAACTGCTAAAACCCCTAAAAACTGTAAAAACTATTAAAATAATAAAAAATTCCCAAAAAAATCCTAAAAACGGAAAATCCCATTAAAACCACAAATACCACTAAGAAAACCTTAAAAACCTAAAAACACATAAATCACTGAAAAATGTTAAAAACCATAAAATACCTTAAAATATTAAAAACATTAACCCCCAAAAACATCAAAAACCACACAAATCGTAGAAACCACTAAAAATATAAAAACCCTTTAAACCCCTAAAACGTTAAAAACTATAAAAACCTTTAAGAATATAAAAAACTCAAAAAAATCATAAAACACCAAAAAAACCCAAAAAACCCTGACAACCCCTAAAAACACACAAAAATCCCTAAAGCCATAAAAACTAATAAAAATACAAAAAAATCTCTAAAAAAATAACAAACCACAAAACCTAAAAACCCCTAAGAAAACAATAAAAACCTAAAATCACTTAAACCCCATAAAAACATAAAAAACACTAAAACCCTAAAAACATTCAAAATTCAAAAAAACCGTAAAATATCATAGAATCCAAATAGATCCCTAAAAATACCTAAATACGTAAAAACCCCTAAATACCCTAAAATCCCTAAGAAAATGTTAAAAACCTAAAAACACTTAAAACCCCGAAAAATTTTAAAAATAATAAAAGCCCTAAATGACACTAAAACACCTAAACCTGCTAAAACCCATAAAAACCACTTAAAATTTTAAAAACCCATAAAATCCCTAAAAACCACTAAAAGTGCAAAAAACCTTTAAACCCATAAAAATATTAAAAACCCTAAAAACAAAAAAATCATAAAAACCATAAAAATTCTAAAAATCCCTAAAACCCCCCATAATCACTAAAATCCCTAAAAAACCATGAAAATACCTAAAAATATAGCAACCCATATAAAATAAGAAAACCACTATGAAAACCTTAAAATCTTAGAAACACATAAACCTCCCAAAAAACCAAAAAAACACTGAAAACCATAAAAATTTCTAAAATCCTTAAAAACCCTAAAACCCCTAAAAATACCTAAAACCCCCAAAAACCTATAAAAACCTCAAAAATATATAAAAAGTCCAAAAAACATAAAGAAACATAAGACCATAAAATCCCTTAAGAAAAGTTTAAAAAAAATAAAAACACATAAAACCTCTAAAAACCAAAAAAATGGTAAAAACCCTAAAGGACCTTAAAACCCCAAAACACCTTAAACACAAAGAAAACCCTTAAAAACCAAAATATCAATAAAAATAATTAAATTCCACTAAAAACTCAAAAACCCCTTTGATCCACTAAAATCATAAAAAACTCTAAAAAAACTATTAAAACCCTATCAAACTCAAAAGGCCCTAAAAACCCATAAAAACCTTTAAAAACCCAAAAAAACATTAAAACCTAAAAATCCATAAAAACCATAAAACACCCTAAAAAATCACTAAAAATACCTAGAATCCTAAAACCCCTAAAAATCCAAAAAAAACCCTAGGAAGACCTTAATAATATTAAAACACATTAAAAAACTAAAAAATTAAAAAGTGCTAAAAACCCTAAAAATTGTAAAATTATTAAAAATCCTAGAAAACTTAAAAAACCATTAAAATCCTAAAAAACCCTAAAATTGATGAAAAAAATAAAAAACCTAATAACCCTGAAAACCCTTATGAAAACCATAAAAAAATAAAAACAATTAAAACCCGTAAACACCTAAAAACCTAAAAAAAACATAAAAACCCAAAAAGGCCAAAAAACCCCTAAAAACCCGCAAAATGATAAAACCCCTAAAAACTTAATAAGATCTATAAAAACCCGTTAAACCCCTTGAAACTTTAAAAACTATAAAATACCTTAAAACCCTAAAAAATAATAAAATAAATCTACAAAACTATAAAAACACTACAACTGATAAAGCCCTCAATATTCCTAAAAACCCAAAATACCATAAAAATCCTTCAAATCCCTGTAAAGAAAAAAACCCTAAAACCCCCAAAAACCCCCAAAGAAAACCGTTAAAAACTAAAAACACTTAAAACACATAATAACCAAAAATACACTAAAACCCATAAGAAACCCAAAAAACCAAATAAAACCTTCAAACCCCTCACAAATCCTAATAACCCTAACAATCATAAAAATCCAAAAATAGCCGTAAAAATACCATAAAACATAAAAAACCCTAAAAACTCAAATATAGCTTTAAAACCCGAAAAAACATAAATCACTTAAAACCATTAAAAATGTAAAAAACGCTAAAAACCATAAAACAACTAAAAAAACCTTAAAACCCTAATAACCCATAAAAATCCTAAAAACCTACTAAAACTCTAAAAACCCTTTAAACCCCTAAAAATGTTAAAAAGCTAAAAAAATTAAAAATATTAGAAAATACAGAAAAAAACATATAACCCCCAAGAAAACAAAAAATGACTAAAACACATAAAAGACCTTAAAACCCCATAGAATATATAAAAAACCAAAAATTTATCAAAATTCTGAAAAATCTAAAAAAATACTTAAAAATATAAAAACCCCTAAAGCCTTAAAATCCCCAAAGAAAACATTAAAAATATAATATACTTAAAAATACCTAAAGAACCTTAAAAAATATGATACCTTAAAAACCATTAAAATCCTTAAAACCATAAAAAATAATAAAAATCGTATAAAATCATAAAAAATTTGTAAAAGCATAGAAAGTCAAAAAATTGACAAACACTATGAAAACATTTAAAACCTAAAAGCACTTAAAAGTCCTCAAAAAACCTAAAAAATCGTTATAAACCCTAAAGACCCTAAAACCCTAAAAATCCCTAAAACCCATAAAACTCTAACAAACCATAAAAATTTCTAAAAACCCATAAAAACCATAAAAACTAATTAAAACTAAAAAAACCCTATAGAGACCTAAAAATTAAAAAAAATAAAAAAAAACTTCAAACCCTAAAAACTCAAAAAATATCCCTAAAATTCAAAAAACTAAAAAAATCTAAAAACCCTCAAAATCCCTTAAAATCATAAAAACCATAAATATACAAAAAAATACCTAAAATTCCAAAACAAATGTAAACAAACTAAAAATCCATTAAAAATCGAAGAAACCCTTAAAATATAAAAAATTCATAAAATACCTAAATCCCAAAAAACACTAAAAACGAAAAAAAAACCTAAAAAAACTGAAAAACCCTAAAACCTCTCAGAATCCCTAAAATACTAAAAAAATAAAAATCCTAAAAAATCCCTAAAAATAACGAAAAATTTAAAAAGCCCTAAAAATCCCAAAAACCGTAAGAAAACCTTGAACAACCCCAAAAAACTCAAAAAACCCTTAAAACCCCTAGAACATTAAAAACTCTAAAAACCCTAAAAAATGGTAAAAAATGAAAAAAACCCTAAAACCCAAAAAACCTGAAAAACTATAAAAACGTAAAAAATTCCGAAAAACCCTTAATATCACTAAAAACCCTAAAAAAATATTAATACTGAAAAAATCACAAAAAATCCCAAAAAATATAAAAAACATGAAATCCTATAGACACAAAGAAAACCTTAAAAACCTAAAAACACTTAAAACGCTTAAAAAACCAAAAAAAAATAAAATACCTAAAAATAATAAAATTCTCCAAATCCATACAACCGTAAAATAAATAAAAATTATAAAAAAAATACTTAAAAATTCCAAAAAATATAAAAAACCTAAAAACCCTGAAAAAACCATAAGAAACCTGTAAAAAAGTAAAACACTTAAAACCCCTAGAAACCTAAAAATTGCTAAAACCATAAAAAACCAAAAAAACCCCAAAACCATAAAAACTATTAAAAACATTAAGAACTATAAACCCCGTAAAACCACTAAAAAAATAAACTTTATAAACCCCCCCAAAAAATAAAAAACCCTAAAAAACCAAAAAATCCCTAAAAAATTCAAAAAAACCCTAAAATGCCAAATAATCATAAATACCATAAACCCCTTGAAAATTCCTAAAATCATAAAAACTCAATAAATCCTAAAAAATCCCTAAAATCCATAAAAAAATAAAAAACACGGAAAATCGCCAAGAAAACCCTAAAAACCTAACAGCACTTAAAACACCTAAATACCAAAAAAAATGCTAAAAACTCTAAAAAATCAAAAAACCCTCAAAATACATAAAATCCCTAAAAATTCATAAAAATCACTAAAAATCTCTAAGAACATAAAAAAACCTAAAAACCCTAAAACCCCAAAAAAAATCTTAAAACCAAAATACACTTAAAACCTCAAAAAACCTATAACTCAGTTAAATCCCTAAGAAAACATAAAACCCTAAAATTCCCTTCAAACCATAAAAACCCCTAATACCAATAAAAATCCTAAAACCCCGTAAAACCCCAAAAAACGACTAAAAACTCTACAAAACCTTTAATCCCTGAAAAATGTTTAAAAACTCTAAAAATCCATAAAAACCTAAAATCTAAAAAACCACTAAAAACAAAAAAAAATAAAACCATAAAATCACTAAAAACAGAGAAAATCCTCAAAATCCTTAAAACCATAAAAACCATAAAAATATTAAAAACCCTTTAAATCCCTAAAAACATTCAAAAACTCTAAAAATCTTTAAATACCCTACAAACTCAAAAAAAACCTAAAAATCATAAAAACCCTAAAAACACATTAAAATCCTAAAAATTTCCTAAAAATTCCTAATAAGATAAAAAACATAAAACCCCTAAGAAAAAATTAAAAACCTAAATACATTTAAAACCCCTAATAACTAAAAAAATGTTAAAAACCCAAAAATACCTTAAAATGCCTCAAAAATTCTAAAACACCGTAAAACCATAAAAATCCCCAAAAATCCCTAAATATCGATAAAAAGGTAAAATATCCTAAGAACAATGAAAAAGACTAATAAATCCTTAAAAACCTAAAAACACTTAAAACCCTGTCAAATCTTTAAAATGCTAGAAACCCTAAAACACCCTCAAAACCACTAAAAACCATAAAACTCCAAAAACATTAAAACCCTAAAAATCCATAAAAACCTAAAAACCCACTAAAAACATTAAAATTCCTTTAAAACACTAAAATGTTAAAAAATTATAAAACACTATAAAACCCTAAAAAACTGAAAAAACATAAAACCCCATAAAAACCATAAAATTATAAAAGTCATAAAAACCCCCAAAATACCAAAAAACCGCAATAATCCATAAAAAACAAAAAAAATACCTAAATTCCATAAAAACATAAAAAACCATAAAACCATGGAAAACCCTAAGAAATCCATAAAAACCTAAAAACTCTTAAAACCCTAAAAATGATAAAAACGCTAAAAAGCACAAAAACCCTCAAAATTCCTAAAAAAGAAAGAATAACGTAAAACCCAAAAATCCCAAAATATCCTAAACAACATAAAAACACTTAAAACCATGAAAATATTTAATAAAACATTAAAACTATAAAAAAAACCTAAAAAAACTAAAAATAATAAAAACGGCTAAAAACCATAGAAACCCTAAAAATCCGAAAAACCCTCAAAATTCCTAAAAACAATAAAAAATAAGAACAATCATAAAAATTTTCCTAAACCATAAACTTTTAAAAAACCCTAAAAACCCAATGAAAATCTTAAAAACCTAAAATAATTAAAACCCCTAAAACCTAACAGATGCTAAAAACCCGAAAAAACCCAAAACTCCCTAAAAACCATAAAACCCCTCAATATATCTAAAGAACAAAAAAAGCCATAAAAATCCAAAAAATGACCCAAAATATATATAAATGAAAAAACATTGAAAACATTAAAAAAACTCTTAGAAAGCCTTTAAAACCAAAATACCCTAAAAACTATAAAACCCCAAAAAATAATAAGAATCACTAAAAACCTTAAAAACTCTAAAAACCCATAAAATCCCTAAAAACCACTAAAAACACAATAAAAAATTTGAACAGATAAAAACTATAAAAAGTAATAAAAAATTAGAAAATAAAAAACCATAAAACCCTTAAAAACCATTATAACCAAAAAAACAAAATGCCCTAGAAATCCCTAAAATCCTTAAAACACATAAAAATCCTAAAAAATCCAAAAAATGCCAAAAAAATGTAAAAACCCTTAAAAACCTTTAAAACCTCAAAGAAATATGTAAAAACCTAAAAACACTTCAAATCCCTAAAAACCTACGATCACTGAAAATTCTAAAAATCTAAATAATCCACATAAATCCTAAAAACCAGGAACGACCATTAAAGTCCTAAAAACCCAAAAAATACTAAAAAATGTAAAACCCCCAAAAACCGTGAAAACCCATAAAAAATCATAAAAACATAATAATACTTAAAATACCAAAATTACCTAAAAATGTTAAAAACCCAAACTTACCCTAAAACCCAAAAAAACCATAAAACCCTAAAAAAAAATAAAAAAATGCACAAAATCCATAAAACACCTAAAATAATAATAATTATAAAACCCCTTTACACCCCTAAAACAATAAAAAACTCTAAAAAACTTTAAAACCGTAAAAAACTAAAAAAAAGCCTGAAAACCCAAAAAAATAAAAAATCCCTAAAAACCTAAACAACTCAAAAAAACCGTCAATATATGTAAAACCCTAAAAAACCATAAAAATATTATTCAAGACATAAAAATAGCTAAAAAAATTTAAAAACCCTAAAACCTCAGAAAATATTTAAGGAAGATTAAAAAAACTAAAAACAATTAAAACCATCAAAAACCTAAAAAAATCTAAAAACCCTAAAAACCGTCAAAATATTTAATAAACCTAAAAATCAATAAAATTATTTAAAAACCCTAGAAATCCTTAAGAATGTGAAACCCCTGAAAAATCCTAAGAAAACATTAAAAACATAAAAAAACATAAAACCCCTAAAAACCTAAAAATTTACTAAACCACTAAAAGACCCTAAAACCCACAAAAACAGTAAAAATGTTAAAAAAACTAAAACTCCATAATAAAACAAGAAAATCCCTAAAAACATTAAATTCCATTTAAACACCTAAAAATGTTAAAAAATTCTAAAAATATTAAAACCCAAAAAAACTCAAAAAAACTTAAAAACCCAAAAAAACCCCAAAAAATCCATAGAATACATTAGAAACCATAAAAATCCAATGAAAACCCTAAAATATATAAAATTTTTTAAAAACCATCAAAACCCTAAAAACTCCCCAAAAAACATTAAAAACCTAAAAACACATAAACCCCCTAAAACCAAAAAAAATAAAAACCTAAAAACCCATAAAGACCCTAAAACCCTCAAAATCGTTAAAAACCCTAAAAACATTAAAATCCTAAAAATTTCCAAAAAATACCTAAAATGTAAAAAACCCTAAAAACCATGAAAGACCCTGTGAAGACCATAAAACCCTAAAAAAATTAAAACCTCTAAAAACCAAAAAAATATAAGAAACCAAAGAAACTCTAGAAACCCCAAATAACTTTAAAATCCATAAAAATCCCTAAAACCCTTTAAACCTTAAAAAATCCATAAGAACTGTAAAAACACTAAAAAAATAAAAAAACCTAATAAACCTGAAGAAAACCAAAAAAACAAAAAAACAGTTAAACACCTAAAACATAGAAAATTCCTAAAAACCCTAAGAGTCCTTAAAAGCCCTAAAACCCCTAAAAACCATGAAAACCCTTAAAACCCATTAAAAACACTAAAACCCCATCCAATCCTAAAAACCTACTAAAAACACCAAAAGCTATTTAAACCCCTAAAAATGTTAAAAACACTAATAACTTTAAAAATCATAAAAAAATCAGAAAAAACCATACAACCTCAATAAAACCCAAAACCCCTAAAATACCCCAAAACCCCTCAAAATATGTAAAACCCCAAAAAACCATAAATATTTAGGAAAATCCCTAAAACCCTAAAAACCCATATAGAAATTTATAAATATAAAAACACTTAAAACCTCTAAAAATCTAAAAAATTTAAAAACCTTAAAAATCCATCAATATCCCTAAAACCATAAAAATTATAAAAATCGTAAAAGATCCCTAAAAATTCATAAAACCATAAAAACCCAAAAAACATAGAAAAACACTATTAATACCATTCTAACCCAAAAAACAATTAAAACCCCTAAGAAAACTAAAAAAGTACTAAAAACCCTAAAAGACCCTAAAACCCAAAAAGTCCCTAAAACCCATAAAAACAATAAAAACCTTAAAAAGGCTGAAAACCCTTAAAAACCATAAAAATGACTAAAAAATCTAAAAAACCGTTAAACCACAAAAAATTTAAAAAAATCTTAAAACCTTTTTAACCCCCAAAAAAAAAATAAAAAAAAACCATAAATCCCAAATAACTATAAAAATCTTTAGAACCCTCAAAATCGCATAAAACCCGAAAATATGTAAAATTCCTAGAAAATCCCTAAAATCCACAAAAACATAAAAAAATAAAAAAAACCTAATAACCCCTAAGTAAACATTTAAAATATAGAAACACTTAAAATCCCTAAAAACCAAAAAAATTGTAAAACACTAAAAAACATAAAACATGAAAAACCCCTAAACCCCTAAAAATACAAAAAACCCTAAAAACCATAAATATCCTAAAGAATCCCTAAAAATCCATAATAAAATAAAAAAACATAAAACCCAAGAAATCCTTAATATAACCTTAATAAACTAAACACATATAAAACCCCTAGAAACCTAAAAAACACTAAAAACCATAGAATAAACTAAAAACCCTAAAAACCCCTGAAAACCATAGAAATCAGTAAAAACCTAAAAAAAAATAAAACCCTAAAGAACTCCTAAAAAAAATATAAAACTCCTTTAAACAACTAAAAACATTAAAAAACATTAAAAACCCATAAAAATACTAAAAAACTCAAAAAACCCCTAAAAACCTGAAAAACCAAAAAAACCTAAAAACCCATAAATCCCTCAAAAAACCCTAAAAACCCTAAAAACAATAAAAATAAAAAAAAACAAAAAAATCCATAAAAATGTAAAAACTCCTAGAATCCCTAAAAAACCCTAAGAAAACCTTAAAAACCTAAACACACTTAAAATCCCTATACCAAAAAATGATCAAAGCCCTAGAAACCCAATATAATCTAAAAACCCTAAAATCCTCAAAATCCATTAAACCCAAACATAATCCTAAAAATTCTAAAAAACATAAAAACCCTAAAAACTCAGGAAAATCCTAATAAACCTCTAAAAAAATAAAAACACTTAAAACCCCTAAAAAACTAATAATGTGAAAAACCCAAAAAAAACCCCATAAAACCTTAACAACTCTAAAAACCATAAAAACCATAAAACCATACAAACACTAAAAACTCTAAAAACATTCTGAACTCCTAAAACACTAAAAACTATAAAAATCCTTAAAACCCCTAAATAATTCAAATGAATCCTAACAACCAAAAAAAATAAAACCCCTAAAAACCTTCAAAATCCCTAAAAATCCTAAAAACACAAAAAAAAATCCTAAAAAACCCTAAAAATATAAAAAATTCTGAAACCCCTAACAAAACGTTAAAAACCTAAAAAAATTTAAAACCCCTAAAAATTCTAAAAATCTCTAAAAACCCTAAAAACCATAAAATTCCATAAAATCCCTAGAAAACAATAAATATCCTAAACAGTATTGAAAAAAATAAAAATCATGAAACCACCAAAGAAAACATTAAAAACCATAAATACTTAAAACCCCTAAAAACATAACACTCACTAAAAACCCTAAAAGTCACTAAAACCATAAAATTCCCTAAAACCATTAAAACCCCTAAAAACATTAATAAAACATAAAACCCAATAAAAACCCTAAAACCACTAAAAACTCTAAAAATACCTTAAACCCTAAAAATGTTAAAAAACTCTAAAAATCCTATAAACCCCTAAAATTAAAAAACCTACAAAGAAAAAAATCATAAAACCCCTAAAACCAATAAAAATCCAAAAAAAAATCCCTAAAAACCCATAAAATATAAATAATCGAAAAAAACCCTAAAAACATAAGAAAATATTAAAAATCATAAAATCCTCTAAAAACCTCCAAAAAAATCCCTACAATCCCTAAAAACCATGAATACCATAAAAATCATAAAATACCCTAAAAACCTTAAAAACCATAAAAATACATAAACCCCTAAAAACCATAAAAAACTATAAAAACCATTTAAACCCCTAAAAATGTTAAAAAAACTCTTAAAACCCGTAAAAATCATAAAAAATCAAAAAAAAACCCCAAAAACCCCAAAAAACCAAATAAAAACATAAAACCATTAAATATCCTTAAAAACACTAAAATATCAATAAGAATCCCTAAAAACATAAAAAAATCCTTATAGCATTGAAACCCCTAAGAAAATAATGAAAACCATAAAACACTTAAAACCCCTGAAAACCCCCAAAAAATGATAAAACCATTAGAATACCATAAAATCCCTCAAAATCCCTAAAACACATAAAAACCATAAAAAACTCGAAAATCTATAGAAATCCCTAAAAATGAAAAACACACTGACAACACTAAAAAAGACTAAGATGTCCTTAGAACCCTAAAAAAATTTGAAACCCCTAAAAACTAGAAAAACGGTAAAAACACTAAAATACCCTCAAAACTATAATACCCCAAAAAAATCAAATAACCCAAAAACCTATAAAAAACTAAAAACCCACGGAAAACTCTAAAAATCATTTAAACCCCTAAAAATGTTAAAAAACTCTAAAAACATTAAAACCATAAAATCTCAAAAAAAACATAAAAACCAAATAATAACCATAAAAACCTAAAAACCATAAAACCCTCAATATTTCTAAAAACCCAATAAGATTATAAAAATCCAAAAAATCCTAAAAAATACCTAAAATTATTAAACACATAAAAAACCCTGAAACCCCTTAGATAACATAAAAACACTTAAAATCCCTAGAACCCCCAAAAAATGCTAAAAATCCAAAAAACCATAAAAACCTTAAAAAACAAAAATAAAACATCAAAATTTCAAAAAAAGTATATAACATAAAACCCTAAAAATACCCAAAAAATACAAAATATCATAAAAACACAAAAATCTCCTAAAAATACCTAATAAAACCTTAAAAACATAAAAACACTAAAAATACCAATAAAACCTATATACCTCTAAAAATCGTAAAAAACATAAAACCCCTCAAAATCCCTAAATCCTATAAAAAATGAAAAAACACATTAGGAATCCCCAAAACCCTAAAAAAGTATAAAACCCTAAAAACCATAAGAAAATATTAAAAAAAACACTTAAAACCACTAAAAATCCTAAAAGATGCTAAAAACCCTAAAATGAATAAAAATTAAAAAACCCCCTAAAAATATAAAAATCATAAAAGCCCCAAAATTTTATATAATCATAAAAACCCTGAAAAATTCTAAGAAAACCTTTAAAACCAAAAAACACAAGAAGCCTTAAAAACCATGATAATAATAAAAACCCCTAAAACCTTAAAAAACCTAAAAACACTAAAAACCACTAAAAACTCTATAAACACTTTAAACCCCTAAAAATGTTAGAAAATCGAAAAACCTTAAAAACAATAAAAACTCAAAAAAACAATAAAACCTTAAAAAACCATATAAACTGAAAAAACACTAAAACCCCTCAAAATCACTAAAAACAAAAAAAATCCCACAAAAAAATAAAAAACCCAAAAACTCCCCAAAAAAACCCCAAAGAAAACCATGAAAACCTAAAAACATTTAAACCCCCTAAAACCCTAGAAAATACTAAAAATGATAAAACCCCAAAAATTCGACATAATTGTAAAAAAACTACAGGTTTATTAAAATCCTAGGAACACTAAAAATCCAAAAAAATGTAAAAAATCCTAAAATCCATGAAAACCCCTAAGAAAATATTAAAAACCAAAAAACACATAAAACCCCTAAATAATCTAAAAGCATTAAAAACCCTAAAATACCATAAAAACCATTAAAACTCCTAAAAATCATAAAAACCATGAAAAAACTAAAAAACGCCGAAAAACCATAAAACCATTATAACCTCTAAAACCATTTACACCCCTAAAAAAATGAAAAACTCTATAGTCATTAATACCCTAAAACACTCAAAAAATACCGTAAAAATCCAACAAAATTATAAAAACCCTAACAAACCTAAACACCCATAAACCCCCTCATTATCCTAAGAGATCCCTAAAAATACATAAAATGTAAAACACCCTAAAACACATGAAAACACTAAGGAAACCTTAGAAACATAAAAACACTTAAATCCACTAAAAATCCCTAAAAATCCTAAAAAATGGTTAAGAACCCTAAAATCATAAATTCCTTAAAAAATCCCTAAAAATACCTAAAAATTTAAAGAAACCCTAATAAACATGATAAATCTTAAGAAAATATTAAAACCCTAAAAATAAATAAAACTCCTAAAAAACTAAAATAATGCCAAAACACCTGAGAGACCTTAAAATCCCCAAAAGCCCATAGAAACCCCTGAAAACAATAAAAAAAATACTAAAATCCCATAAAAATCCAAAAAATCCAATAAAAACATTAATGCCCCTTTAAACCCTGAAAAACATTAAAAAATTCTAAAAAATATTAAAAACCATAAAAAACTAAAAATAAATAAAACCCAAAAAAATCGTAAAACCATAAAACCCCTTAAAACCCCTAAAACCCATAACAATCCCTAGTATCCCAAAAAATCTTAAAAATTATAAAAACCCCTTAAATCCTAAAAAAGTTAAAAAAAACTTAAAACCCTGGAAAACCCACAGAAAAATTTAAAAAGAAAAAAAACATAAAACCACTAAAAAACCTAAGAACAATAAAAATCTAAAAAATAAAAAACAAATTAATAAAAATTTTAAAAACCCCTAAAAACCATGAAAACCCCTAAGAATCCCTTATAACCTAAAAACAAATAAAACCTCTAAAAAATTAAAAAATGCTAAAAACCATCAGATTCCCTAAAAAAACTAAAAAACATGAAAATACTAAAGGCCCCCCCCCCCCAAATCACTAAAAGCATAAAAAACCCTAAAAACACTGAAAACCCATAATCAAACCAAAAAAACACTTAAACCCCTTAAGAACCTAAATATTATCAAAAACCTAAAGACCTTTCAGATCCCAAAGTCCATCAAAATCTATAAGAACCTAAAAACCCCTAAAAATTCTAAAAAATTCATTAAAATACCTAAAACATAAAAAACTATAAAGACCCTAAAAACCATAATAAAAACATAATAACCTAAAAACACTTGAAACCCCAAAAAACCTAAAGATGATAAAAACCATAAAAGGCCCAAAGACCTCCTAAAAACCATATAAACACAAAAAACCATTAAAATCCATAAAAACCCATAAAAACACTAAAATCACTAAAAACAATAAAAACCCATTAAACCCATAAAAATAAAAATGAAACTCTACAAAACCATAAAACCCCTTAAAACTCAAAAAACCCTAAAACCAAAAAAACCATAAATACCTAAATACCCAAAAATCCAAGAAACCCACAAAATACCTAAAAACCCTAAAAACCCTAAAAATCAATAAAATTATAAGAAACCATAAAAACCATTAAACCCTAAGAATACCTTTAAAATCAAAAAACACTTAAAAACCATATAAAATCAAGAAAAACTATTACAACTCTAAGAAAACCTAAAACCATAAAAATAGTAAAAATTCTTAAAAACACTAAAATTCCATAAAAATCATAAAAAATCCCTAAAAATTGAAAAATCATAAAAATGATGACAACACCTAAGAAAACTATAAAAACCTAAAAACTATAAAAACCCCAAAAATCCTAAAAAAATCTAAAAACCCTTAAAGGCTCTAAAAACCCTGAAATCCCCTAAAACCCATAAATCCCATAAAAAACAAAAAAAACCTTAAAAACCCATAAAAACTACAAATAACACTAAAACTAAGAATCCCATTAAACCAAAAAAACATTAAAAAACTATAAAAACATTAAAAACCCTAAAAACTCAAAAAAACCCTAAAACCCCTAAAACCCAAAAAAACTATAAAAACTCTATAAACCCTAAAAAATCCTAAATCCCTCAAAATCTCTAAAAACAGAAAAAAACATAAAAATCCTAAAAACTCCTTAAAATTCACTAAAGGATAAAAAACCTGATAAACATGAAAAACCATAATAAAACAATAACAACCTAAAAATACAAATAAACCATAAAAAAACTAAAAAATATTGAAAACAAAACAAACTGTAATAACCCCTAAAACCCTCAAAATCCATAAATATAATAAAAACCCTTAGAAATCCAAAAAAATACCTAAAAATTCATAAAGATGTAACAATACACCAAGAACCCTGAAAAATATTATGAAAATTAAAAAAACATAAAAAAATCTTTAAACCCCTAAAAACATAAAAAACACTAAATTTCCTACAATACCCTAGAAACACTAAATACCCCTAAAACTATAAATCCCAAAAAATAGTGAAAACCATAAAAACCCAAAAGAAACCATAAAAACACTAAAAACTCAAAAAACCCTTGAAACCACTAAAATGTAAAAAAACTATAAAAATGATAAATAAATAAAAAAACCCCTAAAGCCCCTCAAAATCCCCAAAAAAGACTAAAATACATAAAAATCCAAAAAAATACCTAAAAATACCTAAAATTTTAAAAACCCATAAAACCCCTATGAAAACCGTAAAAAACATTAATCACATAAATCAACTAAAAACCTAAAAAATGCTAAAAACACTAAAAATGCTAAAATCCATAAAAACCCTAAAACCAACAGAACCTCTAAAAACCTAAAAGGATATAAAAATCATAGAAAATCCATAAAAATACAAAAAAACGTAAAAAACCCCAAAACCCCTGAAAACCCTAAGAAATCCCTAATATATTAAAAACACTTAAAACCAAAAAAACCTAGAAACTGATAAAAAACATTAAAGAATCTAAAAACCAAAAAACCCCCTAAAGTCAATAAAACCCCATAAAACCTTTAAAACCCCTAAAAATTGATAAGAGACCTAAAATCCCACTAAAACACTAAAATCCTTTTAAACTCCTAAAACGTTAAAAAACTCTAAAAAACTTAAAAACCCTAAAAACAAAAAACTAAATGACCAAAAACTATAAAAACCCTCAAAATCCCTAATAACTATAAAATACTAAAAAATACCTAAATATCTATAAAAACATAAAAACCCCTAAATCTCTAAAAACCCCAAGGAAACCTAAAAAACCAAAAACAGTTAAAACCCTTAAAATTCTTAAAACACAAATAATCCAAAAAGACCCTAAAATCCCAAAAAATACCTAAAAACCATAAAATCCCCAAAAAATCTTTAAAACCCATAAAAATACATAAAACCCTAAAACCCCAATAAAAACACTAATAACCATATTAGTTACTAAAAAAGAACATGAAAACTCTAAAAATCTTTAAACACTACAAAACTAGAAAAAGCCCTAAAAACACAAAAAACCATTAAAACCCTAAAAACCCCTCAAAATTCCTAAAAATGTAAAAAACCATGAAACCCCCAAAGAAATCCTTGGAAACCTAAAAAACACTTAAAACCCCTAAACAAACTAAATATGCTAGAAAACCTGAAAATCCCCTAGATGCCCTAAAACCCCTAAAAATCCTCAAAATAGCAAAAAAACAAAAAACCCATAAAAATCCTAAGAAAGCACTAAAAATCACGAAAATTGTGAAAAACCCAAAAAACCCAAAAACCACTAAGAAAACCAAACAAAACCAAAAAAACCAAAAAAACACATAAAACCCCCAAAAACCTAAAAATTATAAAAACCATAGAAAAACCTAGAAATCCTAAAACCTCCAAAAAACGATAAACACCCATAACACCTTAAAAGCCTATAAACCCTAAAAACCCACTAAAACTCTAAAAATACATTAAACCCATAAAAATATTAAGAACTCTAAAAAAAATAAAACCCATAAAGAATCAAAAAAACCCCTAAAAACCAAAAAAAAAGACAAAACCCAAGAACCCTAAAAACCCTAAAACCCCGGAGAAAACTTTAAAAACCTAAATATAATTAAAACCCCAAATATTCTAAAAAGGCTAAAACCCCTAAAACCACTAAATAATATCAAACCCCTAAAAACCATAAAAACCATAAAGGCCTATAAAAACCATAAAAACTCGAAAAACATTAAAAACCCTAAAAAACTCAAAAAACCAAAAAAACCAAAAAAACATAAAATCGTAAAAAACTTTAAAACCCCTAAAAAAACACTAAAAACCATAAAAAAGAATAAAAATAAAAAAAATCCCTAAAATTTAAAAAACCTTAAAAACCCTAAAAACCATAAGAAAACCTTAAAACCTAAACACACTTAAAATTCTTAAAAACCCAAAAAAGCTAAAAATCATAGAAGACCCTAAAACCCTAAAATCCCATAAAAAAATAAACCCCCCTAAAATATTAAAAATCCCAAAAACTCATAAAAACCTTAAAACCACAATAAAAATTATAAAACCCCTAAAAAACCTAAAAACCATAAACAAATAAAAAACCCTAAAAAAGCTTCAAAATTCTTAAAAACAAAAAAAACATGAAAATCATATAATTACCAAAAATCCATAAAAATTAGAAAACACTAGAAACCCTGAAAAGCCATAACAAAAGTTTAAAACCGAAAACACTTAAAACCCTGAAAAAACATAAAACAAATTAAAACCATAAAAGACCATTAAAACCCTAACCCCTAAAAACCATAAAATCCCCTAAAAACCTTAATAGCATAAAATCCCTAAAACCCACTAAAAACGCATTAAACCCCTAAAAACATAAAATGGCACCAAATCCAATTTCATTGCTCTGCTTCCCAAAAAAGAAGCTACTATTGATATTGGTGACTTTCATCCGATTTCCATTGGAAACACCATTCCAAATATTATTAGTAAAATCATCATCACTAGTATGGGGAAGTTTGTTGGATCCATCATCACACCCAATCAATATGGCTTTGTTCCGAGGCGAAGCATTCAAAATTGTTTATATATGGCCTCTGAAGGATTGAATATCATGAGAAAGGAATCCAAAGATGGTACGTTTGCATTAAAATTTGATATATCTAAAGCCTTTGACACCATTAAGTGGCACTTTCTGTTCATGGTTTTGAGTATGTATGGATTTTCATCCAAATTTATCAGTATGATCTATTCTATTTTGGAGAGTGCCCGAATCTCTATTCTAGTTAATGGGGAACCAAAAGGTTTCTTTCAATGTTCACGAGGGGTCAAGTAGGGAGACCCACTCTCTGGGATTCTCTTTGCATTTGCAGAAGATTATCTGAGTCATATTGTTACCAATGCAATGATGGGTGGATTTTATAGTCCTATAAAAGCTAACAAGTACTCTTTTGTACCCTCACATCTTTTTCAGGATGACTATATCCTTATCTTTGGACAGGCTAATATGTGAACTATATCATCTGTCCAGAAAATCTTTAATCACAATGAAGATGTTGCTGGACAGGCAATCAGTTGGAGTAAATCAACAATTGTCTTTGGGAAAGGGAGCTCCTATGTGAGGAAAAACTGAATCATTAGATATCTTGGCGTCAAAAAAGGATCTCTGCCATTTAATTACCTTGTAGTTCCCCTATTTTGGGGAAAGTTAAAGCGTTGACACATGGAAAGCATCTCTGTTAACATCACACAATAGCTGGCTAAATTGAAGGTAAAGTCCCTGTCCCAAGCAGGCAGAGTCTGCCTTATCAATTCTATCATCACCTCAATGTTTGTTCATGCCTTCTCTATATATAGATGGCTAGTAAGTCTGATAAAGTCTCTTCAAGCCATGATTCAGAACTTCTCATGGACAGGATGAATTAATGAAAATCAATTGGTAATTGTTTCTTGGAAAGACTGCATTAAACCCATTGAAATGGGTGGTCTTGGAATTAAAGATCTCAGGGTCTTAAATGATGTCTTTTTGGCCAAATTCACCAGGAACCTCTTCGTACACAAGGAAGGTGAGATGGATTTTCATAAAGAAAGATTTACTGCTCACTTGACCAATGGTTACACTGGGTACATGCTCTCCTCTGTCTAGACCACAATTAAATTCTCATACTAGGACATTATCTCTCAATCTATTTGGGCTGTTTCAAGTCATTCCAATCTGAACTGTTGGCTCAGTCCGTGGCTCGATCGTCCTCTACATGAAATCATGCAGGTACCTCAGGGTATGAAACACATGTCTATCAATGATATCAACGCCAGGCTGATGGAGCTGGATGGACTTATACCACCACATATCATCTCCCAGATTCATCGTTACAACTACATTGATTCTGATACTCTCATATGGAAGCCAAATCTGATTGGTCAGCTCACTACAAGGGATTTCTACAAGAATAAATGCCGGCCAGGCCTGGATCCCCCCTCATGGCTTCTGAAATACAAGTGTCAATTCATTCCCCCTAAAAACTTCCTTCTCCTTTGGAAGATTTGGAGAAACAGGTTGTCTCTGCATGGTCAGCTGCAAAAAGCCGGATGGCAGATTGTTTCAGCCTGCAAAATTTGTTTGCGAGGTGCTGAAAGCATATGACACCTCTTTGTTGAATGCAATCTTGCGCATAGACTATGGAATTACATGCAAGATGTCTTTGGTCTCTGTTTACCCCCTAGAACCTTTTCCCAAAGGATTATCTTTATTATAGATTTCAGCTGTAGTGAGCAGCTTCACAATCTCCTTCTCGCTTCATCTGCAACAATAGTTTCCTTCCTATGGGCTGTGAAAAATTCTTCCATGTTTCGGAATAAAGCATGTTCCACAGATGAGGGTATTATTGCCTTGCACATTGCTGTTCGAATGGCTGGGTGTATTCAATCAGTTACGACGAACAACTGCTCCAAAGATCTTGTTACACTCCGCACTCTTGGTGTTCTTAGAAGGTGCAAAAAACCAATGTTGATGAAGTACAATAGATGGATTCCACCAATACCATCATGGATCAAAGTTAATGTTGATGGTGCGGCAGCAGGCTCACCAGGCCCTTCAGGTTGTGGTGGTGTTTTCCGTACTTACAGAGGTTTTATCAAGGGTATTTCCTATCATTTCATTGAGAATGGATGCGCCTATGAGGTAGAGCTTTGGGCTATTATCAAGGCTGTTCATTTTGAAAATCAATTTCGGTGGATGCATCTATGGATCGAATCAAATTCGATGCTTGCAGTGGAGGCTCTCCGCCAAAACTCAAGGAAGGTTACATCGCGGCTTCAAACCCAAATGATTAAATTCCTTAGCCTATCCAAGAACCTGAGTCTCAAGATCACTCATGCATATAAGGAAGCCAATATGTTGGCTGATGTTCTTTCCAAGATGGCTATTGAAGAATGCTGCTCACGGTGGTCATTCATTGCTCCTTCTTTTTGCATGTCTCATGTAGTCTCCGATATGAAGGACACTACCTGCACCCGAATGTACAAGTCCCCCTTGTAATTTTTTGTACTTTTTCTTTTTTATAAATTGGGGTGCCAAGCTCTCCGCTTGGCCCGCGCCTTCTTTACCCTAGAAACATAAAAAAAATCAAAAACCATAAATACTATAAAAGAAAAAAACCCCTAAAATCCCAAAAAAACCATAAACACCCTAAAAATAAAAAAACCCTCAAAATACATAAAATCACTAAAAACCATAAAAATCCTAAAAAAGAACTAAAAATCCATAAAATGTAAAAAACAATGAAAAACCCTAACAAAACTGCAAAAAACTAAAAGCAATACAGTTTCCTAAAAACCAAAAAAAAAGATCAACTCCCCAAAAAACTCTAAAAACCATAAAACCCTAAAAACCTTAAAACCATTAAAACTCTTAAAACCCATAAAACCCCATATAAACCCAAAAACGACTAAAAACATTAAAAGACCTCTAAATCTGTAAAAATGTTAAAAAACTCTAAAAAAATAAAATCGAAAACTGTAAAAACGAAAAGACCCAAAAAACCCAAAAACCCCAAAAAAACCATCAAAATCCCTAAAACACCTAAAAATGCATAAAAATACTATAAAATCCCTAAAAATCACAAAAAACATATAAAACCCTAAAAACCCTAAAAACCCTAAAAAAACCTTAAAATCATAAAAAAAATTTAAACCCCTAGAAACCTAAAAACACTAAAGATCCTAAAAGACCCAAAACCCCCCAAAAACCCAAAAAACGATAAAACCCCCCAAAACCCAATAAAATCCATAAAAACCCCTAAAAACAACTAAAACCATTTAAACCCCTAAAAAAGTTCTAAAATTCAAAAACATTAAAATTGCTATAAACTCAAAAAAAATACTCAAAAAAATCATTAATATCCTAAAAACCATAAAAACAACTAAAACCCCTCAAAATCTATAAAAACCTATAAAACATCAAAAATCCTAAAAAAGCACTAAAATTCACCAAAAAAATAAAAAACCATAATAAAACAACCAAAACCTAAAAAGGCTAAAAAACATAAAATCTAAAAACCTTAAATGACCCTAAAAAGCTAAAAAAACCCTAAAAAACATAAAAACCACAGAGAACCTTTAAAACCAGAATAACCCATAAAATACCAAAAAAGTCATTAAAAACTCTAAAAACCCTTTAATCCCCAAAAAACATAAAACAGACTAGAAAACATTAAAACCCCAAAAAACTCAAAAACCCTAAAAACCAAAAATACACTATAAAAACCAAAAAATCCCTCAAAATCCCTTTAAACCCTAAAAACATAAAATTCCATAAAATTACCTAAAATTCCCTAGAAACATAAAAAAACCATAAATGCCCTAAAAACCCCTATGAAAACATTAAAAACCTAAAATCACTTAAAATAACTAAAATCTAGAAAAAATAGAAACCCTAAAAACCCAAAAACCCAAAAACCCTAAAAACCCTAAACCCCCTAAAACACCTAAAAAACAAAAATATCCTTAAAATCCCTAAAAATAACTAAACACGTAAAAAGACCTAAAAACCCTGAAAACCCTAGGAAAACCATAAAAACCTAAAAAAACTTAAGAACCCTAAAGAAACATAAAAATGATAAAAACCCTAGAAAAAACTAAAAAGGCCCTAATACCCCTAAACCTTCTAAAAACACCTAAAAACCATAAAATCCCTAAAAATCTATAAAAACCCTAAAAACACAGGAAACTCTAAAACCCCTTTAAACACCTAAAAATGATAAAAATCTATAAAAAACTTTAAAACCCTAAAAAACACCAAGAAAAACCATAAAACCAATAAAAACCATAAAAACCCTCAAAATCCCTAAAAACCATAGAAAAACATAAAAATCCTTAAAACACCCCATTAAAATCCCTAAAAATGTAAAAACCCCTAAAATCCCTATAAACTCTAAGAAAAACATAAATACCTAAAAATAGTTAAAACCCCTAAAAACATAAAAATTCTAAAAACCATTAAACACCATAAAAAGCCATAAATACCCTAAAAACTCACTAAAAACTCTAAAAACCATTTAAACCAATAAAAACTTTAAAAACATCTAAAAACCATAAATCATTAAAAATCTCAAAAAACCCTAAAAACCAAAAATAAACCCACAAAATCCCTAAAACCCCCAAAAAACCATAAAAATCCTAAAATATCTCAAAAATCACTAAAAACACAAAAACCCTACAATATTTGAAAAACACTAAGAAAAACATTACAAATTAAAAACACTTATAACCCATAAAACCTAAAAAGACTAAAAACTCTAAAATCCTAAAACCCAAACTACCTCAAAATCCCTAAAAACCAAAAAAAATAGAAAAATATCCCCAGAAATCCCTTAAAATATAAAAAACTGGAAAACATGAAAAAAACTAAGAAACAAAAACCACTTAATACCTCTAAAAACGTAAAAACATAAAAACCCGTAAAAGAACCTAAAACCCCAAAATTCCATAATCATCATAAACCCCTAAAATCTTTTAAAACCCCAAAAAACCCAAAAAACCCCATCAAACCCAAAAAAAAGTCCAAAAACACTTTAAAACCCTAAAAATTAAAAAAACTATAAAAACCCTTAAAATATAAAATTCAAAAAAACCATAAGAACCCTAAATCCCTATGAAACACTAAATACCTCAAAATCCCAAAATTACCTTTAAAACCATAAAATTCATAAAAATCCAAAAATACCAAAAAAACCTTAATAACCCGAAAAACCCTAAGAAAACCCAAAAACCTAAAAAACTAAACCCCTATAAAACCTAAAAACTGCTAAAAACACTAAAAGACCCTGAAAACCCTAAACCCAAAAAAAAACCATAATACCCCTAAAAACCTTAAAAACTCATAAAAACCCGTAGCACCCCTAAAAACTACAAAAAACAATAAAAACCCTTTAAACCCTTAAAATTTTAAAAAAAATATAAAAACCCTAAAAACCAAAAAAAACATCTAAAACCCAAAAAAACAAAAAATAACATAAAAACCTTAAAAACCATAAAATCCATCAATATCACTCAAAATCCCAAAAAATCCCGAAAACCATAAAAATCCAAAAAAAAAATCCAAAAAAATCCTAAAAAATCCCTAAAGACATAAAAATCCCTAAAAACCATGAAACATTCTAAGAAACTCATAAAAACCTAAAAACACATTAAATCCCTAAAAATGATGAAGTTCCAAAAAGACCCTTAAAAACCTAAAACTCCTAAAAACCATAAAAAACCCATAAAAACCATAAAACACATAAAAACCTTTATAACCCCTAAAAACCCCTAAAAACCCTAAAAAGCACTAAAAATTTTAAAAACTCTAAAATACATAAAAACCCTAGAAAACTTAAAAAAGATAAAAAACCAAAAAACCAAAAAACACTAACCCCCCCCCCCCAAAACCCCTCAAATTATCTAAAAATCCTAAAAAACATAAAAAAATTAATAATCACTAAAAATCCCAAAAAATATAATAAACCCAAAAAACGTGGAAAACCATAAGAAACCCTTAAAAAACAATAAACACTTAAAACTTCCAAAACCTAAAAAATTCTAAAATCCCTAAAAGACCCTAAAAACTGTAAAAAACCTAAAAACCATAAAATTCATAAAAACCATAAAACCCATAAAAACCCTAAAACCACTAAAAACACTAAAAACCATTTATACCCCTAAAATTCTAAAAAACTATAAGGAACCTTAAAACCACAAAAAACTCAAAATAACCCCTAAAACCCAAAAAAAACACAAAACTCCAAAAACCCTAAAAACACTACAAAACCTCAAAATCACTAAAAACCCTAAAAAACAAAAAAATATTAAATAATACAAAAAATCCAAAAAAATTAAAACCCATTAAAATCCTAAATATTCAAAGAAATAAATAAAAACCAAAAAATGCTTAAAACCCCAAAAAAACTAAAAAAAACCAAAAACCCTAAAACCACCTAAAACCACTAAATACCCTAAAAATCCACAAAGTCTATAAAAACCTCGAAAAGGGATTAAAATACTAGAAAATTTCTAAAAATCAAAAAAACATAAAAACAATACAAACCCAGAAAAATGTTAAGAAAACCTTAAAAACCTAAAAATACCAAAAACCCTTAAAATCATTATAAATGCTACAAACGATAAAAGACCCTAAAAACCCTAAAATCCATAAAACCCCAGAAAAACTTAAAAACCCTAAAACCCACTAATAATCTAAAAACCATTTAAACCCCTAACAAAGTTAAGAAACTATAAAAACACCCTAAAACCACCAAAAAAACACCAAAATAACTGTAAAAAACCAAAAATCCTAAAAACCCTCAAAATCCCTAAAAACCAGAAAAGATATAAATATCCTCTAAAACCCTAAAAATCCCTAAAAATGAAAAAGACCCTAAATCCCTAATAATACCTTAAAAACCAAAAAACATTGAAAACCCCTAAAAACCAAAAAAACACTAAAAACAGTCAATACCCCTAAAACCCATAGAAACCCTAAAAAATATTAAATAAACACTAAAAACTCATAAAACCCTAAAAACCCACTAAAAAATATAAATACCCTTTAAACCCATAAAAACATTATAAAACTATAAAAAACCTGAAAAAAACCCAAAAACACATCAAAATACAAAAAACCACGAAAAACCAAAATAACCTAAAAAACCTAAAATAACCACCAAAATTCCTAAATACTTGAAAAATATAAAAAAATATAAAAAATTCCTAAAAATATAAGAAACATAAAAACTCATAAAAACCTTGAAACCCCTAAGAAAAAAAATAAAAACCTAAATACACTTAAGACCCATAAAAAATAAAAATTATAAAAACACTAAAAGTCTATAAAAACCCAAAAAAACCCAAAAAACCCCTATAAGCATTAATAAACCCTATAAACCTATAAAAACCCTAAAACCACAAAAAACTCTAAAAACCCTTTAAACCAATAAAAGCATTAAACAAATATAAAAAACCTTAAAAACCAATTTTTTTAAAATAAACATAAAACCCAAAAAAAGCATAAAACCCTAGAACCCAAAAAAATACCTAAATTTCCTAAAAACCATAAAAACTAGAAGAAAATTGCTATAATTATCATAAAATGTAAAAAAACACAAAAAAATGAAAAACACTGAGAAAAAATTAAAATCCTAAAGATAAGAAAAACCCCTTAAAACCTAAAAAATGATAAAAACAATAAAAACCCCTAAATACTCTAAAAACAATAAAACCCATAAAACTTTTTAAAAACCCTAAAAACTAAAAAATTAAAAATTCCCTAAATTTCCATCAATATTTAAAAAACCCTAAATCCCCAAAGAAAAATAATTAACCCCCTAAAAATATAAAAACCAATAAAAACCCTAAAAACTTTTGAAAACCCCTAAAAACATTAAAAACACATAAAAACCTAAAAACCACTAATAATATAAAACCCCCTTAAAACCCTAAATTTTTTAGAAAATATAAAAATACTTAAGACCCCAAAAAATAAAAAAACAGGAAATACCTTAAAACCATCAAGATCCCTAAAATCCATAAAATTTATAAAAACTCTTAAAAATCCCTAAAAACGTAAAAAGACATAAAAACCCTAATAAAACCTTAAAAAATAAAATAACTTAAACCCTATAAAAACCTAAAACACACTAAAAATACAAAAAACAATCCTTAAACCCTAAAGAATGCTTAAAACCCTAAAAATCCTTAAAACCCCTAGAAGCTGAAAAATCATGGATAGCGGCTCTGGTGAATCAGATCACTCGTGTTGGTGGCTTTCCATCCTTTCCAGGTTGAAGATGATAGCATTTAAAGTGCATCCCCCCTCTCTGTGGGGGAGGGTCCTCCCTTTGAGGACCGTGCATTCTCACCTTTATCTTCACCTGATTTTCTACCCCCTTTCCACGAACGATGCTTTATCCAAAGGTCCCAGGGATCTTTGAAGGCCGACCTCAGCTCCCCCTCTTGATTCGGGAGTTCAATGAAGCTTCAGATCTACACCGCTTGACTTTGGTTGCATGGTTCCACTTGTGGCGCCCTTCAGTGGACACTTTCGACAGGTTTGTCTTTGAACTCTGGATTCTTCAGGATCGTGCAATGGTGGGTATGGTGGACAGCTCCCACATCATGATTCATTTCGCGTCTGAGGAGGATATGATCCTGGCCTGGTCGGCAGCACCCCAAATCAGAAATGGCGCTCGCCTCTCCATCTCCCGATGGAGCTTCGACTTTCACCTAAAGTGGAACTCCCTGATGGTTGCGACCTGGGTTAGATTTCCTGAACCCCCCTTCAGTTCCAAAACATCTCTATTATTTGACTACTTGGGAATCTGGTGGGGAGGTTCCTCCATGTGGATAGTAGGACTAGGGTCCTTTGCCGCCCAGTTTCCCCAAGGTCCTTAGTTGAGGTTGATGCTTCAAAATATCCGATGGATGCCGTCTGGATTGCTGTAGGGGAGGAAATCCGGTGGAGGCAACTAGTCGTCTTTGAGTCAAGGCTATTTTTTTGTTCTTAATGTTAGAGATTTGGGCATAATTATCAGTCTGGAAGATGTGTTTCCCCTTATAGTAATGGTTCAAATCTGGTCCATATGAGTCCTAGTGAGAACATCCATGCTCTGGTGGAGGTAAAGGGGGCCAAGGGGGTGACCGAGCCCTTGTCCTCCCAACCTCTGGTTGCTGATGTTCCCCGTATGATAGACAAGATGCATGGGACTGATTTGGAAGTTTCATTGATGGACGTGGGTGGTTTCAGCATAAGTCTGGCTGGAGATGTTTGTGAATCAGGGGTTGCAGGTGTTGAGGCAGTGCTAATGGCTTAAGGGGAAAATCAATCTTGTGCTGAAGATGTTCGTGGATGTGGTGAATTTTCAGGGGGAAAATTGGACAAGGGGAAGGCTTCTATGATGGAAGAGTGGCATGGGAACATCCAGTTGGAGGCTCCCCTAGAGCTGACACTGGGAGAGGAGGATATGGTTTTCCAGAAGAGTACTGTGGGTGCTAGTAGTAGCAGATTTTCGGAAGAGAATGTTGTGACTCTACAAAATAGGTTTCAGGACCTAGCCTATGCTAAGCAGGAAGATAATGAAGTGTTTTCGGGAGATCTCATGCATGGGGGATTTAGATGTTAAAGGGATGAGGGTTGGGGATGAGTGGCTAATGTACTTAGCTGAGGAGTAGAGGATTGTGATAGATGAGCAGTCCTAGGGTGTGATGCACCGATTGGCGAGATGCCCCTGGTGCTTGCTGGGTGTGACGATGTGGGGAGACCTATTACAGAGGCTAGTTTAGCACTTTTTTCGGAAGGAGCCACCAGGGTGGAGGACCTGCTTTGTGCTCCTGTAGTGGACCTGATTGGTTTTCCTCTGTCGCAACCCTCTGTTGCTTCAGGCAATATGGCCCCGAACCTACAGAGGTCCGTGGTTGTTTATGGTGTCCCATCTCCTGAACATCATTGTGTGCTACTACATGATATGATGATGGTTGAATATGAGAGGTTTTCCCTTGAGGTTGAAGCTAAGAGACACAGGGAGAGGTTTGATGAGGATGACCTCAGATTAAATTCTGTTATGGCCAGGTCGAAGGAAGAAAAGAATAAGCTACTAAAAAGGGGTGCCGAAAATTCTGGGTCGGGAAGCAAGAAAGGGAACAAAAAGGTATCAAGTACGGCCAGTGATGGATTTATCTGTGAGAAAGCAGAACATGTAGATGGTTCCATCTCTGCTCCACCGAAGTGTAGGTTGCAGAAGGATTACTCTGCCCTCCCACAACCTATGGCGACTTGGGCCACCTCTAGGGCGGTCAAGCTAAATCTCAAAGTCAATAAGCGGGAGCGTCCTTCACAAAATACTGAGCAAGAGAGATCCAGAGAGAAGTTTTTTTCGATGCTCAAAATGCTGGAGACCTACAATTTGGGCTAGGACTCTATGGATACGGGTGCTGAATCAGACTAATGCTTTACTGGTGTGGGCACTGGCCTTGGTGTGAGCTTCGGTTTCCGCAGTGTGGAGCTGGATGACTTTGGTGGTGATATTGACAGACACGCTTTTCTTGTGTGTCTTTTCTTTTAGACCACTTCTGTGTGTCTTTTTTTGTCTTTTTTTTGTGGTATTTGGGTTTCGAGTTGTAAAGGGTTTTTGGTGTCGGCCATTTGAACCCTCCCCTCCAATGTCTGCTGCGTCTTTTTTTCATAATAAAATTTGGGGGCCAGGAATAGCCTAACCCTCGCATCTTCCTTGCCCTTAAAACCCCTAAAACCCATAAAAATCATTAAAAACCCCTAAAAATCCCTGAAAACATAAAAACCCTAAATACCTTTAAAAATCATAAGAAAACCTTAGAAAACTAAAAAAAATTAAAACCCTTAAAAAACCTAAAAATGCTAAAAACCCTAAAAGACCCTCAAAAGCATTAAAAACCATAAATAACCAAAAATCCTTAGAAACCCTTCATACCCATAAAACACCTAAAAAATAATAAAAACTATAAAACCCATTTAAATTCCTGAAAACATTTAAAAACTCTAAAAAACCTTCAAATCCATAAAAATTTAATAAACACTAAAAACCGAAAAACCCTAGGAAAACATAAAAACCATAAAAATCCCTCAAAACCCAAAAAATCCTAACAAACCCTTAAAAATCCCTAAAAACATAAAAACCCCTAAAAACCTTGAAAACCCATAAGAAAACCTTAAAACCTAAAAATAATTGAAATCCTAAAAGCACTAAATCCCTTATGAAATCTGGAAAACCCTAAAAACCAAAAAAACCCTAAAACCCCCTAAAACACCATAAAAATACTAAAAACCACTAAAGTCTCTAAAATCCCTTGTAACCCCTAAAAATGTTAAAAAACTATAAAAATACTAAACCCTAAAAACTCAAAAAACCTACAAATGTTAAAAAACACCCAAAACCCTCATAATCACTAAAAACACTAAAAACCCATAAATATCCAAAAAAAAATCCATAAAATCCCAAAAAAACATAAAAACCTTGAAAAACCTGAAAACTCCTAAGAAAACCATAAGAACCTAAAAAAATTAAAACCCCAAAAAATCATAAAACCCCAAAAAAACATAAAAAACACTAAAAACCATAAAAAGCCTTTAGACCCCAAAAAAACCCTAAAAATCCTAAAATATATAAAGAGCCTAAGTATCCATAAAAATCCATAAAAATGTAAAAACCCCTGAAAATCCAAAAAACCCCAAATAAAAAATTACAAACCTAAAATTACTTTAAAACCCTAAAAAACCTAAAAATTCTAAAAACCCCAAAAGACCCTAAAACACTAAAACCCCATAAAAACCATCAAAGCCCCTAAAAACCATAAAAACCCCTAAAACCCATAAAAACCATAAAAAACAACAGAAACTCTAAAAACCTATAAAACACCTAATAGCCAAAAAAATCCAAAAAAGACCCTAAAAATAACTAATATCCAAAAAACCGAAAAAACATTTGAAAAAACCAACGGAAACCTGGAAAATAAAAAAAACACTTAGAACCATAAAAAACCTAAAAATTATCCAAACCCTAAAAACACTAAAAATCGAAGAGAACCCTCAAAACCCTAAAATTCCTAAAAAACACTAAAAAATCCTAAAATTCCCAAAAAACACCTATAATCCATAAAAGCATTAAAACCCTAAAATCCCTAAAAACCATAAGAAAACCATAGAAACCAAAAAATACGTAAAACCCCTAAAAACCTATAAAATGATAAAGAAACTAATTACCCTAAAACACTAGAAAACTATAAAACCCCCTAAAAACACAAAACCAATAAAACCCATAAAAAACCTAAAAACAACTAAAAACTCTAAAATCCCATAAACCCTTAACAACACTAAAAAACTATAAAAACCCTTTAAAACCCTAAAAATCTCAGAAAACCCCAAAAACCATAAAATACCATAAAAACCCTAAAACCCTAAAATCCCTCAAAATCCCTAAAAATATTAAGAAACCATAAAATCCTAAAAGCCCTAAAAATACATAAAAGTATAAAAACCCCTAAAAAACCCTATGAAAACCTTTAAAACCTAAAAACACATAAAACCCCTAAAAACTAAAAAACACTAAAAACCATAAAAGACCTAAAAACCCATAAACCAAAAAACCCCCTAAAAACCATAAGAAACCCTAAGACACAAAAAACTAACTAAATACTCTGAAAACCTTTTAAACACCTAAAAACCATAAAAACTCTAAAAAACCTTGAAAACCCTAAAAAACTCAAAATAAACCCACTAAAATCCAAAATAAACAATTAAAACCCTAAAGACTATAAAAAACCTTGAAAACCCCTTCAGAACCCTAAAAACCCCCAAAACCATAAACATCCTATAAAATACCTAAAAACAACTAAAACCATAAAAAACATAAAAACCCTGAAGAACCCTAAGAAAACCATAAAAACCTAAAAACACTAAAAACCATGAAAAAACCTAAAAATTGCTAAAACCCAAATAAACCCCAAAACCCCCACAAAATCCTTAAAATCCATAATACAACATATAAATCCTAAAAAATCCATAGAAATCCCTAAACCCCCCCCCTAAAAACATAAAAACACCTAACAACCTTAAAAACCTTATGAAAACCATAAAAATATAAAAAATTAATTCCCCTAAAAATCTAAAATACCCAAAAAAACAATAAAATACACAAAAAACTCTAAAAAAACATAAAAAAATAAAAAATTCATAGAACCCATAAAAACTGTAAAATTGTAAAAACCCCTAAAAATACATAAAAATAAAAAACTGTAAAAAACCTTAAAAACACTAACAAAACATAAAAATCCTAAAAACACTTAAAACAACTAAAAAGCTGAAAACTCTAAAACCCATGAAAACCATAAAGCCCCCAAAAAATATAAAAACCATAAAACCCATAAAAATACCAAAAAATCACTAAATTCATTGAAAACCCTTTAAACCCCAAAAAATGTTAGAAAACTCTAACAAATATAAAAACCCCCCAAAATAAAAAAAACTAAAAACAAAAAAATATGAAAACCCTAAAAACCTTAAAACCTTAAAACCCCTCAAAATTCCAATAAACCATAAAGACACATAAACATTCTTTAAATTTCCTAAAAATCCCTAAAAACAAAAAACCCTAAAACACTGAAAAACCCTTAGAAAACCATAAAATCCTAAAACACCTAAAACCCCTAAAAACATAAAAATTTTAAAAACCCTAAAAAACCCTAAACCCCTAAAATAATGAAAAACCATAAAAACCTCAAAACCCCTAAAATCTCATAAAAACCCTAAAAACCATAGAAAAACTCTAAAAACCATTTAAACCTGTAGAAATGTTGAAAAAAAATCTAAAAACACTTTCAATCCCTAAGAAACTAAAAAAACCAATAAAACCCCAAAATATCATAAAAAACATAAAAACCCTAAAAAACATTAGAATACCTAAACCCCTAAATACCATAAAATCCTAAAAAATCCCTAAAATCCCTAAAAACATAAAAAAACAAAAAAAATCTAAAACCCAAATGAAAAACTTAAAAACAAAAAAACATAAAACCCCAAGAAACCTAAAAACCCTAAAAACCATAAAAACCATAAATCCCCCTAAAAACCATAAAAACCCCTAAAACCCCATAAAAAATAAAAAACCCTCTAAAAACTCTAAAAACCATTTAAACACCGAAAAAAATTAGAAGACTCTAAACACCATTAAAATGCTAAAAACTAAAAAAACCCTAAAACACAATAAAACCATAATGCCCAAAAAAACCCTAAAAACTCAAAAACATTATAAAAACTTAAAAAATGACTAAAAAATAAATAAAATTCTCAAAAAACATAAAAAAACCTTAACCCCTTTGAAAAATCCAAAGAAAACCTAAAATCACTTAAAACCCCTAAAAACCAAAAAATTGATAAAAACCCAGAAAAACCCTGAAAACAATAAAAAAACCTAAAAACCATAACACCTTGGAAAACCTTAAAAAACACAAAAAACCAATAAAAACTATTACAAACTATAAAAAAGCCTTTAAACCCATAAAAATATTAAAAAACTCTAAAAAACATTAAAAACTCAAAAAACCCCTAAAACGCAACAAAACCCCATAAAAACCCTAAAACCCCTAAAACGCTAAAAAACCAAAAAGACAAAAACACCTAAAAATCCTATAAAACCCCAAAAACCAATAAAACCCCTAAAAACAACCAAAAAAACCCTTTAAACCCCTCAAAATGTTTAAAAACTCTAAAAAACCTAAAAACCCTAAAAACTCCCCCCAACCCAAAAAAACATAAAAACTCTAAATAACCAAAGAAACCCTAAAAACCCTCAAAATCTCTAAAACCCTAAGACCAAAAAATCCTAAAAAATCCTAAAAACATAAAATACCATAAAATATATGAAAACTCATAAGAAAACCTCAAAAACCTAAAAACACATAAAACACCTAAAATACCCAAAATACACTAAAACCCCCCAAAAAGCCTAAAACCCTTAAAACCCCTAAACCCCACCAATCCCAAAACCCTAAAACCCATAAAAATCCTAAAATCCCTAAAAATCCCTAAAAACATAAAAAACCCTAAAAATCATGAAATACCCAAAGAATAACTAAAAAACCTAAAACACTTAAAATCCCTAAAAAACCTAAAAATGAAAAATTTACTAAAAGACCCTTAAAACCATAAAATCACTAAAAACATAAAAACCCCTAAAACCATAAAAAACCAAAAATCCCAAAAAAATATCCAAAAACCCACAAATAACTATAAAAACCCATTAAACCCCTAAAAATTAAAAAAAACTCTAATACCCTAAAAACTCAAAAAATAACCATAAAAACCCAAAAAACCCCTAAAACACTCAAAATCCCTAAAAACCAAAGAATTACTAAAAACCCCCTAAATATCCCTAAAAACATAGAAAACCATAAAGACCATGAAAAATCTTAAGAAAACATTAAAAAACAAATCAACTTAGAACCCCCCAAAAACCTAAAAATGAAAAAAAACCCTAAAAATACTTTTTTTAAAAGGATGGATATAGTGCATCATTTATTGGAAATTAGAAAACAAAATAAAAAAGTCAAAGAATGAATGGGAAAAAAGAAATCTTCCCAAAGCATAAGATCTAGATACCTATCTTCTTCCTCAATCTTGTACATAGTTGTATTTCTTCCTACCAAATTGTATTCCATTTAGTTGTTCCACATCCGCTCCCCCAACATCTACATCTCCCACCACTTGAATAAAGATATTTGAGCCTTTCAATTATGGTCTTGACATTAGTGTTTTCAGAGTAAGATCTATCCACATGCATCTCTGTGATTTTTTAGGGGAGGTGTCCCTTGATGGTACTATCCTCTTTGCCTATATTGATCCATCTTGAGGAAGAATGTCCTGATTTTCTATTTCTTCATGAAGTGAATTAGAAGAACCATAACTATATCCTGCATCTCAATGGCACAATCAATTTTTTGATCAAGGGTAGGAACATGTTTAACTGCACTTGGTTTCTCAACCACCACTTGGGAATCAATAAGAGACATTGTATTCTTGTAGGAAACAATATCTAAACCCCCATGATCCATGGAATATTTTGAAGAATCATGGAAAAGTTTTGTAGCGAGTGGAGAATAAACTTCTAAAATTTACTTACCCTATTAGTTACTTGAATAATCCATTCTTTCATAAGAAATATGATGATCCACCCCCTTTTGAATTTCTTCTTCATTGACTTGTTCAACCATCATATCATTGTCAATTCTTGTAATTTGGAGTTGATTTTACTACAAGTTAGAACTTTTTCCATTGCTAGAAGAATTAGAATCAATGTTGTTTTCCTCTCTTTAGAAAAAGGAAGCCCATGATTTCTGCTTGTTTCCAGAAGTAGAGACTTTTTCTGCCAACATCCTCTTTCCATTAGGAACATTAGGGTTAGGAATTAACACATCATCCACATTGTTAACTGGCACTCCTAGGGAATATCTATCATTAACAATTGATTTTGGAATGTTCGAATCAATCTTCTTTGACATCCTTCGACAGAGATTGGCGGGGTGACCTCTTGTCCCACATCTCTCACAAGAATCCTTCATTTGATATAGCTCTAAAGAGTTCCTGAAAACTATACATTAATTTCCTAAAAGGGGTTTTTTTTCATATTCAATATCAATTTGGATGTTATCAGAACTGGTCGAAAGAGTTACCTTGTCAATTAGGGTGGAGCTGAGATCAATATCCACCATCATCCTGGAAAATGTCCAAATCGAACATCCTCATTATCCTTGTTGATATGGATAGGAGTCCCGATTGTCGCGCCAATGTAATATAGAATCTATGGATTCCATAACACCCAATTAAGTCCATACAGATGAAACCATAACTAAAAAAAGTCATTTTGAGCACATGATACACTAATGTTCAAAAAAAATTCATGTAAATGAAGCCATCCATTTTTCAGAAACATGGAACCAATGCCCCATGCTCGAAGCATCAAGTCATCTGAAAAAAACAAGAAGTTAAAAAATCATCACACTAGAGAGACACATTTTCAGTTAGAGAAACCCCACAAAATCAAGATCCTATAAATCAAATCATCAAACTTATAGGGTTGTTCACTTTTTGGAAAAACAATGTGTGCAATCAGAGATTTATCACAATTTCCATTCTCTCTACAAACCCAGAAGGGTTGGATTCAACATGGGCTGATGAGATTTTATGAATGAATATACCAAGACATGAATCCTTTAGAAAATCCAGTCATCTGGCTCTATCCAACTTCGGCCCTGTAGTGGGAAAATTCTTCATCGCATCATCATAGGATACATGTGATACATCACCTTGAAGAGTCGTCTGAGTATCCTGCAGCACCACATCTGAGGAATATGGTTTCACTACTGCTGCATCCTTACATCTGATAGGCTCATATTCCATATATTTTTGGACTGAAAACGATAATGCACCTTTATATATGATGACCAAACCAGGATTCTGGGCCATGTTTGCACAGGTCAAATCTATCACCTTCCCTGCATCCTTATAGGTATGAGTAGCAAATGAATAGTGCGATACATGAGGTACTAACATCAAAGAGGAGTAAATTTCCGATGAATATCCATTGAAATAATGAATAATTTTTAAACCAAATTAGTGAGATACCACCATGAGAAATCTGAAAACCTAGAAGGTATCAATGTGTTGTGGAAGAGGGCTCCCGCTGCTCGTCCGTATCTTTGCTCTGAATCCCCTACCCTTATCCTTAAGAAACCTAAGAACTATAAAAACCATAAACCCTTTAAAACCTTAAAATCCCAAAAAACCCAAAAAAAACTAAAAACACTATAACCCACTTTAAACCCCTAAAAATGTTAATAAATATAAAAACCTTGAGAACCCCAAAAGAAATCAAAAAAACCAAAAAAAAACTCTACAAACCCTAAAAACCATTAAAATCTCTAAATACCCAAAATAATAATAATAAATATTAAAAATCTATAAATATCTCTAAAAATATGAAAATCCTAAAAACACTGATAAAACCTTAAAAACCAAAAACATTTAAAACCCCCAAAAACCTAAAAATTATAAAAACCATAAAACTCTCAAAATACCTATAAACTATAAAAAACCATTAGAATCCTAAAAAATCCTTAAAAATCCCTAAAAAATTAACATAGCCTAAAAACCCTAAGAAAATATAAAAGAACCTAGAATAGCTTAAACCCCATAAAATCTAAATAAATGCTAAAAACCCTAAAATACCCTAAAAAGCCCTAAAAACCATAAAACCCTTAAAAAAATTATAAAACATAAAAACCCATAAACCCCATAAAAATATATTAAAAACTCTAAAAACCATTTAAACCCCTAAAACGTTAAAAACTATAAAAAACATAAAACTGTAGAAAACTAAAAAACCCCTACAAACCATAAAAACCCTCAAAATCACTAAAACCCCTAAAACCCAAAGAAATAATAAAAATTAAATATAATATAAAAACCCCTAAAATTCTTGAAAAATACAAAGAAAACCTTTAAATACTAATAATTAAATTAAAACTCCTAAAAAAGTTAAGACATTCTAAAAAACCAAAAACACCCTAAAAAACTTAAACATTATAAAACCCCTAAATGCCTTAAAACCCCTAAATTACCATAAATACCATAAAAACCCACTAAATTACACTAAAACCCCATTAGAACCCCAAAAACATTAAAAAAATATAAAAACCATAAAAACCCTAAAAACTCTAAAAACCCAAAATACCAAAAACATATATAAAAACCCTAAAAAACAATGAAACCCAAAAAACCCTATAAGTCCCTAAGAACCGTAAAAACCATAAAAATTTGAAAAACCCCCTAAAAACCCTAAAATTTTAAAACCCCACAATACCCATAAAAATCCTTTGAAAACCATAAAAACCATAAAACACATAAATTCCCTAGAAAACCTAAAAAATTCAAAAAAACCCTAAAACCCCTAAAAATCCAAAAACCCCAACAAACCCATCTAAACCATAAAAACCCCAAAAACCGTACAAACTACTAAAAACTTTAAAACCCCTAAAACGTAAAAAACCTATAAAAACCTTGGAAACTCTAAAAAAACTAAAAAAAGACTAATATCCAAAAAACCAAAAAACCCTCAAAATCTCTAAAATCCAAAAAAATAAAAAAAATCATAAAAGCGGTTAAAATTTCTAAACACATAAAAAACTCTAAAAACATGAAAAAACCTAAAATACCTTAAAACTCTAAAAACACTAAAACCCCAAAAAAACCAAAAAACCATAATAAACTAAAATACCCATAAACACCCTAAAACCCCTAAAACAACAAAAACCCTAAAACCCTTAAAAATTAAAAACCCATAAAAACATAAAATCACTAAAAACTCTATAAACCCTTTAAACCCTTAAAAATGGTAATAAATCTCCAAGAAAACTTAAAACCCTTAAAAATAAAAAAATTCATGAAAGCGCAAAAAACCATAAAATCCTCAAAATCCTTAAAAACCCATAAAAACCCTAAAAAATATGTTAAAACCCCTAAAAATCCTGTAAAATTTATAAGAAACCCTTAAAAACCGAAAAACACTTAAAACACATAAAAACCTAAAAACCCTAAAAACCCTAAAATCCCCTTATGTCCAAAAAAAACTTAAAAACTATAAAACCCCTAAAACCTTAAAACCCCTAAAATCCTATAGAAACATAAAAAAACTTAAACTCTAAATTCCCTTTAAACTCCTAAAAATGTTAAATAACTCTAAAAAAACTTAAAACCATAAAAAACTCAGAAAAACACTAAAAACAAAAAAAACTAAAAAAAATAGAAACTATAAAGCCCTAAAAATCCCTAAAAATAATAAAAAACCATAAAAGTCCTTAAAAGACCTAATAATCCCTAAAAAATTAAAAACCCTGGAAAACCCTAAGAAATAATTTAAAACATAAAAATAGTTAAAACCACTAAAAACGTAAAAACCTTAAAAACCTTAAAACCCCTAAAAAACCTAAAAACCCCTAAGACCTTAAATACCCATTAAAATAAATAAAAACCCTAAATACCAACTAAAAATATTAAAACCCCTTTAAACCCCTAAAAACTTTTAAAAACCTAAAAATTTTAGAAAACCCTAAAAACTCAAAAAACCCGTAAAAACCATAAAACACCTAAAAATCCATAAACCCCTCAAAATCACTAAAAACACTAAAATCCATAAAAATCCTAAAAAAGACCTTAAAATCATTAAAAATGTTAAAATCCAAAAAAACCCTAAAAATCCAAAGAAACACTTTTTCCGCATCAAAATTCCTACTAAAGTCGCACATGGTCAGCTTTAGGCCAAGTGAAGCCATTATCCGACCCAATGGTGCATTCTATGAACAAAAAAGGTGGAATGTTCTCGTTTCAACCTAAGCACACAACATTGAAAGTTGCATGTTAGAACCCTGTGTGCCAAATAAGATGACATTTCTCATTCCCTCCCTAAAGGCCACTGTAAAAACCAATGAAATCACACATGAGATATCGACATTGTGGATAATAAACCCAATCCGCATGTAATCCACTTTCTCACCAAAGGAGACATCAAAATTTTTCCTTATACAGACAGTCACCACAAAAAATGAAGAAGTTTCATATAAACTCTCTTTCGTGGTTTAAATCTAGTACGCCCATCACTATAGATTCTGTATATAAATAGAAGCTCTCACCCCTTTTATAGGGTGACTCTCCAGAAGATAGTGTCACTCTGTTGTGCATAAGACCCATCTTCCATGACATCGCAAAATCTAGGAACACTCAAGGTAAATATTTTTTCATGAAAGGTTCTTTGTTGGTTTATGATTGACTGGCCCCATAGTTGAGTAATCCTCACCTAACCTATTTTAACCCAAGCCAGGTGCACGTAAAGACTCCTTCTATATGAAACCTAGACCTTGCAAAAAACATCAATATTTCACACACCCCTTATTTGAAACTCCATGGACTATCCTTATATTAAAGCACCATGCTCTAGAAACGTTTACAAGAAACACCCATATATTATGTGCACCTCTTATGCACACCCCTCCAAGATTATTCCATACAATTTCACGGTCCCTCATGAGATGTCCCATATACATCTCGTGTATGTGTTTCCATACCTCTTACTTCCTGGCATAGGTACCTTAACCCCTTTTATTTACCATTATAAGGACAATAACATGTACATCATTATTGGAAGCTTGGCCCCACCATTAAAACATGAAATTTTCAAATCCATTCCCCACCTATAGGCGCATGAGTGTTAGTTTTGTTAGCCTAAGGGGTAAGGAGTGAGTCCCCACACATCCAAGATTCATGACATAAAACTGTCTAGTCCCAACATCCTAAACACTTGACATTAAACTATGGATTTACCCTATGTAATAAGCACATGATGATCCATGTGTGATTGAAAATGGGTGGTCTCTACACTATCTACCCTCAAAGTAAATGAAATACTCCTCACATGGAATGAGATCCTCCTCACACAAAAAGAGATCCTCATTGGGAATCTTCCACACATAAGCCCAACACCATCTCTCATTGGTTCTTATTTCATGAAACAAGCATCAGTTAAACAACATTCTCTTTTTTCACACACCTAGAATTAATCCCATGGGCTTAGAGATTAGTGGAAATCATAGCATCCTCCCAAAACCCAAGGGCCTACTGTCTCATATAGTCCCCAGTCTCTACCTTGAATGGTCCGCTCTGATGCATAAGCCACAAAACACATGATCCTATGGGTATCCTCCTCAGGTATAAGATCCTTCGTATTTTGAACTATGTGGGATTTGAATTCCATATAACTGGGATATGTAGGAGGCCTCCCTAATGTCCAAACCCAACATCATTATTTATCCTAATTTTCATCAGACCGCATACCCAGTAAGATAATGCCCTTTACTTGGGAGATCACATATCCTCATGGTCCCTTAGGTAGATTCAATGGTGTGTGACCCATATCATTCTTCATCAACGCTTATTCTACAATGTGATCATCCCTACCTCATGATTCTAAACTACATAGACATATCCTATCACATGACCTTAAATTATGGTATTGAACTATGTTGGTTTTGAACCCTATCTTCTGAACAGGGTATATAAGATGCCTCTATGTGGTTCAGTCCTGACCAATGGTAAACCCTTCAGGTTCTACCTTCTAGGGATGTACCACCATGATTCACCTCTATGGGTGATCCGATCAACCATTTAGGTTCCCCTTCTATGGATTAACCTCCTTGATCCACCTCTAGGTGTGTTCTGATTGACCTTCTTTGTGTGATATCTTCCTTTTATGGGACACACATCTTGGATCCAACTTTTTGGGGCGTTCTAATCCATCCATCAGTAAACATTTTTTGTGATCCATTATAGGGATGTTCCTCCCTGATCCACTTTCAATGGTGTTTTGATCAATCTTCATGGTGTAAGATCATTTCTTTATAGGATACACCTCCAAGATCCTCCTCTATGGGACATTCTGATCCATCCATCGGTAAACCATTCAGGTGATCCCTTCTAAGTATATACCTCCTTGATCCACCTCCAGGGTTGTTTCGATCAATGTTCACATTGTGACATATTCCTTTTATCGTACACACCTTTTAGATCCACCTCCACTGACATTTTGATCTATCCACTGGTAAACTTCTATGTGTAACATATTCCCTCCTAGGGATGTACCTCCTTGATCCACCTCTATAGGGTGTTTTGATCATTCCAATCCTTCTCCACAAGATGTTAAACATGTTATCCCAAATACATACCTCATAGAAAACATGGGATGCCTGAGGTGAAAGGCATGGAAGATATGATCCCATAGTGACATCTACCTTATACAAAACAAGGGATTCCTGAGGTGAAATCCTTGGATGATATATGCCTTCAGTTTTAGATACCTCATGATCAACACGATATTCTATGTATTTCATTACAAAGATGACTCCATGAGATTCCCTCCTAAGAGGAATAATATAGGTCACTAATGTTCCCAGCGTCCAGACATTCCAGTGATGCGCAAAATGACTACTCACCTGATCGATGGTTGCTTCCTTTCCTAGAGAGAAACAATGTCAAGATATAATAATTTTAATTAAACGAAATCCGTAAAGTGATGGCACCAGGAATGAGTTACACCGACATGACTTAACATTATGAGGGAGACATAGAATATCTAAAAAGTTCCAAGGAGGAATCAATGGAAGGAGGAATTGCTATCCGATCATCCCATTTAAATCAAGGAGAAAACATCGATGTTTAAAGTGATGAATGCACTCCATATTTGGAAAGTGAGAATATGGGGTAACAATCACGCCAACACAGATTAACACATAGATGGAGCAGCCAGATGAAAGTGCCTGAAACAAAAATAGAAAACCAGACATGAATCTATTATCCTCCACATGGGGACTAGTAGAGTTTGAGATATCAGTAGATTATTATGTCACTGGATTCAGATATCTGGTGTCAGGTCCCACTAAGAAAATAGTGGTCCTGACATGGAACTCAATGGAAATTAGGGTAGTAAACATTGGGCATTCACCCTTCTGTGACATTGTCAGCACAGATCTATATCCACCTTCATAAGATTGGAATACGATGGGGAATTGGTCCTATATTTCCTTATAAATATACTAATTGGTGAATCCACCTACTTTTTAGGACCCCAGCAATAGGAAACTAACAACCCAATTCCAACAGGCTCCAGGACAAGAGAAATGCTAATAAAGATATACATCACGATACCACCTCTTCCATGTCTTCTTCTATGACCTCAAATAAAATTATCCATGAACATTCTCACCCTCAAGAATCATCAAGATAAGGGTTATGAACACCTTCGTACATCGAAACAAGCAATATGGGGTCATTCTCACAGTGGACATGGGCCATTTAGACCTGGAGTCTTCAGCACATCATCGAAACCACCACCCCAAATGGCCATGTAGGGATAAACCCATCCCTTTTAAAAAACAAACCACTTTAGGAGAATATTCATGGAGAGATCCTATGACTTGATCCCTTATTCTAAAGAGGTAGGGGATTCCCGAGTCACCATGGCTATGAATACTTCCTGGGAATATCCATGAGGGCTCCCACCACACCCCATTAGCTCCAACAATTGCTGGTCCATCAGGTCAAAGAATAGGTGGACTATACCCTTGAACCATTATCCCCAGTCTAGACCACTTGGTATCAATGTCCGACACAGGACCAGAAGAATTCCTAACAAGGGGATTCATCTTCCATGTCTTTAGTGTCCCCTTCCACCATTGGAACATTCCTCTAAATCCCTACAAAAGATGAGTATAAAACCATTTTTTCCCAATTCGGATCCAAAGCTTAGCCACCTCACCGGAAAACGGGGAGGAATTTTTAAATCATTGGAATAACCAACAACTTTTATGGGATAACCCTTGATGACGAGTTTCATTATGAAGTTCCTCCCCGCACCACCACCAACCCAAGAGGAGTTCCTCCCTCCTAGGACAATTAGAATGAAGGTCCTTCTCATGTTATTCCCAATTCAAGAAGAGTTCCTCCATGATTTGAAAACTAACATGGAATTACTCCCCATTCTTATACAGCATGCCCACACTGATTCCCTCCATGTGTTGCATCCAATCAGCATGAAGGTCCTCCTCTCACCATTCCCAACACAAGAAGAGTTCCTCCACACTCTATTAAAGATCAAAGAGGATGTACTCCATGCTTCATTGCAAACTATCAAGGAGGTTCTCCCTGTGTCATAACCTACCATAGAGAAGAACCTCCAAACTCCAAAAATAGTCAACATGGAGGCCCTACCTATGTTTCCACCAACAAAAGAGGAGTTCCTCCCTGTAGATTCAACATTTAATTCAATGTCCTTCCATATATTCCATCTCCTCAACATGGAGGTCCTCCCCATTCCCATTTCAATCATTGTAAAGTCTATCCTCATGCTTCAACCCACCAAATCAAAGGTACTACCCACTCTCACAATAAATATGAAGGTCCTCCCCATGTTCCCATTGATCAAAGAGGAGTTCCCCCCTAATTCATCAGCAGTCATTGTGGAGGTCCTCCAAAATCCTTTACCAGTCAACACGGAGGTCCTCTCAACTTCATAACCAACCTCCATGGAGTTACTCCCTATGTTGAATAATTACCCTACCTTGAAGAACCTTCCTAGGGTGGAAGGAAAAATCATAGGAAGTTACAAGTCATCAGAAATCATGTTAACCTCTCATATTCTAAGGGAGAATGTGATTCAATGATGAAAACTTCACCCCAGTCTTCAACATCAAAGTCTAGGTTAGGATACTAGTAGGTGAAGTTTTTCATCTTAAATGGTTAGATTCATAGGATCCCCAAATCCCTACGTAGGTACATGCAGGTGGAGGAAGTCCTAGCCCCCTTCCAAGAGGTCAGGGTGCATCAGTCTCCATCTTCACTATTTTATTTCTCCACCACTACCCAATATCACGAAGAGCTATTCTGGTCTGGGATAACTCCTTCAATTGGTGATTTACTTGAGGATCCACTGAAGAGCGTCATCGCCATTTCACATGCGTCAGTGGAGAACACCCAGTACTATAGGGATGTGATGATGTGGTTAGTACCACCCTCAAGACACAACCTATCATGTAGCGAAAAATCAACTCACGCAACAACTCCTCCACCGACCATCTAACAGCAACACTGATCCACATCAGTACTACTCCCAATCTCTCCCCAAGAACCAATCACATTTTTTGATGATCAAGTTCAAGGGCCCTGATTTTTGATAAAGAGTGCTCATGGGAGACTCTAGTTGGTGATCAGTTTTCGGTAGTGTTATATCCAAATGTGACCCCGAACATTGGCATTCTGAGGTCCCTAACCAAGGGTCAGGCGGCGTGTTTTTGGAACACCATCCAAATGATGCTTCCCCGTCAACATGACCATCAATTGGTCTACCCAGTAAGTCTAGAAAACTTAGATGACATTGATCAACAATTATGAATGGTTGAGTTGGTAGTAATCCCAGTGGCTCATCACCCTATTTCACCCAGCTACCACCAGACCACCTGACAGAGATACATCAAGAGCCTCATTTTTCTTAAAAAAATAATATAATATGGGTATATGAATGTGTAGATCTGGGTCATGGGATGTTACAATGCTCCCTACTTCATCCCAATACCGAGACAACTTGACCTACCCGTTGATATTGAGGATTTTCTTCTAGGTAATGTAATGGTAAAAATGGTTATCCCTGAGTTTTCCAAGGATAGGTACTTCGATGTAGGGTCTGATAGGAAAAATCCACCCCTAGGGGCAGCACAACACCAGTTGGACCCTCATGCAGGTATCCTCGCCCGCTAGAAAAGGAAGTCACTTGGCCTTGGGGCCCCCAATGAGATGTTACCTGCCGTTAGACACTTCAAAAAGGGTGAAGAGGTGGTTGGATCATCCAATACCTTTAGTCAATGGGACCTTTCACAAAAAATAGAGGCTGATATCAAAGTTTTCATGTTACTCTAGTAGGTGTAAGATCAGAAAAGGATCATCAATGACCTCATTATTGAGCAGCACATGGATTACAGAACTCCTTGATCGGAACCCATTTCTATTACACTGGGGCAACAACATGTCCTAATCATCCAGTTTCTCCTAGTTGAGCCTAGTAATCCCACACATCCTGACTAAAAAGTGGAAGGAGTGTATGGAAAGTGACAATGATATGAGTTTTTGAATCTTCGTAAGTAGAATAAACACATTCCTCAGGACCCATATAGAGCCGCTACATGAGACTCTGAAACTTATTACAGGGATGATGAGACTATCAACACATTTTTGGTCAAAAATCCTCATCAAGACAAGGATCCTCACCAAGATGATTTTATATCCACTCTCACTACTTGCCTTGGGGCCCTTCAGACATGATGGGTGGAAATCCCACCTGATATATATCTATACCCAGCAAGGGTGGATGACATGTGAGTGCCCCTAAATTTAGGGAACTATATATTTTCCCCATTCAATGGGATGGGTGACCAAATGTAGCATTTTTACCACTACATATTGATTTGTAGGCCCATGTGGGGAACCCTAGAGTAGTAGGAGCCCGCAAAACTCTGATGTTTCGTACAAACATTGGAAGGAACTATGTATGTATGGTAAAACCAGTTATCCATAGGTTCCATCACTAGTTGGTAAGACCTTCGTAGATTGTTCCTCTACTAGTTATCCTCCACCATGTTCCAGAACAACATTTTTGACCTTCTCAAGTGAAAAAAATCATGATGAGCTACTCATAGATTTTTTCTCTGTGTGGAAAGGCCTCACATATTCAATAGACATGAAACTGACCAATGATTTGCTGCTGAATATATTCCTGGGTAATGCCAAGAATTATCTATTCCTTACTCTCATCATTTAGAACTTCCCAGGTGGGTTTTTGGATTTTTGTGACAAGGCCCAACATTTGTAGGAAGCATTGCAGCAGGATAAGAAAGAATGCATGTTGCCTCTCCATGTCCCTCAAGAAGAGATGACAAGGGAGATACTACCAATTACATATATAGAGAGTACCTAGAGATTCTAGAGTTTCTTCCCACTTTTCTAGAAGTTCCTTACTGAGTGTAGCATCCTCATCAAGAAAAAACTCACCCAGTTAAAAATATATAAGCACCACCCGCTAAGTGTAGCCGCCTTGATGAGATAATGTGGCTCTAGCCCATTTTCAGGATCTATCCCCTCATAAGTTCCAGGAAACCAAAGTTCCCTTCTTTGATAGGAGGAACCATACCTACTCTTTCAAATATGCACAGGTTACCAATTATTTCCTCATTTCCCTATAATAAGGGATTCTGAAGCATCCATATTACAAGAATCCCAATGATTCCATGCTTAATAATGGCCCTAACCATTTCCCTTACCATTGGATCCTTGGAAATACCATCAACAAATGCTATGTGTTGAAGTAATGGCTTCAAGACCAAGTGGAGAATTGTCTGGTCAACTTGGGAAATGTCTCAGCACAGGTGGTACACATCTCCACTGAGCCTAATAGTGACAATGAAGGTGAATGGAAGTAGTTATACAACCATGAGACTCATAATTATAACAAGTGGTTAGAACACAGATCAATTCCCCATGCCCACAATGTCATCTTCACTGGCTTAGGCCAGACCATTAATCCTTAAGTCTCTGATCCTCTTTTAGTTGATATTTATGCATCGATATCACAACCCTACAAATCTCAGAAGAGTAGGCACCGATGGTGAAAGGGAATCTAGAGTCCCCCACTAGTGCCAAATTCTTCCCTCACCGTCGATAGTTTCATAGCTCAAAAGTTGGGAATCTCCCCCAGGTTCAGTCCCACATTGGAGTACCCCTTTGACGATGACCATGGGTTTGTCTCCATGAATTCCATCAAGTTAATAAATTTATTCAAACTTCTAGATGATGAGGAGTTCCCAACAAATCCATCATATTCCTCTAGGATATTCTTTCAGAGGAATGGTTGATGGCATAAAAACTACCAAAATACTCATTCCAACACCTCTTAAAAAGTTTTTCATGCTACTAAGACTAGAAATCATGTTTTGTACAGAGCTTAACATGCATAATCCTCCGAGCCTTCTTCACCAGACATGCAGCCACAGCTGACCATTCTAACTAACCAGGAAGAACAGCCACACCCACATCGTGATTGGCCGTGTCGAGGTAAAACCAGGCCTCAACCAAATTATAGTCATCTGATAGTGGTTTTGAGTAATTTATCAAAGGATCATGATGATATTTCCATCACCATATAGAATCTAGTGGTATATCAAGTAGAATGCATTGTGATTCCAGCCAAATAGTGACCCCTTACATGTAGAAATGTGCCTCTGGTGTAGAATTATGACATGATAACAAACCTCTCTAGAATACTAGAAATGATCTCGATCCTTTAGGTCCTACTCCTATCATAAGAGATGCATGAGGACCTCGCATAGGCCTTAAAAATCTCCCAAAAATAAAAAATAGAAGTAGCTACCATGGAGGCCTACTATACAGGGGTTTTTGATCAAGAAAAATTATAAGCCATCATTTTGTTATCCATAGAAGATGATGTATCACTCATATAGGGGAACATATACCTATTGTACATCATAGGACAGTTCAATGAGGTGGAAATCCACCACTGCCTGGTGGAAATAGATTCTTAGATCAATTTCATCCTAACCCAAAAATTCTTAATGTTTGGACTGAATGAATCACATTTAAGTCCCTCTAACATTAATATTCATCTTTATGATAGGAATGATCAGAGACTGTGTGACAGAATCTAGTTAAAGACTCAGTTCAGAGGCTTGGTAGTAAGTTCTAAATTCATGGTTATCTCATAGGATACCACCTAAAACACATTGATGAGTAGGCCCTAACATCATCTGTATGTAGCATTCCCATCCTCATATCACCAATTCTTCAAGTAGTCCCTCAATAAACTAGTAGGAATGATTCAGGGTTATGTGTTCCCCTTCAATTATGATGAAGACCACCACCTGGATGGAAAATATTACCAAAGATAGGGGAATAATGTTTAGACCAATGAGACTGAAAGAACAACCATTGCAACCAATCTATGAACAGACTTGGATGATTCTTTTATCCTCCCAATTCACTAGTTTGAATCCATGAAACCAGACATGGGAAGTTTCTTTATCATTTTATATAGGAAAAGGGTTCTACATCCCTATGTACATGGAATGTCTAAAATTACCTTATATTTCTACACAATCTAGACCTGGGTGATACCAAATTCCCCTAACCCTTTTAATTATCAAGAGTTTCTCCCTATAGAAACCATTTTACGTCATACTCTCTTGTTTCCCCAAGCCAGGTTGAATAACTGAAAGCTGACCAACCACAATTTCATTGATATAAATAATGTGCCTCATGGTCAAAGACCTAATGGAATCGGCTCGAAAGCCTCTATCTCCATTGTATTAGTAGATCTGGAGTCCCCCATTAAATGACATTGAATCTTCCCAAGCAGGATCAGTGTTCCCCTAAAATAAATCATCCTAGATGAACCTCCTACCACAGATTCTCTAAGATCATATGATGAATATAACTTAGAAGACACTCCTTCTTCATTTGAAGAGGGAATCTTCCCCATGTTTTAGGAGATGATTCATGTGAACCTTGAAACTGAGATAGATCTAAGGAAAATTCTAATTAGTGTAACCATGACTCCAGAGGAATAAAAATAGTATGTGGCATTCCTTATATATCCTTATGATGTATTTTCCTACTGTTATTATGAGATTCCTTGACTAGACCCTTAGGTCTCTATTGACCATCTTGGTATCCTAGTGAGTAATCACAGGTTTAAGAAGTCTCCCAGGAAAATGCATCCCTCTCACGATTCCATGGTCAAGGATAAATATGATAAGATTATTATGGACATCTTTTTCATGGAGGTTCAGTACCCTAAGGGACTTTCCAACATTATTCAATTCGAAAAAAGAATGGGAAAATCAGAGTTTGTATAAACTATTGAGATCTCAACCGCCATTATCCAAAAGATTATTTTCCCCTTCCAATGATGGTTATTTTGATCAATGACACATCTAGGTTCCAAGATCTCTCCAATATGGATGGAAATTCTAGGTACAATTATATTTATATGGCCCCTGAATATGAGGAGTCTACCACCTTTAGAGTGCCTCAAGTGAACATTTTCTATCAGCTAATTCCTTATGGTCTAAAAATATAGAATCCCCTTATCTGGGATATGTACAACAAATCTTCAAAACAATCCTTACGACGTTAGTGGAATTCTATAGGGATTTTTTGGTGGTCAATTCATTCCAATATTAGGACCTTATCAGAGATCTTGAGAACATGTAAAGCATCCTATGATCCTAGAATTTGATGATAATCCCCGTGAAGTGTTCCTTCTGGGTTTCCTCCAGAAAGTTTCCCACCTTAATCATCATATACAGAGGCATTGAGATCAACCTGGAGAATATCAATACCTTCAGCCAGATTCCTCCCTTGAGAAACCTTTGATATCTCCATGGTCTTAAAGGTAACTTGGCCTACATATTCCGATTCATCACAATTATTGCAAGAAAGTGTAATCCATATTTTAGGATCCTGAGAAAAGGGAAACATCTACGAGTGGGATAAAGTGTTTCATACCACATTTGAGGAAATCAAGTAGTATCTACTATAACCTACAGTCCAGATGCCACCCATCTGAGGAAAGTGTATGGTACTTTATGTGACTACCTTGTAAGGGTCCATTGGTGTCCTTATCGCCCATAAGAACAATGAAGAGAGAGAGAACAATTTATACAATCTCATCTGTATGCCCCTTGACACAGAGTCCGGATACTCCCCTTTAAAAAGAGATACCTCACACTTGTTTTTACAGTGAAATTTTTCTAGCATTACCTAAAACATCATGGGATATAACTAGTGTCCTATGTGGACCCACTAAAGTATTTTCTATATCGCCCCATGTTGACAGGATAGATGGAAATTTTGGAGGTAATCCTTAAACAGTTCTACATTAGATTCATTTTGCAGAAGGTCGTTAAGGGTCAAGAATTGGTTAAATTTATGGCCTCCCATCCAGCCCCCAAATAGCTACCCCTAGATGTTGAATTACCAGATGAAGTCAGCCTCTCAATATATCTGGTTTTACCGAGTTGGAAGATGCATTTCGATGGTGTGTCCTCGATCCCAACTGATGGAAGTCTCAACAATCCCAATATCAACAAAGTAAGCATAGGGATCATCTTTATCACCCCTACGCAATTCGTTCTGCCTTACTCATTCCTGTTATCATAAGGGTGTATCAAAAGAAATGTAGAGTATCCGGCTCTCCTTAATAGTCTTGAGTTGACTCTAAAGATTTATTTTCCCTTTTTTCATGTGAGGGTAGACTCTAAATTAGTCACCAAATGGATTAATGGTGACTATATTTTCAGGAAGCCAGATCTCATTCCCCTACTAGAGTGCACTCACTAGCTGATGGATCAGTTAACTTCTCATTCAGGAGTGACTCATGTCCCTCAGTTGTAGAATGGTCAAGTTGATGCCCAGGACTGTCTAGCCATGTCTCTTGCAAAGCATGACTAGGATGTAATTTTCATTCATATGGAACATCAAAGGGTCATCGTTCCCATCATCCAAGATGATGATGATAAATAATAGGTGAACTAGATGGTTTTCGGTGCTTCTATGTCAGAACTCATAGTCCCCCCCACTATAGAAGAAATATTCGATTAGACACCCCCTTTCATAGAGTATCTCCAGTGTGACACTCACCCGCCAGATCGAGCTGAGCATGAAATAATCCATCGACGCGTAGCATAGTTCCCCCCAGAGTGGCCCTAACCTTAATAAGACACTATACATATGTGGATTATATAGAATTATCCTCTTTTTTATCCAAGGATATGAAATTCTATAGGTTATACAGGAAGTTCATGTGGATTCTTATTGAACCCATCAAGAAGGGATGAAGCTCTCCCCCCAAATTTAGAGGTTGGGATACTTCTATCCCACCATGGTTTATGACAAAATCAAGTATTATAATTGTTTTAATGAGTTTAAAATTCATTCCAACTATGTGCATCAAATATCAGATCTCCTCCACATTACTAAGTATTCTTGGCCCTTTTTAGTATGGGGACTCGATATTATGGGACCCTACCCACCCGTAACATCTCACCCGTGTAGGTCTATTCTGATAGAGATAGATTTTTTCTGCAAGTGGGACAAATAAATTATCCTTAAGGAAGTTAAGGCCTGATTCGTGATCAAGTTTATGAGCTCCTACAAAATTCATCAGTTCAAAGTTCCTCAGTCCATTCTAATAGACAACAACACCAACTTATGGGATGGTATGATGAAAAATTTGTATTCCATGTATAGTATCTCATCTGACCATACTTCCTACTACCATGCACATTAAAATGGACATATTGAGGCATTAAATATTATACTCTATAACATTTTTCAAAAGATAGTGGGAAAGAACATGAAGATTTATCGAAATAATATCCCCAATGCCCTATGGCCCTATTATATGATGACTCAAAATTCAACCCAGGTGACTCCATATTCCCTAGTGTATAGAAAAGAGGCAGTCCTTCCCATTGATATTCAGTTCCCATCGCTTCGAACAGCTTTTAATGACCAACAGATTCTGGACAGAATGTCATGAGTCCATCTTGTTGAGATGGAATAACTCAAGGGAATAGGCTCTAGGACTTCCACAATCTAGAGAGGCACCAAAACATGATATAAATATCGTCTAATATGAAAGATTTCATTTTTTCTTTTCTCCAAGGTAATAAAGTACTAGACCTTAGAACGCCAAAGATACATAGGAGGAAGCCACCAAAGTTGTAACCCGAGTGGGAAAGACCTTATATCATTCACAAGGTCCATTAAAATAGTGAAAACTTTTTTATTTCTATGGATAGAGAGTGAATTTCTCACCCAACCAATGCTAAGTATTTCAAGAAATACTTTACATGAGGAGTTACCAGCATCCCAGTCACACGGCGATAAACTACAGTACACCAACGTCCTAGTTGAATCATATTAAACTACATAACAACTATCTTCCTTACCATATGATGCTAAACTACATGTCCATGTACTGGGAACATGACATTAAATGGTGCACTATGTCCAAACTCTATGACCTTAATCTAAGAGCATATGGTCTCTTCAACATAACCATAAACTATTTGCAAATGGTCCAGGTTCCATGACCTTAAAAAAGGAATCCTAGTCTAAGCGTCATGAATTTAAACTATGTGAGGGTTTTCTTCAGGATGTGTCATGTGGTGGTGGGCCTCCTAAGACCTCATCCACACTGGGTTTGTTACTCTTCCTCCCTATTCACATTCCTCTAATGCATGTACTCTATTTTTTTTGAACTACATGACCTTAAATTGAGAGACTATAGTCCAAGAATTATTACTCTAAACTATATGAAAGTCCTCTATGGAATATGTAGTATGGAGTTGGGACTCCTAGGGCATCATTCATGTCGAGTTTTTTACTTAGTCTTACAACACATACCCATATGATAAGACACCTTTTATCTATGGTTCATACTTCATAACTTTAAATAGAGATCCTATGGTCCAGCCGATATGACCTTAAACTATTTACAGTAGGTCCAAGAATTATGACCCTAAACTATTTTTAGCCCCTATAGTTTGAGTTGTATAGATTTAAACTGAAAATCCTGATGTCCTCAATGCAAAACATTAAACTATGATTCTACCCCATTCAAGAATAAGATGCCTCTTAATAAAGAGATGATTTTTACCCCAGTTTTAATCAGGATTACTCATATGATATGTGTGGGATGATTAAATTTTTTTCCCCATTCTATAAACATTGGATTTCCCACAATAACCATGGGATTCCTCAAATTCCCCCGTTAGAGACAATCACCCCAAAAACATTTTTCTTATACCACACCATTCTCTAGAAAAATGTGTCTTGATTCCGATTCTTATAAGATAAGTAGTGATGCCCGAACTTCTCATATCTAGGACCATCCACAAATTCATTAATCTTTTTCCCCTTTGATCCCCGTTACAGCCCAAGATTTATGACCTTAAACCACATGTGGCTCGACTTAAGGTATGATTGTGGTACATGAGACTTTTTAGCCTCATTCATGTTAGGTTTTACCTCTTGTGTGCCATATGTATACCCTTGGAGTGAACGTATTCCTCCTAAAGTCCAAGAAACTTGACTTCAACCTATCTTACATGGTCCAAATTTCATGAACTTAAACTATTTGTATGACCTTTATAGAACTATGAATATCTTGATTCCCATCCTTATGGTATATGTAGTGATTCCTAGACTTTTCTTATTTGGTCCCATCCACAAAGTTCATCAAATCCCCCAGACCTTTCACCCTATTAGGGTCAAAGCATCATGACCTTTAATTGTGTGCATGTCATCATGGGGATGTGGTGTATTGATTTGTTCCCCCTTGGTTCTCATTCATGTTAGGTTTTCAAATACACCACACTACTGCACCCACTTGATGTTCGCTCTTGGTCCATGCAATATGAACTAAAAACTATTTTCAATAATCGTGTTCAGATCCTACTTTCTGATACACCCAATAGAAATTATAAAATTCAATGTGGTGTGGAACCTAGAGTTTTGAATCCTACAAAGGAATCTTCTCAATCCATCTCTACACTTAGAGTCCTTCTTGGTTTGTATTTCCATCATCTTTCAAAACTACATGGGCACCCTAATGGTGATGGTCTTTGGAAAAGGATCACCTACCATCTTAGGCCAACACCCTATTGTATTTATGGTAAAAACAGTAGATCTTATGTTTTGAACGTGGTAAATAATCAATCCTTCATTTTATCACCCCATTACTGATTGGTGTGGTTGAGGTACCAATGTTTTTAATGTGGTTAATAGTCAATCCCTACCCATCGGTCTCCCCTTATCTGGATCTCAAAAGTCTCTACTTACCATATTTCATCTTCCCTATATCTTGGTGGAATATAAACACCCTTGGTGTCACCCCTCCATGAATTTTCACACGTAGAGTAGGTTAGTCAATTTCATTAGAAGACTCTCAAACTAGTATCACTTCACCAGTAATGTGCACTTCCACATGTCAAGAAAACCCCCTTACCTTTCTGTATTTCCCACACAAGGAATGAATCACGTGGGATTAATAGTTATTGTAGGGTGTATACCAATGTGGTCAAGTTGCACAAAGGATCCCATGGTACAAACCCCACAACCATAAACTAGGAGTCCATATCCGAGAATCACAACTTCAAACTGTGTATGAATCCTTCCAAGAATTCATGGTGTGGCACTAGGACACCTAGGTCCTCATTAATGTTGGGTTTTTTACTCTACTATGATACGCATCTACCCTTTTGGGATACTTTCCATGGTCTAATAATTATGTCCATATAAGTATTTACTCAAGGTCCAAACTCTATGACCATAAAATAAGAGCTCCTGGTCAGAGCATTATGACCTTAAACTATTGAAATCTCTAATTGTCAATGAAGTAAGAATTTAAAATATTTTCCATGGTCAAAGCTAAGTGACCTTAAAATATGCACTGTTTTCTCCTCGACACTTATGTGGTACGCAAGCTTCTTCTAGATATTTCACGTCGAGTTTGTTTCCTACATGTTTAAAAAGTACCCTTGGAGAAACAATATCTATGGTGCATGCCATATGACCTTAAACTATGTGAAGCATCTAGGTCATATGACTTTAATCTATGGGATACGTTCGAATAACATGATGTTGAACTGTGCAATGCAACATCCACACCATACAACATTAAAATAAATTCCCAAATTCCTTATTTTATGACGTTAAACTATGTGCCTATCACCCCATTTCATGATGTAAAACTGCAAGGCATCCTAGGACCTCACCTGAGGGGTCCTCTCCACCGGTGTTGGTAATCTACTGTATCATTCACAGTTTCATCTATGGTTTGGAAATAGAGAAAATGCTTTTCCTGGAAGAAGAATTTTTATTTTTTCTCCTATATATATTCCCACACAAGTATTCTCTACGAAATGATACCAAAATTATAGGAGTGTTATAATCCATTAGAAAATTACATCACATCATTTCCATGATTTTTATGCCCTTTTTATGGATCCTCATCCTCCTCCACATTTGAAGGGAAACCTTACAGAATGGTCTCATTCCATATTGTATTACCTAACATAATGAGCCAATATCCTAAAAGAATTTTGATGAAAATATAAGAGAGGTTTTGTGTTTTGATTGCGGTCAGCGGTCGACCCTCATTTGTTTGTCCTCATTCTAGGCTAACGGTACAAATGCTATGTTTTGAACAAGGTTAGACATTATCTAGTTTTTCCATGCCACTCTCATTCCATTCCATATTTTGGGAATTCTGATTCATATTTTTCATTCCCCTTTGTTCAGATAGATTTCAACTCACATTGTGTTATCCCGTTCTTGCATTAGAGAAAACTTGAAAATCAAGTAGACTATTCTAAGAACCCATTTCTCTGGTCGCAACCTCTCCCAACCCGAACAATCTCAGTGGTCATTTGAGAATAGAAGACCCCAAGTGTTACATTATTATCTAAAACTCTCATAAAAATGAGAAATCATAAGGTTGTCTCTTGTTTCTCACACTGATCATGAGTCATGTGATCTTATAGATTGGTCATTAGTTGTCTCATGAAAATGATTGAAGTGCAATTCTTTAGAGTGGAAAAAGTAAATATGTCCTTGAATATGGAATGTTTAAATAATAAAATTGTGGCATTGGTGAGGTTCATCCACATTTTTGTTCCTCTATTGAGTCTTAGAAATATTTCTTTTATGGATCTAATCAAGAAATTGAGTACTGGAACCCCACAAAACTTAGGTGTGTGGCCTCCAAGGTTTGATGCCACCTCATTAGCTCTGTTTCCTCCTCATCTACCACAGAACATAACTCATTATCCTTAATTTAGGAATGGTCTTTCTAAAACTATATATCAAGAACATGAGATATCTTCTGCCTCATCTACCTATCGACCTCCTCTAGCTAAGCCCTCAGTTGGATGATGATCTTCGATTGACTGTAAAGGAAATAAGAACATTCCTTTGTTTGTTCATCCAAAAACTGTATTTCATGATTGACTACTTTGAACGTGTGAATGTTTTCAGACATCTCCGAATGCTAGGAAACATCCATATTTTTGTTTCCTTCATGAACCCTCTTGGAAAGAAAGTTGTAGACCAGAACATGAAGACCATGATCATCTACCCCTATGGTGCACAGATTGTGAATCCAATGGTGAAGATCTCCCATCCAGACCACTAGTTATTTTTTGGAGTTTGGTTAATGAAGTACTGTATGAAATTCCATTCCCTGCACTAGATTATGTGATTCTATTTAGCTGCTTCAGGGTTGGAGTCTTCCATCTCATCAGACAAAGAAGGCTCACACTCAAGAAATGATGCAAGAAGGTAGGAAAAATGATATTCCTCCAATACAATCTCAGATGGGTTGGGATTCAAATCATGACTTCATTAATCCTCATTCAATTATTCATTATAACCTAATACCATTCTATCCTTGAGTTCCACCCCTCCAGTGGCATCAATCAAAGCCAAAACTGTATTTTCATCTAAGACTATTATCAGATCAGCATAGACGACCAAATCCTCCTGATCTGAAATAGTAATTATATTAGGAACCCTAGACATCCTAGCCTCATACTATCATTGGGAACACAATATTTCAAGAACTACTTGGGAAAGAATCATATCATTCAACCTAATCAGTAAATGAAAAGTATAGATTTATAAAAAATAAGGACTTACTAAAGCTAATCATTGATAAGTTGAACTCCTGAGTCACAACAAGGATTTCCACTATGGGAGACCCTTCAACACTGGTCGGTACATCATCGATCGGAACTGGTTCCTCTTGCATCGGTCGAGTAGGACGTTCATGAAGAAGACAAGAAAATTGACACAAAGGCATCGTGAAAGTTAGATTAGATGAGTCACTTGAGATGTGATCTTGCCTTGAGGTTGAGTAATTTCAATGATGATACATCTTGGTTGAACCACCACTCCAACAGTGGGTTCCACTATTGGGATTATATGATATGGTCACTTATAGAAGATATGGAGGACATGGGGATCCATGGTCATCACCCTGACCTCCTCGGCTAGACCAACAACCGCTTCAGCCTTAGGAAGAGGCTCTTAAGTGTCCCCTTAGGCACCGATCAGTGCACCATATCCCTCTATATCAGAGGACCATTTCCCATTTTCAAGATGCTATGATAAAGGAAAAGTTTTAGTTAGAGAATTGGGATAATGAAAGGGAAGGTATCAAAGAAGAAAATTAAGTTATGTCTTACATTGTGAAACTAAAATAAGTATTCTTCAGAGGATGTAATTTTTCCACTTTCCTAGGGACTCCCTTGATGATCCACTGAGACCTAGGATTCCTCGTCATCAGAGCCTTGTTCTTTCTTGTTGTTCAGTTCCTCCTCAGATGATGAAATGTTAAAAGTTGGTATATCCTCCTGATCTAACTCATAACCAAACATCACTCATACTAGGGTGGATGGATATTCATACTACCCCCGTTGACATGCATATGTGTCCATATCCATTTGATATACATGTATCTGGTATAATATCAAATTGGTCACAATCTGAATAGAACCTACTTCTGGAAGCTCAATCCCATACCACTTTATCCTTCACTATATATCTTCTATTGATAGTGATGTTCGAAGTGTCCACCAAGACATCCATAGAGAGGAAAATATGACATAGGCAGCCGAATATATTAGTTACATTAGTTTCATCCTAGGATCCTCCTTGTTCATTCTCATCTTAGCATGGAGTCCACTTTCTTTCCCCCGAGGTTTTTTCTGAGACCCTTTTCCTCCAGGAGGTGGGGGTGCAACTTCATCTTGAGATTCCCTGACCATAATTCTAGCTTGAGAAAACCTAGATGCTTGGATTTACCCACAGGGATCATACCTCCTACTTCCTAAATACTTTGTATCCTATCTATCTTACTTGACCACATAAATGTGCTTCCGCAATGTTGCCTCCAGATATGCTTCCACCTAGTTTTTAGCATAGTCCGTCAACTATCCAACATCGACATTGGTTACTGTCAGCACATTTTTTTACTTGATCTCATATTTAATATCATACATCATAGATGAAAAAGAATACATTGTTTCCACTCCTCATAGACCCCCATGTAGACTCTCTTAATCACTCATTGTAGGCATCCAAACTACTGGGAAAAGTGGGATGACATGTATGGATCACTGTAGACATGGTCTTCAATCCAAACCACCATCAATAAACCTCTGAAACTCTACAGATACTTGTTATGTTCCTATTTTACTTGCAAGTTATCCACCATTGGACTAACCAAAGTTGAGAAGTGGTGAACATTGAAGTTCACATGGATATCAATCCAAACTACGATACCGGCCTCATCAAGACTCACTGGATGGAACCCACCAATATTCAATAGATATGATTATAGACTAGTGTTTGTGGAATAGATGACATTTGGGAATTTATAACCCCCAATGTGAGCTGTTATCTAGCCATGTAAGAACTAGAACGATATGAAAATCCTCATCAGTGTGCCCCACCTTGCAATGTAGCCCAATAGGCTGTAGAACTAGGATAGTACGAGCACCCCCATGTCAACTCTATTCATGGGAACTAGAATTTCCACCATCATCAATGTCGCAAGGAGCATTCCCATCCGTATGTCTATAACCGGTAGCAGATAACCACTCAAGAATGTGGTAAGAAGCATCATACAACAGACTAGTGGATCCCATCCTCCCACCATATTGTACCCCAATTTATGAAACTATAATTCTTCCAAGATTAACTAATATATTCTTGACCTCCTCCTCTACAGAATTTATGGACACTTTTTCCCCAGCTCTACATCCTTATATTCAGGTCCTTCTTAAGAAACATGTCAAACCATGCCTTGAACAAGATGTACCTATAAAGGACGAGACCATAGCTTAGATTCTACTTAAGTGCCTATAAATGGGGTTGCACAGAGATAGGAGTCCACTGCCTATCATTCTGGGTGTTATCTAAAGGAAGGAACTCATCATACTAGAATCCTTCTAGGGTAATTCCATCGATGTAGTTGATGTCCCAAAAAATGATGTTGAATTCTCTATGATGAAGATGGAACATGATCTTATCTAAAGACCATCGGCTAATTAAGGAGCTATGGAAACAACTCATGTTGATGGTAGAAGTAGAATTACGGCATCCACACTGCCTCATACAGTTCGATATGGTGTCTCTCCACCCCATAAATTTTAAACGTGTATCATACCTAGTACACCCACACCCATTACCTGGTGAATTTTCTTCCTAATCATAGGTCCCAATCATTATACCAGCCTTATATATTATACCTCATGCTGCTTTGAAAAAAAGTGGAATAATAGGTGGGGAATTATTCCACCTCTGGATCCTCCCCCATGATTGTCCCAATCCATCCATTCAGATTGTGGATGGAAATATTCACATACTCCCTAGAACGATAGTCATGAATAGTTATGTTTTAGCAATTGAGATCATATTCGTGTGTGAACCACTATCGCAGCGTGTTAACCTCGAGAGCTGGGATGGTGAACTTCTCCAATAGCCCAAAATTCCATAGTACGAGATAGTATCTCAGTGGATAACAATTTTTTCTTTTCTAAACATGTCCACAGGCACTTGATTTTCAAACATGACCCTCCCAGATTGATGGATCTATGGATTTCCAGTCATTTCAGATGTACAAAAAATGAAAATGATCTCAATCTCAGTTGGGTCATGCTGGATGGACATTTTTGGTGAGTCGAAAAAGTCTAAGGAAGGTGTGTTTAAGAAGGAAGGATTGTAATGAAAGAGGATATGGTGTGTGCAAGTATATCAGTAGGAACAAAAAATGTCATTATGGTTGTAGAATCACATGTGTGAAAGATAGATTATGCATGAAAGACGTGTTAGAGGCTCAGTTATTCAGGAAAAAGGAATACATATGTGCATGAGAGTGAGAATCCTATCATATGGAATGTCAAGGTGCCATACTAGGGACCCCTCCACCTATTTATAGGCATGTACTACTGGCTTGTGTGTGCACATAAGGAACCTTATGCACCATACTACGGATATTATGTGCACCCAAGGAGATGAATCCTTTTCTTTAGCGTTTCCCTCAGAACCTAACCATCTGGTCCCCATTTAGCTCATATTCTGATGGGGGAATTTGTTGAGTCTGAAATTTCACCTAAATCTGTACATGTATACCTTTTGGAAAAGAGAATCCATCATCAAACTCAATAGAGAATTCGTAGATCAAAAACTATGTAACACAAATGTTTTATCATGTGCGAGAAACATTGAAATCCGCATGCAAGAAACATGCACACCAAATCTGATGACATTTCTCATTCCCTCCCCAAATACCACTAGAATATCCAATGAACCTATGTGAAATATATCGGTGTTAAATGGAAGAAACAAAATCTGTACACAATCCACTTGTTCATGAAAGGTGACATCAAACTATTTCCTTCCACATACAGTCTCTATGGAAAATGAATAAGTATTACGTAAAATCTCTCCTATTACCTGAATCTTATAAGCCCATCAATGAAACTTTTAGCTATAAATAGAAGCTCACCCCTGCCCCTTATTTGGGGTTACTCTCAAGAAGATAAATCGTCACTCTGATGCATGTAAGACCCATCTTCTATGACATCACAAATGGATGAAACACTCAGGGTAAATAATTTTTCACGATAGGCTCCCTGTTGGCCCACAATTGATAGGGCCTACAATTGAGTAATCCTTTCCCAACCTATTTCAAATCAATTTAGGTGCATGAAAAGGATCTCCCTATGTGAAAAACTCAATGTTTCATACAACACTTATTTGAAACTCTATGGACTTTATATATGTTAGGGAACCATGCTTGATAAACCTTTGCACAAAACACCCATATCTTGCATGCACCACTAACGTGCACCCCTCTATGATTGCATGAATAAATTTTATGAAACTTTAAGAGATTTCCCCTATGCCTTTGGATCAAGAGTTTCCATACATATTTCTTCTTATAATAGGTATTGTAACCCCTATTGCTTCTCAGTATAGGGACCGCAATGTGGACCTCAGGATTGACCACTCCTCCCCATCATTAAAACCTAGCATTTCCAAAGTTATTCCCTTCCTAGAGGCACATGAGTAGAGATTATATAACCCTAATGGCTAAGGAGTGAGTCTCCCATGTCTAAGATGCATGAAATAAAACTGGCTAGTCCAAACGTCCTCAACACAAGATGTAAATTGTGTCTTTACCCTTTGAAATAATCACGCGATACTCCGTGTGTGAGCAGAATGGGGTGGTATCCACACTACTTAACCTCATAGTGAATGAGATCCTCCTCACATGGAATGAGATACTCCTCAAACAAATTGAGATCCTCCATGGGAAACTTCCAAAAATAATCCCCATACCATCTCTCATCGGTTCTTCTTTCATGACACAAGCATCAAGCCTACTTCTTCCTCTTGTTTCCCACATTGAGCATGACTCATGTGGGCTTAGAGGTTAGTGGAGATCATGAAATCCTCCCAAACCCTATGGTCCTCCTATCTGGTATAATACCTAGTATATAAATTGAATGGGATGCTCCTATGAAAACGACCCAACCACATGCTATTATGGCCTCATCATCTGGTATGATCCACAGCTCATTCCGAACAATGTGGGTTGTGATACCCAACTAACTGGGATATGTAGAAAACCTCCCTGAGGTCCAAACCCAACATCCACATCCATCTTGATTTTCTACATACCATATAACCAGCAATATCCTGCCCCTTACATGGGAGATAACATCCCCTCTAGCTCCCTCAATAAGCTTAAATGCATTAGCCCCACACCATCCCTCATCGACGCTTATTTGGCGACGTGAGCATCCGTACCGCATGACATTAAACTAAATAGACCGGTCCTGTCACATGACCTTAAAATATGGTATCACACTACATGGGTTTTTATCCTTCCCTTCTAAAGGTGGTACATAGGATGCCTCTCTGAGGTTTAATCTCGGACAATGGTAAACCTTTCGAGTTCTCCCTTCTAGGTATACACCTATTTGATCCACCTCCTTGGGTTATCCAATCAACCTTTTAGGTAAAACCTTATAGTAAAGTACCTCCCTGCTCCACCTCCATGGGTGTTCTGATCAACATTCATGGTGAGATATCTTCCCTTGGTGGGACACACCTCATGGATCTGCCATTATGGGGCGTTCTGATCCATATATCAATAAACCGTCCAGGTGCTCCTTTATAGGGATATACCTCCCTGATCCACCTCTAGGGGTGCTCCAATCAACCTTCATGGTGTGAAATATTCCATTTATGGGATACACCTCATGGATCTACCTCCACTAGAATTCTAATCCATCCACATGTAATCTTCTAGGTGTGGCATCTTCCAACCTATGGACGCACATCCTTGATCCTCCTCCAAGGGTTGTTTTGATCAATCCACTATTTCTTCATAATTCGTTAAACTTGTGATCCCAAATACATTCCCCATAAAAAAACAAGGGATTCCTGAGTTGATAGACTTGGAATATATTCTCCCATGGTGTCAGCTACTTCATGAAAAACATGGGATGCCCATGGTGAAAGCCTTGGAAGATATATGCCTTTGAAAATAGATACCTCATTATCGAAATGGTATGACTTGGGTTCTTCACCTAAGATGCCTCCATGAGATACCCTCATAAGTGGAAAAATACATGTGACCAATGTTCCTAGTTTCCACAAAATTCAGTGATGCCCAACGTGACTACTTTCCTAACCAAAGGTTGTTGCCCTACCGAGACAGAAACAATGTCAAGACAAAACAACATAATTAACCAGTGTACACAAAGAGATGGCACCATGAATGAGTTCCACAAACTCGAAATAACTCTTGAGGGAGACCCAAACTATGAGACAAGTTCTAAGGAGGAATCCATGGAAGGAGGAACCAACATCCCATCATCCCATTTCGATCAAGGAGCAGACATCGCCATTGAATGTGATGAATGTCACCCGCCTTTGGAAAGTGGGAATGTAGGGTAACAAGCATATAAGTGCACATTAACATGGAGGTGGAATTCCCAAACAAAATCTTAGGAAACAACCTTAAAAATATAAAAACACTTTAAACCCCTAAAAATTCTAAAAAATGGTAAAACCCTAAAAACCCCTTAAACCATTAATAACTATAAAACCCATAAAACAATAAAAAAATTAAAGCCCATAAAAACCTACTAAAAACTATTATAACCTTTTAAACCCCATAAAATGTTAAAAACTATAATAAACCATAAAACACCTAAAAGACTCAAAAAAACCCAAAAACCCAAAAAAAACATGAAAACCCTAAAAACACTAAAAACCTTCAAAATACCTAAAAACCCTAAAAAACATAAAAAAACATAAAAAAATCCATAAAAACCCCTAAAATAATTAAAAATCAATATAAACCTTGAAAACCCCGAATAAAAACTTAAATACCGAAAACTAATTAAATCTAAAAAAACCAAAAAAAATTCTAAAAACCAGAAAACTCCCTAAAAATTCCAAAAACTGCTAAAACCATAAAACCCATAAAAACCACAAAATCCAATAAAAATCCATAATAAACAAAAAAATTATAAAAAGAATTTAAATCCCTAAAAATATAAAAAATTATAGAAATCCATAAAACCCTAAGAACAAAAAAAATCCTTAAAATCCCTAAACCCCTCAAAATCCCAAAAAACCCTTAAAAATGCCCAAGAAAACGAAAAATATCCAAACAAATATAAAACCATAACAACACTAAAAACATTTAAATACCTTAAGAAAACCATAAAAATATAGAAACAATTAAAACCCTTAAAAACCTAAAAACCCTAAAAAACCTAAAAAACCCTAAAAACCATAGAAATCCCTAAAAACCTTAAAAACTTAAATAACAAATAAAAACACTAAAATATCTAAAACTGTTTAAACCCTCAAAAACATTAAAAACTCTAAAAATCCTTAAAACTCTTAAGAAACTATAAAAATCCCTAAAACCCTTAAAAATTGTAAAAACCAAAAAACCCTAAAACCCCTAAAAATACCTAAAAACCTAAAAAATATAAAACTTCTAAAAATCCATAAAAATCTATGAAAACATAAAAACCCTAAAACCATGAAAAACTCCAAAGAAAACCTTAAAAACTTAAAAACACACAAAACCCATAAAAAAAATAAAAACCATAAAAATCCCTAAAAACCATAAAAAACCATTAAAAACCCTGGAATCCATAAAACCCCATAAAAATAATAAAAAATCCCTAAACATCTCTAAAAACAGAAAAAATCATAATAGCATGACAACCATAAGAAAACGTAAGAACATAAAAACACTAAAAACACTTAATCCCCCCCAAAACCAAAAAACATTAAAAACCCTAAAATAACCAAAAACCCAAAAAAATCCCCAAATTCGTTAAAAACCAATAAAAACAAATAAAAAACCCAATTAAAACTCTAAACACCCTTGAAACCCATAAAATTGTATAAAAAATTAAAAACATTAGCAACCCTATAAAACACCCAAAAACCCCTAAAAACAATAAAAACCATAAAACCCCTAAAAACCTTTAAAACCCTCAAAATCCTTAAAATCCAAAAAAACCATAAAAAACCTAAAAAAATCCCTTAAAACCCTAAAAACAAACAAACCCTGAAAACCCCTTAGAAAACCTAAAAAACCTAAAATACGTAAAACCCTTTAAAAACCTAAAAACACTAAAATCCATAAAAACCCTACAGCCCTTCAGAATCCAGAAGACCCCTAAAACCATAAAAATCATAAAAGCTATAAAATCCCTAAAAACAATTAAACCCTTTAAAAACCTAAAAATTATAAAAACCCTAAAAAATCATAAAACCTTAAAAACTCTAAAAACCATAAAACCCCCTAAAAACCATAGAAAACCCTAAAACCCATAAAAACCCTAAAAATCAACTAAAAACTATAAAGACCCTTTAAAACTGTAAAAACGTTTAAAAACTCTAAAAAACAATAAAAACATAAAAAACTCAAAAAATAACCCTAAATTCCCAAAAAAAATAAAAAATATAAAAACCTTCAAAATCCCTAAAAACAATAAAAAAAATAAATATCCTATAAAATCCCAAAAAAATCCATAAAAAAAATCACCCTAAAATTCTTTAAAAACCTATGAAAATCTTAAAAAAGTAAAAACACATAATCCCCCTAAAATACCTAAAAAATTCTAAAATCCCTAAAAACTCTAAAAACCCCCAAACCCCAAAAACCCCTCAAAATCCATAACAACCCAAAAAAACATAAAAATCATAGAAAAGCCCTAAAAGTCCATAAAAACATAAAACCCCCAAAAAACTCAAAAAATCATAAAAACCTTAATATACTAAAAACACTTAAAACCCCTAAAAACCTAAAAAATGCTAAAACCCTAAAAAATCAAAAAAAGATCCTAAATACCTGAAAAATAATAAAATTGAAAGAACCCCAAAAATACTTAAAAACCCATAAAAACCTAAAAACAAATAAAAACTCTAAAAACCCTTAAAACCCTAAAAATGTTAACAAACTCTTAAATACCATAAAAACCCTAAAATCCACAAAAAACCCCTAAAAACTCAAATAAACCACAAAACATTAAAAACCCTAAAAACCCTCAAAATACCTAAAACCCCCCAAAAAATCCTAAAACATCCTTAAAATTTAAAAAATACCTAAAAAACATGAAAGAAAACCCTAAGAAAACCATAGAAACCAAGAAACAATTAAAACCCCTAAAAATAAAGAAAGGATAAAAACCCTAAAGATTCTAAAAAATCCTAAGAAACCTAAAAACCATAAAACACCTAAAAATGTTAAAAACACATAAGAACCCATTAAAACCCTAAAAAATAAAAAACTCTAAAAAACCTTAAAACCCTAATAAACAAAAAAAAAATCCAAAAAATAGAAAAATTCATAAAAACCCTGCAAAAGACAAGAAACCCTCAAAATCCTTAAAAAACCTTAAAACCATAAACATTTCTAAAAACATAAAAAACCCTAAAAACCCAAGAAAACCCAAAGATAACCTTAAAATCTAAAAACACGTAAACCACTTAAGAAACCTCTAAAATGATAAATCCCCGAAACCCACAAAAACCCCTAATAACCATAAAACCCCTAAAACCATAAAAAACCAAAAAAACCCAGAAATCCATAAAAACCACTAAAAATACTAATAATAGTTTAAAACCCTAAATACATTAAAAAAATCTAAAAATCATTAAACCCTAAAATATTTACACCCTCTATATACCAAAAAAACACCTCAAAACCCAACCCCCCCCCCTAAAATCCCTCAGAATTCCTAAACCGCCCATAAAATCCTAAAAAAGCCCGAAAAATCCTGAAAAATGCAAAAAACCCTAAAACCCCTAAAAGAACTAAAACATATGAAAACCCCATAAAAACCATAAAACCCATAAAAAAACATTAAAACCCCCAAACCCCATAAAATCACTAAAACCCACTAAGAACTATACAAACCATTAAAAACCCTAAAAGCATTAAAAAACTCTAAAACCTTAAAACCCTAAAAATAAATAGAAACAAAAATACGATAAAAACAAAAAAACCAAAAAACCGTAAAACTCTAAAAAGATCAAAATCTCAATAAACCATAAAAAACATAAAAATATTAAAAAAAACAAAAAATAAATAAAAAACTCAAAAAACCAATAAGAAAAATGTAAAAACCTTAAAAAATTAAAAACCCTAAAAAACTATAAAAACCCCTAAAACCCCTAAAAACAATAAAACCCAAAAAAACCTTTAAAAAACATAAAACCATAAAACCCTCTAAAAACTCTAAAAAACACTTTAAACCCCTAAAAATGTTAAAAATACCTAAAAAACATAAAAACCCATAAATACTAAAAAATAACCGAGGAAATAAAAAAACCATAAAACCCCTAAAAACCCTAGAAAACCCTAAAAACCATCAAAATCTTTAAAAACCCTAAAAACCATAAAAATTATAAAAATCCCAAGAAAATGTAAAAACCCCTAAAAATCAGGAACTCTCAAAATAAAACATTAAGCACCTAAAATCACTTAATACCCATAAAAAACCCCTAAAACACCCTAAAAACCCAATCCCCTAAAAATACCTAGAAACCCACAAAAATATAAAAATCCTAAAAAATCTCTAAAAATATAAATAACTAAAAACCCTAAAAAACCCAAAGAAAACCATAAAAATATAAAAACACATAAAATCCATAAATAACATAAAAACACTAAAACACTAAATGCCACTAAAAAAGTAAAAACCATAAAACCCCATAAAACATTAGAAAATCCTAAAAAACCATAAAACCCAAAACCCACTAGAAACACAAAAAAACCTTTAAACCCCAAAAATTGTTAAACAATCTAAAAATCCTAAAAACTAAAAAAAAATAAGATCCAAAAAAACTATAAAAATCTTAAAAACCATAAAACCCCACAAAATCCCAAAAAAACAGAGAAACCATAAAAACGCTAAAAAACACTAGAAACCCCTAAAAACATAAAAAAACCTAAACCCTAAAAACATTAGGGAAACCTTAAAATTTTAAAATAATTAAAACCCCTAAAAACCTAAAAAATTACAAAAACCCTAACACCCCTAAAAACCCTAAAAACCCTCAAACCCTAAAACCCTAAACACTATAAAAAACTAAAAATTCCTAAAAATCACTAAAAATGTAAGAAAAATATTAAACCTTGAAATAACCTAATAAAACCTTAAAATCATAAACACTTTAAACCCTTAAAAACCATATAAAATTATAAAAAGTTTAAAAGACCATTAGAACCCTAAACCCCTAAAATTATAAAATAAACTAAAACCCTAAAGACCCTAAAAATCCACTAAAAACACTAAAAACCTTTTAAACCCCTAAAAATGTTTAAAAAAATATAAAAACCATAAATCCCCTAAAAATTCAAAATAAACCCTAAAACCCAAAAAAATATAAAAACCCTAATAACCCTATAAATCCTTAAAACCCCCTAAAAATTACTAAAAACATAAAAAAGCAAAAAACTCCTTAAAAACCTAATGAAAACTCAAAAACCTATAAACACTTCAAACTCCTAAAAATTATAAAAAATGAAAAAAACCCTTAAAAACCCTAAAACCCTACAAACCATGAAAATAAAAAAAAGACCTAAAAATCACTAAAAATATAAAAAACCAATAAAACCCATAAAAAACATAATAAAAAATTGAAAAACTAAAAACACATAAAAATATTAAAAAAACCCAAAAAACCAAAAAACCACATAAAAAATATTAAAAAAATATACTAAAATCCATAAAACCCTAAAAACCCATAAAACCCTAAAACCAATAAATAAATAAAAACCCTTTAAACCCATAGTAATGTTAAAAAAATATATGATCATTAAAAACCCTAAAATCTCAAAAAATCCCCAAAACCCCCCAAAACCATAAAACCTAAACATATTAAAAACCCACAAAATTTCTTGACACAATCATGTTTGATGCATATTTTTATTAAATTTTCAATGATTTTTAAAATAATTTCAATGAATAACACCTATAAAATCAATGTTTTATTATTTTTTGGGAAATTATTTTAGGGGAATTAACGTTGATTCAAATGGTTAAAAAGTTTATTTTTTAATTTAGAAATTAACTTATTCTTTAATAATTATTTATTTGTTATGTAATTTCCTAACTTTTTTATATTATTTTTCTAGTATTTACTAATTCAAAAAAATCTTACAGGTTAGCTAGCCCTCAACTGGCCAGAACAAGTCACCTAGCCAACCCTTGACAGGGCTGACCAACCATGTCCTAGTGGAAATGCTTACTCAATAACAATGGTACATTAGTGATGAAGCCACATTCATTGGGGTCCCATGGGTGGTGAACCCTACGAGGAGTAGAGGTGGCTCGAAGGCCCGCAAAGGCTGCATGTGTCATGACTCATAGATCACTATGTGCTTTTAATACGGGAGACCACCCCACTGTAGGAGATTCTCTAGTCCATACCGCACCTTTACTTATAATGGATTTCAGAACCAATTTCCATTTCTATGTGGGGAATGGTTAATACATGTTACTATTCAATCCCGCATGGCTCGGCCACGAACCACCATGTGCCGCCACCCCTCAACATCGCCAATCCCTGCTACTTCTCCATGGAACTACCATGGATGACCAAGAGATCATGAATTCGAGCTCTACGCCACCTTCCATAACCTCTTGAACCACCATATGATTACTATGGAACATCTAGCCCTCATTCAGGAACTATGAAGGTTGGATGAAGGGGATGCTTTTTCGCTACCATGCACTAATATGGAAATGATTCTGAGCTACTACCACATCAATCAAAATTCCATGCACTATTATTGGATATTTCATCCATGTGGAACCACCCCCATAGCCCATTTATACAAAAGAAATAATCCTAGCTAATCTAGTATTTACTATAAATATGAAAACACCTGAGATATTTACGGGTCTTGTGGAATTCAAAATCGTTGACATTGTTGAAGATTTTATTTCAATTAATTAAAGAGGATATATTCAATGAGGATCTTTTGGGATGAAGAAACAATGATATCCACCCTTGATTCCTATAAAAGAATTCCTCCAATTCTTAAATAAGGGATATCAACACCCTGTAGATATTATAGATAAGAAGGATGAACTTGTTGCTTTTTTCCTTCTTTTATTATTTGTTTATTTTTTTTATTTTTTTTTCTTTTTATTTTTATTTTTTCAATAAATTAATTCATACATTTCTTCTTATTTTTATTTTCTTCTTCTTATGTGTTTAAGGTTTTTTGTTTTCATTTTATTTTATTTCTTTCTTATATTTTATTATTCATCATCTCTCCCTTCTTTATTTTTTATTAATTTTATGTGATCTTCTTCTCTTCCTTTATTATTCTATTTTATTTTTTAGGTGATTTAGAATTATTGAATAATCTAATAAGTTCCTCAAGTGATATGACCGTAGTCAGACACTTTCTTGCACTAAGAAATACTTTATAAATTTTATTTTTTTCACACCCTGCGACAATTGTGAAAATCAAAACTGGAACCATTTCATGGGATTTAATCAGTAGTTTAGTTTTCTTTTTATATTTTCACAAAGTATATATATTTCATTGTAAAAAAAATAAAAAACCATAACAAATTCTCTTTCCACGATGTTTTCAAATGACCAATTTTTCAACATATGGAACAATTACTCATTGGTGAAAGAATAAGAAACAGATTATACTAAGGATAAGTTCAAATAAAGAGATTATTATCTTATTATAATGTCCAAGAAGAATAAAAGAGGAATAAATATAGGAATATCACCTTAATATTTGATTAACATGGTTTGTGAAATCAGAATTGTTTATCAAAGATTCAATGACATGAATGAAGTACCACTGCTTTTTCCTAATTTCATCGAAGACACCCAAAGAGTTGAGGCCAAAATCAAGGAATACCTATAGCCAAACTATTTGATGGAACATATTCAAGATGACCAATATAAGCTAGATTGGATTCATAATGATGAAAAATTTCTTGCTGAGATAACTATGGGGGATCAATAAGATGTAGATAAATTTTTAAATGAGTGTGAGGAACAACTTGATCTCCTCAATACCTAAAAAGTAGAATAGACTATGTCATTTCATGTAACTCTAGCAATGGAAGAAGAGGAATCCACAATAGTGGTATAATTTTAATAGAAAATGGAGGGGACCGACTACCTACCTCCAATTTCCACCACCAAACTCCAAGAGGTACTCACCACTAAAGAATAGATTATAGTACAACCAACTAAGGGAGTTAATATTTTCTCAAAATATATTTATTTGATTTTATTCAGTATGAATTTATTTATAATCCCCACTTATATGAATTTTCAGATTCGAATAATATTTTCCAAGCCATGGAGAAAGATGAGTAACCTAGACATACTTGTATTGAGGAACACATGGAGCTCCCTAATTTTGAAGAGCATAGATTTGAGGAGGCCCATGAATTATTCCAAGAATCTAAGCATGAATGAATAAATACAGAGGATTCTCATATTGAAAGGGAGGAATTAATTATTGAACATTCATATTTAAATTTTATTCATGTATAAATACCAGTTTAATTTCCATTTGAGCCTTCAATTCATGAAACCCATGTTGATCTAGTACTGAGAAAATAAGCAGTTTCACATGTAGAAACTAAGGAATAGGATGATTAATACATCATCCGACCCCCAATATGAAAACTATACTAAATTTTGAGGGGGGGGGGGGTTCTGGTATACTCTATCCATGGATCATTCCTGAACACCAACAAAGAACCACATGCTGGAAAAAGCCACATGTGGTGGTTCAAGTCTAACAAGATCAATCCACCATCGAACTATGGATAATATCTAGTACTTCCCTCTAAAGGCAATAAGAATTCAGGGACCACTTGGGGGGATCATAATAAGAATTATCCCTTTTATTTTCTTTTTAGGAAATTTTATTTTAATTCTATTATTAGGATTATTCTATCCTAAACCCCTCTCACTCTTATCTTCTTTAGCTTAAATGACCCTACCTTGTTCTTAATTGAGTAATTCTCATTTTTAGGTTCATTATAATAGAAGTTAGATGATAAAAGTGAAATAAAAAGACTAGGATTCATGGGGAAGGGAGTTCACATTTAATTTTTATATTTTAAACTCTCTACATTGTTTTTCCAACAACATGTTTTGAGAAATCAATTGAAAATTTTATACGCACATTTGAATTATTCTTTACTAGAATTATCCAGGAGACATGATTTTACTTGAAATGATATGACTACTTATTTTATATTTCAATGTTAATGATATTGACTTATAAAAATGGATAATTGGATGATTAAATAGAATCATGGAAATTAAAATGAGGACTCATTAGTTTTGGTAATTAGTTAATTCATGTAATTTAATTTACCTAACATTTTTTATTATTTGAATTTATGAAATTAATGTTAATTCATATGTTATTATTATTAACTCTTGAGTGATTTTATAGTGTTATATTTTCTATTCCCGAGAGGATTTATATAAAAAGTACATCCTATTTAATCTTGGTCATATTTATTGAGAAATCGTGGTACATGTCACCGACTAGAACTAATATTTGAACTTATCAGATCTATAAATGTACAAAAACAAATTTAAAATGGTTGAGGAATATTTTTAAAAGACCTTATCTTCAAAATAACACCTTTAAATCAATATTTATCTAAACCATATAAAATGTGAATGACCTTTTTAGGAATGATCCATGTTTCAATCCATTTTTGTCTATTCCTACACTCCTCTTAGTATCTGTATGATATTTTAAAGGTTGTGTGTGGGGGTTTGGAAAATCCTGATAAAAGGGATGATTTATATTTTATGGAAGAAGTGTGGGGGTCCTAAAAATGGGGATTGATAAAGGATTATATTCATTGTACTCTTTATTTTTTTCCCTTCTTGAAAATAAAAGTTAAAATTACAAAAAAAAAGATCCAAAAAATGGAAAATGTGTTGTGATTTAAAAGAATAAAAATCACTATCACTAGACTTATGTTTTTATCATATGTCATTAGGTTATGGACCCGAGGTTTATTTTAAGAATAAATTTTGAAAAAAGAAAAAAATTAAAAGTTATTTGAAAAGGGGTATAAAAGTAGAAAGAAATTTTTTTCAAGAGGGTTCTCAAATCATGATCATAACATTAAATTTGAGTTTTGATGGATGTGGGATTTTACACTTTGAAGGTGAGAATGTCATTATGCTTTTACTTTTGATATAATGATTTATGATATAAGATATAATCCTCCTATTGGAGCCTTGGTTTTTAAACATCAATTCCTACCTGCCTTAATCCCCAGAGTCATTTGAACCTTAATTGAAAGTTCTCATTATTTTATGTTCCTTTTTCGTTATAAAGAGGAGAAAATATTTCCTTTACAAACCTATAGATATGTATAATGTTATCATGATATGAGTATTACTCTAATTGAATTTGTATCATAAGGGATGATAGAAAAGACTCAAAATAGGTCTAGATCACGATTTGGAAAGTTTAATAATAATTAATTAAAGAACTTGAATGAATGAGAATATAAGTTACATTAATTTCAAAAGGAAATAAGTAAAATGTATAATTTTAGTGTTTATTTAAAAATTGATAAGTTAAATTGTTATTATATGTGGATTTTTGAAAATTTTATTTGACATTGAATATTGTTTTCTTTTATTACTTTGAAGTTTGAATATTGATAACATTGGTTCACTATTTTATTTGATGTTTAGATTTTATGATCGAGGTCAAACATGGTTTAATTGTGGGGGTGTTTTACACACTCATATTTGATTAATATTTTTAATCAATTTCCAATGATTTTAAAAGAAATTTAAATAAATAAAACCCATAAAATCAAGGTTTTGTCAATTTGTGGTAAAATATGAAAGTGGAATTAATGTTGATTAAAATGATTTAAAAGGTTGATTTTTTAGTTTAGAAATGAATTTGGTATTTAGGAATTGTTTCCTTGAATACGTGATTTTCTATCCTGGTTATATTATTTTTCATGTGTTGAATTATGTAAAAAAATCCATCCTGACTAGATAGCCCTCTACCGACCAGACCAAGTCAACTAGCCAGCCCTGGATAGGGCGAACTGACTATAACATAGTGGGAAGGATAACTCAATAAAATGGGTGCATGGGTTATGAAGCCCCATGCATAGGAGTCTTGTGGGTGGTGAACTTCGTGGGGAGTAGAGGTGGCATGAAGGCCTGTATGGGTCACATGTGTCCCGGACCGTAGTCCAGTGTGTGATTGTGAGTGTGGGATCTCACCTCACTGTAGATTATTTCCTGGTCTATCTATCCAATTTCACTATAAATTCTCGTGCAATCACTTCATGTTTTAATATGGGGAACAATTAATAATATTTACTATTCAATCATGGTTGGCTCCGCCGTGCTCCACCAAGTGCCCCCCAGCCGATGTCGTCAATCACCGCTTCTTCCCCCAAAAACTACCATGGATGACTAGGAGAGATTAGATTCAAGCTCCACACAACCCTCCATCACCTCATACACAACTCAATAATCACCATGTACCATCCATACCTCATCCATCCACTGTGAAGGCCGGTTGAATGGGAAGATCTCTCACTACCATGCACTAATAATACAACGCTGTCGAGATGTCGCCTCATAACTCAAGATTACAGGTGCCATTCTTGGCTAACACTTCCATGTGAAACTACCCCCGTAGACCATGAATACCCATGAATGAACCCCCACTAATCCAATATTGACACTAAATTGGGAAACACCTAAGATATACATGGGTCTCTCGGTATTCAAAATCATTGATAGATTTGAAGATTTTATTTTAAGTATTTAATGAGTATATATTTGGGGAAGATCTTGTGGGAGGATGAAACTAAGATGTACTCCCTTTCTTCCTATAAAAGAGTTCCTTTACTGACTAAATAAGAGATCTTGACACCCCACATATCTGATGGAGAATTAGGCCAAACCTATGACTTTTTTCCCTATTTCTATTTTTTTTATTTTATATTTTTTTAAGTTTTAATTTAATTGTATTTTTATTTTTATTTTATAAATAATTAAATTTATGCATTCCCATAAAAGTGTTAACCACCCCTCTCTTATTCTATTTTTCTTCTTTTTATTTTATTCTTCCTATGAATTTCAAAATTACATGTTTTCATTTTATTTTATTTATTTATTATTTTTTATTATTCTCCATCTCTCTCTTCTTACATTTTTATTATTTTTATGTGTTTTTATTCTCTTCCTTTCTTATTATATTTTATTTTACTCTCTCTCTTATCATCCTCTATTCTTATTTTTATTTTATTATTTTATTTTTATTTTTTATTTCTCTGGTTTTCTCTTCTCCCATTCCACCAAGGTGATCTCTTACTCCAGATAATGAGAGGCTGATCCAAGGCTTGGTCTGGGGGAGGTCAGGATGTACTTGAATTATTTATTAAAGTCTATTATATGTTTCTGATCGATATGAGTGTAATTAATGGGTGTGTAAAATTTCCCCCATGACATGCCACTCAATCAATTTCAATTATTTTGTTTAAAATCTTCCCCCGTTCAATATCTATATTTTCACATGATGGATTTGAGAGAATCTGTGGATGGAAGGACATCTATAGAGCTAGTTCATGAATGATGTAACACCTTCAGCCAAGGTGTGTCATTAACATTGATTACAGGAGGAGGTGAGATTTATATTTATTAAGGCATTCAATATTTTACAATTTCTAAATAAAAATAATATTAATTCATCATGATATTTCACGTTTATATTATCAAACTAAAATAAAAAAATAAATGATAATAATGATTGAACCCAAAACTGAACCTAAAAAAAGTTCTTTCTTTCATAACTCACTCTATTTAGTATTGCATGATAATGTAGTTCAAATTTTTATAATTGTATGTGATTTAATTATTTTGGAATTAAACAGAACCCAAATAATTTTTCATTACATTGATAAATAATAGAAAAAAACCTACAGAAATAATTTAGGTGATTTAGAATATGTGAGTGCACAAATTCAGAAGCTCCCCAAGCAAGATGACTATGGTCAGCCATTATGAAGCATGGGAAAAGACATTAAAAATTTTCATTTCACACACCCCCTGATAGGTGCACATATCATCCCTAAAAATCCAAAAAACCCTAAAATAATAAAATCTCTAAACACCCCTAAAAACATAAAAAACCAAAAAACCGGGAAAAAACCTAAGAAAACATTAAAAATATAAAAAATATTAAATCCCCTAAAAAACCTAAAAAAATTCTAAAGCACCTAGAAAACCCTAAAAATAATAAAACCCCTTAAAACTTTAAAAACACTAAAACACCATAAAAACAACAAAACCACTAAAAAATCTAAAAACACTTCGAATCCCTAAAAACATTTAAAAACTCTAGACAACCTCAAAACCCCTAAAAAACTAAAACAACTTAAAACCCCCAAACCCCCAAAAAACCATAGAAACCCAACACCCCCTCAAAATCCCTAAAACCCCTAAAAACATGAATAACGAAAAATTCCCTAAAAATCCATAAAAACGTAAAAAATCTGAATAACCCTGAAAAATCCTAAGAAAACATTAAAACCCGTAACAACATTAAAACCATTAAAACCCATAAAAATCTAAAAAATGAAAAAAAAAACTCTAAAAACCATAAAAACCTATAAACCCCAAAAAAACCCAAAAATATCCAAAAAACCCAAAAAAACCATAAAATCATTAAAAACGCACTAAAAATATAAAAACCCTAGAAACCCCAAAAAAATTCAAAAAATACTAAAAAAAATTAAACCCAAAAAACCTCCAAACAATATTAAAAACCCAAAAGAAAATATAAAACACTAAAACCCCTCAAAATCTGTAAAAATACAGACAGATTATAAAAATCATTAAAAGCCCAAAATATCCCTAAAAACGTTAAAAACCAAAAAATACTTGAAAACTTCTAAGAAAACCATAAAAATCTAAAAACACTGAAAACCCTAAAAAAACCTAAAAAAGGTAAAACCCTAAAAAACTCTAAAAACATTAAAAAAACTCTAACAAACCTTTAAACCCCAAAATAAATAAATAATCCCTCAAACCTAAAAAAAATCATAAAAACAGAAGAACCCTAAAAACTACTAAAAATTTTCCAAATCCCTATAACCCCAAAAACTATAAAAATGATAAAAAGCCCTAAATATCCCAAAAAATGTAAAGAAACCCTAAACCCTAACAAACCCTAAGAAAACCATAAAACCCTAAAAATGATTAAACCCCCTAAAAACCAAAAAAAAATCTAAAAACCCTAAAAACACTCAACATCCCTAGAAACCCAAAAAACCCATAAAAACCCTAAAAATACCAAAAATACCTAAATACGTAAAAAAAACTGATAATCCATTATAAAATATTCAAAACCTAAAAATTAATAAAAATCCTAAATGTCAATAAAAACCCAAACCATCCCTAAACCACAAAACACCCTAAAAACCTAAAAAAACCTAAAAAACCCATAAAAACTTTAAAAGGAAACTAGAAACTCTAAAAACCCATTAAATCCCTAAAATCATTAAAAAATATAAAAAACCTTAAAAACAATAAAAATAATAAAACCCCATGTAAACTAAAAAAACCAAAAAAACTCTAAAAAAATAAAAGCACTAAAATAACAAAAAAACCCATAAAAACCCTAAACCCCTAAAAAACTCTAAAACTCAAAAAATCCTTAAATACCCAAAAATTAATATAAATCCTATAAAATCCCTATAAAATATTAGAAAAATAAAAAATATAAAAACCATTAAAACGCTTGAGAAAACCATAAAAACCTAAAAACACATAAAACCCATAAAACTGAAAAAACACTAAAAACCATAAGAAACCCCCAAAACCAAAAACCCTAAAATTATTAAAATCAAGAAAAACCATAAAATTCATAAAAAATCCTGAAAAATACCTAAAAATATAAAAAACCCTAGAACCCCTAAAAAACCCTAAGAAATCCTAAAACCCCAAAAAACACTTAAAACCTGTAAAAACGCCTAAAAACACTAAAAACCTTAAAACACCCTAGAAACCCAAGAAACCAATACAAAACATAAATCCCTAAAAACCATAAAAATCAAGAAACTCATAAAAAACTTAAAAACCAACTAAAAACTATAAAAACCTATTAAAACCCTAAAAACATTAAAAACTCTAAAAACCATAAAAACCCTACAAGAATTCATAAAAACCTTTACCCCCAAGCCATAAAAGCCATAAAACCCATCCAAATCCCTAAGCCCCCAAAAAAACCCATAATATTCTAAAAAATACCTACAAATCCCTAAAAACATAAAAATCCCTAAAACACTAAAAACCTTAAGAAAACCTTAAAAATATAAAAAGACTTAAGACACGTATAAAACCTAAAAAAATATAAAAACCCAAAAAAATCACATAAAACTATAAAAAACCTAAAAATGATAAAAAAAACCGAAAAACCATAAAATTCCTAAAACCCTAAAAACCCAGTAAAATGTTAAATTACCATTAAACCTCTAAAAATGTTAAAAAACTCTAAAAAATATTAAAAACCATAAAAAACAATATAAATATCTAAAAACCGTAGATATCGTCAAAATCACTAAAACCCTGAAAAACCATAAAAATCATAAAAAACCATAAAAATTCCTAAAAATGTAAAAAACTCAAGAAACTAATAAAAAACCTAAGAAAACATTAAAAACCTAAAAACACATAAAACCCCTAAAAAACCTAAAAATGCCAAAATACCTAAAAACCCCTAAAAAGACTCTAATAACCCTAAAACCCATAAAACCCAAAAAACCAAATAAAATCTCTAAAACCCATATAGACCCCTAAAAATATTTAAAAACTCTAACGAAAATTGAAAATCTTAAAGCAACTCATAAAAACAATAAAATTGAAAAAAAAATCACAAAAGCCTAAAAAACATCAAAACCCTTAAAATCCCTAAAAATAAAAAAATAAGATAAGATCCTCCTAAACCCATAAAAATACCTAAATACCTAAAAAAGGCTAAAATGCTAAAAACCCCTAAGAAAAAGTGAAAAACATAAAATCAATTAAAACCCCTAAAAAAATTAAAAAATATTAACATCCCTAAAAAACTCTAAAACCCCATAAAAATCCTCAAAATTCCTAAACCCTCTAAACACATAAAAATCCAAAAAATATCTATAAAAATCCCTAAAAATGTAAAAAACCCAAAAAACCTAAAAACCATAACAAAATCAAAAAAACATAAAAAACATAAAAACCATAAAAACCTAAAAATTTCTAAAATCCATAAAAGTACAGAAAAACTCTAAAAGACCATAAGAACTATAAAACCCCTAAAAACCTTAAAACCCCTTAAAAACCCTAAAAACGAACTAAAAACTTAAAATCCCTTTAAACCCCTAAAATGCCAAAAAATTATAAAACCTAAAAAACTATTAAAAACTCAAAAAAGACTATAAAAAACATAAAAACCCTAAAAACCCTAAAAACCCATAAAACCCCTCAAAATCGCTAAAATCCCTAAAAAACATAAAATCCAAAAATCAATAAAAATCCCGAAACAATTAAAAAAACTATAAAAACCCTGAAAACCCCTAAGAAAGCCTCAAAAATCTAAAAACACTTAAAACCCCTAAAAACCCTAGAAATTGATAAAATCTTTAGCAAACCCTACTAAACCGAAAAACCTAAAATTCCAAAAATCCCTAAAAATCATAAAAATCATAAAAAAGACCTAAGAATCCCTAAAACGTTAAAAAGATATAGAAAAAATGAAAAATCCACAGAAAATCTTAAAAACGTAAAAACACTTAAAATCCCTAAAAAACCTAAAAACTCTAAAAACCAAAAAACACACTAAAAACCATAAAATCCCTAAAAACTATAAAACCCATAAAAACCATAAAAACTATAAAAAACATAAAAACCATAAAAACCTTAAAAATACCATTACTTCTAAAAATCCATTAAACCCCTAAAAATCCACAAAACTAAAAAAAAACCCTAGTACCTAAAGGGCTGAAATCCCTCAAAATCCCTAAAACACCTAAAAATCCATAAAAATCCTAAAAACGCATAAAAATTTGAAAAGAAAGATCTAAAAATCACTAAAAACATAAAAAAAACCCTAAAAATGAAAAAGACTATGAAAACCTTAAAACCCTAAAAAATATTAAAACACTAAAAAACAAAAAAAGATAAAAACCCTAAGAAACCATAAAAACCATAAAAACTGCTAAAGTCCTTTAAAAATTATAAAAAATATAAAAACCCTAAAAATGAAACTAAAAAATCTAAAAACCATTTAATCCCAAAGAATGTTAAAAAACTCTAAAAAACCTTTAAACCCCTAACAAAACATAATAAAAACCTAAAAAACCAAAAAGCTTAAAAACCCTAAAGACCCTCAAAATCACTAGAAACCCTAAAAAGCTATAAAATTACTAAATATCCCTAAAAATCCCTAAAAACATAAAACCCCCTAATAACCCTAAAAACCCTAGGAAAACCTTAAAATCAAGAAATCACATTAATACCCTAAAAAAATAAAAAAACCCTAAAAGATCCTAAAACACCTAAAAACCATAAAAACACCTAATAGCCTTCAGAGACCCTAAAAACTCATAAAAATCATAAAAAACCTCCAAAAACAATAGTAACACATTTAAACCAAACGTGTGTAAAAAACTCAAAAAACACTTAACACCTTAAAAAAGTCAAAAAAACCATAAAAATACAAAAAAAGACCATAAATCCCTAAAAATCCCTACAAACCCTAAAAACACATAAAAATCCTAAAAAGAACTAAAAATACCTTAAAAATTAAAAAACCTTAAAAACCATAAAACCACTAAGAAAACATTGAAAGACTAGAAACACTTAAAACCGCTAAAACCTAAAAAATACTAAAAACCCAAAAAACCCAAAAAACAAAAAAAATCCTAAAAAACCCAAAAAAACCCTAAAACCCATAAAACCCCTAAAATATGAATAAAAACTCAATAAACTCATTAAACCCCGAAAATAACAAAAAACTCTAAAAAATATTAAAACCCCTAAAGAATAAAAAAACCTAAAACCCAAAAAAACCCTAAAACCCTTCAATGTCCCTAAAAGCACCAAAACCCCATAAAATCCTAAAAATTACCTAAAAATAATTAAAAAAGTAAAAAACCCTAAAACCCAGAAAGATCTTAAGAAAACATTAAAAACCTAAAAACACTTAAAACCCCTAAAAACCCAAATGCATTGTAAAATGCTAAAAACCCTAAAATCCATGAAAAAAACTAAAAACACTCAATATCTGTAAGAACCCGGATCTTCGTTCAGGTATGTTTTCCTTTTTTCTAGAGTTTTTAAGGAAAATAAATTTTCTCGAAATTTTAGAAGTACACGCCGTGTTCTTTCTGAGTACACGCCGTGTACTCTTCCCAGGCTTGAAGCCGTGTGTTGGCCGTGCACGGGCCACACACATGGTGTGCAAGGCTGAGGTGGAGGCTGATTAATTCGAAGTATGGAAAAATTGAAGTACATGTCGTATACTCAAGAAGTACACGCCGTGTACTTTTTTTTTCATTAAACGGACCGGGGTCGCGCCTAACCCCCAAATTCGTCTTCTTCTCCAGATTTCATTCTTTTGAGAGCGACCGTACGACCAGATATTCGACAGGCTCTCACCTCGCCATCCGTTCTCTGATTCGAGCACGGTCAATTGCGTTGGAATCGCAGCGGTGAGTTCTTCCTTCTTCTTTATCCTTGTGTCTTGATTCCCCCTCGTTTCCATGTTATTGTGGGATGAACGTTTGGTGCATTTTCTCTGATCTACATCGTTTTATGGGGAATCTGTCGTCGAGGTTCATGTATATCGATCTCCTAGGATCGAGGTAGGTGGTTTGTGCCTTTCTGTAGAAATTCGATGAGTATTATGTGCAAATTCCACCAATACCATTGAACGGGGTATTGCATGTTTCCTGTCTTGCCTTGCTGTTTGCATGCTTTTCATGATTGGTTTAGTAGAGGTTATTTCTTATGTGTAGAGTAATTTATTTTGTGCTCAGGTTGCTTTTCCATTCTTCTTTTTCCTGTTGGGGGTTTTTCCAGTTGCCATGCCTAGTTGTAGGATAGTGGAACTGTTGTTTTATTATTATTATTGAGCCTTAGTTGATATCCAAGTAGTTCTGGAGGTTTATTTGGGACGATATATGCGCGTTGAGCATGTTTAGTTTTACTCGGGAATGTGAGAACCTAGAGTAGTAGACCAAAGCGAGAATTGACGGAAGTGCTTCTCCAGAGTGTCTTCTAATTGCGATGCGAGACTATAGGGGGAATTGACGTTGAGTGCTTCCCTAGAGAGTCTGTAGATCCATGATGCGGGTCACAAGGGGAATTGACGTTGAGTGCTTCCCTAGAGAGCATTTAGCACGATACGAGATTATAGGGGGAATTGACGGTGAGTGCTTCCTCAGAGAGTCTGCTTAATTACATAGCTGAACCAGAGTGGTGAGACTGTGTGTGCTTCCCAGAGGGTTTCTAGTACTTAAATGTTGAACCATAGGGGTTAGACTGTGAGAGCTACCTAGATGGTTACCTGTTTCTTCTTTTGTTGCTAGCTGTTTACTTGTGTACTTTGTTTCCTAGAACTGTGGATTGTAGCTGCTTGTGCTTTTCTGTTTACGGCTTCTCATTTTATTACTTCAATGTATACATTGACTATTATGAAAAAATCTTGGGGTGATTGACAAATGGGATTGTATCTCACACCATGTTTGGTCCATGCTTTTGGGCCCAAGAAGACTATGTTGCTGCAGGTATAGATAAGGGATAGCGCCCTTCTACATCATGTTCTTGACTGCACTCGAGCTGGGGAGCATGGGACCGAGCCGTGGCTTGTGATACTGAGGAGCTTTCTTTGTTTTTCTTTTTCACTTGGTTTCAGTTGTATTTCAGCACGTTGTTGTGTTTGTTGTTTTCCTTTGATATTTGTACCTGCTGCATCATTATCATCATTACTATATGTATTTCATTTCTTCCACTGTCTGGTTTCTGTTGTTATGCATGTTGTTACTGCTTCCGCTATTGACTATTGTTTTTCCGCTGTATACTTTACCGAATGAGGGTATAGTTTCCCCACCGACTCACCTAGGCCCTTGATACTAGTTGTCAACCTCTGGCATTTGGGGAAATGTGCTTGAGGTCATGTGGCGAACCGGGTACGGGGCACTAGTGGAGGGGCTCTAGATTCGGGTCGTTACAAAGTGGTATCAGAGGAGTTATTTTCTCTTGCTTTATGTTTTGGAGACTTTATTCAGGGATAGGACGGATTTGGTACTTGGAATTAAGTTGTGCCCGGGAGTAGCTAACCCGTGTATATTGAAAAGCCATACTACCTCGTTAATTTCAGTTTCTGATTCTGATATTTTATAGTTGATCTGATTTCACCGAGAGTGATTCACATGGCTTATACTATTACTAGTTTGATATTGAGGTTCTATTTCTATCACAACCCGATGAGATGAGGGTATGTCGTCTCATGCATCATATAGAGACTTGTAGGAATCACATGCCATGCATTCTTGTCATTCCATCTAGGGTGCATTAGCGATTGCATGCTGTTGTGATAGACTTTGTGTAGATTATGCATGCTGTTGTGATAGTTTCTTGATAGGTTCTCTGCTGTTATGTTAGAAAGCTGTTTGTTTTGTTCATTGTTTAAAGTGAACGCCAAAATTTGGTTCTTGAGGTGTTATGGGCCCTCACAGATCGGAATTTGGCACTTTTTTTCCTTGTTTTAAGTTTTTCTAGAATTCTGTGCAGTTTAAGAGCTACTTCCCAGAAAAACCCAGAATACACGACATGTACTTTTTGGGAACACGCAGTGTAGTCTTCAAGCCATGTCACTAACCGTGTGGGCAGAACACGGTGTCGTAAAAGTAACTTCGGAAACATGCCGTGTACGGTAGCTACATGCCATGTACGCTCAGAGCCGTGTACTCGTCCGTGTCACTAACAACATGGGTCGGGGAATCACGGGTAGAACACGCTTTGTCATAAGGGAACACACCGTGTATTCTTGTCCAGGTACCTAGCCGTATCATGAACAACACGGGCCGACGTTACCTTCCTTTCCACACGACGTGTTTGTTCGGAACACACCGTGTAGTCTTGCCCAGGTACCCGGCCGTGTCACGAACAACACGGGACAATTTCGCCTTCGCCTATACACGCTGTGTTTGTTCGGAGCACACCGTGTAAGGTCCAACAGTGTAGACGGCCGTGTACTCAACAACACGGCCCGCTGAAGCCTTTTCTAGTACACGTCGTGTTTGTTTAGAACACGTCGTGTAGTCTCGGGTTAAGTCAGACTGTGTGGGTTAGCCGTGTAAAGAGACTCAGGTAGGGGATAGTTTTAAAGTACATGTTGTGTGTGGGTGCAACACGCTGTGTAGTTTGAAGTGTACACGACTTGTAGGGTAGGAGTACACGCCCATGTCAGTGGCTTAAAAAGACATGCCGTGTAGTTTTTATACACACCGTGTAGTCGTGTTTTTCAATCTTGTGTGTTTTTCTTCCCCTGTTCCAATTTTGTACTCTTGTGTTCTCTGTCCTTGTTTTCCTGATCCAAGGTGTACTTTTGATCTTTCAAAGCTATGCCTCTGAGATGACCTCCGGTCGTACGTCTGTCTTCAGGGAGTTATCAGACGCCAGATATGGATGATCAGGGACTTCCTGTCGATCCCCCAGCCGAGACAACCTTGGCACCAGTTGTTGTACCAGTTGCGGGAACTGATGCACAATTCAGGGAAGGTTTCATGAGGATGATGCAGGCCTTTCTGGGAGCATCACCTCCTACCACGTCTATGGAAGACTTGATGCGGGACTTTCAGCAGCAGCATCCTCCCACGTTCTTGGGGGAGGGAGGACCTCATGCTGCAGAGTCATGGCTGGAAGCCATGCTGACTATATTCAAGCATCTGGAGACGCCTCCAGAGAGGCAGGTCAATCTCGCCACCTACATGCTCTGAGACTCCTCCAAGGGGTGGTGGGATGTGGTCTCATAGGCAGGTCAACAGCAGGCTATGACTTGGGAGGAGTTCCAGCGCGTGTTCTACGACTACTTCTACCCAGAGACCCTAGGGGTCGATCGAGCCTAGGCGTTCATGAGCTTAGAGAAGGGTACTCTATTTTTCATGGATTATTCCTCTCGTTTCTCCAAGTTGCATCATTTTACACCCCTTCGGGATGGGAGTGGGGTGTTCTTGGCAAAGAAGTTTGAGGATGGACTCAAGAAGGAGATCCACTCACAGGTGAACATCTTCTAGCTGACTTCCATTGCTTCCATCATCAACCAGTCACTGATTGCGGAGCACAATCTGAGAGACTCTAGTGCTGCGAGTCAGAGCGGTTCTGTTTCTAGAGGTAGATTTCCTCTAGAAGACAGTAAGAAGCGCTGTAAGGAGCCTACACGCGGTGATTCGAGGAAGCGAGACACATCATCAGGCAGCCAGGTGACGTGCTAACAGTGTGGTAGGATAGGGCACACGAGGCCGCACTGCCAGAGAGACGCCATGGAGTGCCGTTCTTGTGGGAAGATGGGTCACCTTCAGCATTTATGCCAGGTTTTCTCACAAGCAGCTGGTGACTGGGTTTCTTCCATGACTCCTCATTCAGGAGCAGTCCCACCAGTTTCCCACAAGTTAGGAAAATGGAGTTCCTCTGGCCATTCGGGCCGAGGTGGAGGTCGAGGACGTGGCGGTCAGCCACCAGTTCCTCAACACCAGCAGGGAGGTTCAGCTCAGAGTGGTCAGCCAGGGGCGCAGGGCCGTGGTACATGCCATTCTTTCGCTGTGGAGCAGCCTTATCATGAGCAGGATCCCGACCCTTCTACTGTTTGAGGTACAGTTTTAGTAGCCTCAGTTTTATCTTCAGCCCTTTTCAATATTGGTGCTATGCATAGATTTATCTCTGTTGCTGTCATGGAGAGCCTTGGGCTTTGCATATTTTCTTCTGTCGACTCGTTGACACTAGACACACCTTTGGGAATGAGTACATCTAGTGTACGCCAGTGTAGAGAGATCCCTCTTGAGGTTGCAGGGTATCGCTTCTTATGGGATCTCTATGTGCTAGAGATTACATGTTATGATGTCATTCTCGGCATGGAATGGTTGATTCCCTTCCAGGCAGTCGTTGACTATTATCACCGCAGAGTCAGTTTCATCTCACCAGAGAGTGAATATTTTCTTCATAGAGGTGAATGGGACGTTCGGGCGAGTCGGACGAGACTCGAGCATCTTGGGATAGGAGGGGTGACAACCCTGATTTCTAGTCTTTACTTGGATGATCAGGGGACTCCACAGTTGGACTTTCTTCCAGTGGTGGATCTCTTTAGGGATGTATTTCCAGAGGACTTTTCGGGTTTTCCTCTGGAGCGTGAGGTAGAATTCTCTATTGAGCTCGTGCCAGGAGCGGCACCGGTGTCCATTCTTCCCTATAGGATGGCCACACCTGAGTTGTAGGATCACAAGAAGCAGTTGGAGGAGATACATGCTAAGGGTTTCATCTGACCCAGTACTTCTCCTTGGGGTTCGCTTATCCTGTTTGTGAAGAAGGTAGACGGTACCCTTCGGCTTTGTGTGGATTATCGGAAGCTGAACCAGTTGACGGTCAAGAACCGATATCCCTTGCCGTAGATTGATGACCTCTTTGATCAGCTTCGAGGAGCTTGGGTGTTCTCAAAGATCGACTTGAGATCCGGTTATCATCATTTGCGCGTTAGACCATCAGATATAACTCTAACAGCCTTCAGGAGCAGGTACAGTCTTTACGGGTATACAGTCATGCCTTTCGGACTCACCAACGCACCTACAGTTTTCATGGAACTGATGAACCGAGTGTTCCATCCTTACTTGGATTCCTTCTTTGTGGTCTTTGTGGATGATATCTTGGTGTACTCTCACACTCGACACAACCATTCCACCCATCTTGAGATCATTCTGAGTACACTGAGAGAGCATCGAATTTATGCTAAAATCTCGAAGTGCCACTTCTGGATGGATCAGATTCACTTCTTGGGTCACATCATCTCAGAGGCTGGAGTATCTTTGGACCCATATAAAGTGAGAGCTATAGTTTTCTAGGAGCAGCCGAAGAACGTATTTGAGGTACAGAGTTTCCTAGGGCTGGCTGGATACTACAGACACTTCATTCGGGACTTTTCTCATCTAGCAGCACCCTTGATAGGTCTGACCAATAAGGGGGAGAAGTTCTTATGGTCAGATTCTTGTGAGTCAGCCTTTCAAGAACTGAAATGGAGGTTGACGTCAGCACCGATACTAGTCTTGTCGGAGCCAGGCAAGAGCTACATTGTTTATTGTGATGCTTCAGGTATCAGGCTAGGAGTTGTGCTTATGCATGGAGAGGGAGTCGTTGTGTACTGGTCTCGGCAGTTGAGGCCACATGAGAGGAACTACCCTACGCATGATCTGGAGTTAGCAGCTGTTTTTCATGCCTTGAACTGTTGGAGACACTATCTTTTGGGAGATCACTTTGTGGTCTTCACTGACTATAAGAGTCCCAAGTATATCTTTACTCAGTTTGATCTGAATCTGAGGCAGCGCAGGTGGGTTGAGTATCTACAGTCTTTTTGACTTCAAGCTTGCCTATACGCCGGGAAAGGGAAAATCCGTGGTAGATGCGTTGAGCAGGGGAACTCAGATTCAAGTAGTTCAGGAGGCCAGTAGTGATTGGTAGCTAATGGCTCTGTTCTCTAAGATGCATATGGAGGTGCACGACAGACGGGGACATACTTTTCTATCTTCTTTAGATGTTACCTCCATGCAACTTGATCGGGTACGGATGAGGCAACTATCAGACTCGGAAGGCTTAGTTTTGCGGGAGAGTGTTTCAGGAGATGACCCTCTTCCTGGATGGACAGCGGGCGAGGATGAGATCTTGCGTTTCCAGGGATGCGTATGGGTGACAGCCGACATACGCGAGGAGCTGATGCGGGATTTCCATTCCTTTGTTCTGTCTGTTCATCCTGGCGTCACCAAGATGTATCGGGACTTTCATTGCCAATACTGGTGGCTAGGTATGAAGAAGGATGTTGCTGGTTTTGTCATGCGATGTTCTACTTGTTAGCAGGTGAAAGCAGAGCATCGGCGACCAGCAGAGCTCGTATAGCAGTTACCCATTCCGGAGTGGAAGTGGAATGATGTTGTGATGGACTTTGTGACCGGGTTGCCGAGATCGCCTCGGGGAAATGATGTTGTTTGGGTTGTCGTCGACAGGCTTACGAAGGTTGCTCACTTCTTGCCGATCAAGGAGACCTTCAGTGTCGATGATCTGGGATGACTTTATGTCATATAGATCATTCTTCTGCATGGAGTTCCATGCTCTATTGTTTTAGACAGAGATGCGCGCTTGACCTCTCGGTTCTGGCAGGGACTTCAGAAGGCCTTGGGTACATAGGTACTTTTGAGTACATCATACCATCCCCGGACTGATGTCCAGTCCAAGCGCACGATCCAGGTTCTTTAGGATATACTCCGATCTTGCATCCTAGACTTTAGCGGTTCTTGGGAGAAGCATATCCCTTTGGTGGAGTTCTCCTACAACAATAGTTTTCAGGTGACCATTCCGATGGCACCATATGAGGCTTTGTACGGTAGGACATGCCGATCAACCTTATGTTGGCCGGAGGTAGGAGAGGTAGCTTTGCTGGGACCTCTTCTTGTACAGGAGACTTCAGAGAAGATAGAGCTGATTCGAAAGAGGATGGATACAGCACAGTCTGGACAGATGTCTTATGTTGATCAACAGAGACGACCTCTGGAGTTCGAGGTCAGTGATCAGGTTTTCCTACGTGTCGCACCGAGGTTGGGACACAAAAGGATTCAGAGATAGGGTAAGCTTTCACCGTGGTATGTCGGGCCGTTTGAGGTCTTGGAGAGAGTTGGGTCGGTCGCCTATCGGTTGAAGCTACCTCAGAGGTATCGGTCCATGCACGATGTCTTCCACGTCTCTCAGCTTCGATGTTACTTTTTGACCCTTCTCACGTCTTTCAGCCCGAGGAAGTCGAGCTTGATGTGGATGCATCATTCGAGTAGCATCCTATCCGGATTGTCGATTGTAGTACAAAGGTTCTCTATGGGTGGTCTATTCCTCTGGTACGAGTTCTATGGAAGTACAGGCAAGTACAGGACGAGACCTGGGAGAGGGAGGCCGATGTACGATCGTAATGGCCAGAACTGTTTGGGGTTTCTTCTTCTCCACCTCGTTAGGGAAATTCGGGGATGAATTTCTTTAAGGGGGGAAGTTTGTATGAACCTAGATCTTCGTTCATATATGTTTTACTTTTTTCTGGAGTTTTTTAGGAAAATATATTTTCTGGAAATTTCCGAAGTACACGCCATGTACTTTCTGAGTACACGTCGTGTACTCTTCCCCGGCTCGAAGCCGTGTGCTGGCCATGCTCGGGCCACACACACGGTGTGTAAGGCTGAGGTGGAGGCTGATTAATTCAGAGTACGGAAAAATTGATGTACACGCCGTGTACTCAAGAAGTACACGCTGTGTACTTTATTTTTTTTCATTAAACGGACCAGGTTCACGCCTAATCCCCAAATTCGTCTTCTTCTCCAGATTTCGTCTATCCGAGAGCGACCGTACGACTAGATCTTTGATAGGATCCCACCTCGCCTTTTGTTCTCCAATTCGATCATGGTCGATTGCGTTGGAATCGTAGCGGTGAGTTCTTCCTTTTTCTTTAGCCTTGTTTCTTGATTCCCCCTCATTTCCAAGTTATCGTGGGATGAACGGTTTGTGCATTTTCTCAGATCTACGTCATTCTAAGTGGAATCTGTCGTCGATGTTCACGTATATCGATCTCCTTGGATCGAGGTAGGTGGTTTGTGCATTTCTGTAGAAGTTGATGAGTATTATGTGCAAGTTCCACCAATACCCTTGAACGGGGTATTGTGTGTTTCTTGTTTTGCCATGCTATTTTATTTTTTTGCATGATTATTTTAGTAGAGGTTATTGCTTGTGAGTAGAGTAATTTATTTTGTGCTCAGGTTGCTTTTCCATGCTTGTTTTTCCTGCTGGGTGTTTTTCCAGTTGCCATGCCTAGTTGTAGGATAGTGGAACTGTTGTTTTATTATTACTGCTGATCCTTAGTTGATAGCCAAGTAGTTCTGGAGGTTTTCTTGGGATGATATACATGCACTAAGCATGCATAGTTTTACTCAGGACTGTGAGAACTTAGAGGAGTAGACCAAAGGGAGAATTTACGGAAGGGCTTCTCCAGAGTGTCTTTTAATTGCGATGCGAGACTATAGGGGGAATTGACGTTGATTGATTCCCCAGAGAGTCTGTAGATCCACGACGCATGCCACGTGGGGAATTGACGTTGATTTCTTCCCCAGAGAGCCTTTAGCACGATACGAGACTATAGGGGGAACTGATGGTGAGTGCTTCCCCAGAGAGTCTGCTTAATTACTTAGCTGAACCAGTGGGGTGAGATTGTGTGTGCTTCCCAGAGAGTTGCTAGTACTTATAGGATGAACCATAGGGGTTAGACTATGACATCTACCCAGAGGGTTACCTGTTTCTTCTTTGGTTGCTTGATATTTACTTGTGTACTTTTTTTCCAGAACTGTGGATTGTACCTGCTTGTGCTTTTATGTTTACGGCTTCTTGTTTTATTACTACCATGTATTCATTGACTGTTAGAAACAAATATTTGGGTGATTTCCTACTGGGATTGTATCTCACACCCTGTTTGGGCCATGCATTTGGGCCCAAGTAGACTATGTTGCTGCAGGTATAGATAAGGTCAAGTTTCCTTCTACATCAGGTTCTTGACTGCACTGGTGCTGGGGAGCATGGGACCGAGCCGTGGCTCATGATGCTGAGGAGCTTTCTTTGTTTTTCTTTTGAACTTGGTTTCAGTTTTATTTCAGCACATTGTTGTGTTTGCTTTTTTCCTTAGATACTTGTACCTGCTGCATCATTATCATCATTACTATATGTATTTCATTGCTTCCACTGTCTGGTTTCTGTTTTTATGCATGTTGTTACTGCTTCCGCTATTGACTGTTGTTTTTCCGTTGTATACTTTACCGAATGAGGGCATAGTTTCCCCACTGACCCACCTAGTCCCTCGCTGCTAGTCGGAAGCCTCAGGCGTTTGGGGAAACGCGCCTGAGGTCATGTGGTTAACGGGGTACGGGGCACCAGTGGAGGGGCTCCGGATTCAGGTCATTACAATATCCTTAAAAACATAAACTGATAAAAATCCTAAAAAACACTAAATATCCCTAAGAACCTAAAAACCCTAAAAACCCAAAAAAAACCTAATAAAAACTTAAAGAACTAAAAACATTGAAACCCCTATTAATCTTTAAAAAATGATAATAACCCTAAAAGACAGAAAAAACCATAAAACCCTTAAAAACCATAAAATCCCACAAAACCATAAAGAACCCTAAAACCCCATAAAAATCCTAAAACCACTACAAAAATCTAAAAACAAATTAAAACCTTAAAATGTTAAAAACTCTAAAAAACCATTAAAACACTAAAAATACAAAAAAACCACCTAAAAACCCTAAAAACCAAAAAAAAACTTAAAAAGATTGTAAACCCCCCCCCCCCTTCCCAATAAATAAAAAAAACCCTTGAAACCATAAAAATCATTAAAACCCCTGAAAATCCATAAAAATGTAAAAAAACATAAAAACCAAGAAAAAACCCTAAGAAAACCTTAAAACCCTAAAAAAACTTAAACCCACTAAAAACCTAAAAAACATTGAAAACCATGAAAACCCCCAAAAAATAATAAACACTAAAACCCCTCAAAATCTAAAAAACCCTAAAAAATATAAAAACCAAAATACATAAAAAAACCTAAAAATACATAAAAACATAAAAAATAATAAAAACAATGAAAAAAGTAAACCATAAAAATCAAAAATTATTCAAACCCCTAAAAACATTAAAAATGCTAAAAATCATAAAAGGATCTAAAACCCTAAAAACCCATAGAAACCATAAAAGACTTTAAAAACCATAAAAACCCTAAAAACCATAAAATCCCTAAAAACCACTAAAATATTTAAAAAAACATTTAAATACCTAATTAATTAGTAATCCCAAAACCACTAAAAATATAAAAAAAAATTAAAACCTGAAATATCTAGAAAATCATATAGCTATAAAAAACCCAAAAATCCTCAAAATACCTAAAAACCCTAACAGCTATAAAATTCCTTAAAATTCTCTTTAAATTTCTAAAAACATAAAAAACCCAAAACACATTTAAAACCCCTATGAAAACCATAAAAATCTAAAAAGACATAAAACCCCAAAAAACCTAAAAAATAGTAAAGCCATAAAATCCCTAAAAACCATAAAAAACCCCAAACCCATAAAAACTCTAAAAAATTAAAACTCTAAAAACACATTTAAACCCTAAAAATAATAAAAACCTCCAAAAAATAGAAACCCAAAAAAACATAAAACCCAAAAAACCCCCTCAAAATCCCTAAAAAACCTTAAAAACCTTTAAAACCCTAAAAAATATCTAAAAATCCCTAAAAATTTAAAACAATCCTAAAAACCAAGAAATACTAGAAGACAATATTAAAGTACAAAAAACACTCAAAACCCTAAAAAACTAAAAACCCTAAAAATACCATAAAAACTGGAAAACCCATTAAAACCATAAACCCCTAAAAACCCTAAAAACCATAAACCACATAAAACCCTAAAACCCACTAAAAACTCTGAAAACCCATTGTAGGGTCCTAAAAAATCCGAAAAGGGGATTCTACCCAATCCCCCCCAGAGAATTGGGGGAATGTATGTAGAAAATTCAAAGGAAGGCAAAGGTTGAACCGGTCCGCAGACCAGTCCTATGAAAACGCTACACGGCCGGTTCTGCAATCACCCCCTCCACGGATCATCGTCGTTCGCGGAATTCAGGCAGAGATCCTCCGCGGGCACGAAGCAGGATAGGCACCGAACCTTTCCACCCTCACGAACCACCCCAGCTGCGGACTGCGTCGACTGGCCCAAGCTGCATTTGCTGTCATTCGTGGAATAGAGGCGGAACCCTGCTCGACTGCGAAGCACTCCCAAAACTCGTTTGGTTCGTGGGGGTGCGTTCAATGCCCGCCGCGAGTTGCAGATTGACCGAGTCAACGGTAAATCAGGATTTTCTCATGGACCTCCGCAAATGGTACCGCATGACCACAGATACATCTCATTCCCCACTCTTTAAAAGTAGACTGAGGGGGAAGAAAAAGAGGATTCGGAGAGATTAACCTGATTCAGGTGGAAGGATTTTAAAGGAAGGAGCTTAGGATTTCGCAAACTGTGAAGTTCCAGTACGCAAACTAGAACATGTATGAAGATGGAAGAGAACTAATAAGGAACTGAAAATTCATACTAACTTGGTGAACCGCGAACTTAAAATAAAAAAGAAACTAAGACCGTGAACCAAGGCCCCTCCGCGGATGCACTCCCCGCGGACCAGGGAGTTTATGCATGTTTTCCGATCCGTTGCACCGTGTAGTACCCTCCTACGTGGGTGAAGCCCTGACCGACGAACCGCTGACCGACACCGCCCTCGACTGCTACTGCTCACATGGATCCCTTAGTGTACCACCCTGGTACGTGGGCTGAACCCGATGCGGCGAACCACCCTAGTTCGCGGGATGCCCGCCAGCCCGCGAACCACCCTAGTTCGCGGGGTTCCCATCAGTCCGCGGACCACCCTTATTCGCGGATGGCCTCTCCAGTCATGTAGCAACTCCCTACATGAAGGGCGCCACCACTCATACACGTGTGTGGCCCATGAGATCCTTCGAAGTTACCATCCCCCGAGACGGGTAAAATCCTCCCAGTCCGGCATGATCCTCCACAGCTCCCTCATTGGCCCATTCATTGCCCTGAGCTGAGGCCTCCACCAGAGCCACCGGACCCGTGTGATGCAACCTTCATGCGCATCAGCGCACTACTTTCAGTTCACATACCCACGGTAAGTAGGGGAAAAGGGGTAGGCCCGATCCCTGAGCAGATTTCTGAAGCATTCCTGGGTTAACATTCCCACGGTAATGTGGAATCTGAGGTCGAGATTCCCCTTTATTCCCCTCCACTTGTTCGGGCTGGGGAGCTTCTTCCCTCATAGGGGGTAGTAAAATAACCATCTGAAAGAATCCCCCATGCACTTTCGTACTCCTCCCAGAAATAAGAGAGGAGACGGGCACAGGGATACCCTTTCCCTCTCCCGCTGCGCTTTGTCACCCTGGACATCCACCTCGGAGTAAGCCATGACCTTATGGGCCATACCATGTGTAAGCCCCACTTCACTTCTCATGGATGCACCTTTCGCGACGTGATCATCTGGTCCCTGCTGCCTATTGTTTCTCCCACCGAGTATGACTCACGTGGGCTTAGAGTAAGCATCGACCATGACATCCTGCCCTGGGCCTCCTCAGAGTGTAAGCCCCAATCTAATACTCTGGGCTGACTGAGAGCGTAAGCCCCACTCTCATGCAAACTATGAGGACTTTTATTCCCCACTACAGGGATACGTAGGAATCCTCCAAGAGGTTCAAGCCCGGTCACCATCGGACCCCCAGGTCCACCTTCACGTCGGTTCTCTGACACCCCAATTCGAACTACGTGGACTTTGATCCCTGTCTCCAAGGCAGGGTACATAGTAAGCCTCCCTAAGGTTCAATCCCAACAACCGGTCGATACGACTATCTTCATGTCGGTTCACTGCACCACTCCTAGTTACACCTCAATGAGTCCAGACTCCTTAGGGTCATTAATCCAACGAGGGATGGTAAACCTCGGGCATAAATGATTCTGAACCCCTACGTCTGGCTGAACGTTGCCAACCAGGAGAAATCCGTGGATACTATTCTTGGGTACAAACCAAAGATTCACGAACATATAAACACGTCTTAAATCTATAAGAGAGTCTCAGGACATGAAATAATTCCCCCAAAAGGGTGCGATGTGCCCGAATTCCCATCCTCTCGACCAATGTGAGTTCTTAAGTGTCACTGGTCAAACCACCCAATGAACGCCTGCCTTTGGAAAGCAGGTCCACATATTATTGGATATGGAACTATTGGGCGTTTCAAGGAAGAAAATGTTGTACCCGGTATGAGTTATTAAGCAGAACCCAACCTTCCCTAATCAACCATCAGGTAGTGCACTTTTCATCCCCACAACCCCGTCGTGCGCTGCAAGACAAAAAATGGTGAACCCGATGTGAATGTTTAACCAAGCATGATGGATTTAACCTCACACCCCGTTCCCCCTTTATACTCGCAAGGAGGGCCAAGAAAGGTCATTAATTACGCATGGGGTCATGAAATGATTCATTGATGGGTTTCTTATTGGTATTTGTTAAAATGTTTTACAAGTACGACATAGAACTCCCTTCGATCCAATGGCGTCACGAAGGAATTCTACGGCGCGTGCTTCCAACTACGCAATGACCAGACTTCCTCACCAAAAGAGGACCTCGTCACCTACCCAGCGTCTTCAATGTTGGGTCTCGGATGCGCTGATCTGAGAGTACCACACGAATGGTACTCTCCCGATAGCGGAGGCGGCCATGCACGCCCTCCAATCTGCCAGGACTTGCCGGTCGCCTGCCCAGCAGCAGCCGCAAAGGCAGATCTAGATGCCCCCTATTAATGTCTCCAACCATTTCGGGAGTCTATCCCCAAAACGAGACAACGTATACCTCCCTTATCTTGGGGAGGAGGATGAGGTCAATGCTGAGGACCTCATCCCCACTGAATGGGGGTTCTGCTCTAAGGCCCCCACCGGAAGACGTCATCGTGGTCACGCTGCGACTCAAAATCCTCACGTTTAGGAGGATGTAGCCCCGAAGATCCAGGCCCATGCTCCCAGAGCTCCGGCCCCTCGGACCACCTGACGAGGGCAGCAAACTTACAACCGGGTACTGGTCAACACCCTTGTCCCTGAGGAGGAGCTCCACTATCTAGTCACAGAGATGCATCATGAATAGGCACATACACCTGTTCGCACCTCCAAAGCCCTCCACCCAGATGTGGCGGCATCATACGAGCAGGTGCTCATCCCGGCCGAGCTCCGTCAAGCCTGTTGTTCACCCAGGGCGGCACTTACTGGGTAGGCACCTCTCCCTGCCCAGGGTCGTGAATCCCTCCAACCCATCGTGGTAGCGACCCAACGTCTACAGTACCTACTCCTAGCAGGTCCTCTTAAATCCAAACATCCCGATATGGTGGAGATCAACAAAGCTCGCCACCTATATGTGGGGGAAACTCATAGGCGGGCACGTCTCCCCGCCAAAAAAGGCCACTGACTCGATATAGTGGGAATCCAATATATGCAGGGCCAGCTCCCTGCCGATGTTAGTAATGTCCGCTATCCCGATGTGGTGTCAAACGGAGGGATAAACCAACATATCTCGGCCCAGGGGTATAATCATTCACCTAGCCTGACATAGTAGAATTGTCAGTACCCACTGACCACCGGAGGACCAGAGCAGGATATTACAATTCCGATACCGAAATGGGACTTCATACCCATTCCAGCCAAAGATGTCTATTTGCATATCCTAGAAATGATGGAGGAGCAGGTATCGATCCCAGATCATATCTTTTAGACTTTCAAAAATTTAATTTCATTAGTGGAAATAGCAAGGAATCGGGCCCGTGAGCCCGTCTCCCCAATTGAGGCGACTCATCTAAGAGACGAGGTAGCCACCTCAGCGTAGATCATCTTCCCTGCTTCTGCCTAGGAGGGTCACCGGGTATATTTCGTGACGGAAGGGAAACCAGATTGAGAAGCTTCAATCATTCTAACTGGGGGACAGATGTCCATCACGGTGGATGATTTAGAGCAGGAATATATCCCTGCTAAAAGTCAAGATGTTCTTCAGCGTATCCCTGCAGCATCACATGACCCAATTAGACAGGGACCCGAAGGTGGATACCGTTGTCAACAGCAGACGGTCCCTGCTACCCGCAAGAAAGCACCCTGAATGCACCGAAGGTAGCCGGAAAATAAAGAGGGGGTTAATGACTCTGCTCGGCTAGAAGCTGGGGTTCCCAATGCCACTAAGTGAATATCGAAGGGTCAGAACCCTTCCCACCCATTACCATATTATAGGAGTGGAAGTAGCAGTTGCGAAGGTCCTCCCCGTAATCTCGCTACCAGCAGCCCTGAAAGTCCTCCCCAGAGCACCCACGGGGGCCTCCCCTGCAGGCATATAACGATCGATCACGAGAACTCATCCTTTGATGCAAGTCACAGAAACCCTCCATGTGACCAGAAGATCGAGCAGCATGAAGGTCCTCCACTTTCTGCGGTCCACCCTGAAGGTCCTCCCTGGGGTATAAGCTGCAAACACTCTCCATGCAGCGGGACCATAGATTATGATAGTAGTCCTCGCTATAATAGTCTCAACTGTGGAGGCCCTCCCCGTAGTGACGTCTCATCGCGACAAGAAGGCCATCCCCTTGTCGCGGCCTGCCCTGAAGGTCCTCCCCAGGGGTTACGTTGTAACGACACTCCATGCAACCGGGCATCAGATCATAGTGGTAGTCCTCTCCACCCTGATAACGGAGGTCCTCCCTATAGAGACGTCAAGAAACGATAAGGACCTCCCCTCGTTTTGGTACATTCTGAAGGCCCTTCCCAGGGTGTACCCTGTAGATATTCTCCCTGTGGCAGCTGTAATGGTAGTCCTCGCCATTGCTGCAGCTGTGATGGTAATCCTCACCACCATGGAATCCATTGAGAAGGACCTCCCCACAGTGTCCCCAAGAAAAAATAAGGTCCTCCCTATGTCGCAGTGTGTCTTGAAGGTCCTCCCCAGGATGCACATCGAACATCAAACCCTGATGGTCATCCTCACCTTGATGACAGTTGTTGCGAAGGCCCTCCCCGTAACAACGCTACGCAGCCAGAATGTCCTCCCCTTGTTGCGACACACCTTGGAGGTCATCCCCAGGGTATGCACTACAGAATCCCTCTATAGAGTGAGGCATCAAGAAATAATGGTAGTCCTCTCCATTATGGACGTCATTGCAAAGGTCCTCCCCGCAATGACATATCATATCGACAGGAAGGTCCTCCCCCTGCCGAATCAAGCATAGAAAATCCCTCGTATGCCAAGGCACTCAGAAGGACGGGATCAAGCATGGCAGGTTCCCAGCCAGTCACCAAGACACCCTTCTTCAATCAGGAGACATTCTGGGGCCACGTTCATCTTCTGAACCACCTCGAAATCGCCCACATGACAATTCAACACCTACCGATCCCACTATCTCTGACCACCCTAACGACGAGTGTCTCAGTTGGGCTGACCAGGTAGAGGAGTCACTAGAGGGGGAGTATGCCAACATGTTGCACATGATGAAACGACTGGCCAGGGATGATATACCAGTTATGTTTTGGCCCACGGCCATCCCTCAGTTCGATATACAGAGAGAGTTGTCAGAAGAATGCATGCACGACATCCGCCAAAATATATGGACAACCCTCCGCCGGATGAAATCAAGCTTCCTACCCTATGACGAGTATGTAGACCATGTCAAGACAATAGGAGACCTCCTGCATCACATCAACCTGGAATCTCTTCCTTCGGTGCGGCAACAGCGACCCGAGAGGCGCAAAGGAAACATGTAGATAGCCTACCTCCATGTGCTCCACCAGTTCTGCCACCTCATCGGTGACGCTCCGACGGGAGTCCATATTAGGGGATGGGGGAACATGGAGCTCTGCATTTTACTCTTCTCCCTGCCTAAAAGAACCCGTTCAGAATTGTGTCTTGCAACGTCATCATGCCAAGATGGCAATCGTTTGGTCTCCTTATTTGTGAAAGTCAACACACCCAACAGAGCCGGGCCTTGAGTAAGTCCCAGAAGCGTCAGGCCCGATGGGAACAAACTATTCATGAACTCTTGAATCTGGCCACTGACAGCATACAACAGGCCTCTCGCCTAAGAGAGGCCAATCAGCGGTCATTTCCTACCTCCCCAGAATGGATTGATTCACAAAAGAACTCAGCACTAAACCTAGTTCACCCCTGAATGGGGGCACGTGAGATCAGGCAGGTGGTGATAACAGCAGCCACTGCCACAATATAGTGTCAACCCCAGCCTACAGGGCTGGGGCATTTTTAAAAACAAATTCCCCTGTAAGACCAATAAAGACGGGAAGAAACTCAACGTCCAAGGAACGTAGATAACCCCAACCCTCAGGGCTGGGGGGGTATTATTACCTCCTCAACAACAACCTCCCCCATGAGAATCAGTATTCTACCATCTAGGGAGGGAAGTCAGAAGAGGAGGTTCATGACCTATCCCATCATCTAAATCATCATCCCCTCAAAGAGGGAGGCGCACCGTAAGGTCGCATCAAAGAACTCTCCGCGTCACCCTTTGTCAATGGGTCCAAAGGCCATACCAGGACAGAAGAGGGAAGACTAGTAAAAGACGTGGGAGATCCTATTCCTATTTTGAAGATGAAATCTTCTCCACCCCGCGATTTGTATCCATCAATTCCATAGAGGCTAACCCCACGGGTAACACTAAGGATGGTGCAAATTAGGATGGATCGGGAGACGATGGTTCCGGTCAGGTTGTGACTCACAACGAACCACTAGGTGTGAACACCCGGAACTAGAGGGCCACTCTAAATATGGTCGCCCCTTTAGCTAACATTTCTCCGCTTACCCTACGATCTTCCAACAAGGATAAGAACAAGGGACAGGTTACCCTTAATCTGTCCCCTTCTCTCATCAAAAACAAGCCACTCACACTTGAAGAGAGGTTCACTCGATAGGAGGAGGAAATGAAATAATTGAGGTGGCTTAATGCTGAGCTACTCTAGAGGAACCATATTATTGAAAGTGCATCCCAATAGGAGTCACATCTTGCACTCCCAGTAAGTGCACCTCAAGGACCCAGGTTTACCCCGCCCAATGAGGCGCCTGGTCCATACAACTACCTGAACTTAGATTCTGGTTAATACCAAGACTTCCATCCACTTAGGAAGCAACCAGAGAAAGTACGCCCGAGCCCTCTGAGGGTGTCCTGAGCGGCATATACACCCTTGGTGCCGGCTGAGCCGGATCCTCAAGTGATTCCTTATGCTGCACCTGCCTATGACCGGGCCCAACAGGATGTAAACCTGGGTCTCACCAACACCATTGAGGCACTGATAGCTCGATTGGAAGCGATGTAAGGTTGATGCTTTCTGATACAGCCAGAACGGAAGCCATACCTGGATTGGGTGAGCAACACACCTCCTCCACCCAATTTTGGGAGCCATGTATTCCCTATCTTCAATGGATGAGGCGATCTGGATCAACATTTAATGCACTACACATCCTATTACGACCCTATTATGGGGACTCCAGAACAACAAGATGTAGTGAAACTCAGATGCTTCGTACGGACCTTGCAATGATCCGCCTTTGTCTGGTACATGAGTCTGCCAGCCCAGTCGATAAAAAGCTGGGAAGACCTTCGGCAGTAGTTCCTTTTTTACTTCAGCTCAACATTGCCTAAGACAACGGTCATCGACCTCATGAATGGAAAACAGAGGGAGAATGATAGGGTCTCGGATTTCATCACCAGATGGAAAGGTCTGACTTAATCTTTGAACAGGCCAATGCCTCAAGATGAGTTTCTTCCCATATGCATCAAAAATCATTGAGATGAGAATCGAACACCACTCATACTAGTCGAGTTCACCACTGGCTTCCGCCATCTCTCAGCCATTGCCCAGAGAATCGAGGAATCCCTTCAGCGGACCAATTTGAAGTCCTGAATAGCCTCACAGGTTCCTACAAAGAGAACAGTTAGAGCTGAAGCATCCACTGTCACGTTCAAGCCAGCCCCTGTGCCTGCTCCACCACTCAGACCTCCACCAAATCATCAAGGCCCCCTATACATCAGCAGCCGCATCCACCTAGGTGGGACAATTAGAGAGGATCGAAGAGGAACCAGTTTGAGGAACAAAGACATAAAGCATACTCGTTCTGAGAGGACCATGTCCGCAACTAATTCATCACCACCATGAATTGCAACTTGCTCCGCCTCCCTAAGCCAAGGAAACCCAAAAAAGTCGACCATGATGACAGACCAGAATATTGTCCCTACCATTGAATGTTGGGGCACAATATTTGGGGATGCTTCATTTTCAATGACATCCTGCACAGGATGGTAGACTCTAGGCAGGTCGAGCTGGGACCACCCCCGGCACAAGTGACGTATATTTCTACCACTGACTCTGACAAAGGGGAGGTGTGGCAGGAAGTCACCAGCAAAAAGGGGCAGAAATTTGATAACTGGATGACTTAAAAGACTATCAACCAAGCCCAGGGCATTCTCTGAGATCAACTACAGCAGCCACTGTTTGCACCAATAGCCCCTGATGCCACACAACCAACAATATCAGCTTCACAACCCTCATCGATCTGGTCATCTAGGCATAATAAAAAAGGGCGGAGACAAGCGCAAGAGTATCAGTCCGCGACGAGGCCAAAGTTAGCCCCGACGCTGTCAGATTTCTTGCCCTCAAACATAGAGCCATGGGCACCGACTCACCAAATGGCACCATCAGGGACAACCGAGCTGGTTGACATGTCAGAGGATGAAGAGACAATCTTTGGTTCCATCAATGTCATCCATCTAATGGAATATTTCCCTGACAAAGGGTACGGTTATGAACCCGAGTTCCTGACACAAGGGGTCGGGAGGAGGAATCGCAAAGGTAGGGGATATCAGGGAAGGCATAGTCATGGCTGGAACCAACCCTATTGTTGGACCTCGACCCAAACCTTCAATATCGCGGAAACTCGCGGAAGAGCTCTTCAACGGACTCAACAGGAGAACGAATATCCCCCCAACTCCACAAGCAGACACTATGCCCCCATCATTTTGTGATACCCATCAGAGGAAGAACAAGTGTCTAGCCGCCTAGTGCACACAAACAGACCGGTCGGGCCGAATCCCCAGAACATGGGGACACCGTCAACCTCTAGCCCCGCGGTCGGTCCCTCCTCATCACATACTCTATCTCCCAATCCGCCTTCTAGAACTATCCCACCAGCGGAGAAGTGTTTGCCTCTGAAGCAAAAATACGACATCTTCAAGCAGTTGGCATCAGTACCAGCCAAACTGTCAATCTTGGATGCCCTGAGTCTATCAACCGACCTCAGGGAGGCACTTATTGAATCCTTGCTCATCCCCCAAGAGTTTCAAGCCGAGGCAGCTGCCGCTGAGATTTACTGGACGGAGACTGGCTCGTCTGAAAGCAATGCAGTGATTTCCTTCACCGACCAGGAGGAAGATTCCATCATGCAAGGACACATAAAACCATTGTATGTGTCCGTCACACTGAATGATGTTGAGATCCATAAAGTATTTATTGAAAACGGCTCTGGGGTTAACCTCCTTCCCCTACGGACACTCCGTAAGCTGGGCCACGTTTGGGATGATTTAATACACTCACCCACAACTTTTTTGGGTTACGACAAGAGCGAGAACAAGCCAATGGGACAAATTAAGATAAAGACCCATTTTGGAGACCTCGTGGCCTACTCGAAATTCTTAGTGGTCCGACAGAACACAGCATTCAATACCCTGCTGGGAAGGCCGTGGCTCCATAAGAACATGGTCATTCGTTCATCCTAACCCAGTGTATTAAGTACTGTGTCAATGGGAAAAGCGGGACATTGCACGCAGACAAGGCCCCCTTCCAGCTCTCTGAGCCACACTACATTGACATCAGGTTTTAGGAGCAAAAGAGGAAGAAACCTTTGACTGATGATGTCGACTAGATCCCCGCTCCAAATGGTCTAGAAATGGTTCCTGATAACCCCCTCAGACAGCTTGGCAGAGACTACGTACTTCCCATCAACCATATCGGGAGTAGGGATTCAAGCCCGGACACACACTCAGTCGTCCTCATGAGTTCAGCCATAATGGATGGACGTAACAATGTAGAAATGACCACCATCCCACAATCTGGGGACGAATAATCGATCGGGGACGCCCACGATGCCTCGCCCTCAAACCCCCTAAAACCTATGTTAGAAACTCTCCCCCTATTGGATCAAGAAGACAAGGATTTGGGAGTAGAAGAGGATGAAGACCTCAGGGATGAACCTCCCGCATTTGAGGATGGTATCTCCACCTCGGTGGACGAGCTCAGGGAAATAAACCTGGGTATCGAGGAAGATCTGAGGCCTACTCTAATTAGTGCAGCCATGTCCCCCGAGGAGCACGAGGTATATACATATTTTCGGAAGCAACAACTAGATGTCTTTTCCTAGAATTACACAGAAATGCTGGGACTCGATCCCGAAGTGGCGACGCATCACATGGGTCTTCTAGAAGACCACCAGGGCTATAAATAGGCTGCTAGGAGGACAAATACCTCACATGCTGCAAAAATAGAGGCTGAAGTTGATAAGTTCATTAAACCAGGCTTCATTCGGGAGGTCCAGTACCCTATCTGGTTGGCCAACATCATCCCTGTCAAGAAAAAGAATGGGAAAACCTGCGTCTGCATCGATTTTAGAGAGCTCAATCGGCATCTCCTAAAAGATGACTTCACGGTCCTGATCACCGAGTTATTAATCGATGCAACGGCCGGGTATGAGGCTCTATCCTTCAAGGACGTCTATTCTGGGAATAATCAAATCAGGATTGCCCGAGAAGACAAGGAAGCCACTGCCTTCAGGGCCCCTCAAGGAATATTCTTTTATAGGGTCATGCCCTTTGGTCTCAAGAATTCCAGGACCACATATCAACGCGCCATGCATCGTATCATTAAGCCATTCCTTGGGAAATTCATCGAATGTTATGTAGATGACTTGGTGGTCAAATCAATACAGTGCTTAGATAACCTATCAGACCTTGAGACCATCTTCAACGAACTTCGACAACATATCCTGAAGATGACCCCCTTGAAATGCGCCTTTGTGGTTACCTCAGGGAAATTCCTTGGCTTCATCATATGCCATCATGTCATCGAAGTCAACCCGGAAAAGAAAAAGGCTATCCTTGGACTTCCACCTCCCCACAATCTCACCGAATTGAGGGGATTCCAAGGACACCATGCCTATATCAGGTGATTCATAGCCAACCTGGCAGGAAATTTTTTTCCCTTTACCAAGTTAATGAAGAAGGGAGTCACGTACCAATTGACAGATGACTACCAAGAGGCGTTTGATAGCCTAAAGAGGTACCTCTTAATCCCACCGGTGCTCATTCCCCCGGTCGAAGGATGACCTCTCATTTAATACTTGATGGCCCTAGAGCGGTCACTAGGAGCCTTCCTCGTGCAAAAGAATGACACCGGCAGTGAAAACAGTCTCTATTACCTTAGCCAAACAATGATTGATTTTGAGACTCGATACTCAAACATCGAGAAGAGCTGTTTGGCCTTGGTCTTCATAGTTCAAAAGTTGTGACATTATTCGCAGCATCATGAAGTCCATTTGGTCTCACGTAATAACCAGCTAAAGTACATCCTCAACTGCCCGATGTTGACTGGGCGACTATCTCGATGGGAAGTCATCCTGCAACAATTTGACATTCGGTTTGTGCCTTAGAAATCCATCAAGGGCTAGGCATTAGTAGAATTTCTGGCAGATCACCCCTCAACAGGGACTACTGCACCGGACAATGAGCTACCAGATGAAGAAATCTTCGCGGTTCAAGAAGAGCTCCCAACATAGGAAATGTACTTTGACGGCGCGTCCCGAAGCACAACCGGGAAGAGGATGGAAGACCCCAAATTTAATAAGGTGGGCTTGGGGATAATACTCATATCCTCATAAAAATCAGTCTTTCCATATTTTTTCCTCCTGTTAGAGGGATGTATGAATAATGAAGCGGAATATCATGCCCTCATTTCAGGCCTAGAACTCGCACTCCAGGCACAGGTACAACACCTTAAGGTAAAAGGTTACTCGGAACTGGTCATTAAGCAAGTAAATGGTGACTATGCTATTAAAAAGAAGGAGATGATTCCCCTGTTTTGACCATGTACGAGGGTTAATGGCGGAATTTTACACAGAACCAACATTGACCTATATTCCCTGGTCTCAGAATGCCCAGGATGACGCATTAACCAATGTGGCCACAACCCTAGCCGACCCAGACTGGGATAAAACATTAATCAGTATTGCTCACCACCGAATGGTCTTGCCTTTTGTCTAGACCAAGACCGAAGAGATCCACGAAGTCAGTACTATCCCTGATCCATATGCTTCTGCCACCGGATGAATGACCTCCATTACAAACTACCTTCAACGGGGAGAAATTCCATCAGATAGGGCTGAACGAGAGCAAATATAGAGAAGGGAAATCAAATTTGTCCTATATGGTGGCACAGGTCAGCAAGAGGTCCTCTACAAACGAGGCCTCAACAGAATCCTCCTCAGATTCATTGATGGGGAAGAAACCACCACCGTCATGACCGAAGTGCATGCCGGAGTGTGTGGAGCACATCATCCTGGTTCCAAGCTTTCCCATCAGGTTCGGAGGCTTGGGTATTATTGGCACACATTGGCACGAGATTGCAAGCGCTTTACCACAAAATTCCACTCGTGCCAGATTCAGGCCAACTTCATACACCAACCCCCAGAGTTACTTCATCAGTACAAGTACTCCTAGCCATTTGCCATCTGGGGAATGGATGTCATGGGACCATATCCTCCCACCACAGCCAAACAACTGAAGTATATCCTCACAGCAACCGACTTCTTTTCCAATTGGGCAGAATCTCTACCCCTTAAGGATGTCGGGGAAAGAAATATTGTCATCTTTGTGAAAACCAATATCATCACCAGATTTGGTGTCCCTCATACCATACTGATAGATAACGACACCAACTTCTGCTCTGCTGAGTTGGAGAAACAATACCAAGAATATAGTATCAAGGCTAACCAATCATCCTGCTACCATGCAGCGGACAATGGGCAGATAGAGGCTTTCAACAAGACCATGTCCTACATTCTCCATAAAATGGTGGACAAAGAGAAGAAGTCAAGGCCGGATAAACTCATCCATGAATTGTGGGCTTATCGAACCACAATCTGCACTGCTACTTGGGCTACCCCGTACTCATTAGTATACGGAACTGAAGCGGTCCTACCCATTGAGCTCTAATTACCCTCGCTCTAAGTTTCCCTTTGTGGTCAATTAACCAACAATGAGAAATCATAAAAGTGGCTATGTGAATTGGAATAGCTAGACGAGAAGCGGCTGCACACATTGCACCATCTGGAAGTATACCAGAACCGGATTACACGAGCCTTCAATAAAAAGGTTCGTCTTCGGTCTTTCTTGGAAGGAGAATTGGTGTTGGTCCTCCGGACCCCAATGATACATGGAAGGAAACCCCCAAATCTGGAGCCCAAGTGGGAGGGACCATTTGTTATACACAAGGTCTACTCCAATGGAGCATATAACCTGATCTCCATGGATGGGAAATTCACCACCGCTCCTACAAATGCGAGATTCCTAAATAAGTATTTCACATTGAATCCAAAAGTATTCCTCGTCCTTACCGCACGAAGATAAATTGCATGGATAAGGATAGAAAAAAAATCGCCCGAGATGCAGGATGTTAAACTGCCAAGCACCAAAAGGTCCAAACTCTATGATCTTAAACTGAGAGTATTTTATCCTCACTACACGACGTTAAACTGCACGGACAAGAAGTTTTAAAAATGTACCCTTCCCACGTTTATGGACCAGACCTTCATGGGGTGTAATTCTTTCATAGAACTACATGAGTCTTGATTCCTGCCCTCGCAGGATACGTAGTGATGCCTCGTTTCCCCATCCTGGCCCAGCCACTCCCGAATAAAAGTTAAAAATGCCCCCTCTCAAAGTATGGGCATGCCGAGATGTTCAAGCCCAGTTACATTATAATGAAGAGAGGCCTTTGCAAATACGTTTTTACCGCATGACGTTAAACTGCATGGAACATCTTGGCCACTTGGCATAAAACTGCAAAGACCAAGCATTAACCATCCCGAGAAATGCCTTCAACTACAAGAATTTTCACTGGTTTAAAAATTCCCCCCCGTCCTCGCTGCATAACGTAAAACTGCACAACATCCTTTAAAAATGCTCCCCGTATTTACCACATGATGTTAAACATCACAGAAGCCATCTTACCACATGACGTTAAAATGCACGGTCAAACCCGTTATGGGTTCATTAAGGAACATAAGCTTTTCTCTGTCCCTCAGTGCACGGGTTAGACCTGGACGAACAACTATCTCACACCAGCGTGATAAGGAATGACTTCGCCCATTCTCAGGATATTTATCCTAGATGATCCACTCGTATCCGGGCACCCTCTTCTCATAAACCATACTCCATACTCATAAAAAGCCGAACTCTCAAAATCCACTCCTGGTGGTCCCGAATCTCAACTTCCCTGATGTTGTTCCACTATCAAGAGAATAAAATCATTGACCTAAGGACACCTTTCCATAACTATGCGTACCATTCCCTCAGCGGCTCTGCATATTGATAGCTCCGGGACCGTCTACCAAAGGCAATATTTCCTCAGGCAATGCTTCTCTTCGTACGCCTCTTGGCCCCTGAGCCCCCATCTTCATCCCGGGATTCGGAAACCCTCTGAGATACAGTTTACCAGCCTCTTTCTAAACCCTTCCTGAATATGGTGGAACGTATCTGACGATATTATCGAGGACCAGGAGAAGACGTTCCATTCTAGATAATGTCCCTGCTGCATGACTTTAAACTACACCAAGCTCCAACTGTCCTTTATGCTAGATAAATTCATAAGACAGGAACCTTACTTCCACACTCCTGATTGATACAGATGTTCTCAAAACCTTTCAGACGTCACATACCCTATCCAACTCACCCCCGGTGGTTTTCATAATTCTCCAAGCCACCCGTGGTGGTTTCCATATGCCGGACTTCCATGAATTCTATAGGCCATCAGAAATGGAGAGTCATTGACTTAAGGAAACCTCTGAACGACTATGCATACCATGCCCCCAGAGGATCTACATATTGATCACCCTTGTCTTGTCTACCAAAGGCAAGATTTCCTTAGGTGATTCTCTTCCCACCTCTACACACCGATATGGCTCCCATGCCTTAAGACATTCCCTGCATGTTATTCAAATCTAAACGTACTCCCCCACATGCGTCTGAAGGGTATCAAGACATATTTTGATCAACCAAACCTCATTGGGGACCTCACCCCACCATATATGTTCAAATCTATTCGACCTAAAACATCAGTAATGATAGTCTTGATGGCGGGACTTTAAACCGCTCACAAAAAGAGGCACAAAGCCTGTTAGGCCGAAAAACCAAGAAGGGATACCTAAGAAAAATTTGGGTCATACTCGCTGGTTCCACACTAAATGGGCCAAGGAAAAAGTAGGGTATTAAAAGAAAAGACAAAAAGTTTGTGGGGTTTTTTCTACAAAACCCTAGAAATAGTCAAACTATGCTCATTGGATCCCATGATCCAGGAAAAAGTTAGAGTTTGTTTTCCTAAGTTATGATTAATTCTGATTCAGTGAGTTGTTATTTATGCAATAATTGTTCCAGTGACAATAAAATTTTGCAGGCAAAAAAATATTGACATAAATTGTATTCCATTTAAAAAAGGGGTGGGAGGATGTCCACAAGCTGGGGTCTCTCCCTCACAAAAAAATTAAGAGGGGTAAGCAAAACAGAGAGTACAAGAATGGAACTGATATTCATAAAGGAGCTTGGCTCGCTCTCTCCACCAGATCGACAACCGTGCATCGAAGGTTGTTGCACGTCTTCTCCAGCACGACCTTCTCTCTGGCCTCAACCTCGACCACCGAATGAGTGTGACCCAATGTTTTCTGGAGTTCGTTGATCCCTTTCCTGGTGGCTTAAAGGTTACCAGTCGGAGCTAATAATTGGTCCCTTAGTATCCCTACCCGTACTTCACATTCATGAAACTCGGAGGATAGGACAGATGCCTGATCTCGAGAGCTCACCTCCTGCGCTATCAGCTGATGGAGCTTCATCATGGCTTCCTCCATGGCTTAGGTCCCGCAATGAGAGGTAGAAAGGTGATAATGTTTGCGTCAACAGTGGAAACTTCCACATGGGCCATGAAAACCTATCAAGAGAGAGAGTGGAACTATCGATAGTCAAAACCACCTGACCCCAAACCTAGGAAGAGTTGTGTGAGAGCTTCAGTTTTAGTTTACATCTCAGATAGAGGATATTCGACAACAATATCACAAATCCAGGGCCAGGTCCACCTACGCACTGCTCGGTGGTCCTCCATGACACGAGGATCATTGGTATCCTTGCTAGGTAGCACAGGATCAAAATCTGGCATTGCGATCAGCAGAGATATGTTCACACCAGAAGATGGTTCCAAAGCTGGAAGGTCTGAAGCTTATAACTATGGTTCGGGCTTGGGAATCAAGTTGCTGAGTCCGGTATCGGTTGAAAAAACTTCAGGAATTGTCTCGTCAGGAACCGAAGCCATAGGGTCATCCTCATCCACGTCCAAGATGGTTGGGTTCATCTGAACTTCAGCCGTAGAGGGGCAGAGAGAGGGAAATCACCTGAGTCACTTTGACCGACGAGCCATCAATCTGTCCTCCCTCAGAACCGATGAGGAGGGTGTGGTAGGCGTAGCCGCCATGATGACTTTTGATTTGGGAACCTTCCGTACAACCATCCCCATTATTCCATCATGATAATATTTTACCCAAATTCTTGTGTACCCCAAGGATAGGCTGGCGGCCACTCCTATGCTAAGAAATAGAATGCTTGTGTCAGATCCCTCCTGCATCAGCATCAACGACCATTGTCGGAGAGTGGTTGGGTTCAGTCCTCGAGCCCGAGGAGGGGGAAGGGAAACATGGAGTTGTATAAACCCAAAATGACGGGAAAATGATGGGGGATATTCAACTTGCATAAAGAAACCCCATCAATCTGTGCGAAAAGAAACCCATCCTGCAGTGAAACCATGAAAGAACACTCCTCCAAGCTCCCCGTGCGGTTGTCAACCACGATTCCAGAAGGTGTTGGGTAGGGAGTGAAAGCAAACTAGGAGAAGTCACTTAGAAGCTCGATGATTTCTTTAGAATTGAAAGACTTCAAACAAACCCCAGCTAAATAAGGTAGGGTAAGCCGAAAGGTATGAAGCGGGATGACTGTGTTATGAAAATAATCATAACAGTGGAAATGATTCACTATCCAGCCGTATAATAATTGAAATGGCCCACTCAGATGGTAGGGTGGCCCGCCCTCCTGCATGTGCCTCAGTCATTCGTAAATATGAGCCAAAGTGGGAACTACCATGTTCACTGGGTGGCCCTATACCAGCTCAACTGCCATCATCATGGTGCAAGCTCTGACGCCCGGGTTGATATCCCGAGAAGGATATATCCACCCTCTCAAAAACATATCAAATAGACCTGCTAGCCTGAGCACAGGCGGCACACTGGGGCGCACCTTGTATCCCCATGAGAGTTAGTCGCCCGCTTCCAGAACAGCCCAGTAAGAGCCTGGGATCGTTCGTGACAGTTGAGAAACATGGGTCCGTGGGTGCATGATCTTTGGAATAGGACCAATGGTTTTCAAAAATAACCATATCCAGGTGTTATAGGGAATAAAAGATCGGGCATGCAAGGCATGGCCCAGTGACCGCTCCGCCATAACCAGCATATCCCTCGCCAATGAAGGCACTTGTTCGACGTCGTCCCGCGCGCCAGGAGTGGGCAAAAACTCATCATACATCTCACCGATAATCGGGATCCCTCCCAATTGATATATGTCCTACAGACTACTGCCAACTTCACCATGGGAAAGGTGGAAAGTATTAGTTCTTTAACACCAGTGACTGAGCAGGTCAGGTAGGATCGGAGATAGTGGATAAACAACAAATTGGGAAGGCCACACTACGGAGTACAAATTGACTGCTTCCAGTGACTCGGGATATTCCATACAATGATGACTGACCCAGAAGGCTCAAGCCCAGTCATTTGAGAAAAACCCTCCAGACTGAAGATCCCACATAGGAATCCACCCTGCATCAGGATCCACTTGAGCAAGGTTTATAATAGAGGGTTAATTCTTGAAGATAGCTTCTTGGGAGAAGTCTTGAGCGCACTGATCACTTTGGGTCCAAATAGAACCTCTCAGAATGAAAGTGTCTTTAGGATCAGAATCAGAGGTTATCTCCCCCACTGTGGTAAGGTTCGCCTAAATACACTTTGGCAGCACTGCCAAGCAAAGATACAGAGGACCTGAGAAAGTAGGGCGGATAGGGACGTTGTATTGAAGACCGAACCCATATGCAGAAAGGATGTTGGAAAAGGGGTACTCCTGCTATGACTCGGATAGCCGATCGGTAAGAAAGGAACACTGTGGGGAGTGGCAGATTCCATCCTTAACAGAACTGGCCACATCCTTCAGGCGTTGATCTCCAATCGGGAGAGGCTCAGCGGCAGGTCTGGGTGCGGGGCGAGGGGGAACCATGTTTTCTCCCTACATTATAGAAACCAATGCTTAGTCCTGAATAGTCAAATATGGACAAAAATACCAAGCATATGGAAAATTCCTCTGGCAGTCCTCAGAAGGGGGTTCGTGATGAGTGTATCCCGCGAACTGACCCTATGCGGAAGAGGTCAGTGATACCCTGGACTGCGGAGTGTTGGACAGAAAACCGCGAACCAGGTTGCTCCACGGAATCTTAATCACGGATTTAAAAAATTATATTTGGAATACTTAAGAAATTTTCAATGTTGGGAAGATTTCAGTCCACAGACCATCAAAAACGCGGAGCAAGTTCCTACACGGCCCGTCGGGACTTACTTTTTAATTAATTAAAAGTGTTGGTTCGCAGTTGGAAGATTGGTCTGCGGATGAAGGCGAACGTGAAGGAGAGTTGGTTCACGGAAATTGGCAGCTGGTTCACGGACGAGGCGTTTCATGAAGGAATGAGCACACAGAGACAAAAAGCGAAATGGATCTGGTTTCACAAGGAATCTGGTAAAAGACAAAGGAAGGGCCCCCCGTATTTATAGGCATGGTACCCTACTGGGTCCACCTCTCTACCTCAAATCATCCATGTTTCAGGACCACTCTACATCGGAATGGCCTCATATTCATTCCGATAGGACCCCATTCTGATGGGGGGCATTTGTAGGGTCTTGAAAAATCCGAAAAGGTGATTCTACCCAATTCCCCCAAAGAATTGGTGGAAAGTATGGAATGTATGGATAAAACTCAAAGGATGCAAAAGCTGAACCGGTCCGCATACTGGTCCCATGAAAATGCAACACGAATGGTTCCATGATGCACCCCCTCCACGGACCCACGTCGTTCACAAAACAGAGGCAGAGATCCTCCACGGGCACGAAGCAAGATAGGCGTCGAACCAGTCCACCGTCACGAACCGCCCCTGACGCGAATTGTGTCGACTGGCCCAAACCGCATCCCCTATCGTTTGGGGAGTGGAGGAGGAACCCTGCATTGTCGCGAAGCACTCCCCGTGCTCGTTTGGTTCATGGGGGAGGTGCATTAAATTCCCACCACGAGTTGCGGATTGACCAAGTCATCCGTAAACCGGATTTTCGGTCATGGGCCTCTGCAAAAGGTGCCGCATGAAAACAAATCCATATCTTTCTCCCCTCTATAAAAGGAGACCGAGGGGGAAGAGAAAGGGTATTCAGAGAGATCGACTAGATTTGGGTGGAAGGATTTTGAAGGAAGGAGCTTAGGATTTCGCAAACCGCATAGTTCCAGTCCGCAAACCAGAATAGGTATGAAGTTGGAAGCCAACTAATGAGGAACTGAAAACATATAATAACTTGGTGAACCGCAAACTTAAAATGAAAAATAAACTAAGACCACGAACCATGGCCCCTCCGTGGATGCACTTCTTGCAGACCAAAGAGTTTATTCCTCTTTTCCGATCCATCGCACCGCGTAGCACCCTCCTACGTGGGTGAATCCCCGACCGATGAACCACCGAACGACACTGACCTCGGTCACCGCTGCTCGCATGGATCCCTCCGCGAACCACCCTAGTACGCGGGAAAACCTGAAACCGCGACCACCCTAGTTCGCGGGATGCCTTCCAGTATGTGAGCCACCCTGGTTCGCGGGATGCCTACCAGTCTGCGAGCCACCATGGTTCACAGGATGCCTGCCAGTCCACAAGCTACCCTGGTTTGCAGGATGCCCATCAGTCCGTGGACCACCCTAGTTCACGGATGTCATCTCCAACCACGTAGCACCTCCCTATGTGAAGGGCTCCACTACTCATACAGGTGTGTGGCCCACCAGGTCCTTCGGAGTTCCCATTCCTCGAGCCAAATATTTTCCTACCGATCCCGCCTGATACTCCGCGGCTCCCTCATTGGCTGATTCATCGGTCCTAAGCTGAGGCCTCTACCAGAGCCACCAGACCCATGTGATGTAACCTTCAGGCACATCAGTGCGCTGTTTTAAGTTCACATACCCACGGTAAGCAGGGGAGAATGGGTTTACCCGACCCTTGAGTGGATTTCCGAAGCATTCCAGGGTTCAAATTCCAATGGTAATGTGGAGTCTGAGCTCAGGAGTCCCCTTTCTGTCCCTCCACTTGTTGGGGCTGGGGAACTTCTCCCATCTTCTGGGGGAAGTAAAATACCCATCAGAAGGAAGACCTCAGACATTTCCGTACCTCCCCCCAATGCTAAGAAACAAGAGGGGAGATGGGTACAAGATCACCCCTTTCCCTCTCCCGCTGTGCTTTGTTGCCCTGGAAATCCACCTCGGAGTAAGCCCCGACCCTATGGGACACCTCTATGGGTAAGCCCTACTCCACTTCTTACGGACGCACCTTTCATGAAGTGATGGTCAGGTCCCTACTGCCACTTGATTCTCACATCGAGCATGACTCACGTGGGCTTAGAGTAATCATCGACCATGACATCCTCTACTGGGCTGCCTTAGAGTGTAAGCCCCACAATTTTCAGAACTATGTGGACTTTGATCCCTTTCTCCTAGGTAGGATACATCAAAAGCCTCCCCAAGGATCAAGCCCATAAATTGGTCATCCCGACCCCCTTTACAACAGTTTACCCGCACCTTGGGCTGCCTCAGAGCGTAATCCCCACTCATCCAAACTACATGGAAATTGATCCATGTCTCCTAGGCAGGGTACGTAGGAAGCCTCCTTGAGGTTCAAGCCCAACAACTGGTCTATCCGACTATCATCACGACAGTTCACCGCACCACTCCAAGCTCCGCCTCAATGAGTCCAGACTCCTCAGGGTTATTAATCCAACGAGGGATGGTAAAACTCAGGCATAAATGATTCCAAACCCCTGCGTCCAGCTGACCATTGCCAACCAACAGTAATTCATGGATACTATGCTTGGGTATAAACCAAATATTCACGAACATATGAACATGTATTAAATCTATAAGAGAGTCCCGAAACAGGCAATAATTCCCCCCAAAAGGGTGCGATGAGCCCAACTTCCCATCATCCCAAACAATGTGAGTTCTTAAGCATTGCTGGTCAAACCACCCAGCGAACACCTGCCTTTGGAAAGTAGGTCCACATATTACTGGATATGGAACCGTTGGGCTTTTCAAGGCGGAAAATGGCACACCCGGTATGAGTGATTAATTAGAACCCAACCTTCTCTAATCAACCGCTGGGTAACGCAAATTTCTTCCCCACGACTGGGTGAAGTACAGAAGTGCATGGGGGATTCCTTTAGATGGGTATTTACTACCCCCCTAAGAGGGGAGAATCACCCCAGCCCCAATAAGTGGAGGGGCAGAAAGGGGACTCATGGGCTCAGACTCCACATTACTGTGGGAATGTGAACCCCGGAATGCTACGGAAATCCGCTCAGGGGTCGGGAAAACCACTTTGACCCTACTTACCATGGGTATGTGAACTCAAAACGGTGCGCCGATGCGCCTGAAGGTTACATCACACGGGTCTGGTGGCTCTAGTGTAGGCCTTAGCTCAGGGCCGATGAATGGGCCAATGAGGGAGCTGCGAAGGATCATGCCGGACTGGGAGGATTTTACCCGGCTTGGGGGATGGGAACTCCGAAGGATCTCATGGGCCACACACATGTATGAGTGGTGGCGCCCTTCGCGTAGGGAGGTGCTATACAGTTGGAGAGGCCGTCCACAAACTAGGGTGGTCAGCGGAGTAATGGGAGGTTCGTGGGATGGAGGGAATCCCGCGAACGAGGGTGGTTCGTGGCTTTGGGTTCGACCCGCATACCAGGGTGGTATGAAGAGGGATCCATGCGAGCATGGGGGTCGAAGGTGGCGCCGGTCGGGGGTTCGTCAGTTGGGGCTTCGCTCGCATAGGAGGGTGCTACACTGTGCGACAGATCGGAAAAGAGGCGTAAACTCCCTGGTCCGTGGGGAGTGCATCCAAAGAGGGGCCATGGTTCACAGTCTTAGTTTCTTTGTTATTTTAAGTTTGTAGTTCACCAAGTTATTATGCATTTTTGGTTCCTTGTTAGTTCTCTTTCGGCTTCAAACCTGTTCTGGTTTGCATACTTGAACTTCGCGGTTTGCGAAATCCTACGCTCCTTCCTTCGAAATACTTCCAACTGAATCTAGTCAATCTCTCAGAGTCCTCTTTTTCATCCCCCTTGGTCTCCTTTTATAGAGTGGGGAAAGAGATGTATCTGTGGTCATGCAGCACCTTTTGTGGATACCCATGAGCGAAAACCCGGTTTACGAATGACTCGGTCAATCCGCAACTCGCGGTGGGCATTGAACGCACCCCCCCACGAACCAAATGAGTTCAGGGAGTGCTTCGCGGCCATGCAGGGTTCCGACTCCATTCCGCGAACGACAGCAGATGCGGCTTGGGCCGGTCGACGCTGTCCGTGGCTGGGGCGGTTCGAGACGGTGGACCGGTTTGGTGCCTGTCCTGCTTCGTGCCCGCAGAGGATCTCCACCTCCATTCCGCGAATCACGGTGAACCGTAGAGTAAATTACTACGCGGTCCTTCGTGACATACTTTTTAATTAATTAAAAGTGTTGTTTTGCGGTTGGGAGATTGGCCCATGGATGAAGGCGACCGTGAAGGAGGAATGGTTCACGGAAAGTGGCCGCTGGTTCGCGGACGAGGCGTTTCGCGAAGGAATGAGCACGTGGAGGCAAAAAGTGAGAGGTCTTTGGTTTCAAAAAGAAACTGGTAAAAGAAAAAGGAAGGGCCCCTCGTATTTATAGTCATGGTCCCCTACCAGTTCCACCCTCTATCGCAAACCATCCAAGTTTCATGACCACTCTGAATCAGAATGACCTCCTCTTTGTTCCGATCAGACCCAATTCCGATGGGGGGCATTTGTAGGGTCCTGAAAAATCCGTAAAGGAGATTCTACCCAATTCCCCCCTAGAGAATTGGGGGAAAGTATGGGGAAAATTAAAAGGAAGGCACAAGTTGAACTTGTCCACAGATCAGTCCTATGAAAACGCTAGACGGCCGGTTCCGCAAAGCACCCCCTCCGCAGATCGCTGTCGTTCTCAGAATGGAGGCAGAGATCCTCCGCGGGCACGAAGCAGGACAAGCACCAAACCGGTCCACCATCATGAACCGCCCCAGCTGCGGACCGCGTTGACCTACCCAAGCTGCATCCGCTGTTGTTTGATGAATGGAGGCGGAACCCTGTGTTGCCGCAAAGCACTCCCTGAACTCGTTTGGTTCGCGGGGGGTGCCTTCAATGCCCGCCGCGAGTTGCGGATTGACCGAGTCATCTGTAAACCGGGTTTTGGCTCACGGGCCTTTGCAAAAGGTGCCACATGAACACAGTTACATCTCTTTCCCCACTCTATAAATGGAGACCAAGGGGGAGGAAAAAGAGGATTCAGAGAGATCGACCAGATTTGGGTGGAAGGATTTCGAAGGAAGGAGCTTAGGATTTCGCAAACCGCGAAGTTCCAGTCCGCAAACCAGAACAAGTATGAAGCTGGAAGTGAACTAATAAGGAAATGAAAACTCATAATAACATGGTGAAACGTGAACTTAAAATAACAAAGAAACTATGAACGTGAACCATAGCCCCTCCGCGGATGCACTTCCCATGGACCAGGGAGTTTATGCCTCTTTTCTGATCCGTCGCACCGTGTAGCACCCTCCTACACGGGGGAAGCCCTGACCGATGAACCCCCGATCGGCGCTGCCCTCGGACGCTGCTGCTCGCATGGATCCCTCCACATACCACCCTGGTACGTGGGCCGAACACGAATCCGCGAACCACCCGGGTTCACGGGATGCCCGCCAGCCTGTGGACCACCCTAGTTCATGGGGTTCCCATCAGTCCGCGGACCACCCTGGTTCGCGGATGACCTCCCCAGCCGCATAGGACCTCCCTACGCGAAGGGAGCCACCAATCATACACGTGTGTGTCCTACAAGATCCTTCGAAGTTCCCATCCCTCGAGCCAGGTAAAATCCTCACAGTCCGGCCTGATCTTCCCCAGCTCCCTCATTGTCCCATTCATCGGCCCTGAGCTGAGGACTCCCCCAGAGCCACCAGACCCTTGTGATGTAACCTTCAGGCGCAGCAGCGCGCTTTTTTGAGTTCACATACCCACGGTAAGCAGGGGCAAAGGGGTAGCCCCGACCGCTGAGCGGATTTCCGAAGCATTTCTGGGTTCACATTCCCACGGTAATATGGAGTCTGAGCTCGGGAGTCCCTTTTCTGCCCCTCCACATGTTGGGGCTGGCGCACTTCTCCCCTCTTAGGGGGGGGGGGGTAGTAAAATACTCATCCGAAGGAATCCCCCATGCACTTCCGTACTTCCCCCAGAAACAAGAAAGGAGACGGGCACAAGGATACCCTTTCCCTCCCCCACTGCGCTTTGTCGCCCTGGGCATCCACCTTGGAGTAAGCCTCAACCTTATGGGCCGCTCCATGAGTAAGAACCATTTCACTTCTCATGAACGCACCTTTCACGACATGATCTTCTAGTCCCTGCTGCCTCTTGTTTCTCACACCGAGCATGACTCACGTGTGCTTAGAGTAAGCATCGACCATGACATCCTGCCCGGGGCCTCCTCAGAGTGTAAGCCCCAATCCATTACTCTTGGCTACCTTAGAGCGTATGCCACACTCTCATGCATACTGCGAGGACTTTGATTCCCCACCATGGGGATACATAGGAATCCACCAAGAGGTTCAAGCCTGATCACCATCGGACCCCCGGGTCCACCTTCATGTCGGTTTTCAGAAACCCCAATTCGAACTACGAGGAATTTGATCCTTGTCTCCTAGGCAGGGTACGTAGGAAGCCTCCCTAAGGTTCAAGCCCAACAACTGGTCGATCCAACTATCTTCATGTCGGTTCACCGCACCACTCCTAGTGCTGCCTCAATGAGTCCAGACTCCTCGGGGTCATTAATCCAATGAGGGATGGTAAACATCGGGCATAAATGATTTTGAACCCCTGCGTCTATCTGACCGTTTCCAACCAAGAGAAATCTGGGGATACTATGCTTGGGTATAAACCAAAGATTCACGAACATATGAACACGTCTTAAATCTATAAGAGAGTCACAAAACAAAAAATAATCCCCCCCCAAAAGGGTGCAATGAGCCCGAATTCCCATCCTCTCGACTAATGTGAGTTCTTAAGCGTCACTGGTCAAACCACCCAGCGAACGCCTGCCTTTGGAAAGTAGGTCCACTTATTACTAGATATGGAACCGTTGGTCGTTTCGAGGCGGAAAATGGTGCAGCCGGTATGAGTGATTGAGCAGAACCCAACCTTCTCCAATCAACCATCGGGTAGCACGCGTTTCTTCCCAACGACCCTATCGTGCGCCACGAGACACCCTTTAAACCTAGATTTTTTTTAAAAAAGTCTAACAGACCTTAAAAGTCTAAAAAGCTCAAAAAACCTGAAATACTCAAAAACCCAAAAAACCCCTAAAAACTTAAAAAACCCAAAAAGACCCCTCAAAATCCCTAAAAACCCTCTAAATATGTAAAATTCTAAAAAATACCTAAAATGTTAGAACTAATAAAAACCCTAAAAACCTTAAGAGAACCATAAAACACTTAAAAACCTAAAAATGTTTAAAACACTAAAACCCTAAAAATCATAAAACCCCTAAAACCCATAAAAACTCCTAAACCCCACAAAACTCTAAAAAACTACTAAAATCTATTAAAACCGTTTAAAACTCTAAAATATTTTTAAAATCTGAAAAACCATAAAACCCTAAAAAACTAAAAAAAACCTAAAACCCCAAACAAACCATAAAAACCCTAGAAACCCTAAAAAACCTTAAAAATCCTAAAAATCCTAAAAATCACTAAAACTACAAAAAACTATAAAAATCCTAAAATTCAATAAAAATCTCTAAAACATAAAAACCCTAAAAACTGTGAAAACTCCTAAAAAAACTGTAAAATCCTAAAACACAAAAAATCCCTAAAAAACCTAAAAATGCTAAATACCCAAATAAAATCCCAAAACCCAAAAAATCCCTAAAACCATAAAAAAATTAAAATCCTAAATAATAACTAAAAATCCATAAAAATATTAAGAAACCTTAAAACTCTGAAATCCCTAAGAAAACCTTAAAAACCAAAATATATTTAACACCATTAAAAACCTAAAAGGTTCTAAAAACCCAAAAATAACCTAATAACCCATAAAACCCACAAAACCCCTAAAAACCATAAAAACCCAAAAAACCTGAAAACAATTAAAAACACAAAAACTCCTTTAAAATAATAAAATTTAAAAAACTATAGAAAAACTTGAAAACCCTAATAACTCAAAAAAACCTTAAAACCCAAAAAACCCTAAGACCCAAAAAACCCCAATACCCATAAAGGACCCTAAAACCGATTAAAATCCCTAAACAACCTAAAAATCATAAAATTAATAAAAAATCCCAAAATGTGCCAAAAACATCTAAAAATCCTAAAACCCCTAAGAAAACCTTAAAAAACTAAAAAAATTAAACCCCTTAAACCTAAAAAACTCTAAACCCCGTAAAACCCTAAAAACCATAAAACTCCTGAAAAACTTAAAACACTCTTAAAATGCATAAAAATACTTAAAACCCAGGAAAAAAAGTAAATAAACCACAAACAACTAAATAACTTAAAAAATATAAAAAACCTTAAAAACCCTAAAAAGCTAAAAAACCAAAACCCCCGAAAAACAATAAAAAACCCCCACAAAAATAAAAACCCCCAAACACCCTCAAAATCTCCAAAAACCCTAATAAACCATAAATATCCCTAAAAACCCTAAAAATACTAAAAAACATAAAAAACCCTAAAAACCCTAAGAATACAATAAAAACATAGAACACTCACGACCCTTAAAACCCCCAAAAAAACCTAAAAAAGCTAAAAACCCAAGAAAACCCAAAAAACACTAAAAAACCTAAAAACCTAAAAACCATTAAACCCATAAAAATATTAAAAGCAATAAAACCCCATAAAAACATTAAATCCACTAAAAAAATCTAAAAAGACTTTAAACCCCTAAAAATGTTAAAAATAACTATAAAAACCATAAAACCCTAAAAAACTAAAAAATATCTCTAAACCCCCAAAAAACCATAAAAACCCAAAAAACCAAAAAAAACCTAAAATCCCTCAAAAACTATAAAAACCCAAAAAACCCATAAAAATACTTAAAAAACATAAGATTCCCTAAAAACATAACAAACCCTAAAACCCCTACAAACCCCTACAAACCCCTATAAAAACCATAAAATCCTAAAAGAACATAAAACACCTAAGAAAATAAAAAAATGCTAAGAACACTAAAACTCAAGAAAACAAAAAACCCTTAAATCCCCTAAAAATAGTAAAAACTATAACAATACACCCCTCAATCCATAAAAATGTAAAAAACCATAAAAACCACAAAAAAACCCTAATAGATACTTAAAAACCAAAAAAACACTTAAATCCCTTAAAAACCTAAAAAACGCTAAAACCCATAAAAGACCCTAAAACCCCTAAAAATCCTAAAAATCATAAAAACCACTAACAACCATGAAGAACCCTAAAAACCCATAAAACCCCTAAAAAACACTAAAACCAATAAAAACCTGTTAAACAAAAAAATTCGAAAATATAAAAAAAACATAAAAACCCAAAAAAAACTCAAAGAACGCCTAAAACCCCAAAAAACCTGACAACCCTAAAAACCCTAAAAACACGAAAAACTGGAAAACCATAAAAATCCTTACAAACCCCCCAAATCTCTAATAACATAAAAACAAAAATTTACCTTTAAAGCCCCTAAGAAAACCATAAAAACCTAAAAAATTTAAATCCCCTCAAAACCCTAAAAATGCTAAAATCCCAAAATATCTGAAAAACCATAAAACCCATAAAAACCATGAAAACCCTAAAAACACATAAAACCCATAAAAACACTAAACACCTTGAAAACCATTAAAACCCATTAAAATGTTAAAAAACATTAAAACCCTTAAAGTCCAAAAAAAATAGAAAAAACCCAAAAAACCCATAAAAAACCAAAAAACCCAAAAAACTGTAATACCCCACAAATACCCTAAAAACACTAAAAATCCATAAAATCCAAAAAAAATCCTAAAACCCCTAAAAACGTAAAAAATATTAAAAATACAAAGGCAACCTTAATAACATAAACACCCTTAAAACCCCTAAAAACCTAAAAAATGATAAAAATCCTAGAAACCCAAAAGAACCATAAAAACCCTAAAATCCCCTAAAAACAATACAACCCATAAAAAACATCACAAACCCTAAAAACCATAAAAACAAAAAATAAAATTAGAAATTCTAAAATGCCTTTAAACCCATAAAAATGATAAAAACCCTAAAAACCATAAAAACCATGAAAAACTCAAAAAAACCTACAACCAAAAAAACCAAAAAAAAACCTCAAAACCATAAACACCTCAAAGTCCCTATAAAATTAAAAACCATAAAAATCCCAAAAAATCCCAAAAATCTCTAAAAAAAGTAAAACCCCTGAAACCCTAAAAAACCTCAAAAACATAAAAACATATAAAACCCCTAATATACAAAAAAACGCTAAAAACCTAAAAAACCCATAAAGACCATAAAACCCTAAAATCCCTTAAAGAACATAAGAGGAAAAACCCTAAAAGGACACTAAGAAGATGGAACTTCCTCTGCTATCTCGCGATAGAGGTCTTCTTAGGCCCCCTTGAAGACAATGACGAACTTTGTGCACCGCCCTCCCCCCGCCGTGGGGGAGGGACCTCTCATGGATGATATTCCCTTTGTTCCGTTCACTGCCCCAGACTTGCTGCCCCCTTTTCCGCAGATTGAGCTTTGCCCCAAGGTTCCTGACCTATGTGATGGGCATCTGCAACTTAATCTTTTGATCTCAGAGTTTAATAAAGCCTCTAATTCCATAATTTTACTTTGGTTTCTCGATTCACGAAATGGCGGCCCCCGGTGGATGTTTTTTACAGAATTGTATTTGAATTTTGGGATCTGCAGGATCGTGCTACGGTAGGTCTTGTTGACAGCTTTCATATTCTGATTTTTTTTTGTGTATGAGGAAGATCTTATTCATTCCTGGTATTCGGCCCCCTGGTTTCTTGATGGTGCCCGATTCTCTTTATTTCGATGGAGTTTTGATATTAATTTGCAACATGATTCACCGATGGTGGAAACCTGGGTGAGGTTCCTGAAGCTCCCTCTCCCCTTCTAGGACTTGTCTTTTATCTCTATGCTGGGGAACTTGGTGGGAATATTTATTTATGTTGATAGCAGGACTCGAGCTCTATGTCACCCAGTGGATCCAAGGGCTTTTATCGAGGTGGATGTTTCTAAAGAACCCTTAGACTTTGTGTGGATCGTTGTTGGCGAGGAGCTCTGATAGAGGTAGTCGGTGATCATTGAATCCTAGGTTGATTTCTGCTCCTCCTGCCGGAATATCGTCCATGTTGATCGGGCCTGAAAGAAATTCATTAAGGGGTCTGATGGCTTGAAGTTGGCCCCAAAGGGGCAAGGCACAGGACATCAGACTTTGGTAGGGAAACATGAGGCTATGGCTTTCTTACCTCCTCCGCCAAATGTCAGGGACATTTTTGCACGCCTATGATCCGACCACAATTTTGGTGGTGATAAGGTGGCAAGGACAGGTTCATGCACTTTGGGGCCAGAATCTTTAAATGATAGCAGTGGCAAGGTCGATGACAATGCAGTGGTTGCGAATTATGTTGATCGCTTCAACGGTGAACAGGTCAGAAGAAGGGAGGTGAGCCTATGTGGGACTTCCCTGCATAATCGGTTTGAGTGTCTGGTTTATATTGCACATGGGGGTGAAGCTGCGGCACAGGTGGTTCTGAAGGAGGAAGGGATGAGGAAGGATCGGGAAAAGATGGATGGGATGGGGGAGGGATTCCTTTGTGTCCAGGAACAGAATGGGCTCTTAAGCTGTGAGGTGGTTGAACCTGAAATGCGGGATTTGAGTTTTGATGGACCGGGAGATTATGCGATGCAGGTTCTGGAAGCAGGGAATAATGTGGATGTGGAGATGGATGGTGTTGAAGATGTTTCTGGACTACAAACGCATGGAGTGGTTCTTGATAAAGATGCTATTGGTGATTTCTGTTATACAGTCGGGCAGAAGAAGTTCATTGAGCAGGGGGTGCTGGATCAGAGGCAAGTGGTGGATGAGAAGGGGGGGAGAGCTTGAGCAGGATGTGGCTCAACAGGAACTAAGGGAGGTGATCAAACCAAGGGAGTCCTCTCAGCAAGGGAACCTAGCGATGCAGGGCTTGGTGGTATGTACTGAGACAGAGGGGAAAGATACTGCAAATGGGGATGTGGATGAGAAAAGGGTTTTGGCAGAATAGGAAGATGTATCCCCAGTGGTGACCAATGTGGGGGTGGGAGAGACTGGTCGCGAATGTGTGGCTGGTGGAAGGTTATCTGAAATAGTTTTACATTCATCTGGTAATGTGGAGGCATCTGTTGGTGACTTTGATTATAAATAAGGGAAGAATACCTGCCTTGGGAATCAGGAAGCTACTTGTGTGAATATGGGCAAGGGGGTGCAGGTGGGGGCACATCCCATTGGCAATGAGAAGGCGTTCGCGGGCTCTGATGTGTAGGTCCTCCTATTAGCTAGGTGGCCAGTGACAGTGTTGAGCTTTCTGGACTTGCAGTGGCAGAAGGGGAGGTAGCATCATGGGGGGCGGTTGGGGAGGGGGCAGCTTCTCAAGAGGGAGCACCTGAAGCAGGGTTTGGGTGCGGGCAGGGGAAGGGACTTGGGATGGGGGATTCCCCCGAACACAAGGGTGCTGCTGCGTAGGAGGCGGTTCCAAGGGAGGAGGGGCTTTTGCAGCTGGCTGACATGCCTGACTTCTTGACCAGGCATGAAGATGAGGGGACAGTCCTACCTAGGGAGGACGGACAAAGGCCTCTGGTTGCTGTCGATGGGAGTGCAGAAATACCTGCCTTAGTGGCTCTAAGTTTGCCTCAAGATGAAGTTTTTGTTGAGTGCCCCCTTAATCAGGAAGCCTCCTCTATCCCGGATCTAGTGCATGTAATGGAAGTGGAGGAGCCCTCATTTGAGACTGAGAAGGTGAACGGGATGGATGATGAGCCCACCTCGATCACCTCAAAGAGGAGGCGGAAGCGGGATTACTCCACTCTCCCCAGACCCATGGTTACTCGGGCTTCTTCAAAGGCAGTTAAGCTGAAAGTCAATATTAATATCTGGGAGCAGCCGCATTCCCTGGAACAAAAGAAATGCAGGGAGAAGTTTCTGACGCTCCTCAAGCTCAATGAGGATTATGAGTCAGGATGGGATGACTCTGACTCCTCCTTTGATGATGTGGCCTCTGGATATGGTGCAGATGGTGACCCTTATGGTGTGGCTTCTGTTTCGGATTTTGGTGGCGACATTGACTAATCTGTTTCCTTCCTTTCTTTGTTTTCATTCTGATCTTTCTTTTTTTGGGTCTTTGGTTTGGGGTTGTAAAGGGTTTTTGGGTGCGGGTTGTTTGACCCCTCCACTCCCTTGTATGTTGTGTCATTTATTTATAAATTTTTTTGGGGGGGGGGGGGGCTGGGAACAGTCTGAACCTCAAATCTTCCTGGCCCTTAAAGACCATAAAATGCCTAAAAACCTTCAAAAACCCTAAAAACCCATAAAAATTCTAAAAACCACGAAAAACTCAAAAAACCATTTAAACACCAATAAATGCAAAGAAATTATGAAAATCTTTCAAAACCCACAAAATACAAAATAACCATAAAACCCCAAAAACCATAAAAACACTAAAAACATAAAATAATATAAAACCCTTAATTCCCAAAAAACCATAAAAATCATAAAAACATAAATATCAAAAAAAAAGTAAAAATCATTAAAAAGGTAAAAATAAACCCCAAAACCATGAAAACCCCTATGAAAACCATAAACACCTAAATACACTTAAAACCCCTGAAAACCTAAAAAGTGATAAAAACCCTAAAACCACTAAAAACACTATAACACCCTAAAAACCTAAAAATTCCCTAAAAAGATAAAAAAACATAAAAAATCTAAAAAATCCCTAAAATCCATCAAAATGTAAAAACCCTAAAAAACCTAAGAAAACCAAAAACACAGAAACACACTTAAAACCCCAAAAAACATAAGAATTTCTAAAATTCCAAGAAAACATAAAAACACACCAAAACCATAAAATCCAATAAAAACTGTAAAGCCCCTCAAAACCAAAAATAACCTTCAAAACCCAAAAAATAAAAAATCCACAAAAAACTCTAAAAACCCTCTGAACTCCTAATTATAATAAAAAACTATAAAAACAATAAAATCCCCAAAAAACTGTAAAACCCTTAAAATCCATAAAACACCTAAAAACCCATAAAAATACTAAAAAATCCATTAAATTCACTAAAAATATAAAAAAGACCCTAAAACCTTAAAACCCTAAGGAATCCTTAAAACCTAAAAACAGTCACCAAAAAAACATAAAAAATGATAAAACCCAAAAAAACACTAATAACCCTAAAACCGATAAAACCCTTAAAAATCTATAAAAAACCATAAAACCCCAAAAACCATAAAAATCCCAAAAATCCCAAAAAACATCTAAAAACATAAAATCGTTTAAAAATACCTATAAAATAAAGAAAAACCCTAAAAACCCCCAAACCCTAAAAAGACCCTAAAAACCCTAAAAGCACTTAAAACTCTAAAAATATTAAAAACCCTAAACACCTATAAAACCCCAAAAAATCTACTAAAACTTCAAAAACCCTTTAAACCCCTAAAAACGTAAAAAAAATCCAAATACCTTTAAAACCCTAAAAAAGTAACAAAAAAATTCCTAAAACCCAAAAAACACAAAAATACCTTGAAAATCCCTCAAAACCCCAAAAAACCCAAAAAAAACCATTAGAAATCCTAAAAATTCCTAGAAATACATAAAACCTAAAAAACCCAAAAAACCCATGAAAACACAAAAGAAATCCTTAAAATCCTACAAACACTTAAAAACCCTAAAAACGCTAAAAACTCTAAAAGTTCATAAAAACCCCTAAAACCATAAAAACCATTAAAAAATTAAAAAATCCAAAAAAAAGTGATAAAAACCAAAAAAAATAAAAAATACTTTAAAAAAATTTTAAATCCCTAAAAATGTTACAAAAACAAAAAAACCTTAAAAACCATAAAAACTCAAAAAAACCCTAAAAACAAAAAATACTACAAAAAAACAATATCCTTGAAAAGCCCTAAGACCTATAAAAATCCATAAATACATTAAAAAATTTAAAATCCTTAAAAAGATCTAAAAATAACATAAAAATTAAAAAACACTAAACACCTAGAAAACCTCTAAGAAAACCAAAAATAGATCAAAACACTTAGAACCCCTAAAAACCTAAAAAATGATAAAACCCTAAAACCCATAATCCCCTATAAACATTAAAAAACCTAATAAACTAATAAATACCCTAAAACAAATCAAAATCTTTAAAAACCCTTTAAAATCCTAAAAAGGTTTAAAGACTATAAAAAATATTCAAACCCAAAAAAACTCAAAAACGTCCAAAAACAAAAAAAAACCATAAGATCACTAAAAAACCTTAAATCCCCTCAAAATCCCTAAAAACCCTAAAAAACTGTAACACCCGAGACTTTTATGTTATATAAATCATCAAAGGAATCTTTTTCTACACAACACTTGCTTGGCTTGCTTTACACGCAATCACGACCTTCCTCGATAGCTTGCGTTGTACGCAATACCGAGTTTCACTAAACGGTGATATGCTATTAAAATATTATTTAAAATAGCCGTTATGAATAGTAATAACCACTTTTTGAAATTTTATCTTTCAAAATGGACTTCAATCTTGGATTCAGAATACCGAAATTACCCTAGGGTGAAATTTTGGTATTTTTCTGAAAACTTTCAATTTTTGATGAATAGTGAAACCACTAAGTGGTAGGTTAAAAACTGAATTTTGCATAAAAATTAATTTTACCGCTTCTGTGAATGGAATTTCGAAAATCCGACAGACACGGTTGATATCAGTAAGTAAAATGTGGTTCAATGAGATAAAAACATTTTTTTGGTGAATAGTAACTTTTTACTTTTTTTACCACGGTTAATAGTAAATAGGGTAACTAAGGGTAAATATGATATTACTATTACCCTAACACATGTACTAATTCTATTGGATAAGTTTAATTCGACCAAAAACAACCTTATGAATATAATATGACCATTTAGGTCCACATTGATTAGATTATGACATTTAATATTATTTTATTTAATGAATAGTTAAAATCGTTAAAATCAAAGTTTAATAACTAAAACATTTTTAATATGGGTTTATACATAAGATAAATTCGATTATAAACATTCATTAGAAAGATAAAAAGATTTCCTACATAATGATATTTTATTTATAATTTTTAGACTTTAAATAAATAATTTATTTATGACAGAACGATGAAGCAGTAATTACCCTTTTAAGGAAATATTAACATAATTGATGTTATAAATGCTCAAATAAATGTAATTTGAGACTTTTTATGCATTACACTAATTTTCTAGGTTACTATTATATATTAGTGTTGATTTAATCAACTTTTTTAGAACATATAATTCTTTTATGACTTTCACATAAATCATATATCAAATAGTGTCAAAATTGACACAAAATAGTTTTTAAATCAAATATTATATTATTAATTGTTATTTTATTCCTAAAAATCTAAGGTTCGGCAAAATGACTTAGATAAGGATATTTATATTAATAATAAACAACTTGGGGTTCTTTTGGCATGTTATTGTAAGTTTATTAACCATATAGTGTAAGAAAACAAAAAGTCACGGTAAAAGTTAAATTATTTAACTTAGAGTTAAATCTAATTGAAAAGGTTAAAATAATAACCTAAACTTGTCTAAATCCTATTGGTTGATAGTATTTAGACCCATACCCACTTTACTTTCGAAATAAGACCCTTTGGAACCATTATAAACCTATTTTGACTTTAATATAAAATAATATTTTGAGATATTCCTAAGGTGCCCCTCTCCTCCCTTATAAAAGGGAACCTCCTCCCCCTCCTCCACGCACCAATTTGAGCACTAAAGCTCGGCCAACCCCTGCCCAAATCCCTTCTCCACTTCCCTAGAATAATCCTAGAGGTCCTGGTCTTCTTCAAAGACCAATCTTAGTTCCCTAAGTGGAGGATTCAAAGAGGCGTTTCAAAGAAGAGGTAATATCCATTACCGATCTTTTCAATTTCTTTCTTCTTCAACTTCTTCTTCTTTAGTTGTTTCATGATAAAGTAATAACATCAGTATTACTTACATACTGATATGTTATTATAAAAATGAAACAACCCTAATTTACCTTCTATCCATCCTACGGAAAAATGAAATCACCGCGCGTGCGTACATACGGAATACCGTCTCCATGCCGTGGTGTAATCTATTTTCCACCACCACCTTACTTGGATGGGTATAATGGTGTATATAATGACTATATATGACTATTATAAAGTTATACTGATTCTGTAATAGTATACATACACTCCAATACAATTCCATGATCATAGGAACGATATCATCACTCGTGCGTACGTACGGAATACCGTCTCCACGATGTGATGCGACTCGTTCTACATGATCTTCATTTAATAATGATTATATAAATGAATTAAATGAATAAATATGATATATGTTACACTAATACCATTCTGTATATAAGTTATCTATAACCTTAAAAGAATAATAAGAATTTATTCGGTAAAACTCGCATAAGAACAAAAGGCAATAAAGACCCGAGTAACAAGTAACAATGAAATATTACTAATAAGAAGCTAAGAATATGACCATATATGATATGATATCAATATTTATGATTCTGGAATAAGTCAATAACATTATTTAAACCATTATACAGGAGCTTTGGACACGTACAAAGCAAATCGGACCTAAGGTAAGGGAAATATCACAATCTCATTTTTATCCGAGATTGTTTATTCGTAAGTATTTACTGGGGTGTATTTTATCATCCACATACATGTTTCATCAATATGTAATATTATTTCCATCCACCTACAATTTTTTAAATCCATTTTTACCCTTCGGTGAGTTTTTAGTAAAATATATGAAATGAATCTTTTGTCGTTTTTCGTACGAGGTACTTTTTGACTTTTCCGACAAAAGTACAAAGAATGTTTTTTTTACTTATACGGAAAGAATGGATTTTTAAAACATTATTTCCAATAATATTCCTTTATAAGTTTTCAAGTTTATTTTTAATCATCTTCTTTTAGTTTATAATTGTATGACATGTTAAGAAAAGAAAAGTGTTTTTGAAGAAGAAAGGATATTTTCCTCAAGAATGGAGTTCAAGTGTTTTATCAAAATTATTTTCAATCTAAGATAATAAAGGGTTCTGTTTTAATCCCTATTATTACATTGATTTGATTATGTTTTGAGGGAATTATTTTTATGAAGTCATTTACCTTATATGATTTGTTTTATGATGTCATGATGTTTCAAGAATCCCATTTTTGTTACATGTGTTATGCAATGATGTATGATTTACGATTATGTGGCAGACATAAGAAAGGATTCATTATAAGATGGGTGGGACCTATATCTCCCTCCAATGCATTGGGTAAAGATTTATATCTCATGAGATAGACATGGCTGGAACGGAAGGTTATTTCGATTCAGTGATACAGGACTGAAACGAGGAGTGAACTCGGTTCAGAAATGGACTTTGTCCACTAAGATAGTCTTGGCAATGAGTAATGACTAACAAGAAATGATTTTCCATGATTATGTGTGCATGCCCCAAAGTTTCAATTTTTATGTTATGATTATGTGGATCTCATTTTCTCTTCTATGATTTATTCCATGTTAAGATATTATGATCTCTTTTGCAGGTTATGATTTTCCAAAAGATATGATATGATTTTTATTTCCTTTATTTTCCCTTGCTAAGCATTTGAGCTCACCCTTTTTTGTATGTTTTATTTTCCCCAGGTCAGGAATATGGATATTAAGTAGAATATTCTAAAAGGGACCCTAGATATGATGAAATAAATGGGAGACACTGTAGAAGATTTATGAACCAGTTGTTTATGTTTCCCAGTTTCTAAAGACACTATACCTATATGGTCCTTTGTGGTTTTGTCATATTTTGTAATAAGTGTGCTTCAATTTTGAAGTATTAACAATGTATGTAAAGTATGGGTCGTTATAGTTGGTATCAGAGGAAAGGTATAGTCAACCTTTGGAAACTAGGATGTGAAAGCCTTAGTAAGAACCCTAAGGATAAGTCTAAGCATAGAACACAATCTTAGTGTTTTAGAAATGGCCATGAATAACCTAGGAAAAGACCTTAAGCATGAAAATTTTATTCTTGAATTATGTGGTTTTCCTATTATAATTAGTGTTGCTCACACAATTCTTCTTGGTTTTAGTCAATGGCTGGAACCCGAAGGAACCGTGTTAATGTGGAATGCGATGGGCAATGCAATGATTTTCCCCCTGAGCAACCAAACGATATGAGAGCTGGAATGCAAAATCTTGTAGCCATGATAACACAACTTTCTCAAGCTATGAATCATGCAGGACTTCCAAACGAGCAAAGGAAGTAGAAACATTCTGTTGAATCCTTCATGAGGCAGCATCCACCTTCTTTCAGCGGGTCTACTGATCCATTAGTTGCTGAACAATGGATTAGTACTACTGAAAAGATATTTTCAGTTCTTCAATGTTCTGAATATGATAAAGTCATCCTAGCAGTGTATCGTTTGGAAGGAGATGCTGATCAATGGTGGAATCTTATTAAGAATACGAGGCAAAGGGATGAAATTGAGTCCATGGAATGGGACGAGTTCAAGAACTTATTTTTCAATAAGTACTTCCCTCGTATTCTCCGAACAAATATGGAGAAAGAGTTTCTTGAACTGAAGTAAAGGGATGATGAATCTGTTGGTACCTATGAAGAAAATTTTACCTGACTTGCAAGGTACGCTTCTGGTATTATTATCCAACCTGAGAGTAAGATCGATCGATTCTTTAGTGGCTTAAAACCAAGTCTTCGAAGGGCGTTAGCCATAAGGGACTTCAATAGCTACGAGGAAATCGTTCGATGTGCTCTCAAAGTCAAGATGGCGATTGGAGTAACCCATCAGTCATATGGGTTTGATAAGAAGAGTAAAATGGAATTCAAAGGAAAATCTAAAGAGCACACTGAAAAGAAGATGATCTTTCCCTTATGCTCAAAGTGTGGAAAGAAACATGGAGGGAGTTGTCTTAAAGGGACAAGTAAATGTTTCAAATGTGGAAAGGAAGGTCATCAGGCATTTGAATGCCACGATAATGGGAAGAAGATGTCTAATGATGCAAAAAAAGGAAGGGATACACAGAATGAACCTACTACACTTCAATGTTTCAAGTGCAAGGAGATGGGGCATTATGCCAATCAATGCCCAAATCCAAGGGTTGATGATGATGGTCGACGTCAACAAAATCTTAAGGATAAAGACAATGGAAAGTCACATGAAATTTCTATGAGCGATGTGGAGTACGATAACGAAGTGGTGAAAGGTACACTTACCATCCACTCTAAAGTAGCAAATGTTTTATTTGATTCTGGATCCACCCACTCTTTTATTTCTGAAGAATTTTCTAAGGGTATCACCGTATTACCTCAACAATTAGATGTTGAGTTAGCTGTGACAACACCTAATGGCACATCAATCGCATCAAAAGTTTATAATTCTTCTCCAATTGACGTTTGTGGGAAAGTGCTTCCTGTAAATCTTGTGATCATTCCTTTATTGGAATTCGATGTGATTCTTGGCATGGATTGGCTTTCTTTATACGGAGCTCATATCAATTGCTAAAGAAGGGAAGTCACATTTCATATTCCAGATCAATCTATGATCGTCTATCAATGCAAGGATGAACATAACCTTCCAGTGGAAATTTATTCCATTTTATGGGTATTGATTCCACTAAATGAAGGTTATTTATCTCAAATGGTTGGTGAGAAACTCGCGATTAAGAATATGCCCATCGTACGGGAGTTTGATGATGTCTTTCCAGAGGAATTACCGGGTCTTCCACCAAATCGTGAAGTTGAGTTTTCAATAGAACTCGTACCGGGTGCTTTGCCTATTTCGAAGACACCTTATAGAATGGCCCCAATTGAGTTGCAAGAATTAAAGAAGCAACTCCAAGAGAATCTTGATAAGGGATTCATACGCCCTAGTGCGTCACCTTGGGGAGCACGTGTTCTATTTGTTAAGAAGAAAGATGGATCAATGAGACTCTGCATTGATTATCGAGAACTTAACAAAATCACTATCAAGAACAAATATCCTCTCCCACGCATTGATGACTTATTTGACCAACAACGCGGAGCTCAATACTTTTCCAAGATTGATCTTCGTTCAGGGTATCATCAATTAAGGGTCAAAAGGGAGGATATACCAAAGACGGCTTTCCGTACAAGGTATGGACACTACGAATTTATAGTGATGCCATTTGGTCTTACTAATGCCCCTGCTATCTTCATGGATCTAATGAATAGAGTCTTTAGAGACTATCTTGATCAATTTGTGGTAGTCTTTATAGATGATATTCTTGTCTATTCAAAGAGAAAGGAAGAGCATGAAGATCACTTGAGAATTATATTGAAGACCCTGAGAAAGGAGAAGCTTTATGCCAAATTTACCAAGTGTGAATTTTGGCTTCAAAAAGTTGCATTTTTTGGTCACATAATCTCAAAAGAGGGGATATCTATGGATCCAGCAAAAACAGAGGTTATCGAATGATGGTCGAGACCAACAACAGTAACTGAGATCCGAAGTTTTCTTGGTTTGGCTGGATATTATTGACGTTTTGTGAAAGATTTTTCACGATTATCTAATCCACTCACCAAGTTGACTCTAAAAGGAGTTAAGTTTGTTTGCAAAGCGGTATGTGAAGAGAATTTCAAGGAGTTGAAAAGAAGGTTATCCAGTGCACCTATGCTCACACTGCCTTGTAGTGGAGAAAGGTTTGTGATCTACAGTGATGCATCCAAGAAGGGATTGGGGTGTGTTCTTATGCAAAATGATATGGTGATAGGTTATGCCTCACGACCGTTGAAAATCCATGAGCAAAATTACCCAACACATGATTTGGAGTTAGCTGCAGTAATCTTTGCATTAAAGATTTGGAGGCATTACCTTTATGGTGAAAGGTGTGATATTTATACTGATCATAAAAGTTTAAAGTATATTTTCACACAAAAGGAGCTGAATATGCGTCAAAGAAGATGGTTGGAGCTGATTAAGGATTATGACTGCTCAATCCATTACCACCCTGGGAAAGAAAACAAGGTGGCAGATGCATTAAGTCGACAAGACCATGCTAGTTTATCCATGATGAGGATCACAAGAGATCCAATATTTATGGATTTAGAAAGGATGGATCTTGGAATTATAATGGAAGTGGAAAAATCTTATCTTTCTCAAATGAATGTTCAACCATCTATACATGTGAAGATTAAAGAGGCACAGAAAGAAGAAGTCGAGTTACAAAAGAAGGTGAGAAATGTTCCTGAATTCAACCTTGATTGTGATGGGATAATAAAGTTCAGGAATCGGGTTTGTGTTCCTCCCATCCCCGAATTAAAGAAGGAGCTGCTGGATGAGGCTCATAATTCTTCATTCTCTATTCATCCTGGAAGCACGAAGATGTATAGGGACCTGAAAGAGTACTTCTGGTGGGATGGCATGAAAAGAGATGTTGCTGAATATGTCTCTCGATGCTTGGTTTGTCAACAAGTTAAAGCTGAGAGACAGAAGTCTAAGAGGATGTTACAACCATTGCCCATACCCAAATGGAAATGGGAAAATATCACTATGGACTTTGTCACAGGACTTCCTAAAACATCCAAAGGCAATAATTCTATCTGGGTCATAGTTGATCGTCTTACAAAGTCTGCACACTTCATTGCTATTAGAGAGGATTTCTCTCTAGACCAGCCTTCCAGGATATATGTAAAAGAAGTGGTAATATTGCATGGAGTACCACTTTCTATTATATCTGATCGGGATCCGAGATTTACCTCGACGTTCTGGCGAAGTCTTCAGCATACTCTGGATACAGAGTTGAGTTTCAGCACTGCTTATCATCCTCAGGCAGACGGTCAGTCTGAGAAAACAATTCAAACCCTAGAAGATATGTTGAGAGATTGCTCTATGGATTTCAAAGGAGGTTGGGATCAACACCTACCTTTGGTGGAATTTTCTTATAATAATAGCTTTCACTCCAGTATTCAGATGGATCCTTATGAAGCTCTCTAAGGAAAGAAATGCAGGACTCCAACTTACTGGGATGAAGTTGGGGAAAGAAAGCTATTAGGACCTGATCTCGTTGATGAAATGGCAGAAAAGGTCAGATCTATTCAACAACACATAAGAGCAGCTCAGAGTCGACAGAAAAGTTAGGCCGACAACCGAAGAAAAGACTTAGAGTATGAAGTGGGTGATAAAGTGTTCTTACGAATATCTCCCTGGAAGAGGGTCATGAGATTTGGAAAGAAGGGGAAGTTGAGCCCTAGATATATCGGTACTTTCGAAATACTGGATCGTGTTGGGAAGGTAGCTTACCGATTGGCGCATCCACCGAATCTCTCTCAAGTTCACGATGTGGTCCATGTATCTCTCCTGAGAAAGTACATACCTGATCCTTCACAAGTACTCAGGTCAGAAGTTGTACCGCTGGAGCAAGATCTTTCTTATAAAGAACAGTCGATAGAGATTCTGGATCGTAGCGAAAAAGTCCTACGAAACCAGACCACTCGCTTGGTGAAAGTTTTATGGAGGAACCACCAATTAGAAGAAGCTACTTGGGAGCTTGAGGATATGATGAGGGAGAGGTATCCTCATCTGTTTGTTACAAAGTGACGAATTTTGAGGGCGAAATTCATTTTAAGGGGGGGAAAATGTAACACCTGAGACTTTTATGTTATATAAATCATCAAAGGAATATTTTTCTACACAACACTTTCTTGGCTTGCTTTACACGCAATCACGACCTTCCTCGATAGCTTGCGTTGTACGCAATACCGAGTTTCACTAAACGGCGATATGCTATTAAAATATTATTTAAAATAGCCGTTATGAATAGTAATAACCACTTTTTGAAATTTTATCTTCCAAAATGGACTTCATTCATGGATTCGGAATACCGAAATTAGCCTAGGGTGAAATTTTGGTATTTTTCTGAAAACTTTAAATTTTTGATGAATAGTGAAACCACTAAGTGGTAGGTTAAAAACTGAATTTTGCATAAAACTTAATTTTACCGCTTCTGTGAATTGAATTTCGAAAATCCGACAGACACGGTTGATATCAGTAAGTAAAATGTGGTTCATTGAGATAAAAATAATTTTTTGGTGAATAGTAACTTTTTACTTTTTTTACCGCGGTTAGTAGTAAATAGGGTAACTAAGGGTAAATATGATATTACTATTACCCTAACACATGTCCTAATTCTATTGGATAAGTGTAATTCGACCAAAAACAACCTTATGAATATAATATGACCATTTAGGTCCACTTGGATTAGATTATGACATTTAATATTATTTTATTTAATGAATAGTTAAAATAGTAAAAATCAAAGTTTAATAACTAAAACATTTTTAATATGGGTTTATACATAAGATAAATTCGATTATAAATATTCATTAGAAAGGAAAAAAGATTTTCTGCATAATTATATTTTATTTATAATTTTTAGACTTTAAATAAATTAATTTATTTATGACACAACGATGATGCAGTAATTACCCTTTTAAGGAAATGTTAACATAATTGATGTTATAAATGCTCAAATAAATGTAATTTGAGGCTTTTTATGAATTCCAATAATTTTCCAGGTCACTATGATATATTAGTGTTTATTTAATCAACTTGGTTCGAACATATAATTCTGTTATGACTTTCACAAAAATCATATATCAAATAGTGTCAAAATTGACACAAAATAGTTTTTAAATCAAATATTATGTTATTAATTGTTATTTTATTCCAAAAAATATAAGGTTCGGACAAATGACTTAGATAAGGATATATATATTAATAATAAACAACTTGGGGTTCGTTTGGCATGTTATAGTAAGTGTATTAACCATATAGTGTAAGAAAACAAAAAGTCACGGTAAAAGTTAAATTATTTAACTTAGAGTTAAATCTAATTGATAAGGTTAAAATAATAACCTAAACTTCTCTAAATCCTATTGGTTGATAGGATTTCGACCCATCCCCACTTTACCTTCGAAATAAGACCCTTTGGAACCATTATAAATCGATTTTGACTTTAATATAAAATAATATTTTGAGATATTCCTAAGGTCCCCCTCTCCTCCCTTATAAAAGGGCACCTCCTCCCCCTCCTCCTCACACCAATTTGAGCACTCAAGCTCGGCCAACCCCTACAAAAATCCCTTCTCCACTTCCCTAGAATAATCGTAGAGTTCCTGGTCTTCTTCAAAGACCAATCATAGTTCCCTAAGTGGAGGATTCAAAGAGGCATTTCAAAGAAGAGGTAATATCCATTACCGATCTTTTCAATTTATTTCTTCTTCAACTTCTTCTTCTTTAGTTGTTTCATGATAAAGTAATAACATCAGTATTACTTACATACTGATATGTTATTATAAATATGAAACAACCATAATTCACCTTCTATCCATCCTACGGAAAAATGAAATCACCGCGCGTGCGTACGTACGGAATACCGTCTCCACGCCGTGGTGTAATCTATTTTCCACCACCACCTTACTTGGATGGGTATAATGGTGTATATAATGACTATATATGACTATTATAAAGTTATACAGATTCTGAAATAGTATACATACACTCCAATACAATTCGATGATCATAGGAACGATATCATCACTCGTGCGTACGTACGGAATACCGTCTCCACGATGTGATGCGACTCGTTCTACATGATCTTCATTTCATAATGATTATATAAATCAATTGAATGAATAAATATGATATATTCTACACTAATACCATTCTGGATATAAGGTATCTATAACCTTAAAAGAATAATAAGAATTTATTCGGTAAAACTCGCATAAGAACAAAAGGCAATAATGACCTGAGTAATAAGTAACAACGAAATATTATTAATAAGAAGCTAAGAATATGACCATATATGATATCATATCAATATGTATGATTCTGGAATAAGTCAATAACATTATTTAAACCATTATACAGGAGCTTCGGACACGTACAAAGCAAATCGGACCTAAGGTAAGGGAAATATCACAATCTCATTTTTTTCCGAGATTGTTTATTCGTAAGTATTTACTGGGTTGTATTTTATCATCGAAATCCATGTTTCATCAATTTTTAATATTATTTCCATCCACCTACAATTTTTTAAATCCATTTTTACCCTTCGGTGAGTTTTTAGTAAAAGATATGAAAGGAATCTTTTGTCATTTTTCGTACGAGGTACTTTTTGACTTTTCCGACAAAAGTACGAAGAATGTTTTTTTAACTTATACGGCAAGAATGGATTTTTAAAACATTATTTCCAGGAATCTTCCTTTATAAGTTTTCAAGTTTATTTTTAATCAACTTCTTTTAGTTTATAATTGTATTACATGTTATGAAAAGAAAAGTGTTTTTGAAGAAGAAAGGATATTTTCCTCAAGAATAGAGTTCAAGTGTTTTATCAAAATTATTTTCCATCTAAGATAATAAAGGGTTCTGTTTTTATCCCTATTATTACATTGATTTGATTATGTTTTGAGGGAATTATTTTTATGGAGTCATTTACCTTATATGATTTGTTTTATGATGTCATGATGTTTCAAGAATCCCATTTTTGTTACATGTGTTATGCCATGATGTATCATTTATGATTATGTGGCACACATAAGAAAGGATTCATGATAAGATGGGTGGTACCTATATCTCCCTCCAATGCATTGGGTAATGATTTATATCTCATGAGATAGACATGGCTGGAACGAAAGGTTATTTCGGTTCAGTGATACAAGACTGAAACGAGGAGTGAACTCGGTTCAGAAATGGACTTTGTCCACTAAGATAGTCTTGGCAATGAGTCATTACTAACAAGAAATGATTTTCCATGATTATGTGTTCATGCCACAAAGTTTCAAGTTTTATGTTATAATTATGGGGATCTCATTTTCACTTCTATGATTTATTCCATGTTAAGATATTATCATCTCTTTTGCAGGCTATGATTTTCAAAAAGATATGATATGATTTTTATTTCCTTTATTTTCCCTTGCTGAGCATTTGAGATCACCCTTTTTTGTATGTTTTCTTTTCCCCAGGTCAGGAAGATGGATATTAAGTAGAATATGCTAAAAGGGACCCTAGATATAATGAAATAAATGGGAGACACTGTAGAAGATTTATGAACCAGTTGTTTATGTTTCCCAGTTTCTAAAGACACTATACCTATACGGTCCTTTGTGGTTTTGTCATATGTTGTAATAAGTGTGCTTCAATTTTGAAGTATTAACAATGTATGTAAAGTATGGGTCGTTATAAAAACCGTACAATTCTAAAAAATCCCTGAAAATACCTAAAAACATAAAAACCCTAAAAACCATGAAAACCCAAAGACAACCATAAAAACATATATACCCTAAAAACCACTAAAAAACCTAAAAATGTTAATAACTCTAAAATACCCTAAACAACCACAAAACCCCCCTAAAAAAATTAAAATCCCTAAAAACAGAACACAACCCTAAAACCCCAAAACCCTCAAACCACTAAAAACTCTAAAAACCATTTAAACCCCTAAAACGTTAAAAAACATTTAAACCTTAAAAACTAAAAATATCATTTAAACCCCAAAAAACAGAAAATCCCTAAAACCTCTAAAAAACAGAAAAAACCTAAAAGGCCCTAAAAATCCCAAAAATTGTAAAATCACTAAAAACCATGAAAAAACCTAAAAACACTTAGAACCCCAAAAAACCTAAAAAATGCTAAAAACCATAAAAACCCTAAAACCCCCTAAAAACCATCAAAATCCTTAAACACCATAAAAACCCATAAAAATCCTAAAAATCCCTAAAAAAATAAAAAAACCCTAAAACCCATAAAAACCCTTAAGAAATCCTTATAATCATAAAAACACTAAGAACCCTAGAAAAGTGAAAAAACACTAAAAACCTTAAAAACCCTAAAAGACCCTTAAAATTCTAAAAACCCCTCAAAACTTTAAAACCCATAAAACCCATAAAAACCCAAAAAACCAACTAAAAAAATCTAAAACCCCTTCAAACCCCTAAAAGCATTAAAAAAAACTAAAACCCCTATAAAACTAAAAAAACCTATAAACCCAAAAAACTTTCAAAAACCCTTAATATCCTAAAAAACCCTAAATCTCTCAAAATCCAAAATAAACACAAAACTCATAAAAATCCATAAAATGGTAAAAATCCCAAAAACTATGGAAAAAAATAGAAAAACTTAAAAACCTAAAAACAATTTAAACCCTAAAAAATCTAAAAATGGTAAAAAAAACCTAAAAATCCCTCAAAACCTTAAAACCTCAAAACCATAAATCCCCTAAAAACCTTAAAAAATCCAAAAAACCCCTAAAAACATTGAAAAATGTTAAAAACCACTAAAAACTATTTAAACCACAATTTTTTTTAAAAAACGATAAAAACATTAAAAACCCTTAAAAAACTAAAAAACTCGAAAAGCTAAAAAACCATAAAATCATAGAAACCGTAAAAAACCATAAAAATCCCTAGAAACCATAAAAATTATAAATATCCCTAAAAACTATAAAAATGTAAAAAACCCTAAATATCTTGAAAACCCCTAATAAAAAAAGTAAAACCTAAAAAAATAAAATCCGTAAAATAATAGGAAACTTTGAAACCATAAAAACACTAAAAAACACTAAAACACATAAAATCCCTAAAAACCATAAAAAACCCAAAACCCCATACAAACCTAAAATCCAACTAAAAACTCAAAAAACCCTTTCAACCCATAAAAAAATATAAAAAATACAAATACCTAAAAGACACTAAAATAATAAAAAATACCCCTAAAACAAAAAAACCCATTAAATCCTAAAAACCATAAAACACTAAAAATATCAAAATCTCTGAAATCGAGAAAATCTCTAAATACCATGAGAATCCTAAAAAGCCCAAAAAATCCCTAAGACATATGAAACTCTAAAATCCCTGAAAACCCAAAAGAAAACCATAAAAACAAAATCCAAATAAAACCCCATAAAAACCTAAAAGATGCTAAAACCCTAAATCCCCTTAAAACCCATAAAAACCCTAAATATCTTAAATACCCCTAAAACCCTATAAAAACTCAAAAAACCAATGAAACTCTAATAACCCTCTAAACCCCTAAAATCTCCAAAAACATTAAAAGCCTAAAAACTTAAAAAAACCCCTAAAAACTAAAAAATTAACAAAAACCCTAAAATACTATAAAAACCCTCAAAATCCCTTGAAACCCTAAAACCCCATAAAAATCATAAAAAACCCTATAAATATTTGTAAAAATGTAAAATACCCTGAACCCCGAAAAATAACCTAAGAAAACCTCAAAAACCTAATAAACTTAAAACCCATAAAAACATAAAAAACACTAAAAACCCTAAATCCCCCAAAAAACTATAAAAAATACCCAAAAGACCTAAGACCCAAAAAACCCCAAAACCCATAAAGGACCCTAAAACCCATTAAAATCTCTAAAAAACCTAAAAACCATAAAATTAATAAAAAATCCAAATATGTCCCAAAAAAATAAAACATCTTAAAATACTAAAACCCCTAAGAAAACCATAAAAAACTAAAAAAAAAATTAAACCCCTTAATCCAAAAAAACTCTTAACCCCCAAAAACCCTAAAAACCCTAAAACTCCTGAAAAACATAAAACACTCTTAAAAAGCATAAAAATACTTAAAACCCACTAAAAACACTAAATAAACCACAAACACCTAAATACCTTAAAAAATATAAAAACCTCAAACACCCTAAAATGCTAAAAAAACCAAAACCCCCAAAAAACAGTAAAAACCCAAAAAAAATAAAAACCCCCAAACACCCTAAAAATATCCAAAATCCCTAATAAACCATAAATATCCTAAATAATCCCTAAAAATCCTAAAAAACATAAAAAACCATAAAAACCCTAAGATTAAAATAAAGACATAGAATAGTCACAACCCCTAAAACCAAAAAAAAAACCAAAAAAAGCTAAAAACCCATGAAAACCCCAAAACACTAAAAAACCTAAAATCCAAAAAAACCATCAAACCAATAAAAATATTAAAAGCAATAAAACTCCAAAAAACATTAAAACCACTAAAAACTCTAAAAAGTCTTTAAACCCCTAAATATTTTAAAAAACTATAAAAACCACAAAAACCCTTAAAAACTAAAAAATATCCCTAAAACCACTAAAAACCATAAAAACCCAAAAAACAAAAAAAAACCAAAAATCCCTCAAAAACATTGAAAACCCAAAAAACACATAAAAATACTAAAAAAACCGAAAATTCCCTAAAAACATAACAAACCCTAAAACCCCTACATACCCCTACATACCCCTATAAAAACCATCAAAACCTAAAATAACTTAAAACCCCTAAGAAAATAAAAAAAATGCTAAGAACCCTAAAAACCCAAGAAACCAAAAAAACTTTAAATCCCCTAAAAATAGTAAAAACCATAACAATACCCCCCAAATCCATAAAAATGTGAAAAACCATAAAAACCATGGAAAACCCCAATAGATACTTAAAAACCAAAAAACACTTAAATATCTTAAAAACCAAAAAAACGCTAAAACACATAAAAGACCCTAAAACCCGTAAAACAATTAAAAACCATAAAAAACACTAACAACCATTAAAAACCCTAAAACCCCATAACACCCCTTAAAACCACTAAAACTCTAAAAACCCGTTAAACTAAATATAATTTAAAAATATCAAAAAACCTAAAAACTAAAATAACCCCTAAAACCGCAAAAAATCAGACAACCTTAAAAACCCTAAAAACCCGAAAAACCTGAAAACCATAAAAATCCTTAAAACCCCCTAAATCTCTAAAAAAATAAAAAAAATTAACCTTTAAATCCCCTAAGAAAATCATAAAAACCTAAAACATTTTAATCGCCTAAAAACCCTAAAAACACTAAAATCCAAAAAAAATCCGTTAAACCATAAAAACCCATAAAAACCACAAAAACCCTAAAACCTCATAAAACCCCTAAATACCACTAAACACTCCAAAAACCATTAAAAACCCTTAAAATGCTAAAATAATCTAAAACCCATAAAGCCCCTAAAAAATAGAAAAAACCCAAAAAACCCATAAAAAACCAAAAAACCCAAAAAACGGTAAAACCCCACAAAAACCCTAAAAACACTAAAAACCCATAAAATCCAAAAAAATCCCTAAAACCCATAAAAACGTAAAAAATCCTAAAAAAACAAAGAAATCCTTAAAAACATAAACACACTTAAAAACCCTAAAAACCTAAAAAATGATAAAAATCTTAGAAAACCCTAAAGAACCCTAAAATCCCTAAAATCCCCTTAAAACCATAAAAACCATAAAAAACATAACAAACCCTAAAACCATAAAAAAAACTAGAAATTATAAAATCCCTTTAAACCCATAAAAAGGATAAAAACCCTAAAAAACCATCAAAACCATGAAAAACTAAAAAAACCTAAAACCAAAAAAACCTTCAAACCATAAACACCTCAAAATCCCAATAAAATTAAAAACCATAAAAATCCCAAAAAATACCAAAAATCTCTAAAAAAATTAAAACCCCTGAAACCCTAAGAAAACTTCAAAAAGATAAAAACATATAAAAGCCATAATATAAAAAAATGCTAAAATCCTAAAAAACCCTAAAAGACCCTAAAACCCTAAAATCCCTTAAAGACCATAAAATGCCTAAAAACCTTCAAAAACCCTAAAACCCCTTAAAAATTCTAAAAAACCACGAAAAACACGAAAACCCATTTAAACACCAAAAAATGTGAATAACTTATAAAAATCCTTCAAAACCCACAAAATACAAAAAAAACCCTAAAACCCCAAAAAACCCAAAAAACACTAAAAAACATAAAATAATATAAAACCATTAATTCCCGAAAAACCCTAAAAACCTTAAAAACATAAATATCCAAAAATAGTAAAAATCACTAAAAAGGTAAAAATAAACCCCAAAACCATGAAAACCCATAAGAAAACCATATAAACCTAAATACACTTAAAACCCATGAAAACCTAAAAAGTGAAAAAAAACCCTAAAACCACTAACAACCCTATAACACCCTAAAAACCCAAAAATTCCCTAAAAAGATAAAGAACATAAAAAATATAAAAAATCCCCAAAAATCCCTCAAAATGTAAAAACTCTAAAAAACCAAAGAAAACCATAAAAACAGAAACACACTTAAAACCCCAAAAAACATAAGAATTGCTAAAAACCCAAGAAAACATAAAAACACACTAAAACCCAAAAATCCAATAAAAACCATAAAACCCCTCAAAACCAAAAATAACCTTCAAAACCCAAAAATCAAAAATCCACAATAAACTCTAAAAATGATTTGAACCCCTAAAAATAATAAACAAAATATAAAAACAACAAATTCCCCAAAAAACCAAAAAACCCTTAAAATCCATAAAACTCCTAAAACCCATAAAAATACTAAAAAATCCATTAAAATCACTAAAAATATAAAAAGACCCTAAAACCCTTAAAACCCTAATAAATCCTTAAAACCTAAAAATAAATACCCAAAAAACATAAAAAATGCTAAAACCCCAAAAAACACTAATAACCCTAAAACCCATAAACCCTTCAAAATCCATAAAAATACACAAAACCCCAAAAACCATAAAAATCCCAAAAATCCCAAAAAAACATCTAAAAACATAAAATCACTTAAAAATCCCTATAAAATAAAAAAATGCTAAAAACCCCAAAACCCTAAAAAGACCCTAAAAGCCATAAAAACACTAAAACACCTAAAAACATTAAAAACACTAAACACCTATAAAACCCCAAAAAATCTACTAAAATTTGAAAAACCCTTTAAACCCCTAAAAATGTAAAAAAACTCTAAATACCTTAAAAACCCTAAAAAAGTAACAAAAAAAAGCCTAAAACCCAAAAAACCCAAAAAAAACCCTGAAAATCCCTCAAAACCCCTAAAAACACCAAAAACAATTAGAAATCATAAAAATTCCTAGAAATACCTAAAATCTAAAAAACACAAAAAACCCATGAAAACATAAAATAAATCCTTAAAATCCTACAAACACTTAAAACCCCTAAAAATGCTAAAAACCCTAAAAGATCATAAAAACCCTAAAACCCCCTAAAACCATGAAATCCTTAAAAAATTAGAAAATCCAAAAAAATTCATAAAAACCAAAAAAACATAATACTTTAAAAATATTTTAAATCCCTAAAAATGTTACAAAAAGGAAAAAACCTTAAAAACCCTAAAAACTCCAAAAAACCCTAAAAACAAAAAATACTACAACAAACCTATATCCCTGAAAAACCGTAAGACCCCTAAAAATCCATAAACACTAAAAAAAATTAAATCCTTAAAAAGATCTAAAAATCACAAAAAAATTATAAAACACTAAACACCTAGAAAACCTCTTAGAAACCCAAAAATAGATAAAAACACTTAGAACCCATAAAAACCTAAAAAATGATAAAACCCTAAAAACTATAATCCCCTATAAACATTAAAAAACCTTAAAAACTAATAAAACCCTAACACCAACTAAAATATCTAAAACCCTTTTAAAACCCTAAAAAATTTTAAAGACTATAAAAAATATTCAAACACAAAAAAAAACTCAAAAACCCCTAAAAACAAAAAAAACCATAAAATCCTTAAAATTCCCTAAATCCCCTCAAAATCCCAAAAAACCCTAAAAAACTATACATTTCTTAAAATATCTGTAAAAATACCTAAAAACATAAAATCCCTAAAAACCCTAAAAACCCAAAGACAACCATAAAAACCTAAAACCCCTAAAAACCACTAAAGACCCTAAAAATGTTAAAAACTCTAAAATAACCTAAACAAGACACAAAATCCCCCCTAAAAACTTTAAAATCCCTAAAACCAGTAAACAACCCTAAAAACCCGAAAAACCCTCGAACCACTAAAAACTATAAAACCCTTTAAACCCCTTAAAATGTTAAAAAACCTTTAAACCCTAAAAACTAAAAATATCCTTTAAACCCCAAAACCAGAAAATCCCTAAAACCTCTAAAAAACATAAAAATCCTAAAAGGCCCTAAAAATACCAAAAATTGTAAAATCCCTAAAAACCATGAAAAAACCTAAAAACACTTAGAACCCCAAAAAACCAAAAAAAATCTAAAAACCCTAAAAACCCCTAAAAACCATCAAAATCCTTAAACACAATAAAACCCATAAAAATCCTAAAAATCCTAAAAATCACTGAAAATCCTTAAAAACATAAAAAAACCCTAAAACCCATAAAACCCATTAAGAAATCCTTATAATCCTAAAAATAATAAGAACCCCTAAAAAGTGAAAAAACACTAAAAAACATAAAAACTCTAAAAGACCATAAAAATTCTAAAAAACCCTAAAAACCATAAAACCCATAAAACCATAAAAACCCTAAAACCCCACTAAAATGAATCTAAAACCCCTTCAAACCCCTAAAAACATTAAAAAAATATAAAACCCCTAAAAAACTAAAAAAAACCTATAAACCCAAAAAACCATCAAAAACCCTAAATGTCCTAAAAAACCCTAAAACCTCAAAATCCAAAATAAACATAAAACTCTAAAAAATCCCTAAAATGGGACAAATTGAAAAAACTATGGAAAAACATAGAAAACATTAATAACCTAAAAACAATTTAAACCCAAACAAATCTAAAAATGGTAAAAAAAAACCTAAAAATCCCTCAAAACCCTAAAACCTCAAAACCATAAATCCCCTAAAAACCTTATAAAATCCTAAAAGCCCTTAAAAACATTGAAAAATGATAAGAACCACTAAAAACTAAAAAAAATATATTTACACCCCAATTTTTTTAAAAAACTATAAATCATTAAAAACCCTAAAAAAATTAAAAACCCCGAAAAGCTAACAAAACCATAAAAATATAGAAACCCTAAAAACCCATAAAAATCCCTAAAAACCAAAAAAATCATAAATATCCATAAAAACTATAAAAATGGAAAAAACCCTAAATTTTCTGAAAACCCCTAATAATACAGTAAAACCTAAAAAAATAAAATCCCTAAAATAATAAGAAACCTTGAAACCATAAAAACACTAAAAAAACTAAAATCCATAAAATCCCAAAAAACATTAAAAACCCAAAAAACCCATACAAACCTGGAAACCAACTAAAAACTCTAAAAACCCTTTAAACCCATAAAAACATTAAAAAAATTGAAAACCTAAAAAACACTAAAATAATAAAAAAATACCACAAAAACAAAAAAACCCCATTAAATCCTAAAAACCTTAAAACACTAAAAATATCAAAATCTATAAAATCCCTAAAATCTATAAAAACCATAAGTATTCTAAATAGTCCAAAAAATTCCTAAGACATAAAATACTCTCAAATCCCTGAAAAGCCAGAATAAAACCTTAAAAACAAAATCCAAATAAACCCCATAAAAACCTAAAATATGCTAAAACCCAAAATCCCCTTAAACCCCAAAAAAACCCTTAAAAACATAAATACCCCTTAAACCCTATGAAAACCCTAAAAACTAATGAAACTCTAATAACCCTCTAAACCACTAAAATATCTAAAAACATTAAAAGCTTAAAAACATAAAAAACCCCTAAAAACTAAAAAAATACAAAAACCCTAAAATACTATAAATACCCTCAAAATCCCTCGAAACCCTAAAAACCCATAAAAATCCTCTAAAAATTTCTAAAAATGTAAAAAACCCTAAAACCTAAAAAATCCCTTAGAAAACATCAAAAACATAAATACACTTAAAACCCATAAAAACCTAAAACCACTAAAAACCCTAAATCCCCCTAAAAACTATAAAAAACCCCAAAAAACCATAAAAACCCCATAAAAACAAATGAAACCCCTAAAACTTCACTAAAAACATTAAAAACATTTATACCTTAAAAATGATAAAAACTTGAAAAACCCCATGAAAACCCTAATAACTCAAAAAATCTTAAAAAACTAAAAAACTATATAAACCCCATAAAAAAACCCTTAAATCCCAGAAATCCAAAAAAATTCTAAATTACCATAAAAATCCTAAGAATACCTAAGAATATATAAAAATGAAAATCCCCTAAAAACCATGAAAACCTTAAGAAAACCTTAAAACCTAAAAACGATAAAAACCCCTAAAAACCGAGTAGACACTAAAACCCATAAAAACCCTAAAATGACCCTAAAACCCTAAAACCCCAAAAAACAATAAAAAAATTAAAATCCTTAAAAAACCCTAAAACCCATATAAACCCTAAAAACCCACTAAAAACACTAAAAACCAAATAAAACCATTTAATTTTAAAAAACTCTGAAAAACCATAAAACCCATAAAAAATAAAAAAAAACCCTACATACCCAAAAAATATCATAAAACCCTAGATTCCATATAATCCAAAAAAATCAATCAAAATGAAAAAACCCAAAAAAATAAAAATAAAAAACACCATAAAAATCCCTAAAAATGTTAATAAACACTAAAAAACCTAAATCCCCCTAATAAAACCTTAATAACCAAAACAAATTACAACCCTAAGAAACTTAAAAAATGATGAAAACTATAAAAAAACCCTAAAAACATTTAAAATCCCTAAAAACTATAAAACCCTCTAACAACCTAAAAAAATCCTAAAACCTAATAGAAACCCTAAAAACCCACTAAAAACATTAAAAACCATGTAAAACCCCAAAAATGTTAAAAATATCTAAAAAACCATAAAACTCGAAAATTAACTCAAAAAAACCCGAAACACCTAAAAAACCATAAATACCCTAAAAACCAAAAAAAACCCCTCAAAATCCTCAAAAACCAAAAAAATTATAAAAATCCTAAAAAATCCAAAAACGTCCAAAAAAACAGAAAAACCATAAACCCCTAAGAAAAACATAAAAAAATAAAAACAATTAAAATACCTAAAAACCAAAAAAATTCTAAAAACCCTAAAATCTATAAAATAAACATAAATCCCTAAAACCCATAAACCTCCTAAAAACCTTAAAAAACCTAAACACCCATAAAACCACTAAAAATTATAAAAACCCTTTATACTCTTACAAATGTTAAAAAAATCTAAAAACATTAAATACCCTAAAAAACTCAAAAAACACTATAAACCCAAAACCCTTAAAAAACATAAAACCCCTAAAAACACGAAAAACCACCGAAAATACTAATAAAACTCTAAAAACCACTAAAAATGTAAAAAAACCTAAAAAACCAAAAGGCTCTAAAAACATTAAAAACATAAAAATAAATAAAAACCCTAAAAACCTAAAAATTGAGAAAAATAAAATATGTTTAGAACAGTAAAGAAACCCTTGAAACCCTCAAAATACATAAAATCCCTAAAAACCATAAAATCCTAAAAATTACGAGAAAATCGCTAAAAATATAAAAAGCTGAAAAAAAACTGTATACCCATAATAAAACCTCAAAAACCTAAAAACACTTAAAACCCCATAAAAACAATAAAATATAAACCACCTAAAAACCCTTATAGATCCAAAAAATCCTAAAACCCCCTAAAAACATAAAATCCCATAAATTTTTTAAAAAACTATAAAAAACCATATAAACACTAAAAACCACACGAAAATATAATAACCTTTTAAACCTTTAAAAATGTTAAAAAACTCTAAAAAATAATAAAATCCTTAAAAAACCTAATAACTCAATAAACCCCTAACACCAAAAATATAATAACACTTTAAGAACCCTCAAACCCTAAGAATCCTAAGAACCCTAAAAATTAGTCAAAAAATTTAAAAATCAATTAAAATCCAAAAAAATGTAAAAACCCCTAAAAACATGAAAATACCTAAGAAAATCATAAAAACCTAAAAAAACTTAAAACAAAAAACCCCCTAAAAACGAAAAACCCTCAAAATCCATAAAACCCTAAAACCCTAAAAACTCTCAAAATCCCTAAAACCCTAAAAAAATAAAAAAAATCCTAAAAACCATAAAAATCATAAATCCTATAGAAATAATAAAAACCCAAAAATTGAATAAAAAAATGACCCACTAAAAACTATGAAAACCCTTTAAACAACCAAAAAACATTAAAAAACTATAAAAACCCTTTAAAACCCTAAAAAAACTTTAAAATTGCAAAATACCATTTAAAACCCTAGAACCCTAAAAACCCAAAAAATAGATAGAATCTCTAAATACCCGAAAAAAAATCACAGAAATACTTTAAAAAGAAAAAACCCTTAAAATCCTTAGAAAATATTAAAAACCTAAAAAAATTTAAAAGCCTTAAAAAACCTAAAAAACTTTAAAACCCTTTTAAAACACTAAAAAGACCCTAAAAATTCTAAAAACCCGTAAAAATACCTAAAATCCATAAAACCACTAAGAATCATAAAAACCCATAAAACCCCATAAAACACATAAAATCCCATTAAAAATTATATTTTTTGAACCACTAAAAACGTTAAATTCTCTAAAAACCATAAAGCCCTAAAAAACTCAAAAACCCTACAAACCATAAATCCCTCAAAATCAAAAAGAAACTTTTAAAAAAATAAAAATATAACAAAACCCTAAAAAATACCTAAAACCATAAAACCCCTAAAAACCATGAAAAAACGTAATAAAAACTAAAAAACGTAAATACAAAAAACCAAAAAAACGCTAAAAATACAAAACCCCCGAAAAACCCTTACAAACCCTAAAAACTCTAAAAACCCCTAAAAACCTTAAAATACCCCAAAACACATAAATTATTTAAAACTAAAAAAACTCTAGAAACCCTTGAATCATATAAAATTTATAAAAACAATAAAAAACCATTAAAACTCCAAAAAAACCCTAAAAACCCAAAAACCACAAATGCTTCAAAACCCTAAAAAACCCTAAAGAACCCTAAAACTCTCAAAATCCCTAAAACCTTAAAAACAATAAAAAACCTAAAAATGACCTAAAAATCCATAAAAATAAAAAAAACCCTTAAAACATTTAAAAACCCCAACTAAACATTAAAAAACAAAACACTTAAAACCCTATAAAACATAAAAAACCTAAAAAACGCTAAAACCCTAAAAATCTAAAATGACCCTAACCCCCCCCGAAACCCTTAAAAACCATAAATCCCTTAAATACCTTAAAAAACATAAACACCATTAAAAATCCCAAAAATCCAATAAAAACCATCAAAACTACTAAAAACACTAAAATCCCTTAAAACACAAAAAATGTTTAAAATTCTACAAAACTTTCTAAACCATAAAAACTAAAAACCCCCTAAAACCCCAAGAAATGATAAAAACCAAAAAATCACTAAAAACCCATAAAAATCCTAAAAAATCCATAAAATACATAAAAACATAAAAAACACTAACCCCCCACCCCTTAGAATACCTTAAAAACCTAAAAAATATATAAACCCATGAAAAACCTAAAAAACTCTAAAATCCGAAAAAATTGTAAAAAACAAAAAAACATTAAAAAACCCTAAAAACAAAAAAAACCCAACCCCCCCTAAAAACCCTATAATCCCCTAAAACCCCTCAAAGTCCCTAAAACCCCTAAAAAAATTAAAATCCTAAAACCACTAAAAATCCCTAAAAATATAAAAAGACCTTAAAGCCCAAAAACCCCTAAGAAAACCTTAAAAACCCAAAAAAATTTAAAACCCCTAAAAAACTAGAAAATATAATAAATCTAAAAGAACCTAAAAACCCTTAAACCCCCAAAAAACCAAAAAATCACTAAAACCCATAAACCCCCTAAAACCCATAAAACCTTTAAAAACCACTAAAAATTCTCAAAAAACCCTTTAAACCCATAAAAACGTTAACTAACTCAAATAAACCTGTAAAACCCTAAAAACTCAGTAAACCCTAATAACTAAAAAAACCCTAGAACTGTAAAAACCCTAAAATCCCTCAAAATCCACTAAATCGAAAAAAAACATAAAAATACTAAAAAATCCCTAAAATCCATAAAATATAAAAAACCCGAAAACCCATGAAAATACTTAGTAAAACATTAAAAAACAAAAATAAGTTCAAATCCCTACAAAAAACTAATAAAACACTGAAAACTAGAATAACCTCTAAAACCCCCTAAAAACCTTACAATCAAAAACCCCATAAAAACCATAAAAAACCAAAATACACATAAAACATAATTAAAAACTCTAAAAACACTTTAAACCCCTAAAAATGTTATAAGACTCTAAAAACAATTAAAACCCTAAAAAACTAAAAAAAGACCATAAAACCCCAAAAAACTATAAAAACTAAAAAACCCCTAAAAAATCTCAAAATCCAAAAACACTAAAAACATATAATATTCCTTAAAAGCAATAAAAATCTCTAAAAAAATAAAAAACCCAAAAATCCCAGAAATTCCCAAATAAAATATTAAAACCTAAAATCACATAAAACCCCTAAAAAACCTAAAAAACAAAAAACCCTGAAAACCCAAAAACCCCAAAAACCCATAAAATAAATAAAAACTCTCAAACCCCTTTAAATCCTAAAAAATGTTAAAAACACTAAAAAACATTTAAAACCCTCAAAAACTCAAAAAAATCTAAAACCACCCAAAAAACAATAAAAACCCTAACCCCCCCCCCCCCCCAAAAAAACTCAAAAAACCCTCAAAATCCCTAAAAACTGAAAAAGTCATAAAAATACTAAAAATTCCCTCAAAATCCCAAAAAATATAAAAACTCCTAAAAACCCTGAAAACCCCTATGAAAACCTTAGAAACATAAAAACACATAAACCCCATAAAAACATAAAAAATGATAAAAATACTAAAAACCCTAAATTCCCTCTAAACACTTAAAAACCATAAAAACCCAAAAAAATCTGAAAACATCACTAAAACTCCAAAAAAAATTCAAAAAAACACTAAGAATCTTGAAAACCCCTAAAAAAATAAATTCCTAAAATAATTTAATCCCATAAAATCCTTAAAAATGAAAAGAACCTAAACAATCCTAAAACCCCTAAATTTCTTTAAACCCCTAAAACCATAAAGAATTCTAAAAATATCAAAACCCTTTAAAACCACTAAAAATTCTAAAAACCCTTTAAACCCATAAAATCATTAAAAACTATAAAAAACCCTAAAAGACAAATAACCTTAAAATAAAAAAAACCATAAACCCTTAAAACTAAAAAACCCCTAAAAATACCCAAAAACCTAGACAAACCATAAAAATTCTTAAAAAGACTGAAAAATAACGAAAAACACAAAAAATCCAAAAAACTATGACAAACCATAAAAAACTTAAAAACATAATAACTCATACAACCCCTAAAAACATTAAAACTGCTGAATACCCTAGAAACCATAAAACCCCCTAAAAACATTAAAAACCCCAAAATCCTATAAAAATCATAAAAAACCACTAAAACCTATAAATACCTTTTAAACACCTATATATGTTAAAATACTCAAAAAACCATAAGAAACCTAAAAAACTAAAAAAAACCCCTAAAACCCCAAAAAAAACATATAAACAAAAAAAACCTAATAAACACTAAATCCCACAAAATCCATTATAACCATAAAAAGCCATAGAAATTTTAAAAAAACCCTAAAAAATTTTGAAAACATAAAAAACCATTAAACCCGAAAAAATATAAGAAAAAATTATAAACCTAAAAACACATTATACCCCTAAAAAATCTAAAAAACGAAAAAATAACTAGAAACCCTAAACAACCCTAAAACCTCCTAAAATCCATAAAATCCCATAACAACTATTAAAACACTAAAAATCCTTATAAACCCTAAAAACCCAATAAGAAAATAAAAACACTTTAATACCCTAAAAATATTCCAAAACTCTAAAAAACCATAAAACCCCTAAAAAAATCAAAACACCCTAAAAACACAAAAAAAAACCATAAAACCTTAAAAAATCAAAACCCCTCAAAATCCATAAAAATCCTAAAAAATTATTAAAATCCTTAAAAATCTATGAAAACCAAGAAAATGAAATAAAACAAAAACCATTGAATAACCCTAATGAAACCATATGAACCAAAAAACACTTAAAACCCCTAAAAAATATAAAATACTAAAACCTCAAAAACCCTTAAAAGAACCTAAAAATCCTAAAAACCTTAAAAACCATAAAACCAGTAAAAACATCAAAAACCCAACAAAAACCCTAAAAACAACTACAATCTATAAAAACCCTTTAAGCACCGAAAAGCGCCAAAAACTCTAAAAATCCTTAAAACCCTAAAAACTCAGAAAACCCATAAAACCATAATATCCAAAAAACCCCTAAAAACCATCAAATTTACTAAAAATCATTAAACCCCATAAAAATACATAAAAAATTAAAAAACCCTAAAAACCTTGAAAACCCCTAAGAAAACCATAAAAACCTAAAAACACTTAAAATACCTAAAACCTAAAAAAGGATTAACCCCTAAAAAAATTAAAAAGACCCTAAAACATTTAAACGTCCTAAAAACATAAAAAAACCTAAAAACCATTAAATACCCTAAAAACCATTAAACCCCTAAAAACATTAAACAATTCTAAATACCTTAAAACCCTAAAAAATGGAAGAAACCTATAAAACATAAAAAACCACAAAAAAACGTAAGAACCCTAAAAAGCCCTACCCCACCCAAAGATCATAAATACCCTAAAAACTATAATAATCCAAAAAAATCTCAAAAATTGTAAAAATTCCTATAAACCCTGAAAAAACATAAGAAATATTAAAGGGCCAATAGCTCATAAAAACCCTAAAAACATAAAAATAGCTAAAAACCCCATAACCCTAAATACTATAAAACCCCAAAAAAACCCATCAAAACCCATCAAAACACTAAAAACAATGAAAAAATCTAAAACACATTAAATAATTAAATTCATTAAAAGTCCAAAAAAATAAAAACCCTAAAAAACTAAATAACCCTAAAACCTAAAAAACCCCTAAAAACACAAAAACCCCTCAAAATCCATAAAAACTATAAAAATCCATAAAAACCCTAAAAAACCAAAAAATGGCTAAAAAAGTAAAAATCCAATAACCCCTGAAAACACCTCAGAAAATCTTAAATATCTTTGAACAGTTACGACCCCTAAAAACCTAAAAATGCAAAACCCCTTTAAAACCCAACAAAACCTAGAAAACCTAAAAACTCATAAGAACCGTAAAAACCCATAAAATCCGTAAACCCCCTAAAACCCATGAGAACCCCAAAACCCCTAAAACAGTAAAAACCATATAAACCCATAAAATCGTTAAAAACACTACAATCCCCAAAAAACATAAAACCCCTAAAAGAACTAAAGAACCTAAAACCCCCAAACCCTAAAAACTATTAAAATCCTAAAAAAATCGTAGAAAGTCCCAAAAAACATAAAAAAACCATAAAAAACAAGAAAAAATCCTATTAAAAATTTAAAACTCTAAAAACACTTAAAACCCATAAAAACCAAAAAATATGCTAAAAATATTAAAACACCCAAAAAACCGTAAAACCCTGAAAACCATAGAACCCTAAAAACCCACTAAAAACTATAAAAACCCTTTAATTCAAAAAATGATTAAAAACACTAAAATCCTTAAAAACAATAAAAAATAATAAAACCAAAAAAAATAAAAAACCCTAAAAACGAGTAAAACCATAAAATCCGTAAAACCCTAAAAACACAAAAAATCCATAAAAAACAAAAAAAACCCATAAAAGTCCTAAAACATCTATAAAAATTTAAAAAACCATAAAAACCATAAAAACCCCTAAGAAAACCTTAAAACCTAAAAACACATAAAACCACTAAAAAACTAAAAACGCCAAAACCCTAAAAACCATAAATTTTCATAAAACCATAAGAGTATAAAACCCCTAAACAGAATAAAAAGCACAAAAATCATTACAAAACCTTAAATCCACATAAAAACATTATAAAACCATTAATTACTCTAAAACCATTTTAAACCCCTAAAATCATTAGAAACCTATTAAAAAAATTAAAAATCCTAAAAAACTCAAAAAATACCAAAACCTCTAAAGAACTCTCAAACCCCTAAAAGTCCTTAAAAACCTTAAAATCATAAAAATAAAAAAATCCTGAAAATCCATAAAATCCTAAAAACCATAAAAATATGAAAAACCCTAAAAACCTAAAAATGATTAAAACCCATAAACTATTAAAACACCTAAAAACTAATAAAAAATCTAAAAACCAATCAATACTCTAAAACACATTAAAACCCATAAAAATGTTAAAAACATTAAAAAACCATTCAAAACCTAAAAAACACAAAACACACTAAAAATCCGATATACCCCTAAAACCAGTAAAATCAATAAAATGCCAAAAAGGATATAAATATACATAAAAAAGGATGAACCCTAAAATCCTAGAAGAACCCTAAGAAAACCGTAAAACCCTAGAAAAATTTAAACCCCTAAAAAACCTAAAAAATGCTAAAAAGTATAAAAAACCCTAAAAACTCATAACATCCCTAAACACCATGAAAATCCATAAAAACCTCAAAAAACCTAAAAAATCCTAAAAACCATAAACACCTAAAAAATAACTAATACTCTAAAAAATTGAAACCCATAAAAACGTTAAAAACACTAAAACCCAAAAAAAAAACAGAAAACTGAAAAAAAACATTAAAAACACAAAAACCCACAAACACGCTAAAAACCTTAAAAACCCTAAAATCCCTAAAATCCCAAAAAACCTTAAAAAACAAAAAAAATACAAAAAGTTCCATCAAAATCACTAAAAACCTAAAAAAAATAAAAACCATGAAAACCCCTAAGAAAACATTAAAAAAACTAAATACAATTAAAATCAATATAAAAACTAAAAATAATAAAAACCTTAAAAAATCTAAAAAACATAAAATACCTAAAAACCCTAAAAATCCATAAAAACCCATAAAACTCTAAAAACCACTAAAAACACTAAAAAACCAGTTAAACGATATGAAATGTTAAAAAACTCTAAAATACCATAAAAACATTCAAAACTTTTAAAAACCATTAAAAACCAAAAAAACAATTAAACCCTAAAAACCTTTAAAAACACTCAAAATCACTAAAAACAATTAAAAATCATAAAATAAATAAAATAGTGCTAAAAATCCCTAAAATTTTAAAAAGCACTAAATAATCATAATAAAACCATACAAACCTAAAAATCCTAAAACCCCATCAAAACCTAAAAGACACTGAATATCCTGAAAATCCTAAAAAAACGTAAAACCTTTAAAAACCATAAAACCCATAAAACCTAAAAAACCTAAAATCCCATAAAAACACTAAAAACAACTAAAAACTACAAATTCATTAAAAACTATAAAAAACATTAAAAACTAAAAAACTAAAAAACTAAAAAACTAAAAAACCCTAAAAACCTAAAAAAACCATAAAACCCTAGAAACCTAAAAACTTGTAAAAACACTTAAAATCCCTAAAATCCTAAAAACCATAAAAATCATAAGAAATCCCTAAAAATCCCAAAGTTTTTTAAAAAACATTAAAACCATAAAAAAATCTTATGATCCAAAAAACAAATAAAACCCCTAAAAACAAAAAAATAAATACCCTAAATACTCTGAAAATCTCTAAAAATTGTAAAACACCCTAAAACCATTAAAAACCCTAAAACCCAAAAATATCCGAAAACTCTAAAAACCGTTAAAACCCTAAAAATGTTAAAAATTATAAAAAAAAATAAAAACTATAAAAAATAAAGAATCCAAAAAACCCAAAAAAATGAAATAAAACCCCTTAAAACTCCTAAAAATGCTAAAACCCCTCAAAATCCATAAAAACACTAAAAAACACATAAATCCTAAAAATTCCATAAAAATCGCTAAAAATATAAAAAATCCAAAACATGTTGACAAACCCTATAAAAATCTTAAAAAACTAAAACACCTAAAGCTCCATGAAAAACGTAAAAACGCTAAAAACCCTAAACACCATAAAAACCCTAAAAATATTAAAACCCCTAAAACCCCATAAAAACAATCAATAATGACTAAAAAGTCTAAAGCCCCTTTAAATATCTAAATAATGTTAGAAAAATATAAGAAACCTTAAAAACCATGAAGAACGAAAAACCCCCTAAAACCCCAACAAACCCAAGAAAATAGAAAAAATCCAAATAACCCCATAAACCACTCAAAATCCCTCAAATACAATGAAAATCATTAAAATAGTTAAAAAATAACTAAAAATATCTAAAAACCTAAAAATGCTAAAAACTCTAAACAACCCTAAAACCCCTAAAAACCGTAAAAAACACTAAAGCCCATAAAATAAATAAAACCACACTAAAATTATAAAAAACCCTGAAACCACTAAAAACGATAAAAACACTAAAACCCAATAAACCACTAAAAAACCTCAAAAAATTCTACTTACCCAAAAAACTATAAGAACATTAAAAAAAACTAAAAACTCTAGAAATCCATAAAAATCCTAAAAAATCCATAAAAATCACTAAATACATAAGAAACCCTAAAAAACTAAACAACACTATAAAACCTTAAAAACATAAAAATGCATAAAACCCCTAAAAACCGAAAAATAGAAGAAAACCAAAAAACCCTTAAAAGAACATAGAAACTCCTAAAAACCCCTAAAATCCAGAAGAACACCTAAAAACCTAAATAACCCTAAAACTCAAAAAAACCCTAAAACTACTAAAAACTACAAAACCCTTTAAACCAATAATAATGTTAAAAGTCCATAAAAACCATAAAACCCTAAAAAACTCAAAAAAAAACAAATAAACACATAAAAACCATACAAACCCTAAAACCCTAAAGACCCTCAAAATCCCTAAAACCCTAAAAAACCATAAAAACCCTAAACACCCCTAAAATCTATAAAAACATAAAAACCCCATAAAACCCTGAAGAACACTTAGAAAAAATTAAAAACCTAAAAACACTTAAAACCCTTACAAATTCTAAAAAACGCTAAAAGCGATAGAAAATCATTAAAACCCTAAAGAAAATAAACACCTATAAAACCCTTAAAAACCCGTAGAAACCCATAAAAAACATAATAACAACTAAAACCACAAAAATCCTTTTAAACCCTAAAAAAATTAAAAAAATCTAAAAACCCTAAAATTCCTAAAAACTAAATAAAATTAAAAACTCGAAAAAACCATAAAAACCATAAAAAACATAAAACCCATAAAAATAAAAAAATAAATACCCTAACAACCATAAAATTCTAAAAAATAACTAAAAACACCTCAATCAAAAAAAAGAATAAAAACCCAAAAAAACCAAAATAAAACCTTTAAAACCTAAAACATAAAAACCCTAAAAACCTAAAAACATTAAAAAACCGAAAAAAGATTAAAAACCCAAAAAACCCTAAACCCCTAAAAACCAATAAAAAACCTAAAATAAATAAATCCTTAAAATCCACTAAAAGCTATAAAAACCATTTAATCCTTAAAAGTTGTAAAAAACATTAAAAAATTGAAAAAAACTCAGAAAAAACCAATAAATAAATAGATAAAAAGGCAAAAAACCATAAAAAACATTAATAACTTAAAATACATAAATATTCTATGAAATCCATAAAAATTCCTAAAAAATAAAAAATCCTGAAAAACCGTAAGAAAATATTAAAAACCTAAAAAAACTAAAACCCCCTAAAAACCTAAAAAATGTTAAAACCAAAAAGACCTTAAAAACCATAAAACCATAAAAACCCCAAACAACTCAAAAACCCTAAAAACCCACAATTTACATTGAAAATTTCTTTAACATGTTAAATTGTTAAAAAACTCTAAAACCCCCCTAAAAACCCAAAAAAACCAAAAAACCAAAAAACCCTCAAAATCCCCCAAATACCTTAAAAACCATAAAAATATGAAAAAAATCCATAAAAATCCATAAAAATACAAATAAAATATAAAACCCCTAAAATAAACTAATAAAGCCTTAAAAACCTAAAAATAATTAAAAAAAAGCTAAAATATCTGAAAACCCTAAAAACCCGAAAAACCATAAACCCCTAAAAACATAAAAAATCTAAAATAAATTAAAACCATAAAACATTAAAATCTTAAAAAATGGGGAAAACCTTAAGAAAACCACAAAACATAAAAACAATTAAAACCTATAAAAGCCCAAAAAACGTTAAAAAACATAAAACCCCCCAAAAATAAAACAAAAAATAAACCACTAAAACCTTACAAAACCCTAAAAACCCAGAAACCAAGAAAAACCACTAAAACCACTAAAAATGATTTAAAATAATAAAATTGTTGAAAAACTATAAAAACCCATTAAAAACCTAAAAACTCAAAAAATCCTTAAAATCCTAAAAACCATAAAACCATAAAAACCATAAAAACCTATAAAAACCCTTAAGATACTGAAAAACCCTTGAAATATTAAATATCCTGAAACCGTAAAATCAAAAAATTCTAAAAAATATAAATACCATGTAAAACCCTAAGAAAACCATAAAAAACTAAAAATACATAAAACCCCTAAAACACCCTAAAACCCCTCAAAACCATAAAACCCCTATAAACCCATAATACCCTAAAACCACTAAAAACTCTAAAAACCATTTAAGTTCCTATAAATGCTAAAAAACTCTAAAATACCATAAAAACCCTAAAAACTCAAACAATGCAAAAAACCCAAAAAAACCAAAAGAACCCTTAAAACCATAAAACCCCTCACAATCCCTAAAAAACCTAAAAACAATAGATTTACTTAAAAATCACTAAAAATACCCAAATATGTTAAAATCCATGAAAACCACAAATAAATCCTTAAAAACCTAGAAAAACTTGAAATCCAAAAAAAACAAAAAAATGCTAAAACCCATAAAAATTCAAAATTCCCAAAACCCGCCAAAAACCCAAAACCCCTAAAATCCAAAAAAAAACACTAAAAACAAAAAAAAACACTAAAAACCATAAAAAACTAAAAACCATTAAAAAATATAAAACACTTCAAAACCCTAAATATATTTTAAACAATAAAACACCTTAAAGACACAAAAAAACACAACCCCCTCCCAAAAAACCCTAAAAAACCTAAAACCCCTCAAAATCAAAAAAAAAACACCTAAAACCAAAAAAAATCCTAAAAACCCTAAAATTCACTAAATACCTAAAACCCATAAATTCCCTAAAAAACTAAGAAAACCTTAAAAACTAAAAAATCACTTACAACCCCTACAAACTTAAAAAATGGTAAATCCCCTAATAACCCGAAAAACCCTATAATCTCTAAAAACCATAAAACCCCAAAAAATAATTAAAAAACCCTAAAACACCTAAAATCCATGAAAACCCTGCTAAAACTATAAAAAAAACTTTAGTCCCATAAAAATCTTAAAAACTATGAAAAAAACCCCTAAAAAACTAAAAGAACCCTAAAAACCTAAAAAAAACACCCCCAAACCCTAAAAAAACATTAAAATCCTCAAAATACATAAAAAACTTTAAAACCCTAAAAAATAAAAAAAATTGTAAATTCCCCAAAACATCCCTAAACACATAAAAATTTAAAAATCATGAAAAAACCTTAAAAAACCTTAAAAAAACAATTAAAACCCCTAAAAACCCTAAAAATGCTAAAAACCCATGAAACTCTAAAAAACCCTATAACCCTCAAAGTATTTTAAAACCGTAAAAAACAATAAAAATTTTAAAAACAGAAAAAAATAACTAAAAACATTAAGAAAACATAAAATCCCTGAAAACTTCTACGAAAATTTTAAAAACAAAAAACACTTAAAACCCTAAAAAATCTAAAAAATGCTATAAACTGAAAACCCACTAAAAAGCATTAAAAACCCTAAAAACTCCTAAAATCCATAAAAACCCCTAAAACCAATAAAACACTAAAAACCCATAAAACTCTAGACCACTAAAAACTATAAAATCCCTTTAAAACCTTAAGTCATTAATTTTTAAAAAAAATTCCGAAAACCCTAAAAATTCAAAAAAATACACCTAACACACAAAAAAACATAAAAAGATAAAATTATAAAAAAATACAAAACTTGAAGAAATTAAAATCCCAAAAATTAAAAAAAAACAAGAAAATTCCTAAAAAATTCTTGAATATCTCAAAAAACATAAACAAACATGAAAATCCTCGAAAATCCCAAAGAAACCATAAAAATATAAAAACACTTGAAAACCCAAAAAACCTAAAATATCTAAAAACCCTAATTACCCTAAAATAATAAAAACCATAAAAACCATAAAAAACATAAAAACATTAAAACCCCATAAAAACCTTTTAAAACCACTAATAACACTAAAGACCCTTTTAACCCGTAAAAACGTTAAAAACTCTAAAAAACCTTTAAAACCGTAAAAATATAAAAAGATCTTAAAAACTCAACCAAACCATAAAACCCTAAACCCTAAAAATCCCTTAAACCCCCCCCCCCAAAAAAAATAAATATCCTAAAAATCACTAAAAATTATTAAATAAAAAAAAATCTAAATATCCTAAAAACCCTTAATAAAACCCTGTAAACAATAAAATAGTTAAAATATTTCAAAAATATATAAAATGATAAAAATTATAAAACCCCTAAAATATCCTAAAATCTTTAAAAACACTAAAATACTAATAATCCCAAAAACCCTATAAAATCCTAAAAACCCACTAGAATCTGAAAAAACTATTTAAATCCCTAAAAATGTTAAAAAAATTAAAATTCTTTAAAACCCCCAAAAATATAAAAAAACACCAAAAAAACATAAAAACCCTATGAAACCTAACAAACCATGAAAACATTGAAAATCCATAAAACCCAAAAAAAACATAAAAATCATAAAAGAAATTAAAATCCATAAAAAAGTAAAAAACCATGAAACCTTAAAAACCCTCAAAAAATTGTAAAAAATATAAAAAAACACAAAACCCCTAAAAACATAAAATTGCTAAACACCATGAAAAACCATATAAATCCCCAAAAACCCTACATTCCATAAATACCTGAAAAACCTTTAAAAACCCATAAAAACTATAAAAAACCAACCAAAACATAAAAACCCTCTAAATCCTTAAAGAATTCATAAATTATAAAAACATTAAAACCCCTAAGAAAATAAAAAAAACAGTAAAATCATAGAAAACCATTAAACCCCTAAAAATCTTGAAAACTCGAAAAATCCCTAAAAACCAAAAAAACAATAAAAATACCAAAAACGTTATAATCCCTAAATTTTTTAAAACTCCTAAGAGCGTTGGAATCCGAAGGAAAACCCTAAAAAATTTACAGGAGGACGCTCGATAGATGAATTATAATATGGATATGATTAGTAAGGAGAGATCATTTCTAGAGGTGTACATTCCATTTGGGAAGGAAAACAATCCTGTAGGGGTCTCTTTAGACCCCCAGAAGAGAAATCTGAGGAAGGACTATTCCACTTTTCCAAAGACAGTGTACACGATAGACTCTTGAAAAGCTAAGGAAGTTGCCTCTGGTAGGGGAGGTCGGTCTGTCAAGGTGCAGCTTAATGCGGAGCAGCCACATCTCAGAGAATACTACACTTCCTTCCTAAAGTAATATGAATCATCTGAATGGGAGTCGGTGGAGTCGGATGCCTCCTCTGGTTATGGTGGTAAAGGGGACCCTTAAGGGGATGGAGACGTTGATTTGTAGTTCCTTCTTCTTTCTCTTCTTCTCTTCGGGTTTTTTGGGGTTTTGGTGTGTTGGGGGTCCATGGTTTTCGGTGTGGGATGTTTGGCCCAACCCCGCCCTTGTTTACATTTCTTTTCATTTAATAAATTTTCGGGGGCCAGGAATAGCCTGGCCTCGCAACTTCCTTTGACTTTAAAAACCATAAAACCCATTAAAAACCTAAAACCAGTAAATAAATTAAAAACCCCTTAAGCCCATATAGTGTTAAAAACATTAAAAAACCATAAAAAACTAAAAAATTCAAAAAAACCGAAGAAACCCCAAAAAATAAAAACCATAAAAACCTTAAAAAAACACTAAGACCATAAAAATCTATAAAAACCCAAAAAAGCAAAATAATATCCTTAAAGCCCTTAAAATATCTAAAAAGTTAAAACCCTTAAAATATTGAAAATCAATAAGAAATCCTTAAAAACTAAAAAAAACTTAAAACCCAAATAAACTTTTAAATATTAAAAACACTTAAAAAACCTAAAAGCTCCTAAAATCACTAAAACGTATAAAACCCCCACAAAACCTAAAAAACCCCTAAAACCCCATAGAAACCATAAAACCACGAGAAACTCTAAAAACCCATTAAACCCTTAAAAACCATTAAAAATATAAAAACCTTTAAACCCCTAATAACTCAAAAAAACCTAAAAACTAATAAAACCCTAAAACCAACTAAAATCTCTAAAAACCCTTTTAAACCCTAAAAATGTTTAAAGACTCTAAAAAATATTCAAACACAAAAAAAACTCAAAAACCCCTAAAAACAAAAAAACCTTAAAATCCCTAAAATTCCCTAAATCCCCTCAAAATCCCAAAATACCCTAAATAACTATACATTTCTTAAAAAATCTGTGAAAATACCTAAAAACATAAAATCCCTAAAAACCCTAAAAACCCAAAGACAAGCATAAAATCCTAAAACCCCGAAAAACCACTAAAAAACCTAAAAATGTTAAAAACTCTAAAATAACCTAAACAAGCCACAAAACCCCCCTAAAAACTTTAAAATCCCTAAAACCAGTAAACAACCCTAAAAACCCGAAAAACCCTCGAACCACTAAAAACTATAAAACCCTTTAAACCCCTTAAAATGTTAAAAAACCTTTAAACCCTAAAAACTAAAAATATCCTTTAAACCCCAAAACCAGAAAATCCCTAAAACCTCTAAAAAACATAAAAATCCTAAAAGGCCCTAAAAATACCAAAAATTGTAAAATCCCTAAAAACCCTGAAAAAACCTAAAAACACTTAGAACCCCCAAAAACCTAAAAAATGCTAAAAACCCAAAAAACCCAAAACCCCCCTAAAAACCATCAAAATCCATAAACACAATAACACCCATAAAAATCCTAAAAATCCTAAAAATCACTTAAAATCCTTAAAAACATAAAAAACCCATAAAATCCATAAAACCCATTAAGAAAGCCTTATAATCCAAAAAACAATAAGAACCCATTAAAAGTGAAAAAACACTAAAAACCTTAAAAACTCTAAAAGACCATAAAAATTCTAAAAAACCCTAAAAACCATAAAACCCATAAAACCCATAAAAACCCTAAAACCCCACTAAAATGAATCTAAAACCCCTTCAAACCCCTAAAAACATTAAAAAAATCTAAAACCACTCAAAAACTAAAAAAAACCTATAAACCCAAAAAAAACCATCAAAAACCCTAAAAATCCTAAACAACCCTAAAACCCTCAAATTCCAAAATAAACATAAAACTCTAAAAAATCCCTAAAATGGTACAAATTGAAAAAACTATGGAAAAACATAGAGAACCTTAATAACCTAAAAACAATTTAAACCCAAACAAATCTAAAAATGGTAAAAAAAACCTAAAAATCCCTCAAAACCCTAAAACCTCAAAACCATAAATCCCCTAAAAACCTTTAAAAAAATCCTAAAAACCCTTAAAACCATTGAATATTGTTAAGAACCACTAAAAACTCAAAAAAAAAATTATTTAAACCCCAATTTTTTTAAAAAAGTATAAAAACTTTGAAAACCCTAAAAAAATTAAAAACCCTGAAAAGCTAACAAAAACATAAAAATATAGAAACCCTAAAAAACCATAAAAATCCATAAAAACCATAAAAATCATAAATATCCATAAAAACTATAAAAATGGAAATAACCCTAAATTTTTTGAAAACCCCTAATAATACAGTAAAACCTAAAAAAATAAAATCCCTAAAATAATAAGAAACTTTGAAACCATAAAAACACTAAAAAAACTAAAATCCATAAAATCCCAAAAACTTTAAAAACCCAAAAAACCCATACAAACCTGAAAACCAATTAAAAACTCTAAAAACCCTTTAAACCCATAAAAACATTAAAAAAATTGAAAACCTAAAATACACTAAAATAATAAAAAAAATACCACGAAAACAAAAAAACCCCATTAAATCCTAAAAACCTAAAAACACTAAAAATATCAAAATCTCTAAAATCCCTGAAGTCTATAAAAACTATAAGTATTCTAAAAAGTCCAAAAAATTCCTAAGACATAAAATACTCTAAAATCCCTGAAAAGCCAGAAGAAAACCTTAAAAACAAAATCCAAATAAACCCCATAAAAACTTAAAATACGCTAAAACCCAAAATCCCCTTAGACCCCATAAAAACCCTTAAAAACATAAATACCCCTAAAACCCTATAAAAACCCTAAAAACCAATGAAACTCTAATAACCCTCTAAACCCCTAATATATCTAAAAACATTAAAAGCCTAAAAACATAAAAAACCCCTAAAAACTAAAAAAATACAAAAACCCTAAAATACTATAAAGACCCTCAAAATCCTTCGAAACCCTAAAAACCCATAAAAATCATAAAAATACTCTAAAAATTTCTAAAAATGTAAAAAACCCTAAAACCTAAAAAATCCCTTAGAAAACCTCAAAAACATAAATACACTTAAAACCCATAAAAACCTAAAACCACTAAAAACCCTAAATCCCCCTAAAAACTATAAAAAAACCCCCAAAAAACCATAAACCCCATAAAAACAAATAAAAACCCTAAAACTTCACTAAAAACATTAAAAACCTTTATACCTTAAAAATGATAAAAACTTGAAAAACCCCTTGAAAACCCTAATAACTCAAAAAATCATAAAAAACTAAAAAACTATATAAACACCATAAAAAACCCTTAAATCCCACAAATCCAAAAAAAAATCTAAATTACCATAAAAATCCTAAGAATACCTAAGAATATATAAAAATGAAAATCCCCTAAAAACCATGAAAACCTTAAGAAAACCTTAAAACCTAAAAACAATAGAAACCCCTAAAAAAATTAGTAGACACTAAAACCCATAAAAACCCTAAAATGACCCTAAAACCCTAAAACCCCAAAAAACCATAAAACCATTAAAATCCTTAAAAACCCTAAAACCCATATAAACCCTAAAAACCCACTGAAAACATTAAAAACCCAATAAAACCATTGAATGTTAAAAAACTCTGAAAAATCATAAAACCCATAAAAAATAAAAAACCCTACATACCCAAAAAAATATCATAAAACCCTAGAATCCATATAATCCAAACAAATCAATCAAAATGAAAAAACCCAAAAAAATAAAAATAAAAAAACACCCTAAAAATCCCTAAAAATGTTAATAAACACTAAAAAACCTAAAAACCCCTAATAAAACCTTAATAACCAAAACAAATTACAACCCTAAGAAACCTAAAAAATGATGAAAACCATAAAAACCCTAAAAAACATTTAAAACCCCTAAAAATAATAAAACCCTCTAACAACATAAAAAAATCCTAAAAACTAATAGAAACCCTAAAAACCCACTAAAAACATTAAAAACCATGTAAACCCCAAAAAATGTTAAAAATATCTAAAAAACCATAAAACTCGAAAATTAACTAAAAAAACCCGAAACACCTAAAAAACCATAAATACCTTAAAAACCCAAAACACCCCCTCAAAATCCTCAAAACCCAAAAAAAATATAAAAATCCTAAAAAATCTGAAAACGTCCATAAAAACATAAAAAACCATAAACCCCTAAGAAAATCATAAAAACATAAAAACAATTAAAATACCTAAAAACCTAAAAAATTATAAAAACCCTAAAATCTATAAAATAAACTTAAATCCCTAAAACCCATAAACCTCCTAAAAACTTTAAAAACCATAAACACCCATAAAACCACTAAAAACTCTAAAAACCCTTTATACTCTTAAAAATGTTAAAAAAATCTAAAAACATTAAATACCCTAAAAAAATCAAAAAACGCTATAAACCCAAAACCCGTAAAAAACATAAAACCCCTAAAAACACGAAAAACCACCGAAAATACTAATAAAACCCTAAAAACCAATAAAATGTAAAAAAACCTAAAAAACCAAAAGGCTCTAAAAACTTTAAAAACATAAAAAAAAATAAAAACCCAAAAAACCTAATAATTGAGAAAAATAAAATATGTTTAAAACAATAAAAAACCCTAGAGACCCTCAAAATACATAAAATCCCTAAAAACCATAAAATCCTAAAAATTACGAGAAAATCGCTAAAAATATAAAAACCTGAAAAAAACTGTATACCCCTAATAAAACCTCAAAAACCTAAAAACACTTAAAACCCCATAAAAACAATAAAATATGAACCACCTAAAAACCCTTATAGATCCAAAAAATCCTAGAACCCCCTAAAATATAAAATCCCATAAATTTTTTTAAAAACTATAAAAAACCACAGGAAAATATAATAACCTTTTAAACCTTTAAAATGTTAAAAAACTCTAAAAAATAATAAAATCCTTAAAAAACCTAATAACTCTATAAACCCCTAACACCAAAAATATAATAACACTTTAAGAATCCTCAAACCCTAAGAATCCTAAGAACCCTAAAAATTAGTAAAAAAATTTAAAAATCAATTAAAATCCAAAAAAATGTAAGAACCCCTAAAAACATGAAAATACCTAAGAAAATCATAATAACCTAAAAAAACTTAAATCAAAAAACCCCCTAATAATAAAAAACCCTCAAAATCCATAAAACGCTAAAACCCTAAAAACTCTCAAAATCCCTAAAACCCTAAAAAAATAAAAAAAATCCTAAAAACACTAAAAATCATAAATCCTATAGAAATAATAAAAACCCAAAAAATGAATAAAACAAAAAATGACCCACTAAAAACCATGAAAACCCTTTAAACACTGAAATAACATTAAAAAACTATAAAAACCCTTTAAAACCCTAAAAAACATTTAAATTGCAAAATACCATTTAAAACCCTAGAACCCTAAAACCCAAAAAATAGACAAAATCTCTAAATACCCAAAAAAAATCACAAAAATACTTAAAAAAGAAAAAACCCTTAAAATCCTTAGAAAATATTAAAAACCTAAAAAAATTTAAAAGCCTTAAAAAACATAAAAAACTTTTAAACCCTTTAAAACACTATAAAGACCCTAAAAATTCTAAAAACCCGTAAAAATACCTAAAATCCATAAAACCACTAAGAATCATAAAAACCCATAAAACCCCATAAAACACATAAAATCCCATTAAAAATTATATTTTTTTAACCACTAAAAACGTTAAATTATCTAAAAACCATAAAGCCCTAAAAACTCAAAACCCTACAAACCATAAATCCCTCAAAATCAAAAAAAACTTTTAAAAAAATAAAAATATAACAAAACCCTAAAAATACCTAAAAACATAAAACCCCTAAAAACCATGAAAAACGTAATAAAAACTAAAAAACGTAAATACATAAAACCAAAAAAACGCTAAAAATCCAAAAACCCCCGAAAAACCCTTACAAACCCTAAAAACTCTAGAAACCCCTAAAAACCTTAAAATACCCCAAAACACATAAATTATTTAAAACTAAAAAAACTCTAGAAACCCTTGAATCGTATAAATTTTTTTTAAAAAATAAAAAACCATTAAAACTCCAAAAAACCCTAAAAACCCAAAAAACCACAAATGCCTCAAAACCCTAAAAAACCCTAAAGAACCCTAAAACTCTCAAAATCCCTAAAACCTTAAAAACAATAAAAAACCTAAAAATGACCTAAAATCCATAAAAATAAAAAAAACCCTAAAAACATTTAAAAACCCCAACTGAACATTAAAAAAACACTTAAAACCCTATAAAACATAAAAAACCTAAAAAAACGCTAAAACCCTAAAAATTCTAAAATGACCCTAACCCCCCCCCCCCCCCCCGAAACCCCTAAAAACCATAAAACCCTTAAAAACCTCAAAAAACATAATCACCATTAAAAATCCCAAAAATCCAATAAAAACCATCAAAACAACTAAAAACACTAAAATCCCTTAAACCACCAAAAATGTTAAAAATTCTACAAAACTTTCTAAACCATAAAAACTAAAAACACCCTAAAACCCCAAGAAATGATAAAAACCCAAAAAACACTAAAAACCCATAAAAATCCTAAAAAATCCATAAAATACCTAAAAACATAAAAAAAACACTACCCCCCCAACCCCTTAGAATACCTTAAAAACCTAAAAAATATATAAACCCATGAAAAACCTAAAAAACTCTAAAATCCCAAAAAATTGTAAAAAACATAAAAACATTATAAAACCCTAAAAATCAAAAAACCCAAACCCCCCTAAAAACCCAATAATCCCCTAAAACCCCTCAAAGTCCCTAAAACCACTAAAAAAATTAAAATCCTAAAACCACTAAAAATCCCGAAAAATTTAAAAAGACCTTAAAGCCCAAAAACCCCTAAGAAAACCTTAAAAACCCAAAAAAATTTAAAACCCCTAAAAAACTAAAAAATCTAAAAAATCTAAAAGAACCTAAAAATCCTTAAACCCCCAAAAAACCAAAAAATCACTAAAACCCATAAACCCCCTAAAACCCATAAAACCTTTAAAAACCACAAAAAATTCTCAAAAAAACCCTTTAAACCCATAAAAACATTAATTAACTCAAATAAACCTGTAAAACCCTAAAAACCCAGTAAACCCTAATAACTAAAAAAACCCTAGAACTGTAAAAACCCTAAAATCCATCAAAATCCACAAAATCGAAAAAACATAAAAATCCTAAAAAATCCCTAAAATCCATAAAATATAAAAAACCCGAAAACCCATGAAAATACTTAGTAAAACATTAAAAAACAAAAATCAGTTCAAATCCCTAAAAAAACAAAAAAAACACTGAAAACTAGAATAACCTCTAAAACCCCCTAAAAACCTTACAATCAAAAACCCCATAAAAACCATAAAAAAAACCAAAATACACATAAAACATAATTAAAAACTCTAAAAACACTTTAACCCCCTAAAAATGTTATAAGACTCTAAAAACAATTAAAACCCTAAAAAACTAAAAAAAGACCCAAAAACCCCAAATAACTATAAAAACTAAAAAACCCCTAAATAATCTCAAAATCCAAAAACAGTAAAAACACATAATATTCCTATAAAGCAATAAATATCTCTAAAAAAAAACCCAAAAATCCTTGAAATGCACAAATAAAATATTAAAACCTAAAATCACTTAAAACCCCTAAAAACCTAAAAAACAAAAAACCCTGAAAACCTAAAAACCCCAAAAACCCATAAAATAAATAAAAACTCTCAAACCCCTTTAAATCCTCAAAAATGTTAAAAAACAGAAAAAAACATTTAAAACCATCAAAAACTCAAAAAAATCTAAAACCACCCAAAAAACAATAAAAACCCTAACCCCCCCCCCCAAAAAAACCCAAAAAACCCTCAAAATCCCTAAAAACTGAAGAAGCCGTAAAAATACTAAAAATTCCCTAAAAATCCCAAAAAATATAAAAACTCCTAAAAACCCTGAAAAACCCTATGAAAACCTTAAAAACATAAAAACACATAAACCCCATAAAAACATAAAAAATTATAAAAATACTAAAAACCCTAAATTCCCTCAAAACATTTAAAAACCATACAAAACCATAAAAATTCAAAAACATCACTAAAACTCCAAAAAAAATTCAAAAAAACACTAAGAATCTTGAAAACCCCTAAAAAATAAAATCCTAAAATAATTTAAACCCATAAATTCCTTAAAAATGAAAAAAACCTAAACAATCCTAAAACCCCTAAAATCCTTTAAACCCCTAAAACCATAAAGAACTCTAAAAACATCAAAACCCTTTAAAACCACTAAAAATTCTAAAAACCCTTTAAACCCATAAAATCATTAAAAACTCTAAAAAACCCTAAATGACAAATAACCTTAAAATAAAAAAAACCATAAAACCCTTAAAACTAAAAAACCCATTAAAATACCAAAAAACCTAGACAAACCATAAAAAATCTTAAAAAGCCCGAAAAATACCGAAAAACACAAAAAATCCAAAAAACTATGAAAAACTATAAAAACCTTTAAAACATAAAAACTCTTACAACCCCTAAAAACATTAAAACTTCTGAATACCCTAGAAACCATAAAACCCCCTAAAAACATTAAAAACCCCAAAATCCTATAAAAATATTAAAAAACCACTAAAACCTATAAATACCTTTTAAACACCTATATATGTTAAAATACTCAAAAAACCATAAGAAACCTAAATAACTAAAAAAACCCCTAAAACCCAAAAAAAAACATATAAACAAAAAAAACTAATAAACACTAAATCCCTCAAAATCCATTATCACCATAAAAAGCCATAAAAATTTAAAAAAACCCTAAAAAAATTTGAAAACATAAAAAACCATTAAACCCGAAAAAATCTAAGAAAAAATTATAAACCTAAAAACACATTATACCCCTAAAAAATGTAAAAAACTAAAAAATAACTAGAAACCCTAAACAACCCTAAAACCTCCTAAAATCCATAAAATCCCATAACAACTATTAAAACACTAAAAATCCTTATAAACCCTAAAAACCTAATAAGAAAATAAAAACACTTTAATCCCCTAAAAATATTCCAAAACTCTAAAAAACCATAAAACCCCTAAAAAAATCAAAACACCCTAAAAACACAAAAAAACCATAAAAAACATAAAAAAATCAAAACCCCTCAAAATCCATAAAAATCCTAAAAAATTATAAAAATCCTTAAAAATCTATGAAAACCATGAAAATGAAAGAAAACAAAAACCCTTGAATAACCCTAATGAAACCATATGAACCAAAAAACACTTAAACCCCTAAAAAATATAAAATACTAAAACCTCGAAAACCCTTAAAAGAACCTAAAAATCCTAAAAACCTTAAAAACCATAAAACCATTAAAAACCTCAAAAACCCAACAACAACCCTAAAAACAACTACAATCTATAAAAACCCTTTAAGCACCTAAAAGCGCCAAAAAATCTAAAAATCTTTAAAACCCTAAAAACTCAGAAAACCCATAAAACCATAATATCCAAAAAATCCCTAAAAACCCTCAAATTTACTAAAAATCATTAAACCCCATAAAAATACTAAAAAAATTAAAAAACCCTAAAAACCTTGAAAACCCCTAAGAAAACCATAAAAACATAAAAACACTTAAAATACCTAAATACCTAAAAAGGATTAACCCCTAAAAAATTAAAAAGACCCTAAAACATTTAAACCTCCTAAAAACATAAAAAAACCTAAAAACAATTAAATACCCTAAAAACCATTAAAACCCCTAAAAACATTAAACAATTCTAAATACCTTAAAACCCTAAAAAATGGAAAAAACCTATAAAACATAAAAAACCATAAAAAACGTAAGAACCCTAAAAAGACCCACCCCCCAAAGATCATAACTACCATAAAAACTATAATAATCCAAAAAAAATCTCAAAAATTGTAAAAATTCCTATAAACCCGGAAAAAACATAAGAAATCTTAAAAGGCCAATAGCTCATAAAAACCCTAATAACATAAAAATAGCTAAAAACTCCATAACCCTAAATACTATAAAACCCCAAAAAACCCATCAAAACACAAAAAACAAAGAAAAACTCTAAAACACATTAAATAATTAAATTCATTAAAAGATCAAAAAAATAAAAACCCTAAAAAACTAAATACCCCTAAAACCTAAAAAAACCCCTAAAAAGCCAAAAACCCCTCAAAATCCAAAGAAACTATAAAAATCCATAAAAACCCTAAAAAACCAAAAAATGGATAAAAAAGTAAAAATCCAATAAACCCTGAAAACTCCTCAAAAAATCTTAAATATCTTTGAACAGTTACGACCCCTAAAAAACCTAAAAATGAAAAACCCCTTTAAAACCCAACAAAACCTAGAAAACCTTAAAACTCATAAGAACCGTAAAAACCCACAAAATCCATAAACCCCCTAAAACCCATGAAAACCCCAAAACCCCTAAAATAGTAAAATCCATATAAACCCATAAAATAGTTAAAACACTAAAATCCCCAAAAAACATAAAACCCCTAAAAGAACTAAAGAACGTAAAACCCCCAAAACCCCCAAAACCATAAAAATCCTAAAAAAATCCGAGAAAGTCCCAAAAAACATAAAAAAACCATAAAAACCAAGAAAAAATCCTATTAAAAATTTAAAACTCTAAAAACACTTTAAACCCTTAAAAACCGAAAAATATGCTAAAAATATTAAAACACCCAAAAAACCGTAAAACCCTAAAAACCATAGAACCCTAAAAACCCACTAAAAACTATAAAAACCCTTTAATTCAAAAAATGATTAAAAACACTAAAATCCTTAAAAAAATAAAAAATAAAAAAACCATAAAAAATAAAAAAACCCTAAAAAAGAGTAAAACCATAAAATCCGTAAAACCCTAAATACGCAAAAAATCCAAAAAAAACAAAAAAAAACCCATAAAAGTCCTAAAACATCTATAAAAATGTAAAAAACCATAAAAACCCTAAAAACCCCTAAGAAAACCATAAAACCTAAAAACACATAAAACCACTAAAAAACTAAAAACGCCAAAACCCTAAAAACCATAAATTTTCATAAAACCATAAAAGCATAAAACCCCTAAAAAGAATAAAAAACACAAAAATCATTACGAAACCTTAAATCCACATAAAAACATTATAAAACCATTAATTACTCTAAAACCATTTTAAACCCCTAAAATCATTAGAAACCTATAAAAAATTTAAAAATCCTAAGAAACTCAAAAAATACCAAGACCCCTAAAGAACTCTCAAACCCCTAAAAGTCCTTAAAAACCTTAAAATCATAAAAATAAAAAAATCCTAAAAATCCCTAAAATCCTAAAAACCATAAAAATATGAAAAACCCTAAAAACCTAAAAATGATAAAAACTCATAAACTATTAAAACACCTAAAAACCAATAAAAAATCTAAAAACCAATCAATACTATAAAACACATTAAAAACCATAAAAATGTTAAAAACATTAAAAAACCATTAAAAACCTAAGAAACACAAAACACACTAAAAATCCGATATACCCCTATAACCAGTAAAATCAATAAAATTCCAAAAAGGATATAAAAATACATAAAAAATGATGAACCCTAAAATCCTAGAAGAACCTTAAGAAAACCGTAAAACCCTAGAAAAATTTAAACCCCTAAAAAACCAAAAAAATGCTTAAAACTATAAAAAACCCTAAATACTCTTAACATCCCTAAACTCCATGAAAATCCATAAAAACCTCAAAAAACCGAAAAAATACTAAAAACCATAAAAACCTAAAAAATAACTAATACTCTAAAAACATTGAAACCCATAAAAGCGTTAAAAACACTAAAACCCAAAAAACCTAAAAAAACATAAAAATACAAAAAGTTCCATAAAAATCACTAAAAACCTAAAAAAATAAAAACCATGAAAACCCCTAAGAAAACATTAAAAAAACTAAAAATAATTAAAACCAATATAAAAACTAAAAATAATAAAAACCTTAAAAAATCTAAAAAACATAAAATACCTAAAAACCATAAAAATCCATAAAAACCCATAAAACTCTAAAAACCACTAAAAACACTAAAAAAACCTGTTAAACCCTATGAAATGTTAAAAAACTCTAAAATACCATAAAAACATTCAAAACGTTTAAAAACCATTAAAAACCAAAAAAATGAAACCCTAAAACCCTAAAAACCCCTAAAAACACTCAAAATCCCTAAAAACAATTAAAAATCATAAAATAAATAAAATAGTGCTAAAAATCGATAAAATTTTAAAAAGCACTAAATAATCATAATAAAACCATACAAACCTAAAAATCCTAAAACCCCAACAAAACCTAAAAGACACTGAATATCCTGAAAATCCTAAAAAACTGTAAAACCTTTAAAAACCATAAAACCCTTAAAACCTAAAAAACCTAAAATCCCATAAAAACAGTAAAAACACTAAAAACAACTAAAAACTACAAATGCAATAAAAACTATAAAAAACATTAAAAACTAAAAAACTAAAAAACCATAAAAACCTAAAAAAACCATAAAACCCTAGAAACCTAAAAACTTGTAAAAACACTTAAAATCCCTAAAATCCTAAAAACTATAAAAATCATAAAAAAATCCCTAAAAATCCTAAATTTTTTTAAAAAACATTAAAACCATAAGAAAATCTTATAATCCTAAAAACAAATAAAACCCCTAAAAAAAATACCCCAAATACCCTGAAAATCTCTAAAAATTATAAAACACCCTAAAACCATAAAAAACCCTAAGACCCAAAAATATCCTAAAACTCTAAAAACCGTTAAAACCCTAAAAAGGTTAAAAATTTTAAAAAACATAAAAACTATAAAAATTAAAGAATCCAAAAAACCCAAAAAAATGAAATAAAACCCCTTAAAACTCCTAAAAATGCAAAAACCCCTCAAAATCCATAAAAACACTAAAAAATACATAAATCCTAAAAATTCCATAAAAATCGCAAAAAATATAAAAAACCCAAAACATGTTGACAAACCCTATAAAAATCTTAAAAAACTAAAACACTTAAAGCTCCTTGAAAAACCTAAAAACGCTAAAAACCCTAAACACCATAAAAAACCCTAAAAATCATAAAACCACTAAAACCCCATAAAATAATCAATAATGACTAAAAAGTCTAAAACCCCTTTAAATATCTAAATAATGTTAGAAAAATATAAGAAACCTTAAAAACCATGAAGAACTATAAAACCCCTAAAACCCCAACAAACCCAAGAAATCAGAGAAAACCCAAATAACCCCATAAACCACTCAAAATTCATCAAATACAATAAAAATCCTTAAAATAGTTAAAAAATCACTAAAAATATCTAAAAACCTAAAATCCAATATGAAAATTTAATATCCTTTGGAAAACCATAAATACCTAAAAACACTAAAAACACATAAAAACCTAAAAAATGCTAAAAACTCTAAACAGCCCTAAACCCCTAAAAACCATAAAAAACACTAAATCCCATAAAATCAATAAAACCACACTAAAATTATAAAAAACCCTGAAACCACTAAAAACGATAAAAACACTAAAACCCCATAAACCACTAAAAAACCTCAAAAAATTCTACTTACCCAAAAAACTATAAGAACATTAAAAAAAATAAAAACTCTAGAAATCCATAAAAATTCTAAAAAATCCATAAAAATCAATAAAAACATAAGAAACCCTAAAAAACTAAACAACACTAAAAAGCCTTAAAAACATAAAAATGCATAAAACCCCTAAAAACTGAAAAATAGAAGAAAAACAAAAAACCCTTAAAAGAACATAGAAACTCCTAAAAACCCCTAAAAACCAGAAGACCCCTAAAAACCTAAAAAACCCTAAAACTCATAATAACCCTAAAACTAATAAAAACTAAAAAACCCTTTAAACCAATAATAATGTTAAATGTCTATAAAAACCTTAAAACCCTAAAAAACTCAAAAAAAACATAAAAACACATAAAAACCATACAAACCCTAAAACCCTAAAGTCCCTCAAAATCCCTAAAACCCTAAAAAACCACAATAACCCTAAAATCCCCTAAAATCCATAAAAACATAAAAACCCCATAAAACACTGAAGAACACTTAGAAAACATTAAAAACCTAAAAACACGTAAAACCCCTAAAAATTCTAAAAAACACTAAAAGCGCTAGAAAATCATTAAAACCCTAAAGACAATAAAAACCTATAAAACCCTTAAAAACCCGTAGAAAACCATAAAAACCCTAATAACAACTAAAACCACAAAAATCCTTTTAAACCCAAAAAAACATTAAAAAAATCTAAAAACCCTAAAATTCCTAAAAACTAAAAAAAATTAAAAACTCGAAAAAACAATAAAAACCATAAAAAACATAAAACCCATAAAAATAAATAAATAATCTAACAACCATAAAATTTTAAAAAATAACTAAAAACACCTCAATCATAAAAAATAATAAAAACCTAAAAAACCAAAATAAAACCTTTAAAACCTAAAACATAGAAACCCTAAAAACCTAAAAACAATAAAAAACCTAAAAAAGAATAAAAACCCAAAAAACCCTAAAACCCCTAAAAACCAATAAAAACCTAAAATAAATAAATCCTTAAAATCCAATAAAAGCTATAAAAACCATTTAATCCTTAAAAGTTGTAAAAAACATTAAAAAATTGAAAAAAACACAGAAAAAACCAATAAAAAAACAGATAAAAAGGCTAAAAACCATAAAAAAACATTAATACCTTAAAATACATAAATATTCTAAGAAATCCATAAAAATCCCTAAAAAATAAAAAATAATGAAAAACCGTAAGAAAATATTAAAAACCTAAAAAAACTAAAACCCCCTAAAAACCTAAAAAATGCTAAAACCAAAAAGACCTTAAAAACCATAAAACCATAAAAACCCCAAAAAACTCAAACCCTAAAAACCCACAATTAACATTGAAAATTTCTTTAACATGTTAAATTGTTAAAAAACTCTAAAACCCCCCTAAAAACCCAAAAAAAAACAAAAAACCAAAAAACCCTCAAAATCCCCCCAAAACCTTAAAAACCATAAAAATACGAAAAAAAATCCTTAAAAATCCATAAAAATACAAATAAAATATAAAACCCCTAAAATACCCTAATAAAGCCTTAAAAACCTAAAAATAATTAAAAAAAAGCTAAAATCTCTGAAAAACCCTAAAAACCCGAAAAACCATAAACCCCTAAAAACATAAAAAATCTAAAATATATTAAAACCCTAAAACCTTAAAATCTTAAAAAATGGGGAAAACCTTAAAAAACCACAAAACTTAAAAACAATTAAAACCTATAAAAGCCCAAAAAACGTTAAAAAACATAAAACCCCCCAAAAATAAAACAAAAAATAAACCACTAAAACCTTACAAAACCCTAAAAACCCAAAAACCCAGAAAAACCACTAAAACCACTAAAAATGATTTAAACCAATAAAATTGTTGGAAAACTCTAAAAACCCATTAAAAACCTAAAAACTCAAAAAAGCCTTAAAACCCTAAAAACCATTAAACCCTAAAAACCATAAAAACCTATAAAAACCCTTAAGATACCTAAAACCCTTGAAATAATAAATATCCTGATACCGTAAAATCAAAAAATTCTAAAAAATATAAATACCATGTAAAACCCTAAGAAAACCTTAAAAAAACTAAAAATACATAAAACCCTTTAAACACCCTAAAACCCCTCAAAACCATAAAACCCCTAGAAACCCATAATACCCTAAAACCACTAAAAACTCTAAAAACCATTTAGACTCCTAAAAATGCTAAAAAACTCTAAAATACCATAAAAACCCTAAAAACTCAAACAACCCAAAAAACCCAAAAAAATAAAAAGAACCCTTAAAACCATAAAACCCCTCACAATCCCTAAAAACCCTAAAAACAATAGATTTACTTAAAAATCACTAAAAATACCCAAATATGTTAAAATCCATGAAAACCACAAATAAATCCTTAAAAACCTAGAAAAACATGAAATCCAAAAAAAAACTAAAAAATGCTAAAACCCATAAAAATTCAAAATTCCCAAAACCCGCCAAAAACCCAAAACCCCTAAAATCCAAAAAATACACTAAAAACAAAAAACACTAAAAACCATATAAAACTAAAAACCATTAAAAATATAAAACACTTCAAAACCATTAAAAAATATAAAACACTTCAAAACCCTAAATATATTTTAAATGCTAAAAAACCTTAAAGACAAAACAAAACACAACCCCCTCCCAAAAAACCCTAAAAAACCTAAAACCCCTCAAAATCCAAAAAAACACCTAAAACCAAAAAAATCCTAAAAAACCTAAAATTCACTAAATACCTAAAACCCATAAATTCCCTAAAAAACTAAGAAAACCTTAAAAACTAAAAAATCACTTACAACCCGTAAAAACATAAAAAATGGTAAAGCCCCTAAAAACCCGAAAAACCCTATATTCTCTAAAAACCATAAAACCCCAAAAAATAATTAAAAAACCCTAAAACACCTAAAATCCATGAAAACCCTGCTAAAACTATAAAAAAACTTTAGTCCCATAAAAATCTTAAAAACTCTGAAAAAACAAAAATAACCCTAAAAAACTATAAGAACCCTAAAAAACTAAAAAAAAATAACACCCCAAAACACTCAAAAAACATTAAAATCCTCAAAATACATAAAAAATTTAAAAACCCTAAAAAATAAAAAAATTGTAAATTCCCCAAAACATCCCTAAACACATAAAAATTTAAAAATCATGAAAAAACCTTACAAAACCTTAAAAACCAAAAAACAATTAAAACCCCCGAAAACCCTAAAAACTCTAAAAACCCATGAAACTCTAAATAACCCTATAACCCTCAAAGTATTTTAAAACCCTAAAAACCAATAAAAATTCTAAAAACAGAAAAAAATTACTAAAAACATTAGGAAAACATAAAATCCCTGAAAACTCCTATGAAAATTTTAAAAACAAAAAACACTTAAAACCCTAAAAAATCTAAAAAATGATATAAACTGAAAACCCCCTAAAAAGCATTAAAAACCCTAAAAACTCCTAAAATCCATAAAAACCCCTAAAACCATTAAAACCCTAAAAACCCATAAAACTCTAGACCACTAAAAACTATAAAATCCCATTAAAACCTTAAGTCATTATTTTTTTAAAAAAAATCCGAAAACCCTAAAAATTAAAAAAATACCCCTAACACACAAAAAAACATAAAAAGATTAAATTATAAAAAAATAAAAAACATGAACAAATTAAAATCCCAAAAAATAATAAAAAACTAGAAAATTCCTAAAAAATTCTTGAATATCTCAAAAAACATAAAAAACATGAAAATCCTCGAAAATCCCAAAGAAACCTTAAAAATATAAAACACTTGAAAACCCAAAAAACCTAAAATTTCTAAAAACCCTAATTACCCTAAAATAATAAAAACCATAAAAACCATAAAAAACATAAAAACACTAAAACCCCATAAAAACCTTTTAAAACCACTAAAAACACTAAAGACCCTTTTAACCCTTAAAAACGTTAAAAACTCTAAAAAACCTTTAAAACCCTAAAAATATAAAAAGATATTAAAAACTCAACCAAACCATAAAACCCTAAACCCTAAAAATCCCTTAAACCCCCCCCCAAATGTAAATATCCTAAAAATAACTTAAAATTATTAAATACATAAAAATCTAAATATCCTAAAAACCCTTAATAAATCCCTATAAACATAAAAATAGTTAAAATATTTAAAAAATATATAAAATGATAAAAATTATAAAACCCCTAAAATATCCTAAAATCTATAAAAACACTAAAAACCTAAGAATCCCAAAAACCCTATAAAATCCTAAAAACCCACTAGAATCTGAAAAAACCATTTAAATCCCTAAAAATGTTAAAAAAATTAAAATTCTTTAAAACCCTGAAAAATATAAATAAACACGAAAAAAAAACATAAAAACCCTATGAAACCTAAAAAACTATAAAAACATTGAAAATCCATAAAACCCAAAAAAAAACATAAAAATCATAAAAGAAATTAAAATCCCTAAAAAAGTAAAAAACCATGAAACCTTAAAAACCCTCAAAAAATTGTAAAAAATATAAAAAAACACAAAACCCCTAAAAACCTAAAAATTTTAAACACCATGAAAAACCATATAAATCCCTAAAAACCCTACATTCCATAAATACCTGAAAAACATTTAAAAACCCATAAAAACTATAAAAAACCAATCAAAACATAAAAAACCTCTAAATCCCTAAAGAATTCAAAAATTATAAAAACATTAAAACCCCTAAGAAACTCAAAAAATAGTAAAATCATAGAAAACCATTAAACCCCTAAAAATCCTGAAAACTCGAAAAATCCCTAAAAACCAAAAAAACAATAAAAATACCAAAAACGCTATAATCCCAAAAAATTTAAAACCCCTAAGACAGTTGGAATCCGAAGGAAAACCTTAAAAAATTTACAAGAGGATGCTCGACAAATGAATTATAATATGGATATGATTAGTAAGGAGAGGGCCTTTCTAGAGGTGGACATTCCATTTGGGAAGAAAAAAATCCTGTAGGGGTCTCTTTAGACCCCCAAAAGAGAAATATGAGGAAGGACTATTCCACTTTTCCAAAGACAGTGTACACGAGAGACTCTTGCAATGCTAAGGAAGTTTCCTCTGGTAGGGGAGGTCGGTCTGTCAAGGTGCAGCTTAATGCGGAGCAGCAACATCTCAGAGAATACTACACTTCCTTCCTAAAGTAATATGAATCATCTGAATGGGAGTCGGTGGAGTCGGATGCCTCCTCTGGTTATGGTGGTAAAGGGGACCCTTAAGGGGATGGAGATGTTGATTTGTAGTTCCTGCTTCTTTCTCTTCTGCTCTTCGGGTCTTTTGGTGTTTTGGAGTGTTGGGGGTCCATGGTTTTCGGTGTGGGATATTTGGCCCAACCCCGCCCTTGTTTACATTTCTTTTCATTTAATAAATTTTGGGGGGCCAGGAATAGCCTGGCCTCGCAACTTCCGTTGACTTTAAAAACCATAAAACCCATAAAAACCTAAAACAACTAAATAAATTAAAAACCCTTTAAGCCCCAATAGTGTTAAAAACATTAGAAAACCATAAAAAACTAAAAAATTCAAAAAAACCCAAGAAACCCCAAAAAATAAAAACCATAAAAACCTTAAAAAACACTAAGACCATAAAAATCTATAAAAACCCAAAAAAGCAAAAAAATATCCTTAAATCCCTTAAAATATCTAAAAAGTTAAAACCCTTAAAATATTGAAAATCAATAAGAAATCCTTAAAAAATAAAAAAACATAAAACCCTAATAAACTTTTAAATATTAAAAACCCTTAAAACCCCTAAAAGCTCCTAAAGTCACTAAAACGCATAAAACCCACACAAAAACTAAAAAACCCCTAAAACCCCATAGAAACCATAAAACCACGAGAAACTCTAAAAACCCATTAAACCCTTAAAAACCATTAAAAATATAAAAACCTTTAAACCCCTAAAAACTCAAAAAAATCCTAAAAACTAATAAAACCCTAAAACCAACTAAAATCTCTAAAAACCCTTTAAAACCCTAAAAAAGTTTAAATACTCCAAAAAATATTCAAACACAAAAAAAAACTCAAAAACCCATAAAAACAAAAAAAACCATAAAATCCCTAAAATTCCCTAAATAACTATACATTTCTTAAAAAATCAGTGAAAATACATAAAAACATAAAATCCCTAAAAACCCTAAAAACCCAAAGACAACCATAAAAACCTATAACCCCAAAAAACCACTAAAAAACCTAAAAATTTTAAAAACTCTAAAATAACCTAAACAAGCCACAAAACCCCCCTAAAAACTTTAAAATCCCTAAAACCAGTAAATAACCCTAAAAACCCGAAAAACCCTCGAACCACTAAAAACTATAAAACCCTTTAAACCCCTTAAAATGTTAAAAAACCTTTAATCCCTAAAAACTAAAAATATCCTTTAAATCCCGAAACCAAAAAATCCCTAAAACCTCTAAAAAACATAAAAATCCTAAAAGGCCCTAAAAAGACCAAAAATTGTAAAATCCCAAAAAACCATGAAAAAACCTAAAAACACTTAGAACCCCAAAAAACCTAAAAAATGCTAAAAACCCTAAAAACCCTAAAAACCACTAAAAACCATCAAAATCCTTAAACACAATAAAACCGATAAAAATCCTAAAAATCCTAAAAATCACTAAAAATCCTTAAAAATATAAAAAAACCCCTAAAATCCATAAAACCCATTAAGAAAGCCTTATAATCCTAAAAACAATAAGAACCCCTGAAAAGTGAAAAAACACTAAAAACCTTAAAAACTCTAAAAGACCATAAAAATTCTAAAAACCCCTAAAAACTATAAAACCCATAAAACCCATAAAAACCATAAAACCCCACAAAAATGAATCTAAAACCCCTTCAAACCCGTAAAAACATTAAAAAAATATAAAACCCCTAAAAACTAAAAAAAAACCTATAAACCCAAAAAAACCATCAAAAACCCTAAATATCCTAAAAAACCCTAAAACCCTCAAAATCCAAAATGAACATAAAACTCTAAAAAATCCCTAAAATGGTACAAATTGAAAAAACTATGGAAAAACATAGAAAACCGTAATAACCTAAAAACATTTTAAAGCCAAAAAAATCTAAAAATGGTAAAAAAAACCTAAAAATCCCTCAAAACCCTAAAACCTCAAAACCATAAATCCCCTAAAAACCTTAAAAAATCCTAAAAACCCGTAAAAACATTGAAAAATGTTAAGAACCACTAAAAACTCAAAAAAATATATTTAAACCCTAATTTTTTTAAAAAACTATAAAAACATTGAAAATCCTAAAAAAATTAAAAACCCCGAAAAGCTAACAAAACCATAAAAATATAGAAACCCTAAAAAACCATAAAAATCCCTAAAAACCATAAAAATCATAAATATCCATAAAAACTATAAAAATGGAAAAAACCAAAATTTTTTGAAAACCCCTAATAATACAGTAAAACCTAAAAAATAAAATCCCTAAAATAATAAGAAACTTTGAAACCATAAAAACACTAAAAAAACTAAAATCCATAAAATCCCAAAAAACTTTAAAAACCCATACAAACCTGAAAAACAACTAAAAACTCTAAAAACCCTTTAAACCCATAAAAACATTAAAAAATTGAAAACCTAAAAAACACTAAAATAAAAAAAATACCACGAAAAAAAAACCCCATTAAATCCTAAAAACCTTAAAACACTAAAAATATCAAAATCTCTAAAATCCCTAAAATCTATAAAAACCATAAGTATTATAAAAAGTCCAAAAAATTCTTAAGACATAAAATACTCTAAAATCCCTGAAAGGCCAGAAGAAAACCTTAAAAACAAAATCCAAATAAACCCCATAAAAACCTAAAATACGATAAAACCCAAAATCCCCTTAAACCCCATAAAAACCCTTAAAAACATAAATACCCCTAAAACCCTATAAAAACCCTAAAAACCAATGAAACTCTAATAACCCTTTAAAACCCTAAAATATATAAAAACATTAAAAGCCTAAAAACATAAAAAAACCCCTAAAAACCAAAAATATACAAAAACCCTAAAATACTATAAAGACCCTCAAAATCCCTCGAAACCCTAAAAACCCATAAAAATCATAAAAATCCTCTAAAAATTTCTAAAAATGTAAAAAACCCTAAAACCTAAAAAATCCCTTAGAAAACCTAAAAAACATAAATACACTTAAAACCCATAAAAACCTAAAACCACTAAAAACCCTAAATCCCCCTAAAAACTATAAAAAACCCCAAAAAACCATAAAAACCCCATAAAAACAAATAAAACCCCTAAAACTTCACTAATAACATTAAAAACATTTATACCTTAAAAATGATAAAAACTTGAAAAACCCCTTGAAAACCCTAATAACTCAAAAAATCTTAAAAAACTAAAAAACTATATAAACCCCATTAAAAACCTTTAAATCCCACAAATCAAAAAAAAAAAATCCTAAATTACCATAAAAATCCTAAGAATACCTAAGAATATATAAAAATGAAAATCCCCTAAAAACCATGAAAACCTTAAAAAAAACTTAAAACCTAAAAACAATAAAAACCCCTAAAACCGAGTAGACACTAAAACCCATAAAAAAACCCTAAAATGACCATAAAACCCTAAAACCCCAAAAAACCATAAAACCATTAAAATCCTTAAAAAACCCTAAAACCCATATAAACCCTAAAAACCCACTAAAAACACTAAAAACCCAATAAAACCATTGAATGCTAAAAAACTCTGAAAAACCATAAAACCCATAAAAAATAAAAAAACCCTACATACCCAAAAAATATCATAAAACCCTAGAATCCATATAATCCAAAAAAATCAATCAAAATGAAAAAAACCCAAATAAATAAAAATAAAAAAACACCCTAAAAATCCCTAAAAATGTTAATAAACACTAAAAAACCTAAAAACCCCTAATAATACCTTAATAACCAAAACAAATTACAACCCTAAGAAACCTAAAAAATGATGAAAACCATAAAAACCCCCTAAAACATTTAAAACCCCTAAAAACAATAAAACCTTCTAACAACCTAAAAAAAATCCTAAAACCTAATAGAAACTCTAAAAACCCACTAAAAACATTAAAAACCATGTAAACCCCAAAAAATGTTAAAAATATCTAAAAAACCATAAAACTTGAAAATTAACTCAAAAAAACCCGAAACACCTAAAAAACCATAAATACCCTAAAACCCCAAAAAACCCCCTCAAAATCCTCAAAACCCAAAAAAATTATAAAAATCCTAAAAAATCCGAAAACGTCCATAAAAACATAAAAAACCATAAACCCCTAAGAAATACATAAAAACATAAAAACAATTAAAATACCTAAAACCCTAAAAAATGATAAAAACCCTAAAATCTATAAAATAACCTTAAATTCCTAAAACCCATAAACATCCTAAAAACCTTAAAAACCCTAAACACCCATAAAACCACTAAAAACTCTAAACACCCTTTATACTCTTAAAAATGTTAAAAAAATCTAAAAACATTAAATACCCTAAAGAACTCAAAAAACACTATAAACCCAAAACCCGTAAAAAACATAAAACCCCTAAAAACACGAAAAACCACCGAAAATACTAATAAAACCCTAAAAACCACAAAAAATGTAAAATAACCAAAAAAACCAAAAGGCTCTAAAAACATTAAAAACATAAAAATAAATAAAAACCCAAAAAACCTAAAAATTGAGAAAAATAAAATATGTTTAAAAAAATAAAAAAACCCTAGAAACCCTCAAAATACATAAAATCCCTAAAAACCCTAAAATCCTAAAAATTACGAGAAAATCGCTAAAAATATAAAAACCTGAAAAAAACTGTATACCCCTAATAAAACCTCAAAAACCTAAAAACACATAAAACCCCATAAAAACAATAAAATATAAACCACCTAAAAACCCTTATAGATCCAAAAAATCCTAAAACCCCCTAAAAACATAAAATCCCATAAATTTTTTAAAAAACTATAAAAACCATAGAAACACTAAAAACCACAGGAAAATATAATAACCTTTTAAACCTTTAAAAATGTTAAAAAACTCTAAAAAATAATAATATCCTTAAAAAACCTAATCACTCTATAAACCCTTAACACCAAAAATATAATAACACTTTAAGAACCCTCAAACCCTAAGAATCCTAAGAACCCTAAAAATTAGTAAAAAAATTTAAAAATCAATTAAAATCCAAAAAAATCTAAAAACCCCTAAAAACATGAAAATACCTAAGAAACCTAAAAAAAATTAAAACAAAAAACCCTCAAAATCCATAAAACGCTAAAACCCTAAAACTCTCAAAATCCCTAAAACCCTAAAAAAACAAAAAAAACCTAAAAACCCTAAAAATCATAAATCCTATAGAAATAATAAAAACCCAAAAAATGAATAAAACAAAAAATGACCCACTAAAAACTATGAAAACCCTTTAAACACCAAAAAAACATTAAAAAACTATAAAAACCCTTTAAAACCCTAAAAAAACTTTAAAATTGCAAAATACCATTTAAAACCCTAGAACCCTAAAAACCCAAAAAATAGACAAAATATCTAAATACCCAAAAAAATCACAGAAATACTTAAAACAGAAAAAACCCTTAAAATCCTTAGAAAATATTAAAAACCTAAAAAAATTTAAAAGCCTTAAAAAACCTAAAAAACTTTAAAACCCCTTTAAAACAATAAAAAGACCCTAAAAATTCTATAAATCCGTAAAAATACCTAAAATCCATAAAACCACTAAGATTCATAAAAACCCATAAAACCCTATAAAACACATAAAAGCCCATTAAAAATTATATTTTTTGAACCACTAAAAACGTTAAATTCCCAAAAAACCATAAAGCCCTAAAAAACTCAAAAACCCTACAAACCATAAATCCCTCAAAATCAAAAAAAACTTTTAAAAAAATAAAAATATAACAAAACCCTAAAAAATACCTAAAAACATAAAACCCCTAAAAACCATGAAAAACGTAATAAAAACTAAAAAACGTATATACATAAAACCAAAAAAACGCTAAAAATCCAAAAAAACCCCGAAAACCCTTACAAACACTAAAAACCCCTAAAAACCTTAAAATACCCCAAAACACATAAATTATTTAAAACTAAAAAAAATCTAGAAACCCTTGAATCGTATAAAATTTTTAAAAACAATAAAAAACCATTAAAACTCCAAAAAACCCTAAAAACCCAAAAAACCAAAAATGCCTCAAAACCCTAAAAACCCCTAAAGAACCCTAAAACTCTCAAAATCCCTAAAACCTTAAAAACAATAAAAAACCTAAAAATGACCTAAAAATCCATTAAAATAAAAAAAAACCCTAAAAACATTAAAAAACCCCAACTGAACATTAAAAAACAAAAAACACATAAACCCTATAAAACATAAAAAACCTAAAAAACTCTAAAACCCTAAAAATACTAAAATGACCCTAACCTCCCCCCCCCCGAAACCCCTAAAAACCATAAATCCCTTAAAAACCTCAAAAAACTTAAACACCATTAAAAATACCAAAAATCCAATAAAAACCATCAAAACTACTAAAAACACTAAAGTCCCTTAAAACACCAAAAATGTTAAAAATTCTACAAAACATTCTAAACCATAAAAACTAAAAACCCCCTAAAACCCCAAGAAATGATAAAAACAAAAAAAACACTAAAAACCCATAAAAATCCTAAAAATTCCATAACATACCAAAAAACATAAAAGAACACTAACCCCCCAACCCCTTAGAATACCTTAAAAACCTAAAAAATATATAAACCCACGAAAAACCTAAAAAACTCTAAAATCCCAAAAAATTGTAAAAAACATAAAAACATTAAAAAACGCTAAAAACCAAAAAACCCAAACCCCCCCTAAAAACCCTATAATCAACTAAAACCCCTCAAAGTCCCTAAAACCCCTAAAAAAATTAAAATCCTAAAACCACTAAAAATCCCTAAAAATATAAAAAGACCTTAAAGCCCAAAAACCCCTAAGAAAACCTTAAAAACTCAAAAAAATTTAAAAACCCTAAAAAACTAGAAAATCTAATAAATCCAAAAGAACCTAAAAATCCTTAAACCCCCAAAAAACCAAAAAATCACTAAAACCCATAAACCCCCTAAAACCCATAAAACCTTTAAAAACCACTAAAAACTCTCAAAAAACCCTTTAAACCCTTAAAAACGTTAACTAACTCAAATAAACCTGTAAAACCCTAAAAACTCAGTAAACCCTAATAACTAAAAAAACCCAAGAACTATAAAAACCCTAAAATCCCTCAAAATACACAAAATCGAAAAAAACATAATAATCCAAAAAAATCCCTAAAATCCAGAAAATATAAAAAACCCAAAAACCCATGAAAATACTTAGTAAAACATTAAAAAACAAAAATCAGTTCAAATCCCTAAAAAAAAATAAAAAAACACTGAAAACTAGAATAACCTCTAAAACCCCCTAAAAACCTTACAATCAAAAACCCCATAAAAACCATAAAAAACCCAAATACACAGAAAACATAATTAAAAACTCTAAAAACACTTTAAACCCATAAAAATTTTATAAGACTCTAAAAACAATTAAATCCCTAAAAAACTAAAAAAATACCCTAAAACCCCAAAAAACTATAAAAACTAAAAAACCCCTAAAAAATCTCAAAATCCAAAAACACTAAAAACACGTAATATTCCTATAAAAGCAATAAAAATCTCTAAAAAAATAAAAAACCCAAAAATCCCAGAAATGCACAAATAAAATATTAAAACCTAAAATCACTTAAAACTCCTAAAAAACCTAAAAAACAAAAAACCCTGAAAACCCAAAAACCCCAAAAACCCATAAAATAAATAAAAACTCTCAAACCCCTTTAAATCCTCAAATATGTTAAAAAACATTAAAAAACATTTAAAACCCACAAAAACTCAAAAAAATCTAAATCCACCTAAAAAAACAATAAAAACCCTAACCCCCCCCCCCAAAAAAACCCAAAAAACCCTCAAAATCCCTAAAAACTGAAAAATTCGTAAAAATACTAAAAAATCCATAAAAATCCCAAAAAATATAAAAACTCCTAAAAACCCTGAAAAACCCTATGAAAACCTTAAAAACATAAAAACACATAAACCCAATAAAAACATAAAAATGATAAAAATACTAAAAACCCAAAATTCCCTTAAAACACTTAAAAACCATAAAAAACCATAAAAATCCGAAAACATCACTAAAACTCCAAAAAAAATCAAAAAACACTAAGAATCTTGAAAACCCCTAAAAAAATAAAATCCTAAAATAATTTAAACCCATAAAATCCTTAAAAATGAAAAAAAACCTAAACAATCCTAAAACCCCTAAAATCCTTTAAACCCCTAAAACCATAAAGAACGCTAAAAACATCAAAACCCTTTAAAACCACTAAATATTCTAAAAACCCTTTAAACCCATAAAATCATTAAAAACTCTAAAAAACCCTAAAAGACAAATAACCTTAAAATAACAAAAACCATAAAACCGTTACAACTAAAAAACCCCTAAAAATACCAAAAAACCTAGACAAACCATAAAAATTCTTAAAAAGCCTGAAAAATACTGAAAAACACAAAAAATCCAAAAAACTATGAAAAACCATAAAAACCTTAAAAACATAAAAACTCATACAACCCCTAAAAACATTAAAACTGTTGAATACCCTAGAAACCGTAAAACCCCCTAAAAAACATAAAAAACGATAAAACCCTAAAAAGCTTAAAAAAATAAAAATATAACAATATTTAAACAACCTTAAATCAAATAAAATCACTTTAACTAGATAAAAACGTTAAAAATAATAAAAACCCTTTAAAACGAGGAAAAACTAAAAAACCATAAAACCCCAAAATAACCCTAAAAACCCTAAAAAACAGAAAAACCAAAAAACCCTCAAAATCCCAGAAAATCCTAAAAACCATAAAAATCCTAAAAATGACCTCAAAATCCCTAAAAATCCTAAAAACCATGATAAACCCCTAAAAACCTTAAAAACATAAAAACACATAAAACCCCTAAAAACCTAGAAAACCATAAAACCCATAATATACCATAAAACCCCAAAAAACATTAAAACCAATAAATCACTAAAATTCACTAAAAAAATTTAAATCATATAAATACATAAAATAGTTAAAAAAAACTCTAAACACATTTAAACCCATAAAAACTAAACAAAATCCCCAAAACCCAAAAAAACCATAAAAATATTAAAACCCTAAAAAACTATAAAACCCCTCAAAATGAATAAAAACCCTAAAACAATAAATATCCTAAAAAATACTAAAAATCACCAAAACCATAAAAACTTAGAAAACCCTAGGAAAACATTAATAAAAAAAACTATTAAAACCCCTGAAAAACCTAAAAATGATAAATACCGTAAAATACCCTAAAAATACTAAAAACACTAAAAACCATAAAAATCCCAAAAAACACAAGAAACCCTAAAAACACATAAAACCTTAAAAACCACTAAAAATTTTCAAAACCCTTTAATCCAAAAAAAAATTAAAACAACAATAAAACCCTTAAAAACAATAAAAAAAATCAAAAACACTAAAAATCCAAAAAAACCCCAAAAAACCCCCAAAAAAACCTAAAAACCATAAAACTCCCTAAAACCCCTAATAAAAAATAAAAAACTAAAAAAATTCAAAAAATTACAGAAAAAATAAAAAAACCCCTTAAATTCCTGAAAACACCTCAGAAAACCATAAAATCCTAAAAACACTTAAAACCCGAAAAAAGCTAAAAACGCTAAAAACCTATAAAAGGTTAAAAACCCTAAAAATCTAAAAGCCATGAAACCCCCTAAAACATTAAAAACCAAAAAAACACATAAAATCTCTAAAAATCTACTGAAAACTCAAAAATCCCTTTAGACGACTAAAAATATTAAAATACTTTTTAAAAAATTAAAAACCATAAAACCTAAAAAAATCCATAAAACCCAAAAACCCATAAAACAGTAAAACCCATCATAATCCCTAAAAACTATAAAAACCCAGAAAAATATTTTAATGTCCCTAAAATTTTATAAAAAAATTTAAAAACAGTAAAACCCTAAGAAAACCTTAAAAATGTAAAAATAATTTAAACTCGTAAAGAATATGAAAAACACTAAAAACCATAAAAACCCTAAAACCATAAAACCCCTAAAAACTATAAGAAACCCAAAAAACAATTAAGACCCTAAAAACCCAAAAAAACCTGAAAACCACTAAAAAATATAAAATCCCTTTAAACACCTAAAAACATTAAGAACTCTAAAAACCCATAAACCCATATAAAGCTAAAAACCCTAAAACCCATAAAAACCATAAAACCCCGAAAAAACCATAAAAATCACCAAACCCTTCAAATCCCTAAAAAACTAAAAAACCATTAAAATCCTAAAAAGTACCTTGATATATCTAATAATGTAAAAACCCTAGAAGTCCTTAGAAAAACATAACAACCTAAAATCGTTTAAAACCCTTAAAAAAATAAAAAATGATAAACACCCTTGACACTAGTAAAAACCCTAAAAAACCTAAAAACCTTAAAAACCCTATAAAAACCAATAAAAACCCACAAAATCACAAAAAACTATAAAAACATTTAATCCCCTAAAATTTAAAAAAAAATCTAAAAAGACATAAAAACCTAAAAAACTCAACCCCCCCCCCCCAAAAAAAACTCCCAAAACCCATAAAACCATAAAACCCCTAAACCCATCACAATCCAAAAGAACACTAAAAACCCACAAAGATGCTAAAAAACTCTAAAGATCCATAAAATGTAAAAAAATGTCAAAACCCAAAGAAAAACATAAAAACCAAAAACACATAAAACCAATAAAAAACTAAAAATTGATAAATAACCTAAAACACCCTAAAAATACTACAACCTCCTAAAAACCATTAACCACCTTATTTCTTTAAAACCCCTAAAACTTATAAACACCAAAAAACCACTAAAACCTCTCAAAAACCATTTATACTGATAAAAATGAAAAAAAAAACTCTAAAAAACCTTAAAACACTAAAAAACCCTAAAAACCATAAAAACTGAAAAACCTCTAAAATATAATTAAAAAAACATAAAACCATAAACACAATAACAAACATAAAGACACCTAAATACCCTCAAATTCCCTAAAACCCGAAAAAATATAAAAATCCTAAGATTCCTAAAAATCTATAAAAATATAATAAACCCTAAAAAACCTAAAAAACCTAAAACCCCTAAGAAAACCATAAAGGACTAAAAACACATAAAACCCTAAAAACGTTAAAACCCAAAAATCTGTGAAAACCACTAAGAACTGTAAAAACCATAAAAACCCATAAAAACGCTAGAACCACTAAAAACTATAAAACCCATTAATCCCTAAAAACATTAAAAAGTCTATAAAACCATTAAAAAATAATAACTCAAAAACCCTCAAACCCCAAAAAATCATAAAATCTTAAAACCCCTAAAATCCCTAAAAATCCTTAAAATCCCTTAAAACCTTAAAACCCCATAAAATCCTAAAAAAACAGAAAAATACCTAAAATGTATCCCAAAAATCCCATAATACCCCTAAGAAATCCCTAAAAACATAAAATACCTAAAATCCAAAAAAAAATGAAAAATGATAAAACCCCTAAAATGCTAAAAAACTCTTAAAACCCAAAAAATCATAAAACCACAAAAAACCAACCAACCCTTAAAATTCCTACAAAAGACAAAAATATCTAAAAAGCATATAAACCCCTAAAACATTAGAAAACTATAAGAAATGTTAAAACACTAAAAAACTAAAAAAACCTTGAAACAAAAAACCATAAAATCATAAAAACCCTAAAAACCCTCAAAACCCTAAAAACCCATAAAAATATAAAAAACCCTAACAATCTCTAAAAATGTAAAAAACTCTAAAATCCTTGGAAAAACGTAAACAAAACTTCAAAACATAAAAAAACATAAGATGCATAAAAACAGAAAACTATTTAAAAACCTAAAAATCATAAAAACTATAAATAACATTAAAAATCCTCTGAATCCATAAAAACCCTAAAAACTATAAAAATCCATAAAAAGATATAAAAATCCCAAAAAACGTAAAAAATACTAAATACCCAAAAATCCTTAAGAAAACCTTAAAAACTAGAAAACATGTAAAACCCCTAAAAACCTAAAAAAATATAAAAACCATAAAACCACTAAAAAACATAAAAACTCCTAAAAACCCATAAAAACCAACTAAAAAAATTTATAAACCAATTAAACCCTTAATACGTTATTAAGGTATAAAAACCCTTAAAACCCCTAAATAACTCAAAAAACCATAAAACCCCAAAACCCCATAAAAACTCCAAAAACCATCAAAAACCCTAAATACACTAAAAACACATAAAATCCTAACAAAGTCCCAAAAATCCCTAAAAATTGTGAAATGAAAAAAACCATGAAAACCCCTAAGAAAATATTAAAAACTAAAAAAACATAAAATCCTAAAAGACCTAAAAAATGCTAAATTCCATAAAAACCCCAATGAATCCTAAAAACCTGAAATTCCATAAAGACCTCTAAAAGCCCATAAAACCCTAAAACCCACTAAAAACTATAAAACACCTTTAAAACCCTTAAATAGTTTAAAAACACTAAAAACCATTAAAACCACTAAAAATTTTAAAAAACCCAAAAAAACCCCAAAACCATAAAAACCATCAAATTCCCTAAAATCCCAAATAAATAGAAATATCCTAAAAATAAGTAAAAATTTATTAAAATATAAAATACCCTAAAAACCCTAAAAACCCATAAAAATTTTAAAAACCATAAACAACTTAAACCCCCTAAAAACCCTAAAAAATGATAAAATAACGAGAAACCCTAAAACCATAAATACCATAGAACCCCATGAAAACCAAAAAAACCAAAAAATATAATCAAAACCATAAATAACCCACAAAAACTTCAAAAAACTATTCATCCCATAAAAACATATCAAAATCTAAAAAACCATAAATAACATAAAAAACTAAAAAATCCTAAAAACCCAAAATACCATAATAGCCTAAAAACACTAAAAACCCTCAAAATACCAAAAAACCCAAAAACCATATAAACCATATAAAATCCATTAAAATCTTAAAAAAGTTAAAAGTACATAACATCCCTGAAAAACCGCAAGAAAACATTAAGAACCAAAAAACAAATAAAACCCAAAAAACATAAAAATTTCTAAAAACCCTACAAACCTTAAAAGCACAAAAAACATATAAAACCATTAAAAACCATAAAATAAATAAAAAATATAAAACCTATTTAAACACTGAAAACATTAAAAACTCTAAAAATACCTTAGAGACCTTAATAAACTGAAAATACCTTAAAAATCCCAAAAAACCATAAAAACGCAAAAAACCCTACAGTCCCTCAAAATCCCTAAAACCCCTTAAAGCCCATAAAAATTCTAAAAATTCATAAAAATATCCCTAAAAACAAAAAAACCTTAAAAACCTTGAAAAGAGAAATCAAAACTATAAAAACCTTAAAGAACATAAAACCCCTAGAAACTTAAAAAATGCTAAAAACCCTAAAAATCCCTAAAAAACCTAAAACCCCTAAAAACCTAAAAAACACATAAAACCACTAAAAATCCATAAAACCATAAAAATCCATAAAAACTCTTAAACCCTATAAACCCCTAAAATCATTATAAAACTCTAAAGAACCTTAAAAACACAAAAAAAATAAAAAAACCCTAAAAACCCAAAAAAACCCCAAAATATCCTAAAAATCGTTAAAAACCCAGAACCCCTGAAATCTCTAAAAACCCTAAAAACCATAAGAAATCTAAAAAATACATAAAATTCCATAAACATGTGAAAACCCATCAAAACTAGAAATACTATGCCCTGAAAGACACTACAAACCCTAAAACCCCCAAAAAACATAAAACCCCATAAAAACATTAAAACCCGTAAAACCATTAAAACCGTAAAAAGCCATTAAAAAACACTAAAAACCATTTAAACACCTACAAATATTAAAAACTATAAAAACTATAAAAATACTACAACAACCAAAGAAAAAATAAAAACCCTAAAAATAATAAAAAAACTAAAATACCTTAAAATCATTAAAACCCCTAAACAACTATAAAAATACTTAAAAATCATAAAAAATAAATAAATATGTAAAAACCTGTAAAAAACCTAAAAAAGAATTAGAAAATATTACAAAAATAAACAAATTTAAAACCCTTAAAAACATAAAAAATGCTAAAAACCTTAAAAATCCAACGAACCTTAAAAACCACAAACTCCTTAAAAACCCATTAAAACCATGAAACCACTAAAAACTGTAAAAACCATTTAAAACCCTAAAAACATTAAAAACTGATAAAAAACACTAAAAACACTTAAAAATAAAATAAAAAAATTCAAAAACCAAAAAAATGATAAAATCCCTAAAAACTAAAAAAATTATCTCAAAATCCATCAAAACACAGAAATCCTAAAAATTTCGTATTAATCCTGCAAAATGTGAAAAACTCTAAAACCCATGAAGACCCTAAAGAAAAAATTGAAAACCTAAAAATACTTTAAAAATATTATAAAAGATAAAAACTATATAAAATTCTAAAAATTATAAACACCATAAACACCTAAAAACAATAAAAAACAATGAAAACCACTAAAAAACATAAAGGCCACTAAAAACAGTAAAAAACCTTCAAACCTATAAAAATGATAAATAACTATAAAAACCCATAAAATCCCTAAATACTCAAAATAACATAAAATCAAAAAAATAATAATAAAAACCCTAAAAACCCTAAAAACCATCAAAATCCCAAAAAATCCCTAAAAACCCAAAAACATCTAAATAAGACCTAAATATACCTAAAAATTTTAAAAGCCATAAATTCCCTAAAAGCCCCTAAGAAACCCTAAAACCAAAAAAAAACACTTAAAATCTCTTAAAAATGTAAAAAATGAAAATAATAATAAAACCCCAAGCAACCATAAAAACCCTAAAAACCTTAAAAATATTAAAAACACTAACACCCAATAAAAATCCTAAAACCATTTAAACCCCAAAAAATGATAAAAAACATGGAAACCCCTTTAAACCCATAAAAACTCAAAAAACCACTAAAACACAAAAAAACATAAAACCCTAATAAACCCTAGAAACCCACAAATTCCTTAAAACCCTAAAATACCATAAATATCCAAAAAAGCCCAAAAATCCCTAAAACCATAAAACCACCTAAAACTATGAAAAAATGTAAGTAAACCTTAAATCTCTAAAAACACATAAAACCCCAAAAAACCTAAAAAAGGCTAAAAACCATTAAAAACCCTAAAAACCCATAAAAACCAAAAAGACCACTAAAAAATATTAAAACATAATAAACCCCTGAAAATATTAAAAACACTAAAAACCCAAAAAGACCCTTAAAACCCAAAAAATACCTAAAAGCCATAGAAATTCATACAAACCCTAAAAACCTGAAAATACACTAAAGCCACAAAATCCCTAAAAACCCTAAAAAATAAACATCATAAAAATAATTAAAAAAACCAAAAATGTGAAAAACCCATAAACCTTGAATAACCCGAAGAAAACCTTAAAAACCTAAAAACACTTAAAACCCCTAAGAAAAAATAAATAATAAAATCCTAAAAAATCCTAAAAACCAATAAAACCCGTTAAAAATCATAGAAAACCCTAAAATCCCATAAAACCCCATAAACCACTAAAAACTATAAAAACCCATTAAAACCCTAAAAAACTCGAAAAACCCCCTAAAACCCCCAAAAAAAATCATAAAAACCCTAAAAACTATAAAAAACACTAAAAACCATCCAACTACTTAATACAATAAATAACCATAAAAATAATCCAAAGGAAAAACCCTAAAGACCTTGAAAACCCCTTTGAAAACCTTAAAAACCTAAAAACACATAAACCACCTAAAACCTAAAAAATCATAAAAACTCTAAAAAACCACAAGACTCCTAAAAACCCTTAGTATGGTGGCTTCACATGTGGGGGGCTCATGCGATTCTATGAGACCTGCATGCACGTTGACTCCCTTGAATCGAGAAGTGGTAGATCCCGTTCAAAAACCTGATTTTGAACCTGTTGGGCATAATGTTCTTTTCCAATTTTGTAATCCCCATGTTGTGAAACCTAATCAACCAGCTGCCTCTTCCTTGGATGTGTTGAAAAAGAATTTTGCAGAGGTTTTTAAATCTACAGCTTTATCTTCTTTCTCTGATTTTGGAATTCCCTCACCTGGTTGTGTTATTAAGAAAACAAAAAAGAGCTCATGTGTCTGCCAATCGGTAGGCTATTAAGGAGATAACTAAGCTCTGCAAATTCTCAATCATTTCTCAGTTGGTCATACCCAAGGGATAGAGACTATGGAGATTTGCAGAGCTTGTTAAGCGAGTTGATGAGATCTGGGGTTTTTCGGACTGGAAAATGATATCTGTGGGACGGGGCTTCTATCACATCATTCTTCCATCGGATGAACACAAACGACGTTCCTGGAGTTTCGGATCAATTTTCCTCATGCCTGGTCTGCTATGGATTCAAGAATGGAAGTAGTGTAGAAAACGTTATTTACATCACCATTTTTTTCGTCGGTTATATATAACCTACGTGATAATCTGTGAAACGTGGTTTTTTACGTCGGTTATTTTATAACCGACATAAAAAATGTGGTGAGTAAATTTTCAACATCGGTTATTCTAATAACCGATGTTGAAAATCACGTGCGTTTGTTTTTTACGTCAGTTATAAATTAACCGACTTAGAAAAACAAAGATCGTTTTTATGTCGGTTATTTGATAACCAACGTAAAAAACGAGCTATCTACCAATTTTTTACATTGGTTATAAAATAACAGACATAAAAAAAGCGGCTTTTGAGGCCTTTTTGACGTCGGTTATTTGATAAATGACTTAACAAAAGATCCCGCAGAATTTTTTACATCGGTTATAAAATAACTGATCTTAGAAACAGTGATTTCTGATGTACTTTTTACGTCGTTTATTCTATAACCGACGTAAAAAATCAACACCTGGATTTTTTTGCATCAGTTATAAAATAACCGACATAAAAAAAGTCATATCTGATACATTTATAACGTCGGTTATTATAATAACTGACGTAATAAATGTAAAAAAACAGTTTATAACATCGTTTATTAAATAACCGACCATATAAAACATTTAAAAAATTAATAAGCCCGTGGATTGTCATTTTCAATTTTTCGATCTACAGTCCAGCGACTCGTCTCTCTGGTGCGGTAAACCCTAATTGACTCGTCGATCTTGTTGTGTTAAACTCGTTTTTTCATCATCGTTTATCATCTTTACTCTCCTCGGATCTATCATCTCAACTCACAAAACTCAGTTAAGCCTCTCACGACTTTATTTTGTTCGTTTTCTTTTTTGGATAGTCTATATTAACGTTTTGTGATTTTTTGTTTAAACAAGGTATGATTATTCGATTTCGAACCCTCTTACCTCGTTTATCCATCATCATCTTATTTATTATCCCCAGATCTATTATATTGACTCGCAATATTCACATAAGACTCACCTACATCTATTTTGTTTGTTTTTGTTTCACTAAATCCCGAAATTGATGGTAATTTTTGTTGTCATTGACAACTAATGATCTCATTCACCTATATTACTGCATAGAATGGTTATTGATTAAATGTACAAATTGGGAAATGATATTTCATGTGTTGTTGTTGCTACTTATGTTTATCCTCTTTTATATGAGAATCTATTAGACATATATTGTAATGGTTGTTGACCTCTATGGCCCTTTGATGCATTTCTATGTCTCATGATTCCAAATAGAATTGGGTTCTGCTGAGGGATTATACTAGTATTTTTTGAGGCCTTGGTCAAGGCCTTGACAATATGTTTAGGATTTCTAGAATTATCAATTACCTCATTATGATATTACTTATCGAGAAAACTTTTGATCATTTGACTAGTTGAATATCAATGGTAATTTTTCATTATCTTACGATCATTTAAGTAGCCATATTTTATAATATTTAATTCCATCTATTTCATACTGAAGTATATTTTAAATTCAAGTGTTTTTAGTTGTTCACCATGCCTAGTTTTTATATGTAAACCATTGTTTGGGGGGTTTTCTAGGGGGTGGGGGGATGTCCAGAGGATTGGGGGTGTCCACGGGGGGTGTCCAAGGGGTGGGTGGGTGTGGGGGTTGTCCAAGGGGGTGGGGGTCTCTCTAGAGGGTTTTTGGGGTTGTCCAGGGGGTGGGGGGGGGGGGGGCAGTCCAGAGGGTTGGGGTGTCAAGGGGAGTGTCCAAGGGGGTGTGGGTGGTGGGTGGTGTCCAAGAGGGGTGGGGGTGCTGTCTAGAGGGGTGGGGGCTATCCAGAGGGTTGGGGGTGTCCCAGGGGTGTCCAAGGGGGTAGGGGTGGGGGTGGTGTCTAGAAGGGGTGTGAGTGCTGTCTTGAGGGGTGGGGGGGGGGCTGTACAGGGGGTGGGGGGATGTCTAGAGGGTTGGGGGTGTCTAAGGGGGTTGGTGGGTGTGGGGGGCTGTCCAATGGGGTGGGGACCTGTCCAGAGGGTTTTGGGGATGTCCGGGGGGGGTGGGGGTTGTCTAGGGGGTGTCCAAGGGGGTAGGAGGTGGTGTGCAAGAGGGGTGGGGGTGCGGTCTAGAGGGGTGGGGGCTGTCCAGGGGGTGGGGGGGCTGTCCAGCGGTGGGGGCCTCTCTAGAGGGTTGGGGGGTGTCCGGGGGGGGGGGGGTGTGTATAAGGGGGTAGGGGTGGGGTGGTGTGCAGGAGGGGTGGGGGTGCTGTCTAGAGGGGTGGAGTGCAGTCTAGGGGGTGTCCAATGGGGTAGGGGGTTGGGGGTGGTGTCCTGGAGGGGTGGGGGTGCTGTCTAGAGGTGTGGGGGCTGTCTAGGGGGTTGGGGTGTCCAGGAGGGGTTGGGGGGCTGTCCAAGGGTGTGGTGGTGTCTATGGGGTGTCCAAGGGGGTGGGGGATAAGTGTAAGTTGGGATTGACTACTACATCGTGGTTTCTGAGATTATGACATGATGAATGTCCCGTGATTATTGGCTTTACATTGTGATTTTCTCCATCTGAATTTTTATTTTAAATATTATTTGATTCTCAGGTTTAATCCATTTTCTCCAATTTTCTATCAACCACTGTGGGCCCCATGGTTTTCTTTGATTCAATGGAATTTAAAACTGTTATATCTAACTATATTTTGTTTTTAAAATAATATTGAATAATATTTTTTTTAAATACGCATAGATTTGTTTTATATTTCAAAATTGTTTTACATTGAAATTATGATTTTTTTCATATAAACATATATTTATATTCTCTTAAATATATATATATTTTTATATTTGTTATAAGTAATAATGATTTGAAGTTGGATTATGGCATATCAAATGATAAATGAATATGAGGAATGTGTTGATGCCTTTTTGGAATTTTCTAAATGAAATGTTTCAAGTAGTGACATTTTTTTCTTTCCATGTCTGAAATGTTTGAATATGAAGAAGTTGAAAAGTAGAGAGATAAAAGATCATCTGATTTGTCAGGGCTTTAATCTAAGTCACTTCCCTTGGATTTGGCATGGTGAAACTAGACAGAATGTCACTGATGATGATGATTCGCAATATGGTAACTCTGATGGAATTGAAGAAATGATTCGCGATATTGTAGCATAAAACATTGAGATAGAACTGACCGTTGCGCGTCTATATGGTGATAAAGAAAAACCATTATATCCTGGTTGTACAGATTTTACGGTTTTTTTGGAAGTGTTAAGATTGATTAACCTAAAGCAGAAACATGGATGGAGTGACAGAAGCTTTACAGAGCTGCTACAATTGATGAAAGACATTCTTCTAAAAGATAACGATCTTCCAGATTCACATTATAAGGAAATGAAAATATTGTGCTTGATGGTATTGGGATACAAGAAAATACATGCATGTTTGAATGATTGCATTATATATAGGAAGGAATATTAATTTCTATTAGAGTGTCCTAAATTTCGGCCATCACGGTATAAGGTGAAAGAAAAATCACAGGCTGATGTAGAGATTACAAAGATCCATTCAAAGGTATTTTGGTATCTTCCTATAATTAATCATTTCAAACGTTTATTTGCTAATTCACATGATCCAAAAAGGTAAAGATGGCATGCTGATGAGTGGGTATGTGATGGGAAAATACATCATCCAGCTGATTGTCCACAATGGAAGAAAATTGAGGCGCATTATTCTACATTTGGAAATGAAATTAGAAATCTCATACTAGGGTTGTGCACAGATGGAATGAATCCATACCGAACCCTCAGTAGCACACATAGTTCATATCCTGTTTTATTGGTAATTTAGAACCTCTCTCATGAAGTTTGTATGAAGCGCAAATATGTCATTTTGAGTATAATGATCTCTTTTCCAAAGCAACCCGACAATGATATTGATATTTACTTGTCACCGTTGATTGATGATTTGAAACTGTTATGGGCTGACGATATTATGGTGTATTATTCTTATAAAATAGAATATTTTCAACCGCATGCAGTGCTTCTGTTCACTATAAATGACTTCCCATCATATGGAAATTTTTCTGGATACAGTGTTAAAGGGCATTAAGCATGTCCAATTTGCGAACAACAGACGTTATATTTTCAATTGCATCATGGGAGGAAAATAGTGTACATGGGTCATCGAAAGTTTTTGCCTATGGATCACCCTTATAGAAGACTAAAAAATGCATTCAATGGCTCACAAGAATTTGATACTGCTCCAAAACCTTTATCCCCGGATCTGTATTTTGAGAGGGTGATATACATTGATGTGACATTGGGAAAGACACAGAAATCTGGTAATGATTGACATATTTGGTAGAAAATGTCAATATTTTTGGAGCTACCATATTGGAGGTATCATGAAGTTAAACATAATATTGATGTCATGCATGTGGAGAAGAATATCTGTGATTTTTTTATTGGAACCTTGTTAGTTATTAAAGGAAAGACAAAATATTGGTTGAATGCAAGATTAGACTTACTATCAATGGGAATACGTTTGGAGTTAGCTCCCACTCCTAAAGGAAGACGAAAATTTCTTCCCCGTCTTTTTATACATTATCGAATAGGGAGAAAATTATCTTTTGTCAGTGTCTTCATGATATCAAAGAGCCTCAAGGTTATTCTTCAAATTTAAAAAATTTTGTCTCATTGAAGGACTTGAAGTTGATAGGTATGAAATCAAATGATTGTCACGTCTTGATGCAACAAATTCTACCAGTTGAATTGCATGGAATATTTCCCATCCATGTCAGAAATACTATAATATAGTTGTGTTATTTTTTTAATTCAATTTGTAATAAGGTGATTGTTGTGAATGCTTTGAAAAATTTGGAAAAGGATGCAATTTTTATACTTTGTCAATTAGAAATTTATTTTCCTCCAACTTTTTTTGATATAATGGTGCATTTAATGAATCATCTGGTTCGAGTAATAATGCTTTGTGGACCTGTAGAACTTCATTGGATGTATCCTTTTGAAAGGTATATGAAAATATTAAAGGGTTATGATAAAAATCCATATCGACATGAAGCCTCCATTATTGAAAAGTATATTTCTGAGGAGGTAGCAGAGTTTTGTACGAGCTACTTGGCTGCGGCGCAACACATAATTTTGCCTCCATCTCTCCATGAACAAGTTAATAACGAGGGAAAGAGGATTTGTGTCTTGAAAGTCAAATCATTGTTAGCTAAACAGATGAAGAAGCTAGAATCATACATCTTTAATAACATAGCTGATGCTCAACCGTATATCACATTGCATATTAATGAGTTAAAACAATGTCATCTAAAGAAGAAAGAAATGTGGATTTTGAATTAGCAAAACAAAACTTTTTTTCCATGGTCTAAAAAGACCTTGCTTGGTAGATCAGATGTATCCGAGACATTAAAATGGATAGTGGGTGGTCCATGTTTAAATGTGATAACATGGTCCAATTATGTAACTAATTGCTACACATTTCATACAAAAGCTTAGGACAATAGAAGTGTAGTTTAGAATAGTGGTGTATTGGTATTTGCAGAGGCAATGCATTTTTCGAGTGCTAAGGACAAAAACCCAATTTCTGCATCAAGTGCATATTATGGAGTGATTGAAGACATATGGGAGGTTGATGAATTTAAAATTAATGTTCATGTTTTTAACTGTAAATGGTTTATTGGTAACAACTATGTCAGAAAAGATGAATTTGGAATTACACTTGTTAATCTGAATAGATTGGAAGACACAGGTGATTCTTTTATAATGGAAACACATGATAAACAAATTTTCTATATAGTAGATCAATCAGAGATGCAGTGGGCTGTTGTTTTACAAGGGAAGAAACAACATGTTCGTGAGGATGAACTTGATAAAGATGCTGATTTATGTGAGATCCCTACTTCAATGGAAAAATTAACAGAACATAATGATGAGCATGTTGAAGACATGGTTTGTGCCATAAGGAATGATCACGACGAAGGAATTTGGGAAAACAATCCATTTTTACATTCCTAAAATTACAGGTAACATATGTTTATTTCTTGTTTACATTTATTTTTTTCATAAAATGTTAGATATTGTAAGTTTTTTATTTATTAAAACATGTATTAAAAAAAGTATAAGTTTTTGTTTGTTTTGAGTTTGTTTTAGGTTTTTTTAGTTTACTTTATCATTTTTACCATTACATGAATTATATATCTATTATTTTTGTTCAGTGACAATTACTTTATTATGTTTACCAGGTTTACCATGTTTACCATGTTTACCAAGTTTACCAAGTTTACCTTTTTACCATGTTTACCATCTTGACCATCTTGACCAACTTGACCATTGTTTAACATGCTTACCATATTACCAATGTTTACTATTACGTAACATAGTACAATTTTCTATTTTAAGATTACAGTAGTTTAAAATATTTGAATTTGTATATTTGTGAACTAATGTTCATTTTTTTTGATTTGAAGGATAATGACAGATCATTCAATTGATCAACCACATGATTCTAGAGATGAGCATATTGGTCATACCACTAGGGAGGAACATTCACATGCTCCTCTTGATGTTCCCCAATCTTCCTCATGTGCTCATATTACGACAAAGAGTTCAAAGGTTGGTAAATGTGGGTGCACACATTTACCAAAATTAGCACTTGTTGATACGCAGGATCAGAGGATACTTGTTGAGTTTGATGATGATGATATTCCTAGAGGTCCAAATAAAAAAGATTTTAAGATTTTTGTAGTAACTCAGGCTAATAGAAAAGAAGAATTAATTATGATGACTCGAGAAGTGTGGATAAAGCGATAATCTCTCAGTTGTGGGAGACAATTTTGGTAAGATATTTTACTATTTTTTGACTATTCTTTAAATGTTTATAGTATATATAATATGTTTAACCTCTTATTTATCAGATGACATTTGATATTCCTGACACTGAAGGAGTCAGGAAGAAATGCTTATCATTGGCTACCAGGAGATGAAGGGATTTAAAATCAACCCTCTCATCTGATTTCATTCATTGTCATAGGAGTCATGACAATCCATGTCATATATATCCTTTTATAGATGAAGACACATGGAGACCGTTTTCTGAAAGAAGAAGAAAAGAGTCATTTTTGGTAAGGGCAATGTAAACTTTTATAGTCTTTCTTATATAAATGATCTTATTAATGTTTTTAATGATTTGTTATTCTTAATTTACAACAAACAAGGAAAGCTCATCGGGAGATCCTATCTAAAAATGTATACCCTTATATTTTATCTCGGGGAGGGTATGCATTTTTGGAAGAACAAATGATGAAGGAAAAATTTCAACAACTAAGAGCTGAGTCTTCAAGCTCTGGAGAGGTGGTCCCTCCATCACCTCCATCTAGACATGAAAAATGGAAGAGATCTCAGAAGGGAAAAAGGGAAATATCTTTCGGAATAATCGAGAATCGTATCTGAGAGGATTGTAATATATCTATTTTATTTATTTAAGTTAACTATTTTCTTCATATAATTTCAATAATTAAAAAAATGTTGAATTAATTAATACAGGACTCTCATAAGGAGTAGAGTTCACATGGGACATTTACAGCTACTGGGAGGCAAGATATTTTATCTGTGGCATTGGGAAAGCCCGAACATCCTGGCCGTGTAAGAGGATATCCGGCAGGTGTATCAGTAAGAAAAGTGTTTCCACGTTCTTCAACTTCTAATGTTGAGGGGTTTTATAAAAAAAATAGAATCCTTGGAGGCTGAAGTTCATAATATTAATGCGACAATAGAGGTAAAGATTAGAGCGTCGGTACAGTCTATATTTTTAGACATGCAAAGACAATTTCAGACTGCAGTTCCGACTCCTCCACCTCCCCCTGCAGACCCCATTATTTATCCTCCACCTCCGCAAGTAGGTCCCACTCCCCCACCTCAGCCTACTGACCCCATTTTTTATCCTACTCCTCTGCTGCAACTTCCTACTTATTTCGAGTTGTATGTTGATGATCCTCAACATCATATAGTTGCATATGGGTTTGTATATTGTATAGGAGATATAGTTCATCATCAAAAATTAGTGGTAGAGAATCAGAGGGTCACTGTACAAGATATTATAGATAGAACTGCTCAGGTACCATTACCTACAGAAGAGGTGACGAAAATTGGACATAGTATCGGCCATTTTTTAATTTGGCCATCTATACTTCTTCGACTCATTACCATAGAGGTATGAATGTTATATCTTTTATTTATTTTTATTAAAGTTGTTTTATCATTTGAAACCTAATATATTTTTCAATTTATTTTTACAGGAATACTTCAAAGGTAAATAAATACTGTATAGACAACAACAAAGACAAATGTCTATGACATCAGATACATATTCTGGTAGAATTGATAGATTTTCAAGATATTCAAATTTATTGGTGGTTCATTATGAGTTTCCAATGGAATATCATGTTTGTGGACATGTAATAAGTGTGGGGATTATGAAAACTGATATCATGGAGCTTGTTACTGGATATAAGTTGGCCATCAACGTGGTGAAAATTTTTTCCATGTAAGTCTTAAAAACGTTTCCCTGCGTTATATTTATTAAAAATGTATACTTATGTCTGTTTTGTATTAGGCATCTTTATAAAATTTGAGAGAGGAATGAGCTAACAGATGTATATGGATTCATGGAACCACAATTGATTTCCCCTGAAGCATGTGCATTGGATGAGGAACAAAGAATTCTTTATATTGCTGAAAGACTTGAAAAGAATATAGTCACACAATGTTGGATGATGCCTTTTTGTGAGAGGTATGAAACACATCTATCTCAAAGGTTTAATTATCTTTTAACATAAAAAACCACTAACGTTAAATTTCCTTCTATCAGTGATCATTGGTTGTTAGGGGTTTTTTACCCAAGGGAGAAATCAATTTTTCGGATATGCTCTGTCCATGTTGATGTGCGGGAATGTTTTAAGAATATATTGGAAAAGTAAGTTTCAATTTCTCAATAGTTTTATATTTTATAATTAATTTTAAATTTACCCCATTCGTATTATTTTCTAACAAGGCATGGGCCTACTTTTGAAAAAAACACAAAGAAAAGGAGCGCGAAGATCAAATATGTAAATGAGAAGGTAAATATCCATTTATAATTTGTACATTTTGATTTATTACCTAAAAATAATATATTAAATTTACACTCATTCAAATAGAATTTTCATGAACAAAAAGGCGTCATCGAATGCGGATATTATATGTTAAGATTTATGTATGAAATAATAACAACTGGGACAGTTTTGAATTTTGACCTGGTAATATTTCCTCTTAAACATTACCATAATATATCAATTTGATTTATTCATTATACATGTTAACTATTATCCTTTTTATTTGTAGCTTTTTGATGACCCTCAACCCTATACTGCTGAAGATATCAAACACTTACAAGTGGAGTGGTCAAATTATTTTACAGGTTTGATTGAATTTTAGATGTTTGTAATATAAAATGTCAATTTGAAGATTGTCATTGTAATTGTGTATTTGGTAGTCGTTTTAGTTGGATTTAGTTTTTTTGAAGTTGACAGTGTAAGTTTGGAATGTTATATATATGTGAATGTTTAATTTTTCTCTACTTCTTGTTTTGGTCTACTTCTGATGTTTTTTCTGGTATGGATTCTGGTCTGGGGGGGAGGGGGTCCAGGGGTGTGGGGGTGTTCAGTTGGGTTGGGGGTGTCCAGGGGTCTGGGAGGGTTTTCCGGTGGGGTGGGGGGCTGTCCAGGGGGTGGGAGCGTTTCTAGGAGGGTGGAAGGGCTCTCCAGGGGAGTGGGAGGCTATCCGGGGGTGTCCAGGGGTGTGGGGGTGAGGGGGGTTTCCAGGGGGCTGTATAGGGAGTCCAGGGTGTCCATGGGGATGGGGGCGGGGGGGGGGGGGGCAGTCCAGGGGTTTGGTGGGGGTTGTCTAGTGGGTTGAGGGGGTTCTGGTCTGTTTTTGGTCTATTTCAAGGGTGTGGGAGGGATATCTAGGGATATAGGAGTGCTGTCCAGGGGGTGGGGGGTCTACAAGAGGGTGGGGGATGTCCAGGGGTGTGGGGGAGTGTCCAGGGGTGTTTTGGGGGAAGTCTAGTGGGGTGAGGGGGTTCTGGTTTGTTTACAGAAACTTTTTGGTCTGTTTCAGGGGTGTGGGAGGGCTGTCTAGGGATGTGGAAGTGATGTCCAGGGGGTGGGGGTATACATGAGGGTGGGGGGGGGGGGGGGTTCCAGGGGTGTTTGTGGCTGTCCAGAGGGTCGGGGGCAGTCCAGGGGTGTGCTGGGGGTTGTCAAATGGGGTGAGGGGTGAGGGGGTGTTGTTCAGGAGGGTGGGGGGTTGTCCCGGGGTGTTTGGGGATGTACAGGGGGTCGGGGGCAGTCCATGGGTGTGGTGGGGGCTCCAATGGGGTGGGGGAGGGTTTTCTTGGGTGTGGGGGGTATACATGAGGGTGTGTGTGTGTGGAGGGGGGGGGGGGGGGGGGTTGTCCCGGTGTGTTTGGGGCTGTTTCGAGGGTCAGGGGGCAGTCCAGGGGTGTGGTGGGGGATGTCAAGTAGGGTTAGGGGGTGAGGGGTGCTGTTCAGAAGGGTGGGGGTGGGTGGGTGTCCCGGGGTGTTTCGGGTTGTCCAGGGGGTCGGGGGGCTGTCCAGGGGTGTGGTGGGGGATCCAATGGGGTGTGGGAGGGCAGTACAGGGTGTGGGGGGTATACATGAGGGTGGGGGGGGGGGGGTGGTTGGGGTTGTCTCGGGGCTGTCCTGAGGTGTTTGGGGCTGTCCAGGGGGTCGGGGTGTAGTCCAGGGGTGTGATGGGGGCTGTCAAGTGGGGTATGTTTTATATGTTATCAATGTAAATGCTTAAATTTTCTTTAGTTATTGTTTTGATATCCTTCTATTTTTGTGGTATAAATTCTTGATTTCGTTTTTGGTTGTTTCTGGGGGAGACCATAGGACTGCATTCAATTTTTTTTAAAAAAAATTTGTTTTCAACGTCGGTTATAAAATAACCGACCTGATAAAGAAACCGGGAAGGGTTTATCACGTCGGTTTATTAATAACCAACGTGATAAAAACATGTGTCATGGTTTATCACGTTGGTTATTTAATAACTGACATGATAAAAGGCATGGTAAATGGTTTATCACGTCAGTTATTAAATAACGGATGTGATAAACCCCCCTCGGACTGGTTTAGCACATCGGTTATTATATGACCAATGTGATAAACGATTTCCCAGTGGTTTATCACGTCGGTTATTTAATAACTGATGTGATAAACTCCCTCGCACGTGTATATAATGTCGGTTATTATATAACCGACATGATAACCCTCCCACCCCCAGTTTATCACGATGGTTATATAATAACCGATGTTATAACCCCCCTGGTTTTTGCACACTGGTTATTAATTAACTGACGTGATAAACACCGTGGTGTTATGTTTTTCACATCGGTTTTTAAATAACTGACGTAGAAAAATGTTATTTATAACGTTGTCTATAATAACATCGGCTAAAAACCGATGTAAAAAATGAAAAATAACCGACGTAAATAACGTTTTCTACACTAGTGTGGGATTTCAATTTTGATCCAACAACTGTAAATAATACCTTCACTCATGTTTGGATCCTCATCTGCAAATTGAATTGGTTTTATTGGAATCCCCGGATTCTATGGGACATTGCTTGTTCTATAGGATTTCCTATCTATATTGACCGGGAAACAGACAACCCAAGATTTGGGTGTTATGCTCGAGTCCTTGTTGAAGTTGACATGGCCAGTACTCTGGTTGAAGAAGTGGTGCTAAACACAATGGATGATAGTATCATGCTGGAAATTCAATATGAAAGGAGACACAAGTTCTATAGTAATTGCTTATTTCTTGGAAGCTCCATCAATGAATGCAGGAGGTTGAAGACCTACATCATTTACAAGGAAAAAGTCCATAAAGACAGTTCGTGTCAAGTTTCTAGAAAGAAATAAATGACCCATAAAGATAAATATCCCCCATTGTAAGTCAATGAAAACATCTAAAATGGTGCTCCAGTTATGTTGGAACTGGTTAATGAGCCCAGTGGCTTGGCTCCATATAATGCTGAACAAGGTGTCTCTGTTGAACAACTCAAGGCCACTGCAAGTGCTTCGGCCCTCCCTGAGCAGAATGGCCCAGCTCCTGTTCATGCCAATCAAGTTGTTCCTGTTGAACAACTTAATGACGCTATTAGTGCTTCGGTTCCCCTTGATCCCAGTGGCTCCGCTCCTGATAATTCAAGGCAGACAGTCCCACTTAAGCAGCACAAGGACACTGCATGTGTTTCGGTTCCCCTAGGGGACTCTAGACCTAGCAGTCCCACCCTTGCAACATCTGCGCACACCTACCTGTCTTCTAAGATACCCTCTCCTTCTCTTGATGCACCTACTCTTACAATTGCTGGAAAGATGCATGATACGCCTGCACCTGATTTTTCAGATACCATTGAAGTGCAGGCTGCAGAAACGAACATGCCCAATTCTCCTGATGCACCTAGTCTTGCAATTTCTAGCAAGATGCATGATACACCTGCACCTATTTTTGCAGATACCATTGAAGTGCAGGCTACAGAAACGAACATTCCCAATTCTAATTTTTTTTATACCTGTTCCTATAAGACATGTCACTAAGGATAAATTGATTTCAATTCCACACAAAAAAGATATTTGTGTTACTAATGCGTTCTCTCCTATATTTGGAAAATTCTGGGCTGACCAGGAAGATGATAGTCAAGAGATTGATATTAGCTCTAATGTGATTCCTTTGGCATCTACTCATGAGGTTCAAAACACCGAGTAAATCGTCAAGAAACCTCATGGAAGGCCCCCCAAGCAGGGTGGAAAGATCAATGAAGCTCCCAAAGATATGCAAGCTCTGCCTAACCTGAGAGGTAATGTTAATCAATAAAGATATTATTCTAGAACTGCCAGGGGATTAGGAATCCTCCCACTACAGCAGCCCTTCATAACTTTCTCATTGCTAACAAAACTTCACTCATGGCCATTTCTAAGCTGTTAATCTATTTCGAAAATTGGAAGAGTTTCAACTGGGACTCTTTCAGTTATATGTTTATTGCACGCAACAGAGGTGCTACCAATCTTGAAACCTTATGGGTTTTGCGACACAATGACTTGCAACTTGATAATGTTGAGATTAGTCAACAACTAATCACAGTCCAAACTCATCTGCAAGATATTACCTTCTCTTTCTATCTTGTTTGTGCTTTTTGCTCTTACATCATAAGAATAGATCTTTGGAGTGATCTATCTGCTCTCAGTAAGAATATGGATCATAATTGGGTCGTTATTGGTGATTTCAATGTTATTCTCTTCCCAGATGAAAAAACTGGCCCTCACTTCTCCCGAACTACTGCAAATGAGTTTCATTGCTATGTGGATCAATGCAATCTCACTGAAGTCCCTATTGCAGGTGCTAAATTCAGTTGGGGAAGATTCACTGTCAATGGGAGGCAAGCCAGAAAAATCGATAGGTGCTTTATGCAGGTCAATGATGCTGGTGCTCCATCTGAAATTTTAGGATTTACTCTTCCTAAATATAATTCTAATCATAACCCCATTTTTGTTAACATTCGTGAGGGCAGCAAGAGAATCACCCCTTTACCTTTCAAGTTCAACAATGCCTGGCTTGCAATTTCCGGTTGCAGGGAATTTGTTCTGGATGGTTGGAACTTCATTTTTTATGGTAGTCCTCGTTTTTTGGTTTCTTAAAAGCTTAAGAAAATCAAAAGTCTGCTAAAAGTTTGGAGTAAACTCTCTTTCTCAATAATTAATGATGAGATCAAGGATGCAGAATATCAGCTGACATCTTTTCTGGAAAATAATCAATAAGGAAATGTTCCTACTCGTGAGGAACTTGAGCTTCACAAAAAGCTGTATGATCTTCTTGTTCTTAAAGAAAATCTGTCAAGAAATCAATTCAATGTTCGATGGCCCAAGACGGTGATATAAACGCAATGTTCTTCCACCATTTTCAACAGGAGAAAAGGGTTCATAAAGGACCCAATCATATCTGAATCAATGGTACAACCTTGGTTGAGGAGAAATAGCTCGCTGAAGCCGTTGTTGATCATTTCAAAGATCTTTATAATGATGATAACATGATTCCTGCTACCTCAATTTATGAATATGTTGAGAAATGTGTGGATGACTCACAGAATAATGATATGATCTCTCCGCCTCTTGAGGATGAAGTCAAATCTGGTCTTTTTTCGCTCAATTCTGAAAGTGCCCTCAGTTCTAATGGATTTACCAATAAGTTTTCATTTTCAATTGGGATATCTTTCATACAGAAATTACCAATGCTATCGGGGATTTCTTTGTCTTAGGATCAATTCCTTTTGGATCCAACTCCAATTTTATTTTCATGCTTCCCAAAAAGGAAGCTGCAATTGATATTGGGAATTTTAGACCGATTTCCATTGGAAACACCATCCCAGAGATTATTTGCAAAACTATTGTTCTCAGGTTGGGGAAGATTATTGGAAACATGATCACACCCAATAAATTTGGCATCGTTCCTAGGCGAAGCATCCAATACTTCCTATATATGGCCTCTGAAGGAGTGAACATCATAAAGAAGGAATCAAATCATGGGACTTTTGCTCTAAAATTGGATAAATCCAAAGCCTTTGATACCATCAAATGAAACTTTCTCTTCAAGGTTTTGAGCATGTATGGGTTTTCAGCAAAATTTATTAGTCTGATCTCTACCATATTGAAGAGTGCTAGAATATATGTTCTGGTTAATGGGGAACCAAAAGTATTCTTTCAATGTACATGAGGGGTTAGACAGTGGTATCCCCTTTCTGGAATCCTATTTGCACTAGTAGAAGATTATATGAGTCACTTTGTTACGAATGCAATGATGGATGGATTCTATTCTCCCATTAAAACTGGGAAGGACTCATTTGTACCCTCACACCATTTTTATGCAGATGATATTCTTCTCTTTGGGCAGGCTAATATGAAAACTATATCATCTATCCGTAAAATATTTACTCACTATAAAGATGTTTCTGGACAAGCCATCAGCTGGAGAAAATCATCTATTGTCTTTGGGAGTGTAACATCCTCCGTGAGGTATAATAGAATAGTCAGACACCATGGTGTCAAAAAAGTATCCTTGACATTCAATTATCTTGGGGGTCCCATTTTTTGGGGGAAGGAAAAGCATTTCCACTTAGAAAGAATCTCCGTTAACATCACAAAACAGTTGGCTAAATGGAAGAGAAATTCCATGTCTCAATCAGGTAGAGTATGTCTTATCAAATCTATCATCACCTCGATGTTTGTTCATGTCTTTTCCATATATATATGGCTGGAAAGCCTGATTAAATATCTTCAAGCCAAGATTCAGAACATTGCATGGATAGGATGTATTAATGAAAAGAAATTGGTAACTTTTGCATGGAAGGACTACATCAAACCTACTGAAATGGGTGGTCGTGGAATTAAGGACCTTAGGGGTTTTAATGAGGTTTTGCTTGCCAAATTCACCTCGAATCTCTTTACACAGAAAAAAGGGGAACTGGATTTTCTTAAAGAAAGGTTTACTTCCCACTTGTGCAATGGCTATACTGGATACATACTCTCCTCTGTTTGGTCCACAATTAAATCATCATATAAGGACATTATCTCTTAGTCGATTTGGGATGTTTCAAAGCATTCCAATTTGATCTGTTGGATAACTCCATGGCTCTACTGTCCTCTTGACGAAATCATGCAGGTACCTCAATTCCTCCACTACATGTCCATCAATGGTCTTAACGCAAGGCTGATGGAGCTGGATGGAATTTTACCAGCGCACATCACTTCTCAGATTCAGTGCTACAGTTTCATTGATTATGATACAATCACCTGGAAGCCGAACCTGCATGGTCAACTCAGTGCAAGGGAGTTCTATAATCACAAATGTCTGCGAGGTCTGGACTCCCCCTCATGGCTTCTGAAATTTAAGTTCAAATTCATTCCCCGTAGAAACTTCCTTCTCCTTTAGAAGATCTAGAGAAATTGGCTGCCTATGCATAGGCAGTTGCAAAGAGCTGGATGGCATCTTGTTTCGGTCTACAACCTCTGTTTACGAGATGCTGAAAGTGTACCACACCTCTTTGTTGAATGCAGCCTTGCGCACAGATTATGGAACCACATACAACATGTCTTTGGTCTCTACTTTACCTCCAAAACCTTTGATAAAAGGATGATTTTTATTACAGAATTCAATTGCAGTGAGAAAATTCATAACCTTCTTCTTCCTGCTTCATCTGAAATGGTTTTGTTCTTATGGGCTGTGAGGAATTCTGCTATGTTCCGAAATAAATCATGTTCCATACATGAGGGTATTATTTCCATGCAAAGTGATGTTCGAATGGCTGGGTGTATCCAAACAGGTACTATGAAAAATAGTTTCAATGACCTTGTCACCCTCCACACTCTTGGTGTTTCTGGCAAGGTAAAAAAACCAATGTTGATGAAGTTCATCCAATGGATCCCATCAATCCCGTCATGGATCAAAGTTAATGTTGATGGTGCGACAGCAGGTTCACCAGGTCCTTCAGGTTGTGGGGGTGTTTTCCTCACCTGTCGAGGCTTTTTCAAGGTCATTTTTATCATTTCATTGGGAATGTATGCGCCTATGAGGCAGAGCTCTGGGCTATCATCAAGGCTATACGTTTTGCAAACCAATTTGGGTGGTTGCATCCTTGGATCGAATCTGACTCGATGCTTGCGATGAAGGCTCTTCGTCAAAATTCCAGGAAGGTTCCATGGTGGCTTCTACCTCAATGGGTTGAATGTCTTAGCTTATACAAGAGTCTGACTCTCAAGATCACTCACGCATACAGGGAAGTCAATATGGTTGCTGATGTCCTCTGCAAAATGGCTATTGAAGAATGCTGCTCACGGTGGTCCTTTATTGCTCCTTCTTTTTGTGCATCCCATGTTGACTCTAACATAAAGGGTACTACACGTACCCGAATGCATAAGTCCCCCCTTTAATGCCTTGTAATTTTCATTTAGTTTTATTTTAAGGTACCAAGCTCCCTGCTTGGTCCGCACCTTCTTTTCCCCAAAAACCCAAAAAACCTAAATCCCCCCAAAACCTTAAAAAACATATAAAAACTATAAAAACCCAAAAAACTGATAAAACCCCTAAAAAACCACTAAAAACTAAAAAACCCTTTAAACACCAAAAAATATAAAAAATACTCTAAAACGCCTTAAATCCACTTAAAAGTTTAAAAACACCTTAAAAATTCAAAACCCCCCTAAAACCCATAAAACCCCAAAAAATCCTCAAAATCTCTAAAAACCCTAAAAACCATAAAAATCTTAAAAACAACTCCCAAAATACCTAAAAATGAAAAAACCTAAAACCCGAAAAAACCCTAAAAAAACCTTAAAAATATAAAAATAGTTAAAACGCCCTAAAAAGATAAAAAATTTTAAAATTCTTATAAGTCCATAAAAACATAAAAACCCTAAAACCCCTAAAAAAAACTTAAAATCCATAAAAACTCTAAAAACCATAAAAACATTTAAAAAAACTAAAAAAAATTTAAACCCAGAAAGAAGTTAAATACTCTACGAAACACTAAAAACCCTAAAAAAACTCAAAAAACCTATAAAACCCATAAAACCCAAAAAAACCCTAAAAAACCTAAAGACCATAATAAATAATAAATCACTACATATACCTGAAAACCCTAAATAAAAAAATAATAAAAAAAATCATTAAAAACCATAAAAATCACTAAAATCTCTAAAGCCACCAAAATCCCAAAAGCCTTAAAAAACCATAAAACCATAAAAAATCCTTAAAATTCCCTAAAAACCATTAAAGCCCAAATGAAAACATTAAAAACCAAAAAACACATAAAACCACAAAAAATTGAAAATATTTTAACAATCCTGAAAAACCTTAAAATGACCCTAAAAACCCTAAAACCCCTAAAACCCCATAAAACATTAAAAACCCTAAAAAGCTATAAAAATCATTAAAATCCACTAAAAACTAAAACTAAATATTAAACCCCTAAAAATTTGAAAAACTCTTTAAAATAAAAAAAACCTTAAAAACTCAAAAAAACATAAAAACGAAAAAACCATAAACACCCTAAAAATCCTAAAAAACCCAAAAATCCTCAAAAACCCTGAATGCCATAAAAATTCAACATATTCCTAAAAATACCTTAAAACATAAAAACCCCATTAAAAACCCTTAAAACCCCTAAGAAAACCCTAAAAACACATAAACCCCATAAAAACCTAAAAACTCTAAGAAGACTAAAAACCATAAAACCAATAAAACCCTAAGCCCCTTAGAGCCCTCAAAACATTAAAAAATAATAAAAATATATAAGAACCCTAAAACCCAACTAAAAACTGTAGAAACCCATTAAACCCATAAATGCATCACAAATATCTAAAAACCCACAAAACCCTAAAAACCAAAAAAACCGTAAAACCAAAAAGTAACCCTAATAACATAAAAATGAAAATTAAACCCCCTAAACATCCTCTAAATCCCTAAAGCCACCCACAACCATAAAAATCATAAAAAACGGCTAAAAACCCCCTTAAAACTCTAAAAACCCCTAAACCCCTAAAAACATAAAACCCCCTAAAACACCCAAGAAACATTAAAAAAGCATAAAAATTCTTTAAAACCCAAAAATGACCAAAAATTATATAAACCCTTTAACCCCAAAAAACGTTCAAAAACTCTGAAAAACCTTAAAACCCTAAAATATCAAAAAACCCTAAAAACCCAAAAAATCCCTTAGTACCATTAAAATGATAAAATTACAAAAAATCCCTAAAAATCCCTAAAAATCTAAAAAACCGTAAAAACTCGAAAAACCCTAAGAAAATCATAAAAACCTTAAAAATAATTTAAACTCCTAAAAAACCTAAAACACGCTAAAGACAAAAAAACTCAAAAAGCACTAAAACCATTAAAAACCATAAAGCCACAATATACATTAAAAAACACTAAAAACCCATTAAACCCCTAAAAAAGTCAAAAAAAAACCCGTAAAACCATAAACCCCCTAAAACCTAAAGAAAAATCTAAATACACTCAAAATACCTAAACCCATAAAAGACCATATAAATTTTAAAAAAGCCCCTAAAAATCCACAAAATTATAAAATTCCTAGATACCCTAAAAAAGCTAAAGTAATCCTTAAAAACCTAAAAACACTTAAACCCCTAAAAACCCAAAAAATGTAAAATTCGTAAAAACCCTAAAATCCTCTAGAAACCTTTAAAACCCTAAAACCCTATAAAATACCACTAATAACTCAAAAAACCCTTAAACCCCTAAAAACATTTCAAAAATATTAAAAATATTATAAACCCTAAAAACAAAAAAAAACAAAAAATTACCCATAAAAAAACCCAAAACACCAAAAAAACCAAAAACCCCTCAAACGATAGATTGATGAAACTCTCACATTAGATAGAGTGCCTCGATATCTTTAGGTCCTTGAGATTTGGTGTGTCTCATGTTTATAGGGAGGCCAACTCGGTGGCAGATTCTCTCTTGAAAAGGGCGATTGATGAAAGATGCTCGATGTGGTCTTTTGTGTCCCCATCTTTTTGTTCTCCCTTGGTTGACTCAGATATGAATGGTGAGATTCACCCTATCCCTTGTCGACCCATCTTTTAATTGTCTCTTTATGTTTTATTGATTTTTGGGGGGTGAGGCTTGCCTAGTCCTGAATCTCTTCCGCCCTAAAAACATTAAAAAATTCTAAAATCCATAAATCCCAAAAAAATCAAAAAAACCAAAGAAAAATAAAAAATACCAAAACCATCAAAAACCCTAAAAAAACTATAAAACCATAAGAACCCTAAAAATACCTAAAATACTTAAAAAATTAAAACGACCCTAAAATCCCTAAAAACCCCTTAGAAAAACATAAAAACCTAAATAAATAAAACCCTTAAATATCTAAAAACATAGAAAACCCTATAAACGCAAAACCCCTAAAACCCATCAAAACCCCAAAAAATCCTAAGTCATAATAAAAAACAAAAAAAAACCCTAAAAATTCTTGAAAACATTAATACCCTAAAAATCTTGAAAACCTATAAAATTATCATAACCCGTAAAAACCATAAAACCCCTAAAAACCGTAAAACCCCTAAAAACATTCAAAAAATCTAATAAACCTTAAAAACCCTAAAAACTAAAAAAACCTAAAAACTGAAAACAACCATAACACCCTTCAAAACCCTAAAAATTCCTAAAAACACTTAAAAACCTTAAAAAATCATAGAAATCCTAAAAAGGAATAAAAATTGCTAAAAACATAAAAAATCCAAAAACACTTAAAACCCCTACGAAAACTGTAAAAACCTAAAAACATATAAACCATAAAAATTCTTAAAAATATTAAAAAAACCGTAAAAATCTCTAAATATGAAAAAACCCATAAAAACCCTAAAAACCTCTAAAAACCATAAAAACCTAAAAACACTTAAAACCGCTATAAAAACGAAAAAATGATGAAATCCATAAAAAACCTAAAAAAATTAACCCTAAAAACCATGAAAAAACTTCTAATTATATTAAAAGTCATAAAACACCAAGAAACCCCTAAAAACCAACTCAAAATCTAAAACCCTTGAAAACCTTAAAAACTCTCAAAATCTCTAAAACCATAAAAACCATAAAAATCCAAAAATTAAATAAATCTAATAAAATGTAAAAAACCCTAAAACCCCTAAAATACCCCAATAAAACGTTCAGAACATGAAAAAAATTAAATCCCCTAAAAAATAAAAACACTGAAAACACCAAAAAACCCTAAAACCCTAAAACCTCCAATATCCCTAAAAACAAAAAAAATCAATAAAAAAGATAAAAAATCCCTAAAGATTGATGAAAACATAAAAAACCCTAAAAACACTAAATAGTTCTAAGAAAACCTTAAAAATTAAAAAAATTAAAACCCCTAAAAAACTATGAAACACCAAAACCCCAAAATACCCTTAAAACCCAAAAGAACCACTAAAAACAAAAAAAATCCCAAAAAACCTGAGGAACCCTAAAACCACATAAAAACACTAAAACCCACTAAAAACACTAAAATCCCTTTAAACCCCTATAAAAGGTAAAAAAACAATAAAAGGACTTAAGACCCATAAAAGACTCAAAAAACCTAAAAACAAAAATTCAATATAACCCTAAAAACCCTAAAAACCCTCAAAATCCCTAAACACCATAAAACCTACAAAAATGCTAAACAATCCAGAACATCTAGAAAGAAAACAACCATAAAACACAAAGACGATAAGAAAACATTAAAAGCGTAAAACACTTAAAATGACATAAAATTAAAAATTGATAAAAACACTAAATAACCCTAAAAACCATAAAACCCCTAAAATCCTTTAAACCCCCTAAAAACTCTAAAAATGACTAAAAACTCTAAAAAAACAATTTAACCCCAAAAAATGTTAAAAAAACTTCTAAAAATCTTAAAAACCCTAAAAACTCGAAATAAACATGGAAACCAAAAAAATCCATAAAACCTTAAACACCATAAAACTACTAAAAATCCTCAAAAATCCTAATAACACTAAAAAATCATATAAATATTAAATAAGCCCAAAAAATACATAAAAACATAAAAACACAAAAAACCCTGACAAACCATAAGAAAAACATAAAATATTAAAACACATAGTACCAGAAAAAAATAATAAAAGAAAAAAACCCATAAAAAACTTTAAAAATCTTAAAATTCACTAAAAATGTAATAAAATAAAAAACCTTGAAAACCCTATAAATACAATAAAAACCAAAAAACATTTAAATCCCCTCAAAAACATAAAAAAACTAAAAACACTAAAACCCCATAAAAACAAAAAAACCGTAACAACCCCTAAAAACATAAAAAACCCATAATATTAATAAACAATACTTAACAAAATCAAAACCCTTGAAAACAATAAAACCATTAAAAAATAAAATACCTTAAAAAACTTTTAAAACTAAAAAAAACCTATAATAACCGAAAACCAATAAAACCCTAAATAATCTAAAAATCTTCAAAATCCAAAGATACCCTAAAAACCCAAAAAAATCCTTAAAATTCATTAAAATATAAAAAACCCTAAACAATGAAAACCCCTAATAAAACCTTATAAACCAATAATCACTTAAAACCTATAAAAACATAAAAACCACTTAAACTCTAAAAAACCCTAAAAACCTAAAACCCTAAAAACCCTAAAGAACCAAAAAAACATGAAAAACATTCTAAACCCCTAAAACAGATAAAATCCATAAACTGAAAAAACCACACAAAACCCTTAAACCCAATTTTTTTTAAAAACACTAAATAACCTTTAAACCTCAAAAAAATTAAAAATAACACTAAAGAAAAAAACCATAAATCCCTAAAATACCATAATGACACTAAAAAATCCCTAAAACCCTAAAAACAAAAAAAAAATCGTAAAAAGAACATACAAAACCAAAAAATATTAAAAACCCTAATTACCTATAAGAAAAAATTAAAACCCTAAAAACAAAAAACAACCCAAAATTCTAAAAAATGATAAAACCCTTAGAAACCCTAAAAATTGTAAAAACACTAAAAATCTCTAAAAACCTTAAAAACACAAATAAAACCTAATAAATCCCCACAAATCCCAAAAAATGTAAAAAATTCGAAAAACCCTGAAAAACCCTACAAAAATTAAATTCCAAAAAATAATTGAAACCCCTAAAAAACCTAAAAAATGATTAAAACCAAATAAACCCTAAAAAATATAAAAAATTTAAAAACCATAAAACCACTAAAACCTTAAAAAAACCACAAAACCCCATAAAACCATAAAAGCCACTAAAAACTCTAATACCCTTTAAACCTTTAAAATTATTAAAAAACTATAACAAAAAAGCCCTAAAAATCAAAAGAAATATAAAAAACACAGAAAACTTTGTAAACCACTAAGAAAACCATAAAACCCCAAAACACATATAACTACTAAAAAGACTAAAAAAACTAAAACCCTGAAACCCTCAAAACCCTAAAAACACTAAAAACACTAAAACCCCTCAAAATCCTTAAAAATCCTAAAAACCATAAAAATACTATGAAATCCTGAAAATCCCAATAAACGTAAAAAAATAGAAACCCTAAAAAACCATAAGAAAAACCTGAAAACCTAAAAATGCTTAAAACCCCTAAAAACCTAAAAAAGGTTAAAAACCTAAAAAACCTAGAACCCCCCCCCCCAAAAAAACTCAAAAAAACCTAAGAACCCATAAAACCTTAAAAAACAATAAAAACAAATAAATCCACTAAAATCTCTAAAAACCCTTTAAACCCCTAAAAATCTTTAAAAACCCCCCATAAACCATAAGAAACTGAAAACCCATAAAAACCTTGAAACCCGTAAAAACACTAAAAACCTTATGAAACCAAAAAACCCTCAAAATATCTATAATCCCTAAAAAATAAAAAACCTAAAAATCCATAGAAATGTTAAACATCTAACAATATAGAAAATGGATTAGAAAACCTTTAAAACATAAAAAATAGAAAAACCTCTTAGAAACCTTAAAAATACAAAAAACCCTAAACACCTTAAAATAGTTCAAAATCCCTAAAAACCCTAAAAATTATAAAAATCATAAAGTAGAACTAAATACCCATAAATTGCAATAAAACCTAAAAACTCAGCAAAACCCTATGAAAACCTTAATAACCTAAAAACAATTAAGAACCCTAAAAAACCTAAAAAATGATAAAAAAAACCCTAATACTGTAAAAACCATAAAACCCCTAAAAATATAATATTCCCCTCACACCTAAAAAATCCTAAATCCCATAAAAACTCTAAAACCCACTAAATACATTAAAAACCATATAAATATTTAAAAACATTAAAAACTATAAAAAACACTAAAACCCTTTAGAAATGCAAAAAAACCATAAAACCCTAAAAACCAATAAATATACTAAAAACCATAAACCATGAGAATCACTTAAAATCCTAAATGACCATAAAAATACATAGATGTCTATAAAAACAAAAAAACCCTAAACACCAAAATAAAACCGTAAAAACCAAAAAACACTTAAAACCCCTAAAACCCTAAAAATTGAAAATCCCTTAAAAACCAAAAACACTAAAAACCTCTAAAATACTCAAAATCACTAAAACCCCTAAAAACTATAAAAATAATAAAATCCCTCAAAATCCCTAAAAATGAAAAAAACCTAAAAAAAACTAAGAATACCATAAAAACCTAATACCAATTAAATCCCTAACAACCTAAAAAATGATAAAAATCGTAAAAGACTCGAAAAACCCTAAAAACATGTAAAAACCATAAAAACAACTAAAACCCTAAAAACCATAAAAACCCTAAACCACTAAAAACTATAAAAACTAATTAAAACCCAAAAAATGTTAAAAACCCTAAAAACATTTAAACCAGTAAAAAACTCAAAGAACACTAAAAAACAAAAACAATCATAAAAACCATAAAACCCCTCAAAATCCCTAAATCCCCTAAATAAAATGGAAATATTAAAAATTACCTAAACTCTCTAAAATGTAGAAAAACCTAAAAAAGATGAAAAACCCTAAGAAAAATATAAAAATTTAAAATACTTTAAAACCCCTAAAAACTTAAAAATTCTAAAAACCCTAAAAACCTAAACATCCTAAAAACTATAAAATTCCCTAAAATATTAAAAACCCCTAAAACCCATTAAAATTCTAAAACCCATTAAAAATAATAAAAAACCCTTTGAATAACTAAAAATGTTAAGATCTCTAAAAACCCTTAAAAACTTAAAAAACAAAAAAACACCCTAAAACCACAAATAATCCATAGAAACCCTAGTACCATAAAAAACCATAAAACCCCCACAAAATCCCTAAAAAACCTAAAATAATAAAAATATAAAAAATCCAAAAAATTCCCTAAAAACATCAAATAACATAAAACCCTGGAAGAAAGCAAAACCGTAAAAACTAAAATAATTTAGACCCATAAAAACCTCAAAAACATTAAAAAAAACCCCTAAAAACCCTAAAACCCAAAAAAAATCCTAAAACACCCTAAAAAAAACTAAAATCTATAAAAAAACCCTAAGAAACACTAAAAACCTAAAAAAACTTAAAACCCAAAATAATATGAAAATTATAAAAAACCTAAAAACCGTAAAACCCCATACAACCCTTAAAATCCCTAAAAATACTATAAATACCTAAAAACCACTAAAAATATCAAAAAACCCTTTAAATCCCTAAAACATTAAAAAACTCTACAAAACATGAAAACCTCTAAAAACTCAAAAAACCCAAGATTTAAAAAAAAACCCCAAATCCCCTCAAAATCACTAAAACCGTAAAAACCCTTAAAACTATAAAATTCCAGAAAAATCCCCAAAAATCCCTAAAAATCTATTAAAACATTAAATCCCTAAAATCCCTAAAAAAACCATAAAAAAATAACAACCTAAAAAAAACTAAAACCCCTAAAAACCTAAAAAGTGCTAAAAACACTAAAACCCCTAAAAATTTAAAAACCCCTTAAAACCCCCTAAAACCCTACAAATCTCTAAAACATAAAAAAACATAAAATCCATAAAAATACATATAAACGTAAAAAACCTTAAAAACCCTAAAAAACATAAAAAAACAATAAAACTTGAAAAACATAAAACCCCTAAAAACCCGAAAAACACTAAAAATTCTAAAACACTATAAAAAGACCCTAAACCCCTTAAAGACCATAAAAACCCCTAGAACACATAAATACCCTAAAAATACTTAATAATCTTAAGAAAACACTTAATACTCTAAAATCCTTTTGAACTCATAAAAAATGTTATAAACCCTAAAGATCCTAAAAGACTAAAAAGCCATAAAACCCTAAAAACATCAAAACACCCAAAAAACTATCAAAATCCATAAAATACCTATATCCAATTAAAAATATATGAAATCCTAAAAAATCCCTAAAAATCCCTTAAAATGTTAAAAACCCAAAGAACCCTAGAAATCCCTAAGAAAACCTTAAACACCTAAAAACACTTAAAACCCTTAGAAAACCTAAACAATTATAAAACCCCTAAAAACATCTAAAAACTATAAAAACCCTTTAAACCTCTAAAAACAATAAAAACCTCTAAAAACCATTAAAACCGTAAAAAACTCAAAAAACTGTAAACTCCTAAATATATTAAAAACCATAAAAACCCAAAAACCCCTCAAAATTCCTAAAAATCTTAAAACCATAAAAATACTAAGAAATCCATAAAATCCATAAAAATTTAAAAAAATTATAAAACCCCTCCAATTCCCTGAAAACCGTAAAACCCATAAAAACCTAAGAAATCCCTAAAATCCCTAAAAACATAAAAAACCCTAAAAACCCAAAAAAAACCTATGAAAAAATTGAAGACCTAAATACTCTTAAAACCCCTAAAAACCCTAAAAATGTTAGAAACCCTAAAATACCCTAAAAACCTAATAATCCTTCAAATTACATAAAAATTCTAAAAACCTGTAAAAATACTAAAATTCACAAAAAATATCTAAAAATATAAAAACACTAAAAACCGTGAAAATCCATCTGAAAACCTAAAAACCATAAAACACATGAAACTTGTAAAAAACTAAAAGACTAAAATCTCTTTGAAATATATTTCTTTTTTCCTTGCATGGAAAACCAAAAAATGCTAAAAACCCTAAAAGTCACTAAAAACCCTTCAAACCCAAAAAATCCATTAAAACAACTAAAAGCCTTAAATAAAACTGAAAACCCATAACAAAAATAAGAAACCGCTAAAATCACTTAAAAACTTTTAAACACCAAAAAACATTAGAAAATCTAAAAAACTATAGAACCCCCAAAAATAAAAAAAAACCCAAAAAACCCAAAAAACCATAAAACCCCTAAAAACCCAAGAAAAGCCTAAAAAATAAAACCAATAATACCTAAAAATGCCATATAAATATTAAAAAAATAAAAAACACCTAAAAACCCTGAAAACCCATATGAAAACCTTAAAATCCAAAAAATAGTTAAAACCCCTAAAAACCCAAAAGACACTAAAGACCATAAATACCCACAAAATCATTAAAAACACTAAAAACAATAAAATTCATAAAAGACCTAAAAAAAGAACATAAAAATCATAAAACACTGAAAAATACCAAGAAAAAATTAATAATGTAAAAACACTTAAATCCCTTAAGTACATAAAAACAAGAAAAACCCTAAAAACCCTTAAAATCCTAAAACCATAAAAACCATAAAACTCATAAAAATATTAAAAGATACTAAAAATCCATGAAAAACTAAAACCCCACTAAAAACTCTAAAACCCATTCAAACTATTAATAACACAAAAAAACTCTCCAAATCCCTAAAAACCCTATGAATCCATAAAAATAATAAAAATACCTAAAAATGTAAAACCCCCCAAAAAAACCTATAAAACATTATGTAAACCTTAAAAACATAAAACACATAAAACCCCTAAAAAAATACATAATTGGAAAACTGTTGAAGTCTCATACTTGGAATCCAGGAGGTCCTGGGATCTTGCCCTTTTGGGTGTAGGTATTATTCAATACTATATAGGCGGTGATGTAGGCAGTGACGCAGACGATGACATAGACAATGACGTAGGAATGATGCAAGTTTGGTGACGAAAATTGGATGATGCAGGCATGATGTTGCACTGGCCTTTTAGGCCATGTAATGGGATTGATACCCACTGGGCCTACATGCCATGTATTAATAAATAAGGCTTGATCGGTGGGTTATCCTCTTAGGGAGTTATGGCGTGGCTTTCCAACCTATGTGTGTGGTGTGTGTGTTTGTGTGTTTGAATTTAATTGTACCACCAAGAACATTATATATATATATATATGAATATAACCTCAAATACCCTTAAAATACATAAAACCCCTAAACCCATAAAATTCATAACAATTCCACAAAAATCACAAAAAATGAAAAGATCCATAAAACCTTGAAAAATCCTAATTATAACATAAAAAATAAAAACACTAACACCCCAAAAACCTAAAAAATGTTTAAAACTCTAAGAAGAACTCAAAACCCACAAAACCCATAAAAACCTTAAAAAATAATAAAAATCATTAAAAAACCCAAAAAAACCGAAAACCCACTAAAAACTCAAAAACCCATTTAGACCCCTAAAAACATTAAAAAATATAAAAGTCCTTAAGATCCCTAAACAACTCTAAAAAACCCTAAAACCCCAAAAAAACATAAAAACCATAAAAACCATAAAAAACCCCAAAACCCCTGAAAAATATCTAAAAATCCATTAAAATGTAGAAAATCCTAAAAACCTAAAACACCTAAGAAAATACTAAAAAATAAGAACCCATGAAATCCATAAAAAACCAAAAACCATGAAAAAAACTAAAACCCCCAAAAAACATAAAACCCTCAAAATCTATAAAACCTCTAAAATACCATCAAAATGCCTAAAAATTTCTAAAACAAGAAAATTATAAAAAACCTGAAAAATCGTATGTAATCCTTAAAACCTAAAAACACATAAAACCCTTAAAAAAATTAAAATGATAAAAAACACATAAAAACCCAAATCCCATAAAAAATATACATGTTAAAAAACCCAAAACCCCCATAAAACCTGAAAAACCCGAAAAACCCACTAAAAACTCTAAAAACCATTTAAACCTTTAAAAATAATAAAAAAGAAAAAATCCTTAAAACCCTAAATAGTGAAGAAACCCTAAAAACCTAAAAAACCATAAAAGCAATGAAACCCTAAAAATCCCTAAAAACCCTCAAAATCCCTAAAAACCATAAAAAAATAAAAACCAAAAAATTCCCTAATATCAAAAAAAATATTAAAACCGAAAAAAGTTCTAAACAAACCCTATGAAAACTGTAAAGGCCTTAAAACACTTAAAACTCCTAAAAAACAAAAACTCTAAAAATAGTGAAAGATCATAAAATCACAAAAAATTGTCAAAACCCTCAAAATCCTAAAGAACCATAAAAAATATAAAAATATTTAAACCCCCTGAAAATCCATAAAAATACGTAAAACCCTAAAAACCGTGAAAAAATATAAAAAAACCATTAAAATTTATGACTCATAAAAAACATGAAAACATTTATTCCTTTGATATATATTTATTTTCTTCCATGAAAAAATAATACTTAAAACCCTAAAAGACCCAAAAAAACCACCCAAAACCCAAAAGAACCCCAAAAACCTAAAACACCCTAAAACCCCCTAAAACCCCAAAACATCTCAAAACTCTTCAAAACCTTTAAACCGATGAAAACAATAAAAAATATAAAAACACATAAACCCTTAAAAACTCCAAAACCATTAAAAAGTAAAAAAACCCTAAAACCCCAAAAAACCCCATAAAATCAATAAAAAATATCCTAAAAACCTAAAAACCATCAAAATACCTAAAAACCATAAAATTTCACAAAAACATTAAAAAATACATAAAAATCTATAAAAAATGTAAAGAACCTTAAAAACCCCCCAAAACCAATGAATATATTAATATCCTAAAAAATTTAAATCCCCTAAAAACCTAAAAAATAATAAAAACCCAAAACTCCCCCAAAACCATTAAAAACCTGAAAACCATCAAAATCCCCAATACCCCTCAAAACCGTAAAAATTGTTAAAATTCAATTAAAATCCCTGAAAATGTAAAAAAAATAAAATCCCTCAAAAACCCCTATCTAAACCTTTAAAATCTAAAGACATGTAAAATCCCTAAAACCCCAAAAACCCCAAAAACCCCTAAAAACTCCAATTCCTTTGATATATATTTATTTTATCCTTTCAAAAAAAGCCTGATAACAATAATAATAATAAAAACACTAAAAATACCCTAAAACCCCTAAACTCCCTAAAACCATTAAACCCCCTAAGAACCTAAAAAAAATATAAAAACCCTAAAAATATACTGAAAACACCAAAAACCCTTTAAAACCCTCAAAACATTTAAACACTCTAAAAACCCTAAATGCCATAAATAAAAAAAACACCTAAAAACAAAAAAACCATAAAAATCCTAAATATCAAAAAAACTATCCAAATCCCTAATAACCCTGAAAACCCATAAAAATCCTAGAAATCCATGAAAATCCCTAAAAATATAAAAAACCTAAAACCCCTGAACACCCCCAAGAAAACCATAAAAACCTAAAAAACATAGAACCATTAAAAAATTAAAAAATTCTAAAAACCCTAAAAATACTAGAAGACCCTAAAAACCCTCAAAATCATAAAAACCCTAAAAATCATAAAAATCATAAAATCCAAAAAATATAGAAAACCAAAAAAACATTAAGAAAACTGTAAAAATATAAATCAATTTGAACCCATAAAAACCTAAAAACAATAAAAAAACCATAAAATACCCTAAAACCCCAAAAAACCTCTAAAAACCGTAAAAACCTTAAAATCAATAAAACTATAAAAAACCGCTAAAAACTTTAAGAACCATTTGTACCACTAAAAATGTTAGAAAACTCCAAAAAACCATAAAAACACTAAGAAACTAAAAATAAACAAAAAACTCATAAAACCCATAAGACTGTAAAAATCCTAGAAAACCTTAAATCCCTCAAAATCCAAAATAATTCCAAATAACATTAAAAACACTAAAAAAGCACTATAAATCCCTAAATACGTATAAAACCCAAATAACCCTAAAAATCCTTAAGAGAACCTAAACAACCTAAAACACTTAAAATACAAAAAATACATAAAAAGGTTTAAAACACCTAAAACCAGTAAAAAATCAAAAAAACCATAAACCCCCTAAAAAATAGAACTACATAAAATCCATTAAACCCTAAAACAACTAAAAACTCTAAAAACCCTTTAAAAACCTAAAAATAGGAAAAACTCAAAAACACTTTAAAAATCTAGAAAACTCAAAAAACCCCTAAAACCCACAAAAAACCATAAAAACCCTTAAATCCCACAAAAAATCTAAAACCCTAAAAACACATAAATATAATAAAAAATAATTCAAAATTTATAAAACCCTATAAGCCTTGAAAACCCGTAAGAAAACCCAAAAATCCTAAAAACACATAAAACCCAAAAAAAACAAAAAAAACACTAAAACTCCTTAAAAACCCTAGAAAACTACAAAAACCCCAAAAATACTCATAATCATGAAAAACAGTAAAACCATAAAAAATCATAAAAATTCCCTAAAATCTATAAAATGGTAAAAAACTATACAAAACATGAAAACCCCTAATAAAACATTAAAATTCAAAAAACACTTAAGAGACCTTAAAACCCTAAAAACATTAAAAATCCTAAAAGACAATACCCCCCCCCCCCCCAAAGAAACCATTAAACCCTAAAACCCATAAAAACTATAAAATCAAATAATAGCACTAAGAACCCTTTAAACACCTAAAAACATTAAATTAAACTAAAAAATATTTAAACCACTAAAAAATAAAAAAATCCTAAAAACCCCCAAAAAACCATAATACACTAAAAAGAGAAAAACCCTCAAAATCCCTAAAAACCATAAAAAACCAAAAAAAAATCAATAAAATTCGGTAAGAATGTAAAAACCAAAAGAAAAATCTGGAAAAACCCTAAAAAGACCTCAAAAAATAAAAACACTTAAAACCCAAAAAAAACTAAAAATGTTAAAAACCTAAAAAACACCAAAACCCTAAAATCATAAAAATCCCTAAAAACCTAAACACCCCCTAAAAACCCATAAAACCCCTAAAACAACTATAATCTATAAAACCCTTTAAAACTCTATTTTTTTTAATAAAAATATCTAAAAAACCTTTAAAACCCTAAAAATATCAAAGTAACCCCAAAAACACTAAAAAAATAAAATCCCTAAAACACTGAAACCCCTCAAAATCCCTAAAAACCAAAAAACCCCTAAAAAACATAAAAATTATTAAGAATCCCAAAAATACCTAAAAATGTTAAAAACCTTAAAAACACTAAGAAAACATTTAAAACCTAAACACACTTATAATATATAAAAACCTAAAATTTCAAAAAACTTAAAAATTCTAAAACCCTAAAAAAGATAAAAACCCATTAAAACTATAACAAACACTAAAACCATTAAAACCCTAAAAAACCAATCAAAACATTAAAAACTATTTAAACCCCTAAAAACGTTAAAATTATAAAACCATTAAAATCCCAAAAATATAAAAAAATCAAAAACCCAAATAACCAAAAAACCCGTCAAAATCCATAAACCCTAAAAACTATAAAAATCCTAAAAAATCATTACAAATCCATTAAAATGTAAAAAACCAAAAAATCCATGAGAACACCTAAGAAAAACATTAAAACCTAAAAACACATAATCCCCTAAAAATCTAAAAAAGACTAATAACCCTAAAAATCCCTAAAAACCACAAAACATATAAAATACTCAAAAACCCCATTAATACCACTAAAAAACATCTAAAACACCTTTAAAAACCTAAAAAAAATTAAAAAAACCCTTAAAACCCCGAAATCTAAAAAGACACAAAACCCCCCCAAAATCCAAAAAAAAACATAGAAACCCAAAAAAAACAGTAAAAACCATAAAAACCACTAAATACCCTAAAAACATTAAAAATATTAAAAATCCCCAAAAATACATAAAAATATAAAAATACATAAATAAGATGAAAACCACTAATAAATCCTTAAAAACCTAAAATACTTATAACCCATACGAAAACTATCCCTAAAAGACTTAAAATCCCTAAAATCCCTAAAAAATACCAAAACCCCTAAAAACCACATATATCCTAAAAAATCCATAAAACCCCTAAAAATGTAGAAAATCCTAACAATACAAAGAAAATGATGAAAATAAAAGAAACTTAAAGCCCATAAAAACCTAACAAATTATAAAAACCCAAAAACCGTGAAAATACCCAAAAATCTTAAAAACCATAAAAACCCTAAAAATTTATATAATCCCTAAAATATAAAAAAATACCTAGAAAATATGAAAACCCCTAAGAAATCCTTAAAAACATAAAACAAATAAAATCCCTAAAATACTAAAAATGCTAAAACGCTAAGAAATCCTAAAAACCCTGAAAACCATCAAAATCCCTAAAATCCTAGAAAACCCATAAAATCCTAAAAAGACATTTAAATTCCAAAAAAAATGTAAAAAACACAAAAAAATCCTGAAAACCCATAAGAAAACCTTAAAATATTAAAAGAATATAAAAATGAGAAAAAACCAAAAATGCTAAAACCCCAACAAACCCTAAATACCCTAAAAATATTTAAGCCCCCTAAAATCCTTAAAAACCCTAAAAACGACTAAAACCTTGAAAACCCCTTTAAACCCTAATAAACGTTGGAATATATTAAAATGTGAATTAGAAACCAAAATTACACTTATGAATAATTTATTAAAACCTAAAAGTGTTCAATGTCAACTTGAGGTGAAATGAAATTGCCCCAATAAAATATTAATTGAAAAAGACAACACAAAAGTGAGAGGAAACCGAAATAATAGCTATCAGAACACTTTGAAGCATACAAGACATCATCACACTAAAAATATTCATTCTGTTGCATCCCATGTATATAGTTATTATTATAGTACCTAAAACTGGGAAAACTAGGTCCTCAAATAAGAACTTTTATGGAAAAAGGAAAACCTTTAAGATCATAACTGGTGTAACATTAACATCGGAGTATCCATCTAGATGTATCAATAGTCAACATATAAAATACATCAGATGAAGTGAACAACCAATACATAGGTAAACACCGTCAATATCACTAAAAACCTTAAAAATCCTAAAACATTTCTAAAAAGTCCTAAAAATTTAAACCCCCTTAAAACCTTGAAACCCCATAAGCAAACCATAAAAAGATTAATGAAAATAAAATCCCTAAAAACCTAAAAAATTCCAAAAATCCTAAAAAAACCCTAAATACCGTAACAACCCTAAAAACAATAAAACCCCCCAAAACATAAAATACCGTAAAACCCTGAAATACCACTAAAAAACTAAAGACCCTTTCAAAAAAAAAAAGTCAAAATTATTATAGAAACCATAAAACCATAAAATTATTTAAAAACCCAAAAAAACAAAAAAACACTAAAACCTCAAAAACACTAAACCCCACCCCCTAAAATCCCAAAAAACCCAAAAAACCATAGAAATCGTAAAAAGCCATAAAAATAACTAAAACTCATAAAAATTTCAAAAAACCCTAACAAAACCTTAAAAAACCCAAAACACTTTAACCCCCTAAAAACATAAAAATGTTAAAAACACTTAAACCCTACAAAACCTTAAAATCCCTCAAATTCCCTAGAAACCCTATAAACGCTACAAACCCTAAAAACCATAAAAATCCTATAAATCCCTAGAAATACTTATAAAATTAGAAATCCCTAAAAACACTAAAAAATAAGAAGAAAACATTAAAAACCTAAAAAACATAAAACTCCTAAAAAACAATAAAAAAATTTAATGGCCCTAAAAACCTAAAAAACTAAAACCATAAAAACCACTAAAACATTAAAAATACAAAAAACCCACAAAAACCCTGAAAACCACTAAAAACTCAAAAAAACCATTAAACAAAATAATATATGAAAAACACTAAAAAAACTTTTAACCCAAAAAAACTCTATAACTACACTAAAACCCCCAAAAAACATAAAAACCCTAAATCTCTAAAAATAGTCAAAATCCCTAAAAACCTAAAAAACATAAAAACACCCATCTAAATATTTAAAAATGTAAAAAAACCCAAAAAACCACCTGAAAAAACCCGTAAGAAAACCTTCAAACCCAAAATACACTTAAAACCCCGTAAATACATAAAAAACACTAAAACCCTAAAAACCCTAAAAACCTAAAAATCATTAAAATCCAGAAAACAATAAAAAACCTAAAAATAATTAAAACTCCATAAAAAACCCTTAAAACTCCTAAAAACCCATAAAACCCAAATAAACATTTAAAACCACTAAAAACATGAAAAATAATAATAAACCTTAAATTAAAAAAATCCGTAAAAAACCATACCGATAATAAAAAACCCTAAAAACCAAAAAAACTAAAAAACCAATAAATACCATAAAACCCACTAAAAACTCTTTAAAACCCTAAACACATTAAATAACTCTAAAAATATTTAAAACACTAAAACCTACCAAAGACCCTAAAAACCAAAAAAACCCCAAAAAACCCGAAAAACCATCCAAATCCATAAAAACCCTAAAAACCCTAAAAATCCATAAAAATCGCTGAAAATGTAAAAACCCATAAAAACTCTAAAATCCCCAAATAAAACCTTCATAATCTAAAAACACTTTAAACATATAAAAACCTAAAAAATTCTAAAAACTGTAAAAACTCTAAATACCTTAGAAAACCTAAAATCCCTAAATCCCATAAAACCATAAGATCCCACTAAAAAATCAAAAAACCAATAAAACCCTCAAATTATTAAAAACTAAAAAAAAATTAAAAACCCTAAAAAATTCCAAATAACCTCTAAAAACCCTAAAAACCCTAAAACCATAAGACCCAAAAAAACAGTAAAAACCCAAAAAAACCATTTAAATCCCTAAGATCCCTTAAAAACAACAAAAAAACTAAAAAATACTGATATATATCTAAAAATATAAGAAAACCTAAAAACCATGAAAAACACTAAGAAAATTAAAAACCTAAAACACTTAAAACCATAAAAACCTAAAAAAACGCTAAAAATCCAAAAAATACAAAAAATATTAAACCTCTAAAAATACCTAAAAAACTAAAAAACAATAAAAATAAAATAGAAAAGCCCTAAAAATACCTAAAAACATAAAAACCCCCATAAAACAAGGAAATAACTTATGAAAACCAAAACAAAATTTAAACACTTAAATGTCATAAAAACATAAAACAAAAAAAACCTAAAAACCAAAAAAACCATAAAAACCATAAAAAACCTGAAAACCCATTAAAACTCTAAAAATAATCAAATATTATTATAACCATTTAAACCCCTAAAAATGTAAAAATCTATAAAAACCATTTGAAACACTAAAAAAATCAAAAAACCCACAAAAACCAAAAAACTCTAAAAAAACAAAAAAACCCATAAATACCGTAAAAGCCCTAAAACAATCAAAATCCCTAAAAACACAAAAAACTATAAAAATTCTAAAAAATACCTAAAAATCACTAAAAACATAAAATTCCATAAAAATCATAAAAAGCTATAACAAAACTATAAAAACCTAAAAACACATAAAACCCCTAAAAACATAAAAACTAATAAAAACTGTAAAACCCTAAAAACCATGAAGAATACTAAAAACCTCAAATTCTATAATACCCATAAAAATCGTAATAACACACTAAAATCTCTAGTAACCCATTAAACACCTCGAAACATTAAAAACTCTAAAAAACATAAAACTGTAAAAAATTCAAAAAAAAATTCCAAAAACAAAAAAACCATAACAACACTAAAAAAACTCAAAATCATAAAATCCATAAAAAATACTATAAAAATAAAAAAAATCCTAAAAATCCCAAAAAATATAAAAAACCAAAAAACCAGGAAACCCCCAATGAAAACCTTAAAAACCTAAAAACACTTAAAACCCCCCAAAACATAAAAATGCTAAAAACCTAAAAAACTCTCAAAACCATAAAATTCCTCAAAATCCACAAAACCCTTGGAAACCATAAAATATTAAAAAGCCCTAAAAATCCCTAAAAACATAAAAAAAAATTAAACTTGGAAAACCATAATAAAAACATAAAACCTAAAAACACTTAAAAAGTATAAAAACCAAAAAATGCAGAAAAAACATTTAAAAAACCCCTAAAAACTCTAAAAAACCATAAAAACCATAAAAACCCTTGAACCCATAAAATCTCTATAAACTACTAAAAACTCTAAAATCCCTCTGAACCCAAAAAATGTAAAAAAAAATCTAAAAAACCATAAACCCACTAAAAACTGAAAAAAACATAAAAAATCTAAAAATCTATAAAAACCCTAAAACTGTCAAAATCCTTAAAACCCTAAAACCATAAGAATCCTCAAAAATCAATAAAAATACCTAAAAACATAAAAGACCCTAAACCCACCCAAAACCCCCAAGTAAAACCTTAAAAAAACACTAAAACCCCTCATAAAATAACGAACTCTAAAACCCTAAAACCCCTTTAAAACCATAAAAACCCTAAAATCCATAAAACCCAAAAACCATAAAAAACACTAAAACATTTAAAAACCCTAATAACCCACTAAAACATTAAAAAAACTTAAGAAACTAGATACTATAATAACTCTAAAAAAACCTTAAAACCCTAAAAAATCAAAAAATACCTAAAACCCCAAAAAAGCATAAAAACCAAAAAAACCGTAAAAATAACAAAAAATCCTCAAAATCCCTAAAACCCTAAAAAACCATAAAATCCAAAAAACTTCATAAGACCATAAAAATGTAAAAAACCATAATAACCATGAAAAACCCACAGAAATCATTAAAAACTTAAAATCACATAAAACCCCTAAAACTTAAAAAACAACCCTAAAACCCTAAAAACCATAATACCCCTAAAAATATCTAAAAACACTAAAAACCCATAATAATACTAAAAATGATCTAAAAATACCTAAAAACATAAAATCCCCTAAAACCCCCTTAAGAAAACACTAAAAACCAAAAAACACTTTAAACCCCTAAGAGACATAAGAATCACTAAAAACCCAAAAAACCCTAAACCCCTCAAAAGCCAAAAACCATAAAACCCCTAAAAATCATAAAAACCATAAAACCCATAAAACCTTGAAACCAATAAAAACTCTAAAAGTAATTAAAATACTTAAAAACATGAAAACCACAAAAAATTCAATAAAACCCTAAAAAACTAAAAATAATAATAAAACCACTAAAAACTCTCAGAATCCCTAACATCTCTAAAACCCTTCAAAATACCTAAAAACACTGAAAACCCATAAAAATCCAAAACATCCCTAAAAATAACTAAAAATCCCTAAAAATAAAAAAAACCCTAAAACCCCTGAAAAACCCAAAGAAAACCTTAAAAACCTAAACACCCTTAAAACCACTAAGAAACCTAAAAACACTCAAAATCCTAAAATACCCAAGAAATCATAAAAAACTATAAAAAATCCCTAAAATCCCTAAAACCCCTAAAAACATAAATATCCTAAAAAATCCACTAAATACAAAAACAACCATAAAACCCTGAAAACCCCCTATGAAAACCTAAAAAACCTTAAAACATTTAAAACCACTAAAAACCTACAAAACACTAAAAACCTTATAAGATCATAAAAACCCTAAAACCCCTAATAACCATAAACCTCTAAAAACCTTAAAAACCCCAAACCCCCTTAAAAAACCTATAAATCTATAAAAACTATAAATCCCTTTAAACCTACAAAAATGTTAAAAACTACAAAAAACTCTCGATAACCCTAAAAAAGCAAAAATAACTAGTAACATAAAACTATAAAAACCAAAAGAAAACCCCAAAACCCCCTCTAAATAAGTAAAAACCATAAAAAATAATAAGCATAAAAAACCTTTAAAATCATAAAAATTTAAAAATCCCTAAAACCCTGAAAACCCCCGTAGAAAACATTAAAATTCTAAAAACACATAAAACCCATAAAACCTAAAAAATTATAAAACCCTTAAAACCCATAATACCCTCCAAATACCTAATACCGTAAAATCCCATAAAAATTATGAAAACTCCAAAAGTCCCCAAAAAATATAAAAAACCCTAAAAAAACAAATAAACCTAAAAAACTAAAAACACTTAAATCCCATAAAACCCCTAAAAATCTCTAAAAAACCGGAAAACCTGAAAAACCCCAAATAAACCATAAAGCCTCTAAATACATTTTAAGACACTAAAAACTAATGAAAACCCTGAAAATCCTCTAAAAAATATAAAACCACTTTAAAGCACTAAAATTGTAAAAAACTCTAAAAATCCATAAAACCCTAAAAACTCAATAAAAACAGAAAAAACCATTAAAAAATAAAAAAAAAATAGAAACACTAAAACCATCAGAAACCATAAAGACCATATAAAACTATAAAAATACTAGAAGGCTAAAAAATCACAAAAAATGTAAAAACACCAAAAAACCACGAAACCCCAAAAAAACCATTGAATCTTAAAAAATTTACACCCCAAAAAACTACAATATTATAAAAAACATAATAAATCCTAAAACCCTAAATAACCCTAAAACTCCTTAAAAACCAAAAAATCCAAAAAAAATCCTGAAAAATTCTAAAAAATCCAAAAATTCACTAAAAACATAAAACCCCCCCAAAACCCCCCAAAACCATGAGAAAACCTTAAAAACTAGAAAAAACTTAAAAAACCTAAATAAACGAAAAATGATAAAAACCCTAAAAACCCTAAAACCCCTAAAAACCAAAAAACCCTAAAACACATAAAACCCCTAAAAACCAATAAAAACCCTAAAAACAAAAAAAATACTCTAAAACCTGTTGAATCCCTAAAAACAATAGAAAACTTTAATAAAACTCTCACCAAATAAAACCCAAAATAACTTTAAAGTCTAAAAAACCATAATAACCCTAAAATCTATAAAAACACTCAAAATCCATAAAATCCCCAAAACTATATAAATACAAATAAATCCCTAAAACTGTAAAAACTATAAAAACATGGAAAAAACATAAGAAAACCTTTAAAACCTCAAAAAATTAAAACACTAAAAAACAAAAAATGCTAAAAACCATTAAACCCCTCAAAATCCCTAAAATACATAAAAAACCATAAAAATACTAAAAATCCCTAAAATCCCTAACAATGTAAAAAAACCCAAAAAGATCTTAATGTTTATAAAAACCGTAAAAACACTAAAACCATAAAAAATTCTAAAAACCTATAGAAATCTTAAAATCACCAAATACTCTAAAAATTCTTTAAACCCATAAAAATTTAAAAAAATTATAAAAAAAATTAAAACCCTAAAAACTAAAATACCCAAAAAACAGATAAATCCGTAAAAACCATAAAAACCATAGAAATCCAAAGAATTCACCAAATTTTCCAAGAACGTAAAAAACCCTAAAAAACCTAAATGACCTTATGAAAACATTAAGAACCTAAAAACACATAAAACCCTTAAAACCTAAAAAATAAAAACCCTAAAAAGCCATAAAATCCCAAAAGAACTCAAAAAAATCAAAATCCCTAAAACCCCAAAAAACTCTAAATTTATCTAAAAATATAAAAATCTGTAAAAACCATGAATACCTATAAGAAGGCATTAAAGACCTAAAAACAATTAAAACTGATAAATACGCCCAAAACAACAAAAAACTCTGAATGACTGAAAAAACCTAAAAACCCCTAAAAACCATAAAAAAATAAAAAAAATCCATGAGAGCTCTAAAACCCCACTAAAAACTCTGAAATCCCTTTAATCCCCTAAAAATGATAAAATACTCAAAAATTTATTTAAAAAACAAAAAACTAAAAAAATTGTTAAAGCCCAAAAAACCATAAAAATCCTAAAAACCCTAAAAACCTAAAGTCCCTCAACATCCCTAAAATACTAAAAAAGATATAAAAATACATAAAAAGGTAAAAGAAACTCCAAATACCTGTAAAAAACCCTTGTTAAGACTTTAAAACCTAAACACAATTAAAATATCAAAAATACCTAAAAAATATTAAAGATTCTAAAAACCATAATAACCATAAAACACCTAAAAACCTTATGAAGCACTAAAAACACATAAAAACCATAAAACCCACTAAAAACTCTAAAAATCACTTAATCCACCAAAAATGTTAAAAAATATAAAAAACCTTAAAAAATACAAAAACTAAAAAAAACCAAAAAACCAAAAAAATCATAAAAAACCAAAAACCCTCAAAATCCCTCAGAATTCATAAAAACCCAAAAAACCCCTAAGAATTCTTAAAAACCCATAAAAATCCTAAAAACGCCCTAAAATTCCCTAAAAACATAAAAAACCTAAAAACCCTAAGAAAAAAAATAAAAACCTAAAAACAATTAAAACCTCTAAAAAACTAATAAATGTTAAAACCTCTAGGGGACACGAAGAACATTAAAATCCATAAATCCCCTAAAAACATTAAAAAACATTTAAAACCATTAAAAAACCTAAAAACCATTAAAACCCCTAAAACACTATATACTTTATAAAACCTTTGAAACCCATAAAAATATATAAACTCTATATAACCATCAAAAACCTGAAAAAATTAAAAAAACTCAAAATATCCAAATAAACTATAAAACCCAATAAATCCTAGAAACCCTAAAAAACCCTGTGAACCCCCCAAACCCATAAAAATAATAAAAAAGTCCTAAAAATATTTAAAACCAAAAAATATCTAAAAATCATTAAAACCTAAAAACAAATAATACCCCCAAAAACAAAAAATAAAAGCTAGACTCTAAAATCTTTAAAAAGCATAAAAACCTGTAAATACGTTAAAAACCCCCCATAACCCATAAAATCCCTAAAAATAAACTAAAAAATCAAACCCTATGCACCCCTAAAAATTTTACAAAACTATAAAAAATATTAAAACCACAAAAAATCTCATAAGAAACCCTAAAACATAAAAAAACAGATAATCCCTAAAATCCGTAAAAACATGAAAACCCATCAAAACCCATAATAACATAGAAACCAAAAAAATCATAAAAATCCATAAAAATAATAAAAACCCTAAATATAATAAAAACTATAAGAAAACTATAAAACCCTAGAATCACATAAAAACTCGAAAATACCAAAAAAATCTAAAAACCCTAAAAACCCCTAATAACCCTAGAAACCCTAAAACCCTAAAAACCCTAAAAACCCTAAAAACCATAAACATACTAAAAAAGCCCTAAAAATATGGGAAAAATAATAAAACCCAAAAAAACATTGAAAACAATAATAAAACCTTAAAAACATAAAAAAACATAAAAAATATATAAAAAAGACTATAACCCGTAAAAAACCAAAAAAAATCCGAAACCCCAAAAAACCCTCAACATCCTTAAAAACCCTAAAAATCATTAAAATCCAAAAAATACATATATATTAATAAAAATTTAAAAAAACCCTAAAACCTTGAAAACACCTAAGAAACCATTTAAAACCTTAAAACACTTAAAACCACCCAAAACGATAAAATTTCTAAAAACAATAAAAACCCTTTTAAACCCTAAAAATCCTAAAACCCTCTAAAAACCATAAAACCCCCTAAAAAACCATAAAAACCCAAAAAACCACTAAAACAATAAAAACCATTTAAACCCCTAAAAACGTAAAAAACTATAAAAAACTTAAAACACTAAAAATTCAGAAAACTCTGAAAACATAAATATTTATAAAAACCCTAAAACTCCAAAAAATCTGTAAAAACTATAAAAACTCTAAAATTTCTAAAAAATGCAAAAAAATACAAAAAGATTAAAAAACACTAAAACCCCTAAAATTTCCTAAGAAAACCATAAAAACTAAAACACTTAAAACCCCTAAGAAAAATAAAAAAACAAAAACACACTAAAACCCCTAAAAACCAATAAAACCCATAAAATCCAAAAACACGGCAAAACCCATAAAAATCCAAAAAAAATACATAAAAATCCCTAAAAACATAATAAACCTTAAAAACCAAGAAAAACAAAAAAAAACCTCAAAAACCACAAAACACTTATAACCCCTAAAATCCTAAAAATGCAAACATCTATAAAAGAAGATAAACCCCTCTAAAAACACTAAAAATAACAACAACTTCTAAAATCCAAAAAAACATCTAAAAACCAGAAAACCCCTAATAGACCCCCAAAAATTCTAAATACCCTTTAAACCAAAAAACATTAAAAACCTTTAAAACCCATAAAATACCTTAAAATACCTTAAAAATTAAAATAACCCTAAAACCAAAAAAATTAAAAACTTAATGCCCTAGAAAACCCTAAAAACCATCAAAATCCCTAAAAACCTAAAATTTTAATAAATAGAAAGAATCCCTAAAATAATAAAAAAGTGAAAAATCAAAAAACCCTTTAAAACCTAAGAAAATAGTATAAACCTAAGAAGACTTTAAACCCCTACAAACCTAAAAATGCCAAAAACCCTCAAAAACCAAAAAACTATAAGGACCTTAAAACCATAAAACCCCTAGAATCATTAAAAAACCTAAAACCCATAAAAACCTAAAGAACCACTAAAAACTCTAAAACCCATTTAAACACGAAAAAACTCTAAAAATCATAAAAAAAATTAAAAAAATCAAAAAACCCTAAAAAACAAAAACCCTAAAAACCATAAAAATAATAAAAAGACATAAAATTCCCAAAAAAACCTAAACAATCCTTAAAACCCTAAAATCCCAAAAAACCCATTAAAAAACTAAAAAAAACCTTAAACCCCTAGAAAACACTTACAACAAAAAAACCTTAAAATCAACTAAAAATTATTAATACCCCTAAAAACTTTTAAAACCCCTAAAATTTTTTAAAAACCTTAAAAATCCACTAAAAACTCAAAAAACCAAAAAAAACCCCATAAATACAGAAAAACCCTAAATGCCCTAGAAATTGTCAAAATCACTAAAAACACTAAAAACCCATAAAATCCTAAAAAACCATTAAATTCCCAAATATGTAAAAAACCCTAAAAACCAGGAAAGCCCTAAGGAAAAAATTAGAAACCAAAAACAATAAAAACCCCTAAAAACATGAAAAATGATAAAAACCAAAAAAAATCACAAAACCTAATAAAAACCATAAAACCCCAAAAACCCATAAAACCACTAAAAAATATAAAAAACCATTAAACACCTAAAAACATTAAAAACTCTAAAAAACATAAATCCATAAAAAACTAAAAAAAGACAAAAACCTATAAAATCCCTAAAAAATTAAAAACCCTAAAAACACCAAAAATCAATAAAAACATAAAAAATATAAAACACTTAAAAAAATATTTTAAATACCAAAAAATATAAAAAATCCGAGAAAAATAAAAAAACATATGAAAATGATAAAAAAAATAAAAAAACGTAATACCCAGAACCACTAAAAATTCTAAATTCCCTATGACCCTAAAAACCCTAAAAATCCTAAATATCAAAAAAAACTATCCAAATCCCTAATAACCCTGAAAACCCATAAAAATCCTAGAAATCCATGAAAATCCCTAAAAATATAAAAAACCTAAAACCCCTGAACACCCCCAAGAAAACCATAAAAACCTAAAAAACAAAGAACCATTAAAAAATTAAAAAATTCTAAAAACCCTAAAAATACTAGAAGACCCTAAAAACCCTCAAAATCATAAAAACCCTAAAAACCATAAAAATCATAAAATCCAAAAAATATAGAAAACCAAAAAAACACTAAGAAAACTGTAAAAATATAAATCAATTTAAACCCATAAAAACCTAAATACAATAAAAAAACCATAAAATACCCTAAAACCCCAAAAAACCTCTAAAAACCGTAAAAACCTTAAAATCAATAAAACTATAAAAAACCGCTAAAAACTTTGTGAACCATTTGTACCACTAAAAATGTTAGAAAACTCCAAAAAACCATAAAAACACTAAGAAACTAAAAATAAACAAAAAACTCATAAAACCCATAAGACTGTAAAAATCCTAGAAAACCTTAAATCCCTCAAAATCCAAAATAATTCCAAATAACATTAAAAACACTAAAAAAGCACTATAAATCCCTAAATACGTATAAAACCCAAATATCCCTAAAAATCCTTAAGAGAACCTAAACAAACTAAAAACACTTAAAATACAAAAAATACATAAAAAGGTTTAAAACACCTAAAACCAGTAAAAAATCAAAAAAACCATAAACCCCCTAAAAAATAGAACTACATAAAATCCATTAAACCCTAAAACAACTAAAAACTCTAAAAACCCTTTAAAAACCTAAAAATAGGAAAAACTCAAAAACACTTTAAAAATCTAGAAAACTCAAAAAACCCCTAAAACCCAGAAAAAACCATAAAAACCCTTAAATCCCACAAAAAATCTAAAACCCTAAAAACACATAAATATAATAAAATATAATTCAAAATTTATAAAACCCTATAAGCCTTGAAAACCCGTAAGAAAACCCAAAAATCCTAAAAACACATAAAACCCAAAAAAAACAAAAAAAACACTAAAACTCCTTAAAAACCCTAGAAAACTACAAAAACCCCAAAAATACTCATAATCATGAAAAACACTAAAACCATAAAATATCATAAAAATTCCCTAAAATCTATAAAATGGTAAAAAACTATACAAAACATGAAAACCCCTAATAAAACATTAAAATTCAAAAAACACTTAAGAGACCTTAAAATCCTAAAAACATTAAAAATCCTATAAGACAATACCCCCCCCCCCCAAAGAAACCATTAAACCCTAAAACCCATAAAAACTATAAAATCAAATAATAGCACTAAGAACCCTTTAAACACCTAAAAACATTAAATTAAACTAAAAAATATTTAAACCACTAAAAAATAAAAAATCCTAAAAACCCCCAAAAAACCATAATACACTAAAAAGAGAAAAACCTTCAAAATTCCTAAAAACCATAAAAAACCAAAAAATAAATCAATAAAATTCGGTAAGAATGTAAAACCCAAAAGAAAAATCTGGAAAAACCCTAAAAAGACCTCAAAAAATAAAAACACTTAAAACCCAAAAAAAACTAAAAATGTTAAAAACCTAAAAAACACCAAAACCCTAAAATCATAAAAATCCCTAAAAACCTAAAACCCCCTAAAAACCCATAAAACCCCTAAAACAACTAAAATCTATAAAACCCTTTAAAACTCTATTTTTTTTTAAAAAAATATCTAAAAAACCTTTAAAACCCTAAAAATATCAAAGTAACCCCAAAAACACTAAAAAAATAAAATCCCTAAAACACTGAAACCCCTCAAAATCCCTAAAAACCAAAAAACCCCTAAAAAACATAAAAATTATTAAGAATCCCAAAAATACCTAAAAATGTTAAAAACCTTAAAAACACTAAGAAAACATTTAAAACCTAAACACACTTATAATCTATAAAAACCTAAAATTTCAAAAAACTTAAAAATTCTAAAACCCTAAAAAAGATAAAAACCCATTAAAACTATAACAAACACTAAAACCATTAAAACCCTAAAAAACCAATCAAAACATTAAAAACTATTTAAACCCCTAAAAACGTTAAAATTATAAAACCATTAAAATCCCAAAAATATAAAAAAATCAAAAACCCAAAAAACCAAAAAACCCGTCAAAATCCATAAACCCTAAAAACTATAAAAATCCTAAAAAATCATTACAAATCCATTAAAATGTAAAAAACCAAAAAATCCATGAGAACACCTAAGAAAAACATTAAAACCTAAAAACACATAATCCCCTAAAAATCTAAAAAAGACTAATAACCCTAAAAATCCCTAAAAACCACAAAACATATAAAATACTCAAAAACCCCATTAATACCACTAAAAAACATCTAAAACACCTTTAAAAACCTAAAAAAATTAAAAAAACCCTTAAAACCCCGAAATCTAAAAAGACACAAAACCCCCCCAAAATCCAAAAAAAACATAGAAACCCAAAAAAAACAGTAAAAACCATAAAAACCACTAAATACCCTAAAAACATTAAAAATATTAAAAATCCCCAAAAATACATAAAAATATAAAAATACATAAATAAGATGAAAACCACTAATAAATCCTTAAAAACCTAAAATACTTATAACCCATACGAAAACTATCCCTAAAAGACTTAAAATCCCTAAAATCCCTAAAAAATACAAAAACCCCTAAAAACCACATATATCCTAAAAAATCCATAAAACCCCTAAAAATGTAAAAAATCCTAACAATACAAAGAAAATGATGAAAATAAAAAAAACTTAAAGCCCATAAAAACCTAACAAATTATAAAAACCCAAAAACCGTGAAAATACCCAAAAATCTTAAAAACCATAAAAACCCTAAAAATTTATATAATCCCTAAAATATAAAAAAAATACCTAGAAAATATGAAAACCCCTAAGAAATCCTTAAAAACATAAAACAAATAAAATCCCTAAAATACTAAAAATGCTAAAACGCTAAGAAATCCTAAAAACCCTGAAAACCATCAAAATCCCTAAAATCCTAGAAAACCCATAAAATCCTAAAAAGACATTTAAATTCCAAAAAAATGTAAAAAACACAAAAAAATCCTGAAAACCCATAAGAAAACCTTAAAATATTAAAAGAACATAAAAATGAGAAAAAACCAAAAATGCTAAAACCCCAACAAACCCTAAATACCCTAAAAATATTTAAGCCCCCTAAAATCCTTAAAAACCCTAAAAACGACTAAAACCTTGAAAACCCCTTTAAACCCTAATAAACGTTGGAATAGATTAAAATGTGAATTGGAAACCAAAATTACACTTATGAATAAACTATTAAAACCTAAAAGTGTTCAATGTCAACTTGAGGTGAAATGAAATTTCTCCAATAAAATATTAATTGAAAAAGACAACACAAAAGTGAGAGGAAACCGAAATAATAGCTATCAGAACACTTTGAAGCATACAAGACATCATCACACTAAAAATATTCATTCTGTTGCATCCCATGTATATAGTTATTATTATAGTACCTAAAACTGAGAAAACTAGGTCCTCAAATAAAAACTTTTATGGAAAAAGGAAAACCTTTAAGATCATAACTGGTGTAACATTAACATCGGAGTATCCATCTAGATGTATCAATAGTCAACATATAAAATACATCAGATGAAGTGAACAACCAATACATAGGTAAACACCGTCAATATCACTAAAAACCTTAAAAATCCTAAAACATTTCTAAAAAGTCCTAAAAATTTAAACCCCCTTAAAACCTTGAAACCCCATAAGCAAACCATAAAAAGATTAATGAAAATAAAATCCCTAAAAACCTAAAAAATTCCAAAAATCCTAAAAAAAACCCTAAATACCGTAACAACCCTAAAAACAATAAAACCCCCCAAAACATAAAATACCGTAAAACCCTGAAATACCACTAAAAAACTAAAGACCCTTTCAAAACAAAAAAGTCAAAATTATCATAGAAACCATAAAACCATAAAATTATTTAAAAACCCATAAAAACAAAAAAACACTAAAACCTCAAAAACACTAAACCCCACCCCCTAAAATCCCAAAAAACCCAAAAAACCATAGAAATCGTAAAAACCCATAAAAATAACTAAAACTCATAAAAATTTCAAAAAACCCTAACAAAACCTTAAAAAACCCAAAACACTTTAACCCCCTAAAAACATAAAAATGTTAAAAACACTTAAACCCTACAAAACCTTAAAATCCCTCAAATTCCCTAGAAACCCTATAAACGCTACAAACCCTAAAAACCATAAAAATTCTATAAATCCCTAGAAATACTTATAAAATTAGAAATCCCTAAAAACACTAAGAAATAAGAAGAAAACATTAAAAACCTAAAAAACATAAAACTCCTAAAAAACAATAAAAAAATTTAATGGCCCTAAAAACCTAAAAAACTAAAACCATAAAAACCACTAAAACATTAAAAATACAAAAAACCCACAAAAACCCTGAAAACCACTAAAAACTCAAAAAAACCATTAAACAAAATAATATATGAAATACACTAAAAAAACTTTTAACCCAAAAAAACTCTATAACTACACTAAAACCCCCAAAAAACATAAAAACCCTAAATCTCTAAAAATAGTCAAAATCCCTAAAAACCTTAAAAACATAAAAAAACCCATCTAAATATTTAAAAATGTAAAAAAACCCAAAAAACCACCTGAAAAAACCCGTAAGAAAACCTTCAAACCCTAAATACACTTAAAACCCCGTAAATACATAAAAAACACTAAAACCCTAAAAACCCTAAAAACCTAAAAATCATTAAAATCCAGAAAACAATAAAAAACCTAAAAATAATTAAAAATCCATAAAAAACCCTTAAAACTCCTAAAAACCCATAAAACCCAAATAAACATTTAAAACCACTAAAAACATGAAAAATAATAATAAACCTTAAATTAAAAAAATCCGTAAAAAACCATACCGATAATAAAAAACCCTAAAAACCAAAAAAACTAAAAAACCAATAAATACCATAAAACCCACTAAAAACTCTTTAAAACCCTAAACACATTAAATAACTCCAAAAATATTTAAAACACTAAAACCTACCAAAGACCCTAAAAACCCAAAAAACCCCAAAAAACCCGAAAAACCATCCAAATCCATAAAAACCCTAAAAATCCATAAAAATCCATAAAAATCGCTGAAAATGTAAAAACCCATAAAAACTCTAAAATCCCCAAATAAAACCTTCAAAATCTAAAAACACTTTAAACATATAAAAACCTAAAAAATTCTAAAAACTATAAAAACTCTAAATACCTTAGAAAACCTAAAATCCCTAAATCCCATAAAACCATAAGATCCCACTAAAAAATCAAAAAACCAATAAAACCCTCAAATTATTAAAAACTAAAAAAAATTAAAAACCCTAAAAAATTCCAAATAACCTCTAAAAACCCTAAAAACCCTAAAACCATAAGACCCAAAAAAACAGTAAAAACCCAAAAAAACCATTTAAATCCCTAAGATCCCTTAAAAACAACAAAAAAACTAAAAAATACTGATATATATCTAAAAATATAAGAAAACCTAAAAACCATGAAAAACACTAAGAAAATTAAAAACCTAAAACACTTAAAACCATAAAAACCTAAAAAAACACTAATAATCCAAAAAATACAAAAAATATTAAACCTCTAAAAATACCTAAAAAACTAAAAAACAATAAAAATAAAATAGAAAAGCCCTAAAAATACCTAAAAACATAAAAACCCCCATAAAACAAGGAAATACCTTATGAAAACCAAAACAAAATTTAAACACTTAAATGTCATAAAAACATAAAACAAAAAAAAACCTAAAAACCAAAAAAACCATAAAAACCATAAAAAACCTGAAAACCAATTAAAAATCTAAAAATAATCAAATATTATTATAACCATTTAAACCCCTAAAAATGTAAAAATCTATAAAAACCATTTGAAACACTAAAAAACTCAAAAAACCCACAAAAACCAAAAAACTCTAAAAAAACAAAAAACCCATAAATACCGTAAAAGCCCTAAAACAATCAAAATTTCTAAAAACACAAAAAACTATAAAATTCTAAAAAATACCTAAAAATCACTAAAAACATAAAATTCCATAAAAATCATAAAAAGCTATAACAAAACTATAAAAACCTAAAAACACATAAAACCCCTAAAAACATAAAAACTAATAAAAACTGTAAAACCCTAAAAACCATGAAGAATACTAAAAACCTCAAATTCTATAATACCCATAAAAATCGTAATAACACACTAAAATCTCTAGTAACCCATTAAACACCTTGAAACATTAAAAACTCTAAAAAACATAAAACTGTAAAAAATTCAAAAAAAAATTCCAAAAACAAAAAAACCATAACAACACTAAAAAAACTCAAAATCATAAAATCCATAAAAAATACTATAAAAATAAAAAAAATCCTAAAAATCCCAAAAAATATAAAAAACCAAAAAACCAGGAAACCCCCAATGAAAACCTTAAAAACCTAAAAACACTTAAAACCCCCCAAAACATAAAAATGCTAAAAACCTAAAAATCTCTCAAAACCATAAAATTCCTCAAAATCCACAAAACCCTTGGAAACCATAAAATATTAAAAAGCCCTAAAAATCCCTAAAAACATAAAAAAAAATTAAACTTGGAAAACCATAATAAAAACATAAAACCTAAAAACACTTAAAAAGTATAAAAACCAAAAAATGCAGAAAAAAATTTAAAAAACCCCTAAAAACTCTAAAAAACCATAAAAACCATAAAAACCCTTGAACCCATAAAATCTCTATAAACTACTAAAAACTCTAAAATCCCTCTGAACCCAAAAAATGTAAAAAAAAAATCTAAAAAACCATAAACCCACTAAAAACTGAAAAAAACATAAAAAATCTAAAAATCTATAAAAACCCTAAAACTGTCAAAATCCTTAAAACCCTAAAACCATAAGAATCCTCAAAAATCAATAAAAATACCTAAAAACATAAAAGACCCTAAACCCACCCAAAACCCCCAAGTAAAACCTTAAAAAAACACTAACACCCCTCATAAAATAACGAACTCTAAAACCCTAAAACCCCTTTAAAACCATAAAAACCCTAAAATCCATAAAACCCAAAAACCATAAAAAACACTAAAACATTTAAAAACCCTAATAACCCACTAAAACATTAAAAAAACTTAAGAAACTAGATACTATAATAACTCTAAAAAACCTTAAAACCCTAAAAAATCAAAAAATACCTAAAACCCCAAAAAAGCATAAAAACCAAAAAACCGTAAAAATAACAAAAAATCCTCAAAATCCCTAAAACCCTAAAAAACCATAAAATCCAAAAAACTTCATAAGACCATAAAAATGTAAAAAACCATAATAACCATGAAAAACCCACAGAAATCATTAAAAACTTAAAATCACATAAAACCCCTAAAACTTAAAAAACAACCCTAAAACCCTAAAAACCATAATACCCCTAAAAATATCTAAAAACACTAAAAACCCATAATAATACTAAAAATGATCTAAAAATACCTAAAAACATAAAATCCCCTAAAACCCCCTTAAGAAAACACTAAAAACCAAAAAACACTTTAAACCCCTAAGAGACATAAGAATCACTAAAAACCCAAAAAACCCTAAACCCCTCAAAAGCCAAAAACCATAAAACCCCTAAAAATCATAAAAACCATAAAACCCATAAAACCTTGAAACCAATAAAAACTCTAAAAGTAATTAAAATACTTAAAAACATGAAAACCACAAAAAATTCAATAAAACCCTAAAAAACTAAAAATAATAATAAAACCACTAAAAACTCTCAGAATCCCTAACATCTCTAAAACCCTTCAAAATACCTAAAAACACTGAAAACCCATAAAAATCCAAAACATCCCTAAAAATAACTAAAAATCCCTAAAAATAAATAAAACCCTAAAACCCCTGAAAAACACAAAGAAAACCTTAAAAACCTAAACACCCTTAAAACCACTAAGAAACCTAAAAACACTCAAAATCCTAAAATACCCAAGAAATCATAAAAAACTATAAAAAATCCCTAAAATCCCTAAAACCCCTAAAAACATAAATATCCTAAAAAATCCACTAAATACAAAAACAACCATAAAATCCTGAAAACCCCCTATGAAAACCTAAAAAACCTTAAAACATTTAAAACCACTAAAAACCTACAAAACACTAAAAACCTTATAAGATCATAAAAACCCTAAAACCCCTAATAACCATAAACCTCTAAAAACCTTAAAAACCCCAAACCCCCTTAAAAAACCTATAAATCTATAAAAACTATAAATCCCTTTAAACCTACAAAAACGTTAAAAACTACAAAAAACTCTCGATAACCCTAAAAAAGCAAAAATAACTAGTAACATAAAACCATAAAAACCAAAAGAAAACCCCAAAACCCCCTCTAAAGAAGTAAAAACCATAAAAAATAATAAGCATAAAAAACCTTTAAAATCATAAAAATTTAAAAATCCCTAAAACCCTGAAAACCCCCTTAGAAAACATTAAAATCCTAAAAACACATAAAACCCATAAAACCTAAAAAATTATAAAACCCCTAAAACCCATAATACCCTCCAAATACCTAATACCGTAAAATCCCATAAAAATTATGAAAACTCCAAAAGTCCCCAAAAAATATAAAAAACCCTAAAAAAACAAATAAACCTAAAAAACTAAAAACACTTAAATCCCATAAAACCCCTAAAAATCTCTAAAAAACCGGAAAACCTGAAAAAACCCAAATAAACCATAAAGCCTCTAAATACATTTTAAGACACTAAAAACTAATGAAAACCCTGAAAATCCTCTAAAAAATATAAAACCACTTTAAAGCACTAAAATTGTAAAAAACTCTAAAAATCCATAAAACCCTAAAAACTCAATAAAAACAGAAAAAACCATTAAAAAATTAAAAAAAATTAGAAACACTAAAACCATCAGAAACCATAAAGACCATATAAAACTATAAAAATACTAGAAGGCTAAAAAATCACAAAAAATGTAAAAACACCAAAAAACCACGAAACCCCTAAAAAACCATTGAATCTTAAAAAATTTACACCCCAAAAAACTACAATATTATAAAAAACATAATAAATCCTAAAACCCTAAATAACCCTAAAACTCCTTAAAAACCAAAAAATCCAAAAAAAATCCTGAAAAATTCTAAAAAATCCAAAAATTCACTAAAAACATAAACCCCCCCCCCAAAACCCCCCAAAACCATGAGAAAACCTTAAAAACTAGAAAAAACTTAAAAAACCTAAATAAACGAAAAATGATAAAAACCCTAAAAACCCTAAAACCCCTAAAAACCAAAAAACCCTAAAACACATAAAACCCCTAAAAACCAATAAAAACCCTAAAAACAAAAAAAATACTCTAAAACCTGTTGAATCCCTAAAAACAATAGAAAACTTTAATAAAACTCTCACCAAATAAAACCCAAAATAACTTTAAAGTCTAAAAAACCATAATAACCCTAAAATCTATAAAAACACTCAAAATCCATAAAATCCCCAAAACTATATAAATACAAATAAATCCCTAAAACTGTAAAAACTATAAAAACATGGAAAAAACATAAGAAAACCTTTAAAACCTCAAAAAATTAAAACACTAAAAAACAAAAAATGCTAAAAACCATTAAACCCCTCAAAATCCCTAAAATACATAAAAAACCATAAAAATACTAAAAATCCCTAAAATCCCTAACAATGTAAAAAAACCCAAAAAGATCTTAAAGTTTATAAAAACCGTAAAAACACTAAAACCATAAAAAATTCTAAAAATCTATAGAAATCTTAAAATCACCAAATACTCTAAATATTCTTTAAACCCATAAAAATTTAAAAAAATTATAAAAAAAATTAAAACCCTAAAAACTAAAATACCCAAAAAACAGATAAATCCGTAAAACCCATAAAAACCATAGAAATCCAAAGAATTCACCAAATTTTCCAAGAACGTAAAAAACCCTAAAAAAACCTAAATGACCTTATGAAAACATTAAGAACCTAAAAACACATAAAACCCTTAAAACCTAAAAAATAAAAACCCTAAAAAGCCATAAAATCCCAAAAGAACTCAAAAAAATCAAAATCCCTAAAACCCCAAAAAACTCTAAATTTATCTAAAAATATAAAAATCTGTAAAAACCATGAATACCTATAAGAAGGCATTAAAGACCTAAAAACAATTAAAACTGATAAATACGCCCAAAACAACAAAAAACTCTGAATGACTGAAAAAACCTAAAAACCCCTAAAAACCATAAAAAAATAAAAAAAATCCATGAGAGCTCTAAAACCCCACTAAAAACTCTGAAATCCCTTTAATCCCCTAAAAATGATAAAATACTCAAAAATTTATTTAAAAAACAAAAAACTAAAAAAAATTGTTAAAGCCCAAAAAACCATAAAAATCCTAAAAACCCTAAAAACCTAAAGTCCCTCAACATCCCAAAAATACTAAAAAAGATATAAAAATACATAAAAAGGTAAAAGAAACTCCAAAAACCTGTAAAAAACCCTTGTTAAGACTTTAAAACCTAAACACAATTAAAATATCAAAAATACCTAAAAAATATTAAAGATTCTAAAAACCATAAAAACCATAAAACACCTAAAAACCTTATGAAGCACTAAAAACACATAAAAACCATAAAACCCACTAAAAACTCTAAAAATAACTTAATCCACCAAAAATGTTAAAAAATATAAAAAACCTTAAAAAATACAAAAACTAAAAAAAACCTAAAAACCAAAAAAATCATAAAAAACCAAAAACCCTCAAAATCCCTCAGAATTCATAAAAACCCAAAAAACCCCTAAGAATTCTTAAAAACCCATAAAAATCCTAAAAACGCCCTAAAATTCCCTAAAAACATAAAAAACCTAAAAACCCTAAGAAAAAAATAAAAACCTAAAAACAATTAAAACCTCTAAAAAACTAATAAATGTTAAAACCTCTAGGGGACACAAAGAACATTAAAATCCATAAATCCCCTAAAAACATTAAAAAACATTTAAAACCATTAAAAAACATAAAAACCATTAAAACCCCTAAAACACTATATACTTTATAAAACCTTTGAAACCCATAAAAATATATAAACACTATATAACCATCAAAAACCTGAAAAAATTAAAAAAACTCAAAATATCCAAATAAACTATAAAACCCAATAAATCCCAGAAACCCTAAAAAACCCTGTGAACCCCCCAAACCCATAAAAATAATAAAAAAGTCCTAAAAATAATTAAAACCAAAAAATATCTAAAAATCATTAAAACCTAAAAACAAATAATACCCCCAAAAACAAAAAATAAAAGCTAGACTCTAAAATCTTTAAAAAGCATAAAAACCTGTAAATACGTTAAAAACCCCCCATAACCCATAAAATCCCTAAAAATAAACTAAAAAATCAAACCCTATGCACCCCTAAAATTTTTAAAAAACTATAAAAAATATTAAAACCACAAAAAAACTCATAAGAAACCCTAAAACATAAAAAAACAGATAATCCCTAAAATCCGTAAAAACATGAAAACCCATCAAAACCCATAATAACATAGAAACCAAAAAAATCATAAAAATCCATAAAAATAATAAAAACCCTAAATATAATAAAAACTATAAGAAAACTATAAAACCCTAGAATCACATAAAAACTCGAAAATACCAAAAAAATCTAAAAACCCTAAAAACCCCTAATAACCCTAGAAACCCTAAAACCCTAAAAACCCTAAAAACCATAAACATACTAAAAAAGCCCTAAAAATATGGGAAAAATAATAAAACCCAAAAAAACATTGAAAACAATAATAAAACCTTAAAAACATAAAAAAACATAAAAAATATATAAAAAAGACTATAACCCGTAAAAAACCAAAAAAAATCCGAAACCCCAAAAAACCTTCAAAATCCTTAAAAACCCTAAAAATCATTAAAATCCAAAAAATACATATATATTAAAAAAAATTTAAAAAAACCCTAAAACCTTGAAAACACCTAAGAAACCATTTAAAACCTTAAAACACTTAAAACCACCCAAAACGATAAAATTTCTAAAAACAATAAAACCCCTTTTAAACCCTAAAAATCCTAAAACCCTCTAAAAACCATAAAACCCCCTAAAAAACCATAAAAACCCAAAAAACCACTAAAACAATAAAAACCATTTAAACCCCTAAAAACGTTAAAAACTATAAAAAACTTAAAACACTAAAAATTCAGAAAACTCTGAAAACATAAATATTTATAAAAACCCTAAAACTCCAAAAAATCTGTAAAAACTATAAAAACTCTAAAATTTCTAAAAAATGCAAAAAAATACAAAAAGATTAAAAAACACTAAAACCCCTAAAATTCCCTAAGAAAACCATAAAAACTAAAACACTTAAAACCCCTAAGAAAAATAAAAAAACAAAAACACACTAAAAACCCTAAAAACCAATAAAACCCATAAAATCCAAAAACACGGCAAAACCCATAAAAATCCAAAAAAAATACATAAAAATCCCTAAAAACATAATAAACCTTAAAAACCAAGAAAAACAAAAAAAACCTCAAAAACCTCAAAACACTTATAACCCCTAAAATCCTAAAAATGCAAACATCTATAAAAGAAGATAAACCCCTCTAAAAACACTAAAAATAACAACAACTTCTAAAATCCAAAAAAACATCTAAAAACCAGAAAACCCCTAATAGACCCCCAAAAATACTAAATACCCTTTAAACCAAAAAACATTAAAAACCTTTAAAAACCATAAAATACCTTAAAATACCTTAAAAATTAAAATAACCCTAAAACCAAAAAAATTAAAAACTTAATGCCCTAGAAAACCCTAAAAACCATCAAAATCCCTAAAAACCTAAAATTTTAATAAATAGACAGAATCCCTAAAATAATAAAAAAGTGAAAAATCAAAAAACCCTTTAAAACCTAAGAAAATAGTATAAACCTAAGAAGACTTTAAACCCCTACAAACCTAAAAATGCCAAAAACCCTCAAAAACCAAAAAACTATAAGGACCTTAAAACCATAAAACCCCTAGAATCATTAAAAAACCTAAAACCCATAAAAACCTAAAGAACCACTAAAAACTCTAAAAACCATTTAAACACGAAAAAACTCTAAAAATCATAAAAAAAATTAAAAAAATCAAAAAACCCTAAAAAACAAAAACCCTAAAAACCATAAAAATAATAAAAAGACATAAAATTCCCAAAAAAACCTAAACTATCCTTAAAACCCTAAAATCCCAAAAAACCCCATAAAAAACTAAAAAAAAACCTTAAACCCCTAGAAAACACTTACAACAAAAAAACCTTAAAATCAACTAAAAATTATTAATACCCCTAAAAACTTTTAAAACACCTAAATTTTTTTAAAAACCTTAAAAATCCACTAAAAACTCAAAAAACCAAAAAAAACCCCATAAATACAGAAAAACCCTAAATGACCTAGAAATTGTCAAAATCACTAAAAACACTAAAAACCCATAAAATCCTAAAAAACCATTAAATTCCCAAATATGTAAAAAACCCTAAAAACCAGGAAAGCCCTAAGGAAAAAATTAAAAACCAAAAACAATAAAAACCCCTAAAAACATGAAAAATGATAAAAACCAAAAAAAATCACAAAACCTAATAAAAACCATAAAACCCCTAAAACCCATAAAACCACTAAAAAATATTAAAAACCATTAAACACCTAAAAACATTAAAAACTCTAAAAAACATAAATCCATAAAAAACTAAAAAAAAGACAAAAACCTATAAAATCCCTAAAAAATTAAAAACCCTAAAAACAACCAAAATCAATAAAAACATAAAAAATATAAAACACCTAAAAAATATTTTAAATACCAAAAAATATAAAAAATCCGAGAAAAATAAAAAAACATATGAAAATGATAAAAAAAAATAAAAAAACGTAATACCCAGAACCACTAAAAATTCTAAATTCCCTATGACCCTAAAAACCCTAAAAAACCTCTAATCCAGAAAAACCCTAAAAATATAAATCCAAATAAATCCCTAAAAATTCCTAAAAATGTAGAAACCCTAAAAACGATCCATAAAAAAGTAGAAACCCTAAAAATGGCTAAGAAAACCTTAAAAAATAAATAAAATAAAACCCCTTAAAAAATTATAAAAAACCCTAAAAATACTAAAAAACCAAAAAACACTAAAACATTAAAAAAGACAAAAAGACTCACAAAACCCCTAAAAATACTAAATACTATAAAATCCCTTTAAATGCCTAAAATTTTAAAAAAAATATAAAAAACCTTCAAAACCATAAATAACTAAAAAAATTCATAACATCCCAAAAAATCTATAAAACCCCTAGATCCTAAAAAATCCTAAAACCCCTCAAAATCACTAAAACACTATAAAACATTAAAAATCATAGAAGATCCCTTAAATTCACTAAAAATATAAAAACCCATAAACCCCTAAAAATCCCTATGAAAACCAAAAATAACTAAATACACTTCAAATCCCTTAAAAATTTTAAAAACGATCAAAACCCTATAGAACCCTTAAATCCCTAAAAAATCAAAAACCCCTCAAAATCCAAAAAATAACATAAAAATGAAAAACAATTTTTCAAAAACCCTTAAAAATCTCGAAACATGTAAAAACCTTGAAAAAAATTAAAACATAAAAACCGAAAAACACTTAAAACCAATAAAAACCAAAAGAATGCAAAAAATTATAGAGTACTAAAAAGACCCTAAAACCCCTAAAAACCTTTAAAATCATAAAAACCTCAAAAAACCATAAAAAATTAAAATATGCATAAAACTAAGAAAAAGCCAATAAAAACTCTAAAAAAACTCTAATCACCTAAAAATGATTAAAAGATCTAGAAAAAATTAAAAACCCTAAAAAAGTCAAAAACCCATAAAAACATAAAAAACCACAAAATCCCTAAATAGCCTAAAAACCAATAAAATCCATAAAAATTCTTAAAATCTCTAAAAACACATTAAGATCCTAAAAAATCTTGGGAAATTCGTAAAATGTAAAAATCCTCAATACCATGAAAAACCCTAAAAAAACCTTAAAGACCTGAAAACACCTAAAACACCTAAAACTCCGAAAAACTTATAAAACAGTAAAACCATTAAAAAAAACTAAAAACCAAAAAAAATCATAAAAACATTCAAAACACCTAAAACCCAAAGAACAATAAAAATCCAAGAAAATCCCAAAAAATATAAAAAAATGTAATAAAACCTAAAACCCAGAAAACTGCTAAGAAAATAATAAATACCTAAAAACACATAAAAATACTTAAAAATAAGAAAAACTATAAAAAACTAAAAGACCCTAGAAACTGCTAAAACCCATAAAACCCCCTAAAACTGGAAAAAAATTCAAATAACACATTATAACCCTGAAATTACAAAAAAAAATCTAAAACCCATCAAACCCCTAAAGACATTAAAAGACCTAAAAACCCTTAAAAACAAAAAAACCATAAATCCATAAGAACCCAAAAACCAATGAAATCCATAACACCAAAAAAACCCAAAAACCAATGAAATCCATAACACCCTAAAAACTCAAAAACCCATGAAATCCATAAACTCCCCCCCCCCCAAATACATAAAAATCATAAATAATGCTTAAAAAGTTTGAAATATTAGAATCCCAGAAAAACCATATGAAAACCGTAAAAAACGTAGAACATTTAAAACTTCTAAAAATTAGAAAAAATTCAAGAAATTCTAAATAACCCTAAAATCAAAAAATCTTATTAAACCATGAAAACCCATAAAACATTAAAAACCCTAAAAACCACTAAAAACTTTAAAAACCCTGAAAAACTCAAAGAAAATAATAAAAACCTAAAAACACTTAAAATTCGTAAAATCTTAAAAATTATAGGAACCCTAAAAACCTAAAAAATTATAAATACCCTTATCATCACTTAAATCCCAAACAACCATAAAAATACAAAAAAATTATTAAAAAATTAAATATGTGTATTTAATCCTAAAAATCATGAACAACCCTAACAAAAACATAGAAATAGTAAAACACCTAAAACCCCTAAAAACCTAGAAAATGATAAAACCCTAAAAAACTATAAAAAGACTTTAAAAGTCCTAAAAACTATAAAAACCCTAAAAATATTAGAACCCCTAAAAACCCATAAAAACCTAAAAACCCACTAAAAATTTAAAAACCCTTTACACCCCTAAAAACCTTAAAAACTATAAAACCATTAAAAACCTAAAAGAAAGCCTAAAAATCCAAATATCAATAAAAATCCATAAAAACCTCTAAAACCCATCAAATTTCATAAACATCCATAATCCATAAAAATACCAAAACCCCCTAAAATCCCATAAAAACATAAAAAAACCCTGAAACCTTGAAAAAATCCATAGAGAATCATTAAAAACCACTTTAAACCCCAAAAAACCAAATTAAAAATGCTATAATCCCTAAAACCCAAAAAACCCTAAAATACAAAAAAAACTAAAAATATTAAAAACCTTTAGAAACCCATAAAATTAATAAAACCTTCTAAAACACTAAAAACCCTAAAACCCTAAAAACACTAATAACCCTCAAAATACCTAGAAACCCTAAAAAACCATTAAATTCCCAAAAAACACCTAAAAATGTAAAAAACCATAAAAATTGAAAATCCCAATGAAAACTTTAAAAACCTAAAAAAAATAAAAACCCATAAAAACATAAAAGTAATAAAAACTATAAAACCCTAAAAATATTAAAACATCTAAAAATAATAAAAACCAATAAAAACGACTAAATAATCTAATTTTTTTTGAACCCCTAAAAACATTAAAACTATAAAAAACCATTAAAATCCTAAAGAAATAAAAAAACCCTAAAAATTTAAAACAAATACATAAAAACCAGAAAAATAAAAAAACAATAAGACAATAAAATTTCCTAAAAACCCAAATAACATTAAAAACCCTAAAAAAACTCCTAAAACCCCCTAAAATGTAAAAAACAGAAAACCCCTGAAAACCCCTAATAAAACCCTAAAAAACTAAAAGTGCTTAAAACCCCAAAACCCTAAAACATGAAAAAAATACTAAAACCCTTAATATCCATAGAGACCCTAAATACCCCAAAAAATTACTAAAAAGCCCAAAAATCAAAAAACATAAAAAACCCAAAAACAAAACTATTGAAAAACCTATGAAAACCATAAAAACCTAAAAAAACTAAAATCCCCTAAAAAACCAAAAACTTATAAAAACCATAAAAAGGGCATAAAACCCTAAAGACCACTAAATCCATAAAGACTAAAAATAACATTAAAAAAACGTAAATACCCATGAAAACACTAAAATACCAATGAGAATTATAAAAACCCATTAAAGCCCTAAAATTTATATAAATCTATAATAACCCTTAAAAACATAAAATTTAAAAAAAAACCTATAACAAAAAAAGACCATAAAACCCATATAACCCTCAAAATCCTAAAAAGACCCTAAAAAATATAAAAATACTAAAAGGCCCTAAATTCCCTAAAATTTTTTAAAACCCTAAAAACACTAAGAAAACCATAAAAACATACTACTTCTTCACATCTACTAGTGGAAGGAAGGAATTTTGTAGAAGTGGTGAGGTCGGCTGCCTCGCTATCCTTCAATGATTTTGAGTCTCTTTCTCCTGGACAGATTATCCGGAACGGGTGCATTGCCCACATTGCTGCAAACAGAGAGGCTGTTGAGGTGCGGGTTAGTCTGTGTTGGTTTTCTATCATTTCCAGGGTCCTTTTCCTTATGGGGGAGAACTTATGGAAATGTTCTAATATTGCGAGTCGTATCTCTGTGGATTGGGGGTTCAATGACTGGAAGATGACTGAAATGGGGCGTGGATTCTACCATGTGGTGTTCCCCACATATGAATTGAAAAGGAAATCCTGGAGTTTTGGCTCAATTTCCCTTAAACTAGGGCTCCTCCAAATCCAGGAATGGGACCAAAACATTGATCCATCAAATGTGAAGAATACCTTTATGAAAGTGTGGATTTGCAGATGCAAATTGAATTGGATTTATTGGCATACCAGGATTTTATGGGATATTACCTATGCGGTTGGATTGCCTATTCGTATTGACAAAGAGAATGATAATACACGATACAGGTACTATGCAAGGGTGCTTGTTGAGATTGACATGGAGAGTAACCTCATTGAAGAGGAGGTCCTCACCACAATTGATGATACCTTGAATCTGGAAATATAGTACGAGTGGAGGCCCTTGTTTTTCTCCAATTGTAGCTTCATCGGCCACTCATTCACTGAGTGTCGAAGGTCCAGAATCTGTGGCTTTTGTAATCAGCGTGGGCATAAAGACTACGACTGTCATAAGAAGTGGGTGAAGGTAAAAGAGATGGTCTCTGAAGAAATGAAGCAACCTCTTGGAATTCCAAGTAACACAGAACCAGGGCATCTCTTAGCTGTGTTAAACAATGTAGCGACCAAATGTCCAGTTGGGATGGCCCATGGAGACATGGAAGATGCAGAGGCTGTGAGGACTGATAGGGCATCTACCTCCATGGATGTCACTGCCCATCCAGGTCCTGAAATTACTTTCCACCCCATAGGATCAACTGAAGCCCAGGTTCCATCATATCAGCTTATGGTTGATAAAGAGTCACACATCTGTTTGGATCCCAAAAAGGATGTGGAGAGTGGGGCTCTTCCCGCTGGTGGTGGTTCTGTTTAGTCACACCCAACCCCTGCACAGATGGAATTGGATGATAATCCACCAGCCTCTTCAAGGATTCCACCTGGCCCGAACTTCTTGTCATGCACATGGGAATCCAGTGTTCCTATGGGGAATGTGGCAGTCCCACATGCAGATAAGGATGTGGAGGGTGCAGCTAGTGGGTAACAGTCCGAATCTTGGTCGGGTGATGATTCTGCTCAGGGACAGGCAGAGTTATTGGTTGGCCACATTAGAGATACTATCACCCCCAGCAATGTTGCATCACCCTCTCCTTCTCTCCCTCTAATGCTGGTGGATGGGAGTCCTGTGGATGCAGCTGCATTGGATCAGGAGGGTGGAATTGTGCAGGATGGTAGGGTGTGAACTGATATTGTTGGGGGTGGTGGAGCATTCTGATGGTGCTTTGCAGGATATGAGTGGGGCGTTCACTCCGGTCATATCATGTAAGGTTGCAAGAAATATTTCTGCTGGTGTCAAGCCTCGTGAAGGGCTTTGTGCCCCCAATAGGTTCACCCCACTATCTGGTAGCTTATGGGATGATGATGTGGGTAATGAGCAAGGTTATGAAGAGGGGTCCAACGGGTCTTCTAATAGAGGAACTCCTAATGAGGAGCATGTGGTTGGGAATGTGTCTGAACCCATGAAGAATCCTGTTTGCAGGCCTCCTAAGAATAAGGGCAGGAAAGGAAAACGTAAAGACATCGATCCCCCATCCAAGAAGAAGAAACCTCCTCATGGGGGTGGGAAAACCTCTTCTTAATGAAGATCATTTTCTATAACTGTAGAGGGCAGGGAAATTTACCAACGACCCATGCCCTTAAGAATTTAATTTTATCCAACAAACCAATGCTTCTTGGGATTGCAGAACCTATGAATAGCTATGATAGCTGGAAGGGCCTTAATTGGTAGAATTTTGGATATTCTCATGTTGCTAATAATAACATTGAGAGTGGTATGGAGACTCTTTGGGTTCTCAAGCATGATAGTATTCAATTGTTATCCTTTGAGATAAGACCTCAAGTCATCTCACTATAGATCTAGAATTATGACTCCATACATACAATTTCTTTTGTATACACCTCATGTGTTTACACTTGGAGAAGTCAACTATGGAGTTATATGATGAGCATCAGTGAGAACACTCATTACAACTGGGTTTCAGTTGGTGATTTCAATACGGTGCTGAGGCCAAATGAAAGGATTGGATCATATTTCTCACACATCGCTACCGAGGAATTATCTTGTTGTACTGACTAGTGTAATCTGGGGGAACTCTTCATTTTGGGTTATCGCTTCACATTGCGAAGGTTCACCATCAATGGGAGGTAAGCAAGTAAATTAGATAGATGTTTCTTCCAAATCAATGATATCAGTTCTTCAAGTGCGATATCTGCAACTACTCTCCCTATGTTCAATTTGGATCACAACCCCTTGACGATTGAATTCAATGATAATAACCAAAGGTCTTCTCCTTTTCCTTTCAAATTCAACAATGCCTGCCTCACCATCCCTGGATGCAGGGAATTGGTTGTTAATGGGTGGAGTAGCAATTTTTATGTAAGACCACACTTTTTTGTAGTGGCGAAGCTCAAACAAATAAAGAGACTTCATAAGGTATGGAGTAAAATCTCTTCCTCCAAACTCGATGATGACATCATGGCTACTGAATCCCATCTTGCTCACTATCAAATAAACAATCAGCAGCAAATCACCCCCTCTAGGGAGGAAATGCAGCTCCATTATAAGCTGGATGAGCTTTTGTCTCTAAAAGAGAATATAGCTAGAAATAAATTTAGTGTGGCCTGGCTCAAATAAGGTGATAGGAATTCCAAATTCTTTCATCGTCTTCACAAGGAGAAAAAATCCAAGCATGTTCTGAATGTCGTCCATATTAAAGGGGCCTCATTTTCATCTGAACATGAGATCTCCAATGCTGTGGTTGGTCACTTAAAGGCACTTTACAATGATGGAGGGAATGAGATGACCCCTAGAATTTTTGGATCTATTGATCCATGCATTAATGATCAACATAATAAGAATATTACTGATGGCCCATTTGAGGAGGAAGTCAGGTCTGCTCTTTTTCCTCTGAATATGGACAACACTCCTAGACCAGATGGATTCAGTAATAAGTTCTTCATGTTCTATTGGGATATTTTACATTTGGAGGTCACTAATGCGGTCAGAGAATTCTTTTTCTCCTACTCCATCAGTCATGGAAAGAATTCAAACTTCCTTGGTTTACTTCCAAATAAAAATAATGCCATGGATATTGGGTACTTTCGTCTGGTGGATATTGGCAACACTATTCCTAAGATAATAAGTAAAATTCTAGCGATCAGGTTGGGGAAGATTGTTGGTGGGATAATCACCCAAAACAAATTTGGGTTTGTCTAAGGACGTAATATTTAGAGCTACCTATATTCTCTATCGAAGGGTATCAACATCATGAGGAAAGACTCTAAGTATGGAAGCTTTTCTATGAATCTAGACATCTCAAAGGCATTTGGTATGATCAAATAGATCTTCATCTCTACTGTTCTTAGTAGGTATGGCTTCTCCACCTCTTTCATAAAGCTGATTCATACTATCTTTTCTAGTGCCAAGATCTATTTTGTCGTTAATGGATCCCTTAAGGAATTATTTCATTGCTCTTGCGGCTTCAGGAAAGGTGATCCTATTTCTAGACTCCTCTTTTCTCTGGTTGAGGATTACCTTAGCAGATGCAGAATTTATCTCATTCAGGATAGTTTTTTTTCTCTAGTAAATGTTGGGAAATTTCTTTATGTGACAAATCATATTCTATATGTATATGAAATTCTACTTTTTGGGAAGGCTGATAGGCATACCCTATCATCAATTAAATCACTTCTACAACATTATGAAGAGGTTTCAGGGAAATCGATTATTTTGAAAAAGTCCTCTATTATTTTTGGAAATGGGATTCCAACCACCAAGAAAAACAGAATTGTCAGAACTCTTGGTGTCATGAGGGGTTCCCTTCCTTTCATGTACCTGGGGGTTCCCTTGTTCTGAGGGAAGGTGAAAAGTGGATACCTTGAGGTAATTTCACTCAAAATAACTCAGCAAATTGCGAGCTAGAAAGGAAAATTCTTATCTCAGGCGGGCAGAATTTGCTTGATCAATTCTGTTATTACATCCATGTTTGTGCATGCTTTTTCCATTTATAGATGGATGACAAGTCACATCAAGAGCTTGCAAGCAAAAATCAGAAACATTGCATGGATGAGTTGCATGAATGAGAAGAAGCTTGTATCTATGGCAAGGAAAGAATGAACAATGCCCATCGAAATGGGTGAGCTGGGCATCAAGGACCTTAGGAAATTCAATGATGCCTTAATTGGTAAATTTACAGGGAATATTTTCAACCAACAAGACAGGAGTCTTGACTTCTTGAGGTAAAGGTTCACTTCTAACCTATGTGAGGAATTCACTGAATTCATTCCTTCATTGGTCTAGACCAAAATCAGGTCCTCCTATAAAAGCATTATTTCTAACTCTAAATGGGCAGTCTTAAGGCATTGGCTTTGAATTGTTGGAAGACCACATGGCTTGATCGGCCCATCTGTGAATATGTCCAGCCCCCTCATAAATTTAAGCATTGGTACATCGCTGATCTCAACAATAACATGAGCAAGACTGAAAGCATTCTGCCGCAACATATTATCACACACATACAAAGTTACATCTTAATGGATATAGATTTCCTTATTTGGAAGCCCAATATGGTTGGAAAATTGAGTGTGAAGGATTTTTAGTGGTTTTAATGTGAGCAGGGAATTCAACCCCCTACTTGGCTCTCTAAATTTCGGTGGCCCTTCATTCCCCCTTCTAGCCACCTTCTAATGTGGAAAATTTGGAGAAATAGATTTCTAGTTCAACAGAAGTTGAAAAGAGATGGGTGGTTCTTGGCCTCTGCTTGCCCGATATGTCTTTAGGATGAGGAAAATATGCAGCATATTTTTCTTAATTTTCGATTGGTTGCTGGTCTTTGGGGGAATTTGCAGGGCATTTTCCAGCTGAAAATCCGCACGAACAGCATGCTGTCTTCTCTTTTCAGCAATTGTGTTGGTGTGCAATGCAGTCAATAGGATGCCAACCTGCTTCTTGCTACTGCTGCGGCCCTTGCTGCTTTTCTGTGGGCATCCCGGAATAATGTGGTTTTTGATAAAGCTCCCTGACGCCTCCACACTGGTTTGTGGAGATCCACAAAGCTGTCCACATGGAATCTCATTTCCAAGATGGTACGATGGATAATGATGTCAATGATCTTATTGTGTTGAGAACTCTCGGAGTTTCTGAAAGATGCAGGAAACCAGGGGGCTTTAAATTCATTCGTTGGATTCCACAAATCCCAGAATGGATAAAAGTCAATGTGGATGGTGCTGCTCTGGGTGCGCCTGGTCTCTCAGGTTGTGGTGGTATTTTCCGGGAGTACAGAGTATTTGTTAAAGGATGCTTTTATCACTACATTGAGAATGGGTGCGCATATGAAGCAGAGCTTTGGGCCATCATTAAGGTTGTCTAGCTTGCAGTTCACTTTATGTGGAAGCAGCTATGGATTGAATCTGACTTGATGATGGTGGTGGAAGCCCTCAAAATTAAAATAAGGAAAATCCCCTGGGTTGAGTGTCTGAGGAGTTCTTAGGGTATGAAAATTATGGTCACACATGCATACAGGGAAGCGAACAAGGTGGCAGACATTCTCTCCAAGAACGGAATTCAGGATGGATGTTCCATGTGGTCATTTGTAGCACCAGATTTTTGTACTCCCCTTGTGGACTCGGACATGAAGGGTGACTTGAATACTCGGTTGTGCAGACCCTCCCAGTAAATACTTGTACTAAATTTTTTTTAATAAATTTTGTGGGGCCGGGACATGCCTGTCCCCGAACCTGCTTTGCCTAAAATCAATAAAAACCCTAAAAAAACCTAAAACTCCAAAAAATATCCTTAAAAACCCAAAAAACTATAAAAACCATAAAATTTCCCAAAAATACTTTAAAACATAAAAGACCATAAAAACCTAGAAAACCCTGTAAAAACCTAAAAAACATAAAAATACTTAGAACCCCTAAAAACTAAAAATGTTATAAACCATAAAAATCATATAAATACCATAATAACCCTAAAACCCCCTAAAACTGCCTAATAAAACCTAAAACCCTAAAAATCCCAAAAATCCCCAAAACCCATAAATATCATAAAAACAATTAAAATCCCTAAAAATATAAAAAACCCAAAAAATTACTGAAACTCACTAAGAAAAAAATAAATACATATAAACAATTAAAACCCCTAAAAATTAAAAAAACTATATACCCAAAAATACACTAAAACCCCCAAAAACTATAAAATCCTTAAAAACCCGAAACACCCCTAAAATCCATAATACCACTAAAAACTCTAAAAACCCTTTAAAACCCTAAAAATATTAAAAAGATATTTCTAACCTTAAAACCCTAAATAGTATAGGAAAACCCCTACCACCACCCCAAAAAAAATAATAAAAACTCTAAAAAAATAGAAATCCCTAAAACCCCTCAAAATCATAAAAACCTTATAAACCCATTAAAATCCTAAAAAATCCCTAAAAATCCCTAAAAATACAAAAAACCCTAAAACCCAACAAACTCTTAGAAAAACCTCCAAAAATTAAAATAGATGAAACCCATAAAAACCTATAAGATGGTAAAATACATAAAAAACCATAAAATTAAAAAAAACCTTACAAATCCCTAAAAAGTAAAAAGATCTTAAGAACCCTGAAATCCCCTAGGAAAAACATAAAAACCTAAAAATACTTAAAAACACTATGACCTAATAAATAATAAAAACCCTAAACCCCTAAAATACCCTAAAAACCCTAAAACCCATAAAAACTATAAAAAACCCCTAAAAACTTTAAAAACCATAAAAACCCACAAAGACCCTAAAAATGACAAAAAAACTATAAAATCCCTTTAAACCCTTAACAATGTTAAAAAAACTTTAAAAAACCCTAAACCCCTAAAAACTCCAAAAAAAACCTAAAAACTAGAAAAACTTAAAACCTTAAAAATCTGATAAACAGCTACAACCATAAAAATCCAAAAAAAACCGAAGAAACATAAAATTGCTAAAAAATACATAAAAGTCGCTAAAAACATAAAAAATTCTAAATACTTTCAAAATATCATAAAATACATTAAAATCATTGAAACACTTAAATCCTATAAAACTCCAAAAAACACTACAACCCCTAAATCCCTAAAACCCTAAAACCCTAAATGCCCTCAAAATCCCTAAAAATCCTATAAATGATAAAAACCCTAAAATCATAAAAAATCCCTAAAAATTTAAAAAGATAAAAAATTCTAATAAAACCTTAAAATACTAAAAATGCTTAAAACTCCTAAAAATGATAAAAACCACTAAAACCCTAAAAACCCTAAACACCCTAAAAACCATATAAACCCCTAAAAAGATTTAAAAATCATATTGACCATAAAAACCACTAAAAACTCTAAAACATTTTAAACCCTTAAAAACATTAAAGAACTCTAAAAAACCATAAAAATACAAATAAACTCAAAAAATCATAAAACCCAAAAACAACCAATAAATCCCTAGAAACCATAAAAAACCCTAAATTCCTTATTATCCTTAAAATCATAAATACACTAAAAAATCCCTAAATATCCCTAGAAAAATTAAAACCCTTAAAAACCAAGAAAAACCATAAGAAAACATAAAAAACCTAAAAAATATTAAAATATCTAAAAAACCAAAAAATTATAAAACCTTAAAACCCCAAAAAACCCACTGAAAAACGATAAAAATCCTCAAAATCCCAGAAAATCCCTAAAAATCCTAAAAATCCATAAATATCCCAAAACAAAATAAATCCTTTAAAATCGTGAAAACCCATAATAAAACCATAAAGACCTAAAAACATAAAAACCCCTTGAAAAAAATAACACTTACACCCCTAAAACCATGAAAAATAATAAAAACTCTAAATAGCTGACATGGTCTCAACGACGGCAAGAGTTTCGACTTCGTTTTGGTGGTTCGACTGCCACAGTGACTGGTTTCGGTGGCAGTGCAGTGTGATGCTTTGTATCTCTCGGTCGTCGGTGATGCAGATGCTTGAGGATCTAAGGTCTAAATTTCTTTGGAGGTTCCTATGTTTTTGCGATGGAAGATAGTGGTATTGGAAGGCATTGCATCGGTTTTCTGGTGGCGTTCTTGGCTCGGTGGTGCGAGCTCTTAGATCTGTTGATCAATGGTTTGTTTCGAAGATGGAGGTCTATTTTTCTAGTTCATCGGCTTTGTATTTACTTCATGTTGGTGATGACGGATGGCTTAAGTTGTGGCATGATCGGGTTAATTTGTTGGTCTGTGGTTTTTTGGAGTGCCAAAGTGGTCTCTTTGGTTTGGTATATGGATGGATTAGTTGTGGGATGATACTAGTGTTGGATGATGGATTTTTTGTGAGGAGTGGGGTGCAGTCTGGTCATGCTCTGGGCCTTTGGAGGGTTTGTTTGGAGCTGGAAGCTGATTGGAAATCAGGTGTTGGTTTCTGGGATCTGGACTGCTGGTTAATGGTTGCGACTTGGTAGGGATCTGTCTATGGACATGCTGGCTGTTGGAATCTGAGTGTCTATTATATTTAGATACTGGGGTGCATCTGCTCACTGTGGTCATTCCCCTTGGCTCGTGCACCCAACTCTTCTCTTGCTACCCTCCCCATCACACTGAACTCTACCACGGTTTGGTATGATGGTGCAAGTGGAGGTGTTGGGATGGTATTGGTGGTTCAACTCAGCGTCAAGGGTAAGTCTCGGCGGGGCGGTGCTGTTAAGTGGTGTAGGTTTGATAAGCTATGTTTGGAGTATAGGATGATGATTGCTGATCTTGGTAAGGTGCTGTCATATGGCAGCGCTGAGGCAGGGGTTACTCTGGTGATGCTGATATCGTACTGATGATGGTTGATGAAGTTGCTGATTATGGTCATGTTGCTGCTAGATACTGGTTTTTGTTTGGCTGGGAGATGCTGATGATAACTTTTTTGTTTTTTTTCTTTTCTTGGTTTTGTGTGCTTTTTGGTTTTTTGGGTTTTTTGGGTTTGGGTTTGATAAGGGTTTTTGGGTGTGGGTTGTTTGACCCGTCCCCTCCCTTGTCTGCTGCGTCTTTTTTCTAATAAATTTGGGGGGGGGGGGGTCGAAAATAGCCTGACCTATTCATCTTTTTTTTCCTAAATTTTTTTAAAATACACTAAAGAACCTTAAAACCCATAAAAAACTCAAGACCCCCCTCAATCCCAAAAAATTACTTAAAACCCAAAAAACCCTTGAAAATCATCAAAATCCCTAAACACCATAAAAACCCATAAAAATCTTAAAACGGACCTAAATTTCCCAAATAACATAAAAACCCTAAAAATACTAGGAAAACATTAAAAACCGAAAAATATTTAAAACACGAAAAACCTAAAGAATGCCAAAAACCCGAAAAAATCCTTAAATCCCTCAAAATCAATAAACCCATAAAAATACAAAGACACCTAAAAATCCATAGAAACATAAAAACATTAAAATCCCTAAAAACAAAAAAATGCTAAAAACCCTAAAAATCCCTAAAACACCCTAAACCCCTAAAATCCCTAAAACCCCATAGAACCCTAAAAAACTACTAAAAACACTAAAAACCTATTAAAACACTAAAAACGTTAATAAACACTAAAAAAGATTAAAAACTATAAAAACTAAAAAAAATACCTAAACACCCAAAAACCATAAAAACCATAAAAACCCTAAACCCCTCAAAATACATAAAAATATTAAAAACACATAAAAATCTTAAAATGCCCTAAAAATCACTAAAATGTAAAAATTCCCAGAAAACCGTATGAAAACCTTTAAAACCTAAAAACACTTAAAACATCTAAAAACCTAAAAACGATTAAATCTCTAAAAACAATGATAAACCTAAAAACTATAAAACCATAAAAACCCTTAAAATTCATAAAAACTATAAAAATCATAAAATTACTAAAAAAACACTAATAATACCTAAAAGATAAAAAATGCTAAAAACCATGAAAGAACACTAAGAAAACATTAAAAATACTAAAAACACTTAAAACCTCTAAAAAACAAAAACCCTAAAAACCCTAAAAAGACACAGGAAGCCGAAAAAACCTCTAAAACCAATAAATACATAAAAAATCAATAAAACCCCTAAAAACCACAGAAATCTATAAAAACCCTTGAATCCCCTAAAAACATTTAAAAACATTGAAAACCTTGAAACCATAAAAAATGAAATACCCTAAAACACAAAAAAAAAATCCATAAAAACACAAAAGAAACACATAAATAACCCTAAAACCCTCAAAATACATAAAAAAATAAAAACCCTTAAAAATCCAAAAACAGTTCTATAAATCACGGAAACGTAAAAAACCATAAAACTCTGGAAGACCCTAATAAAACATTAAAAACATAAAAAACGCTTCAAACCTCTAAAAACCTAAAAAAAATATAAAACCCATCAAACCTATAAAAACCCTAATAAATCATAAAATTCCTTAAAATCCCTAAAACCATAAAAACCATAAAAATCCTTAAAATCACTAAAAATATCTAAAAACGTATAAAACACTAAAAACCCTGAAATCCTCTAAGAAAAAACTAAAAACCCTTTAAACCCCTTAAAAACCTAAAAAAACCAAAAACCCTTAAAACCCTATAAATCCTAAAATCCCTAAAAATACCTAAAAACCAAAAAAAATCCTAAAATCACTAAAAAACCATGAAAATGTAAAAATCCCTAAAAAAAATAAAAATACATAAGAAAAGTTTTGAATCATAAAAACACTTAAATCACATACAAAACCTAAAAAATAAAAACCCTAAAAAATAGAAACCATAATTCCATTAAAATCCCTAAAAACCAAAAAAACTTCTAAAAACATTAAAAACTCTAAAAACCCGTAAAAACCCAAAAAACTACTAAAGCTCTAAAATCCCTTTAAACCACTAAAAAATTTAAAATATTGGAAAAACCTTAAAACCTGTAAAAAAACAAAAAACCCCAAAAAACCCAAAAAACTCCTATAACCCCTAAAAATCCAAAATACCCACAAAATCCTTAAAAACCATAAAACCGTTAAAAATACTAAAAAGACCTAAAAATCACTAAAAATATTTAAAAACATGAAAACCCCTCAAATCACTGAAATCTCTTAATAAATAATAAAAACCATAAAAACAAATTAAAACCCTAAATCCCTAAAAATGATAAAAACCCTAAAAACCCTAAAACCCCTAAAAACCTAAAAAACCTAAAAACCCAATAAAACAATAAAAATCACTAAAAAGCTCTAAAAGTTTTTTAAACAACTAAAAATGTTAAAAACTATAAAAAATATTAATAATGAAAAAAACCAAAAAAAACCCAAAACACCATAAAAATAATAAAAACTCAAATAAACAGTAAAAAATATAAAAATTCCTAAAATCCCTAAAATCCATAAAATCCTAAAAACCCTTAAAAATACATAAAAATGAAGAAAACCTAAAACCCTAAAAACAATAAGAAAACCTTAAAAACATAAAAAATTATAAAACCACTACTAATATAAAAATAAATAAAAACACAAATAGCCCTAAAACCCTAAAATACCCTAAAACCCAAAAAGAATCCCTAAAAACCCTAAAAACCGAAAAAATATTCAAAAATCTCTAAAAATCCATAAAAACGATGAAATCCATAATAACCTTGAAAACCATATGGAAAAATTAAAAATATAAAAACACTTAAAACCCATAAAAACATAAAAAATTCTAAATCCCTAAAATAACCTAAAACCACTAAAAACCCCTAATGACCATAAAACCATTAAAAACATACAATATGATAACCCCATAAAAATCCTTAAAACCCACTAAAAACTATAAAAACCATTTAAAATCATGAAAATTTCAAAAAAACTCTCATAATGTTTAAACTCCTAAAAAATCTCAAGAATGCACAAAAACCCAAAAAACCATAAAGACCCTGAAAATCCAAAAAACCCTAAAAACACTAATAAATAAATTAAACCCATAAAAAACCATAAAAATAATAAAGATGTCCTAACTTCCCTGAAAACATAGAAAACCTTAAAATCCCAAAAAAAACCCTAGGAAACCTTAAAAATATAAGAAAACCCTAAATCCCCTAAAACCCTAGAAATGATAATAACCCAAAAAAACCAAAAAACCAAAAAACCATAAAAACCATAAAAACCTAAAAACCCATAAAACCACTAAAAACATAAAAACCCTTTAATCCCAAAAAATTAAAAAATACTCTAGAAACACATAAATCCCTAAAAACTCAAAAAAACCCAAAAAACCCCAAAAAATAAAAATATCATAAAAAACCCTAAAATCTCTAAAAATCAAAAAACCATAATACTCCTAAAAAATCCCAAAAATATCTTTAAAAATATAAAAAACCTACAACTCTATGAAACATAAGAAAACATTAAAACCCTAAAAAGACTTTAAACCCCTAAAAGACCTAATAAACCCTAAAACCAATCAAAATCCATAACAACCATAGAAAAACATAAAAATCCTAAAAGGCCCTAAAAATCCTTAGAAATGTAAAAAACCCCGAAAACCTTGAAAAACACTAAGAAAACATTTAAAACCTAAAATTACCCCATAAAACCCAAAAACTCTTAAAAACCATAAAATATCCATAAAACATCAAAAAACTCAAAAAAAACATAATAATAATAAAAAAACCCCTAAAAATCCAAAAATAGAATTAGACACCGAAAACCCTTAAAAACCATAAAACCCTCAAAATCCCTAAAAACCATAAAAATCCTAAAAATCACTAAAAATCCCATAAAATGAAAAAAACAAAGAAACCGTAAAAATGTTGAGAAAACATTAAAAAACATAAAATAACTAAAACCCAAAAAAACCAAAATATCACTAAAAACATTAAAACCCCAATAAAACTAAAACCAGAAAAAACCTCAAAATCCCAAAAATACCATAAAAATATAAAAATCCTAAAAAATCCTAAAAATGTTAAAAAAACTAAATACCATGAAAATCCCTAATAAAGCCTTAAAAAACCTAAGAAAACATTAAAAACCTAAAAAACTTCAAACAACTAAAAACATGAAAAACGCTAAAAAAATTAAAAGTCCCTAAAACCAATAAAAACCTAAGAAACCCATAAAAACCCAGAACCCATAAAAATACCATAAACAACTAAAAACTCTAAAATCCATCAAAACCCCTGAAAAATATAAAAAACACTAAAAAACTTTAAAATCCAAAAAAAACTCAAAAAAACCCCCTATAAACTCCAAAAAACCACAAAACCCCCCGAATCCCCCAAAAATCCCAAAAAACCTAAAACCCCCAAAAAAATCCTAAAAATTTACAAAATATCCCTAAAAAGTTAAGAAAAACTTAAAAACCCAGAAAACAAGAAAGAAAACCATAAAGTCCTAAAAATACTGAAAACTCCTCAAAACCATAATACATTAAAATCCCTAAAAAACATAAAAACCCTAAAAACCCTAAAAAAATAAAATCCCTTATAACATTATAAATTCCTAAACACCCTTAAACCCCTCGAAAACTACTAAAAACTCTAAAAGAACCTTTATACCTCTAAAATGATAAAAACACTAAAAAACCTTAAAACCCCAAAAAACACAAAAAAACCTTAGAAACATAAAAAATATATAAAAACCCTAAAGTCCTCTAATTCCCTAAAAACCCTAAAAGAATCCTTAAAATGTCCTAAAAACCCTAAAAATGTAAAAAACCCTAAAAACATTGTAAAACACAAAGAAAAAAATAAAAACTAAAAAAACTAAAAACCCTGAAAAACCTAAAAAACGCTAAAACACTAAAAAAAATTCAAAAAACACACAAAGTCCCAAAAAACCCAAAATACCATAAAAATCCAAAAAAGCCGCAAAAACACTACAATTTTTAAAAACCATGAAAACCATGAAGAACTCTAAGAAAACCTTAAAACCCAAAAAACACTTAAAACACCTAAAAACCTAAAAATGCTGAAAACAAAAAAAAATGAAACTATAAATGACCCTAAAAACAATAAAACCTATAAAAACATTAAAAACCCTAAAAACCCATAAAAAACCTTAAAACACTAAAAACTATAAAAACTCTTTACACCCCTAGAAATGTTAAAAAACTCTAAAAATCATAAGAAACCTAAAAACACAAAACAACCACTAAGAACCCAAATAACAATAAAAACTCAAAAGAAGCCTAAAAACCATCATTTACCGAAAAAATCTAAAAACCATAAAAAATCCTTAAAAAACCCAAAAGCCACTAAAACATAAAAAACCCTAAACCCTTTGAAAAACCTAAAAAAACTTAGAACCCCTAAATATCAAATTAAAATACTCTATTAACCCTAAAATCCTAAAAACCATAAAAACCATTAAAGATATAAAAAATCCCTAAAAACCATAAAAAACCCTTGAAATCCCAAAAAACCCTTTAAAACCACTAAAACTCCAAACACCCCTGAAACCCCAAAAAACATAAAAAAATATCTAAATAACCTACAAAACCATAAAAAACAAAAAACCAAAAAAACTAAAAAATGATAGAAACCCTAAAAACGTAAAATCACTAATAATCCACAAAATACATAAAAGCCATGAAAACCCTTAAAAATCCTAAAAAATCCCTAAAAATTTCTAAAAATGTAAAAACCCAAAAACCCTGACATTCCCAAAGAAAACCTTGATAACCTTAAAATTGTTAAAACCCATAATACATAAAAAACACTAAAAACCCTAAAACACCAAAAAACTATAAAAAACTAAACAAAAAACATAAAACCCCAAAAAACCAAAAAAAAACAACCAAAAAAAATAAAAAATCATTAAACCCCTAAAATTATTAAGACTCAAGAATACAGTAAAAACCCAAAAAACATAAAAACCCCTAAAACCATAAAAAATCATAAAAACCTCAAAAAGTTTAAACCCCTAAAATTCCTTAAAAACACTAAAAACCCCTTGAAATCCTTAAAAATCTATAAAGATCCCTAAAAATGTAAAAAAAACTGAACCCCATGAAACCCAAAAAACCCTAAAAGCACTTAAAATCCCATAAAACCTAAAGGAAAAAACCCCTAAAAACCATTAAAATCACTAAAGACCCTACAAAAGTAAAAAATTTCTTAAAATACCTAAAAATCTCTAAAAATGTAACCATCCCTAAAAACTATGAAAATCCCAAAGAAACTTTTCAAAATGTAAAAACTCTTAAAACCACTAAAAATCATAAAAATGCTAAAAAACTAAAAAACCCTAAAAAACCCTAAAAAACCCTAAAAACCCTAAAAATCCCAAAAAATAAAAAATCCCCTAAAAACAATAAAAAACCGAAAACCCCATGAAAACCCTAAAATACGACTAAAAACTCTAAAATCCATTTAAAACCCTAAAATAGTATAAAACTCTAAATACCCTTAAAAACACTAAAGAATTCAAAAATCACCTAAAAACAAAAAAGAACCATAAAACCATAAAGACCATAAAGTCCATAAAACCCAAAAAAACCCCCAAAAATCCCTAAAAATCATAAAAATCCAAAAAATACAAAAAAGTCACTAAAATCCCAAATACATAGGATACCCTAAAAACCCTAAAAACCCCAATGAAAATCTTAAAACCTTAAAAACACATAAAACCCCAAAAAACCTAAAAACTATTAAAAACCCTAAAAATCTATAAAAACCCTAAAAACCTTAAAAATCATAAAAAATAAATAAAAATCCTTAAAAACATAAAAAATCCATAGAAACCCAAGAACCCATAAGAAAACCATAAATTCTTTAAAACACTTAAAACCTCTAAAAACCTAAAAAAAGTTAAAACCCCTAAAAATATAGAAAGACCATAATAACACTAGAAACCCCTAAAAACTATAAAAACACCTAAAAACCTCAAAAAATCCTAAAAACCATAAAAACATAAAAACACTAAAAAATATAAATATCCTTTAAAACCATAAATATGTTAAAAAACTCAAAAAAAACCTTTAAAACCCAAAAAACTAAAAAAACCTAATAACCCAAAAAAAACCCAAATTAACCATAGAAACCCTAAAACCCCATTACCACCAGAATCCATAAAATCCATAAAAATCCCAAAAGCCCTTAAATCCCAAAAAACATAAAACCCACTAAATGGTGATGGCTGATGAAAATGGTGTTGTGGGATGCTGGTTGTAATTTGGCTGGGGGATAATGTTGGAGGTGCTGATGGAGATGATTGTTAATGACTGCTTTGATTGGATTTGGTGTGTTTTTTGGGTTTTGGGTTTTTATGGGCTTGGGGTTGTTAAGGGTTTTCAAGAGTGGGTCGTTTGACCCCTCCTCTCCATTGTCTATTGTGTCTTTTCTTCTAATAAAATGGGGGGGTGTTAGTAATATCCTGACCCTGCACCTTCCTTACCATAAAAAGACACAAAAACCTAAAACCACTAAAATATCTAAAAACCCTTTAAACCCATAAATTTTTTAAAAAGGTTATAACATTAGAAAACCTAAAAAATCTAAATAATACCTAATTCCCCCAAAAAAAGATAAAAACCGTAAACCCCCTATAACCCGTAGAAAACCTCTAAATCCCAAAAACCCTAAAGAATCATAAAAATCATAAAATGTCATAAAATATATAAAAAATATAATCCCCAAAAAAGCATTAAAAACCATAAGAAAAGCTTAAAAAACTGAAAACACTAAAACTAAAAAAAAACAAAAAAAGCAAAAAAAACTAAAAACCTAAAATACATTTAAAACCCTCAAATTCCCAAAAAACCCTAAAAAAAATAAAATCCTAACAAATCTCATAAAATTCCTAAAAACATAAAAACCCATAAAACCCCTCAAAACCCTAAGAAATACTTAAATACCTAAAAATAATTAAAAACCCTAAAAAAATAAAAAACAATAAAAACCATAGAAAACACTTAAATCTATAAAAACCATAAAACTCTTAAAACCTTAAAAGCCCCTAAAACCCGTAAAACCCTAAACACCAATAAAAACTCTAAAAACCCTTTGAACCCAAAAAATATATAAAACCCCTAAAAACATAAAAAAACTAAAAAACTTAAAAAAAATAAAAACCCAAAAAATCATATAAAACCTAAAATCCATAAAAGATCCTAAAAACCCACAAAATACCTAAAAAAACCTACAAAAGACATAAAGATACCTAAAACCTAAAAAACACAGAAACCTAGAAAACCGATAAGAAAACCTTAAAAAACAAAAAATACTTACAACCCAGAGGAAAAATTAAAATAATAAAACCCCGAAATAACCAAAAAACACTAAAAAACCCTAGAAACCTCAAAAACCCTAAATACCCAAAAACCATAAAAATTCTAGAAAATCCCTAAAAATCCGTAAAATCATAAGAACCCTAAACAACATGAAAAAATATAATAAATACTTAAAAACCAGAAAGAACATAAAACCCCTATAATACCTAAAAAATGGGAAAAACATTAAAAACACTAAAATGGACCTAAAACCCCTAAAAACCACTAGAAACCACAAAAAATCCCTAAAAACATATAAAACCCCTAAAACCCCGAAAAAAACAACTAAACAAACATAAAATCTAAAACCCCCTAAAAATGTTAAAAAACTATGAGAAGTCTTAAATTTTTTGAAAAACTCAAACAACCCAAAAAAATCCAGAAAATCCCTAAAATTCCAAAAAAACCCAAAAACCCCCTAAAAATCCTAAAAATCCCTAAAAATCCCTGAAATTTTAAAAAAAACAAAAAACCATTTAAACCACTAAGAAAACCTTAAATGACTAAAAATACATTGGACCAAAAAAAACCTAGAAAGCGCTAAAACCCAAAAAACCCAAAAATCACAAAAATCCCTAAAACCATCAATATACCCAAAAACCCAAAAACCATAAAAATTGTAAAAAACCATTAAATATCACTAAAAACCCCAATAACCACTAAGAAAACCTTAAAAACCTAAACAAAATTAAAAACACTAGAAACCTAAAAACCCTAAAACCCTAAATGACTATAAAAACCCTGAAAACCATAAAACCATAAAAATCCATAAAAACCATAAAACCCAATAAAACCCCAAAAAGCCACTAAAAACTCTAAAATCATTTAAACCACTAAAACATTAAATAACTATAAATAAACATAAAGACACCAACAAACTCTAAAAACCCTAAAAACCCAAAAACCCATAAAAACCCTAAAAATCATAAAACGCCTAAAACCTTTCAAAATCCCAAAAAACCCTAAAAAATCATTAAAATCATAAAAATTCCTAAAAATCCCTAAAAAACCTAAAAACCCTAAAAACCCATACAAAACCATAAAAACTAAAAACACTTAATACCACTTAAAAAACTAAAAAAAATACTAAAGACACTAGAAACCCTAAAATCCTAACAAATAGTAAAAACAAAAAACACTATGAAAACCCATTAAAACCCTTAAACCCATAAAAATCTAAAAACCAAATAATAATTATAAAATCCATTAAACCCTTTAAAAAGTTAAAAACATTAAAAACATTAAATCATTTAAAAAATAAAAAACCCCCTAAGACCCCATATAAACTATATAAAGCCTAAAAACCCTAAAAACTCAAAATCTCTAAAATCCAAAAAAGCACATAAAATCCTAAAAAAATCCATAAAACCCCTTCAAAATTATAGAAACCCTAAAAACCACTGGGAAAACCCAGAAACCAAAAAACACTTTAAACACCTATGAAACCAAAAAAAACTAAAAATCCTTAAAACCATAAAAAACCAAAACACCTTCTAAATCACAAAAAAACTTCAAACCCCATAAAATACTAAACACCCCAAATATACCTAAAAAATAAAAACCCTAGAAGTAGTGATGAAAAACGACCCAGTGGCTTATGGGGTTTTCATGTATGGGGCGGATATGGGGTAGGGAAGGCCTAAAAAATTTGACCGAAAAGAGAGTGGGCCAATGCGGGTTGTGCCCGCGTAGGTGCGGTCCAATGTGGGTTGAGCCCGCGCAAGTGTGGGCGGACCCAGATTCCTAATTTAATTATTTTTTGTATAATATATATTTATTTGGAATTTTAGTTTTTTTTTAAACTTAATTAAACCATGAGATATGATTTCTCACCGTAATGGTCATACAAATTCACCATTAATTGACATGTGAATTTTAAATAGCTCAATATTTATTGTTTTAATATGATATTATAATATTTATATAGAAATTATTAACCATATTCACATGGTGTTCCATCATACCTCTCAAAAAATGGAACTCATCTCTCATGAACTTGGTTCCAATTATAAAAGAGTTATTATAATTATAATATTTTTTGGACCGATTTAATTTTTTTATTAGTTAATTTTATTTTGTTATTAAGAAAACATGAAAGGACCTCATGATACCATAATAACCTCCTCTGAAACAATTCAATGATAGAAGTGTCATCATACATTCAGAGGTATAGCCATTTTCATCACCACACAATCAATATCATCATTTTTTGCCCCTCATTGATAACTCGCCTACTTTGCATGCAACAGTTCACCACCACATCGGCGTCGGCACATGACACCATTAACCCAAAGAAAATTGTTGCACCACATCTCTTAAAACTCTAGCTATTGGAAATTCTTACCTTTCTAAACAACTGAAATTAAGAATGATAAAAAAATACTATATTTAAATGATTATAAATAGTATTTTTTTAAATGCGTGTAGCCTGTAGGCAACCTGCGGGCTTATGCATGGTGGGGAAGGTTTGGATTTTTTTGTTCGCATTATATTCCGGCTTTTGTGGAAAAAACCAAGTGGGATCAAACTCGTGTGGGATTGGCCTGCCCCAACCTAGCCTGCCCATTTAAAATTACTAACTAGAATCCCTAAAAACCTATGAAATCCTTAAAAACCTATCAACACTTAAAACCACTAAAATCCTAAAAATGGAAATAACCCTAAAAAATCATAAAACACCCTAAAAACCATAAAACACCCTAAAAACATTAAAAAACTCTAAAACCCATATAAAACCAAAAAAACCCACTAAATATTTAAGAAAACCTTTAAACCCCTAAAAATGTTAAAAACCTTAATAAATCCTTAAAGCCTCCAAAAAATCCAAAAAACCTAAAAATCCAAAAAATAAATAAATCCCTAAAAACCCTTACAATCCTTAAAAACCCATAACTTTCCTAAAAAGACCTAAAAATACTTACAAATTTAAAAAACCCAAAAAAACCCCAAAAAATCCTGGGAAACCCATAAAATAATAAAAATACTTAAAATACCTAAAAAATAAAAACCCTAAAAGACACTAAATACCATAAACCCCCATAAGGATTGTCACAAAGTTACTCGCACGGGCTTAGTTGGGAATGGAAAAAATGATCCTCACTCTGTTGTGGGATCTCCTACTTGCAATGGCCCCTCAAATATATGCATGAATGATAGTCTTGTTATTGGATTTCAATGTGATGAGACTGTTGAGATGAATTTTAACACTGGGGCTCCTTCATAGGATGATTTCCATCAAGAGATCCAGAGGCTCTTGAACTCTTCTAGGATAGCCGGGAAGTGGGGTGACATCTCGGAGGTAGAAGGGACTGCAGCAGGTAGTAGTGGCCCTACTTCGTTTAAAGATGCACTCATTTCTGGAATAGTGGATGTTTACTACAATCGTACTCCCTCAAAGCGAAGGCCGAGGAAGGACTACTCTAATACACCTCACACTGTGTGTACTCGCTCTTCTAATCTATCGGGTAAGTTTAATTCTGATTTTATTAAGATCCTCAATCACGGTTAGTCCCACTCTGAATGAGAAACTGCTGATGATTCTGATTATGGGAATAATATGTCATATTATGATCATTAAAATTGTTTTTTATGGATGAGGTAAAGTCCCTTTGTTTGACGTCGCCCGTCTTTTCCGTAATATTTTCTTTTATTTCATAAATAGTTAAAAGCATCGCTTCTGGTTAGACTTGCTGGTTTCTAAAAACCCATAAAACCGCTCAAAAATCCCTATAACACTATAAACCCATTAAAATTCAAAAAAATCCCTAAAACCCCTAAAAATTGAGAAAAACATAAAAACATAAAAACCCTAAGAAAAACTTAAAAACATAAAAACACCTAAAACCACTAAAAAATCTAAAAGACACAAAAACCCCTAAAAACCAAAAAAATCCTAAAAAAACTCAAATCATTTAAAATACCTAAAACACACAAAACCATAAATACTCTCAAAAAGAAATATAAATCCCTAAAAAACTATAAAACCTTCAAAATATTCAAGAACCCCTAGGAAAACCATAAAACCATAAAAACACTTAAAAACCCTAAAAATCTACTAAATGATAAAAACCATAAAAATAACCTAAAAACCCAAAACCCCTAAAAACTATAAAAACCCATAAAACCATAAAAATAATAAACCACACAAACCCTAAAATACCACTAAAAACTCTAAAACCGCTTTCAAACCCCCAAAAATGCTAAAAAACTATAAATAACCTTTAAACCCATAAAAACTACAAAAATCCCCTAAAAACAAAAAAAATCCATAAAAACCTAGAAAACCTATAAACCCCTAAAACCATAAAAATATTTAAGAAAACTAAACCATCATAAAATTCCTAAAAAATCACTAAAAGACCCTAAAACCTAAAAACCCGTAAATACTCTGAAAACATATAATAAAACCATAAAAACTAAAAACACCTAAAACCCATAAAAAATCTAAAAACAATAAAACCCCTAAAAACCCCAAAACCCTAAAAACACTAAAATCTCTCAAAATCCCTAAAACCCCTAAAAACAGTAAAAATTCAAAAAAAACAAATAAAAATAACTAATAAAATAAACAACCCAAAAAACACTAAGAAAACCTAAAAAACTAAAATCACTTAATATCCTAAAAATGCTAAAACCCCTAAAAATCCCTAAAAACCATAAAAATCCATAAAAATCCATAAAACCCCTAAAAAAATTTAAAAGTCATAAAAAACCTAAAAAACGAAAAAAAAATCTCTAGATCCCTTTAAATACTTAAAAGAGTTAAAAATAACTCTAAAAAATATTAAAACCCATAATAAACTAAAAAATTCTGATAACTTAAAAACAAAATATAAAACCATAGACACCCTAAAAATCACTAAAATCCCTAAAAACCCTAAAAACATAAAAATTCTAACAAAATACACAAAATCACTAATATGTAAAAAACTTTACGTCCTAAAACCCTCAAAATCCAAGACAATCATAAAAAACGTAAAAATCCTAAAAAATTATAAAAATCATGAAAAACAAAACTCCCCAAAAAAACCATGAAAACCCCTAATAAATCCTTATAAACCTAAAAACACTTAAAGCCCCTAAAATACAAACAAAATAACATGAAACCGGAAAAACTATAAATAAGATAAAATACCCTAAAACCATAAAAACGATAAAATCCATAAAATCCATAAAAGTATAACAAATATAAAAACCTTATGAACACCAAAAAAACATTAAAAACCTCAAGAAAACCATAAAACCCAAAAAAACAAAAAAATTATAAATCCCAAAAAAACCAAAAAAACCCTCAAAATACATAAATATAATAAAATTCAAAAGAGGCCCAAAAAATCCATAAAAAAGTAAAAACCCTAATAAGCATGAAAATACCAGAGAAAACCTTAAAACATAAAATAACTTCAACCCCGAAAATACATAAAAATTATAAAAACCATAAAAAACTATAAAACCCTAAAAAACCCTAAAACCACTCAAAATCTATAAAACCCTAAAATCTATTAAAATCCTAAAAATCACTAAAATTACCTAAAAACATAAAAAAATTAAAACCCTAAAAAATAAAAGAAAACCATAAAAAGCTAAAAGCACATTAAACCCTTAAAACCATAAAACATGATAAAACCTAAAAACCCAATAAATACACTAAAATCCCTAAAAAACCCTAAAAATCATAAAAACCACTAAAATCCATAAAAATCCAAAAAACCCCAAAAAACCCCAAAAAACCCAAATAAAACTAAAAACTCTAAATCCCATTATTCCACTAGAATTATTAAAAAACACTAAAAAACCATTAAAACCCAAAAAACTCAACAAAATTCCAAAACATCTCAAAATACCAGAAACCCTAAAAAACCATAAAATTCTTAAAAAATACCTTACACCTTATAGTCATAAAAAACCTTGAAAACCCCAAATAAAACCATAAAAACTAAAAATGATAAAAATCCCTAAAAAATATAGAAATGTTAAAAACCAAAAAAAACCTTAAAAACACTAAAGAACCCTTACACCACTACAAAATCCCTAAAAAATTCTAAAGTCCATAAAAATCCTAAAAACGCATAAAAATACCAAAAAAAAAACAAAAAGAACTACAAACCATGAAAACCCCTATGAAAAGGATGATGATTGATGATGTTGGTGTGCGAGTTCTGTGGTGCTTGTGGTGGACCTTCTTGGTAGGGAGGTGTTGGCTATTGGTTTTTGTTGAAAAGGATGATGATTTTTGTATGGATGTGACCCTTAGATACTGGTGGGTGTGTGCTTTTGGTGATGATGGTTATGTGCTGTTGGTGGTACCTTGTTTTGGGGTGAAGGTGCTGGATTCTGGTCTTGGTGAGATTGCATGCTGGTTGTTAATTGTCGGTGAGCTGCTGAATGCTGGTGATGGTGAGGCTAGTGATTCTGATGCTGGTGGTTCGGTGATGTTGGATGCTGGTGGTTTTAATATGTCGGATGCCTGTTGTTCTGGATGCTGGTTTCTGATTGGATGGGAGGTGCTGAAGCTGTGGTTTATGGTCATGCTGCTGCGGGATGTTGATTAATGTTTGAGTTTGGATGCTGGTCATTGGTTAGATGTGAGCTTCTGGATGCTGGTTGATGCTGGATGGTGGTGGTGGCTACTTTTCTTGGTGTTTTTTTTTCTTTTTTCATTCTTGATTTTTCTTTTTTTGGGGTCTTTTGTCTTGGGTTGTTAAGGGTTTTTGGGTGTGGGACGTTTTACCCCTGCCCTCCCTTGTTTGCTGTGTCTCTTTTTTCATTCTAATAAATTTGGGGGGGCCGGGAATAGCCCGACCCTCACAGATTCCATGCCCTATGAAAACCTTAAAACCTAAAGACACATAAAACCCCTAAAAACAATAAAACCCCATTAAACACATAAAACATAAAAAAACTCTTGAAAACCTTAAAATGATAAAAAAACTCAAAAAACCCCTAAAAAACCCAAAAAAATTTAAAACCTCTAAAACCCCCCAAAATACTTAAAAACCCTAAAAACCCATTAAAATCATAAAAAATAATAAAAATACCTAAGAATTTATAAAACACCAAACACCTTAAAACCCCTAAGAAAACCATAAAAAACCAAAAAACACTTAAAATTCCTAAACATGAAAAAAACACTAAAATACCTAAAAACCCAAAAAACCCACAAAATACAAGAAAAACCTAAAAATACGAAAAATTCCTAACAAATATCTAAAAACCATAAAACCCCATTAAACACATAAAACATAAAAAAACTCTTGAAAACCTTAAAATGATAAAAAAACTCAAAAAACCCCTAAAAACCCAAAAAAAATTTAAAACCTCTAAAACCCCCCAAAATACTTAAAAACCTTAAAAACCCATTAAAATCATAAAAAATAATAAAAATACCTAAGAATTTATAAAACACCAAACACCTTAAAACCCCTAAGAAAACCATAAAAAACCAAAAAACACTTAAAATTCCTAAACATGAAAAAAACACTAAAATACCTAAAAACCCAAAAAACCCACAAAATACAAGAAAAACCTAAAAATACGAAAAATTCCTAACAAATATCTAAAAACCATAAAACCATAAAAACCATGAAAACTCCTAAGAAAAAATTAAAATCCTAAAAATCATTAAACTCCAAAAAACCTAAAAAAGCTAAAAACCCTTTAAAATCCAAAAAGACCCTAAAAACCCTAAAAACAATAAAACCACAAAACTCCTAAAACCATAAAAAACCTTACACCTATAAAAAATAAAAAAACCCAATAAAATCTATAAAAATCATCTAAACCACTAAAAAATTAATAAACTATAAAAAACCTTAAAACCCTAAAAACCAAAAAACCAAAAAACCAAAAAAAAAACCAAAGAAACCCTAAAAAACCTAAGAATCCAAACCCCCCCCCCCCTAAAAAACCATAAAAACCATAATGTTCTAAAAATAACAAGTAATTAATAAAAAAAGTAAAAAACCTAAAAACACTAAAAACACTTGGAAAAACATAAAACCCTAAAACAGTTAAAACATCTAAAAACGTAAAAACACTACAAACCATAAAAACCCTAAAACACTAAACCATCTTAAATTCCATAAAAACCCTAAAACCATGAAAATCCCTAAAAACATAAAAACCCCCAAAACCCATAATTAATCATAGAAATAAATTAAAAACCTAAAACACTTAAAACCCATAACAAACAAAAAATCCTTAGAACAATTAAAAGCCTAAACCCCCTAAAAATCCCTAAAAATCCTAAAAAACCATAATTATCCGAAATAAGCAATAAAAATAAAAAAAATAAAAAACCCTAAAACCACTAAAAATCCCTTGGAAAACCATAAAAACCTATAAATATGATAAACCCCTGAAAAACAAAGAAATCATAAATGACACTAAAAAGCCAAAAGGACCCCCAAAACCCTAAAATAATAAAAACCCTTAAAACCAAAAAAACCCAAAAACCCCAAAAAACCTAAAAACCGGTTAAATCACTAATACCCTAAAAACTCAAAAAATTTAAAAACTCGAAAAAACGATAAAAACCCTAGAAACTAAAAACCCATAAAACCATAAAAACATTCAAATACCTAAAAACCACAAACCCCACAAAATCCATAAAAACCATGAAAACCATAAATATCCTAAAAAATCTCAAATAATCCCTAAAAACATAAAAAACATAAAATCCTTGACAAACCATATGAAATCCTTAAAAAACTAAAAATACATAAAACCCCTAAAAACACTAAAAATTCTAAAACCCCTAAAACCCCGAAAAATATCCTTAAACCATTTAAAATCTAAAAAAACCAAAAAAACCCATAAAAATCCTAAGAAAACCCAAAATATGCGTGAAACATAAAACCCCCAAAAACAGTAAAATAACATACGAAAACATTAAAAACCTAAAAACACTTAAAACCCTTAAAAAATAAAAATTATAAAACCCCTAAAAAATCCTTAAAAGACCCTAAAACTCATAAAAATCCCAAAAACCCTAAAAACCATTTAAACCCATAAAAACCCTAGAAAACCACTAAAAATTAAAGAAAATAATCAAATCCCTATAAAAGTTGAAAAGATATATAAAACCTAAACCCACAAAAAAACCTAAAATACCAAAAAACATAAAACCATTAAAACCTTAAAATACCTAAAAAGCACTAAAACCCCATAAATATCTTAAGAAGACCTAAAAATACATAAAAACGTAAAAAACCCAAAACACCTGAAACACCCTGAGAAATCCATAAAAACCTAATAAAAATAATCCCCCGAAAACCTAAAAAAACTAAAAACCCTAAAACCAGTAAAAACTCTTGAAACCCTTTAAACCCCTAAAAATGTATAAAAAACTATTATAACTCTTAAAAATGTAAAAAATTGGTAAAATTACATTAAAAACCGAAAAAACCAAATAACACAAAAAACACTAAATCCCCAAAAACCTTTAAAAAAAAATAAAAAACTATAATCGCATTAAAATCCTAAAAATCCATAAAAATACCTTAAAATTTAAAAAACCCTAAAACCTTGAAAAACCCGAAGAAAAACATAAAAACCTAACAAATGTTAAAACCCATAGAAAATATAAATGAAGCTGAAAATCCTAAAAACTGCAAAACCCTAAACCCCCCCTCAAATCCCTCAAAATCCATAAATCCCTAAAAACCGAAAAAATTCAAAAAAAAACATTAAAATCCCCCCAAAAAAGTAAAATACCTTAAAAACCCTAAAAACCCCTATGAAAACCATAAAAAACTAAAAAAGCATAAAACCCTTAAAAACCTAATAAATGTTAAAAACAATAAAAATACATTAGAACCATAAACCCCTATAAAATATAAAACTCCCTACAAACATAAAAATCCATTAATACTGTCAAAACTCCTAAAAAATTACTTAAAACTCTAAATATGCTTTAAACCCCTAAAAACATTAAAAACACTAAAAACCTTTATACCCCAAAAACCCATAGAACCCTAAAAATACAAGAAACCTCTAAAACCCTAAAAATACCTCAAACCCTGTAGCATAATAAAATTACTAAAAAAACCCTAAAAGCCCATAAAAACTTTAAAAACCCTAAAAACTCTGAAAACCCCAAATAAAACCTTAAAAACATAAAAACACTTAAAACCCCTAAAAACCCTAAAAACACTAAAACCCCTTAAAACCCTAAAACCATAAAACCCTAAAATTCCTCAAAATCCCTAAAGCCCTTCAAACAGTAAAACACCTAAAAAGCCATAAAATTCACTAAAAAAATAAAAAAAATCTAAAAACTATAAAAAACCCTAAGAAAACCTTAAAAACATAAAAACACATAAAAACACTTAAAAACCACGAAAATGGTAAAAACCTAAAAAACCCTAAAAACCGTAAATACCCATAAGACCCATAAAATCCCCTAAAAACATTTAAAAATTATACAAACCTTAAAAAACCACTAAAAACATTAAACCCTTTTAAACCCATAGAACATTAAAAACTCTAGAAAAAATTAAAACCCCAATAAAATCAACAAAATTATAAATCCCAAAACAACCAATAAAATCCTAAAACCCCTAAAGACCATAAAATCCATAAATACCTTAAAACCCCATTGAAATCCTAAAAAACCTCCCAAAAATCCCTAATAAAATAAATAGCCAAAAAAATGAGAAAAAACCTGCGAAAACATTAAGAACATAAAAACACATAAAAACCCTAAAAACCAAAAAATGGTAAAAACCCCAAAAAACCTGAAAAACCCCAAAAATAATAAAAAAACGTCAAAATTCAATAAAACCCCTAAGAACCATAAAAACCCAAAAAATCCCAAAAACCCTTGAAAACCCCTAAAAAACCCATAAAAACCTAAAAACTTTTAAAACCCCTAAAACAAAACAAAATCACTAAAAACCATAAAAACCATAAAAACCCAAAAAAACATTAAATACTCTAAAAAACCTTAAAACCCTGAAAACCCCAAAAAATCCTTAAAAATAATAAAAAATATAAAGAGGCCCAAAAAATCCCAAAAAATGTAAAACACCCTGATAACCACAAAAAATCATAAGAAAACCATAAAAACTTAAAAGTTCTTAAAACCCCTAAAAAACCTAAAAATGTATAAATCATTAAGAAACACTAAAACCTAAAAAAACCCCTAAAAATCATAAAAACCCTATAAACCAATGGAACCTGAAAAAACCCTCAAAACCATAAAAACCATAAAAATCCTAAAAAACTCAAATAATCAATAAAAAAATAAAAAACCATATGAACACTAAAAATTCATAGGAAAACATAAATCCCTTAAAATAGTTAAACCGTCTAAAAACCTATAAACCCTAAAAACCCTAAAAAACCGAAATCCTTAAAAACCCACAAAATCCCTAGAAACCATAAAAGCCCTAAAATCCTAAAAATACCTAAAAATATAAAAAACCCTAAAAACCTAATATCCCCTAATAAAAAATTAAAAACCATAAACAATTAAAAAACATAAAAACTAAAAACTATAAAACCCCTAAAAACCCATAAAAAGCTTAAAACCCCTCAAAATCCATAAAAACCCTAAAATGAATAAAAATCCTAAAAAAATACCTAAAATCCCTTAAAACATAAAAACCCTAAAACACTAAAAACCCCTAAGAAAACCATATAAACCTAAAAACTCATAAAACCCATAAAAACCTAATATATGCTAAATAACCCAAAACCCCCCTAAAGAGATCCCAAAAACCCTAAAAAATAAAATAATAAAAACCCATAAAAGCTTAAAACCCCCCGAAAACCACATAGATAACCTAAATCCCAATAAAATCACTAATACCATAAAAAATCCCAAAACATTAAAACACTCTAAAAACCCATAAATTTCATAAAAACTAAAACAACCCAAAAAATATAAAAACCATAAAATACCTAAAAATCGAAAACCCTTCAATATCCATAAAAGCCACAAAACCATAAATATCCTAAAAAATCTCAAATTATCCCTAAAAACATAAAACACCCAAAAATACTTGACAAACCCAAACAAAACCTTGAAAACCTAAAATTACTTTAAACCCTTAAAAACGCTAAAACCCCCAAAAACCCAAAAAAAAACCCAAAAACCTTTAAAATCCTAAAAAACTGTACAAAACCATAAAAATACCCAGAGAACCCAAAATATCCCTAAAAATATAAAAAATCCTAAAAATTGTAAAAACCCATAAGAAAACCTTTAAAACATAAAAACACTTAAAACCCATAAAAACCTAAAAAAGCTAAAAACCCTAAAATCCCTAAAAGAAACTAAACCCCATAAAAACCCTAAAAACCTTAAAACCATATGAACCCATAAAAAACCTATAAAACCACTAAAAAGCAAGAAAATATTTAAAGCCCTAAAAATTTAAAAGCTCTTTAAAGCCATAAAAACCCAAAAAACTCAAACAAATCCTAGAACCCCAAAAAATATAAAACCATAAAAACCAATAAATCCCTAAACACCATAAATCCCCATAAATATTTTAAAAAGACATAAAAATCCCTAAAAAATAAATCCCCCAAAAACACCTAAAAATCTTAAGAAATCCATAAAACCTAATAACAAATAAATCCCATGAAAACCTAAAAAAACTAAAATCCCTAAATGATACTCAAACCCCTAAGACTGATAAAAAATCTAAAACCCCTTTTAACCCCCAAAAATTATAAAAAAACTATTAAAAATATAAAAACACATAAAAACCATGAAAACCCCCCTAAAACCCCCAAACAACCATAAAAATCATAAAAACACAAAAAACCACTAAAACCCTTCAAAATAACTAATACTCTTTAATTCCATTAAAATCCAAAAATCCCTAAAAATACCTAAAAAATTAGAAAACCCTAAAACCATGAAAACCCATAATATAAAATTAAAACCTATATGAAGCTAAAAACCAATAAAAATATAAAGGATGATTAAAACCATAAAAACCCTAAAAACCATAAAAAATTATTGAATCCCACAAAATCCATAAAACCCCTAAAACAATAAAAATAGTTAAAACCCTTTAAAATCCATAAAATGTAAAAAACCTTTAAAATCCAAGAAACCCTAAGAAAAATATAAAACCTTAAAACAATTAAATCCCATAAAAACCTAATAAATTATAAAAACCCTAAAAGACCCTAATACCACTAAAAACTTAAAAAACCCTTAAAACCCACAAAAACCCTAAAAAAATACAAAAAACTCTAAAAACCATTTAAACACATAAAAATGTTAAAAGACACTAAAAAACCTTTAATCGCCTAAAAACTCCAAAACGCCCCTAAAACCCCCCAAAACTATAAACCCTAAAAATCCAATAAAACCATAAATCCTTAAAAATCCTAAGAAACCTTTCAGAAAAATTAATTTCCTAAAAATTACTTAAATGTCCATAAATAATTAAAAACCTTAAAAACACTAAAAACCCCAAATAAAACCTTAATAAACATAAAAACACTTAAAACCCCTAAAAACATAAATTCACTAAAACCCCTTAAACCCGCATACCCCAAAAAACCCTAAAAGTCCTCAAAATCACTAAAACAACAAATAATTAATAAAAAAACAAAAAAGCATTAAAATTACCTAAAAATAAAAAAAAATAAAACAATAAAAAACCATAAGAAAACCATAAAAACAAATAAACACATAAAACCCATAAAAACAATAAAAAATCTTAAAAACTATAAAAACCCATAAAAACCATAAAATCTCCTAAAAAAATTTAAAAATAATACAAACCCTAACAGACCACTAAAAACATAAAAGCCATTTTAAATCCTTAAAAATGCTAAAAACTCTAAAAAACGTTAAAAACCCTAATAAAATCAAAAAAAAATCTTAAATGCCTAAACATCTAATAAAACCTTAAAACCCCTAAAAAGCCCTTAAATCCCTAAAAACCTTCAAAACCAATATAAATCATAAAAAATCACTAAAAATCCCTAAAATCCTAAAAATACAAAAAAGGAAAAACCTTTGAAAACGTAAAAAACATAAAAAAACATAAAAAAAACCCTAAAATCCAAAAAAAGGTAAAATCCCAAAGACCCAAAAAACCCTAAAAATTTAAAAATCCTCAAAATCCAAAAATAAACCTAAAAAACATAAAATATCCTAAAAAACCCAAAAAATACCTAAAACATAAATCCATAAAAACCATTAAAACCCCTAATAGTACCATAAAAACCTAAAAACACTTTAAACCCCTTAAAACCCAAACAAAAACACTAAAAATCCTAAAAACCCTAAAAACCCCAAAAACCATAAAAACCCTAAAACTGTAAAAAAGTCTACAAAATATTAAAACCTATGAACCCCAAAGAACATTAAAAAATACTATAAGATCTTAAAATACCTAAAAACATAAAAACCCTAAACCCCCCAAAAAAAACCTAAAAAAACCTAAAACCCAAGAAAATCCATAAAAATAATATAAAACCAAAAGAGGTCCTAAAAATCCCGAAAAATGTAAAATACCCTGATAAACATAAAAACCACAAGAAAACCTTACAAACTTAAAAGCATGTATAACTTATAAAAACCTAAAAAATTATAAAACATTATGAAACTCCAAAACCTTAAAAACCCAAAAAACTCGAAATCCATTAAAGCCCTAAAAATATAAAAATCCTAAATATCGCTAAAACCATAAAAACCTTAAGAATCTTGAAAAAACCTAAGATTAAAATAAAACATAAAAACAGTTAAACTCCTAAAACAGTAAAAAACACTAAATCCTAAAAACCCCTAAAGGACCCTAAAATCAGAAAAAAACCCCCTAAAACATTAAAATTCCCTAAAAATCATAAAAACAGAAAAAGAACAACAAAAAACTCTAAAAAAATCCTTAAAACTACTAATTTTTTTAAAAACCACTAAAAAACCTTAAAAATCCTAAAAAACTCTAAAATCCAATAAAACCAATAAAACCATAAAAAACATCAAAATTAAAAAACCCAAAAACCTATAAAAATACTAGTAAATTTATAAAATCCATAAAAACATAAAAAACCCTAAAACATTTAAAATACCTTTGAAATTCTTAAAATTATAAACACTCTAAAACTGTTAAATAATATTAAAAACTAAAAAACCGTAAAAACAATAAAAACCATTAACCCCCATCAAGATCCATAAAACCCAAAATCTGTAAAAAACCTAAAAAATACCTACCTAAAAACACAGGAGTTTTATGAGATTTTTAATCCTTTTTTCATGTGAAAAACATGGGTACAATTTATTCTTTTAAAAAAATTCATGCTTGTCACTCCCCAACTCATAAAAGGTCACCCCTCTCCACTCCTCTTCGCACACCCAAAGCCATTTTTTTCCAACACCAACCAAAATATATTACCTACTTACCTTCCCATATATAAGAGGAATTATTTTTATTATTAATCCCTCCTAAGAATTCTTAAGTTCAAAGCTAAGGAGGTTCTCCAAAAATAGGTATAGTCTTTAACTTAAATTTTCATTTTATTTCATCCCATAACGCCTTCAAATTTTACTAAAATATTATTATATAATAACACCAGTATCTATCATACACTTATATTTAATTATATTAATTTGATAACTTATATCTATCACTTATCCCATCAATTTGGAAACAGAATTGTCGATCATGACTATGGTGTACTACCACCTCATGAACTGATGTTAGTTTTTTTAATTCCCACCTCTCATGGGTGGATATAATGATAGATTTAATATTTATTTAATATATTTAATTTATTATTATACTTATGTACCTATAATATCACACATACCTTTTACCTTCAAACCCGTTGGAAAATAATAATGTCGTTCATGTTTACGACAGACTACCATCTCACGAACCGATGTGATGTGTTTTTCATTTTTGTTTTACTGGGATAGTAATAGGGATATATAAAATGAATATATATTTTTTTTAACATAATTATACTTATATAATTATCATATCACATATACCTTCTTACTTTCCATTCATTGGTGTCGCGAACCATGTCAGTTCATCATCCAAACTGGTGCCCAACCCAGTATGTGGAAAAGACCGAAGGGAATTACCTATCTCCACAAGCTGGAATAATCGCTTGGGTATCATAAATAAATATTGGGAATGATTAACCCAAATTTATAAACATAAATCAACCAAAAAAATAATAAACTGAATCTAAAAATCCTAACCAAAAAAATCCTTAAACAATTCTCAGATTTGAGTTACAAAGTTTAAAACAAAACCCAAAGAGGGTACAATAAAAATAATGATAAGACTATCTCAAAAAACCATCACATGTCATGGAGAATCTACCTCAATCCATCTCTACAACATTGCACCAAGAATAACCTCTAGAAACCTGAACCACCATCTCCAAAATCCTTCCCTTACCTGTGTCAAACATTAACAAGTCTACTTACACCCAAAGGTGTAATTAGGGTGTGAGATTAATCCCAACATGATGAACCCCAATACAAGATTACATGAAATAAATACTATAAGATAAATAACTTGCAATCTTTATAAAAAAACTAGAAAAAATTTATAAAAAATAACTTTTAAAGGAAACGACTTAAAAACATGCTTGATTTTGAAATTACCGACAAGTCATATCTTATGCTGAGAGTAAGTGTGATATATTTGTATATCACTAGTCATGGGAAACCCCCATAGGAAATAGATAATAATGGGAAACTAGGTACCTTGTCTCTTGGTGAAATTTGGAATAGGCCACGATAAATAATGTTCTCATGCACAAGCCGCTACAAAGGAGAAACATCCAAAATTATAGTGGTCTCTGATCATCATCCATATTTAGATATTTTTTTCATCATCAATCCCATTAAGTGAAACCGAGATGTATCCAGTTCCATATCACTGTCATACCCTAGTTTTTCTTTGCGCTCAAACAAGTTTCACAAGTCACATAGCACACCACACACACTCACACAAGTCAATCCATACAAGACACACATAGTGTGCCAGACCATTCACACCCAAATACCATTATAAAAACATACACACACCAAAACCTTTCCCAAAAATGATTCTCACCTCTTAAATAATTTAATGAATCATTTAAAAAGTTTATAAACCAATTCCAAGAATCACTATAAGTCTTTACACAAAAACCACACCCAAAATCATCTTTTAAAATCAAACACACACTAAAACCATTGTAAATAAAGATTCACATCACGTGAATAATTTAATAAATTATTTAAACAATTTATAAAACACTCCCAAATAGTACAAAAAGGGTTCACAAAAAAAACCCAATTCTATGTAGAAATTCCACTTTAAAATAAAACTCATATTAAAACATATCAAAAACTACTTTTGCACCACACATAATAATCATATAACATTCTAAATTAATCAAACAAGAACAATAAATTCACCAAATAATTTTTTGACACATAATCTCTTACCTTTGGTGTAGAAATCCCCAAAAACCATTGGGAATATCCAACCAAACCTCAACTGCACCAGAAGAAAGAAAAAATAAATCCGAATCATGATGATCGAACATGAAAATTCAACATTAAACCCTAAAATGAAACCCTAGCTACTGAAGAAATAGTTCCCCAAGAAAATAGTAATTAAACCCTAAAAAGGAGGAATAAAACAAGGTAGAAACCGACTAACATGAAGAATATTGATGTTATACCACCAAATCCACCTCAAAAATTGGTGTCCAAGGGAGAAATATAGAGAAAAGGAGGCTCCTATGTCGGAATCTCTAGTGGGGAATAAGTGGGGTAGAAATGGGATTAAATCCGAAAAGGGAAAATGGTACAAATACATTTTTAATGAGATGGACAAGACACATGGTCAGTCTTAACGGTTTAATAAACCATGCAACGACCGTGCACAAGACATTTCTAGACCGTACAATTACCTAGGACGGGGCACATGACTATGTAGTGACAGTGTGATAGGTTCTACAGTATACCACATGGTTACCTGAGGTGGGCGCATGGTTCCCACTAACCATGCACCAACTATGCATCTAGGTCTGCCCACCCAAAAATCTCCATTTTCCCCCAAAACCTCCATGAAACCCAAAGGAAGAGGAATACACCAAAAATAAAATGAAAAAAATACTTTAAAGGGGAGGCATGGAGGTGAAAATTCTCTCCATTATGAAAACATTCTTCCCCAAAAAATTCATCTCGAAGCTTGATCGGAAAATAAACATAGATACTCTTGCTCAACCAAAAAATTCCACACCCAGGTCTCATTCGCATCATTCACATGCTGCCAAAGGACATGGACCAATTAAATAGACTTCCCAAGAAGCACTTTTTCTTAAGAATCCACTATCTGTACCGGTCGTTCAAACACTGATAAATTGTGCTCTATCTCTAACTCTTCCCAATTTAACACATGGGACTGATCTGTATTATACTTATTTAATTCAGAGACATGAAATACATTGTGAATTAATTTTAACTCAGAAGGAAAATCTAACCTGTATTCCACATTTCCAATCCACTTGGTGATTTTAAAAGGTCTGACATACCTCAACTTTATCTTTCCCTACTTTCCAAAACAATGATGACCCAAGCGAGGGGCCACTTTCAAGAACACCCGATCACCCATGGAATACTCAGGATCTTGATTCCTCTGATCGGAATAAGATTTTTGGAAACTATGAGCCATTAGTAAGTAATTCATGCTCAACTATAATTTTGTTGATGTCTCTTGCATAATGCTCGGTCCCAAAAGTGATGTCTCACCTACCTCATCCCAACATAAAGGATACCAAAATTTCCAACCATAAATCACCTCAAAAGAAGCCATTATAATTGAATATTGGTAACTATTATTGTAATAAATTTACAATAATCCCAAATAAATATCCTGTGATCCCCTAAAATCCAAAATACATGCATGAAGCATTTCCTCCATAATCTGATTGGACCGCTCCATCTGACCATCTATTTGGGGATTGTATGTCGTACTCATCTAAATCTGTAAACCCAATGACTTTTGAAGACCCTCCCAAGACTGAGATTTAAAAAGAGGGTATCTATCTAAAACAATTGTTGAGAAAAAACCATGAAACCTTACCACCTCCTGAACATACAATTGGCCCACTTCATCCACTTTAGCTGAATCTGTGATTAGAATGAAATGGGATGATTTGGTCAAACAACCGATTACCTCCCAAATGGATTTTCTTCCTCAAGGTGTATGAGGAAATCCAATAATGAATTCCACAGTAACCTCATCCCACTTCCATGTAGCAATGGGTAATATCTAAAGCAAACCAAAGGGCCTTTAATGCTCTGCCTTTACCTACTAACATATCACCACGATATGAAATCAGTTATGTCCCACCTCAAGCAAGGACAACAAAACTTTCAAAAAAATCATAATACATTTTGGTAGCTACCTGATGAATGACCCACTGAGATTGGTGGATATCATACGTCATCAACTCCCTTAAAGACAACGGCACCACAAAATGGACCTTAAAGCCCAATATTTCCTCGGGAGACAAAAAACAATCACAAGATGTCTCCCCACCATGAAGGATATACGAAGACTACTAGAACAACTCATCATTAGGCTAATCCTACTGAATCAACTCTAGAAGATAAGGATACAACTTAAAGCTCACTAAGAATTCACCACCACTATGCTCCTTGGATTCTAAGTGTATCCGGGAAAAGAGCTCCATCAAGGCCCACTCATCACTGGACTTCTTCAAAGCCCACACTGGCACTTTTATACTCAAGGTTTTAGCCACCACATTACACATTATTGGGGTATATATGATATAAATGTTTAATTCCTACAAATACTCAATCCATCATCGATGCCTCATGTTTAAATACCTTTGGGAAAAGATATAGGCTAAGATTACATGATCCGAATAAACCAAAAATTTCTCCCCACAAAGATAATGATTCCATGTCTTTAGGGAATTCATCACTACTACTAATTTCAAGTCATGGGTTTGGAAATTCTTTTCATACGGACGTAGTGGGAAAGAACCATATGCCACCACGTGAGCATCTTATATAATCACACACTTGAGACACATACGCAAAGCATCGTAATAAAGCATGTAGCCCTTCCCAAATTCTAGCAAGATCAAAATAGGTGTGGTAGTCAAATGCCTTTTTAGCTCCTCAAATTATTTGTGGAATTCTAGGATCCATTCAAAATTCACCACTTTCCAGGTGAGTGTGGTCATGGATGAAGGAAGCTGAGAAAAATCTCAAACAAACATCCTGTAAAAACCATCTAGGACAAGAAAACTCCTGATCTCGAACACATTCTTTGACTGCTCCCATGACATAATTGTACTAATATTCTTGGGGTCCACTGAAATCCCTTGCTCTGAAATCAGATGGACTATAAACTTCACTTTCCTGATCCAGAATATTCACTTCGAAAACTTTTCATAAAGACGATGACCCCGCAAGGTGCCATGAATGATTCGTAAGTGATTCTCATTCTCTTTCTCGTATCCAGAATAAACTAGGATGTCATCCACAAATACCATAATGAATGAGGCTAGATATTGTTAGAAAACACTATTAATGATCACCATAATGACCCCTATAGCATTTTTCAATTTGAAAGGAATGAACATATACTCAAAGTGATCGTACCTTCTTTAGAATTCTGTTTTCGGTATATCTGACTCTCTCACACAAACTTGGTGGTATCTTGAATGAAAGTCTATCCTGGAAAAATACATTTCCCCATTTATCTAATCAAAAAAGTTTTAATTTTAGGGAAAAGTATACATGTTCCTGATGATTACCTTATTCAAATTCCTGTAATCGATGCATAACTGGAGAGATTCATCATCCTTATTTGAGAAAAAGACTAGGGCGGCCTAAGGAGAGACGCTTAGGAAAATGAACCCTCTCGATTCGAAATCATCAAGATGTATCTTTAATTCCAACAGCTTGGTGGGGTCCATTCAATATGATGGAATAGATATAGGTAGTGTTCCAAATGCCAAATCTATTGAGAACTCCACATCCCTCTCTAGGGGTAAACCCAAAAAATAATCTAGAAATACCTCTAGGAACTTATCCACTATAGGAGGCAATCTACACTCAGGATAACCATCCTCTTCCCCCAACGCAAGCAATGATAAATGTAAAATATTATTCCACAACTCCAGGAGTTGATGTCCATCAGTAGCCAACTAAGGATCCTATTCCCCAAGAAAATCCTAAGGACTCCCATCAGGTTCCATGAATCTCACCTATTGCCTATAACAATCGACAGTCACATGGAAGTGAACTATCCAATCCATGTCAAGTATTACATCAAAAAGGACCATATTAAAGACTATTAAATCCCATTCCATATCAACCCCCAACACAGAGAGTGCATAAGACGATAACCTGATACACCAGTCCGTCTTCTTACCCAACAGGGTTACCAACTCCATCACAAAAGACATTATCTTGGTTGAAGAGTTCAACAGATTCACAAGACAGGTAGAGATGAAAGATAAAGAAGAACCAATATCAAATAAAACAACATTTATAAAATATGAAATCAGAATGGTACCTCAAACTATCAAGGGCCCAGCATCCGGTCCCACTAGTTCCTGATCCACAACATAAAGATGCCTCGTCTCTTCCTGAGAATGAGTGCTCGCCTACGGCTCTGCATTTAACTAGCTCTCCCTAGAAGACAATTTGGTCATGCCTCTATGGACACCAAGTCAGGATCCCACCATCCTGGATGTCTCTGATTGAACTGACTCTCCCCTAGAAGCCATAGATCTTACCCCACCTTGGTTTGGGAACATCTCTGTGAAAAAATGCTGCAGGTGTCCCATAGCTCCATATTAATGGAATGGTCTATTTGGTTATGGAAACTTTGGTCAGAGGTGCCCCGCATTCCCACACCGATGGCACACAATAGACCTTGCATCAGAATATGTAGAAGAACACTGGTGGGAAGGATGGCCTAAACTACCACCTCCCTTCTTCCCCTGCTCACCCCGCTTCCTCTTCTTATCAAATAAACTTCCACTTCCCATCACTGACATCTCCCCAGAGGACCCTAACCTTCCCTTTCAGTCAATATCCACCATACAATATCAATCAACTAATTCTACATAGGTCTTCAGTGTGAACAAGTATACCTGATAAAAGATCTATGGCTGCAAACCCCTTTCGAACCTTTGAGCCTTTATATGTTCATTATAGACTATTTCAAGTGAATATTAGACTAGCTTGGAAGAATGGTTGGCATACTCCATCACCAACATACCCACATAAAAAAGATCTATAAACTCCCATGATCTCACATAATCCAAGTCCTCAGGATAGAACTGGTCATTAAAGACATCCCTGAAATCTTTTCTGCTCATCTGCTTGTGCCTCCCAACTTGAAGCACTGAGTCCCACCACCTCCAAATGGGATCCTCTAGAAATAATGAGGAAATTTTTCCACTGACTTCCTCAGAAGTATGAAGAAATTAAAACATGAATTCTATATTCTCAAGCCACTCCTATTCTTCCTAAGGCTCCATTATACCTCATAAATAATGAGTTTTGTTCTAGAAAAACTCTTAGGATTTTTCCTTCCTAAGACAAGATTCATCTTCTCCAACCGGAGTAGGACTAGAACCCAATCCTTTTCCCATATCCATAACATCCCAAAACACATATTCTACCAACCTCTGATCAAGTTGTGAGAGATATATCTCTCTATATTCTTCCCATGGTTGCAAAGGATCTCCTCGGGGAGGAATGCTGCTACAAAAAGCAACAGTCACAAGAAAAATCATTAGTAAAATGGGTCTGATTTTTTTTGGAAATAATGTAAAATATAAATAAATCAAACTCTTTATGAAAAAACATTTACCAATACACTTAGAATCCACCCATTGTCCATGTATAATATACAGCCTACACGTCCCACCTAGAAGATAAGTCAAACAAAAAGCCCAAAATCCCATGGTGACTCAAGGTCTGTCAGGAGGTGTGTTGGCTAAACACCCTACTTGCAACCAGAACTCTGAGTCCCAAAAATCCTAGATCTGATCTAACCAAACTCATCCTAAATAACATGACATAAAAAGTAACATAGATCTGATACCATTTTATAATGAACCAATCCGGTTCTTTAGCCAAATCGGTGCCCTACTCGGTTCGTGGAAAGGCATGATGGGTGTTCCCTATCCCCACGGGCTAGAAAAAGTGATCGAGTATCATGAATACAGTTTAAGACCAATTTACCTGAATTTATAAAAATAAATAAACCAATAATAATCAATAAAACAAATATGAAAATCCAAACAAGGCAATCCTTAAACAATTTTCTTATTTGGTTTACAAAGTTTAAACCAATACCCAAAGAGGTCACAATAAAAGGAACAACAATACTATCTGAAAAAACACCACATGGAAAGGGGGAATCGCCCTTAAGCCATCTCCACAACAAAAAATCAAGAAGAACCTCTAGAAACCTGAAACACCATATTCAAAATCCTTTCCCTTATATGTTTCAAACATTACCAAGTATACTTACACCCAAAGGTGTAAGTAGGGTGTGCGCCTATGCTTAGCTGGATGCCACACAATTTAAGATTATGTGCACTAATCATTATAAGATAAATAAAACGAAAGATTTATCAAGAAAACTAGAAACATTTCATGAAAAGTAACTTTGAATGTAAATGTCCTTAAAAGGAAACATGCTTTCTTTTGAAATAACCAACAAGTCATACCATATGCTGATAATAAGTACAATATATCTATAGAGCACAAGTCTTTGGAAATCTTTCAAGGCACAGGATAATAATGGGACACATGTACCTCACATCTCAGTGAAATGTGGAATAGGACAAGATCAATAATGTTATCAGGCATGATCCACTAGAGAGGATAAATATCCAAAATTATAGTGGTCTTCAATCATCATCCATGTTTAGTTAGTGTTTTCATTATTAATCCCTCTATGTGAAATTGGGCCATATCCACTTCCGTATCATTATCATACTAGTCCTTGTTTTCCCACCTGGTTACCCAATCTTACCTTTGTGCTCAAATAAGTTTCACATGTCACATAACACCCCTCACTCACACACACAAGTAAATCCATACAATACACACATAGTGTTCCACCCCATTCACACCCAAGTTCCATTTAAAAAAAAATAAGCACACAAAAACCATTACCAAACATTATTCTCACCTCTTAAATAATTTAATAAATCATTTAAAATGTTTATAAAATGATTCCAAGAAGAACCATAAGAATTTACACCAAAAACACACCTAAATTCCTTTTTTAAAATCAAACTCACACCAAAACGATTATAAATCATTATTCACATCACATGCATAATTTAATAAATCATTTAAACAATTTATAAAACATTCCCAAATACCATACTAAGGGTTTACACCCAAAACACACCCAATTCCAAATAAATTACTCATGTAAGAAAAATAAATTCAACAAATAATGTTTAGACATAGAATCACCTACCTTTGGTGTAAAAATCTCCAGAAATCGATGTGAATATCCAACCACACCTCAACAGAACCACAATCAAGAAAAAGTATACACTAATCATGATGAACGTTCCAAAAAACTCAAGATCAACAACTAAAATGAAACCCTAGTTACTGGAGAAATATAACCCCAATAAAAGAGGTAAGAATCCCTAAAAAGAGGAAGAAAACAAGGGAGAAACTCACTTACTTGAAGAATCATGATGTTATACCACCAAAACCACCTCAAAAATGGGTGTCCAATGGAGAAAGTGGGAGAAAAGGAGTCTCCTATGGTTGAAAATCCTGAGTGGGGAAGAAGAGGGAAGAAATGGGGTTAAATTCATGAAGGGAAAAATAATAAAATTCCATTTTTTTAATGAGTTCGATAGGGAGCGCAGTTATTCCACATGGTTTAATAAACCATGTGGTGACCATGCACATGATATGTCCAGACTTCACAGTTACATGGGATGAGGCGTATGATCGTGTTGGGGTCGTGCAGTAGGTTATTCCTTCTACCACATGGTTACCTCGTTTGGAGGATCAGTTCCCACTAACTATGTTCCAACCATGCACCTAGGTCTTACCACCCAAAAAATTCCATTTTTCTCCCAAAACCTCCATAAAACACAAGGAAAAATAATAAAATGAATATAAAATGGAAAATATCTGAAATTAAATACACAGATGAGACAAGTTGGAAATGAGATAATGTCACTCATGTGTATGGTGGACGACCACCTCATGAAGAGATGTGATTCATTTTTCAGTAACGCTTTAGATGAAAGATAATAATGTTAAATTTAATGAAAATATGTGATATGTATGAAATTATAATGATTATATAATAATTGATAAATATTTACTTTTCTTTCATTCCATCCATCGAGAAAATGGAGACATGGATAATGTGTACTTAACTCATACTTTCTCCACTAACAGTGTATTTCATTTTCCATATCTAACTTTTATGGATTTCTCTAAATACATACATTCTGAATATATATGATATTTATATAATTTTAATATTTGGAAGATTATGTAACCATTATCAATGTAATAGGACCAAAAATACCAAATCAAAACATACACAAAAACAAAGAAGATATTACCTAAAATGTGATTTTAAGAAGAAATTATTAATAAGAGTGATAATATTTCATAAATAAACCATATATGGTATTATATATATAATTATGGTTCTTTAATAGATATATAATAAACATATATTCATTATATAGGAGGTTCTAATGTGTATGAATGAAGTTGAGACTTAAGGTGATGGATTTTTCATATCACATTTATATCTGTGAGACGCATGCCATCTTCCGCACTTGTTTAATATATGTGGTGTATATATTGCACATGAATATATTTTATGTTTATTCTCATGAATATTATGGGTATTTTATTTAACATTTTTGTTTCTTTATTTCAAAGATTATATGTTTAAAAAGATACCAAATCGTTAAGGGATTGTTTCCTCAATTTTTCTTCTATGGGACAAACGTTATGTTATTCACCTATCTTCATTTATAAGGTGTATAAAAATACCCTTTGAAATGTAATATCACGAATTTATTGATTATAATGATATTATATGTTTCATATAATTTTATTATTTCATTGTTCTTATGATGAAAATATTACCCAAGTGGTAAGGGTTTGAGGTCACAATCCCATCGTTTGTCAAGATTGTTTACGTGTATGCTACTGATTATGAAATATTATGATCCATCTCTCAATAACTTCATGAGTTTTATTATCCACTTATTATTTCCTAATAATATATGTTTCACACTCATTTTCCTCTTTTTGTGTACTCAATATTCCAAAATAATTTTTTCAATTAAAACTGACCTTATTTTTCTCTTTGGTCGAAAACCCATTTTCTTCCATATCCGTGATTTCTAAAAAAATTAAAAATATTGTAAATTTTTTTGATCGACTTATTGAATCCATTTTTAACCATTTTAGACTTTCTAAAAAGTTTTTTAAAATTAATACTCTTTTTTTCAAACAATTATCATTTCTCTTTTACTGATAATTTGAAAGGAATATTTGTTTTAAGGTGTGTGGCATGAACTGAATTTATCGGCATCATGAACACCATATGTTTTAAAAATTGCATTATAATTTTAAAAGTTTATTTTTAGAGAAAATTATTTTTAATTATTTTTATGTTTTATATAATTTTTTTTCAAATTTTAATGGATATCTTCTTCAACAAATATATTATATGATTTTTAAAGATTCTTTTATATTTTTATAAGATTAATTTCAGATAAAAAGAAAAATAAAATTTTTTATGTTTTAAAAAGTGTTATTCAATGTAGAAAGGCTATGTTCCTCAATAAATGTTTCAAGTGGTCTTTGGAAATCAATTTTCATCTAAGATGACATCCTTTTATGTGAATTATATTTTACTAGGGATATTATTGAAGGATACCATTATTTTTATTTCTCTAAATTTTGTATGTTTATGATGAAAATATTTTTATGAAACTCGTTTCACTTCGATGTATTATACCATGATAAAATTCTTCTGAAACCCACTTCTTTTTCCACCGGTTATGATATGATGAAATAATGAAATGATTATGAAACCTATTTATTTTCCATAGGTTATGCTATGCTGAAATGTCTTTGAAACCGATTTATTTTCATAGGTTCTAATATGATGAATATTTTATGATCTTATGGAATATATATATATTAATTTCATTATGTGATGGGTGGGACATATATCTCCCTCCAATTAATTGGGTAAATTTTTATATCTCATGAGATAAATAGTAATATAATGGGGGAGTGAACCTAGTTCATTAAGGTACCTTTTCCACTATGATAGACTTAGGAGTAAACCTTGAATACTATGACGGTTTTGGGAGTGAACTCATTCTACTATGAAAATATTCACAATAATCCTTGAATACTATGAAAATTATTTTCTATGATTATTTATATTGAACAATTCCTTGCCTTATGTCAATTTTATGATCTCATGGATCATGTTATTTGATTTCCTTGTGATTCATGTCTTATGAACTACAAATATATGTACCATGACTCAAGATTTTGATCTTTAATAATAAGGGTATGTTTTCATATGTTATTATCAACTTATCATACCACTATTCTCATGTTATTTTTATATATTTCCCTTGTTTACCCTTATTGATCATCTGAGATCATCCTTTCTTATGGTTTTTTACTAGGTTATAGTGATAGTTATTATGCACGATATGTCTAAAAAGAATGATTTTTTGAGGATATAAGTGGAATACGGTATATAAATCATATGAAATAGTTATTTATGTTTCCATGTTTCGAAAATAACAATACCTTTATGATCCTCAAGCATGCTTTTTTTAATTTAATGAATATTTACCTAAAAAGATGTAATATCTATATATGAAAATATTGGGTCGTTATATTTGGTATCAAAGGATTGATTTTGAAAAACATTGGAAACCAGGATGTGAAAAACATATAGACATCCCTAGGGATATCAATAAGGATAAGTCTATAGATAATTACACTTAAAAAAATAACCTATAATATTAGTTATGGATTGATCGTACCACGATTCACTGTTTTATTCCACCCTTACACTGCAATTTTAAACTAGTTTTGTAATGAATATTACAAATATAATAATAAATTGAACTTTATTTTTGAATCAATAAATTAATTTTAATCAATATTACAATTGGAAATGTTACTTGTTTTTATTGTTTCAATGTAGGTGGAGGTGATTTGGAGGGCCCTTGATGAAGTGAAAGAAAAATGGGCCAAAATTGCATGGATCCATGGACATATATCCTCTGTTTTTCATAGTACATGAAATCCGTGCATCTAAATGGGCTGATATTTTGTGGGACTGTCCCAAATTTAATAGGCTACATTTCATATTCAGAAACCCAATCCTGATTCGGCTTTTATGGGGCCCATCCGAACAGATCTGTCCAAGCCACCGAATTTGGACCAAGTCAAATGCGGTGTTCTATATTTTATCAATATCGTGAGCTATAGTTGCCAAACGATGCCAAAAATTCGATGGAGACAGTAAAGAGGTAGGGATACAACTTTTATATTTTCTCCAAAGCGAGATAAGACTGTCTGAAGGCCGAAACATGTTGTGCAAGTGGATTGATGATATCTGTGTGCCTAAAACCACCATCCAATTTTCCTATAAAAGGGCACCAAGGGAACCTCATTTTGAAGTTCGGACAAGGAGTGAAGTGCTTCCAATTTGGAGTCCTAGAGGAGTATCCTAATCACCTTGGAGGTTTGGGAGGCCCGTATCCTAATAGGGGAATCAAGGATGAAGAAGGAGTTCCACCCGAGCTTCCTCCTCCTCCCGATGTCGAGCTAAAAGTTGGGTGTTCGTTGTGATGGAGCTACACACATGTCAAGGGAGTTCCGATGCATAAAATAGCTATGGGTTTGGATTAATTTGGGTGTTTAAACATTTCATTCCATGTATCTTATTTTATTTCAGATTTTAATTCTTGATTTGATACATGTGAGTGTTATGCTCTTAATTTCTAACCGATCGTTGTGAGGTATTGAGTGTGTGACTTCTCTTGTTCCGATTGGACACCATAAGGATCCTTTTAATACCCAAATTATTGAGATTTAAATATTCTTTGGAAGTTATTATTCCATGCATAAGTACTGGACCTTGACAATACGATTGTTACGTCAAGGTTTGGTCCTTAACGCATTGAAATAAAAGCTTAGGAATTAATCGGGATTCCAATTAACTCCAACCAAAGAATTACTCTAAACCTAATATGAATCTACATGAACAATGAACTTGATATGTGTGTAGTGAAATCACATCGACCCTTTTATCTCATATTTCTCAAAATCCAATTGGTCACTCATCCTTTAAGCAATTTCAACTAAGTCATTGTTTTAAACTGTTTTCAAAACCCCCCTCTCTATTAGTCATTTTTATTAAAAATAAACACTCTAAACCTACCAATGCTCCTTGAGAGATGACCTAGGGTCTTCCCTAGACTATAAATCAACCTTAAAAATAAAATCAATTTGACGTGTCATGACACCGCGGTCAAATTTTTGCGCCGTTTCCGGGGAACGCTTTGGTTTTTTGCGAGTGTTTTTTATAACGTTTTTGTAATTTTTGTGAATATTTGGTTGTTTTATCTTCTACCTTTGATTTTGTTTTTGTGTTCTAATTTATTTATTGTGTAGGTTCTGTGTATGACGTGTTCTACTCTAGGAGACCTACAAACTTTCGAACCCGAACCAGAGAGGATCCTACATCAACGAAACCTAGACACACAAGACCACACTTTGAAGGAGGAGACATCAAATCATAAAATTATTCTTGATCCTTCTTCTGAAACCAATGTTAAAATTGAACAAAACTTGTATAACATGTCTGAAAATAATAAAACACTAAAATAACTAACCTCACCTAATGTTGATATCCGACCCACTTACATTCAATTACAAGGCGAGGCACCCAATTTTGAACTAAAATATGGTTTAATTCATTTATTACCATGATTTCATGGACTGCCTAGAGAAGATCCCCATAATCATTTAAAAGAATTTCATACTATGTGTTCAACATTAAAACCTTCTTATATGGATGAAGAACAAGTAAAACTTAGGGAATTTCCATTTTCATTAGAAGACACAGCTAAAGATTGGTTTTATTATGTTAATTCACATATTAGAGGTTGGGCGGACATGAAACGACTTTTTCTTGAAAAATACTTCCCAACCTATCGAACTGAAACAATAAGGAAAGAAATATGTGGGATAAGACAATCTCAAGGAGAAAACCTTCATGAATATTGGAAATGATTTAAAATAATGTGTTCAAGTTGTCCACATCACCAAATAAGTTATCAACTTTTAATTCAGTATTTTTATGAAGGTTTAATCCCTATTGATCGAAACATGATTTATGATGCTGCAGGTGGTGCACTAGTGGATAAAACCCCAATCTCTGCAAGGACCCTAATTGAGACCATGGCACAGAACACTCAACAATTCAGTTCAAGGTCCAGTGTACCCATTCGAGGTGTCCATGAGATGCAAAGTACTGAATTCGAGAAGAAGGTAGACACAATGTTTGAAGAGGTGAGTACCCTTCTATGACAACATTATCTTTCCCAAGGGAAATTCCAATATCCTCCACCCATACATTGTGGTATATTCTCTTCTGATACCCACTACTCTGACCAATACCCCCAATTGAGAGAAACTTTTGAGAGTTGTGAGGCAATATTCCCAGGACGCCCCTATAACCAACCCATTATGCAAGAACCTTACTATCCATCCAACCCTGGGTGGAAAGACAAACAAGCCTATAGAAAAGGGGGTATTCAAACCAGCCTCATCAACCATGGAACCAACCAGGGCAAAGTAGTCATCAACCACCACCACCCATAAATTTTCAACCACCCCAAAGGCCTTTCCAACAACCCCCTCCAAAAACTGAACCTAGCTAGAAGATATGATGAAACAAATGGCTTCCAATAATCTCCAATTCCATCAAACCACTCAGGAAGCCATACAAGACCTCAAAACCCAATTAGGCCAACTAGCTAACTCAGTGGGTGAAATCCAAAGCCATGGGTCTGGTAAACTACCATCTCAACCAATTGTCAACCCTAGGGATAAGGTAAATGTTAGTGCCATCACCCTTAGGAGTGGAACTCAACTTAAAATCCAAATGAACCCTCCATTAGAGTCATCCTCTCCTAAGGAAACCACCATCCCATCCATTGAAAAAGGTTCAAATGAGACGTAACCTTGTCTTGAGAGAATTCCTACCAAAGGAAAAAGTGTGTCTATTGATGAGTTACCCAGACCAAGCATTCCTCTTCCATTTCCCCAAAGAGCCACCCAACCAAGGAAACAAAATGAAACTGAACATGATAATGAAATCTTGGAGACTTTCAAAAAAGTGCAGGTTAACATTCCATTGATTGATGCCGTCAAGAAAATTCCGAGATACACCAAGTTTCTGAAGGAGATGTGTACCCACCGAAGCCGACTTAGAGGTGATGATAAGGTGAGCCTGGGGAGGATCGTCTCAGCATTGATACAACCATCACTTACCACCAAGTGCAACGATCCTGGAACATTGGTGATTCCGTGCAGCATAGGGGAGTATTCTTTCTCCAATGATATACTTGATTTGGGTGCCTCTATTAATGTGATGCCTCACTCTATTTACTCTTCATTGCAGGTCAGTGAACTAAAGCCCACATGAATTGTTGTTCAGCTAGCAAATCTGATTACGGCACACCCTTCTGGTGTGTTAGAGGATGTTCTTGTGAGGGCTCAAAATTTAATATTTCCTGCTTATTTTTATGTGCTAAAAATGGAAGATTATAGGATGAATGGACATGACCCAATTATATTGGGGAGACCTTTCTTGAAAACCACCAAAGCCATAATTAATGTCCATAATGGTACATTATCTATGGAACTTGGTGGTGACATAGTCCATTTTAACATCCTTGATGCCATGAAGCACCCCTCAGAAGAACATTACTCACTCTCAGTAAATTCAATTGATGTACTCCCTTCCCCTAAAATCACTTTATTTGTTTCCCATGATCCCCTTTCTGAATTTTCCTCTTTGATTGAAATTCTTGGAAATGAATCGTGTGTTGATTGTTGTAGTGGTCTAGAAAAGTGTCATGCATTTTTATTAATTGATAATTTCTTGAACACGGAGGATCACATCACCATCGATGATACTACTATGCTTGTAAAAGATAATTCCCCATCCGAGGATGATACCATTGATCAGTTAGATGAGATTAGTGACCTCTCACTTTCAAACACACTCCCATAAATACAAAATTCATCTGAATTGGAACTAATGAAACTGCCTCAAGATTTAAAATATTCATATCTTGAGAATGGAAACAAGTTTCCCATCATAATTGCTAGTTCACTCACTCCTGAGCATGAATTGCGACTGCTTGAACTTTTGAGGGAGCATAAACAAGCATTGGGATGGACACTTGCAGACATTCATGGTATTATCCCATCAATTGGTACACATAATATTTTATTAACTGATGAGGCTAAACCAATGAGGCAGGCACAACGTCGACTGAACCCAAAACTCTTAGAAGTAGTTAAAAAGGAAGTATCAAAATTATTGGTTGCTGGAATCATTTACCTAATCTCTAATAGCCAATGGGTCAGTCCCGTTCAAGTAGTTCCTAAAAAAACTGGCCTAACGATGATTAAAAATGAAAACAATGAATTGGTTCCAACTCGTGTGCAGAATAGTTGGCGTGTCTGTATAGATTATCGCCGACTAAACCAACACACTAGGAAGGACCATTTCCCCTTGCCATTCATTGACCCAATGCTAGAGAGGCTAGCAGGGAAGTCCCATTACTATTTTCTTGATGGGTATTCTGGATACTTTCAGATCCATATTGCCCCCGAGGATCCGGAAAAGATAACCTTCACTTGCCCCTTTGGCACATTTGCCTATAGAAGGATGCCATTTTGCCTATGCAATGCTCCGGGTACATTCCAGCGATGTATGGTTAGTATTTTTTCAGATTACCTGGAGGATTTCATGGAAGTTTTCATGGACGATTTTACTGTTTATGGATCCACTTTTGATGAATGTTTAAGTAGTCTTGGTTCCGTCCTATGTCCATGTATTGAAAAGAATCTTGTATTAAATTATGAGAAATGCCATTTCATGGTGCGACAAGGTATAGTTTTGGGACATGTCATTTCTGGGGATGGTATCCAAGTAGATAAATCGAAAGTGGATGTCATTTCTTCCCTACCATTCCCTAAAAATGTACGTGATGTGCTGTCTTTCCTAGGTCATGCTGGATTTTACCGTCATTTCATTCGTGATTTTAGTAAGATTGTACTTCCCCTCTCCTGCTTACACCAAAAAGAAAAAGATTTTGTTTTTGATAAAGAATGTGAAGAAGCTTTTAATAAATTAAAATGGAGTCTCACATCACCCCTAGTAATCCAACCACGTCAGTGGGATTTACCATTTGAGCTAATGTGTGACACCTCTAACTATGCAGTTGGGCCAGTCTTGTCACAAAGGGCCGACCGAGCTCCAGATGTCATAGAATATGCCTCACGTACTTTGGACCCTGCCCTAGAAAACTACACCACGACTGAAAAAGAATTTCTTTCCATTGTGTTTTCCTTGGACAAATTCAGGTCATATATTTTGGGGGCCAAATTCATTGTGTTCTCAGACCATGCAGCCCTCCCGTATCTCCTAAAGAAACCGGATGCCATACCACGTCTCACTCATTGGATGCTCCTCCTTCAAGAATTCAATCTAGAAATTAGAGATAAAAAAGGGGCAAAGAATGTGGTGTCAGACCATATCAGTAGGATCCCACCATCCTCGGACATTGTCTCATCCCCCTGTATTCCCATTAATGACATGTTTGCTGATGAGTAATTATACATAGTGCAAGATGCTATTCCCTGGTATGCTGAAATTGTAAATTATTTGGTAGAATCTTGCATTCCTACTGATTTCAAAAAAAACCAATCCAGTCATCTAAAACATGAGTCTTGTTGGTACATTTGGGATGACCCCTACCTTTGGCACACATGTAGCGATCAGGTACGTAGGCGTTGTGTTCCAGATAGCGAGTTTCAGTTTGTCCTTAGATTCTGCCACACTCTTGCTTGTGGGGGACTCTTTGGTCCCCAATGGATTGCTCGCAAAGTTCTTGATTCTGGTCTCTTTTGGCCAACACTTTTTCGGGATGCCCATGAATTTTGTAAATCTTGTCCTCATTGTAAAAGAATGGGGAATTTCTCTAAAAGGAATGAAATGACACAACAACCCTTGCTCTTTCATGACATTTTTGATGTTTGGGGCATTGAATTTATGGGGCCATTTCCCAATTCTTTTGGAAACTTGTACATTCTTTTGGACATTGATTACGTATCAAAATGGGTAGAGGCATGGGACACAAGAAAAGATGATTCCAAAACAGTTGTAGAATTTTTGAGAACTCAGATCTTTTGTAGGTTTGGATTACCTAGATTCATTATCAGTGACCAGGGTTCTCATTTCTGCAACCGAACAATGCAATAACTTTTGCATCAGTATGGGGTTGGTCATCGAGTTTCTACTGCATATCATCCATAGACCAATGGTCAAGCTGAGGTGTCAAATAGAGAGGTAAAACAAATTCCTGAAAAAATGGCTCAACCTAATAGGAATGATTGGAGTCTTAGACTTGATGATTCATTGTGGGCCTACCATACTGCTTTCAAAACTCCCATTGGAATGTCACCCTATCGTCTTGTGTTTGAAAGAGTTTTCACCTCCCTGTTGAGATTGAGCACTGGGCCTACTAGGCCATCAAACAATGCAATTCTAATCATTCAGGTGTAGGTGCTCAAATGATGTTGCAGATTCAAGAGCTAGAGTAAATGAGAAGATATGCATATGAAAACTCTATGATTTATAAGGAGAGAACCAAGGCTGCCCATGACCATCTTATCCTTCATCGTCAGTTCCATATTGGCAGGAGTTCCTCCTTTATAATGCAAGGCTGAAGATGCATCCTGGTAAGCTTCATTCCCACTGGTTTGGACCATACATTGTTACTAATGTCTCTCCATTTGGTGTTGTTCAGGTTCAAAATGAATAATCCAAGAAAACCTTCACTATCAATGGCAGCAGCTGAAGCACTTTCATGAACCCGTTATGGAGTCCCCGATGGAGGAACTCCAAGTTGAAGAAGCACACTATGAATGAAATCCACCAGGTTTTATCCTTCCTTCCAACATTCTCTTTTACTATAGTGAGGACACTACATACTCTAGGTGTGGGGGTGGATACATTCCTGGGATAGTTAGGAATTTTCATTGTTTTCTCCTTTTGTTTTCTCTTTTTTGCCTTCTTTATGGTATTTTCATTTTCCCCATCAACAATTTCTAAGTTCCATGATTTGGAAACCATAATGTGGGGAAAGTCAAAATACCATAACGAAGGATAAAAAAGTATTTGTAGGAATTTAACATGAGGGAGTGATTTTTAGTGAATTGGTTTTCTGTTAATGATATAAATGGTCGTATCTACGTGAAACCTTTGAGATGATTGATGCCCATTGTGTGAGTAGTTTTTGGGAAAACTGTGTCACTAATATCTCCAAAAAAAATTCACCAAGATACAAAGTGTGATTATTTCTTACTTAATATAAGGTAAATATATGTTGGGTTAATATTTTTCAGCTTTAAATGATATTTCCATATGTTCGTTCCTTATCCAATTTGTTTCATTACTGTACCAGATTGACCTATTCGTGTGTACCTAATTTCTGACTATTGTACGCCCTAAAAAAAATTGTTGTGTCTTGGGAAGGTCAAAACCCACTCCTCCTCAACCTTTTATCTTGTTATAACTATTGCAATTAGTGTCATGAAGAGATCAAACAAAGGGTTGAGAGATGAGTGTGAGATTTGTTCCAATTGAAACTTCAAAAAAAATATATAATAAATGAGGGGAGTGATGAAATGTGCAACATATGGTGATATCTAGGTCAGGAGCTTATGGTTTGACTTCTGGTAATTCTTAAATGAGTGGGTCTTGAAATATAATTGCAAAGGATGTAGGGAAGGTTCGTGAAAAATCATTTAAAGCTGAATAATGTTAAAATAACCTATATTTTTTTCATAGAAAGTGGAAAGAATAGCATGGAATGGTTTTCACACACACATGGAGAGTTAGTATAATGGTTGACCTTTTAATTCCTTGCTCATATTGGTGTCATAAATCTCTTTGAATTTTATTGTGATATGATTTATGAGACATCTTTTTCCATTTTCACTGGGAAGAACTCCTTGGTGTGGTTCGTGCATTGATCACTTTACTTGAAATAAAATTTCCTCAAATGCTAAATCTCCAGGATGTTGGAAATATATATATATATATATGTATCGTTGTATTTGGATATGTGACTTTTCCCAGGAGTGAAAATGTTTAGGTGTGGGGGTGTGATCGTACCACGATTCACTGTTTTATTCCACCCTTACACCGCAATTTTAAACTAGTTTTGTAATGAATATTAAAAATATAATAATAAATTGAACTTTATTTTTGAATCAATAAATTAATGTTAATAAATATTATAATGGGAAATGTTACTTGTTTTTGTTTTTTCAATGTAGGGTGGTGGTGATTTGGAGGGCCCTGATGAAGTGAAAGAAAAATGGGCCAAAATTGCATGTATCCATGGACATCTGTCCGCTGTTTTGCATAGTACACGATATCCGTGCATCTAAATGGGCTGAAATTTTGTGGGAATGTCAATACTTTAATAGGATACATTTCATATTGAGAAAACCAATCTTGATTCGGCTTCTATGGGGACCATCCGAACTGATTTGTTGAATCGACCGAATTTGGACCATGTCAAATGCGGTGTTCTGTATTTTATCAATATCATGATCTGTAGTTGTCCAAACGGTTCCAAACATTCTGTGGAGACATTAAAGAGGTAGTTCTATAACTTTTCTATTTTCTCCAAAGCGAGATAAGACTGCCTGAAGGCCGAAATGCATTGTGAAAGTGGATAGATGAAATCTGTGTGCCTAAAACCACCTTCCAATTTTCCTATAAAAGGGCACCAAGGGAACCTCATTTGGAAGTTCGGACAAGGAGTTAATTTTTGCAAATTTGGAGTCCTAGAGGAATCTCCTAATCACCTTGGAGGTTCTGGATACCCCTATCCTCATTTTGGAATCAAGTATGAAGATGGAGTTCCACCCGAGCTTCTTCCTCCTCCCGATGTCGAGCTAAAAGTTGGGTGTTCGTTGTGAGGGAGCTACACACATGTCAAGGGAGTTATGATGCATCAAATAGATACTGGTTTGGAGTAATTTGGGTGTTTAAACATTTAATTCCATGTATCTTATTTTATTTCAGATTTGAATGCTAGATTTGATACATGTGAGTGTTATGCTCTTAATTTCTAATCGATCGGTGTGAGGTTTTGAGTGTGTGACTTGTGTTGTTCCGATTGGACACCATAAGGATCATTTTCATACCCAAATTATTGAGATTTCTATATTATTTGGAAGCTCTTATTCCATGAATAAGTACTAGACCATGTCAATACAATTGTTACGTCAAGGTTTGGTCCTTAAAGCATTGAAATAAAAGATTAGGAATTAATCGGGATTCCAATTAACTCCAACCAAAGAATTACTATAAACCTAAGATGAATCTACATGAACAACGAACTTGATATGTGTGTAGTGAAATCACATACACCCTTTTATCTCATATTTCTCAAAATCCACTTGGTCACTCAACTTTTAAGCTATTTCAACTAAGACATTGTTTTAAACTGTTTTCAAAACCACCCCCTCTCTTAGTCATTTTTATTAAAAATACACACTCTAAACCTACCAACGCACCTTGAGAGACGACCTAGGGTCTTCCCTAGACTATAAATCAACCTTAAAAATATAATCAATTTGACGTGTCATGACACCACGGTCATGGATAAATAGAGTGGTTTCCTAGTGGTTCCATTAATACTCTAGTTGAAAAACAATGGATCATTACCACTGAAAAGATAATTTCCATTCTTCATTTTTCAAGACATGAAAAATTAATTTTAGTTGTCTTTAATTTGGAAGGTGAAGAGGATCAATGGTGGAATCTCATCAAGAATATTAAATAAACATAATTAAGTTGACTCTATGGAATGAGAGGAGCTTAATAGATAAATTTTTAATAATTAATCCTTTTATGTACTGAATTTGAAAATAGAGAAGTAATTCCTTGAGATAAATACGATGTATGATGAATCTATTAGCATGTATGAGGATAATTTTACAAGGATTATGACATATTCTTATGGAATTATCATACAATATGAAGGTAAGTTTGATCCATTTGTTAGTGGACTAAAACCAAATATATGAAGGGAATTAGCCATATGGTACTTCGATAGATATGAATAAATCGTTTTATTTTCTCTCAAGGTGGAAATAGATAATGGATTTACCCATCAATAACAATTTTAAAAAAAAAGAAAGATGGATTTCATGAGAAACACTAAGAACCATAGAGAGAAGAAGATGAGATTCCCTTCAGGCTTGATGTGTTGAATGAAACATGGATGAAATTTTATTAACGTCATTTTTAAATGTTTTAATTGTGGAAAGGAAGATCATTAGGTAGTTTAATGTTTAAATTATGGGAAGAAGTTAGCTAATAATTAATATACAGATACAGTTACACAGAATGACCCACCTGCACTCTATTTCTTCAAGTGCACGGATATTTAAAATTATGAAAATTGACACCCTAATAAAAGGGATAATAAGGATGATAATCCACACAAACCTCTAAGGACAATGGGAAAAGTGGAATGAAAATGTAATCAAAACGGATTAAGTGATTCCTGATAATTATGGGAATCTTTTATTTCACTCCTTAGTTGGAAATTTCTTATTTTATTTTTTATGAATGATATCTATGAAAATATTATTATTCATAATTTTTTGAAATTTGATGTGATTATGTTGAAACTACTTAGAAATACAAAAAAGACTATTAAGGCATCCCCCAAATACTTCAAAATACCAAGACAAAGTTTGAAGAATTAAAAGGAAATCCAATGTTTCAAAGCCATGCATGATAGATCTGCGCGACGGACTTGCACAGAGGGACTATGCGGCAGACCTCCACCGACAAATTAACTTTGAACAACCCCCCTAATTTCCTATAAATAGGACCTCGGGTCTCCTCATTTAATGACTGAAAAAAAATTTGAAAGACTTCTTGAAGCTCCCATTATGTAGCCCTTTATCCTAGATCCCTCAAATGGTCTAAGGTAGCTCTCTAAAAAACACAAGATAAGAGATATTTAGCCAGGATAAACATGTTTTGAAATTATTTCACAAATTTTGAAGCTTACATAGGCTTGGTTCCCCTAGGTGAAGAATTTTTCTATCATCATAAAGGCCTATGCGGCACACTTTCATGGTACAGCTATGCGGCACACCTACGTGGGGTGCCTACACAGCACACCTGCTCGAAGTAACTACAATGTAGAGATATGTATAAGGCCTACATATGAACTTAAATACCCTCTTTAAGGCCACTCCTAGAAGGGTATATCCTTCCTTGGTTCCCTTATCTGAAAGGGACTAAGTTGAAGCCTCTACAAAAACCTCATGACTCATCAAACCATTGGGAATGGCACATTAGAATGTCTTCTGTTTGGGTTTGTATATTTGTAGTCAGAGGTTTCCCAAATTTGTTTCAAAATGCGGTTAGGATTCATGGAGTGTTTGTGGGTTTGTATATCTGCAATCACATGGACCATTCTCCGAATAAAAGTGTTGGGAAGTTACCGGTTTGGAGGATTAGGGTTTGGGTTCTGTCCTCCCCTTTTCATCTCTATGACCCGGAACCTCATGTCTTTATTAAGGAAGGAACGGTTCACACATTATTTTCCATGAAAGAAAAGGAGAATTCTCCCTCCCCTAACAAGATCCACTGGGGTATTCATCCTATTGTAAGACCCCAACCTTTCATGTAAAAGGTTTCAGTCTCGCTTCTCTCTACTTCCTTCACCTTCACTCCTTCCTTACATTATACCCTTGTCCAATGTAAAGAGAATAGAGGGAAGGATCATCACCTCACCCTCTTCCCCGATTACCTGTCCCTCTTCCATAGTCACCTTGACCTCATCCACCCTCTCCACCATAGGCACACCCTCTTCCATTAGCATAGGAGGAAAAGTTTGGGTTCCTTTACTGAATTATTGAAATCCTCTTGTTTATCACACTGAGAATGACTCACGTGGGCTTAGATATTTTTCATAATCACAACATTTTCACAATACTCCTTGAACTATGAGAACTCGGATTCCTGTTCAAATCAGGATACGTAGGATGCCTTCTTGAAGGCCCGAGCTCAAAATGGTGCCCTTCCAAAAGGGTTCACCCAATCATGTCCCCCCAATGGGATGCTATCATGCATAATCCCTAACACAATGAATGAACTAGGAGAACTCTGATTCCCATCATAATTGGGATACGTAGGAAGCCTTCTCAGGGCCTGATCTCATTGGATATCCTCTTTATGAATCCAATGCTAGTTCCCTTAATTTGGGAATCCTCCTTAGGAATAATCCCTAAATTAAACCCCCAAATCATCAAGGATTACTTTTCAATAAGTAAGACCTAACTCATTTCTCTCAAATGACTATACTCTACTATGAGACTCATTGAACTACATTTGAATTTATTAGCATACAAATGGAATAATTAGCAAGCCTCCATGAGTTTCAAACCCAACACTTCAAATAAACCTTGTTCTCCTTGGGCCATATTATCAATAGGGTCTAATATTAATTGGAAACCCATAATCTTTCTAGGTTATTTGGGCTACTTAGGAATAAGTCCCACATCAAACCTTGACTAATAAACTTTCTATTTGAGGTCTTTATCACATGACCTTAAAAGTTATGATGTGTCCCATTAAGTGGAACCAAAATATAAGGGTTTTGATTCCTTTCAAAAGGATACGTAGGTACCCTATTTTATGGGTACGATCCTAATATCAGAACAAATCATCATCTCCCTAGACAATAATAAATTCTAGACTTCCCACTGAGTGGATTAAAAACCAGTATCATTATAATGATGATTAAAAGAATCTATAAATAGCATATGAGAGGATACCATTATTGGAGAACCTCAAATACATACAAATATCTCTATTAATGAAGAAACTCAAATACATATGAATGATTCTAAATTTCAAACATGTTAATTAGTGATCAAAAATTCTAAGGTCAACCTATGTTATACTTGGTGAATTAATAAAGATTAATGAAAATATATTAAAATTAAAAATAGAGTCCCAGAGTAGACAATAATTCCCCCCAAAAGGATGTGATGGGTCCGACCTACCATCCTCTCAACCAATGCATGTTCTTAAGTATCATAAATTCAAACTTAACAAATGACAGCCTTTAGAAAGAAAGTCCCTTTTAGATAATGAACTGTTGGCTGTTTCTGGTTCCATGAATAAATCCAATGGAAACATCCTACAAGTAGTGATTCTTAAACTAGAATACACCTTCCAAGGAACTATGAAATAAAAATAGTGAACCCGATGTGAATCTGTAACCAATTTAATATTGTTACCCACCTGTTTGGACACCATCAATTGATAATGGAAGGACAAACAATGGAATAAATCATGCATGTATCCGTCTAAAAGTTGTTGATTTAATGGACTTTATTTTTGTTCTCAGCTTTTCTGAGAACTCCCTTTAGTCCAAAATATATTTCTTCATAACAACAGCTATGAATTTCCAATCCACTGCTCAAGCTAGATCCTCATCCATGGGAAGGAAGTTATCGCCCACTAAGCATCTTCAACGCTATGTCTCCAATGTGCTGGTAAGGTAGTAACATCGTCACGATACTATACCAACCTTGGAGGCTTCCCAACATGCTCTCCATGTTGTTGACAACCCTCGATCATCTCGTCAGCGACAGCCAATGGTCAAGAAGTAGATAGTGCCAACCACCTTCTTCAACTATTTTGGGACTTTATCCCCAGAACATAGTAACCAGTCCCTCTTGTATTACAGGGAAGTGGATCTAGAGGTCACTCATGACCTCAATTCAATGATTCAGGAATCCTTCCCGAGGACTCCCACAAACAATTGCCACAAGAAACATTGGGTGGGAGAGAACCCCCAACATGATAGGGGTGTTGCCTCTATTTGTACGCCCTAGGTTCCTCAGACACAGGTGAACAAGACGAACCTATGGGGGTATTTTCTGACCAATATGGTGCAGGTTATTACCTTTTCCCCATCCAGAGAATTCCATCAACCTATCTTGATGGAAAACAATGACCAGACACATACAGCCCTCTGTCCTAATTCTGCTGCCCAGCAGACTCGTCTGGCAGCGACCCACCAATCCCTCCAGGTAAATCCAGTGGAGTACCGTGAACATGAACATACACCTATTTACAAATTATCATCCAGTCAGCAGTATCTTCTATGTGAATTTAAGGAATCCCTCTAATAAAATGTGGTGGAAACTGATAAACAGGAACATACACCTCCTTACACTCACAAATTTTCCCAGCAGTCTCATCTTCCATTATTGAAATAATTTCATCAAATATGCTCGAAGGAAAACATCCAGAAGGTACATACACCTTCCATCATTAATTAACATTTCCAATAGTCTCTTTTGGAAACACCTGGAGGAGTCAGTCAGAAATCTCTGACAACAAATCTAGGGCATACCCAACTCTCTGCCCCCATACATGAGTACTGTTAGTACCCGTTGATAGGAAAATAAGGATTAAATTAGGCACATGCACCTACTCCAAATATTAAATGGACTTATATTCCAATTCTGTCCACTGAAGTGAAGAGACACATCTTAGTAATGGTGAAAGGGAAGACAAAAATTCCTACCCATATTCGAGAAGAATGCCAAAATATCATAACAAAAACTTCAGTAGTACTAGGGGAACATACACATAAATTTATCCCCACACCTAGGATGACACTTCGTCATGCCATATTAGAGTAGATATGTACCTCTGTTCCAGTCTAGGAGGGTTATGGAGAATACTCATCCATATCATATAGACAACCAGATCAGGAACATACAGGCTTTCCAAATGGAGGTAATTGGACCGTTCTGGTAACCACTCCAAGGTAGGAACATACACCTTCCCATGATAACCAATTAACCTAGTATGTGGTCCCATATAAGAGTAAGAGCACATCCAATAATAAGTCTCACCAAACACAGTTGGAAAATCAAGATCCAAGCTGTGAGCTGGCTCCTCTTAATGCTGGAGTTATTGAAGCCCTCAAACATTTATTTGTTTCATCTCAAGATAATACCCTCTAATTACCAAATTATTGGAGTAGTAGCAATAATTCTGAATTTCTCCATTACACACTTCACCACGAAGGCTTGATTCATGATAATTTGATCAATCTAGAGAGCCTATCTCTAGATGAGATCCATAGAAACCCTCTTTGTGGATATAAGACCATGGAGAAAAAAGATTTATACCTTGGTGTAATACACCATGGTGGTCCTCCTCGTGATTTCATTTTTGTGAGATTACTCTCTGTAGTAGAATTTTTCATTGTCATGATAATTATATAATTGACAATGTAGTAACGAGAAAGCCCCCTTATCTCGAAGAACTTTCTAACACAAGGACAATCATGTTTGATACCTTGTCATTAAGGGGTGAAATACTTTCTCAACTAGAATACATAGTAAGGGACTGATCATTCTTTGAACCTCACTTGGGTCATTTGTCTTCTAATACAACAGAGGAAAAAGTGGCTGATTCCCATTTTTTTAATGAAACAATTGAGAAGCCCCCACTTTGGTAAGACTAAGTGGAGAAACCTCTAGTGAAACATGATGAAGATATATTAAACAAGAGAAAACAATTGGATAAAGGATAAGAACAAGTCATGTTCTAGACATTGGAAAACTATAAATATAAAACTCCAGAACTGATGCTAGAAGATTGTATTCAAGATTTCCACCTCAACTTATGAAAGACTATTCATCATTAAAAAACCAAATTATTACCATATTATGAATATCAAAATCATGTGAAGGTAATATAAGGGTTGAAACACCAAATTGACGTGGTATCTCTCTTAGTTTATCGACATTCAAAGGTTGAAAAGTAGCAGGGAACCCTTCATTGTGCATGCCTAAATGCTCTAAAGAGGCTACGCCAGTTAATTTCTAATACATCATCTCGTGTTTGTATCAGAGGATGGGGTTCTCATGAAGCATTGCTTTTCACTGCACTCCAGAATCAACAATGCCCACCAAAAGTGGTATCATGCAATGTTATTGCTGGCTGTTGGATACAATCAATAGATTTTGTATTTAATCAAGTATACACTCAAGAAAAGGCCTTAACTATCTCTTATCAGAGCTAGGACCAAAGAAAGAAACCTGTTGAGATACTTTTTCACCTAGCATATGAGAATCTTCAGCAGGCCTCCAACTTAGAGGATGTCAGCCATCAGATGGCTCATATGTCTGAAATAGCACAACGATATTCAAAAACAGGTGATTTGAGTGATTTTCGGATTATTCACCCATCTAATGTCTAAACCAAAATTTGAAAAATCAGTAGAGAAGCTGCAAAAATCTCAGCTATAGCAGTTCAAGAGCCACCCCAGCCTGTAGTGATGGGGGCTTGTTTACTTAAACCTTTGAATTAAATAAACAATGTTTGAAGGTTTGAAGAAGAAGAATAGGAATAGCCCCAGCCTGCAGGGATGAGGAATTTTTTACATCTAAAATCTTCTCCTCAACGGAAGTCAGTTTTCTACTGATTAGGGACAAAGCCACAAAGAGAGCGCACAACTGAACTATCCAAGGATTCTCTTTGAGTAACTGTCTGTCAAAAAATTCCCTAGAATTCAACATATAGGAGAAAAAAGACTTATATAAGATAAGAAAGGAGATTATCTTACAAAGATACTGACAAAATGTCATTAATTCATTATGCGTCAGTAAATTTCATTAACACCATTAAAGAAGATCCTCCAGAAAATGAATCTAGTTCAGGGGAATCAGAAGACGATGTTATTATCCATAATACGGTACACACAGAAGCAAATGAAGGAGGTGTGCATACCTAAAATCAGAGGCTTACACAGAATCTAGGTATGCCCTCAAGTAACAGACTCCCACCCCTCTTAAAGGAATCTAACAAGGAGAAAGGTAAAAATCAGATCACATCTCACTTTTCCACTGGATAAGGTCAATCTCTTTCACATAAAAAAATATTTTCACAGCATGAAGAGGAGATTAAAGAGTTAAAGAGACTCAATACAAAGTTACTTCAAAGTAGTATTTCTGTTAGACATGGTCCTTAGTCAGATCCTAAACTTGCACATCCTTTAGGGGCTCCTTAGCAAAGTGGATTTTTGGTATCTATATATATAGATAATGAATTTCCTCCATTGGGTAAATAGCCAGGGTAGGATCAAACATAACTTTATAGGCCTATCCCCATAGGTTATCCAAGACAAATACCAACACCACCACCAGTCGTTTTGTCGGTTGTTTCACCACTTCAAGCTCCAGTTGTTGTACCTGTATAGGTCCCAGATCATCTGAATATTCCCCAAGTGCTTATGAACACAATCGAGGCATTAACATATCGATTGGAAAATATGGAACAATGGTGTGCACCAGTTCAGCCGGAAAAGAGACCTTACCCTAAAAGGGTGGATCTGATCCCTCCCTCACCAAACATTGTGAATACTACATTCCCAATCCTTAATGGTTTGGTAGATCTAGGGAAACACTTAATACATTTAATTTTTCATTTATTCCATGATGGGAATCCTCATCAACAAGAAGCAGTAAAGCTTAGGTTCTTTGTGCAGTCATTACATGGACCAGCTTTTGTCTGGTATACATGTTTGCAAACTTGATCAATTACTAGATGGGAATATCTTAGTCAGAAATTTATTTTTCAATTCAGCTTAACACTTCTTAAGAATTTTTTTTTGTTATTGTAAAAATTTCAAAAAAAGGGAAAATGAAAGAGTTTAAGATTTCATTTCTCGATGGAAAGGATTAACATATTTCTTAAATCTAGCACTCCCCTAGGATGATTTGCTACCAATTTGTGTGGAAAATCTGCATGATGAGTTACACACACCACTGATCCCTATGACATACACAGGAGGGTTTCGAGAACTAAAATCAATTACCCAATAGGTGGATAATTTCATTTTGGAAACTAAAGAAAAAACTTGTCTAATTCCATCAGCTCTGGGAAGGAGAATATGAAAAGTATAGGCTACTATAGTCACACCCAAGAAAGCATCTAAACATTCTTTTACTAAAAAACCTTCATCATATCAAAGTTATCCACCTCTCGAGCGTCCGCAACAATGACTGCCTCATCAATATTATCAAATATATCAATGCCGGAAACAATTTTGAGGTTTTAAAGAACAAAGTTTATTCTTTTTGGAATGAACAGTTTCTGAGTTACTTCATCTCAGCTTTGGAAAACAATTTGGTTCAGTTTCCATGGTCGAAGAAACCAAACAAAGGAGATAAATATATTCTGAATTATTTTCCCTTTCACTAGATGTCGGGGCATCCCATTCAAGAGTGTTTTTTTTCAAAGACATCCTGAAAAAAAGGTTAGACTCTAGACAAGTGAAACTGGAATGTTCGTCATCCCAAGTAGCATGTGTTACAGCTACTGATCCATAGGAAGAAGGAGAATGAAAGGAAGTCAAAAGTAAAAATGCACAAAAAATTGATGATTGTATGATCACGAAAATGATAAAATAATCTCATTCAATTCTATGAACACAGTTCAAACAATCGATTGTGTCTTCTCATACTCAGGCCACAACAAAACCACCTTAATAAAAAATCCGTCCTCCAACAGTCAATCCTCAAAGAAGCAACGTGATCAAAAGGATAAAGAGTAGTCATAAGAAGATGATCTCCTATCAAGGCCAATGTTTTCCTTGACTCTGTCGGATTTAATGGAATCTGTTTCAAAAGAACGAGCACCACCCTACCAAAGGTAACAACCAGAACTGACCTATCAAGCAGAATCTTCATCAAATGAAGAACTGGTATTTGGTTCCATCAACATTATCCAATTAATGAATCCGTATACCGATGGTGATTTTGGTTATAATGAGCCTGATATCCATATACATAACTGGGGAACTGTAGGAAGAAGTAGGGGAAGATGTGGGTATTCTAGAAGCCACTATTCTAACTCTGCCCCGTCTCAAACTGTATATAAGGAGGAAACTCACGGGAGAGCCCTTCAGCGGGCTCAATAAGAACAAGGAGATTCTTCCCCGCATGATAAGTTCAGTCTTGACATGATTATTTTCGATGACCGATTAGAGGTTACACCATATTTCCCTCAGCAAGTAGAAAAACCTAGTTAGTTTAATCTACCAAATCTAGGAGTATTTCTAGTTTCTACTCTGACACAGGATACATCTACATCAGGAGCATCAACTTCTAAGGAACCTGCAAAACTGCATATCCATGCTGGGAAACTCAGAACTCTAGATCAAAATTATGATGTTTTGAAATAGCTATCCCATGTAACAGACAGGTTTTCGATTTTGAATTCCTTGAATCTGTCAATATATATTCAAGAAGCACTTATTGAGGCTTTGTCAAGTCCTCAAGAGATTGAAACTGAAGTTGCTACTGTTGAGGTTTACCATATAGAGAATGATCTTACATAATGTCATGAAGTTATATCTTTTATGGATAAGGATGAATATGATGTTGTACATGGACATATTTGGCCCTTGTATATATCTGGAAGAGTCAATGGCATAGACATCCGACGATCCTTCATTGATAACGGACCAGGAGTCAACCTCATTCCTATTCATACACTTTGTCTATTGGGGCTCACTGAATATGACTTATCTCCTTCCACATTAATTTTGAATGTTTATGAAAATAATGAGAAAGAAGTTTTGGGTGAGATTACACTCAGAACTCAGTTTGGATATCTTATGTCAAATTCAGATTTTATGGTTGTTTGTTAGGACACAACCTTTAATATTCTACTTGGAAGGCCTTGGCTACATCAACATACAGCCATACCTTCTTCATTGCACCAATGTATCAAGTACGGTTTCAATGGTAAAATTGGGACATTTTATGGTGACACGGATCTATTCAAAACATGTGAATCTTAGTACATTGAGGTAGAATTTTATCACATGAAGGGAACAATGTCCATGATGAAGGAGGTAACCTTCATAAGTGCTCCAAATGGTCTAGAAAAGATCCCAGCAAACCCATTCATACATTTGAGTATAGATTATGTGTTTCCTATCCATCAAACTGAAATGATAAACCCAAATCTGAACACTCATCCGATGACTTCCATAATTTCAATTGTGGTAATCGAGCCTAACATCATGGGAGAAATTTTTGATTTACCAAGTAGTGACGAAAGCTTAAATTGATATTTCTCCATTTCATCCACTTAAATTAATCAAGACTCTACTTCACCAATAAGACAAGAAGAAGTTTTAGAAATACTAGAGGACGAAAAGGATGTTGATTCACAACCCATCATTTCCTCTTCAATGCTCTAGGAAGACCCTTCATCGTTAATATGGTAAAAAGTGGTTGCTTCTTCTTCAGGATGTTCAAATACTAACTCCTACCCTAGCTTTGAATGTTTTTCTTCATCATATACTAAGGAAGTATAAATAGAATAGGTGACACGTAATAAATAAGAAGAGGAAGATCTCAAGGATGATCCTCCAACATTTGAGGAAGGTGTCTCTACCACTGTAGATGAGCTCCGAGAAATAAATCAAAGTACACATGGAGATACACGCCCCACTATAATTAGTGCGGCCCTGACTTCTGAAGAGAAAGGTTTTTAATCTACATTTATAAAGAAACATTGAGATATATTTTCTTGGAACAATACATAAATGCTAGGTCATTATCCCGATGTAGCCACTCATCATTTCAGTATTCCATAAGAACATCAAGGATTCCAGCAGGCAGCAAGAAGAACACACCCAACTCATACCTCTAAAAATAAAGTTGAAGTTGATAAGATTATAAAGGATAAATTTATTAGGGAGTATCAATATCCCAAATGGCTAGACAACATTATCCCAGGGAAAGAGAAGAATGGGAAAATCAAAATTTTCATTGATTTCAGAGATCCCAACTGACATTGTTCTAAATATGACTTTCTAGTTCCGATCACTGAGCTTTTAATTAATGAAACAACTAGATATGAAGCTATTTTCTTTCATAGATGGTTACATTGGGTACAATCAAATCCACATGGACCTAGAGGATGAAGAGTCTATAGCCTTCAGAGCCCCTCAAGGTGTGTTCTTCTATCGAGCAATTCCCTTTTTCTTAAAGAATATAGGTGTAACCTATCATCATGCCATGAACCATATCTTCAAACCCTTATTAGTAATGTTTGTAGAATGTTATGTGGATGATCTGGTAGTCAAATTCAGACAACGTTCCGATTACTTGGCTGATATGGAGTTCATATTCAATAAACTTCGGCAACAAAATTTGAAGATAAACCCCTTGAAATGAGCTTTCAGGGTAACCTCAGAAAAATTCCTCAGCTTAATTGCACGCCATCATGGCATCGAAGTTGATCCTGAGAAAACAAAAGCAATCCTTGGCATGTCACCTACTCTAAATTTGAAATAATTAAGAAGACTCCAAGGACTCTTGGCCAATATTCGGTGTTTTATCGCGAATTTAGCAGGGAAATGTTTTCCCTTAACTAGATTAATGAATATGGGTGTCACCTATCAATTGAATGAAGACCACCAAGAGACATTTGAAGCCCTTAATAAATATATATTGATTCCACCAGTATTAATTCCACCTATTGAAGGAAGACCACTTATTCTCTATGTGGCGGATTTAGAGCGATCACCAGGTGCCTTCCTTTCCCAATAGAACGATACTGGCAATAAAAATAGCCTTTAAAATATCAGTAATACTATGATTGATACATAAACTTGGTATTCAAGTACTGAAAATTGCTACCTAGCATTAATATTTGTAGTTTAAAAATTGAGGCACTACCTGCAACATCATGAGGTCTAATTGGTGTCTCACAATTACTCGCTCAAATTTATCCTTAGTCTTCCTATGCTTACAGGGTATTTGGAATGGTGGGAAGTTATTTTGAAACAGTTTGATATCTATTTTGTACCTCAGAAGGTAATAAAAGGCCCAGATTTAGCATATTTTCTTACTGAACATCCATCCGTGGAAGATACATCATTAAATACTAAACTTTCTGATTAAGAGGTCTTCCCTATTTAGGATAATCCCCAATCATGGGAAATGTAATTTGATGGTGCCTCCAGAAGTCCAATAGGGAAGATAATGGAAAACCCTAATCATAATAATGTTGTGTTAGGAATTGTAATTATCTACCCAGAAAAGGCAGTGTTTCATTATTCCTTCCTATTTTCAGTAGGCGGTACCAACACTGAAGTAGAGTATCAAGCTCTCATAACAGGCTTGGAATTATCACTTCAGTTACAATTGAACCACTTGAAAGTGAAAGGTGATTCAGAGTTAGTGATCAAACAAATCAATTGGGATTATGATATGAGAATAGAAGAGATAATCTCTTTTTGTGATTATTTCAGAGGGTTAATGGCTGAATTTCCCTCAGAGACAACATTTTCTTATGTCCCATGATCACAAAATTCCCAAGATGATACACTGGATAATGTAGCCATAGCCCTGTAAGATCCAAATCAGGATGAGAAAATAATTAGTATTGCCCATTTTCGTGTGGTATCAACTTTCTTTCAAAATAGAATGGATGAAATTAACGAAATTAGCATTATTTATATGCCATGTGGTCATACCATAGGATGTATGACACCCATCATGGAATACCTTCAAAATGGAGTACTTCCACCAGATAGGGCTGAAAAAGAACATATCTGAATAATGGTGGCCAATTTTACTCTTTATGATACTCTAGATTACCAGATGATCCTCTAAAAATGAGGCTTTGATGGAATCCTCTTCTGGTGTATTGATGGAGAAGAAACTACAACTATCATGAAAGAAGTACATTCAAGATCTTGTGGTGATCACCAGTCTGGGCATATGATTTTTGATCAAATCCAAATGCTTGGATACTTATGGCCTTCAATGATGTATGATTTCATAGATTTCACCAAGAAATGTCATCCATGCTAAGTGCATGCCAACTACATTCATCAACCCCCAGAGTTATTACATACTGCTAAATACTCCTGGCCATTTTCCACATGGGGAATGGATGTAGTGGGACCTTATCCTCCAGCTATGGATAAACAGTTCATGTATATTCTTACTACTACTGACTTCTTCTCCAAATATGTTGAGGAAATACCTCTAATATAAATCGAATCCAAAAGCATTGTTAGTTTTGTCAAAACTAACATCATCACTAGATTTGGTGTCCCTGATGCTATATTGATGGAAAATGGAAAAAATTTCTATTCTTTTGAGGTAATTAAGTTAGATTAAGAGCACAATATAAAATCCAACCAATCATCTCACTATCATGCAATGACCAATGTACAGATAGATGCCTTCAATAAGACCCTATAAAATATACTCTAGAAGATGGTTTATAAAGATAAGAAATCATGGACTGATAAATTTTTCATTCTTTATGGGATTATCAGACTACTACCTGTACTAAAACTTAGGCAACCCCATTTTCATTGGTATACAACACAAAAGTAGTTTTTCTAATTGAAATTCAATTTCCTTCACTCAGAGTTACAATCTGTGATCAGTTTTCTATAGAACTAAAGTCTCAGAAACGATTTGAAGAGATGGAACGATTAGATGAAAAGAGATTTCATACCATTCATCATTTAAAAGTCTATTAGAATAGAATAGGGTGAGTATTTAATAATAAAGTTTAACATCATTCATATCTTGAAGGAGAATTTGTATTGGTCCTCAGGACTCCAATGATATCAGGAAATAAACCTCCAAATCTTGGGCCAAATTGGGAAGGGCCTTATTCCATACATAAGGTATACTCAAATGAAGCATATGCCTTAATCTCAATGGATGGAGATCTTATTACAAATTCAACCAAAGCGATATTCTTGAAGAAATACTTTGTGTAATTTCACAACATGTCCTCACTGCATGACTCTAAACTGCACATCATAGAGTATTAGTCTCAAGACATTAAATTAAATAATGACCATAAGCGCCCATGTTTCATGAAAATAAAAGGCGTAGCATCTTTTTCCTTGTCGCACAACATTAAACGGCATGACATCATTTTTCCTCATTAAACGACATTAAATTGTAAGGTGAAAGTCTTCTTTGTTTGTCTTTAAGAGATTCCATATGAAAGCATCATTGAAATCATTTCTACTCCTTAGTGGCACATGAGTTCCATTCCTTCCAATGTTTGAGTCAGATCTGCATAGGGGCATCATTTAAAGAACAATGTTTGTCTTGACTCTCATCCATATGAGATATGTAGAGATACCTCGATCTCCAATCTTTGGCCTAGCCATAACCACAATTTTTTTATTTCCATTTCTCCTCCTGTATATGAACTAGATCTTTACATAGTGTTCTTTCAAGATACATGGTATGATTTTCATACCATTTTGTGCCTTAAGTTTAACTATTCCTCTATAATGTGTTAAAAGCCCTCGTCTCCCACATTAAACTTAATTGGTGTAGCAAATGATTGTTCAAGAACAATGATTGGATTCATTCTCATCTATAAGAGATATGTAGAGATGCCTAGATCTCTAATCTTGGGAAAATCCATGATAAAAAACCCCTTTATACCCTATGTAAGAATCAAAACTGCATAAGGAATGTTTAAAGAACTATGTATGGCTTGATTATCATCCATATGAGATACATAGTGACACCTGGGCTTAATTCCATGGTCCAACAACAATATTCTCGTTTTATTTTGAAATCACTTCATGTCCTCACTACTTGAATATAAACTACACAACAGAATATGATTCAAAGGAAACAAGGAATGTATCCATTTTTATATTTGAGTCAAATATATGTAATGGACTACAAAATCATGGCCAATATTGACTCAAATATTTCTAATATGCATTGATAATTACCCCCCTTCCATATTTCAAAGTCTTAATCTTGAATATTTTCAGATCTTAATAATATTTCTTACGATTTCGAGTGACAAGGTTTCTAATATCTGAGAACTCTTTTGTCTGACTATGAAGTACATTCCCTTAGGTGGCCTTTCAATAGTTTCCTACATAATGGGCCTATCAGTTAAAGGACACTACTATTTGACTATGCATCATTTTCCCCAGTTTCCTTTACATAATACAACCCCCAAAATAAGTTTTTCAAATAATGCTAATTTCATACTTGGTTAAAGTGTCTTTTTAACCTTCAAACTTTGATAAAAATATACAAGAATCTGTATTTTAAAGGAGTAATTCATGTATATTTGTCCCATTACCTTTCTCTCAATCTAAAAGTCTTGAAGACCATGATTTAGACATTTCCCTCTCCATGTGTTCAATGAAATATGAAATGAACTGGGACCACTTGACTACATATCATATACAGTTTTCAATTCTGGTCCTAGTCGTATGGCCTAAAAACTATAGACACTATATTTCAACCATTTGGGTCAGACCTTCGTAGAAATCCCATTCCTCTTATTCTTTTCAAATCATGACTGGAAATACCCTCTCTATATTCAGGTACCTTTTTTCATAAACCAAACTCTGTGCTTTGGAAAATATGAATCTTCATAAATTTTCTTTAGTTTTTAGCAATAGAATGTCAAAATTTTGAGAGATCTTTTGCCAGACTATGCATTTTGTGACCCTAGGTGGCCTTGCATAAACTTTTCTTATATAATAGGCATGTTAGTCAAAAGATGTCATTATTTGGCTATGCAGCAAATTCCCTTGTTGTCCCTACATAATACAACCCCCATAACGGGTTTTTCAAATAATGGTAACTTCATTATTGGAAAATACTTCATCTAATTCCTTTAACCCCTTTCTTCCCATATCATTCTTCGTATTAAGAAATTAGTAAATTATAGTTTACATTTATTACCTTCCATACCTGAATATGGTATTATGTTTCCAGATAAATTATCAAGAAATTGGGATAGTCTCATACCTTTGTTCAAAGCTAATGACCTTAAATTAAAGCCACACAATGTCCTATCTTCATTATTTAGAACTGCACAGTACAATTTTCTCACTACATGACTTAAAACTACATAGTACAATGTCCTCACTGCATGACTAAAATATGCATAACGTGATTTAAAAAATTCTCCTTTATGAAAATTTTTAATCATTCCTTTTACACAAAATTTGTGTAGAAGTGGGTTTTCTGTTCATGAAATATGTCAGCATAGATGACTATTTATTATTAAAATCCATTTCCTTGGAAACCCCCCCCCCCATGTGGTCTTGATTCACCAAAATATTATTTTATTTTGTATATTAAAAATAAAATGTTAAATTCATAAGATCTCTTTTTTTCTGACTATGAAGTATGTTCCCTTAGGTGGCCTTGAATAAGTTTTCTACATAACATGCCTATCAGTCAAAATTTGCAGCTATTTTTCTATACAGCATATGCCCTAGTAATCCCGGCATAACACAACCCCCATAACGAGTTTTTCAAATAAAGGTAACTTCATTCTTGGAAGATACATCATTTATGTTTGTACAAGTTTTAGGTTTGTTGACCATTAAAAAATAATGACTCAAGATTCCCCATGGAAATATTTAAAGAATATTAGATAAATTTTTAGCCACTGAGCTTTGTTTGGGATTTAATTTCAAAATTTATGGTCAAATCTATTCGACCATAAACAATAGCCCTTCCTAGTCCAATATACATGACTCTAAACTACCAACAACAAGAGACATGGTACTCACAAAATTGGAAACCCTCAAAGGGATCTCTGGACAAAAGTCGAGTCACAGGTCACTAACCATACATTTGTTTGTACGGTTTAGGTAATATTGAGAAATAGGAAGTCAAAAGATACAAAGTTTGAGGGGATTTTCCACATATCCTTAGTAAAAAAAATAAAACTAATCTCATTAGGACCATCAACTTAATAAGAAAATTCTGAGAACCCCCATTCTTGTCATTGTAAACATGATTATCTGAAATGAAGTTTTGATGTTAAACAAAATCATCATCATCATTACATTTAATAATGAAATCATAGAAAGCAACAATAAATAATTATATTATTGGAGAAAAAATTCCTTTCATTCATATAATATTAGAGGGACATCCAATGAATCGAACCTCTCTATCATGTGTTAAAATATCTCTCAATATGACTCCTCATTTATTGAACAGCCTCACGAGGCCTATCAACTGCCTGTTGAAGTTGAGACAGCTGAGCAACTCCAGCCTCCTAGGCTTGAAGAAGTGATTCTTTAGCAGTTTAAATGGAGGTTATCCCCTCAAATTGGGGTTTTCCTAGTGTTTGGTTCAATTTCTCAAGTTTTTTATGCACAAAATCCAGTTGTTGTTGAAGATATACCAACTCCTTTGTGGCTTCTTTAATTTTTTGGCTTCTTTCAATCGACTTCTTATTATGATCATCCTCTGACTAAGCTACTACAGATTGGAAGCTCTCAATATTAATAAGACGTTTAGACACTTCAAAAATATTTCCTCAGATTCAGTTCCTGACCCCATTAGCGAATGGTCTCATTCATTGCATCGTAGACTGGTCAATAATTAAATCCACCAAATCCCAATATGCAGAATAGTGCTGGGAGTTTTCAGAAATGGGATAGCATCTCATCCAAAGGGTTATATGTAATTATGCTCCATATATGTTTCCATGTCTTCTTACATGCCATACCAAGAGCATATTTCATGTCTAAGACTGAATCTGAGTCACTACTATGGGGTAAAATGTACTCTGGAAACATATCACCTAAAGAGTTTCCTTGTTCTGCTTCTCTCAGAATAGTAGAATCTCCATCTTCTGCTGATGCCTGAGCCAACACTAAATCTTCACCTTCTGATCTAACTATGGGATCTGATAACCCTAAATGATAAATCAAGATCATTGTATGTTTTAGATAAATTTTAGAAACAGAGTATGATCTAGAAAACCGGTAACATTTACCCAATAATAAGTCAGCTGCTTGATTGGATTCATCCCCTATATTCTCAGCTTCAGGAATTTGAGAATAAGTTTCTTTAGAAAGGGAATTCTTCTGAGTTTTCCCAGTTTTCATAATTGAAGGCTCTGGAATGTCCCTCAATGGTGGGTCTTTGGTAGGTATTTCTCCAACATCAGCAGAAGAAGGATAGAGTGGAATTTCCCATTCCTGAAGATCCTTTGCAACATTTTCTGCAGACAAAGCTGCATAACGTGAACTTTGATGCGAAGTATCAAGTAAAATAACAATAATTATATATGTAAAATTCATGAATGAGAACTTATCTCCTTGAAAATCCATATGAAAATTCCAAAACTCAATGATGGAACCCAGAATATCAATGTTTTGATTAAGGGATTCCATTATTTCATTGTATAAGGCTTGGAATGTCATATTATCCTCACCCATTATGGTATCCAAAAAATGTTGGTCGATGCCCAATTTGGCACCATTGATATTTTTTTCCCTTGATTCTTGAATTGGTATAATATTATCAAATATTTTCAGGTTTGGGTCAACATCAGTATTTACTTCAGACTGCCCTGGGTCTTCATTCCTTCCTCTCGGAGAAATAGGAAAACAACATTGATTATTGTATGATCCATTAGCCAAGGAAACTGATCTGAGATATGTTGAAAGGAAGTATTTTAAAAGCATTTAATATTCAAGAGAAATGTATTTGATATTACCATGGATCTTCTCTCTCTAAATAGAACCAAGAGCAGGTACATCTGAATCTTTGGATTTTTTATCCATTAAGGTAGTAGATTCATCAACATTAACCTAGGCTTCTCCTGAGGTTTCTTTTTCTGGTCTTGAAGAATTATCTCTTAATCCCTTGAGAGAGGAGAGAGATACAAATTCTACAAGAGGATAAATGTGATTACTAGAGTGTATCAAGAAATTCATAATTTCATGAGGAAAGTATAAATACTTACGCCTTATGAAAACACTTCTGACTAATCTAATTTATCTCTTGATTTTCATTATATAAGCTTGAGGATAAATTGAAACACTTATATTGGCAGGAGAAACTTGAGGAAATGGGTGATGATTATCTATCGATATTACCCCAGTCATGATTCTCACTCCTAGAGAATGTTCTGGAGACTTGGTAGGATCATTTGATACGTCGATGAGAGAACCTGTAGGCCCATACCCTAGTGACCCAAGAACCTCTCTGGAGGTTCCTTCCCTGAATTCAAGATGCAAAAGGGATTTCATCAAGATTAATAATGGTTTAAGTCCACACATAATTTGATCTTGGTATAGTTTCCTATGGAGAAAATACAATACCTTCTGACTCGTGAGCCTCTTTAGGCCTCCCTTATTCTTCATAAAGGTCAACAGATGAGATAGGAATCGCTTTATGATAGTGGAGGCTAGATCACCTTAGTGTTGAAGGTATATATTCTGTATCCCTAATCTTCTAGGTATACCTTCTGCAAAGAAGTTTTGAAGGCTCTGAAACCTCTGAAACATTTGCATCATCCTTGGATTTGGACTTCTTACCACGATTACCTTGCACAACAGTCGTTGTAGCTGCCACTCGATATATTTCTTTTGTAAAATCCCCTTGAGGGTATGAAGAAGCACAAGATTTAGTATATCATTTTTCCAATCCAATTGATTCATCTGATGGATGTAACATAATTGACAATTTTGATGCCTCTAAAGACATTATAATCCAAAATTTTCTCCCATCCGTTGGGTGTTTCTCAGGTCTAACATACTTTGGTGGAAAAGTGTTTGATTTTTGAAGACATCTGAATGGACAAGAAAACCTATAGGGGACATAATCCTCATATATAACTCACCCATAAATCATGTTCAATAATACCTTATCTCTGAATTCCATCACATAAGACCTCAGATCATAATTTTCTTCTTTACCATCATTAATAAATTATCCAGTTGGTGGGTTACCAAAAGGAAAGAAGCTGAATTCTCTTGATGCATTCAATTCCCTTATCACTACACCAGGTGTCAAATTCTGAGGCTTAATACCATAAGATTTATGTGAAAAGGGGGTGAATCGACTATTGTGGACTCTAACGGAATTCAACGTTGAGTATGAAGAAAAGTGTGCCGCAATCTATCCCGAGAACACATTGAATGAACCTACAATTCTAAATGGATCCTTCCCATTGTATAAATGCAACATAGAATACTAAATTATTTCCAATACAATAGTTTTTAATCGAATATACTTTTCTTCTACCAATTTGGTTACGATGAAAAAATTCCCTAGCCTTACACTGTCTCCATACTCACGGACTGGAAGCAGGTAATTGCTTAGCCACATGGAAAGGAAGGCAACTAAGAATATCATTGCTTCAATATCTGATTTGACTTTATAGCCCCAGTGATTATAGTAACCTCTCTCTAATACAGGACAATATGTACCTGAACTACCCCAATTATCTTCTTAAGGAAAAATAGTAGGACATCCACAAGTGGGAACTTTCTATGTTGATGGTTCTAAAATGGATTCCATTCACACTCTCGCATTAATATATTTATAGTATTTTGGTAATTTATTTTCTATTTTGAATAGTTATGAGCAAAAAATGGTGTTCTGGTAACATCATCCCATTTTGTAACTAGTGGAATAAACTCATCATACATTTCCCTGAGAATGGGAACCACAGCTATTTGGTAGATATCCCATATACTAAAGCCAAATTCATCGTGCATTAAATAGAAATAATTCATTTGTGAACTCCATCGGCTCAGCAATTCAACATTGAAATCGTTTTTATAAACATATGTTTGTCCCATCCAAATAGATTCATAAATATAAACACCTGATAGCTCTTTCCTAATGTTTGTACAAGCACGGTGCTCCCAAAACTCCCATATGCATTCAGGTTTAACACCTCCCCTAGAATGAAGATCCTAGTCTTCCTTCCGACCATTAGACTGATCTGTTTGAGAAGCCCAAAAGGTTGAATCATAACAATGTGGTATTGTCTCTACAATGTGATCTTTCATATCAAGATTACAACCACTATGATATAGGATGAAACCAATAGGGATTGTTCCCTCATGAACTGGCATACCTCTGGCAATAATATTCATACAAGGACAATTGGAGTACTAGAGAAACCAATTATTTGGAAAGTACTTCTTAATAGGTGGAATATTGGAATCTTGTAAAATACCATGCTAATATAGGGGTAGGTAAGGACTTATTGGGTATTCTCATTGATACTGAATTAGAAAATTCCATAATCCAGGATGTGTACTTTCAACAACATCATAATAGTTTGTTCCAATGATCTTCCTCATCTTATTTTGACGATCCTTAGGTTCCTCAGTAAAGATCACGAAAAAAGCCATTTTAACGCTAAATAATTACCATATTTACCTTATTAGGTTGGAGTTTTGACTTAAGAAAATTCAAATTTCATATTAAAGGAATTTGAAAATTTGGAAAAGGAAACTCTACGCGTAGGTCCTTCGATGAGGTCTGTCGTGTAGGTCATTCGACAAGGGTCCTAGTGTAAATCATTCTATAAGTTCCTTCCACATAGCTACACCACTAATGTAGTTTCAACATGATAATATTTCAAGGAAACTATGCGAGATGACAAGGTTTTGATGATGGATGAATGAGCTACACAATAAGAGCTGAGAAATCTGAAAGCACGGGAGATGAAAATCAAAAAGGATCAGATCTTTTTATAGAGAGTCGCAGATCACTTTGACATGCCTATGAAAAAAATCTATGTAGAATACCTACACGAAGTAGCTCTGTGGAAAACCTACACAGTTCAAAAATTAATCCATAGCCTTTTCCCTGAAATTTTACCTCAGGACTCGACCCTCTTTCTAATCAGATACAATCCTGAGTGGGGAGGGATTTTGTTGACACTACTTAGGAATACAAAAAATAATATGAAGGAAGCCCCGGGATATTTCAAAATACCAAGACAAAGTACAAAGAATTAAAAGGAAAGACAAAGTTTCAAAGGACTGTGCGGGAGACATGCATGGCAGACCTGCTCGGCATACCTCTGTGGCAGTAAACTTTCTGTACCCATATACGGTAGACCTGCAAGGAGGGACTGCACGGAGGACCTCCACCAACAAATTAACTTCGACCGTCCCCCTATTTTCCTATAAATAGGACCCTTGGTCTCCTCATTTAATGACTAAAAAAAGTTGAAAGACTTCCTGATGCTCCTATTGCATTGTTATTTCACTCAGATCCATCAAATTGTCTCAGGTAGCTCTCTAAAAAACGTGAGAGAAGATATAATTAAATGGGATAAATATATTTTGAAATTATTTCACAAATTTGAACCTTCAATAGGCTTGGTTCCCCTATTTGAATCATTTTTCAGTCATCATAAATCCCTACATAGAACACCTACGCAATACAACTAGGTGGAACACCTACACGGGGTACCTACGCAGCACACCTGCATGGAGGACCTACACAGAAGAGCTGTGTATAACGCCTACATATCAACTTAAATAACCTCTTTATGGACACTCACGAAAGGTTATCTCCTTACTTTGTTCTCTTATCCTAAAGGGACTAAGTTTAAGTCTCCACCAATCCTCCAAACTCATCAAAAAATTGGGAAAGACACATCGGTGTGTCTTCTGTTTGGGTTTGTAAACCCACAGTCAAAGGTTTACCACATTTGTTTCACAATGGGGTTAGGATTCAAGGAATGTCTATGGGTTTGTATATCTTCAGTCACATGGACCTTTCTCCTAGGATTCGTGTTGGGACGTTCTCGGTTTTGAGGATTAGGGTCTGGGTTTTGTCCTCCCCCTTTCATCTCTAAGACCCGAATCCCCAGGTCTTTGGTAGGGAAGGTATGGTTCATGCTTGATTTTCCTTGCAGGCAAAGGATAAGTTTTCCTCGATACCAAGATTCACTAGGGTATCTATCCTGGTGTAAGCCCCTAACCTTTCATGTAGGAGGTTACAATATCGCTCCTCTCTAATTCCATCACCTTTACTCCTTCCTTACATGGGACCCTTGTCCAATGTAAAGAGAATAGAGGGAAGGCCCATCGCCTTTCCCTCTTCCCTGATCGCCTCGAACTCGTCCACCCTCGCTGCCATAGGCGCGCCCTCTTCCACCAATGGAGGAGTAAAAGTGTTGATGACTTTGTTGAATTTTTGACATCCTATTGTTTATCACACTGAGCATGACTCATGTGGGCTTAAGAATTTTTCATGATAAAAATATTTGCACAAAAATTATTGATCTACGAGAACTCTGATTCATATTCAAACCAGGATACGTAGGATGCCTTCTTGAAGGCCCGATCTCAAAATGGTGCCCTTCCAAAAGGGTTCACCCAATCATGTACCCTCAAATGGGAAACTCTCATGCATAAGCCCCAACACAATGAATGAACTATGAGAACTCCGATTTCCATCATAATTGGGATATGTAGGAAGCCTTTTCAGAGACCGAGATCATTGGATATCCTCTCCAGGAATCAAACCCAAATTCCCTTAATCTGGGAATCCTCCATAGGAATAATCCCAGATTAAACCCTCAAATCATTAAGCATTCATTTTTAGGTAGTAACCACGAAATCATTTTTCTGAAAGGGCTATACTCTCCTTAGAGACTCATTGAACTACATGGGCTTTGATTCCCATCCAAATGGGGTATGTAGGAAGACTCCTTGAGGTTCAAACCCGACACTTCAAATTAACCATATTATCCTTGATCCATATTCCCAACATGGTCTAATATTACTTGGAAACCCATATTTTTCCCAAGTTCCTTGGGCGACATTGGCATAAGCCCCACACCAAACCTTGACTAAGAAAATTTCTCTTAGAGGTCCTTATCACATGACCATAAAAGGTTTGATGTTTCCCATTATGCAGCACCGAACTTCAAGGGTTCTGATTACTTTCACAAGGATACAAAGGTATCCCATTTTATGGGTACGATCCCAATATCCAGAAAAAACCTCTGTCTACATAGTTGACAATAAATTCCAAAATGCCCCCCTGAGTGGCATAAAATCTAGTATCATCATAATGATGATTATAAGAATCTATAAATAGTATACGAGAGGATACCATTCATGGAGAACCTCAAAATACATATGTATATCTCCATTAATGAAGAACCTCGAATACATACAGGTGATTCTAAATTTCACACATGTTAATAAGTGATTTCAAATTCTACGGGAAACCTATGTCATACTTGGTGAATTTGTAAAGATTCATGAAAATATCTTAAATTTATAAAGAGAGTCCCGAATTAGACAATAATTCCCCCCAAAAGGGTGTGATGAGTCTGACCTCTCATCCTCTCGACCAATGTACGTTCTTAAGTATCATAAATTTCAAACATAACAAACACCTGCCTTTGGAAAGAAAGTATCTTTTGGATAAATAAATGTTGTATGTTTTCAGTTCCATGAATAAATCCAATGGAAACCACCTGGAAGTAGTGATTCTTAAACTAGAACACACGTTCCAAGGAACTAAGAAATAGATTCAGGGAATTTATTATCTCCCTCTACATGGATTTCGGAATAATGAAATCACATTTGACATTATATTGATGCAAGGATAAACTGAAGACTCCAATGGGACTATTTTTTTTATAATATAATAACTTATTTAGGAATAAATTGTTGAATTATTTATGTATTTGGATTCAGGAATTATGTTGTAGATGTATTTTACCAATGTTATTTTTGTTATAAAAATAATGAAACATTTAAGGATTTTTTTTTATTTTTGGAAGCATATATATCCCCATATAATATTAACTTACGAGTTATGGATACCATCATGGGTTTATAAGTTTAAGGTGTATCTCAAGTTCAAACTCATATACACCCCTTTTGAAGTTTTAGTTTCTTACTGTTTATCAATATGAGGTATATTTTGGGAGAAATTTCTGGAAATAAAACCATTTGATTTTGTATATGTTTTAGTGAGAATTTATTTGAGGAATAATGACTTTACATTTTTTTAGATAAGATTAAAGGTTTTCATAACCTCTAGATTTTATCTTATCATTAATGTTGAGGTAAATATGGGTTATTGAAACTTCATAATTATAATAGTATAGTTATAGAAAAAGGATAACCATCTTGCTAGTTGACAACCTATCACATCTAGAAAGGCCGCCGATCTTGAACACACAACTGAAGGATGAAAAGGGTATAACACCTACCACTGGCCTATGTGGAAGAGTACTTATGGTGGGGAAAAAAGAAGGGGGATATTTTTTAGTATGTATCTCAGTGTCTGATATGTCATCAAGTTAACATTGAGGGAAAATGTTTAAGTGGATTATCCAACAATTATCCATACCAGAATAGAAATGAGAAAACATCACCATGGATTTTGTCATCAGACCCCCCAAAACATATTTAGGGACAAAAATCTATAAGGGTTTTACTCGATCACCTTATAATGTTAGAACACTTAATCACTATCATATAATATTTCTCTCAAGATTAAATTTCTAGGATATATATTAAAGAAGTGGTAAGGTTTCATTGAGTACCACATTATACTATGTATTTCCAATATCTGAGGTTGAACTTTAATTTCTAAGGATGTTTTCAGAAAAGTCTTGATTCATAGTTGAGATTTATTACTGTGTACCATCCTCAGAAGGATATTAAATCTGATTGAACAATTAAATCCCTAGAGGATATTTTAAGGTATTATTATATGGATTTAAAATGTACCTAAGATCAAATTTTTCTACTAGTTTAGATTTCATAAAAAAAATATTTGACTTGAAGCATTCAAATGGATCCAAATGGAGGACTCAATGTAGTGAAGTGTAGAAATCGAATGTATTACAATGAAGTTGGAGAATGAAATATTTTGGGACCTAATATAGCTGATGAAATGTTATAGAAGGTTATATCCATTCAGCCGTATATATGGGCATCACAAATTCAATAAAAAAGTAATGTTTATAATCATCGACATGGTCTAGAATTTGAAGTTGGTGAGAAGGGTTTTCTATTAATTTATCCATGGAAGAGGTAAAGGAAAACAAATCCCTAGTTATATCAGTCCCTTCAAAATACTTTATTGTATTGGGAAGATAGCTTATATATTTTTTCTCCCCCGAACAATTATCAGTTTCATGATGTGTTCCATGCATCTCTCCTAATAAAGTACATACCTAACCCTTAACATGTAATGAACCCATTGGTCCTATTGAAGGAGAAATATATTTCTTATAAGAGAAAATTGGCAAAGATTCTGGACTATAAAGAAATGTTCTATGAAATAAGACCACTCATCTGGTCAAATTTGTATGGTGAAACCGTTACTTTGAAAAAGCTAACTGGAAACCTGAGTATGTAATAAGGCCGAGGTATCCTCACCTATTTTTACCAAAGTGATATTATTTCAATGGTGAAATAAATTTTAAGGGTGGTAAAATGTAACACCCAAAAATTTTATTATTATTTTTTGAATAAATTTAATTTCTTCGATAGTTTTCGCTATACACAACATCGAGTTTTAATGAAACACGATGTAATATTAAAATATTATTATTTAATATGATAGTTATCGTATATCCATTATTTTGATAAGTATGAATATAATTAAATAAATTATAAAAATATATTTTTTACTAATGTATATAAAATTAATTCTTTGGGAACCAATTAATTATAATTGAAAATAAAAACCGTTTGAAAATAATAGAAATATTTTTTGAAAATCTATTTGTATAACCAACAAACGTGTTAAACCTCAATAAATTAAACAAAACAAGATTGGTGAATTATTTTAATTAAATTCATATATTATATTTACAATAAAAATTTTCACATTAATATTATGTGTTTTCTAGATATGAGATAAAAAAAATCCAATTTTATGGCTAAAAACTGTATTTTCATAAAAAAATTGTTTTGTTAATTTTGCACACTTATTTTTAATTATTTTTTAAAATTTTTTGAAAATTGACCTGAAAAAATAAACTTAATTTTTTAAATTATAATTTCAAAATTATCCAAGAGTTATTTTGTGATAATTTTATATAAAGGTAATTTTTCAGTGAATAGTGAGAAATAAAAGTTTTTATTAAAAACTGTCATTTAATTTAAATCATTTACTAGAGAAATTATATTTTTATTTGGTTTTAAAAGTAACATTAGTTAAATTATATATTTATTAATTCAATTTATATAATTAGAATAAATTTCATATTGACTTTTGATATAAAAACAATTTAAACTTTTGAAAATTTTCTCTTCAGAAAAACACTTTTTCATCATGTGTCGGGTTTAATTTTAAATGAAATTCATTTAGTTTTGTGAATGAAATTTTTTAAAAATTAATTCCATATTTTTTATAGTAATAATTTATAATATATAATATTTATAACTAATTTTGTTTCAAAATGAATGGTAAAAGTAGTAAAAATTAATAAATATGGTCAAAGTTAAAACATTTTTACCGGGGATAAACTAATAAGTTAAGGAATAAAATAACCTACACATTAATAAAAATACCATGGATATATTTTGACCTCATACAATATAATTTATAATTATGAACCAACTTATAAAATTTTGTCATGTGAAAAATGTGGGTACAATTAATTCTATTAAAAAAATTAAATGTGTGTCCTCTCCCCCACTTATAAAAGGTCATCCACTCTTCTATCCTATTTAAACATCCAAATACCATTGCGTTATAACATAAGTTCCCAAATATATAAATTAATCCCATACCAAAATGAAATATATTTTATTTTTTATTATTAATCACTTCTAAGAAGGCTTTAAGTGTAAACCTAAAGAGGTTCTCCAGAAGAGAGTTATAGTCCATATAATTACATTTTCATTATATTTCCTCATATAATCTCTTCTAATATTATTCAAATATGACAATATAATAATTATATTATCTTAAATATAATTAAATTTTATTATTTTAATGTAATAATCTAAGTCCATATCCTCTTCCATAAAATGGGAAATGAAACTATCAATTGTGTGTGTGGAATAATACTGCCCCACGAACTGATGTTATTCGTTTTCCATTACCAATTATCATGGATGGATATAATTATGGATTTAATTTTTATTTAATTAATTTATGATATTATTATACTTATTTAATTATAATATCACACCTACCTCATTACCTTCCAACCCAGTGGAAAACAATAATGTTTCCCATGTGTATGGTGGACTATCGGCTCACAAACTGATGTGATTTGTTTTTCATTTATATTTACTCAGAAGGTAATAGGGATATATTAAATGAATATATTTTATATTTTTAACAGATTTATACTTTTATAATTATAAAATCACCTATACCTTCAAAAATTTTCATTCTGGGGGGATATGATAACGTCGCTCGTGTGTAAGGTGGACTACCTCCTTGCGAAGCGTTGGGGTTCATTTTTCTTCAATGTTTTATATCACAGGTAATAAGGATAAATTTAATGAATATATGTGATATATAAGAATTAATAATGATATTTAATATTTAATAAATATTTAATTTTATTTCGTTCTATCCATCAAGAAAATGGAAACAACGTTCATGCGTATGTACAACATACCGTCTCCATGAACAATTTATTTTATTTTATATCTCTAAATTTTATGGATTAATATAAATATATATAAAATTATTATATATATAATTTATATATCATGTTTAAAATTATATATATTATGAAACCATGCTCAAAGTAAGATGCTGAAAATTCCAAATCAAAACACACACAAAAAACATAACATTTATTACTTGAAATATGATTTTAACAAAGAATTGCTAATAAATGTGTAATAAAAGGTCATAAGTATATCATATATGGAATTATATATATAATTATGGTTCTCTAATATATTTATAACAAACATATATTTTTTATACATGTGGATCAAACATGTATGAAGGAAGTCGAGACTTAAGATAAGGGATTTTTCATATCTGTTTTATATCTGTGAGATACATGCCATATTCAACACTTGTTTCTTATATGTAGTGAATATACTTAAAATGAAAGTATTTTATGTTTTTCATCATAAAAATTATGTTTATTTACATATAAATTTTATTATATCTCTTTCATAAGGTTTAGTGGTCAAAATATATAAAAACGGTTATGGATTTTTGTCTCAATTTTTCTTCTTTGGGATATGTGTCATGTTATGCACCTATCTTCTTTTTAGAGGTGTATACACAGCCCATGTAACATGAAATACCATGAATTTATTTATTCTCATTATATTATAAGTTTAATTTATTTTAATTCATTAATGTGTCTTATGATTCTAAATTCACCAATGTGGTAAGGGTTTCATGTTAAAATCTCATCATTTATCAAGATTTTTTATATTAATGTTTCTGATGATGAAATATTACGATACATATATTAATAAATTCATTAATTTTATTCTTCTATGATAATTTTTTTTAGAATAATTTTTTACCTTAATTTTAGTCTCTTTAAGTACTCAAGAATCCAAAATAGTTTTTTTAATGAAACCCTACCTTATTTTTATCTTCCATAGAATCCCATTTTTCTTCCACTAATTTTTTTATAAAAATGTTTGCAAGAAAGTTATAGAATTAAAATAATGATTTATTAGATATATTTTTACCCATGCTTTAATTATTATGAAGCATTTTAAAATAAATCTTCATGTCATTTTGCAAACAAGGCCTGTTTGGTTTTTACCAAAAAATTAAAAGGAATATTTGTTTTAATGTGTATGAAATGAAGGGAATTTACTATGAGAACCCAATTTTTTAAAGATTAATTTTTAATTTTCAAAGGTTATTTTCAAAGAAAATTATTTTTAAAATGTTTTGTTTTTAAAATAATATTTCAAAGTGGAAAGGCTATTTTCCTTAAGAAATGTTTTAAATGATCTTTAAATATTTCGTTAAATTTTTCCCATATTATTTTCAAATAAAACTATTTTGAAAATTTTTTAAGTTATAACTTTTTTTAAGTGTAAAGGCTACATTATTCAACAAATGTTCCAAGTTATCTTTCAAAATCCTTTTACATCTAAAATTTCATCCCTTGGTTTTACTTATGTTATAATGGGGGTATGATCCAATGATTCCATTCTTATTATTTCACTAAATGGTTTATATTTATTAATAAAATATATTTATGAAACATGTTTCTATTATAGAGGTTATACCATGAATTTTTTTTTATAAAACTAGATTCTTTTTCCATGGGTTATGCTATGATGAAATCATGAAATGATTATAAAACATGATTATTTTCTATTGGTTATTATATGATGAAATATTTATGAAGACCATATATTTTCATGGGTTATGATATAATGAATTTTTTTTAATTTTGTGGAACATGTATGTATGATTTTATTTTTTTTGAGGAGTGTGACCTATATCTCCCTCCAATGCATTGTTTGATTATAGATATCTCATGAAATTAATAGAATAAGAATGGGGGGTTAACCCATATTAGTAAGGTACTTTTTCTACTAAGATAGTATTGGGAGTGAACCTAGACTATTATGATAGTTTTCAGAGTGGAACCATTCCACTATGATACCCTTGGAAATGATCCTTTACTACTATGGAAATGATTTTTGTATGCTTATGTGTATTCCATAATTCCATGTCTTATGAAAATGTTATCATATAATGGAATATGTTATTTTATTTCCTTATGATTCATGTCTTATGAACTTCAAATATTTCTTCCATGACTCATTATTTTGTTCTTTGATTTGCAGGGTATGGTTTTCATATTTTATGATCATGTTCTCATACACTTATGCTCCTGTTATGTTTAAATGTTTCCCTTTTTAACCCTTACAAAGATTCCAATATCACCCTATATTATGTTTCATTTATATATGTTATAATGATAATTATTACATTTGATATGTCTAATAAGGGTACTAGTTTTGAGGAACAAATTGGGAGATAATGTAGAGCTCTTATGAACCAGTTATTTATGTTTTTGTGTATCGAAATTCCCTATATCTTTATGATCCACTGGCTCGTTTTTTCTTAATGTAATGAATATTCATCTAAAAAGATGAAATATATATGTATGAAAATACTAGGTTGATATACAAAAAGTTTTTTTCATTTAAAATGGAAGTTCATATCTATCCTCACACTGATAGACAATCATAGGATGTTTTGGAATGTAAAATGTGACTTTTTCCTTGTAAATTGAAATGGGATTTATATAAATAAATCGAATACATTCCCAAAATGACATAAAATTCAACTTTATAGAGAATAAAAATAGTTTGATGAATCAAATTCCTAAAAAAATCCAATCATAGAAGATTCATATACTTGAGATATGATCATTGTACCATTAGAAACTTTCACTAAAAATTCAACATCTAATCATTTTGGTGTTATTATGATACGCTTAGAAAAATATTTTTATATGAAATAATGGGTATATAATGAATTAAATAAAAAAAAGGATGTTATAGAGTTGATTTTAAGTGTACATTTAACCACTTTTTATCATACCCCTCATCGGTAGTAGAGATCATGTGACATTTCCATTTCTCCCTAGGCTTAAGATTTATCTAATATTCATATTCATAAATAACATTCAAATGTTAGAAATGGTTAGCAAAATGAACATACCAATTTTATTTTAAACACTAGATTTTGGGTGGTGTATTTTATGTAGAATTCTCTCTATTCACATCATTAAATAACATCTTCTCAACAATTCATCATCTGATTAAATGGATACCATCATTTCCACACATAAATCATTTACTAGTTCCATTAATACAATTTCTTCCATGTATCCTTTAAAAATTCAATCATAAAGGAAATATCAACTTATTCCCTCCATGATTTTTATTATTATAATTTCTTTTCAATTCCATATTTCTTTTCTTATAAAATTCATGTGATTGATGGGTAACTCTAATTTAAGTTTATACCTTAGTAGAATATGAAATGATTTATTCATAGAAACTATAGTCCATTATGGATAATTAAATTTATAGAATTGGTTTTAATCCATTTAATAAATGATAAATACTAATTTATAGTTCAAATTATAATACGATAAGTGTACCGCTAAAGTCTTATAAAGTTTTCCTCATAATCACTAATAGATATATCATCCTTCTCTTTAAGATCAATTAATAACTTCTCTATTTTTTGTATGAATAATATGAGTCTAATAATTATTGAAAAATAAAATTCTAAGCTCCTATCAAACTATATATTGAATTTATTCTTGTTTAATCATGTTCTTGATAAGATTTCACCATTGATCTACTTATCCTTCCAAATGATAAAAATCCAAAAATAAAATTTTCAAGATCTGAATACTAGAGAATGGAAAATATATTTTCAGAGGAACTAATCCATAACTCTAGAAATAGTGGATCCATAGAACCAAAATAATGTAGATGTTTCCTCAAGGAGGACTCAATAGAATATTGATTAATAATTTTCTCATTTGGAATCTCAAAATGATTCATTCCTTGATAAAGTTTTGTAAGAATATCAAAAATATTTTTCATTCCAATTCTTGTAACATTTAGTTTCTCATAAGTAAAAATAATTTCATTTTTCATCATATTCAGTGTTAACATGATTCCTTAAGGTTATATCCATTTACTAAAACCAAAATGCATAGTGTGAGCAATAATAATCATAGTGAAAAACCGTATAATCATAACAAACATTTAAAGGATATATAAATCATTACACCTTTTTAATCTATGAAACCTCAGGTATAACCTAGGTTAAAAATGTTCATCATCTATTTAAATCCATTATAATGATTCATAATGAAAATATGAATTAACCCAAGCATGTCTCTCAAAAGTTTCTAGTATAGTTGGTAGTCTTAGGCCCACTAATTGTTCACTGATGAGAATTTAGTTAATACAAAATTTTCTAATTTATATTTTTTACCTCTATGTGAATTTTTTCCATGGCTTCATACACATTAAAATAACTAAATAGGGACACATTTTCTATGAAAATCACACTTTTTTATTTACCATAACTTAGGATGTTCTCCTATACTTAGGTTTATCCAAAGTGTTCTCCATAAAGTTTTTTCATCCTAGTTTTCAAAAAAATTAAACCTCACTCTGATACCAACTATATCAACCCATAGTTTTCATACATAACTATCAAATATTATTAGATAAATATTTATTATAAAATTTTATGATCCATATCAAAATCTTAAATGGTTACTGTCTTTAGAAACATGGAAAAATAAAAAACTAGTTCTTAAAAGATCTAAAACATTACCCATATAGTTCTTCATATCTCTGACCCTTAATATACATATCATACTTACAAGAACTTTCTTCATATCATGGTTTAAAATAAATATAATAAAGAGTGATCTCAGATTCTTGGTAAGGATAAAAAAGGGAGATATCAAAGATAATTTCAGCATATCATAAGAATACTGGCATAGGAATATATGATTAACCAATAAAAATCATACCTCTAAATTCATAAATCATAATCACAAGTCATATAATAAATCATGTTAGTTCATAATACATGAATAATTAAGTAATAAAATAACATTAACCATGATAAAATTACATTGCCATAGGATCATGTCATAAAAGGGTGGGTTAAAATGTGTAATATTAATAATAATAGAAATATTATGTCAATAATACCCACCATGATATCAATCACATGTTTTGGATTTGGATAACCACCTGTGTAGCTACTTTGGACTTGCGTAAACCTCCTGTGTACCCTCTTTTGTACTTGGTATAACCTCATGTTTACTATATTTTAGACTTGTGATAACTCCAATGTACCCAACTCTTTGCTTGGGATAACCTCATATACACCCTTTGAGATCATAAAACAATAATATTTACCCAATTAATTGGATGGATATATAATTTTGATCCCATAAATCATATATTCATAATCTATTAATATTAATTCCACAAGATAATGAAAAAATTCATCATAAATTAACACATAGAAAAGAAAATGGGTTTCATCAATATTTCATCATTATAACCACAAACCATACAGATAAATAATAAGGATGGTATCATAAAATAATATCCATAGTTAAAAATAATTAACTCAAAGGATGTAATCATATATTCAAAATTTCTTTATAAGATCACTAGAACATTTCTTGAGGAAAATAACCATTTTATTTTCAAATCACATGTTTAAAATATAAAAATGTACAATATATCATAGAAAAAAAATTATTCCTAATATCCTTAGAAACTTATAAATTAAGTATCAAATCATTTTAACTATATTTATGTTTGAAAATTCCATTCATGTATGTATCTTAAAACAAAGATTCATTTCAAATTTCTAGAAAAATATTCAAAAGTGCCTTTTTTTATAAAACAACAAGAAGATTCCATTAAATAAATTTATAAAAATTATATCATAGGTAAAAATTAATTAAAAAATCACTGGATATCAGTAAAAAAATTCTTGAAAATATCTTATAAAACATGTATTTGAATGAAAAAGGATTTCTGACTGAAAAAAAAATTTAAAGATGGTTTTCCTTAAAAACATTCTTTCATTATCTTAAGTACTTAAAGATAGGAAATGGAAATGAAAACATATAATCTTCATGAATAACTAGTGTATAATAAAATATATAAAATATGGTATAGAAATATTATATAATGACAACATTGTAAATATAATCATAACAAATCTCAGTAAAAATGATATTTTATCATAAAACCATTATCTTAAGTTTGAATTTCTTATTATGAAATTTTAAATTTTGTATAATAAATAATTTTTTTTATAATACTATTATAGAAGAATATACATACTTATAATATCATGTATAATTTAATTAGAACATCTTATCACATGTTTATTTAAAATTATTCCTTAAAAATATCATTTTCATGTGTTAACTATTTAGTTTCTCATGGAAGTTTAGGTTTTGTGGTTCCAGTACATGTAATTTGATAATGGTTTCATAATATCGAAATATTAATCATGAAATAAGTAATATATTTTATTCATAATTTTCACTTTTATAATTTTTCATATAAAATTATGATGAAAATGAATTACATCACATCATGGAGATTATAGTTTGTATATACGCATGAGTAATGCTTCCACTTTTCAAGGGTTAGAATGAAAGAAATGTAGAAAATAATTCACCAATATAGAATCATTATCATATCATATATATAATATATATTATTTAAATATAACCATATTACCATCCGTGTATAGAATAATTGAAAAACAAATCACATCGCTTTATAGAGGTGGTAGTCCACATATATGCATAAGCAAAATTATCATTTTATGACTGATAAAATGGTAAGAATGTAGATAAGGTTATATAATTACATAATAACAATAAATTAATACACATTATATATAATATTTAAATCCATGATATTAACCTACCAATAAATATAGTTATGGATAATGAATCATATAGCAATGTGGAGGAGGGAGTCTACACGTAGACACGAGCGACACATCTATTTGACATTTGATGGATAATAGGATGGATACTCATGGTTAAATTATAAAAATAAAAACATTTTATTATATTGAGGACAATTAAGTTATTATTTTATAATTAATATCATATATTTGTTGGAGTTATAATAATAAATAAATTGAAATAGGTCGGGTAGGACAATTACCTCCTCTTCAGTAGACCTCCCTTAGATCCATTCTTAAGGACCCTTGGAATGGTATTTTAATAAGACTAGTACCTATACCTAATGGATAGATAATTTTAGACGATAATTAGGGATATTTTGGTAAATCTATTTGGTTCAATGTGGTGTAAATAATAGATAGTATGGGTGACCTTTTATAACATACAGAGAGGACACACTATTAATTTTTAAAAAATTTGAAATAAAAAAATAACACACAATAAAATTATTATAAATTACTCATATTAAAATAGTAGATGAGATAGGGTCAAAATATTTTCATACAGTGGTATTCAGACAAGTTTGTATAGTAATATCACCCTTACCTCCTAGCTTAACCCCCGGTAAACTTGTCTTAACCTTAACCGTATTAATGAATTTTTACCTTGGTAGTATTCATAGTGAAATAAAATCAAGTTGGAATTTTTGTATAATATTAATTATTCTGATTAAAAATATGGAATCCATTTTTTCATTTCAATATTTATAAATGGAAAATAACATTTTAAAATAAACTCGTAAAACGCATCCAAAAACATTTATCTAGAAAAATGTATTTTTATATATAAAAATGTTTTTATACAAATATTAAGCTTAATTTTTATTCCACTAAATTTTTTTGGTGTTTTTTTAATAAAAAGGAACTAATTTTAAATTATTACTCACAAATAATTGAATGGAAAAGACTGTTTTTAATAAAATCAGTATTTTTTTTCTATTCAATGAAAAATTATCTTTTCAGAAAACAATAAGATAATTTTGATATTTTCACTTAAAAAATTATTATTTTTTATATAAATCAATTTATAATATTGTAAAAATTAATTATAATATTCTTTAATAAAAATAAATAGAATTTTATTTTGAAGAAAACATTTTTTCAAATCATAAAATGACTTTATAGAAAATTGAGTGCTTGTTTAATTTGAATTAATCAAAAAAATTAATTGTTTAAAAAAATTATAAATATTTCAAATAATGTGTTTCTTATTATTCATACCACTAATATAATGGCTATTTTATTATGGTATTCTATATGATGGCTCATTTAGACTCAGGGTTGTGTGTAAAGAAAGCTATCAAGGAAATCAAATTTATTAAGGAGAAAAATGTCATAAAATATCACAGTGTTACATTATACCCCATTAAAATAGAATTTATTTTAAAAAATTCATCATTATAACACTAAAAAATGAGGATATAACTGTTTTATCACAACCTCAAGTTCCCATATAGCATCTTTAAATTTTATATTCTTATATAAAACTATTACCATGTCAGTAATCATGTTTTGTATCACTTTATCTCTATAATATAAGATTTAAAATTGTTTTTCTTCATAGGAAGGATCATGTGCAACTGGTACAACTTCTAATTTTAATACATGTGATAAATCATTAATTTACGTCCTCATGAGAGATACACCGAATAAATTTTAAAATTAAAAAAAAAATTAGTGGAATTTTCAAGCAATAAGATATCATCCATACTCGATAAATATTATTGAAAGGTCCAATATTCCTTGGTCTTGGATTTATTTTATTTTTGAATCTCATAACCTTATTTCTAAGGATAAATTCATAGGAATAACATCTTATAAACTTCAAATTTTAAATATCACTGATTATTATCAGGATGACATTTATGTCAACTATGACCTACCTGAATGAGTTGTTGAATGACTCTAAATTTTTCTTCCATTTACCTTACTAGATTTGGTACAAATATATTTTATTCTCTAACTTCATCCCAGTATATATTTTTTCTATACTTCTTTACATAGATGGGTTTATAAGGTGTCATTTTAATACTATATAGAAATCTATTTTTATAAGAGAACTCGACAGGTGGAAGGTGTTGATCCCATATTCCTATGAAATATGGATAAAAAGATATCAGCATATCATCTAGGGTTTAAATTGTTCACGTAGACTGACCTTCTATATGATCATAATAAAAAATACTAAAACTTAGCTTTATATCAAAATTCTACTGAATACTTCTCCAGAACTTCAAGGTAAACATCAAATTCCTATCAGATAAAATAGAATGTGGTACATCATGAAACCTTACAACTTCTTTATTGTATATCATATAATGATGATCAGGAGATAAATCCTCTCTAATAGATATTATGGGTGCTGACTTCATAAGGTGATTGATTACAACCAATATATAATCATGGAATTTAAAATTTTTGGGGAGTCCTATGACGAAATAGAGGGTGATTTTTTACCATCTCCATTCCGGAATGGGTAATGGTTGTAAAACCACCTTAGAATTCTATCTCTCAGCCTCAAATTTCTGACATACCATGCATTGAGATACATACTATGAAATATACCTTCATTTTGGCCCACCTGAAATACTCTTTCAGATCTACATATTTCCCCATACTTTGAGTATGAATAGATAATGATGAGTTATGAGCTCCATACAGCAGTTCCATCTTCAATCCTAGTATTTATGGGAAACATACAAGGTTCTATAACCTTATCATTCCATCACAATCAGAGTTGAACTCAGTAATATTTATAACCTTCTTTTTCAACTCTATATCTTCCTTCTTCACCACTATAATATTCACATAGATAGATGGTTAAACACTCATTTGACAAATATAATATTTCTCACCTTATTTTAAGATTTCAAGGTCCAACCTTTTCATATACAAAAATATTAAATCTTTTGTGATCCTCATAATAGATAATCTAGCATGATCTTTTTGACTCAATTAATTAGCAACCTTTTTTACATTCGATGGGTGGCAATTTATTGACTAATTATAATCATTAATCCACCCCAGTCATCTTATTGGGAATATATTCAACTATTTTAGGATTAATATATAACTTAGATTTTTATAAGAAGTATATATGTCACACCTTTCTCTATAAAAACAATTCCTCCATATCTTTAATGAAAAAATTACCACTACTATCTCTAGGTCATGGGTTGGTAATTATACATGAGAAAATTTAATTTGAGTGAGGCATAATCTATAACCACATCATTATACATGAGAACACATCTAATAAATTTCATTGATGCATCACTATAGATAAAAAATCCTTCCCCACTACAGGGTAGTGTGAGTACATGTTCATTAGCCAACCTTCTCTTTAGTTCCATGAAATTTTCGTCACATTCATTTTTCTAATAAAATTCAAATACCTTATGAGTTAACATAGTTATTGGACTAGATAGCCATTATAAATTCTTTAAAAAGTGTTGATAATATCTATGAAAACCATAAAAAATTAGGATCTCAGTAACTGTGGTTGTTCTAGGACAATGTTTAGTAAATTCATACATTGATGGATCCACTAATATACCCTCTCTTGAGATTATATTACCAAAAAATGAAACATTCTACAACCCAAAATGAAATTGGGTAAATTTTTCATACATATAATCCTTTCTTATAATCATAAAGTATAATACACAAGTAATATTCATTCTCTTTTGGGCCTTTAGACTATAATAATATTTATAAAGACTACTGAAAACTAATCAAGAAAATATCTAACAACTCTATTCATTAAATCTATAAAGATATTGGGGGAATTAGTAAGACCAAATAAAATAAATAAAAATTCATAGAGTCCATACATTATACAGAAGGATATATTTTGTATGTATTCACATTTTACCCTTAGTTGAAAATATCCAGAATAAAGATCAATCCTATAAATATAATGATCTCCTCATAATCGATCAAAACAGCCAAAAATATGGGAGAGTGTATATTTATTATTGATTGTGATATTGTTAAGCTATGGATAATCAATGGATAGTCTCATTGATCGATAATTATTTTAAATAAAAATGACAATTCCATCTTATTGTGTTTCTATTAGCTGAATAAATACCTTATCGGTGTTCTCCTAAAGTTAATTCTTCAATTCTTATAACTCAATTTGGTCCATTCTATATATAGTCTTTGAAATAGGTGTAACACCATGTATTATTTCTATTGAAAACTCAACTTCATAATTTATATGTAGACAATGATTATATTCTAAAAATACATTATCAATTTCTCATATAATAATCATATCTTCTATGTTGAGGTTCTCCATGACCATCCGAGATAAATACCGCTTTGAAAAGGAATAAAGGCATAAAATCGATATAATTTCCATTTGAACTACATATTTATCCTCACGTTGATAGATGATCATATATTTTTTCATAATGTAAAACATAACTTCCCTTCCTTGAAAATTTATATGATATTTATAAAAAGAAATCCAATCCATGCCTAAAATCTCATCAAATTCAAATAGAGGGAGAATAACATGATTTTTAGGAATCACATTCCCAAAAACTTCAATCAGAGAATATTCTTAGAATTTTTATGTGATCGTTGTACTTTTAGGATATATCACTACTTATTCAAAATATAATCATTTAGGTGGTATTATAATACCCTTAGAAAATTAGTCAAATATAAAAGAGTGAGTATATCCAGAACCAAATAAGTAATTAGTAGTTATATAGTGGATAGTAAGTGTACCTTTCACCACTTAGCTATCATTCCCCACAAAAGAAATATAGATATCCTAAGATTTTTTATTTCATTTGGATTGTGTGGTTTTTTACATAAATCATATTTATTAACCATAGGATTTAGGAATTATTTTTAATAATTCACATACTCTATGTATTTGAAAAATTAGAGTGTGAGTGGTGAATTCTAATAAGGTTTCTCTCCATTTTCATCATCATCTAACTTCCTCCCATCATATAGCTATGTTATTTCCTAATGTAATTCCTTTACACACATAAAGAATTTACTATTCCGCTTATGCAAATTTCCTATGTGTTTCATTCCACACTTCGATCATAAAGGGAATAACATCTTTTTCCCTCCATGATTTTTATTATTATAATTTACTTTGAATGCCATCTTTATTTAATTATTGAAACAATGAGATTGATGGGTAACTCCAATTTCAATTTTTACCTTGGTATCACATCAAATTATTTATTCATAGATATTGAAGTCCCTTATATCTAACACCATTCATATAATTGGTTTTAAGACATTGATGAATCGATCAATCTTACTCCCTGGTTCAATGATGATACCATAAGCATACCTCCAAAGTCCTGTAAAATTTTCCTCATATTCACTAATAGAGTCATTATTATTCCGATTAAGCTCTATGAATACCTTTCCTATTTTCATAATAAGAATATGAGGAAATAAATTATTGAAAATTTACCTTATAAACTCATCTAACTTCATAGAATCAATTTCTTTCTGTTTCCTCATGTTTTAGAGAATAGTGCATCACTGATTTGTTTCAATTTCAAAATGATAAACATCCAAAATAAATTTTACAAAATCTGAATAATAGAAAATAAGAAATATATTTTCAATGGATCTAATCCATTACTCATAAGATGGTGGATCACTGGTCACAGTAATAGAAGGTGGGTGTTCCCTCATGAAGGATTCAATATCCCCCCCCCCAATTTCCCATTTGGAATCTTACCCTGATTCATGGAATGAGAAAGTTACATAAGAATAGAAACACTATTTTTCATTCAATATACCATAACCATTGGTTTCTCTAGATGATAATCATTTTATTTTTCATTTCATTCAGTATTAACATAGTTCCTTCAGGTTCAATTTATTGACTAAAACCAAAAACGATTAGTGTGAGAAATAATAATCAAAGTTATAAACCATATAATCATGAAATATTATTCCTAGGAAATCTAAATTATAACACCTTTTTTTAATCTATTACACCTTAGGTTTAACCTAGGTCATCCATGCTCATCATGTATTCAAATCCTTCATAATTATTCACAATGAAAATGTGAATTGACCCAAAAATATCATCTAATAGTTTCTATCAATGTGTGCAATATTAGGCCCCCTAATAATGCACCAGTGATGATCGAGTGAATAAAAAATATTTTCCAATCATAGTTGTTTCACTTATGTACATTTTTTCATAGCTAAATTAAATTTTTGGTATCCATACATGGATTTATTTTCTAGAAAAACCATACTTATTTATTTATCATAACATAGGATGTTATCCTATAATTAGGTTTATCCTAAGTGTTCTCGATAAAATTTTCACATCCAATTTTCCAAAAAAAATTAAATATTTCTTTGATACCAACTATAGTGACCCATAATTTTCAAACATAAATATTATATCTTATTAGATAAATATTAATTACATAACATTATGATCTATCTCAAAACCATACAGGTTTAGTTTATTTGAAACTATGGATGAATAAAAAAATGTTATATAAAATATCCACAACATTTTTCACATAATTCTTCATATAAAGAACCGATAATATACATATAATACTTAAATCCTTTATTCATGTCCGAGGGATAAAGGAAATATAATAAAGGATGAGATCAGATCCTTGGTAAGGGTAAAAAAGGGGAGACATTAATGGTTTTTTATATAGTATAAGGGTATAAGAAGATGATATTGACCTTTTGTAACCATACCCATCAATTCATAGATCATAATCATGATTTATGGCATAAATCTTTGTAGTTCATAAGATATTAATCATAATAGAATCATAGAAAATGATCTATGAGATCATAACATCGACATAAGATCATGTCATATAAGAGGAAAATAAAGAGTGGAATATTCATAATCATAGAAATATTATTTCAAGGATACCTATAATGAAATGAATCATATATATCATATATATTCATTAAATATATCTTTACAACCATCCATGTAAAGTGGAAACAAAAAAAGAATCTTTTCTCTTCATAGAGGTGTTAGTCCCCATGTATGAACATGTAACATTATAACTTTCCAAAAGATGTAAAGGTAATAAGGTATATAAGATCTTATAATTAAATAATAATAATACAGTTATAAATATTATATATAAACTTTGAATACATCATACTAACAAACCAAGAATCATAGTGATGGAAAATGAATCATATCACTGTGTGGAGGTGGTAGTCCACACGTACACATGAAAGATACATTCATTTATAATTTGATGGAAAAGAGGTTGTATAAAAGTGTTTCAATAATAATAATTAAATTTTAGTATAATTAGGATACAAAATTTAATGTTTCTTGATGAATACCATATATTTGAAGTATGTAGAAGAATAAATAAATTGAAAGAGGTCGGGTATGACGATTACCTCTTCTTCTGTAGACCCCATTCAAATACTTTATTAAAGACCCTTGTAATGGTATTTTAAGAATGAAATAACATATAAATGGTGAATATGCAACATTATAATATAATGTAAATGTTTTTTGTCATTCTAGTAGGAAAAAAGTGGTGTAACAAAGAGAGTGGAGGGTTATCCTTTTATAATGGAGGGAGATGACACACTTGAAATGTTTCAATTGATTAGAAAATAGAAAAATATATTACTCAATAAAAATGATTCCAAATGAGACATATTAGAATATTAGATTATATAGGGTTAAAATATGGACATAAAATTGTATCTATAAAATTTTATATCGAAATATCACATGTATCTCTTAGATTCCCCCTGGTAAACCTGTCTTAACCTTAACCGTAGTAATGAATTTTTACCTTGGTTATGATGCATGATGACCAAAAAGTCAAGTTCAACATATCATATAATATTAAATAGGATAATTAAAATTATAGAATCAATTTTTTCTATTCAATATCAATAATTGGTATAAATTCATTTTAAAATATACCCACAAAACACTTTAAAAAATATTTTTTCTGAAAAATGAATTTTTATGTCTAACAATGTTTTTATAAAAAAAATTATGCTTAATGTTGATTCTAATAACATTTATTGAATTATTTTTAATAAATATTAACTAATTAAATTTTAAAATTAATTTAAACTAAAATGGTACATTATAAATACTTGAATATAAAATAAATTAATCTATAAAATTGGTGTTTTTTTACGATTCTATGAAAAATTAATCTTTCCCAAAAAATACCAAAATTGCACCTTAAGATAATTGTGATTTAATAACTTCAAAAATGATATAATTTTTATTAAATTAAATTTATAAAAATGTTAAAAATAAACTATAATACCTGCACACAATATCCAGTAAATCCCATTTTTGAAGAAAACATATTTTTGAAGCATAAAATTAATTTACTAGAAAGTGGGTGCTTATTTTTTTTATGAATTAATATATATAATATAATTATTAAAAACTTTATTAATATTTTTCATAATTGGGATATTATTATTCAAAATTCCAATTTAATAGGTATGTTATAACGGTGTATTATATCATGATCAATTTAGACTCAGGCTTGTGTGTAAAGAAATCTATCAAAGAAATAAAATATATTAAAGAGAAAAATATCATAAAATATTGGGGTTTTAAATAAAAATTAAAATAAATAGCACACGTAAACCAAACCTCACCCTGTGGTTTACCCAAGAAAAAACCAATCAACTAATATAAGGAAAAATAAGAGGAATAAAGAATGAGATGAGGAAGAGGATCTTACTTGGGGATGAACCAACAAAATCTGGAAGAAGAAGCTATATAAATTTAATGAGAAGTAAGGGGATTGAACTATAGGTGTAGATATGTTGATTTGAGTGAGTGGGATGGATATAACCCATTTAGGGGTAAAAAAACATTTTCAAGAATAGAAAAATAAATTTTTAAAGTCTTGGACAAGTCATATGGTCAAGGTAAACAATTTACTAAACTATGTAGCAATCATGCAAAATTCACTAAAAAGATAAATCTCATTCACATATTTTGTTTGAAAAGTTTAGAAACTACGAACCAACCATTGAAAAAGTCTGAAAAAATTGTAGACACTCTTACATGCTTACTATATGGTTTCATCTAATCATGAAAAAGCAATGAACCATCTCCCAGACTCACCAAGATCTAAGTTGTAATCGTGTGAGACACATGTAAGATAATCCATGAAAGAATAAAATTAATTGTAAACACCCCTTTTATAAATATATATACATGGTATCCCATGAACCATGCACACTAACCACACATAGAGCAAAAAAAGTCCCAAAAAGTCCAAAACTCAAAATTTTAGGGAGAATTACACCTGAAACTCGATGAAAAAAATACTAAGAAATAAATAAAACAAAAATGAATATAAATTTTAAGGTGTGACATAAATATATAAATAATATACACTTTGATGATGATTTTTTAAGAATAGTCGACTAATTGAAGGTGATGTAAGAGCATTAAATTACTCTAATGAGTTAATATGTTCAGTAAGAGATTTTGGAATCATTTTGTTATAGAACAAATTTTTTTTAAGATATTATAAAGGGATTTGATTTATTCTGAGTTTATTTTAATAATATTGGAGTTATCTATAGAAATTTTTGGATTCTATGAGAAGGGTGGAGTTCATATGTAGTATTGTTGAGATAGTAAAAACTATAGATTACATGCATAACATATCTCATAAATATCATTATTAAAGTATTTAGACACATATATGTAACAATAATTTCACACTAATGAATGTAATATTAACATATTGGAAATTCAATATTAATCTAGTGACACCTAATACTAACTCTAATGTTTCATAACTAATGTAATAATAATTTTGAGGAAACCAAAGTGTTATTCTAAGATTCAATAAAATTTGTAAAAAGAAATTTGGATCACTTAAGGTTAAATATGATAATAGGTGAGAGTAACTAGAGTATTTTTATAGATAAATGAGAAATTTTTGAATTTATTGTATGATTAAAAATGTATGCCTAGACGAAACATAAAAATTTAATCTTATTATGTTATATTGTTCTTTAATAAATAAATATCATAATGTTATGTGTTATGTCATGATTCAATATGAAGATTATGGCATTGATATTTTAACAATATTGTGTAATAAGATATATATTTTCACCTAAATATTATTATTCAATATGAGTATTTATGAATGGAAATAAAGAATCATGATTTGGGGAAGCTTTAAGGAAAGAAATAAGTTTTGGATTTGAGGAGTATCAAAGATAATATCTCAACTTGTATTTAAAATATATCATTCAAAATATTAAATGAGAATAAATAATTAGAGATCACAGATATATGAAAATATACATGGATGATATTAGTGTAGGTTCAAATCAAAAATATTAGCCCATATATTATAGGATCAGTTTTTCATTATTCTGAGATAATATTTTATAAGAATAATGGAATGGAGATAAAATGAAAATCAAGAGGTCAAATATAAAATAATATTCCAGATTTTAATTATATAATAATTTCTACGTGATTTTGATAAGTATATAAATAATAAGATGAGTTAGAGTAGAGATGAAGAGATATACTAATGAAGTACTACATATAAATATAATAAGTTTAAAAGAAGTGTGTGGATGGAACTGATATCAGTACCATCTATTAAATAATATTATATGCATTGAAGAAGAACAAGAATAAGATGAGAGTGATCGATGTGAAAACTACAGAATAAAATCATGACATCAATGTGTTAAAGGAAAAATAAATATTCAGAATCCAACACTCCTACTAATTGATATTTTTATTGTTGAATTTTTTGAAGAATAATAAAAAGGGTGGAATCTATAAGGTTATTATTTACACTGGGATATAATATCATATCTATTTATTTTAATTAAGGATTTTTCTTATTCATTTTATATTTATTTATAAGGACCTATCAGAATATAGTTATCAATAGAGGAACTGGTTAGTGATATTATCTATGAAGAACGACATGTTGGTGGTTTTAGAGATAATTATTTTCATTCATTATAAAATGATTAGTACCATGTATAAAGTTTTAAGGGTATTACTTTTCCCCTTTTATTTATAATAAAATATTAGTTGTGTGTGTGCAATAATAACCACTATACACCAAGGACTACCAAAACATTGTGATTAAACCTTATAAATATATATTTTTGTGTTATTGATTGTTTTTGTCTTTATTATATGTATATAGGAAAATTATGAGTTGATATATTTATATCAATTCACTCTAACATGTGAAAAATTAAATTGGAAAAGGTTTAAATTATTAAATAGTTGGTCACACTGATTCACCCTACAAACACCCTCATAGTGTTCCTAAACAAATTATATTGAATAATAAGTGGGATTTTAGAAAAATGTTATACCTATGAATGGATTCTATTTAATTAAATATTTCATCTTTTTGAGTTTATTTTCCAGTGAAAGATTTATAGAGTGTATATTTGAAGAAATTTATGAGTTCACATTGAATGAAAATATAGAAGGAATAACTGTAAATACTTTGAAGAAAATAAATAAAATAGAACCAAAAAAATTGATTATGGTCCCATAAAAGAAATAATAAACAGAGGATTCTCTGAAATTTTTATATAATAATGGTGGAATTTATATAAATATATGGTGATAATTATACTCTTGAGGAAACCTCGTCAGTTTGTGATGAGAATGAATCCTTCATGATATAGGAGGGAAAAAATATTAATATCCTCATTTTTTAATCATATAGGAAAAAAATATTCCATCTATGGAGAATACATAGTGTAAAAATCCACTTGTGAGGATATAGAAAAAACTTCTACCTTAGGAGTTTCAATGTTTTTACAAGATGATGAGATAACTAAGATTTCAAGTCAAGATTTTTATCTAGAAAAACCAACTACAAGTGGGGAAGATGATGTTTCTAAGGAATCATAAGTTGAGGCAAATTCTTCTTTGAAAATAATCCTTGAGAATTTTCTTAATAAAGTTATCACTTTTTTATGATTCTTCTAGAGACTTATATGAGGAGATCACCCAAATTGATAATTATTATAAAAGGATAGACGATTCAATAGATTAAAATATATTGTGTTTATAAATCTCACTAAAAATTAATTCCAATGGTTCAAGGAATATGAATAATAAAGAAATTTTTTTATTGATTTCAGAAGGAATTTCTTTGTGTGGTTCAAGAGAATGATAAATCCAATAAATGGAATAAATAAAAATATCCATGCATTAAAATAAAATAAAAGGGCTATTGTTGAGGTTACAGATTCACAATTTAAGATTAAATCTAAATATATTAAGTAGATTTTAAATTAAATACAATAGAAGAATAGGGTACTTTATTTTATTAAAATGTATGTTAAGAGTATTAGAAAATAGCATGAATACAAAGTGAATTCGGTTGGGGATGAGAAAAAATATCTCAACATGATGTTTCTAGTTTTGTATGTCCAACTAATAAGTCTAGAACTGACACAAGTTGAATATTTACTATCCACTGAGAAAAAAGTTATTTACATAAATTTTTTTTATTAGACTCATTATAATAATATACCACAATCTATTAGAATGATGGGAATAGAATTATCAAATGATATATCAGCTTCAAGATCAAATAAAAGTGGGGTAAAATATACTCTAGAAGATAGAATTTTTACACATACTATTTTCATGTATATTTCAGTTCTTAAACCAAATATTGATCAAACATGGGTTGAGAAAAGTCTTAATAATCCCACCTATATATCAAGGAAGGATGTAAGAAACAACTATAAAATTCTTTCCTTAAAATAAGATTAAGTAAATCATAAAATGATACAAAAAAAATTCTAATAAATATTACTATATTATTATTCAAAAGATAATATCAATATCAATTAGACATTGTTGGTACTATGAAACGTTTGGTCTTAAGTATATTGATTATTTCCATAATATTCTTTTTTCTAGAATATGAAGAAGGCCAATATTAAAGGGATAAAATCTAACTTATAGTAATTTACATAAAAAAAGATAGAAATATGGTTATCTAAAATAGATTTAGTATCTTTGAAAAAATCATTGGAAACTTTAATTAAGGTGGTTATTTTGATAAAGAATGTTGGTTCAATGAATCCAAGAATGCATCAAAAAAGAATTAAAATAAGGAATTATAAAAACGATAAGGAATAAAAAAAGAAAAAAAGAAATTGTATTTGACCTGTTTAATAAGAAAAACGAAAGTTAAAAATAAAATATTCCCAACATGATTGAGAAGGATTCTACACTAAAGATACGAAGCTTAAAAAGGACCCTTGAGATTAGTGGGAAATCATTGGGAGGGTTTTGAGTCAGTGATTTAAATTTATTTATAATTTTCATATACAAATAACTTTCACAAACTATTAAAGTGATTAATATGAGGATTTAAAACCACTCCCATGAAAAAACATAAAAGGCATGGAAAATCATTACTAGTTTCACTGCTCAAAATAAGTAATTGGTCCTGGGTATGTCTAGATTCACCCAAAATCATACAGTTCATTATTTTAATCATGTAGATTATAGTGATAAGACCATATCATAGAACATTAATTAAAAAAATTATCTTAAAATTGTACCATGCTCCCATATAATAAAAAAATATTGAATTAATTTTAAAAACAATGGGAGTGTTTACCTCTAAAATAATATACCATAGAGTTGTTATTATGTTTCTTCTTCATTATCTTCTTCAACTTACATAGTATCAAGTATCCTTTTCCCTTATTTTCTCTTCTATAAATAATATTTTATGATTATTAAGACATGTACACTACACTTGAAATATATAATTTTCTATTTTTTGTGCACCAGACTTATAAATTATACATTAAATATCCTATTTCATTTTATTTTTCTTGAATAGAAGTCGGAGTTCCTTCACATTTGAATTTGAATTTGAAATTAAAAAATCAAACTAATAAATTCCTTAAACTAATCTAATTTATTTTCCTAAATTCAATTTTTCTTTTTTACTTATTTATTATTATTATATTTTAGTCATTGTATTTTTCCATGTAGAATAAGAAATAACTCATGAATTGATTACATGTTTCACGGTGCGGTAAACAAATTTTCTCAAAACTAAAATTAAACTTATTATTACATCATGTAACAACAATACTTTATATAAAAATAAACTTATACCATTTTTAGAATAGTATAAATATTATTTTCTCATGGATTTTTATCATAGAAAAAATCTCCATTTTATATTTTTATCCAATATGGTTATGGTGAATCTTTCTGTCTATATTGTGAACTATCATTCTCCAAAATCTTGAATAACAACCTACCTTTGTGATATTTAAACCATTATGTACAATATTTATCATCAACTGATCTAAAATTATGAATTACCTTTTCAATTTTTCAAATAATTATTCAAAAAAAAATTAAATACTGTACTTATGAGAAAAACCCCTATTAAAATCCTATAGAACTCATATTTTACCTAAGTGAAACATCTTACATATCAAAATAGATTCCTATGTATGATTATAAACATCTTATATATTCATATAGTATCTTCTGAAATCTCACAAGACTTATTACATATTTGTAATCATCATACATATCACTTTCTTTTACCATATTGGTTCTACAATAGAGAATAACGTCTTATATATCATCCAAAGTGCATCATATGTATGCATCGTAACTCCATAATGTTATACATTTCAATCTATATCAAAATTTAATACATATCATCTACCCTTTACAATTTTCTTCCAGGTACCATAGATACATCTTACATATAATCAATTTACTACTTATGTATACTATGCCTTTTCCATATTTAATCAACACCTGAATGAGCACTATATGTATTCTCAATGGAATATCATATGTATATATATAATTTTTCACTTTTTAAAATATTTATATATGATTATATCTTATGTATTACTGTCATATAACAACATATAAATGAATTTTGGTTTTAAATAAAATGATCTAGAAATCTCCAAAATAAACCAAAACATCTTCAATCTTTCTCTAAATTTTTCCAATTACGTTTCAAAAACCATTTACCATATATAATGGAATTTGTTTTATGGGAGTATAAATATGAATTATTTATTAAAAAATGTGGACACATTAAACATATATGCACTAATCATTTACAACATTACTTTTTATTTAATTATTATTACCTAGAGAAAACCTCATAACTTGAGGTTTCTTGTTCAACACTAGATCAAAATAACTTCTAATTTTGTCTCATCATCTACCAAAACATATATTGGGATAAATAATAAACCCCAATGGATTTTTTAAAAACTAATTAATATAAATAACTTTCAAAATAAATATTATTAGAAACACATCAACATTCAAAAATTCTAAACATGTGTGAGAATGCATGGTGTAGGAAATAGGAATATTGAACAATAATATCATATTGTCTATAAAATCATGGCTTTCATCCACATAATTATGGAATTTTATCCCCATGATACCAATTGAAAAATAATCTTTTATAAGGCCTTGATAAACAAGATATTAACTAAGAATTTATAATTCTTCAACTTAAAAAATCTATCTTTGGAACCTATATATTAGAAATTCCTGTATACAGACTCACCAAAATGGTTAGAATTTTTTTATAAATCACAAATACTCTCTCACCCTCATGAAAACATCACTTCTATCCCCATTATAAAAAACTATCTCTAAATACATGTGCCCATTAAATAAGATATCACCCCCCCATTAGGTAAAACACATATTGACGAATTCCGTCGAAAATGTTTGCTTTATCTTTGTAAATATATTTTGTAAATACATAAAGGAATAAACATGAAGATACTTATATTATATTTCTACCTATTTAGAAAAGTAATCCAAATAATAAGTGAGATTGGGGGTGGAACCTCATACCTTAAGCTTGGAAGGAATTATGTTAAACTCTCATTATCAACCTCAATCTTTTACATACAAAATTTGGTAGTGATTTAGTAAAAAAATAATCCATTTTATCCTTAATTGAAAAAAATAAATCCTTAACACATTTTTCTCCACTGGTTCTTTGATTAGGTGATATTTGATATAAATTCACATTGATCTTGAGTATTGAATATGATTTATTGACAAATTGATATAATATTTTTATCCTATACCTTAAGAAATGGAAACATTAACACCACCATGAGACTATACAACTAAGACCCCGTACACTTCAATTTGGGTTGTAACATGAGTTGCAACCACAAATTCTACCTCAACAGTACTCAAGGTTACATAACATTACTTATTTTTTGTTTGAATATATAAACCCTTCAACTAGAAAGAAAACTCCACCAGATATAGAACTCTTATCATTAATATTTCTATCCCAATTCACATTTGTAAATCCATATAGATCAATCATTACTCTATTGTTGAATTTTAACCCATAGTTTGTGGTGCCTTTAATAAACCATTGAATTATAATACCAGTAATTAAATGAGCTTGTTTTATTGGAATTTTATACCTTGCATGTAATTAAATAGAGTATAAAATATCTATCATTGAAGTTGTAAAATAAAGTAAACTTTCAATGATCTTCTTGAATTCATTTTGGTATACTTATTTCCCTTTATCATCCTTATAAAATTTAGTTCCCATTAGGATGAGTGTAGAAAATGGTTTTTAATCTTCCATTGCAAACATCTACAAAATTTTTTGAGTATACTTCTCTTGAGAAAGAAATATGTTCTATTCCACTTGATAAAATTGAAAACACCAAAAATATCTCATTTATCTAAGAATGAAAATTACTAATAAATTCTTAATCTCTAAATAAAACACTTTGTAGACTCCCTTGTTTCTTATAAAAATGATATCATCTGCATAGGATATAACAATATCTGAAACCTCATTATCGTCTTTAATGTGTATTTTTTCCCATAATTACATTCTTGAAATTCAATGACTTCGAGAAATATCTAACATACAATAACACGCTATAGAGGATTATTTTACCACATATACATCCTTATTTAACTTTTAAACATAAATTGCATCTTCACTACGAAGGAAACCACTTGGTTGATCAATATACACTTCATTTTATAACACACCAGTGAGGAAGGAAGACTTGACATACATTTAGAAAATCATGAATTACCTTTGGTTTGCAATAGCAAGAAATATAATAGGGTTCCATATTCTAGGAACTTGTGTGGTGGTCATATCAAACAAATAGTAAACTTGTGAGTATCATTTACACACATATTTTTCCTTATTTCTTACAGCTTCTACTTATTCATTCATATTATTTAGAAACACCCACATTATTCCAATATCATTAACATTTTCAGAATTGGGTACCAACTCCAAAGATTCATTATTCTCTATGTAATATAATTATTCACTCATAACACCAAATGAATCTTGATTCTCCAATAAATCATTCATATATCTGAGTTCAAATTTTAAAAATAGTGTGGTGTGTATTGTCCAGAAATTTAACCCAATAAAAACCTATTATCAATGTTATCCAATGATATTTTAGATCTCCACCTTTATTATTAATCTTGGAGGTCATTATAGAGGATAATATTAATCACTATAAATTATTGAATCATCATCCGCATCCAGCACCTCTTATTAAGTCACAATATTTTCTAAACATTATTCCTTATTTTTAATACAAGTGACATCATAATCACTTATATAACTTCATTATTAATGTGTAACATCATTATTTGAGTGTTCCATAACCTTTAAATCAAATAATATCAATAATCCATATTGTATACGTGACGTAATAGTGGTACCATATTCCATTTGGATGATAACCAAGGAATATTCCATCAAATCCTTTTTCTCAAACCTCCCAACATTTTCTCCTCTCATGTTGATTATGAAAGTGATATAAAACACCCTCAAATATTTCAAACATGTGGAATTTTTATAATAAATATTGTATGGTGACAAATTTGAATTATCCATGTGAAATAAATTGTTTTGTATCTAAACCACTTCACTAATTTCATATCTATTTAAATATAGAGAAGTGTCATGATGTCTCAATATATTCTAAGCCATATCTAACAAATTCTATTATTTCATTCAAAAAATCCTTTTTTATGGTGTATATGGTCTACTAAGTTAAAGGGGAATACCATGATTTTCAAGATATTCATTAAACATTTAACTATATATTCCATATTATTGTCTCCCTAGATCCAATTTAAAGAGAAAACAAACATCTTTTTAAAAATTATTCTAAAAACCTTGAACATTTTTAGGATATCTAATTTATAAATAATAAAATTAATACAAGTGATATATGTAATTTCAAAAATAAATTAAATAAAATACTGATCATTATTTTTTAAATTTCTTCCCAATAAACCGAAAAATGTTTGAATGGAAAAAATATACTATATGAGATGTTTGAATGTCAACTTTCTTGTGCGAAGATTTAACAATATTCACCTTTTAAAATGTAAATCAAACATAGTTTCTATATATATAAATATATTTTTTATAGGCACATTATGGAAGTTCACTTCTTAGGTAATCTTTCTCATTTTCTTTTGTCCAAACTGACTATTCCATTCAGGCTGTAGTTTATTTTATTTTTTAAAGATTAAGTATCATGAATTTTGAGCATCACCATCCTAAAACATGTTTCCCCTTGTTCATTTTACCGTTGTTAAAACACATCCTTCTTCTAACCAATTTACAAAGAAACCAATTTTTTTAAAAACTACTTCATTAAATTCATCACATATCTGAGATACACATAATATTATTTTTAAAATTGGTAGGGGGAAGCCCCCCCACCCTTATTTGAAACAAAGACACCCATATTGTTATTTTGGGAAGAGGGGTTTCTTTTCATGGAATTTTTAGGCCCAATGAACCAACCAAAATGGTATCTTGGTTAAAATGACTCTGATTAGGGCCGTACAGACCTTGGGGGTTGGAAGAATCTCATCCTGCATAGTTCCCATCCCTATCATCCTTTTTGCCTCACACAATGTCCTTTGTACCTTCTAAAAATATTCTGAAGGATTCTTATGGTCTCTATGATCTCTATCCCACCACCATAACTATCGCATACTCATCAGGACTACAATAAACAAATATAATCTTCTGATGTCATTATACTCTTGTTGACGATTCCCTCGAAACCAACCTCTAATGATGCTTATACTTTTGACCAGTGCTTGTATCATGACAATATCAGGCCCCACATTAATACACATGGGTACGAGACCCTAACCCCAAACAATTGGGGACTATGAGAATCATATGGGTAACAAACCCCATACTCAATGGATAAAGTTTTATTAGACTTTATCTTCACATTCCTAATAAATATTAAGCTGAATCCTTTTATTTTGAGTAACCCATCTTTTAAAAATGCCATAGAACCTTCTATAAAATTTTCAAAAATATTTTAAAGTCTTTAAATCTCTTAAAATACTTAATGAACATCCAATATAAAAAAATACAAGGGAATTCTCTTTCAGATGCATTAAGTGACACTTCACTAACAAAATATTTTTCATTACCTTTTTATTTCTTATTTTTAGACATTAGAGTATTTTAATATTTAATCAATTGGGATAGTAGGATTGTGAGATAATAATAAAAAATGTCACTTGGTTATAAAAATATTCTAAAAACTTTTTCCAATGGTTGAAAATTTTTATCAACATTCATTCCATATTTTTCAGGTGTCTTATGAATATCCCTTCTTTGAGTGGGTTTAATACCCCTAAAAAATTTTCTCCTAAAATTATAGGATCATAATAATATCTTTGATTAAAACAAAATTTTATTTCCTGGTTTTTGGATACTCTATAGTGCTACTTGTTTATATAAAAGGATTGCTTCCCTTTATAAACATATTGTTCTTCAGATGTTGACACCTACACATATTTATTATTTTGACCACAAACCTTCCATCATTTTGTGAACCAAAATTTCAGTTAGTACTAAAAAAAATTTCCTCATTACTTAATAATTATTTACAAATTTTTTATAGACTTTTTTGTGTGGAAGTTTTTACTTTAAAATTAGTATTCTCAAAATTTTGATATTTCTATGAAGAGTTATATTTTTCAATAAACTTGATCTTCTTTTATTTTAACCTAGAATGATACTTTCCCTCATTATTTCCAATATAATTATCTACCCGTGAATGGAGTAATTTATATTATACTAGAATTGCACCATTCATCAAAAATTTAACTTCATCACCATCAAATTCTTTTGATCTTTCTCTAACTTTCTAAATTGAATTTTAAAAATTATATTTGTACTTGTCCAATTCCTTTTTAGAGAAAATAATATTCATTCAGGGAAAATCAATATCATTATCCTTTACTTTAATTATTTATCCCATATCGACTTTTAAATTATTATCTTCTGTATGAAACTTATTTAATTCTTAAATATCTTTAATTATTTTTTCTTATTCTATACCATGAGAAAAAATTTTATTACAAGAATATAGATTATCTTTATTTAAAATTTTTATCACCTTTTCCAGTGATTAGATATTTAAAAAAACGCTACTTAAATAATAACTTTTAAAAAATATCCATTTCAATTTATTCCACACTATTAATATTACTAGTATCATCACTAGTGAATTGATCCTAATACACTTTAGTAATAAGTATATTTTCTTCAACTTTACTAGAAGTATAAACATTCCCATCTTCCTCTCTACAATCAATATCATCAAAATTTGATAAAAAATCTATTTCTGTTTTTCAAGAAAATATAACCCTTTAATTTTAAAGAAAACATTGATTTATCTGATTTTTTTTCTTTTTCTTAGAGGATATTATTCACACCCCATTATAATCTTCACTATCCTCTTCTTCTTACAAGATTGGACAGTTTGTTAGGAAATATTCACTGGCTCCGCACTTTAAACACTTTAGTAGAATCTTTACCTTAATCCATCTTTTTCCTCTTCCTACAATTCTATAGATGAGTGACATGATCATGTAAAGCTTATCTTCAACATATTCATCTTCATCATAATTTTTATCTTCTATGATTACTTCTTTCTGATAGCTATCTTATTTTTCATTAAAGGAAATTTTATTTTATTCCTTACTCTTAATTTTTTAAACACATCACTTTTTTCATCTCATATGAAATAACAATTCTATGTAAATCATAAAAATAATGTGTACTCAGATCACATTTTCACGTTCTGATAATTTTTTAGAAAACCTGTTTGTTAGAATGCACAGAATGTTCTCGATAACAATTTAATCCTTCAACATTTCTCCAAAACCTCTAAATGTACTAACTATTTCCTTAATAGGGCTGAAGAAGTCATATATAGCTTTATAATCCATCATTTTAATGCCTTCATACTTAACCTCTTAACTTTTACTATTTTATGTTTCTACTTTTCATTGACTTCTTAAATATTTTAAAATGTATACCACTTTCCCATTATTTTCCTCAAACTTTTACCTTCAGAAACTGCTTATCTGAAAGAGATGAAATAATAGAATTGTGATCATAGACATTATTGTCTATGTTTTTCATATTACTTGGTACCATATAAACACATTAAGCATAAAAGAAAAAATCCATTAGTTATAGTTCCTAGAAAACCTAAAAAAATTGATAATAAATAAGGTATCAACAAATCTTTCCATACATTTTAATTTTTTCTATAAAAAGAGGGATTCCATTTTTTTCATTTAATTGTCATTTTTTGTATTAATTATATAAATTTAGAGACTAAATCTCTAAGGAAATAGGAATTATTTTTCTATAAAAATTTGATCATTAATGAAGGTAACATGGATCTGATACCACATGAGACGGATCCTCATGATTAGTGGGAAGTCACTGAGATGGTGGTTAATATATGATTTTAATTCAGTTATAATTTTATTTTAGAAACAACCTTCACATCCTATTAATCTAATTAATATGATCATTATCAACCACACTCAAGAACACAAATAAAAGGCACATAATTTGTTTACAGTTTTTACCAGTCAAAATGAGTATCTAGTCATTAGAATGATCTGAATTCACCTAATATCACATTGTCCTATAGTTTCATCAATTGGATTATAATGAGCATTGTTTATCCAATAAATCATTTTTTAAAAATGTCTCTAAAATGTGTACAGTTCTCCCACAAAATCGAAAATATTTAATATATTTTAAAAATAATAAGAGATACTACCTCCAAAATTGCTTATCATTAATTTTTTTAATATTATCCTTATTCATTATCCTTTTATACTTGCATGGAAATAAGTATATTATTTATATCATTCTCTATATTATGATTAATAAATATGATTATTCACTATAGTATACTATACTTTAAATATGTAATTGTTTTCTATCACAGTGCTTATACATTATAAATGCAAGATCATTTTTCCTTTTATTTCTCTTGAATAGAAGCATTATCATCTTCATGTTTGAATTTTAATTTCTAATTTAAATTAATACTGAAAACTTAATTCAAATTCTCTAACTTATCCCTCAACATTTATTCATATTAATACTTTTTTATTCTTATACTTCAATTTTAGTTATTGGATCTATTTAGATGTACCTAAAAATAACTCATGATGTAATTGGATGCTTCACATCACGGAAAAATTTTTTTAACATAAATAAAATTTATTCCTTTATAGTGAAATAATCATCTTTATAGTGTAAACCTTATTTATTTTTCAGAAAAATGTAATGATTATTTTATTATGGATGATAATCACTGTATAAATGTTATTTTTATTTCTTCATGCCTACATTGTTGTTACACAATAGAACCTCCATAGTGTGAACTATATTCATTTAACATCTTGAAACACAAACTCTTTTTGTGATATATAAACAATTATATATTAGATTTATCATCATCTAATTTAAAGGAATTAATTATATTTGAATTTCAAGAAATAATTATTCTAAAACAATTCCTTGTTAAATTATATACTTATAAGAAATAAACCTGTTAAAATCCAGAAGAATTAATATTTTCCCTAAGATTCAAATATTATGTATCAGAACTTATTCTTGAATATAAATTTAAAAAATATACACATCTTTAAACATCTTATATATCACTTTCCTTATCCATACATCTACTTTAAAATATAACAACTTCTTATATACCATCCAAAGTGCATCTTAAATATATAGGGTGAACCCTAACATTACTAAATTTAAATATATATTATGATATCTTATATATCATCTACCTATGTTAATTATATTCCTTTTCTCATAGAAACATCTTGTGTGTGGTCAATAAATTTCATTTGTATTCTCTTCCTCTTCCAAATTTAAGAAACACCCTAAGGAACATATTATGTATGCTCAATAGAAGATCATGAATATACATGTATGTTTATTTTCTTTATAAAATTGTAGTATCTAGATATATCTTATGTATTCACATAAGATATCAAAACATAACAAAATTTCAATTTCAACTAAAAAATTTAAGAAATCATCAAATGAAACTACAACCTCATCAATTATCTGGTAAACTTATCCTAACATATTTTGATCCTTTTAAAAAATCCAAAATACCTTTAAATCACATAATAAATTTTTTTAGTGATTTTTAATATGATTTTTGTATATAAAAAAATCAAATGTATTAGACATATCCATTAAAATATTTAATAACTCCAATTATTTTTCATTAATTCACCTTCCCTAGAAGAAAAACTATCATCAAGAGGTTTCTTCTCATATACCAGATCCTAGAAATTTGAACTAGGGTATTAATAATCTCTTTGAGGTCTCAACATCTCACAATAAAATATATTTAGCTCATGAAATTCACTTATTCGATGGGATAAAATAAAAAAACCATGGACAATTTCTGTGAATTCATGAGTGTTTGTGTTAATGGAAGAAAGTCACTATTTAAAAGAAGAGATTCAATCCATTAAACAAATATAAATAATTGGTTTGATGGAATATATCTATGAGAATAAAAAAATTCAAATTTTTGGAATTGTTTCTAATATAACGTGACACAAATTTTTCAAAGAATATTTTGGATAGTGAAAGAAAGCTATAAACTTTTCAATAGACCATTTGATCATACTATTGGAACATAATGAACTATTTAAGACAATAAATCAAGAACCAAGGAATGAATGTTCTTGGTTAGTTGATATAAATAAATAAATCACACATAAGGATAAATATGGAAGGAACAAGACAACCATAATACCCATGGATAATGGTGTTTTAAAAATCAAGGGATAAAGCATGAATATTTTTCTCAATGTTGGTGCTGAAATGAAATGAGTTTCTGAGTATAATAAATAAATCTCAACCTTTTTTATCTCAATAATGAGTATTGGGGAAACCACTTTAGTACCATATTTTATGTTTATTTTTTATTTATAAGGAATTAAAGTTTAGAGACCCGAATCTTGACGTACATGGACATTACATTACATTTATGGAATACTTAATACATAAAAAAATAGACACACAAGGACCGTAATATTTTAGTGCCTTTGGAAAATCGGAATGTAATCTTCTAATCCTGGTGAAAGAACTTAAACATCTCCCATAAAGATATTACCCTTTTGATTTTCTTACCTAAAACCTTTCTTTAAATCCTGGGGAAAATAAAACATATAAAGGGTGAGCTAAAATTCTCAGTAAGGGTAAGCAAGGATAAAATAAAACAAATCATATACATTTGAACTTAAATTCATCAATATAATGTTTAAACATCAAAATCATGGGAAATGACATAAAACATGGAATTAAATAAGGAATAGATCATAAAGAAACATTAATCATGATAAAATAGCATGAGAATAAAACATGTGATTGTGGAACCCATTAAGCACATGATATGATTTCCATAGTAGCCAAGGCATTGCGGCCAAGACCATCTTAGTGGACAAAGTCCCTTTCTGAATCGAGTTCACTCCTCGTTCCAGTCCTGTATTACTGAACCAAATTAACTTACCGTTCCAAACATGTCTATCTCATGAGATATAAATCTTTACCCAATGAATTGGAGGGAGATATAGGTCCCACCCATCTCATAATGAAATCATTCTTACTTGTGCCACAAAATAAACTTAAAACATTCATCATAACCCAAAGAATAAAATGGGTTTCATTAACATCATCCCATCATCTCATAATCCCTATAAAACAAATGGACATTTCATCATAAGAAAAGTGAAACCATGTAAATCATATAGACATTAAACTTGAAACATACACATATGAAATAATGTCATCTTAGATGGAAAATGGTTTTGATAAAACATTTGAAATGAATTCTTGAGGAAAATATCCTTTCTTCTTCAAAATAATTTTCTCTTCACAAAATGCCATGCAATTTTAAAATAAAAGTATTTTGTTGAAAATAGTCATAAAATATTGTAGAGTAAGCTTCATGAAAATGAGGCGTTATGAAACTGTAAAAAATCCATTCACACCGTATAAGTTAAAAATAACATTTTCTCATACTTTTGTCGGAAAAGTCAAAAAGTACCTCGTATGGTAAAGAAAAAAATTCCTTACATACCATGTAGTATAAGTAAAAAATGGGTAAAAATGACTTTAAAAATAAATGAAAACATTTCTATAAAACTTGGACATGGATGATAAATCTATCCATAATAAATACTTACGTATAAGCAATCTCGGATAGAAAACAATTGAGATTGCAACATTTTCCCCTACCTTAGGTCCGATATGCTTCGTACATATCTGAGCCTCCTATATAATGATTTAAATAATGTCATTGACTTATTACAGAATCATATTCATTGTTATGATATCATATATGGTTCACTTATGACTTTATATTACCCGTTCTTTTGTAAATTCCATGTTAAAGCAGCATTTTGGGTAAAATCATTTTATTTATCGTACGTGTTTGGACTTGTTGTTCTTGATATTATTATTACTTATATCTTGATTTACTTACTTATAGAATGTAAAACATGATTTATATATCATATTTATATTCAGTATATATATATATATATATTAGATATATAAATGTAATGAAATACATCATTGATGGAGACGGTAGGCCGTATGTACGCATGAACGTTGTTCTTTTGTATCCATATTAAATTAAGTAGATGAAATTCATATATATATACATAAATAAAGTAGCATTATTATGTCATATATTTCATTATTACATATTATATATACTTTATAATCATTCTTGAAATGTTATCATTGAAAATGAATCTCATCACGTCGTGGAGACGGTAATGCGTACGTACGCACGATCAATGATGTTGTTCCCATATTTATTGAATGGAATTAGAGGTGATAATATAATATATTAGAATCAGTATGATTTTATAATAATCATATATAGTTATTCTTTACACCATTATACCCATCCAAGTAAGGTGGTGGTGGAAAAACAGATTACACCACGGCGTGGAGACGGTATTCCGTACATACGAACGCGCGGTGATTTCGTTTCCGTTGGATGGATAGAAGGTGAAATAGGGTTGTTTCATATTTATAATAACATATCAGTATATTATAGATACTGGTGTTTTTAATTTATAATGAATCAACTAAATAAGAAGAAGTTTAAGAAGAAAGAAACTTGAATGAATCGTTAGAAGCGATTACCTCTTTTCAACGAACCTCCTTTAAGATTCCTCTTAAGAAAGTAGAGTTGGTCTTTTGAGAAGAAAAGAAACTCCAAAATTTTTCTATGGTAGTGGATAAGAGAAATTTTCAGGGTTTGGATGAGCATCAAGGCTCAAAAGGGTGTGAAGAAAAGAGGGAAGGGGTGCCCTTTTTATAAGGGAGGAGAGGGGCACCTTTGAAAAAACTTAAAATATTATTTTACAATAAAGTAATATTCGGTTTTTAATAGCTAAAAATTGATTTATTTCTAAGATAAGGTGGGGATTGGTGGAAATACTCTCAACTAATAGATTTTAGACAGGTTTGGGTCATTATACAAACCTTATCTTTTATTTTTAACTCTTAGTTAATTAGATTGACATTTACCATGTCACTTTGTATTTTTATATTATATAGTTAATAAAAATACCATATACATCCAAGAGACACCAAAGTGGTACATTAATGATACAAATATCATGATATAAGTATCATGGCTGAACCTTATATTTTTAGAAATATAATAACAATTAATAATATAATATTTGTTTTAAAAACTATTTTATGTCAATTTAGACACTATTTGGTAATTTATTTTTTTGAAACTCATAACAGCATGATTAGTTCGAAAAAAGTTAATTAAGTAAATACTAACATGTCATATTAACCTATAAACTTATTTTAATACATAACAGGTATCAAATTACATTTATTTGGGTATTTATAACATCAATTATGTTGATATTTCATTAATAAGATAATTACAGCATCATCATTGTGTCATAAATAAATTAAATTATATAATGTGTAAAAATTATAAATAAAATACCATTATGTAGGAAATAGTTTTATATTTTTAATAAATATTTATAGTCTAATTTATCTTATTTATAACCTTATATTAAAAATGATTTAGTTATTAAATATTGATTTTAACTATTTTAACCCTTCATTAAATCAATTAATAATAAATGTCCTAATCTAATACAAGTGGACCTAAATGGTCATATTTTATTCCTAAGGTTTTTTTTAGTCGAATTACACTTATACAATAGAATTAGGACATGTTTTAAGGTAATAATAATATCATTTGTACTCTTAATTACCCTATTTAATTTTAACCGTGGTAAATAAAAGTAAAAAAGTTAGTTTTTAACAAAAATTATTTTCATCTCATTGAACTAAATTTTAGTCCTTTATATTAACCATGTCTCTCAGAGTTTCTAAATTCCACTCATTGAAGCGGTGAAATTATGTTTTTTGTGAATTTCCAAATTTTCCTAGGAGGTGGGTAAAAAACGGTGAAAATTTCAATAAACTTTTTATATATCTAAAATTATTATAAAATGACTCCAATGAATTACATTGAACTTATATAGGTATTATGTATCAATTTTGACCTAAAATAAATTTAAATAAAATAAATAATTATTTAAAAAAAATGTTGGTTTTTTGAATAGTAACCTAGTGTTCTCACTATTCATCAAAAATTGAAAATTTTCAGAAAAATAAAAAAACTTCACCCTACGATAATTTCGATATTCCAAATCCAAAAATGAAGTCCATTTCAAAAGATAAAATTAATAAAATGTAAAAAAGTGGGTATTACTATTCATAACTACTAGTTTATATAACATATCGTTGTTTAGCGAAATTCGGTATTGCATACAACAAACGCTATCATGGAAGGTCATGATTGTGTGTAATTCAATCCAAGTCAGGGATGCATTTCATGAAAGATTCTTTTGGTGTAGCGTAAACCACAAGACATTAATGAAATTAAAAAGAATATTTTTCATAAAATCTCGGGGTGTTACATTCTACCCCCCTTAAAATGAATTTCTCCCTCAAAATTCATCGGGGTTATAAATGGTTTACTACTCAAAAGTTTCTTTAATAGAAACCCACATCGTAAAAAGGAATACCAAAACTTGACTTTAAAAACTAAAGTATGAAATGTAACGGTTACCCAAAATAACTAATCACTGGGTTTCCACATAAGAGAACATATGTAAAAATATGGATATGGAAGATAAATCTAACCGTCATGTTCTGATGGAGAGTGGTAGAGAACATGTTTATGAAAAATCCAATAATCACAAAGCCATAAATTTGTGATGATCTAAGGTAACATCTGATTCATCGGATATAAGGACAGTAGGACAACATTTTGGGGTTTCAAGATCATTTCCCTAAAGTTGAAGAATTTGAATTAGAAGAAATGCTTACTTTATTTCTGTATAATCTCACCATTGTTCGTGCCTTGAACAATTTCCACTTCATCTATTAAAGAAATGAAGTTGAAATTTTTTCCATGAAGTGTTAGCAAATCATGCGATAGAATGATAGGCCATTCCATCTGTCTCAAACATAAGGTTAGAAAAAGTTATATACGTAAGTCCATATATGGTGAATTTAATTGTATATAGTTCCTAAAATGGACTTATACTTCATCTATTATACCGATAAATAAAATAAACCTAGTCTCTACTAACCAGGGACATAATGTAGGATAGTGGTAGGCGATGAAGGCCTGTCGCACTTCGGTTGTGTGTTCGATTCTCACAACCTTGTCCGATGCGACGGGTTGTCGCCCATCCTGCAGGTTTGTCTTTTTCTAAAACTACATTATTATATCATTCCATTAATAATATCGAAAAAGTTATAGCGTTAAACAATTCTAACTTATGTCAAACATAATCCATTCCAATCTTTAGGCTTATCAAAAATACTTCTGTCTAAGCTCATAGTATAAAGAAAACAATTACTAGAAATGTCATCTACCGAGCATGTGAATTCCTTCATTTGTCCCCCATATATCATAAGATATATCTTGTTTGTCATATTCCAAAAATGTTAATACCTTAATCATGTATTAATTTGAAAAATGAATACCTATTGAACCTTAGTGAAAGCTTAAATGCTGTCAAAAGTTAACTATTTTCACATACCAATATCCTAAAATTTATATATACTCAAACCATGATATCACTTTGTCCTTATATTAGTCATGAGCTCATGAATACTATCAAACATATTATTTTCTCTTTAACCCTTCATTATGAACACAACATATGCTTTCCAAAAATATTTCAATCACTTTTTATGGTTAGTGATGCCATTATGGAAAACCACAATGGACCAATATATAGGTATTCCAATATACCATAAAAGTACATCAACAACATTATTCTTGAATACCAATACATAAACACTTCAAACCATAATCATCAATGATTGTCGTGGAATAAGTGCTTCCTTGATTTAGAAGTAACCTCTTTGGTCAGGGCATTGAGTTGGGTAATGACCATGTTCTCCACAGATAAGACATTGAACTCCATAACAGTCTGTCACTCTACGAACCATCTCTCAACACAGATAACATCTTCCCCTACATTTGATGTATTCATCAAGGTCATTCTTCCCTTCTTTAGAAATCTCAATCTTCCTTTCTCTATGCTCGTCAACATGAAAACATGCATAAAATTCCATCTTCCACTTATTTGATTGAATTGGGAATGTCACTAAAGTTCACCTTATTAATCATATATTGTGATGTATGATTCTTCATAATCCTAATTTCTTTCTCTCTAGGCATTACGCAATTTTTCTGCTCATAGTCACCAATTTTTCCATCAGATTCAATGTCAATCCAATTCCTTCTGGTTCCCTCCATTAACTAAAACCAGAAACCGTTGTGTATGAAACAGTTAAGATAATAAAGAACCGTATAATCATAAAAAGTCACTTATAGGATGTATAACATATGCCACCTTCTTTAACATATGATAGCTTAGTTTCAGCCTAGGTTATTCATGATCGTCAACATAATTCACGGGCTATAACCTATAGTTATACTAAACCTTAGGGACATCCCTAGACATACCTTATAAATATATATAGGGATCTCACTAATGTTTTTGCATCCTAGTTTCCAAAGGTTAACTAAACCTTTCCTCTGATACCAACTGTAGAGACCCAAATCTTGATGTACATGGACATTACATTACTTTTGCAGAATACTTAATACATAACAAAAACAGACACACAAGGACCGTAATAGTTTAGTGTCTTTGGAAACTCGGAACAAAATCTTCTAATCATATTGAAAGATCTACAACATCTCCCATAAAGATCTTCCCCTTTTGGGTTTCTTACATTAAACCTTTATTTAAATCATAGGGTAATGAAAACATATAAACGGTGATCTCAAATTCTCAGTAAGGGTAATCATGGATAAAATAAAACAAATCATATACATTTGAACATAAAAACATGAATATAATGTTTAAACATCAAAATCATGGGCAATGACATAAAACATGGTAGTACATAAGGAATATATCATTAAGAAATATTAAGTATGATATAATATCATGGGAATAAAACATGTGATTGGGGAAATCATTAAGCATATGATATGATTTCCATAGTAGACAAGGCATTGCTACCAAGACTATCTTAGTGGACAAAGTCCCTTTTTGAATCGAGTTCACTCCTCGTTCCAGTCCTATATTACTGAACCGGATTAACTTACCATTCTAGAAATGTCTATCTCATGAGATATAAATCTTTAACCAATGCATTGGAGGGATATATAGGTCCCAACCATCTCATAATTAAATCATTCTTACTTGTGCCACAAAAAAAACTTAAAGCATTAATCATAACCCAAAGAATAAAATGGGTTTCATAAACATAATCCCACCATCTCATAATCCATATAAAACGAATGGACATTTCATCATAAGAAAAGTGAAACCATGTAAATTATAGAGACATTAAACTTGAAACATACACATATAAAATAATGTCATCTTAGATGGAAAATGGTTTTGATAAAACATTTGAAATGAATTCTTGAGGAAAATATCCTTTCTTCTTCAAAATCATTTCCTTTTCAAAAAATGACATGAACTTTTAAAATAAAAGTATTTTTTTGAAAATAGTCATAAAATCTTGTAGAGTAAGCTTCATGAAAATTAGGCATTATAAAACTGTAAAAAATATGATGACGTCGTATATGATAAAAACAACATTCTTCTCATACTTTTGTCGGAAAAGTAAAAAAGTACCTCGTATGGTAAACGAAAAAAATTCCTTACATACCATGTAGTGAAAGTCAAAAATGGTTAAAAAGGGCTTTAAACATAAATTAAAACATTTTTATAAAACTTAGACATGGATGATAAATATAACCTCAGTAAATACTTACGTATAAGCAATCTCGGATAGAAAACAATTGAGATTACAACATTATCCCTTACCTTAGCTCCGATATTCTTCGTAATTATCCAAACCTCCTGTATAATGACCTAAATAATGTAATTTACTTATTATAGAATCATATTCATTTTTATGATATCATATATTGTTCACTTATGACTTTATATTACCCATTATTTTGTAAATTCCATGTTAAAGCAGCATTTTGGGTAAAATCGTTTTATTTATCGTACGTGTTTGGACTTGTTGTTCTTGATGCTATTATTGCTTATATCCTGATTTACATACTTCCAGAATGTAAATAATGATTTATATATCATATATATATTTATAACATATATATATATAATAGATATATAAATGAAATGAAATACACTGTTAATAGAGACGGTAGGCCGTACGTACGCATGAACGCTGTTTTTTAGTTTCCTTATTGAATTAAGTAGATGAAATAAATATATATATACATAAATTCAGTAGAATTATTATGTCATATATTTCATGATTACTTATTATATTTACTTTTTAATCATTCTTTAATTGTTAACATGAAAAATGAATCTCATCACGTCATGGAGACGGTAATCCGTACGTACGCACGAGCAATGATATCGTTCCCATAATTATTGAATGGAATCAGAGGGGATGATATACTATCATAGAATCAGTATGATGTTATAAAAATCAAATTTAGTTATTATTTACACCATTATACCCATCCAAGTATGGTGGTGGTGGAAAAATAGATTACACCACGGCGTGGTGACGGTATTCCGTACGTACGCACACGCGGTGATTTCTTTTTCCGTAGGATGGATAGAAGGTGAAATATGGTTGTTTCATGTTTATAATAACATATCGGTATTTTATTGATTCTTATGTTATTAATTTATAATGAAACAACTAAATAAGAAGAAGTTGAAGAAGAATGAAACTTGAATTAATCGTTAGAAGATATTACCTCTTCTTCGACGCACCTCCTTTAAGCTTCCTCTTAAGGAATTAGAGTTGGTCTTTTGAGAAGACCCGAACCTCCAGAATGTTTCTAGGGAAGTGGAGAAGATAAATGATCAGGGTTTTTCCGATCTTGAAGGCTCAATAGGGTGTGAAGAGAAGAGGGAAGGGGTGCCCTTTTTATAAGGGAGAAGAGGGGCACCTTTGAAAAAACTTAAAATATTATTTTATAATAAAGTCATATTCGGTTTTTAATAGCTCCAAATTGATTTATTTCTAAGATAAGGTGGGGATGTGTCTAAATCCTCTCATCCAATATATTTTATACCGGTTTGGGTCATTATATTAACCTTATATTTTATTTTTAACTCTTAGTTAATTAGATTGACATATACCAAGTCACTTTGTATTTTTATATTATATAGTTAATAAACTTACCATATACATCTAAGAGACCCCCCAAGTGGGCCATTAAGGATACATATATCATGATATAAGTATCTTGGATGAACCTTAGATTTTTAGGAATATAATAACAATTAATTATATAATATTTTTTTAATAACTATTTTATGTCAATTTAGATACTATTTGGTAATTGATTTTTGTGAAAATCATAACAGCATGATATGTTCGAAAAAAGTTAATTAAATCAATACTAACATGTCATATTATCCTAGAAAATTATTTTAATTCATAAAAAGTCTTAAATTACATTTATTTGGGTATTTATAACATCAATTATGTTAATATTTCATTAATAATACAATTAATGCATCATCATTGTGTCGTTAATAAATTAAATTATATAATGTCTAAAAATTATAAATAAAATACCATTATGTAGGAAATACTTTTATATTTTTAATGAATATTTATTGTCTAATTTATCTTATGTATAACCCTATATTAAAAATGATATAGTTATTAAACTTTGATTTTAACTATTTTAACCCTTCTTTAAATAAATTAATAATAAATGTCCGAATCTAATCCAAGTGGACCTAAATGGTGATATTTTATTCCTAATGTTGTTATTCGTTGAATTACACTTATCCAATAGAATTAGAACATGTGTTAGGGTAATAATAATATCATTTTTACCCTTAATTTCCTTATTTACTTTTAACCGTGATAAATAAAAGTAAAAAGTTACTATTCACCAAAAATTATTTTCATCTCATTGAACCACATTTTAGTCCTTTATATTAACCATGTCTCTCGGATTTTCGAAATTCCACTCATATAAGCAGTAAAATTATGTTTTATGTGAATTTCCAAATTCTCCTAGGAGGTGGATAAAGACGGTGAAAAGTTCAATAAAATTTTTATAGATATAAAATTATTATAAAATGAATCCAATGAATTACATTGAACTAATATAGGTATTATGAAACAATTTTGACCTAAAATAAATTTAAATAAAATAAATAATTATTTAAATAAAAATTCGGTTTTTGAATAGTAACTAGTGTTTTCACTATACATCAAAAATTGAAAGTTTTCAGAAAAATACCAAAAATTCACCCTAGGATAATTTCGATATTCCAAATCCAAAAATGAAGTCCGTTTTAAATGATAAAATTTATGAAATTTAAAAAAGTGGGTATTACTATTTATAACGGCTAGTTTATATAACATATCGTTGTTTAGAAAAACTCGGTATTGCGTAGAACACACGCTATCATGGAAGGTTTCGATTGCATGTAATGCAAGCCAAGTTTGGGATGCGTGGTGTGCAAGCTTCTTTTGGTGTAGCGTACAACAAAAGACATTAATGAAATTAAAAAAATATATTTCATAAAATCTCGGGGTGTTACATTCTACCCCCCTTAAAATGAATTTCGCCCTCGAAATTCGTCGGGGTTATAAATTGTTTACTACTCGAAAGTTTCGTTAATAGAAATCCACATCGTAAAAAAGGAATACTAAAAATTGACTTGAAAAACAAAAGTATGAAATGTAATGGTTACCCAAATTAACTAATCACTGGGTTTCCACATAGGAGAACATAAGTGAAAATATGGATATGAAAGAGAAATCTAACCGTCATGTTCTGATGGAGAGTGGTAAAGAACATGGCTATGAAAAATCCAGCAATAAAAATGCCATAAATTTGTGATGATTTAAGGTACCATCTGATTCATCGGATATGAGGACACTTGGACAACATTTTTGGGTTTCAAGATCATTTCCCTATTGTAACACCCCGACCCCAGTTACCCAGAGTCGGTGCATTATTACATAACATTGGCATGATCACAAAGGATCAAGTCTCGAAAGACCTATTAGTTTAGTAGTCTTGGAAACACAAGTTATATTCATAAGTCTTACATTACTTCATAAGGTAAAAAACTACAAAAATATATTGTCTTCATATCCCCTTATACTCTCCCTACAGGCCATTCATAAATTAATTCTTCATAATCCTGAGAAAAATAAAACATTGAAAGGGGTGAGCTCAGATGCTCAGTAAGGATAACATTATATCAGAAGCTTTCATAGATAATCTTAAACACTTAAGGCAATTTATAACTAAAACAAAATCCTTTTAAACTTGAACTTCAGCATAAAATGGCAAAGATAAAATAAAATAATTTCATTTACTTACTCACATGGATATTCTACTAGTCGAATGATCACATGAAATATCAATAACCACTTTTATAATGATGGAATGAATAATGCCAGACTATCATAACCACATAGCCAAGGCCTTGTTCCAAGACTACAAATAAGATTTTGCCAAGGCCTTGTGCCAAGACACTAGTTTGTCTCATGAGACCTACCGATGCATCGAGGAGCTATAGCGGGCTCCACCCATCACTTATTAAGCCCAATGCATTCCTCATATGAACAGGTTTAAACATAACATAAACATTCATATTAAAACTAGCATATGAAATGTCAATACTTTTACCAAAAACCATGAATGGTATAAAAATAGCACATCCACAGTCAAACATAACTCATTCTATACAATTTGGAAGATTTTATTGTATCACATTAATCTCAATCAATAATAATGAAGGATGTTGACATAGATGAAAATAATCATCAAAACTATTTGAGAGAAATATCCCCCTTTTCTTGGAAACATATAAAAGTCACACTATTTGTCAAGAAGCCATTTAAAAATAGATTTTTGAATCAAAGTGTCCCATACCACTTTGAAACTTTTAAAAGGAGTTGTAATTTTAAAACTTTAATGTCCATATAAATAAATCCTTAAAACACTTTTTAAAACATGGACATTAATGAGCATGATTTAGAAGAATAAGACTTTAAAACATTTAAAAATGGTATTTTAGTTAGAGTTTATAACCAAAAGAGAGACACTTGAATACAAATAATTGAGGTAATCAAAACATTGTAATATCATGAGAATAAAGGAATTGATGATATACGATGTCAAAGTACATTATATACACCACATAAAAGTAATTTGGTGTATAACAACAAAGAAGTCTCAATGGAATTTAAATTGAGATGTAATCTCTCATAAAGGCCGTATCCTTAGATTAAGGATAAATCAACGACGTAGTTATGTGTGACAAATATAAATAAACTAAATATGATTTTATATTAAGTGTAAAACAATCAAAGTACATTCACACATATTCTAGTAAAAACAACACCAATGAATTGGATGTTTGTCTCAACAAATTGAGATTGAGTAAAAATTACTCTTATCAAGTTCATACCGATGACATTGAGAATTTATCAATGGAGTGATTATGTGTATAAAATGTATATCCACAGAAAAGGGAGTGTAAATTATTACATAATCAAATGAATAGTGATTCCACACATAATGTTGGAGTAAAATAGTCAATGAAGTATGCGTAAAGCCGGATGAGTGGAAATTGAAATTTCAAATTCCCTTATTGATTTGGTAACATAAAAAACATGCACCCATGAAAGAAGGATCATAAAATTATGATGTAAATATACATGAATTAAATTATATTACACAATGAATACAAACATGGGAAGTACACACACCACATGTAATAAATAAGTGGTGAACAATGGAATTCTCATAGAATTAAAAGTGAGATAAGAAACCCCTTACTTTGTACTTTTTCCATGGTCGACGGTAGGATAACCTCCTGTATAATGGTGAAATAATTATTATTAAATTATACAAGAATCATATACATTAATATGATATCATATATGATATTTTATCATTGATTTGTTAATAATATCTTAGAATTATCGTCATTTCGGGTGTTTACGGGTTCATTTTACTTTATATTCTTTGTTATGTGAGCCATATTTTTTATTAATGGGATGTATATTATTCATATCCAGAATAATATCAAGTCCTTAAATATTATTTTTAATCATCAAATGAGAATTATACTTGAATGGATACGATGGAAAATGAATATCATCGCGTTCATGGAGACGGTAGTCCGTACGTACGCACGAGCGATAATATCATTCTTTTGATATTAAAATAATATATAATTGGTTGGTATATCATATATAGAGAATAATTATCATGTTATATTTATTATTTACATGAGTCACACATTAAGGATGAAGAAGAGGAATAAGAAAGGAATTTGGAAAAAGGTGGGGAAATCATTACCTCTTCTTCGGGTTCTTCCATTTGATTTGATCAAAAGGGCTCCTTAGGTTGGCTTTCTGATCAAACTAAGGCCTCTAGGTTGAAGTGAGGGAAGTTGGGAGAGTATTTGGGCAGATTTTGGCCGAACCAAAAGACTTTGAAGGTGTGAAGAAATGAGAAGGAGGAGTGCCCTTTTATAAGAGGGGTGAGGGGCACCTTTGGAAAAGCTAGAAATCTTAATTTATAATAAATTCATATTCGGTTTCTAATAGATCCAAAGTTTATTATTTAAAGGTTAAGGTGGGGATGGGTCGAAAACCACTCAAAAAATAAAATTTAAACAGGTTTGGGTCATTATATTAACCTTATCGTTAAGTATTAACTCTTAGTTAATTAGTTTCACTTTTACAATGTCTCTTTGTATTTTTATATTATATGGTTAATAAACTTACCATATACATCCAAGAGACCCCCAAGTGGTCCATTAATGATAAAAATATCATGATATAGGTCTATTGGCCGATCCGTACATTTTTAGGAATTTAATATCAATTAATAATATAATATTTGTTTTAATAACTCTTTTATGTCAATTTTGACACTATTCAATAGTTGAATTTTTTGAAACACATAACAGAATGATTACTTCGAAAAAAGTTATTTAAATAAATCCTAATATGTAATATTAACCAATAAAATTAGTGTAATTCAATAAAAGTCTCAAATTGTATTTATTTGGGATTTATAATATCAATTATTCTAATTTTTCACTATTATGGTAATTACTGCATCACCATTGTGTCATAAATAAATTAATTTATATAATGTCTAAAAATTATTAATAAACTATCATTATGTAGGAAATCGTTTTAGCTTTATAATGAATATTTATAGTCTAAAATCCAACATATATAACCCTATGTAACAATTGTTTTTCTAAAAGATATATGCTTGTGTCATTTTTGTATTTATTTTAACTTAATTAAAATAAAGTGTCCCTATCACTTACAAGTGATTCCATGGGGTCCCAAAATCGACCCAAAGATGCCCATGGTCGACCATGTATTAACCAATAGGGTTAAGACACGTTTTAGGGTAATTTAGTAATATTATAATATTAGTTTTTAACCCTTGTTTACCAGATTTACCCTTTAACTATGGTAAATAAAATATTTACCGAAGTAATTATCCAAAATTTCTAAAAATAAAAGTTACAAATTTACACAATTTTAACATCCTGATTCCAAATATGGACTCCATTTTTCCAAATTCAAAACACAGAAGTGGCAGAAATTAATTTAAAATTATTTCTCGTTGTTAAAACAAAAAGCGTGTTTTTAAGAGATAATAACTATCAAAAGATTGGCAGTTGTTTATGTCTAGTTTAAATGTGAAATTATGTTCGATGATGCACATTGTATTACATGGTAAAAATATATTCTAAATATACTTTAAAACCACTCAAATTCATAATTTACCACTATTAATTATTTTGATTAAAAAAGTTGTTTTTAATTAAAATTTAGTAATTTTCACTATTCATCAAAATATGAAAGTTATTCGAAAAGAACCAAAATTTCACCCTAGGATAATTTCGATATTCCAAATCCAAAAAAGAAGTCCATTTTGAGAGATAGAATTTATAAAATCTCAAAAATTAGGTATTACTATTTATAACGGCTAGTTTGATTGGTTGTGGTGTGTTAGAATCTCGAAGTTGCATACAATGCACGCCATTGCATTTTTCAAAGGGAAACGTATCGTGGAATCTTGGGGTGTTACATTCTCCCCTCCTTGAATAAATTGCATCCTCGCAATTTTTTTTAAAAAATTGGGCTTGATAATATAATGGAAAGTCCCACATCAGAAAAAGAGTCAATAAAACTATCACTTTAAAAGAAAGAAAGAGAGGTATGAAGGTCACCCAAGATAACCCATACTCGGATTCCATGTAGAAAAACATGGATATGGACGATAAACTAAGTGTAAAGTTATAATGGAGAGGGATATAAATCATGATCAAAAGAAAGTTAATAATAAGAAAACCAAAAACTTGTGTTGGGACAAATGGTCATTAGTCTCCTAGAAGGAAAGTAAACGAACAACATTTTTTTGTTTTAAGTTACATTACATATGGATGAGGAATTAATTTATGATATTGACTAAGAATATAAAGATATATACTTACTTTTTAAGTAGAGTTTCATTCTTTAATAAATTTCCACCACGAACTCAATTTTTTTTAAACGATGAGTATTCATGAAGACTTGGTCACACTGGAAGAGCTAGAATAAACTTCTATAGAATCACATGATCCATGCAGGATAAACTATATATTTACATTGTGTTTGGACATTAATCAATACCAAAATGGTTAGTGCAAGATCTAATGATCCCCCAAAAAGATATTCCTTGAGATAAATAAACACTAATCTTAATTTCTAAAATTAAACCAACAATACCACAAAGTTAAATAAATACCATTCAATAATAAATTGTCCTTAAAATCCTTCAATATAATCCAAACTAATATTGAATCCCAAAACTTATAAGAATGTAGTCTTCCACGTTAAATTGTATCTCCAAATGACATCATCTACTCTTAAAGTCACACACTTAACCTAATCACATATTCTTTATTATAGGTTAATCATTCCCATAAATAACCCAAATCACTATAAATCCACAATAAAAACATAGATAAAAATCCACCTTTATTCCTCTAATGAAATCCCATAGTATTCTATTTTCCTTGGGCATATAGTGTTCCCAACAAAGCGAACATCTTCCAAAATAACATTTATCACTTTATCACCAAATCATTTTCCTATACCAAGGGTATTCATTTGATAAGACATAAGAACCCAAATCAACACATTATTGATCAATAAAATCATTTAACTAAAAAAAATTAGTCACACTATCCAGGGACTTCACGTAGTCCAGTGGTAGGCGATAAATCCCAATCGCACTTTGGTTGTGGGTTTGATTCCCACAGCTTTGTCTGACGTGACGGGTTGTCACACGGTCTACGTGTTTTCCTTTTTCAAAAACTATATTTTATAATATTACCAAAATGAGATAAATTCCTCAAAATACCATAACACAATTTAACCACAAATGTTATATCAAACCTTGCATTTTCATCCCAAATTATAATAACTTATAATTCTCTCAAACCCCAATGATCATATAAAACCAAATGGCTATTTATACATATATCCACGAGAGAAGAGATAATTCTTCCTCAAATGTCATTCTCACATGGAAAACTGCGGGGTTACAAATACAAGGGAAAATTATTCCAAAGTAAACCCATCAACAAGGAGCACAAATACTTTTTAAACATTTCTCCAACCATTTATTTCCACATGGATTCTTCTTTTACCAAGAAAATATCCTATAGAATAGGGCATTCACTCGGGTAATGGCCAGGTCCCCTACATTTACGGCAAATGACTGTAAATGGACTCTTGAGACCATTTTTATCTTCTTCCATAGTACTCTTCATTTTTCTTCAGCAATTCATCACTTTATGTCGTTCCTTCCCACATGTAAAGCATTTCATGGTCCCATTGAGACACTTTCTCGGGTGTCTCCTTCCACATTTCTTGCATGATGGAAATTGAGGGTTCTTTTCTCCATGTTCTCCATTACTGGAGCTCTTATCATTCATCACCTTTCTCTTCCTTGTTGAGTCCGGGAGTTGGTTAATATATATGTTGTTGATCATATTTTTGGAAAACTGATTTGGCATAAAGATGATATCTTTTACGCCTATCAACATTCCATTTTGATGCTCATTGCCACCACTGTTCCCACCTTGTACATCATTCTCAAAGACACTATGACTTCCTTGGAATCTAGCCATTGACTATAACAAGAAAGCATTGTGTGAGTAACAGTAGTCATAAAATTATTTAGAGATTAACATGTCACCATATTATCAATTTGAAACACATTAGGATTAACCAAGGTCATTTACTCTTATCTTATATATATATTACTATAAATCGGTTTGTAAAGAAATTGTAAATTATCCTAAGCATATCCCCCGGGAGTATCGTAACGAAGAGTGCAGCAAGGCCCGTTGTCGTGCACCAGTTCCTGTTCGAGTCTAGATCAAAGAGGTGTTTTCGGGTATTACCCCTAGGTACATCTGTGCCAGAGCCACCTCTACCTGCTCGTATCCAGACATGGATGTATTTCTCGGAAAACTCACAAAATCTCTACAATACCAAAATTCAAGGAAGTTATTCTATACTAATCCTCAAAGTTCATCTTAGGTCTACATGCTCTAATCAGAGTTTATCTAAATCTAGCTTCCAAGGTTTGTACTAAACTTTCTCTGATACCAATTGTAACGCCCCGACCCCAGTTACCCAGAGTCGGTGCATTATTACATAACAATGGCATGATCAGAAAGGATCAAGTCTCGAAAGACCGATTAGTTTAGTAGTCTTGGAAACACTAGATATATTCATAAGTCTTACATTGCATCATAAGGTAAAAAATTACAACAATATATTGTCATCATATCCCCTCATACTATCCCTGTAGGTCATTCATAAATTGCTTCATCATAATCCTGGGAAAAATAAAACATTGAAAGGGGTGAGCTCAGATGCTCAGTAAGGATAACATTATAGCAGAAGCTTTCATAGATAAGCATAAACACTTAAGGCAGTTTATAACTAAAACAAAAGCCTTTTAAACTTGAACTTCAGCATAAAATGGAAAAGATAAAATAAAATAATGTCATTTACTTACTCACATTATATTCTACTAGTCGAATGATCACATGCAATATCAATAACCACTTTCATAAAGATAGAATGCATAATGCCAGACTATCAAAACCACAAAACCAAGGCCTCGTGCCAAGGCTACAATTAAGATTTTGCCAAGGCCTTCTGCCAAGACAGTAGTTTGTCTCATGAGACCTACCAATGTATCGAGGAGCTATAGAGGGCTCCACCCGTCACTTATTAAGTCCAATGCATTCCTCATGTGAATCGGTTTAAACATAACATAAACATTCGTATTAAAACTAGCATATGAAATGTCAATACTTTTACCACAAACCATGAATGGTATAAAAATAGCACATCCACAGTCAAACATAACTCATTTGATACAATATGGAAGATTGTATTGTATCACATTAATCTCAATCAATAATAATGAAGGATGTTGACATAGATGAAAATAATCATCAAAACTATTTGAGAGAAATATCCCCTTTTCATGAAAACATTTAAAAGTCACACTATTTGTCAAGAAGTCATTTAAAAATAGATTTTTGAATCAAAGTGTCCCATACCACTTTGAAACTTTTAAAACGAGTTTTAATTTTAAAACTTTAATGTCCATATAAATAAATCCTTAAAACCATTTTTAAAACATGGAAATTAAGGAGCAAGATTTAGAAGAATAAGTCTTTAAAACATTTAAAAATGGTATTTTAGTTAGAGTTTCTAACCAAAAGAGTGACACTTGAATTAAAATAATTGAGGTAATAAAAACATTGTAATATCATGAGAATAAAGGAATTCATGATATACTATGTCAAAGTACATTATATACACCACATAAAGGTGATTTGGTGTATAACAACAAAGAAGTCTCAATGGAATGTAAATTGAGATGAAATATCTCATAAAGGCCGTATCCTTAGATTAAGGATATATCAACGACATAGTTATGTGTGAAAAATATAAATACACTAAATATGATTGTATATTCAGTGTAAAACAATCAAAGGACATTCACACATATTCTAGTAAAAACAACACCAATGAATTGGATGTTTGTCTCAACAAATTGAGATTGAGTAAAAATTACTCTTATCAAGTTCATACCGATGACATTGAGAACTTATCAATGGAGTGATTATGTGTATAAAAAGTATATCCACAGAAAAGGGAGTGGAAATTATGACATAATCAAATTAATAGTGATTCCACACATAATCTTGGAGTAAAATAGTCAATGAAGTATGCGTAAAGACGGATGAGTGGAAATTGAAATTTCAAATTCCCTTATTGAGTTGGTAAAATAAAAAGCATGCACCCGTGAAAGAAGGATCATAAAATGATGATGTAAATATACATGAATTAAAGTATATTACACAATGAATACAAACATGGGCAATACACAAACCACATGTAATAAATAAGTGGTGAACAATGGAACTCTCACGGAATTAAAAGTGACATAAGAAACCCCTTACTTTGTACTTTTTCCTTGGTCTAAGGTAGGTTAACCTACTGTATAATGGTTAAATAATAATTATTAAACTATAAAAGAATCATATAAATTAATATTATATCATATATGATCTTTTAACATTGATTTGTTAATAATATCTTAGAATTATCGTCATTTCGGGTGTTTACGGGTTCATTTTACTTTATATTCTTTTTTTTGTGAGCCAGATTTTTTATTAATGGGATGTATATTGTTGGGAAAAAATCCCTCAAGGTATCATTGAAGAATTTTTTAGGTGATTGTGTTTGTTGACAAAGTGGACATCTGCGTGGTGATTGTTGACAAAGCATAACTATGACATACAAATTTGTTGACAGAGAGGATTTCATGGTGGAATGTCAAGTTCAAGAGCTGAGGTCAACGATCCATGTTTGTTTTAAGAACATCGATAAAAGGAATGGATGATCTGGAGGCGGTAAAAAAGAATAGATACAAGGTGGCGCTGTTTTCCAGTGTTTGCCAAATTTTTGGACCTGAAAATCGGCAAATGATGAAAAGTGTTTTTGGAAAAGGGACTTGCGCGCCATGGACTTGGAGTATAGGAAACTTGCGCGCCATATGTTTTTCAAGATCAGAAGATCAAAATATGGCTATGGAAATAGGTTCGCGCAAGTTTGGGAGTTGGTCGCGCAAGTGTCTAAAAGGAGAGAAGACTTGCGCGCAGAGATTGGGTCGCGCAGGTGACTTGCGCGCCGTCGCGCAGGGTGGTCAGATTGCCTATAAATACTGGACCACCCCTCCTCATTTTACACCGGAGTTCAACTCAGAGCTCCCATCGTGCATGTGTGGTGGTCGCGCAAGTGGTGTGTGTGGTCGCGCAGGTGTGACTTGCACGCCAGAGGTTGAAGTTGTGCGCCGGTGTTAGAAGTTGCGCGCCGGTTGGCAGTTGCGTGCCAATATTGGTTTGGGCGTAAAAGGAAGAGAGTCGCGCAAGTTTGGAGTTGAGGAATCTTGAGTCGCGCATGTGTATGAGGAGGACTTGCGCGCCCGTTGTGACTTGCGCGCCGATACTTGCGCGCCGAGGTAGACTTGTGCGCCAAGTAAGGTTTGTTCCAGCAGTGTTTTCGGGCTGCGTGGAAGCTGGAAGTTTGCCCGATACCTTCGGTTCAAAGAGATATTCATCTACGGGTGAAAGTTGTACTTCAACAGAGCATCTACACACAGAGGAAGATGCATTCATTCATGCAAACGAAGAGACCTACAGGTCTATAAACTGTAAGTGGATCCCTTCTGGAGCAGTGAGCTTAGGAAGAGGAAGTAGGTGATCCTCTCCACCGGCAGTGAGCCAGAGAGAGAGAAACAGGGAGTGACCCTTGGGAAAGCAGTGAGCTGACCCTAAACATTGTATAGGCAGTGAGCCTGGGCATAGAAGTGATCTAGCCCGAACATTGTAATCAACAGCTAGTGAAGTCTAGTGGAATTTGGTACGAACCGGAAACTTTTCGGCGTATTCTCCTTGGACGTAGCCCTTAGCGGTGAACCAAGTAAAAATCTCTGTGTCTGCTTGTTTACTTCCCTGCATTTCATTTGAAGCATCATCATCAGGCAAAAAAGAAAAGAAGTGATCATAATAACCACACAAGTGCAAACAAAGTGACCCTTGTAATAAAGAGGTCAAGATCCAGTGGGGCAGGAAGAACTTTGAAAAAGAATATCCATACCCTAATTCACCCCCCCCCCTCTCAGTGTATATAGGCCCATATTGGCCCTAACAATTGGTATCAGAGCGAAGGTTGCTTTAATCAGATTTGTTTGCTCCGACATGGTGTAGTCGATCAGTGTGTTTAAAGAATCAGTCTGCTCTTATCTTGGTGAGCCATGAGAAAAGGAAAAGCAACAAAGAAGAATCAGAAGTCAGGTAAATTACCTCAGTGTGGAAGTGTTTTTGGAAAAAGTGTGATTCAACTAAAAGAATCAAACAGCTTATTGAAGAATGGTCTTGATGAATCAGATAGGGAAAAGATTGATTCACTCAATCATGATGTTGGAATTAGTGAAGTGCATGCGCATCAGAGTGATGATGAAATAGAAGAAGAAATTGATATGCGAGCTGAGTTGGAGGCTGCTCTTGAAGAGATAGATGTTTGGAGGGCCAAAACCAAGAAAGCTAACAAAATTGTTCGCGATGCCAAACTCTATATGCAGCAGCAGGAAGAAGAGAAATCTGAGATGATGGAAGAAATTGAGAAACTTATTTTATCAACATCAGAGAACTCAGAATCTGTTAGTAAGTATATGCTGAAGGTTGAAGAACAGAAAAGAGAGATCGATAGCCTGAACAAAAAGGTGGAAATTGTCCATGGGACTAAAGAATTGGATCATAAATCCACTGAGGAAATTAAATCTAAAGGCATACAGATCCATGCTCTAGAAATTGAGATCAACAAGCTAAGAGGATTAAATCAAAGGCTTATTGATATAGTTACTGACCTAACAGAGAAGAATGATTTTCAAGGTGAGGAACTACAGAAGCTGGCTAAAGGAAAAGGAAAACAAAAGGCTGGTAAGTGTGAAGATAATCAAGAGTCCGATGAAGTTCGGAATCTGAAAGCCAAGAATGATGATCTAGCTACACATCTGTCTGAGTTAGTTCAGAAGAATCAAAGACTACAACAAGAGAATGCATGTTGCTCCGATTCTCTTGCTCAAGAAAAATTGAAAGTAAAAGAGCAAAATGTCGTGGTTAATAAGCTGAAGCATGAACTGGAAGATGAGATGAGTTGTGGAAAGAATCTCAGAAAAGAACTTGATGCTCAACTTGTATCAAGAGATTTGAAGATTCAAATGTTGGAAGAAGAGCTACAATCAGTCAATAAGGAAATGGAGAAGTCTAAATCCAAAGATAAGCCCAAGTTGAAGGATGCACTGCACTTATTATTTGATCATCCTTCGGCAGGTGATGATAAAATGAAGTCCAAATATGCTGCATCAGAGGAGAAGCATGAAAGGATTGTATCTTCCCAAAGGTCAACCTTTTTGGGAAAATCTGGAATTGGATATGATAATCCCACTCTTATGGATGATAAGAAAAATGCAGTGAAAAATTCCAAAGGTAAGAAAAATCCTGTAGGTGCTGGAGATAGGCCTATGAGGATAGTTTCAAGGAGTGATGATATGTGCTATTTTTGCGGAGTTCATGGCCACACATCAAGCTTCTGTACAGAGGCTCTGGAGTACATTTCAGGCTGTGAAAATAGAAACGTTAATAAATCTGAGAACAGGAAGAAGCATCATCAGAAATTAGAAAGAAGATCTTCTTAGAGGAAAGCATATATTAGATGCTATTACTGCGGAAGAATGGGACACACCATGAGCATGTGTCAGGAAGCTCAGGAGAACAATATCATAGGAAGAACTCAAGGTGCATCAACATCTCAGCTGAGAGATGATAAAATGAGGTATGCCTTTGAGGGAAAATGTTTTATATGTTATCACTATGGGCACATGGCGAGACATTGCAGTAAGAAGAAAGCAGGAAAGGGAAAGGAACAAGAAAAGAGATCTCTACCACAGGAAGTGTACAAGAAAGAAGCCTGTACTGGGAGACAATGTGGTAAGGAGAAGAATAGGCTTCGAGCCTCGGGGAAATCACATGGAGCTGAACGAAAGGTGTATCAGTCACCTCCTCTGTCATACTCACAACAACTCTCAAGGAGAGAATGTGAACAAACCTGGAAGATTAAGCAGAGATCTACTCCAGCTGTGATGAAGAAGAATGAATGTTCAATAGAGGAATCAACACCAGCGAAAAAGAGTGTGGTGACTCAGACATCTGATAAAAGAAAGATGAACGAAGAATGCATCGAGAAATCCACATGTCGTGTTTCTCAGCGAGAAGTGAAGGAAAGAGGAATACCCCTAAGATGGGAGAATAAGAAAGGGAAGATGCCAAATAGAGAGGTTCCTACTCAGAGAAATAATCAAGGAAAATTGAATTTTGGTAGAACCTCAAAGAAGAAAATGTGTACTAGCGGGTTTATACCCCAAGCGGTGAGAAAGGCCGAGCCTACCAAATCTACATATCGGAAAAAGGCTCAGAATGTAGGCAATGAATGCCTTGTCATATGGCCAGAACAGTTGAAGTTGGCTAGGCAATTGGAGGAAGCAAGAAAGGAGTGTGATTCCCTCCAAGAAAGAATCAAAGGGTTGACCCATCAGGATCAACTGAAATCCTCATCTTGAGGAGTTTAGAAGAAATCCCCTCTCCCTATGTATATAAATTCAATTAACTGATGATTGATGTGTTTCAGGTTTTAGGGAGATACGATCCAAGGGGAAGTGGTATCTAAGGATGCGAAGTGGAGATCTGATATGCTCTACAGGTTCAATTGATTCAAATCAGGAACCAGGGATGAAGAAGAAAAGATGCAACTGAGCACAGTTAAAAGTGACTATGTTATTAGCTTTATCTCTTGTTTCCTACACCGAGTTCCAACTCAGTAGGCTTAGAGATTTTGTTAATGGCTCAATGAGGAGTTCCAGATTAAAATAAATGTTGCACGTGGAGAAGAATGGTTATGGGTCTCTACCATTGGGCCTAACAGATAGAAGTGTTGTGTAACACAGGGGAAGCATTCAATAACAAAATCAGATGCTAGATTCATCAAGGAAATAATTGGATGACCTAGCTCAAGTGTTGTCTATCGAGAGAAGACATACTATGAGAGAAGCAGTAGTGATCAAGAATTTCATGCTTATTCATTTTGATCTAACATTGTGGTATCAGCTGACTGTTTTCAGGATACCAAGAAGCTGTGAGAAGAAGTGGAAAGGAATGATTTCATTGAACAATGACACAGAGAAAAGTAGATGAAAGAAATGAAGCCACTGAAAAATGAGTCAGAGAGCAATTTCCTAATGAAAGTGTTGAAGAAGAAAGCAACACAGGGGGAGAAGAAGTGGCTGAGGGTGACTCAGAAGAAGATACTGATGATGAGTACAAGGAAGTAAAATCCTTATCTGCACAAAAGACAATCAAATTATTCCTAGCCGTTGCAGTACAATTGGTCTACAGGTGACATAGGGAAAGAATGGAATATTCATTTCTCAATCCGAATAGGTGAATAGGGTTTTGGAATGATTTGGAATTGAGAATTCCAAAGAAATGAAAACTCCGGTTGCTACCCGGATGAAATTATCAAAAGATGAGGATGGCAAGACAGTTAATATCACATAATACAGGCAAATCATTAGAATTCTGTTGTACTTAACCGCAACAAGGCCTGACATTGTTTTCACCACATGCCAAGCAGAAAGATATCAGAGCAATCCCAAGGAAAGCCACATGCTTGTAGGGAAAAGAATACATTGGTATATATAGCGCACAGTGGATTTCGGCCTGACATATACTGACAAATATGATACAGAGTTATTGGGATATACTGATGCAGGCTGGGCTGGTTCAGCAGATGATAGAAAATCAACGTCAGGTGGTGCATTCTATCTTGGTGGATTGTGTATTTCTAGGCTAAGCAAGAAACAAGATTGCATTTCATTGAGCACCGTAGAAGCTGAGTATATTGCGGCCACTCAAACATGCACACAGTTATTGTGGATGAAGCAGCAGCTTGAAGATATGAGAGTTGAAGTGAAGTCTCCGATCGGAATCCAGTGTGACAACTCAAGTGCTATAAATCTTAGCAAAAATCCTGTCCATCATTCCAGGACAAAGCACATTGAGATCAAGTATCATTTAATCAAGGAGAAGGTTGAGCAGGGCATCGTGAAGTTGGAGTATGTGCCTACTGAGCTACAGGTTGCAGACATTATGACAAAGGCCTTACCCAAGGAAGCTTTTGAGAGGCATCGACTGGCTCTGGGAGTTCAGTCGATTCCCAGCACTTGAAATAGTGTGGATTTGGGACCCCACTCTCCCCGAGGTATGATGTGTTTTTCCCTAATGTGCTGATATGTGTTCTCTACTATGTTACAGACTAAAAACGAGTGACCTTTGGGTTCGTTGACAAAGGGGGAGAAAAGTGTTAGTAAAAGGGGGAGAAAATAGTGATTGTTCAAGGGGAAGACAATGTGGAGATTTGATAAATCATGAATGATATGGGGAGAAGCTGATAGGTGGAGTAGCCAGATAGGGGGAGTTGACACTAGTTGAACGTGCTTAGCCAGAGCTTAGCTTGGGCAACATAGGAAGTATGGATAAAGAGGTGTTGAAGCTTTGAGAAGAAAGGGAGAGCGTATTAAATCTGACGATGCTAGAAGTGATCGATCAAAGAATAGATATCACGATAGATGAGGATCGTGATAAAAGCAGAAGAGTGGTGTTGGACAGTGGTAAGAATTTTTCCAAACCAAACATTGGTCTTCCAACAAATCCATCAACAATTGGTATCAATTTAGTACAAATTGGTATCAGTTTGGTGTCAACAGTGGATGTCAGAGATAAAGTGATTCATTGATGAACTTTTCATTTACTCTTGTTTCTCACGCCGAGCATTGCTCATGTGGTCTTAGAATATGTGTTGAGTAAATCCTTGATCGCTATCAGAATCGCAATGAGGCGAATGGAGGCTGAAGAATCAACGATGAATCTTTGTTTTGGAAGAGTTGTCAACAAACCCAAAGGGGGAGATTGTTGTGAAAAAATCCCTCAAGGTATCATTGAAGCATTTTTAGGTGATTGTGTTTGTTGACAAAGTGGACATCTGCGTGGTGATTGTTGACAAAGCATAACTATGAAATACAAATTAGTTGACAAAGAGGATTTCATGGTGGAATGTCATTTTCAAGAGCTGAGGTCAATGATCCATGTTGGTTTCAAGAACGTCGACAAAAGGAATGGATGATCTGGAGGCGGTACAAAAGAACAGATACAAGGTGGTGCCGTTTTCCAGTGTTTGCCAAATTTTTTGAAAAGGGACTTGCGCGTCGTGGACTTGGAGTATAGGAAACTTGTGCGCCATATGTTTTTCAAGATCAGAAGATCAAAATATGGCTAAGGAAATAGGTTCGCGCAAGTTTGGGATTTGGTCGCGCAAGTGTCTAAAAGGAGAGAAGACTTGCGCGCAGAGATTGGGTCGCGCAGGTGACTTGCACGCCGTCGCGCAGGGTGGTCAGATTGCCTATAAATACTGGACCACCCCTCCTCATTTTACACTGGAGTTCAACTTAGAGCTCCCGTCGCGCAGGTGTGGTGGTCGCTCAAGTGGTATGTGTGGTCGCGCAGGTGTGACTTGCGCGCCAGAGGTTGAAGTTGTGCGCCGGTGTTAGAAGTTGCGTGCCGGTTGGCAGTTGCGTGCCAATATTGGTTTTTGCGTAAAAGGAAGAGAGTTTCGAAAGTTTGGAGTTGAGGAAGCTTGAGTCGCGCAACTGTCTGAGGAGGACTTACGGGCCCGTTGTGACTTGCGCGCCGATACTTGCGCGCCGAGGTAGACTTGTGCGCCAAGTAAGGTTTGTTCCAGCAGTGTTTTCGGGCTGCGTGGAAGCTGGAAGTTTGCCCGATACCTTTGGTGCAAAGAGATATTCATCTACGGGTGAAAGTTGTACTTCAACAGAGCATCTACACACAGAGGAAGATGCATTCATTCATGCAAATAAAGAGACCTACAGGTCTATAAACTGTGAGTGGATCCCTTCTGGAGCAGTCAGCTTAGGAAGAGGAAGTAGGTGATCCTCTCCACCGGCAGTGAGCCAGAGAGAGAGAAATAGGGAGTGACCCTTGGGAAAGCAGTGAGCTGACCCTAAACATTATATAGGCAGTGAGCCTGGGAATAGAAGTGATCTAGCCCGAACATTGTAATCCACAACTAGTGAAGTCTAGTGGAATTTGGTACGAACCAGCAACTTGTCGGCGTATGCTCCTTGGACGTAGCCCTTAGCGGTGAACCAAGTAAAAATCTCTGTGTCTGCTTGTTTACTTCCCTGCATTGCATTTGAAGCATCATCATCAGGCAAAGAAGAATAGAAGTGATCATAATAACCACACAAGTGAAAACAAAGTGACCCTTGTAATAAAGAGGTCAAGATCCAGTGGGGCAGGAAGAACTTTTAAAAAGAATATCCATACCCTGATTCAACCCCCCCCCCCCTCTCAGGGTATATAGGCCCTATTGGCCCTAACATATATTATTCATATCCAGAATGATATCAAGTCCTTAAATATTATTTTTAATCATCAAATGAGAATTATTCTTGAATTGATACGATGGAAAATGAATCTCATCGCGTTCGTGGAGACGGTAGTCCGTACGTACGCACGAGGGACAATATCATTATTTTGATATTAAAATAATATATAATTGGGTGGTATATCATATATACAGAATCATTATCATGTTATATTTATTATTTACATGAGTTACACATCATTATTATACCCATCCAAATAATAATATATTGAATAACAATTACACCCCGATGTGGAGACGGTAAGTCGTACGTACGCACGTGTGGTGACATGTTATTCAAATGGTGGATAGAAAACTGAATATGGTTGTACCATATTTATAATGACATCCCAGTATATATATGATACTGTAGTTATTATTTTAGAATGGTAACAACAAGGAAGAATATGTGGAAGAAGAAAGGAATTTGGAAAAGGGTGGTGAAATCAATACCTCTTCTTCGGGTTTTTCCTTTTGATTTGTTCAAAAGGGATCCATAGGTTAGATTTATGATCAAAATAAGGCCTCTAGGATGAAGTTAGGGAAGTTGGGAGAGTATTTGGGCAGAGTTTGGACGAACCAAAAGGCTTTAAAGGTGTGAAGAAATGAGAAGGAGGAGTGCCCTTTTATAAGAGGGGTGAGGGTCACCTTTGGAAAAGCTAGAAATATTAATTTATAATAAATTATTATTCGGTTTCTAAAAGCTCCAAAGTTGATTATTTAAAGGTTAAGGTGGGGAGGGGTCGAAAACCACTCAACCAATAAAATTTAGACAGGTTTGGGTCATTATATTAACCTTATCTTTAAGTATTAACTCTTTGTTAATTAGTTTCACTTTTACAATGTCTCTTTATATTTTTATATTATATGGTTAATAAACATACCATATACATACAATAGACCCCAAAGTGATCCATTAATGATACAAATATCATGATATAAGCCTCTTGGCCGAACCTTATATTTTTAGGAATTTAATATCAATTAATAATATAATAGTTGTTTTAAAAACTCTTTTATGTCAATTTTGACACTATTCAATAGTTGATTTTTTTGAAACACAAAACAGAATGATTAATTAAAAAAAGTACATTAAATCAATTATAATATGTCATATTAACCCATAAAATTATTGTAATTCAATAAAAGTCTCAAATTATATTTATTTGGGTATTTATAATATCAATTATTCTTATTTTTCACTATTATGGTAATTACTGCATCCCCATTGTGTCATATATAAATTAATTAATTTAATGTCTAAATATTTTAAATAAAATATCATTATGTTGGAAATATTTTTATCCTTCTAATTAATATTTATAGTCTAAAATCCAACATATATAACCCTATGTAAATTTTTTTTTGCTAAAATATATATGCTTAGATCATTTTTGTATTTATTTTAACTTAATTAAAATAAAGTGACCCTATCACTTAAAAGTGGATCCATGGGGTCCCAAAATCGACCCAAAGATTCCCATAGTAGACCATGTATTAACCAATAGGGTTAAGACACATTTTAGGGTAATTAATATTATTATAATATTAGTTCTTAACCCTTGTTTACCTGATTTACCATTTAGCCATGGTAAATAAAATATTTACCGAAGTAATTATCCAAAATGTCTAAAAATAAAAGTTACCTATTTACACAATTTGAACATACTGATTCCAAATATGGAATCCATTTTTCCAAATTCAAAACACAGTAGTGGCAGAAATTAATTTAAATTAATTCCCGTTGTTAAAACAAAAAGCGTGTTTTTAAGAGATAATAACTATCAAAAGATTGGCACTTGTTTATGTCTGGTTTAAATGTGAAATTATGTTCGATGATTCTCATTGTATTAAATGGTAAAAATATATTCTAAATATACTTTAAAACCACCCAAATTTATAATTTATCACTATTATTTATTTTGATTAAAAAATTTGTTTTTAATTAAAATTTAGTAATTTTCACTATTCATCAAAATATGAAAGTTATCCGAAAAGTACCAAAATTTCACCCTAGTCTAATTTCGATATTCCGAATCCAAAAAATACGTCCATTTTGAGAGATAGTTTTTATAAAATCTCAAAAAGTAGGTATTACTATTTATAACAGCTAGTTTGATTGGTTGTGGTGTGTTAGAATCTCGAAGTTGCGTACAATGCACGCCATTGCATTATTCAAAGGGAAACGTATCATGAAACCTGGGGTGTTACACCTATAGCTGAAAAATTTGAATTAGAAGAAATACTTACTTTATTTCGGTATAATCTCACTATTGTTCGTGCCTTGAACAATTTCCACTTCATCTCTTAAAGAAATGAAGTTGAGTTTGTCTTCCATGAAGTGTTAGCAGATCATGTGATAGAATGATAGGTCATTCCATCTACCTCAAACATAAGGTTAGCAAAAGTTATCTACATAAGTCCATCTATAGTGAGATTAATCATATATGGTTCCTAAAATGGACTTATACTTCATCTATCATACTTCTTAATAAAATAATCCTAGTTTCTACTAACCAGGGACATCCTGTATGATAGTGGTAGGCGATGAAGGCCTGTCACACATCGGTTGTGTGTTCGATTCTCATAGCCTTGTATGATGCGACGGGTTGTCGCCCATCCTGCAGGTTTTCCTTTTTCTAAAACTTCATTATTATACCATTCCATTAATAATATCGAAAAAGTTATAGCCTTAAAGAATTCTAACTTATGTCCAACATAATCCATTCCAATCTTTAGGCTTATCCAAAATACTTCTGTCTAAGATCATAGTATATAGAAAACAATTACTATAAATGTCATCTACCGAGCATGTGAATTCCTTCACTAGTCCCCCATATATCATACGATATATCTTGTTGGTCACATTCCAAATATGTTAATACCTTAATCATGTATTCTTTTAAAAAATGAATACCCATTGAACCTTAGTGAAAACTTAAATGCTGTCAAAAGTTAACTCTTTCCACATACCAAAATCTCAAAATTTATATATACTCAAACCATGATATCACATTGTCCTTATATTTTTCATAAGCTCATGAATACTATCAAACATATTATTTTCTCTTTATCCCTTCATTATGCGTGTAGTATCTGCTTTCCAAAAATATTTCAATCACTTTTCATGGTTATCAATGCCATATTCTTATGGAAAACCACAATGGACCAATATATAGGTATTCCAATATACCATAAAATTACCTAAACAACATTATTCTTGAATACCAATACATAAACACTTCAAACCATACTCTTCAATGATTGTCAGGGAATAAGTCCTTCCTGGATTTAGAGGTATCCTCTTAGGTCAGGGAATTGAGTTGGGTAATGACCATGTTCTCCACAGATAAGAAATTGAACTCCATAACAGTCTGTCACTCTATGACCCTTCTCTCCACACAGATAACATCATCCCCTCTATTTGATGTATTCATCAAGGTTCTTCGTCCCTTATTTAGAAATCTCAATATTCCTTTCTCTGTGCTCCTCAACATGAGATCATGCATAAAATTCCATCTTCCTCTTATTTGATAGAATTGGGAATGCCACTAAAGTTCACCTTATTAATCATATATCGTGTTGGATGATTCATCATAATCATAATATCTTTCTCTGTAGGAATTACACAATTTTGCTGTTCATTGTCACCACTTTTCCCATCTGATTCAATGTCAATCCAATTCCTTCTGGTTCCCTCCATTAACTAAAACCAGAAACCATTGTGTAAGAAATAGTTAAAATAATGAGGAACTGCATAATCATAAAAAGTAACTTATAGGATGTATAACTTATGACACCTTCTTTAACCTATGATAGCTTAGTTTCACCCTAGGTTATTCATGATCATCAACATAATTCAAGGACTATAACTTATAGTTATACTAAACCTTAGGGACATCCCTAGAAATACCTTATAAATATATCTAGTGACCTCACAAATGTTTTCTTATCCTAGTTTCCAAAGGTTAACTAAACCTTTCCTCTAATACCAACTGTAGAGACCAGAATCATGACGTACATGGACATTACATTACTTCTGCAGAATACTTAATACATAACAAAAACAGACACACAAGGACCGTAATAGTTTACTGTCTTTGGAAACTCGAAACGTAATCTTCTAATCATGGTGAAAGATCTTCAACATATCCCATAAAGATCTTCCCCTTTTGATTTTCTTACCTAAAACCTTTCTTTAAATCCTGGGGAAAGGAAAACATATAAAGGGTGAGCTCAAATTCTCAGTAAAGGTAAGCAAGGATAAAATAAAACAAATCATATACATTTGAACATAAAAACATGAATATAATGTTTAAACATCAAAATCTTAGGCAATGACCTAAAACATGGCAGTACATAATGAATAGATCATAAAGAAAACAGTAATCATGATCAAATAACATGGGGATAAAACATGTGATTGTGGCAACCATTAAGCACATGATATTATTTCCATAGTAGCCAAGGAATTGCTTCCATGACTATCATAGTGGACAAAGTCCCTTTCTGAATCGAGTTCACTCTGCGTTCCATTCCTGTATTACTGAACCAGATTAACTAACTGTTCCAGCCATGTCTATCATATGAGATATAAATCCTTACCCAATGCATTGGAGGGAGATATAGGTTCCACCCATCTCATAATGAAATCATTCTTACTTATGCCACAAAATGAACTTAAAACATTCATCCTAACCCAAAGAATAAAATGGGTTTCATAAACATCATCCCATCATCTCATAATCCATATAAAACAAATGGATATTTCATCATAAGAAAAGTTAAACCATGTAAATCATAGAGACAATAAACATGAAACATACACATATGAGATAATGTCATCTTATATGGAAATTGGTTTTGACAAAACATTTGAAATGAATTCTTGAGGAAAATATCCTTTCTTCTTCAAAATCATATTCTTTTCAAAAAATGCCATGAAATTTTAAAATAAAACAATTTTTTTGAAAATAGTCATAAAATCTTATAGAGAAAGCTTTATGAAAATGAGGCGTTATGAAACCGTAAAAAATCCGTTCACGCCATATAAGTTAAAAATAACATTCTTCTCATACTTTTGTGGAAAGAGTCAAATAGTACCTCGTATGGTAAACAAAAAAAAAATTCCTTACATACCATGTAGTAAAAGTCAAAAATGGGTAAAATGGACTTTAAACATACATTAATTTTTTCTTATAAAACGTGGACATGGATGATAAATATAACCCTAGTAAATACATACGTATAAGCAATCTCGGATAGAAAACAATTGAGATTGCATCATTATCCCTTACCATAGGTCCGATATGCTTCGTATGTATCTGAAACCTCTGTATAATGATTTAAATAATGTCATTTACTTATTATATAATCATATTCATTGTTATGATATCATATATGGTTCACTTATGACTTTATATTACCCGTTATTTTGTAAATTCTATGTCAAAGCTGTGTTTTGGGTAAAATCATTTTACTTATCGTACGTGTTTGGAATTTTTGTTATTGATATTATTATTACTTATATCTTGATTTACTTACTTCCAGAATTTAAATAATTATTTATATATCATATATATATTCAGTACACATATATATATATAATAGATATATAAATAAATGAAGTACACCGTTCATGGAGACGGTAGGCCGTACGTACGCATGAACACTATTTTTTTGTTTCTTTATTGAATTAAGTAGATGACATAAATATATATATATATATATACATAAATCCAGTAGCATTATTATGTCATATATTTTATGATTACTTATTATATATACTTTATAATCATTCTTGAATTGTTATCATGGAAAATGAATCTCATCACATCGTGGAGATGGTAATCTGTACGTATGCACGAGCGATGATATCATTCCCATATTTATTGAATGGAATTATAGGCGAAGATATAATATCTTAGAATTAGTATGATGTTATAATAATTATATATAGTTATTCTTTACACCATTATACCCATCCAAGTAAGGTGGTGGTGGAAAAATAGATTACACCACGACGTGGAGACGATATTCTGTACGTACGCACGCGCAGTGATTTCATTTTCTGTAGGATGGATAGAAGGTGAAATAGGATTTTTCATATTTATAATAAAATATCAGTATATTAGATAAACTGATGATATTGATTTATAATGAAACAACTAAATAAGAAGAAGTTTAAGAAGAAAGAAACTTGAAAGAATCGTTAGAAGAGATTACCTCTTCTTCGACGCACCTCCTTTAAGCTTCCTCTTATGGAAGTAGAGTTGGTCTTTTGAGAATACCAGAACCTTTAGAATGTTTCTATGTAATTTTAGAAGATAAATTAGTAGTGGTTTTCTGAGATTCAAGGCTCAAAACGGTGTGAAGAGAAGAGGGAAGGGGTTCCCTTTTTATAAGGGAGGAGAGGGGCACCTTCGGAAAAACTTAAAATATTATTTTATAATAAAGAAATATTCGGTTATTAATAGTTCCAAATTGATTTATTTCGAATATAAAGTGGGGATTTGTCGAAATACTCTCAACCAATAGATTTTAGATAGGGTTGGGTCATTATATTAACCTTATATTTTAGTTTTAACTCTTAGTTAATTAGATTGACATTTACCATGTAACTTTGTATTTTAATATTATATAGTTAATAAACCCACCCTATACATCCAAGAGACCCCCAAGTAGTCCATTAATGATACACATATCATGATATAAGTATCTTGCCCGACCCTTAGATTTTTAGGAATATAATAACAATTAATAATATAATATGTTTTTTGAAAACTATTTTATGTCAATTTAGACACTATTTGGTAATTGATTTTTGGGAAAATAATAACAGCATGGTTAGTCCGAAAAAAGTTAATTTCATCAATACTAACATGTCATATTAACCTATAAAATTAGTTTAATTCATAAAAAGTCACAAATTACATTTACTTGGGTATTTATAACATCAATTATGTTAATATTTCATTAATAAGATAATTACTGCATCATCATTATGTCATAAATAAATTAAATTATTTAATTTCTAAAAATTATAAATAAAATACCATTATGTAGGAAATATTTTTATCTTTATAATAAATATTTATAACCTAATTTATCATCTATATTAACCTATATTAAAAATGATTTAGTTATTAAACTTTGATTTTAACTATTTTAACCCTTCTTTAAATAAATTAATAATAAATGTCCTAATCTAATCTAAGTGGACCTAAATGGTCATATTTTATTCCTAAGGTTGTTTTTGGTCTAATTAAACTTATCCAATAGAATTTGGACTTGTGTTAGGTTAATAATAATATCATTTTTACTCTTAATTACCCTATTTATTTTTATCCGTGGTAAATAAAAATAAAAAGTTACTATTCACAAAAAATTATTTTCATCTCGTTGAACCACATTTTAGTCTTTGATATTAACTGTGTGTCTTGGATTTTTAAAATTCCACTCATATAAGTGGTAAAATTATGTTTTATGTGAATTTCTAAATTTTCCAAGGAGATCGGTAAAAGACGGTGAAAAGTTAAATAAAATTTTTATATATCTAAAATTATTATCAAATGACACCAAAGAATTAAATTGAACTTATATAGGTATTATGCATCAATTTTGACCTAAAATAAATTTAAATAAAATAAATAATCATTCAAATAAAAAGTCTGTTCTTGAATATTAACCCAGTGTTTTCACTGTTCATCAAAAATTGAAAGTTTTCAGAAAAATACCAAAAATTCACCCTACGCTAATTTCGATATTCCAAATCAAAAAATGAAGTCCATTTCAAAAAATAAAATTGATAAAATTTCAAAAAGTGGGTATTACTATTCATAACGGCTAGTTTATATAACATATCGTTGTTTAGCGAAACTCGGTATTGCATAAAACACACGCTATCGTGGAAGGTCGTGATTGCGTGTAATGCAAGCCAAGTCAAGGACGCATGTCGTGCAAGCTCCTTTTGGTGTAGTATAAAACAAAACACATTAAATAAATTAAAAATAATATTTTTCATAAAATCTCGGGGTGTTACATTCTACCCCCCTTAAAATGAATTTCGCGGTCGAAATTCGTCAGGGTTATAAATGGTTTACTAATCGAAATTTTCTTTAATAGAAACCCACATCATAAAAAGGAATACCAAAACTTGAATTTAAAAACTAATGTATGAAATGTAAAGGTTACCCAAATTAACTAATCACTGGGTTTCCACATAGGAGAACATAGGTGAAAATATGGATATGAAAGAGAAATCTAATCGTCATGTTCTTATGGAGAGTAGTCGAGAACTTGTATTTGAAAAAGCCAACAATAACAAAGCCATAAATTTGTGACGATTTAAGGTACCATCTGATTCATCGGATATAAGGAAACTAGGACAACATTTTTGGGTTTCAAGATCATTTCCCTAAAGATGAAGAATTTGAATTAGAAGAAATACTTACTTTATTTCGGTATAATCTCACCGTTGTTCGTGCCTTGAACAATTTCCACTTCATCTCTTAAAGAAATGAAGTTGAATTTTTCTTCCATGAAGTGTTAGCAGATCATGCGATAGAATTATTGGTCATTCCATCTGTCTCAAACATAAGGTTAGCAAAAGTTATATACATATGTCCATCTATGGTGAGATTAATCGAATATGGTTCCAAAAATGGACTTATAATTCATCTATCATACCGCTTAATAAAATAAACCCAGTTTCTACTAACCATGGATATCCTGTAGGATAGTGGTAAGTTATGAAGGGCTGTCGCACTTTGGTTGTGTGTTCGATTCTCAGAGCCTTGTTCGATGCGACGGGTTTTCGCCCGCCCTATAGGTAGTCCATTTTCTAGAACTACATTATTATAACATTCCATTAATAATATCGAAAAAGTTATAGCCTTAAACTATTCTAACTTATGTCCAACATAATCCATTCCAATCTTTTGGCTTATCCAAAATACTTCTATCTAATCTCACAGTATAAAGAAAATAATTTCTAGAAATGTCATCTACCGAGCATGTGAATTCCTTCATTTGTACCACATATATCATAAGATTTATTTTGATGGTCACATTCCAAACATGTGAATACCTTAATCATGTATTATTTTGAAAAATGAATACCCATTGAACCTTAGTGAATACTTAAATGCTATCAAACGTTAACTCTTTCCACATACCAAAATCCCAAAATTTGTATATACTCAAAGCATGATATCACTTTGTCCTTATATTAGTCATGAGATCAGGAATACTATCAAACATTTTATTTTCTCTTTATCCCTTCATTCTGCGCATAGCACCGGCTTCCCAAAAATATTTCAATCAATTTTCAAGGTTACCGATGCCATATTCTTATGGAAAACCACAATGGACCAATATAAAGGTATTCCAATATACCATAAAAGTACCTCAACAACATTATTCATGAATACAAATACATAAACACATCAAATCATCCTCTTCAATGATTTTCATGGAATAATTCCTTCCTTGATTTAGAAGTATCCTCTTATGTCAGGGCATTGAGTTGGTTAATGACCATGTTCTCCATAGATAAGACATTGAACTCCATTATAGTCTGTCCCTCTATGTCCCTTCACTCCACACAGATAACATCTTCCCCCCATTTGATGTATTCACCAAGGTTCTTCTTTCCTTCTTTAGAAATCTCAATCTTCTTTTCTTTATGCTCCTCAACATGCGAACAAGCAATAAAGTCCATCTTCCTCTTATTGGATTGAATTGTTAATGCCACTAAAGTTCACCTTATTAACCATATATCGCGATGTATTATTCGGCATAATCATAATATCTTTCTCTCTAGGAATTACCCAATTTTGCTGCTCATAGTCACCAATTTGTCCATCGGATTCAATGTCAATCCAATTCCTTATGGTTCCCTCCATTAACTAAAACCAGAAACCATTGTGTAAGAAACAATTAAAATAATGAGGAACCACATAATCATAAAAATTCACTTTTAGGATGTATAACTTAGGACACATTATTTAACCTATGATTGCTTAGTTTCACCCTAGGTTATTCATCATCGTCAACATAATTCAAGGACTATAACCTATAGTTATACTAAACCATAGGGACATCCCTAGACATACCTTATAAATATCTATAGGGATCTCACTAATGTATTCGCATCCTAGTTTCCAAAGGTTAACTAAACCTCTCCTCTGATACCAACTGTAGAGACCCGAATCATGACATACATGGACATTACATTACTTTTGCGGAATACTTAATACATAACAAAAACAGACACACAAGGACGGTAATAGTTTCGTGTCTTTGGAAACTCGGAACGTAATATCATAATCGTGGTGAAAGATCTTCAACATCTCCCTTAAAGATCTTCCCCTTTTGTTTTTCTTACCTAAAACCTATCTTTAAATCCAGGGGAATAGAAAACATATAAAGGGTGAGATCAAATTCTTAGTAAGGGTAAGCATGGATAAAACAAAACAAATCATATACTTTTGAACATAAAAACATGAATAAAATGTTTAAACATCAAAATCATGGGAAATGACATAAAACATGGCAGTACATAAGTAATAGATCACAAAGAAACATTAATCATGATAAAATAGCATGGGAATAAAACATGTGATTTTGGAAACCATTAAGCACTTGATATGATTTCCATAGTAGCCAAGGCATTGTTTCCAAGACCATCTTAGTGGACAAAGTCCCTTGCTGAATCGAGTTCACTCCTCGTTCCATTCCTGTATTACTGAACGAGATTAACTTACCATTCCAGCCATGTCTATATTAGGAGATATAAATCTTTACCCAATGCATTGGAGTGAGATATAGGTCCCACCCAACTAATAATGAAATCAATTTTACTTGTGCCACAAAATAAACTTAAAACATTCATCATAACCCAAAGAATAAAATTGGTTTCATAAATATCATCCCATCATCTCATAATCCTTATAAAACAAATGGACATTTCATCAAAAGAAAAGTGAAACCTTATAAATCCTAGAGACATTAAACATGAAAAATATTCATATAAAATAATGCCATCTAAGAAGGAATATGGTTTAGATAAATCATTTGAAATGAATTCTTGAGGAAAATATCCTCTGTTCTTCAAAATCATTTTCTTTTCAAAAAATGCCTTGAACTTTTAAAATAAAAGTATTTTGTTGAAAATATTCATAAAATATTGTAGAGTAAGCTTCATGAAAATGAGGCGTTATGAAACCGTAAAAAATTCATTCACGCCGTATAAGTTAAAGATAACATTCTTCTCGTACTTTTGTCGGAAAAGTCAAAAAGTACCTCGTATGGTAAACAAAAAAAATTCCTTAAATACCATGTAGTAAAAGTCAAAAATGGGTAAAAAGGAATTTAAACATATGTGAAAACATTTTTATAAATCTTAGATATGGATGATAAATATAACCCCAGTAAATACTTAGGTATAACAAATCTCAGATAGAAAACAATTGAGATTGCAACGTTATCCCTTACCTTAGGTCCTATATGCTTCGTACGTATCCGAGCCTCCTGTATAATGATTTAAATAATGTCATTGACTTACTAAAGAATCATATTCATTGGTATGATAACAAATATGGTTCACTTATGTCTTTATATTACCCGTTCTTTTGTAAATTCCATGTTAAAGCAGCATTTTGGGTAAAATCGTTTTATTTATCGTATATGTTTGGACTTGTTATTCTTGATATTATTATTACTTATATCTTGATTTACTTACTTCCAAAATGTAAATCATGATTTAAATATCATATATATATTCAGTACACATATATATATATATGATAGATATATAAATGAAATGAAATACACCGTTCATGGAGACGGTAGGCCGTACGTACGCATGAACGCTATTTTTTTGTTTCCTTATTGAATTAAGTAGATTACATACATATATATATACATAAATCCCATAGAATTATTATGTCATATATTTCATGATTACTTATTATATATACTTTATAATCATTCTTGAATTGTTAACATGGAAAATGAATCTCATCACGTCGTGGAGATGGTAATCCATACGTATGCACGAGCGATGATATCATTCCCATATTTATTGAATGGAATTATAGGGGATGATATAATATCATAGAATCATAATGATGTTATAATAATCATATATAGTCATTCATTAAACCATTATACCCATCCAAGTATGGTGGTGGTGGAAACAACGATTACACCACGACGTGGAGACGGTATTCTGTATGTACGCACACCCAGTGATTTCATTTTCTGTAGGATGGATAGAAGGTGAAATAGGGTTGTTTCATATTTATAATAACATATCAGTATATTAGAGATACTGATGTTATTACATTATAATGAAACAACTAAATTAGAAGATGTTTAAGAAGAAAGAAACCTGAAAGAGTCGTTAGAAGAGATTACCTCTTCTTCGACGCACCTCCTTTAAGATTCCTCTTAAGGAAGTAGAGTTGGTCTTTTGAGAAGACCAGAACCTCCAAAATGTTTCTAGGGAGGTGTAGAAGAGAAATTGGTATGTTTGGACGAACTTCAAGGCTCAAAAATGTGTGAAGAGAAGAGGGAAGTGGTTCCCTTTTTATAAGGGAGGAGAGGGGCACCTTTGGAAAAACTTAAAATATTATTTTATAATAAAGTCATATTCGGTTTTTAATAGCTCAAAATTTATTTATCTCTATGATAAGGTGGGTATGGGTCGAAATACTCTCAACCAATAGATTTTTGACAGGTTTGGGTCATTATATTAACCTTATATTTTAGTTTTAACTCTTATTTAATTAGAGTGACATTTACCATGTCACTTTGTATTTTTATATTATATAGTTAATAAACTTACCATATACATCCAAGCGACCCCAAGTGGTCCATTAATGATACAAATATCATGATATAAGTATCTGGGCCGAACCTTATATTTTTAGAAATATAATAACAATTAATAATATAATATTTGTTTTAAAAACTATTTTATGTCAATTTATACTCTATTTGGTAATTGATTTTTGTGAAAATCATAACAGCATTATTAGTTCCAAAAAAGTTAATTAAATCGATACTAACATGTCATATTAAACTAGAGAATTATTTTAATTCATAAAAAATCTCAAATTACATTTATTTGGGTATTTATAACATCAATTATGTTAATATTTCATTAAGAAGATAATTACTACATCATAATTGTGTCATAAATAAATTAAATTATTTAATGTCTAAAAATTATAAATAAAATACCATTATGTAGGAAATATTTTTTTCTTTATAATGAATATTTATAGTCTAATTTATCTTATGTATAACCCTATATTTAAAACGATTTTGTTATTAAACATTGATTTTAACTATTTTAACCCTTCTTTAAATAAATTAATAATAAATGTCCTAATCTAATCCAAGTTGACCTAAATGGTCATATTTTATTATAAAGGTTGTTTTTGGTCTAATTATACTTATACAATAGAATTAGGACATGTGTTAGGGTAATAATAATATCATTTATACCCTTAATTACCCTATTATTTCTAACCGTGGTAAATAAAAGTAAAAAGTTAATATTCACCAAAAATTATTTTCATCTCATTGAACCACATTTTAGTCCTTGATATTAACCATCTCTCTCGGATTTTCAAAATTCCACTCATAGATGCGGTAAAATTATGTTTTATGTGAATTTCCAAATTCTCCTAAGAGGTGGGTAAAAGACGGTGAAAATTTCAATAAAATTTTTATATATCTAAAATTATTATAAAATGACTCCAATGAATTAAATTGAACTTATATAGGTATTATGTATCATTTTTTAGTGAAAATACATTTAAATAAAATAAATAATTATTTAAATAAACAGTTGGGTTTTGAATAGTAACCCAGTGTTTTCACTATTCATCAAAAATTGAATGTTTTCAGAAAATACCAAAAATTCACCCTAGGCTAATTTTGATATTCCGAATCCAAAAATGAAGTCCATTTAAAAGGATCAAATTTATAAAAATTCAAAAATTCGTTATTACTATTCATAACAGCTAGTTTATATAACATATCGTTGTTTAGCGAAACTCAGTATTGCATATAACACACGCTATCGTGGAAGGTCACGATTGCATATAATGAAACCCAAGTCAGGGATGCATGGCGTGAAAGATCCTTTTAGTGTAGCGTACAACACAAGACATTAAAGAAATTAAAACGAATAGTTTTCATAAAATCTCAGGGTGTTACATAAAGGCGATGAATGGAGGAGGAGAGATATAATTTTGAGTATTATGATTATTTTATAACTATTTGTAGTGATCCAACTTGAGTTATATTGGTTCTTAAAATACATATTATAAAAAGTATGCTCATTTTTTATAGGATGTGTCATTCTAGATGAATAGAAAATAACGTGTACCCATTAAAGGGGGTTTTAATGGAGAAAGATGTTTGAAATCATTATTTCATGTGAAGATAGAAATTCTAGAAAGTTATTGAGATTATAATATTTTAGTATGTTTATTATGTTTCCAATCCTTATTTTTGAAGTAATCAATTCTTATGTTAAGAGGGTATTGGTTGAATCAATGATAATAATGATGATAAGATATTGATATTTACATGGTTGTGAAGGCAAATGATGGGAAGTTAATTATTCATTATTGTTTTCTACATAGTGCATTACTTAAGTAAAAATAGTATTTATTAATTGATAACTCACATAAGGTATTAGCATTATTAATTATTTTTAATTAAGTGGTGATAAAAAACTATTCAAAAAATATTGGCCTGTATTTTCTTTATGGTTACTAATAATAAATAAATAGGGTGAGATTTTTAGCCCCTTGGATTATGATGTGTTGTATTTGTTTTTAATAAGAAATGATATCAATTTTTGTTGATATGACAATTATTTATGAAGAATGAATTAACCAGGAAATGATTTCAATATGTGATTGAAGAACCCCATAAGAGACAAAATTTAGGTATCTCATTGATTTTATATAGATTATATATATTGTTTCATTCCATTAGATATGATATTTTAGATTCATTGATATGTTTGAAAATAAAGGATGTCAATAAGGGGGAAAGTTGAGTTGGTCACAGAATGTGATGCTATTGTTACATGATGTATTATTTGATGAATTTTCTTAGAAAACTAAAGAAGATATGAATAGTAGTTCATATGATGTTAGGTAAGCATATTTTTTGAGTTGTATTGATTGAAACCTAAAATTTCAAGTTGTTATAATATCTTGAAGTGTTGTCTAGTTTTCTAATAAGAGTTTTAGGGATCATGGTGATTGATAGATGTTATCTCTCTAGGAATAATTTGAGATGTAGTGAGAGAGCCTAATGACCTTCTAAGTGGAACAATTAAGCTGGCTAGAATTATAAGATCAATATTTTTTCTATAAAGCATGAAGGTTACTGAAATATATAGAATCTATAATTGAATGATGATTTTAGAAGAATATTACAAGTATTTGAGGTAGTTTAAAATCATTTATGTACTCTAGGTAGTATATATATGCTATAATATCATTAGAAATCATTTTTATATAGACTATGATGCTTTAAAGTTATCTTAAAGTTATTTGAGTTTATCTAATTTTATTTCAAAATGTTTGGATTTTTATAGAGAAATTTGGAGTTTCTATGAGAATACTAGAGTTTATACATAGTATCATAGATAATGTAGAAAAATGGAAAAGGAATGTGTAAGATCTCTCATAATAATAATTGGGAATGTAATGAAATATGTAATAGTAACCCCAAGTTCACACTGAGGTATGGAAGATTAACTCAAAGAATATAGAAAATTAATATAGTGATAAGTATCACTAACTTCGGGGTTTAATAGATTATATAAGATTAATTTTGATGACACATATGACTAATTATAATATTCCAGAGAATAAATAAGGAGCAATATTTCCCAAGAAAGATTAAATCTGAGATTTGTAAGAGTAACCTGAGGATTTCAAAGGATACTTTTGATCATTCTAAATGTCATTTACGATTAAATATGTGTACCTTTGTGAAATGTAATATTAAATATGATGATTCTATTTTTTTCTTTGGGGAATAAATATCATGTTTCTAGTTGATACGTCATGATTCAAGCAGAAGATTATGGTACTGATATTAGAAGAATATTATTCCATAATTGAGATCATTAATCTACAATATTATTATTACATGTTAGCACACATACATAGAAAATATTATGTGATATTATAAGAACCTCAATGAAAATAAATAAGTTGAAATTTTATTTGAGTGAAAGATAATATCTTGTCTAGTCATTGAATGATATTTTTAAATAATTTAAATGATAAGAAATAATCAACGATCAATGATATATAAAAAGGTATATGGATGATATTAGAAGATGTTTGAATATAAAGACATGTTTCTATATCTTATATCATTAGTGTTTAATTATTTTAAGAAAATATTTTATCAGTATAAAAGAATCAAAATTGAGTATGAAACACAAAATTGAATATAATGGATGTTTTCATGTTTGAATTGTGGAGTAATGTACATGTTTTTTTTGATGAGTCTATAAAGAAGAATATGATTCTAGGAATAAATAAAGAGAGATCCCAAAAAAGTATAAATTGTTAATATCATAAGTGTCGCAGAAGTGTGAGGGAGAAGATAGAGTGCATAACATTTATTAAATAAATTTACAATCATCAAAGAAGAAGAAAGTGGGAGAGAATGGCATGAAAACTAATGAATATCCTGTTTTTGATATGTTAAATGGTAAATAGTAATTGGTAATTGACACTACTACTATTTTAGATTTTGAGTATTGAGATTACTGAATAAGAATATAAAGAGAGACCGTTTTAAAGAGTTTATTATAACCGAGGAATAAAATCAAATCTATTTAATCCAGTGAAGACTTATGTTTATATTATTGAGATTTGTAACCCTCTACATATTCTCATTGTATCATTTTGATTAAATTTTTCCTAACTTAATGTATTAGTATTTTTTAAGATATATGAGGTGTTTATAGGGGAATGAGAGTTAGTTTTATGGGATTATCCCTAGGATCGAGTTGGAATTATTCTATAGGTCAATAGTCAAGCCACAGAATAGGGAATTTTGGTATGATAGAAGTCTATGTAACAATATTTTTTAGTTTATGTTTGATTAAATTTTGTTAGAGGGTTGAAGATACTCTATAATATAGGATTGTGTCATTATGAGTGTTGTGTAGAAGTTACTCTTGAGTATCTTGAAATTAAATTTATCTAAAGTTGGTTTGTCATGATATTATTCCATGTGTTATGTTGTGAAGTCCCAATCGAGGGGGAGGATTTCACACCACATTACATGAGGGTTACACCAAGAATTCAACTAGTGGGGATTGTTGTGTTCTGAAGGGAGTGGTTGTGATATAAATATACTGGGCTCAATTTCTCGGCATTAACATAGTGTAGGGATTTCCACAATGAACAGAGGGGATATTTCATGAGCGTAATCCTACAGATTAGTCACACTAAGACTAGTAGAGTTAGTCGAAAAATTATTTCCTATATAGAATTTTTAATTTTATTTTAATTAATTAAAATTATATAATGTTTTAAATGACTATTTCTTATTTATTATATAGTTCACATCCATTATACCTCCCCAATTATCCTTGAGTTTCTCTACATTCATTTCTTGAATCTACTTCATCTAGACTCTGAATCACAAGTCGTCTACTGCAGTAAGTTTCCTCATGTAAGTCTACGACTCTATTTCCAACTATTTTTCATTTCTCTTTATGTTTTACCATGTATCAGTGGTTATGAAAAATTTCAGGTTTTGTTCTATATTTATCAACATTTTTATTTAAGGATAAATAATTTCATTGTTTCCAATGTTAAATACCCATATAGAATCTAGTTAGGTGGTCTCTTACTTTCCTAAAGGTTGATGATCCAACTTTTTTTGTATTTTAATTACTATCAATGGACATTGATTGTTACAATTGTGTCAATATACTAATGAATAAAGTCTTAAAAGTGTTTTAGAGTACCCATACATGTTATTAAAGTGATGTTATCTAATGTTTCCAATATGAGGATAATTAAAGAAATTCATCGAATCTAGGAAGTGTTTAGGTATAAGTTCTACCGTTTGTAATTCTATTAGAGGTACAATCATGTGAAAAATATATTTGGATAAAAGTTACATGGACTATTGATACTTATAAATTTTTTTATCATTATATTTATAATTATTTACTAAGGTTTAAAAATTCATTTGAGTTGGTTAATACAATTTACGAAATTTATTACAGCCTAAAAATTTTTTCGGAGAAAAAATCTAGAAATTCTCAGTTAAAATGGTTACCTACTTAAAGGTAAAATCAATATGATACAACTTAAAAACATTATTTACAAGATACATAAATTTCATATACAACCTACATAATGGTAATGTTCAAAATCATGAGGATACTTAAGGGTTATATAGACTATTCATCAAGGTAAATCAGAAATATAGTGGATTTCTTAAAGTTCATCTGATATGTGTGAGCTATGTAAAGGTAATAAACACTCTATGTAAAGGTTACTATGAAGATATAGAATCTATGAAAATATATTTTATAATTGATTCAGGGTCAATATGAAATTATAAAGCTATATACGGGCCATTCTTGTCACTATGTTAAGGTAAACTAGATATGTGTGTGCTTAAATGGGATCTAAGTAAGGGTGAATCCATGTATGAGTAATTTGAGGATTCATGTATGAGTTATCCTGGATGATATTTCAGAATTCATAAATTCTTAAGGAATAAGAAAAAATATATGTTGATTTTATTTTGTTCCTTAAAGACTAATCATCATGATTTTAATGGGATAATCAATATTCTAGGAAAGGGGTTGAGATGAAGAGATAAATCGCAGTTGATGTCGGTACTCTACTTTGAAGATATTTCAACCATAAAGATAATAATACCATGTCAAAGTAACTATAAAATAGTGATATAATGATAACCACATCATATTAATTATCATGGTGTGATTATAAACTACCTTTTAGAAATAATAAAAATCATCCATGTCATAGTCAATGCTGTAATGATGTCTATAAGTAGATGATTCACAGATATCCTTGTTCTATAATGAAATGAATTCATGACAGTAAACTAAAAATACATGATATTTCATGAATATGTGGATGTATTTTTATTATTTGTTTTTCATAGAGTTATAGTAAAGAAAAATAAGGAAAATAATTCTGTGATATTATAATTATTTTAAAGAAAACATTAGAGTTTTCAGCTGGATTATAAAGAAATTATATATGAAAGGAAGACCAAAGGTTTTTTATGCCGAGATTTATGGATGTTCAAAGTCTGATTATTTAGGGATATATACATGATATATTCGTAGAATATAAATGATATAAAAAATATATATACTCTCAACACTAATATATCCTAGAGAAATACTACATTTTATACGCAAAAGAGAATTCAAACTTTTCATTCATAAGTCCATCATGTGTATTCAAAGGTAGAAAGAAGAGTTCTAGTGATACAAAACTACCTACACACTAAAGAAGATAATAAATGAAAAATATTTTTCATTATCTAATTATTATTATTTCCATTCCATTGAGATTGTGGTTGACACCTATGAAAAATACTTCTTATGTGCTAGAGAAGAATGAGGAGGAAAAAAGGGGAGTTCCTTGACTTTCCCTCTATCTATTTTATTCTATCCAATGAAAGAGATAGATCCATACTACAAAAATATATAATAGAAGTATGTATAATTTTGAGTTATTTAACTTGATTACTATAGTTCAGGTAGAAGAATATCCATATTGTCTAGGAGGGACACTAAACTTTCATTACTGGTCATCTTCACATGGAGCAGGTCTACTCTGTTATTTTCTAAGTAGTTATAGAACAATAATACATTTATTTATTTTACCATAGTAGGATCTAATACAATGATTTCAAGGAAATAACCTTACTCATGTTTCTTTTATTAATAAGAATGAAGTTTCTTATCTTGGCTAATAACCATGTGTCACTAGGGACATAGTCATCCATAAGTAGAAATACCTCCTCAACAAACTCTAGTGTTATCTAGTGTTACACTAATTTTCTAAATCTATATACATAACAAAATATAGAAACATAAAGTGAGATGGAGTTATATCCACCCATTTAATAAATGAATATGTGACAAAGGGGTAAAAGTAAAAATGGAATAAAATTATACAAACCCTTATCCCTGATTCTATGTTGGAAACATCCCATTATGAACCTAACAATTGGTATCAAAGACTATTAAATCATTGATTGGACTCTCGATGTTATAAAAAATAAAATATTTTTGTTTATATTTGTAAAAATTATATAAAGTTCATATTAAAACAATTTTACCTACAAAATAAACCATGGATGAAATGTCTGATAAGACACAGAAGAATAGGAAGAAAATATAAGGAATTAATTTGTAAAAGGATTCATCTAAGAAAGGAGAAAATAAAGAATCTCTACTAATTAATGTTAATAAAACATATTTCACTCTAAAACTTATATTTATAATCTATCTCTTTAATAAAACTTGTGATGATAAATCATCCCTTTTAATTAAAGAAGAATAAAAATTAATTTTTTAGAGAAGTAATCCTAATGAAGAGAAATAATGCATGGAAGAAGAATATATGGTGGAATAATTAACTACCAAATACATTGAAAACTATTATACCCCATGTAGTCCATCCTCATAATAAAAAATGGGTAACCAAAATATCTTACCAACACATTCCTCTAAATAAATCGTGCATTATTAGAGAACATCACAATTTGAAGGATTTATATGATGGATCAATTAGTTCTTTTAAAGAAAACCTATATAAATACCCCAAATAAATAGACTCATATAATGATGTTATTTTTGTGAATATTCATGAATATATTACTCTTATAAAATATTTTAATGAAAGGATGAAGAATTTTTTGAGAGAAAATATATAAACCTATATTTATCTCTCTAAATATGTAGGATCATTAACTTCCATAAATGAGGATCTTTAATAAAGATACCCCATATTTGAAAATAAATGGCTCAATCTAATTCTTGAGAGAGAATAATCCAATAAAAGGAAAGAATAAGTGAATCATGAATTTTAAGATGAAGTTACCATGAAAAAATCTCAACTACTGGTTAAGGAAATTTGGATTAAATAGCTTGATAATATATTTTAATAAAAGATAAAAATTAATGGAGATAAAGTTAAAGCAAATACAAATGACCATGAAGAAAAAATGAAAATAGTGGAGGATGGTAAAATAATCCTCAATATGAAATTCTTGTATATTTTAGTTAGTTTATGGAATTTGTAAACAACACAATATAAGTATTTACAATAATCTGAAAGTTAAATGATTTCAATAAAAACTATTATGAAGAGATCTTATATTGAAATACCCATATATGGTGGAAAATATATAATTATATTATCTACTGATCAAAATATTGAATCCTTGAAAGAAAATAAAAATATCGAGGATCTAACCACTATATCTATGGTGGTTGTAATTATGAGTAGATTTTTTTAACTATAAGGATCCCATTTAGTGATTAAGAAGACACAAAAATAGTAATAAATAATATTTTAGTTGACTTCATATCAAAAGAAGAAGATAATATTATTTAGTTTTTTTGTTTTTGATAGGTTTGTGTATATGGCCACAAAATATTGGCATAATATATCGACTTATGGAAGAAAAGGGGAACCTACATCATGGGGGAGTAATGATGGATTGAATAAAATTTCACTAAAGGATGGTAAAAATATATTCTCTTCAAATGGAATTAAAATTCTTATATATTTATATGAATACTGAAATCCTAGTTGTCAAAATCATGAATCATGCTTATAAAATCTAAAAAGTAAATATTCAAAATTAATTAAAAAAAAGACCGAAAAAAAGAGAAAATTAATTCTTCAACCATGGGAAAAAATGAAAAAGGTCTAAAATCAGAATACTACCAAGAATATATAAAATAGGGATGGTGAGTTAGATTTGCGTAATAATAAAGATAAAATTGATGGTCAAACTAATCCCAAGAAATCAATGAATAATGGAACACAAATGAGTGTTAGTTTCTTCTATTTTGGAAGAAGAGGATATGCCATGGATATATTAAATTTGTCCATGGATGTGTATATTAAAGTATGTAAGATTGAGAATAAAGTAAAATTAGTACAAAGAAAAAATAAAATGATTGAATTGGTGAATGAATATTTTGATAATCTATGGGGAAGAACCAATAATGTTCTGAAAACTCTTCTAGAATACTTAATCATTTTGACAATTGATTTTGTGATATTAAAATAAATGTAAAGAGTACAAGAGAAGGAAAATCCAAAGGGAAATAAAATATTCCACATGAAAAAGAATATAAATTTTATAATAACTTTTCAAAATGACAACCACAGGAATTTATAAGAGTTATGGGGGAGGACAAAGAAAACTGGACACTACTCAAAGTATTGTCCAACAATTACATCATTCCAAGAAAAAAATCTTGAAAAACATTAATGTTTCACCAAGTGATACATGTTCCATGATGAATCATATTTAAAAGAATATCTCATACAAAGAGATAACGGAAGAATCCATTTTTTCAAATTGTACAACCTTGGAAAATAGGACTCCCTATAAGAAGAGTCCATCCAATGTTAGATCTAAATTGAAAATGTAAAACTGGTTGAGAAGAAATTCTCTATTCAACTGCACACATTTAGAAGAAAAAGAGTTTACCACTTATTCCTTTATTATTTGTGTTGTATTTGTGTGATAACCCTGTAGGTAATTGAATGTGATGATATTTATCAATTAATAACGAAAGAAGTGAAATAATATTCAATAACTATTATACATATAAATAATTAACCATCAATGTATGATCTATCAAATAAAATTCTAATGAAAAATTGAAAAAAGGTCTACATTGATGAAGTGAATGATAAGATCATACATTGAGTGGAAGTTTCTTGAGAAGCTTCTAAAAGTTCATAATTCATACAAATATGAGTTTTGTAATGTTCTTGACAAACTATCATTAACAATTTATGCGTTCCTACTCTCTCATCCATGGGTTCTCATAAAAAAATTATAATATTAATTGGGAGAAATCGATCTCATCAATGAAATAAAATCAAGAAATTTAAAGCAATTTTAAGGGTTATTCTTGAAATTAAATCATATCATTTATACATTAATGTTTTTAATTTATATTTTCAAGTTAGATCATGAATAAAAATTAGAATTAAAATTAAAAATAGATTTAATAGTTTTTATCTATTAGTTTCAAATTGAATATTGTTTATGATCTATTGATTTAGAAATTGTAATGAGTTTTATGAGTCAGTATCATTCCCTATTTTTTAATGGGAATAATTTTTATATAATATAAACCATCATGTTTTCCACAGAAATCATGTATCACATAGACTTAGGGTACGATGAATGATGGAACATTTATTTAGTTTGAAATGAGTATATCCTCTTTCAGGTACTTTTTATTTGTTTTAAATGAGGTGTGTAGAATAAATAAAAGTAGAAAATGAGAAAAATGTGAGAGAATAAATATAAATAATATATTTAAATACCATTTTATATCATTATTATTGACAATAAATATAATGGGGGGGTTGATGAGACAACTTTGTGTTTTGTTTGTATTTATTTTCAATGGACATTGATTGTTTCTATTATATCAATATATTCATGAAGAAAGTATTTTATATAGTTTAAAGTACCCAATAATTATATTAATGAGAAAGAGGATAAATTTACAAATCTAGGATTCATTAAAGAAATGATTTAAATCATGGAAGTGTTGAAATTTAGAGACACGTTCTGTGGACTGTTGATGTTGTTGAATTTCTTATTACTATGATGAAAATTCATAGATGAGGTGTAAATATTCATTTGAGTTAGTGATGATATATGTGTATGGTTTTTTATATCCTATAATTTTATTTCAATAAGTAATCTGGAAATTCTAACTGAAAATGGTTACCTACATAATGGTGACCTCAATATGGTGAAACCTACATATAGGCCATTTTAAATATGTGTAAAGGTCAAATCCAACTTAAATAAATTTACTTTTAAAATCTAGGAGGATAATTAAGTGTTACATGGACTCTGTATCATGGAAAACTGTGAATATAGTGTCTTGTATAAAGGTCATATGATTTTTGTTAGCTAAATTAAGGTAATCAGTTCTCTACTGAAAGTTACCTTAGAAATCCAGAAGATACATTAAGGTATTCAGGGCATGAATTAGGTTCATCATGTAATTACACTAGATATGTAAGGTTCATACTCCTAAATGCGTAAAGGTAAACTAAATCTTTATAATCTTAAAGGGGAACTATATATGAGTGAATCCATGTATGAGTGATTTCAGGATTCCCATATGAGTCAGCCTATGTGTGTTTCTATAATTCATATATTCTAAAGAAATGAGAAATAAACATGATGATTATTTATTGTTCCTTAAAGAGTAAACATCATGATTTGAATGGGTTAATTATGATTTTATTAAGAGTACAAAGATGATGGGAAAGATTATAGTTTAACGTGATTATATAAATAGAAGGGAATTAAACACCACAGAGAAGAAAACCATGTAAAGGTAACAAGAAAATGGTGACAGAGTGATTACCATACTATAGTGATGATCATGGGGAGATTACAAATGACATGGAAGAAATAAGGAGACTCAACCATGCCTTACTCAATGTCATAACTATGTTTAGAAGTAGGAGATTCCCTGAGTGCCTTATGCTACAGAGAAATGAATCCATGAACAAAAACTAATACTACACGAGAGTTCAAACATACATGGATTCATTTTTATTTAGGGGATTCCATAGAGTTTCAGTAGAGAAAAATAATACAATGAATCAATGATATTTTCAATATTATGAAGAATAATTCAGATTCTTTATCAATATGATAAGGAAAATGTAAATGAAAGGAAGATCAAATATTCTAAGGTTTCTAATTCCAATATTTTTGGTAATTGAATGATTATATATTAGGGTAGATATACAAGTTATATGCAGATAATCTAAATTTGATAAGAAAAAAATGATAGATACTCTCAACACAAATATATCCTAGAGAAATACATCTAGTTATAGATAATTATGAATTTTCATTTATAGGTTCATCTATATAGTCAAAGGTAAAAAAGGAGTTCCAATGCTATAGAAGTACTTACACACTAAATAAATAGAAGAAGGTGATAATCTTGTAAATTATCTATTACATATTATTTCTAGGTTGTATAGATGGGGAGAGATCGTGTTGCATTATATTTCATGTTCACAAAAGAAGAATGAGAAAGAAAGAAAAAATATTGGGGAGTTCATAGACATCCCCAATATCTATTTTATTTAGAATAAATAAAGTGAGTGATGTAGACTATAGTACTCTATTATATACAGCTAGAGGAGTTTGAGGCATCCCACTTGATTATTTCAATTGAGGAAGGATATTATCCATATTCTTTAAGAGGCACACCAGAGTTCCAATTTTTATTTCCTTCTCATAGAATATGCTAAATACTATATTTTGTATGTAGTATAAGAATACTAATATAACACTTTATTTGTACTTAAATGATTACAATATAATGAGTACAAGGCAATAACCTTTCTCGTTTTTTTATAATAAAAAAGAAGATATGTGTGGGAGATAGTAACTACATATCACTGAGGATGCAGCCTTCCACAAGGTGATTCTTATCAACAAAACTTTGATGTCATATTTTGATTCTTTAATATTCTTTATCTATATGTATACTTGTATAAAGACATATATAAATAGAGATAAAGAGAGATATATATATCCATCCACTAAAAAAGTGAATAGGTGATAAAGGGATAAAAGGGAATTAAAATTAAAGTATACAAACAATGATTAACATCCCTAGGTGTTGGATATATCACATTGAAGGTATTTTATTTTTTTCATTTATCATATAAAATTTAGGAAATTTAATTTGTTTCATATGCCTTAATATTTAATATTAATTAAATTTCATTGGGACCAATGGAACCCATGAAGTCCATGAGTGGCCAATGAGTAATGTTTAATGACACTGATGGTCACCAATGGCCATTATTTATATTAATTGAATTATAAAACTATTATTTTAGACTTGATATGGATTCCTATGATTTATAAAAGACTATAGGATCATACTGTTGTTCCATAGTGTACTCTTTGGTGATAAATATATTGATTACATGTTTTGGATTATAGTGATATGTCCTATGAATGGTTCATTAAAATGGGTAGGTTTCTTAAGGGAACAAACTCTGATATGTTTGATAATTATAAACTCCTTATATTGTTTTTAAATGATGTATTGTCTATTATAATGGTTACTGGAATGTTTTGGTATCTCATCCACCTAATACGGTTAAAGATCTATCATTCACCATAAAGATGATGAAATGATGGAATCCCATCCACTTTAGAATATCATATTATATGTATATCATCCACTTGATATTTCATATTAGTGGAGCACCAACCACTTATTTAAGATATCTTAATACTGTATCGCCCACCTAGGGACCTGTTATAGTGGTATAACATCCACCTAGGAGTTGATATTTGGGGTATATAGACCCCTTTAGATGTGATACTGATGGTGAATTTTTTATATATATTATGGTATAGGTGGGGCATCATCCACTTAGGAATGTTTTCTAGGTGGTGTATCATAAACATAATGACATTGGATTGTTGTTTTTATTCCACTATGAGAGTAATATTATTTTTATATCATCTACCTAGTTGATATGTATTGGTGGTGTCTCATATACCCAAGATATGAAATAGTGGTATAACATCTAGCTAAGAATTGATAGTGGTGGTGTCTCTTCCACTAGAGCTATGAAATGGTGGTACATTTTCCAACTAAGAAAGGATAGTGGAGGTGTATCCTATACTAGATAATAGTGATGCATTATTCACTCGGGGATGTCACATTTTCCATTGATATCCAATTTTTGATAAGGTATTCACCATATCTATGAAAAAAGTACCAATATATCATTCATCCATGTGGTGTGTTCAAACCATGGGTACATCATCCCATTCTGGCACTGGTCGATGAAGGTATAGTAATGCATGGTTTCGAGGGGAAACTCCATGGGGTGATAGGATATTTTTTTTTTGGTATTAGAACTTTATATTGAGTATGAATTTATATTTACTAAACCATATAGTGACATCATTGTTTGTGTCCAAATGAGTTGTATTCACACCCTACTGAGGTTACCTATTACCCAAGAAGACATCATGTTATATATCCAAGGTAAGGGAAAGGGCCATGAAACATATGATAGTTGTTATGAAGAAGAATGTCTGGAGTTGGTAGATGGGATCAAGTCTAGACTCGGACCTAGTTGGTAGATATACGCATAATTTTTATTATTTTTGTACCACCTTATATATGATTTACCCTTAGGAGATCATGATTATGATTTTATAACTTATAAGACATGTAGAATTATACATTTAGTTATAGAATTATTTTGTTATTACCATTGAATTTCATGTCACATCCTAAACTTTTATTCCCCTATAAGTTTATTTATTTAATTATTTTTATCCTTTTCATTGATTTTATAGAGTATCGAGTTCAAATTTAAAATTTTTGGGAATTTTGTTTCTTCTGTCGTAGGTTTAATGCACACCATTTTTAGGAAATCCAATGATGAACCTTACATAAGATTCATTTTAGTTCATTTTTTCATTTAGGTTTTTCCGCATGGTTAGTGCATGGTTGGATCCAAAACATGTTAAATCCTATAGAAACTATTAATGTACATTTTTCACAAGGGTTCTAGTGCATGGATTTTTTAGGGTTAGTAGAAAACCATGTGAAAAGTGTTTGAGTGACCTACAGTTTTAGAGGAGTTGTTCTATAAGGTTGGAAAATGATTTAATTAAATGTGTGTCCAATCCATCCAACTCTACATGTGAGTATAGTGAGGGTTATAGGTTAGGAACATAGTTTGGTAAACAGTACGAACAAACCATGTGACATACCCAGTTTTCATAAAAATCAAAAATAATATTCTACACTCAAAAATTAAAATCCCTATATAAATCACCCCTCTACCATATCATCTGAGACACAAGAAGGGAGACTTGTGGGAGAACGTCCTTACATTCCACTCTAATCTAGTGTCCTCTCTGCATTAATTTCTTGGTGTTCCTCTTGAGGAAAGGTATTCTTCTTATATTTTATATTATCATCTTCCTTTATCTCTATTTTTATTTATCATATGTTCTTAATTTTATTTTGGTAAAACAATAGAGTGAGGGTTGGATCAAATACTTTTTTATTATTGGTGTTAGGGTTTTTCAATCATTTATCTTGTCCTCCTCTTACCATATTTAAGTGTTTCATCACATCTGCATGTGGTTTAGGGTAAGTGGTTCCATGTATTTTCCTTTTTTTGATATTACATGTATTCTTGTGAACTTGAAATTGGTTTTTGTTGAAAAGTAAAATTTGTTTTAGGATCTCTTAATATAACACCAGAGATTTTATAAATTGTTTATTTTTAAATAAAATTAATCGCTTTGATAACTTGTGATACACACAACCCTAATTCTAAATGAACCATAATATATTATAATCTCATAACTTAGGTGATAAATTAACATGAAAGAATATGGATAAGTAAATTTTGAAAATTATATCGTTTGAAAATTTATAAATAAAATTCATTTCTTATCAATGTCCTAGAAATAAAAAAACATTTGAAATTAAAAAAGTGATTTTTTTTATAAAAAAGGTATTTTTTTGTACAATATGCTTTCATCATAATAAGTTAAATTAGTCACTATTGGTGGATGATTTTAATGAAATTTATATATTATATATTCATTAAAAAAATTAACATTAGTAAAATAATTTTATTATTCATAGGATATGTGTAGATCACATTTTATGATTAAAACTGTATTATTCTAAAAAGTGATTTTCGTTGCATTATACAAAATTATTTTAAAATTAATTTATTCCAGTTAAAGGTAACAAATTTGAAAAAATAGATTATATATGCGGAGCAATGAGGTTCAATTTTGGTAAATATCTCCCTTTTATTTTTAAGCATTATGAATAATAACTCTAGTAAAATTTATCATATCGGTAAAGGGTAAATTGGAATAATATAAATTAAAATTAATAATAAATTAATAATTTTTCCAACAAATTCTTATTGCATAAATTTAATTCTACCCTTATAACCTTATTATTTAAATTTATTTATTTTAATGGAAACTAGTATTTGAAAATAACCTAGATAATATTTATATTAAAAAACTTACAAAATGGCACTCTCTTAGTTTTAAATAACTATTATGTGTTCATATAGGTAAAAAAGGAAAGTGATGGACGAATATAAATAGACATTTTGTAAAAAAAGAAATTATATTAATTATGGTAATATATTTTTAACTTTTAGGTATTATATAATTACTATAAATCCTTACACAACGCTAAAGGATTATTTATTTAATTAATAGAAAAATGTAATAAATGATTTTAAACATACTAAAACCTATGTAATTTAAAATAATTACTATTTCACTTTAATTATATAGATCTATATGAAATTTTAGTGGAGTATTAATGGATTATATTAAAATTACAAATTTTTTATTTCTGTATTTTAAAAAAATTGAATGATCATGTCAAAATTACATTAATAATATTTTTTAATAAATAATATTTTATTAAATGATTTAAAATTAATAAATATATTAGATTCATCCAAATTAATAGTATATGGTTTTAAAAATCGACCATGGTCTATTAATGGATCGTCTTTAATTTTATAGTAACATTATTATACCTTAAAGGGTAGATAAATTTAATATTATGTTAATTGCCAAAAGGGTTAATTAGGGTTAAAATTAAAAGATAATGGTTGAATCATACCGAACAATTATCCAAATTTTATTGGATGATATTATTTCAACTTATACTCATCATATATTTGAATTATATTAATTTTTATCCATTTTACATGAAATATAATTTATATTAATTTAATTTTTTATGAAACTCCAAGAATACCCCTCTTAAAAAAGGAAACCCCTTCTCTCAAGTATTCAATAAACATTATTCCATATAGCTTGAAAAACCCAAATAAATTTATATTTAAAAAATACATATCCAAGTACTATAGGTTATTTTCCTTCCAAAATACCATCCTTATTTTCCTTAAGAATAGATCTAAACGAAGTCTACTGAAGAAGATGAAATCATCTTTACTAACTGTTTTATGTTTATTTATTATTATACTTCCTCATAATGTGTTGTAACCATAATAAAATAATAAATCCATTATGATAAATATAAAAATATATTATTAAGATTATGGTACATCCACATTCCATTTCTTTTCCGTACAATTAAAAGTGAAAATATATCTCTTGTATACGTACGACTTATCATCTTCACATAGCGGTGCAATTCTTAATTCCTCACCACTATACATAGAAAATTATAAAGATATAACTAATGATTATTTATGTTATTTAGGAATTAAATATTATTATGGAACTATAATATCTTATATATCTAATTATATTCCAATCCTTTGTGAAATGATAATGTCACTCGTGCATATATGTGGGCTACCTCCTCCATGAAGTGATGTGATCCATTTTTCATTTACGCTTAATGTGGATTGTAATAAGGATGTATTTAATGAATATATATGATATATAATACATAATAATGATTATTTCATGATTAATTTTTATTCCACTTTCTTATGTTCTGTCCGTCAAAAATTGAAAACAATGTTCATGCGTACATACAGCCTACCATCTCCATGAATAGTGTAATTAATTTTTCTATCTCTATATTTTAAAGACTAAACTAAATATATTTATTTGATATATATATATATATGATATTTATAACATTAATAAAATTATAGCTATGATGGAACCATGAGAAATATTCTATGGCTAAAACAACCAAATCAAAACATACATGAAAAACAAAGCAGTTGACGCCTCAAATAATGATAATAGTGAAAATATTGTTAATAAATAGGTGATGAAATGTTATTAATGAATCATATATGAAATTATAGAAACATATATGATTTTTTGTAATTATAATAAATTTAAATTTATTATACATAAGTATAAAAGAACTTATGAGTAAATTTGAGTTGAAGGTATGGGATTTCGTCTCAATTTCAACTGTATTGAGACATATTTTTTATTATGCACCTATTTATTTTTATAAGGTGTATATAATGCATATTTTATCTTTTTAATGTGAATATAAATTTATTCATTAAGATTACAGATTCATTTAATATTACACATTTAAGAGGTATGTTTAAAAGAAAAGATGATCTTATTTCACTTCTTGACTAGTTGTATTTTTCTTCCATATCCATATTTTTCAAAAATGTTTAAAAAAATACTTTTTTATTAAAAAAATGATTTATAAAGGATATTTTATATTATCCTTAAATTTTTAAATATTATTATATAAATAATTAAAAAAATTTCTTGAAAGGGTTCATTTTCAACAAAAAGTCAAAAGGAATTTTCTTTTTAACTTATACGACATTAACAGACCTTTCCACCCCAATAACTTTTTTACACTCTTTAACTTATTCTAAAAGTTTGAAATTGTTTTATAAAGAATAAAATTTTATGAAAACTTATTTAAAATGTTTCAATTCTATTTTTAATGGTCATCTCTCATCTATTAACTAATTTTGTTGATATTATCTTTGTCATGAAACATTCACTTTCTTGTGATCATTAGATATTATCATTCTCATAAAATATCCATATTATTTGTATCATGGATATATTTATTGAATAAACCATATACCATTTTTAAATATGGTATTTAAATTTAAAAATTATTTCTTTCTATTGGAATTATTGATGATCGGTATTCTTTACTCGATATTGAATTTTTTTGATAAGGCATATTGTTCATGAATTAAATTGATAATTTGATATTTGAGGAATGCATTGGAAATGTAGTAACTGGTAAAGAATGTAATTATATAGACCCTTGATTCATTGACAGATATCATGAGATAGATCATTATGAAAAATCAAATGGGTCTTTACCCATAGTTTTAAATTGTGTTGGCATACGGTTTTAATGGTACATATATCATGTTCTCAGAAATCATGAAGTAAAATAGTATTAATTTACATCATTGAGAATTTATTTATTATTATTAACCATGAGATTAATACATTGATATTGTCTATATAAGTAGTTTTTTTAATTTATTAATTAAATGGAATGAGTTCTTACAAATTTACCTTTCCACATTAAATATTCTTTATTTACTCCTAATAGCTTCTATTGTACATCAATATAAAACCCCAAAACACCCTAAGAGGGGAGGGCTGATTATGTGTGTAAAAAATTTTTTTATTAAGAAATAAATTATCCCCACATAATTAATAAATTGTTACAATTTACTTGTGGAATCATGAAATTACCAAACACCCATATATAGAATTAGAAACACAACATAACTATTTTTCATGGTTCTTCAATAAGGGATAGTCTAAGGAGAATATGTATACATTTTGTTTTACATAATTTTATAAACTAAAAATTACTAGATATCACGGATTATAATGTATCAGACATGGTATCTCTGTTCTGAGAACACTTCCTTTATAAAAATTTTAGGGATGGCACACTCCCTCCCTTGGATCATGTCTGTCGACTCAACCTTTATCACTCCTTTGAGTGAAGTATTTCTCAGTTTGTTGAATTTAAGGTCACTTAAAAATTAGATCACATGAAGGTGACTTTTTTCATTATTTATTCCTTTTTATGATGCTTTAATAGATTCAAAAAATGTTTCCTTTGTTTATGTATTCTCATTTAATTATATTTTGTGAAAAACACATTTCACAAAACCCCTTTTTTCAAAGCACTGTCATATTTTGTGAAACTATCCATTTCAGGAAACTCCCAAATTTTGAAACACTGATTCCTTTTTAAAAACATAATTAATTAAATTCCAAATAAACAATTAGTTATCAAACAATATTTTTGTGAAACCTATGTTTTTATAATGTTCTGAATTCGTGTAAGAATTATAATCTCATAAAACCTTCAGGAAATAAAAGTGATTATCTATTCTCCAAAACTTTTTTGATGATTATATGATGAGAGGACAACTTTTTTAGGTGGGGGTTACCCTTTCATGAAAATTTAATGCTTTCATGAAACTTTTCCATTTCCAGAAAGCATGACTCCTCGATTCAACAATGTCAACCTGTCTTTCTCTAAACTCCCAATCTTCATGAAACTTGAGATAAATTTTCCATTTACAAAATTTCTCTTAATTACGTAACATAACATCATTATTAATTTTCAATCATTCTTACAATCTCATAACTTTCAACATTTTTATTTATAAACTCATCAAAATTTCATGAAAAATTCTTTCCTAAATATAAAAACCTTTGCGGAACTAAACTTTTATGAATTTCATTAATTTTACATATTTTTCTGAGGCAGTTTGTGAAATCCATCTTCCATGAAACTTGTCTCTTCCGCCAAATTTTGGGCCCCAAAATTTTTCTAAATAATGGGAAAGGATTCCACTTTCAACACTAAATCCACATACATCGTAAGATAAATTGACTTGAAAACTTCTTGATCATACCAGTGTGGATTGAAAATAAACACAAAATAAAATCTATTTCTAGATAAAAAATACTATTAGTTCCAACAATATCCCCCTTTGGGTTTGTTATAAATCTATATAGAAATTAAATAGAGCAATATAGTCGAACAAAAACCCAATAGTAGTGAAATAACTCATCAATCACTCTTAGGATATTTCAGTAAATCTCAATGTTGAAAGAAATATTTTAAGGAGAGAATTTCATGCCTTTAGAGACCACTAACCTATCCTACAACCTTGTCCTTCAAACCTTCATTCCAATTAATTTCATCATTCTCCCCCGTTGTCAATAAAAGAAACTATATTATTTCATTAGTGCTAAAAAAACTACCCCTAGATCATATATCTCCATGATGCCTACATCACATCCACAAACATATTAAAACATTCAACCGAAATGGGGAGAAGGGTTTATTTGGAACCTACTCATGCAATGGGAGGTGGCTGGACACTGAGGTTTAATTGTTGTTTCTCAAACATTGGTGACTACAAAGGTTTAGTCAGGATTTCTGTCACTTGATCAATATTTCCATCATGATCCATTTTAATCACTCCTTGTTCAAATTTTTATTTGATGAAGTGATATCTAATCTCAATATGTTTTACACAAGAGTGTTGAACAAGATTTTCTGTGATCTCTATCACAATCTTTTTGTCCCATAGTATCACCATTGGTTGTTTCACCTCATCACTAATATCAATAAGTTTTTGTTTTATCCACAATAGTTTAGTTCATGCCTTTATCCAAGTAGAATAAACTAAATCAACTGTAATAAGAGAAGTGATTTCACATTTCTTACTTAACTATTTAACACATTTTTTCCAATGAAGAATGCACCCCCACATATGGACTTTTGATCCACTATATCTCCAGACCATTCAACATAAAAAAATACTGAAAATTTGTTATCCCTTACTACTATAAAATATAATACAAAGTATATATTACCTTGAATATACGTCATAATTATTTAACTGATTCAAAATTATCTTCCTTCAGATGACTTTGAAAGCGAGCTACTAGGCTTGTTTCAAAGTCGATATTTAGCCATGTTGTAATCTAATATAATAGACTTTCAATGGTCCTCCTATACAATGTGGGATCATATATTTCCTATCTTCATGCATCCCAATTTTTTTTCCAAACCAAAATTGAGGATGAAATTGGTTTGGATTCATCTATGTTGAATTTCTTCTGAAGATATATTACATACATTTCATAAGAAATGAATGCATATTATTTATTTTAAATCACCTTCATCCCCAAAAATTATTTTATTTCATCAATAATAGAAATTTTAAATTTTTTTTTCATGTGATTAGAAAATTCATCCACTAACACATTATTTCTTATTCAAAATATAATATCATCCACATACACAATAACCATGAATTTATCCCCCTATTAATTCTTCCAATAGAGATAATGTTCAACACCTTCATATTGAAATTTTAGATTATTAAAATAATAATTTTATCAATAACACAATGTGCATCCTTTTATATTTAGAACATAAAGAGACTTATTCAATATAAAATCATTTCTTCCATTATTTACAATCATAGATCCCACCGGTTCTTCAATATTGATTTCTTATTCAAGAACACAATTTAATAATTCTTTTTTGACATCCTTCTGATAGACATTGTACCCACATTGAATTTTAATGGCTAGGAAATCCTAATGGAGTCAAGCTATGGAGTACAATTTTCTTTATCATAAATTCATTGAGTTAGTGCATAGATTTTAAACACCATGTATTCCTTTTTTCTCTAATCACATTTTCTTTATCATCGAATTTTCTTAAAGATCCTCTTTGTTCCAATCAATTTTTGATTATCTGTCCTCTCTACAATATCCCATGACTTGTTTTTGTTTATATGATCTATTTATACATCCTTGTATTTAACCCATGATTAATCATTAATCCATTCATCAAATTATGATGGTTCTATAATTGATAAGATATCAAAATGTGCTTCATTACATATTCTCTTTATCTGTGTAGATGCATTCCAATCCCAAATGATATTGGACTGATCATCTTCTTATCTTTTGATTCTCCTGTGAGGTTCTAGTATAGTTCTTTTATAAATGGGTTCCTCTTCTGATTCTACTTCTAAATCATCATCATTTGGAGAATCCTAAATATTAGTCAAGCCTTACACAATTTATGTATTTGAATCTATCCCTTTTCTAATTTATTCCTCATCTTCAATCATATCAATATATGATCTCCTCAATGTATTCATAATTTTATCCTCAATAATCATGAGATCATTTCTCCCCATAATCATTCTAATAAAATAATATCACATTTATAGACCTTACTATTTATTGAGTTTATAATAATATTCCCTCATCTGAAGCATCAACATACTTGAATTGATTTCCATGTTTATTTCAGATGAAAAAGTTTCTTATAAAAATATTAAAATTATTTAGTGGGGGATTCCATTCATTTAATATCTAATATGGTGTCATTTCATCTCATAGATTCAATCCTATTCAATTTTTAGTGTATACTACAACTTTAACATCAACTTTCCAGTAATGACGAGAAACAAAAATCTCAATCAGTATAGTTTTCCACAGTATTCTCATATCAATTTCTAGGATTAATGACCCCATTTTATTGAGTTGTTCTCACTAAAGAAACCTCATTATTGATCCCATATTTTGGAGTTAATTTTAAAATTAAATTTATGTGTATTATATTTCATTTTTAGATCATAATATCTTGATTTTGTGGCCAATTTCATTCTAAAATTTTCCTACATATCTCTTCATGAATTAAACCACATATCATTTATATTTCATAAACCTCACCAGTTCCATTATAATATAATGTATAATAAAAATAATGAAGAACGGATATCCATATGTACTGGCCACATTGATTGGACCACATGCATCTACATGGACTAGATTAATTAGATTTGATACCCTTTTATTCCTCATCCAATAATAATTTTGGGTCATCATTACATGAATGAAAGAATCATATGGAGTTTAGATTAGATAATATTTGCATGTTCTGTTGACTAATGTGACCCAGCCTCTAGTACCACATGTTCTTTTCTACTTCAATTATTATGAAACATGTGTTTTATTTACTATCAAAATGGTATAAATTTACATTTATCTTTTATCCTTTTATAAGATAATTACTTTTATTTCCTTTGATGGTGCACCCTTTCTGATAAAATGTCACTATGAGTCCTAAGACATAATGTTGAATCACACTCGAGAGATTATGATGTAATTTATACACATTGTTCACTTCTATTTTTATTAGTTCATTATTTTATAACTATACATTTCTAATACCTTTCATATTTAAGGCACCATTATTACTGAATCTCACTATTCCATTAACCATTTCCATTACAGTTTTCAATAAATTTTCATTTCCTATCATGTGGGACGTCCAAGTTCAACTAGTATTTGTATCATTATGAGTGATCTCTTTTAAGTGGTATTTTACAATATTCTTTTTTCCCTTCCATGAGATACCTGATTGAGTGGAGGAATAATATGGAATTTCCAATCACTTTTCAACAAGAATGGTTGAATAATAATCATATTTTTTTATGGGGAGAATAATTATTTTCAAACATAATTCTTCTTGGTTGATTAGTATTCACATGTCTTAGAGTTCTGTAACTATGGGTTTCAACTTTAGTTTTCCTATGATGAATAGATTTATAGCTGAAGTTAGAAAAGTTAAAACAATATCCATATAAATTATTTATTCTATATGTTGAAGGATAATGTTTCATTCTTCTTTATCGACTACAAGGTTCTTCCCCATACAGATAGCTCCTTGACTCTTCACAGAAAGATATAGTATGGCCCAGAAATCATTATAATTGATATTTCATAAGGGAAAATATCTCCTCACATCTATTCCTTGACATGTAACCTTATTTTATATAGTTCTTTTTCAGTGATAATATTTTCATAATTGGGTATTATCTTCATCTCTCTTCTCTATTTGGTTCAAATATCCCACATTATGGACATTAGGTGCCTCTTTGATATGTCAAACTTTCTGCTTCAATTATTTTGGTTAAAATCTTTTCCCTCTATTGATATTTTTATATCATATCCAATTCAACCTTTACCCATAAATTTATATCTTTGATTTTTAAATTCTTTCTGTACTTTTTTAGAACCATGTTTAATTATTTCAAAAAGATCATCATTTGAAAACCTTCCAAAATGTAATTTATTCTTCATTTCCCTTGATTTTGAATAATTTTATAGTTTAATCATTATCATAATTATTTCTTCTTCAAGTCCCTAAACTATCATCACCTTTTCCTATAATCTCAATGTAACTTCACTAATAACTTTTTAATGTTCTTTAATCATTAGTTTAAACTCCAAAACCTTTTCTCAGTTATCAATAGTATTCAAATGTTATTTTTACTCTCCTTAAATTTGATCAATATATGCTTCACACATATCCATATAATTTGATGACTCTTTTTACAAAGCTCTAATATTTTCGTTTTTAATTATTTGAATGTCAATCTCAATAAGATAATCCTCAAGTTCCACCTTGAGATTAAAAATTACATTCAACTGATTTTATTCCTCTTTCATTGGGTTCTAACTTTTCAACTGCACCCATCATGGAATCTTAATCATCATATTTAAACTCCGGTTTTACATACTCAAAAAAGTATTTATAATATTGTTCCTCTTTCCAAATTAAGCTCTTCCTCTATAATTTGTTTTCCTGGTTTGTGGTATCCGTTTTTTAGGAACCTCCTATGAGTCATCTGTATGATTTCTTCTTCACTTTATACATAATCAAATTTTCGTGATAATTGAGAAGAAATACGACTAGATTTACCACAACTAAAAAATCCAATGAAAGCTTACCTTCAAATATCCCTTTTCCTATCTTAAATTTTCTATAAATAAGAGAAATATGTTCATTATCCATATTTTTCTATCATAACTACCTTTAGAAATTTGATGTTTTTAAATGGATTTGAAATTAATTTCCTTACTCAAATTTTTATATCTTATTGTTTGAATATTATTTTATAATACACCAGACTACATAGAAAATCATTAAGATAAATGTTATATTAATCCCTTTCTTCAAGCAGTAATAATTTTTTCTTATACAAATGCGAAAGCCTACTAAAGTTTTTATTTGGAATGAAAATACCCTTAATTTCTTCAATAATCCCTAAGATTTCTACAACAACCTTAGTAATGTGATTAATGAAACTATTTTCATTTTCCTCTAGTTGAATTTTCATATGTTCAAACTGATTGTTCAAAACATTAAGTTTGGCCTCTTTTACTTTGTTATCTCCTTTGTATATGTTTTCTAGTATCTCCCAAGTGACCTTTTCTATAGTAAAATTTATTACCATAAAATATATATGATCATATAGTGCTAATTTATGAGAAATATGAGCCTTGGAATCTATATCAATCATTTTTCTATTTTTTTCAGTCATAGAAAGTCATGTTACATCACGGGCATGAAACCCTTAAATTGTGGCATAAAGAACTTCCATCCCCAGATATTTCAGATTAGATATCATTATATTATTCTAAATATTAATGTTTCATTCATAAAAAATGGTTATTCTCTAAAAATTAATTGAATTGTCTATAAAAAACAAAGGATAGATTTAACTCCTACAACCTATACCCTCCGATACAACCTGTAATAACTCAGAAAACCCTGAGAAGGGAAAGGGGAATTAAGGTGTAACAGTTTTATTTGAATAATATGGAACTTTTCCAAATGTTATTAGTAACTTGTTAAACCTATATAATGGAATCATGAAATTACAAAACACTCATAAGCAGAAATAGAAATACATCACATCATTTTTACTTAGTTCACCACTAAGTGAAAGTCTAAGGAACATATGCCGATAATGTTTCTATCATACCTGAATCCACTAATATTAACTAGATACTTTGGATTATAATTGATAAAATATGGTCACTAAATGATATACACACTTGCCTTATAATAATTTTAGGGATGGAACATTTCCTCCCTCGGATCACTTCTACTGACTCCCCATTTATCACTACTATGGGTGAAGTCTTTCTCAATTTATCAACATGATGTTTGACTCCGTATCAGAGTATATGAAGGTAATGATTTTCATAATTTAGGTCTTATTATAATTCTTAAATACATTCTACAAACATTTCCCATGTTTCGATAATATCACATAAGTATCTTTTAGGATGAACCATTTTTGTGAAACCCCCTTTTTGTATTGAAGCACTACGAGTTTTCACGAAACTACTCAGATTCATGAAACTCAAAACCTTTTCAAAAAAAAATATTTTAGTAAAAAAATTCACTAAACTAAATTAGGATCAATTAGTTCTCAAAAAAATTGTAAACTTTTTTTTCATAGAGTTCCCGATTCATGTAAGAATTACGTTTATGTAAAACCATTAAGAAATCAGAGTGATCAAACCTTCTCCTAAACTTTTCCAATACACAAATGATGATATGATTATTACTTATATGTGGGGGTTTCCCTTTCACAAAGATCATTGGATTTTCCAAAACTATATCATCTTAAGAAAACATGTCTCCTTGATTCGACAAAGTCAGCCTATCTTTCATGAAACTCTCAATCTTCACTAAACTTTTGTGAAATTTTCTAGTTGAGAAACTTCTCATAATCACATAACGTACCAATTTTTTTCATTAAAAAAAAACTCATAACGATATAAATTACCACCTTTTTCTTTTGCATCTTAGCAATCTTTCTCGAAACATTATTTCGTGAATATCCAAACCTTCACAACACCAAACTTTTACGAATTCCATTGATTTTTCATATTTTCATGCAGCAGTCCTTCAAAATATTCTTTTATGAAACATGTCCCTTCCTCAAGATGTTAGACCCAAAATATTTTTAAAGTAGTAAGAAAAATCACCACCTTTAATGCTAAATCTAGTGCACCATAAGATCACTTGTCTTGAAAACTACTTGATCAACCCAGTATGGGTTGAAAACAAATAGAAAATAAAATCCATTTCTAGCTATGAATACCATTATAGATATAATAGTTACCCTAAATGAGAATTTTAGCTCACCCTTATTTTTTTAATTTCCCAATGTTATGAAGATGAAATATTTGAAAGAGTTTCAATTATGTAGAATAGTTACATTCGGTTTGATTTATATTTTCTTCCTAATGTAAATATGTATCATGTTTGTATCATGTTATTCAACACTTATAAACTATTATTTGAGATGTGGTTTCTTCTATCTTATGCCAGTTTGATAAAGTAACCACTATATTTGGGATATTAGGGTCAGGGTATTTATAGTTGGTATCATAAGAATTTTAATATGAACCATAGGAACTAGATTTTAAATGATAATATCTAACATGAGAGTCATGATAATCACTTATATTTCTTGAGAAATTTTCTAGAGTTTTTTATTTTATGTCTCAATATTCATGATAATATTAAACTAACTCAGTGTGATATGTTATTTATTTATTTTTCATAAAAGAAGAAATAGGATCAATACCCATTATAAATGTAGTGATCTCCCTACTAAGAAAACCAATACAGTTTGTGTTGGAGATAAGTAGATCATGACCATATTAGAACAGCTAACACAAGTTATGTCTAATAACCTTTTAAATATAGAGAATCATGATGTCCCATGGCATGATACACCTATATTGGAATGTTTCATACAGAAAAATCCTCCATATTTAAGTGAGAATACTAATATAATGATAGTTGAGAAATAGATCGAGTCTCTTGAAAATATATTTCTCGCTTTGGGTTGTAGTGAAAGGGGAAATTTTATGTTGGAAATGTATTATCTTAGAGTTGATGAAAATAAATGGGTTTTATTGATCTGTAATGGTAATAAGGAATAACATAATAAAAAATATATACTGTAATTAATATTCTTTGATAAATACTTCCCTAGTGAGAAATTAACTAAAATGAAAATAGATTTCATCTTCTTAAAGAAAAAGGAGGAAAAAAGTTTTAAAGAGTATGAAGATACATTTACAAGACTATCCAGGTATGTAATGGATTATATACATAATCTAGAGATAATGATTTAACATTTATTTTATGGCCTTAATCTAGTCCCCTAAAGTGCATTTGTTTCTCAAACATTTTCATCATATAATGAAATACTGTTGTGTTCCATCTAAATAGAGAATTAATTTTCTAGTTCCTATATCATTAAGAAAAATCAAGAAAAAAATAGTTCAGATGATAACCATGAAGAAGATAAAGCATCAATGAATTAAAATGGAATAATTAAATTCCTATCATGTGAATGTTATTGAAAGAATTGTCTTTTAAATTTCTTAAAGGTAATGGGAGTTTATTAGAAGTGTTTAGATAAGATTAATTTGTATAAATAATATATGCGGAAGAGACAAATAAATTATCAACAATACTTCCACTAAATGGAAATGTATAATTATTCACACCAATTCCCCAACTATCAAAGGAACATACCATAGAAGAGACTTGGGGGAAGGACAAGCTTATATGATCACTACAGTTATGGTTGATGTTTCCAATTATGTGGTGGATAGTACATTAATCATAACCAAAAATTTATCCAATGATATATTTGATTCTAGATCATTCCATTACTTTTTATTTTCTATGTTTTTGAGGAAAATTAGATATATCTCTAGCACCTTAAAAAGATAGTTATTAGTCAAAAGTAATAGTGTAAATCTCACTAAAATAAGGATGTGTCAAGAAATTCCCATCATGACACATAAACACGCATTATTTTTAGAGTTTATCACTATAAATAATTTTTATCTTTATGTAATCCTTGTTATGTATTTGGATTTCATAATATAATACAAAAAATTCATACAAGGAGTAGGATTTTATGATTCATTATGAAGATGTAGAATACCTTATCTTTAGAGGGGATACTTAATCACTTATGTCTTTTTTTCATCCACCTCCAACAGATATTTTGAATTATATTCTTGGGGAAGAAGAAAAGACACAACTTATGGATGGAAAAATAAATCTTAAAATTGTGGATGTACCTATTTTATATTAATATATTCATGTATTTCCTGAGGAATTTTTTTGTCCTCCACTAGAGAGTGAAGTTGTCTTTTCCATTGATTTAATTCTCAACACAATACCTATATAAAAAACTCCATATAGATTGGCCACATGGAAATTAGTGGATTTAAATAAACAACTGGAGGATTTTTTTAATAAGGGATGTATACGCCCTAGTGTTTTACCATTGGGAGATCCTATTCATTTTGTTAAAAACAAAATATGGATCTATGAGGTTGAACATTGATTATAAGGAAGTCAATTTTTTTATGATAAATAAAATGTATCATCTACCTCTCCTTGATGACTTATTGAACCAAATTAATGGGTCTCAATATTTTTCAAATATATTCCTTTAATTTTTGTATCACAAATTATGATTAAAGAAGGAATATATTCTGAATATGGAGTTATGAATGAGGTATGTACATTACTATTTTATAGTTATTCTATTTGTATTGAGTAATGAACCCTCTTTTTTTATGGATCTGATGAACATAGTATTCAAGTAAAATTTTGATAATTTTGTTATAGTATTTATTGATGATATATTTTTGTATTATAAAAGTTATGAAAATTATTAGAGTCACTTGATGATATTTCTTAAGACTCTTAAAAGAGAAGAGTTATATGGAAAATTTAATAAGTTTTGAGTTATGGATTTAGAAAGTTTCTTTTCTTGGCCATATTTTCTCCATGTAAGGAATCTTATTTGGTAATTAAAAGACAAATGTGGTAAAATAATGGCCTACACAAATAGACATAAATGAGTTATATAATTTCATTGGTTTGGAAGGTTACTATTAATGAGTTTTTCAAAAAAAATCATGATTTTCTAACTTGTTAACAAAGTTTACAGGTAAAGGGGTTAATTTCATATGCATAATGGAATATGGAGATTTTTTTAAATATTAAATATGATATTGGTTAATGATCTGATTTTGATTATTCCATCATGAAATATTGGATTTTTTATATATAGTGATGCATCATGTAAAGAAATGTGTTGTTTCCTTATATAGAATTATAAATTTAATGCCTATGCATCATAGTAGTTATAGACTCACGGATATAACTATAAAACTCATCATATTGAGTTGGAAACTGCAATATTTTCTTTGAATATATAGGTAAATTATCTATATGGTGAGATATGTGATATATACACATATCATAAGGGTAGAAATACATATTTTCACATAAATAGCTTAACCTGAGGAAAATATGATGTCTTGATCAACTAAAAAAATGTTATTTCTCAGTACACTACCAACTAGGAAAACAATAAGGTAGAAGATGCATTGAGAAGGAACGATCATGGATTTCTAGAAAAATTAAGATTTATGTAGAACCTATGTTCATGGATTTAGTAATGATAGATATGTAAATTGTTAAGGGCGAGTAAAAATATCTCCATTTCCAAATGGTTTCCAAAACATATTTATTGGTAAAGACTAAATGTTCTCAATCTATTGATGAGAAATTTAAAAATAAAATTAATGTCAAGAATGATGGGAAGTTGGAAGTATATTTATATGAAGAAGGAGTTAAAAATTTGGAAAAATAATATTTGTACCATCTATACCTGATCTAAAAAGTGAATTATTATATGATTCTTATATTTTAGTTTCTCTATACACCTTGGTAGCACCAAGATGTATAGATATTTGAATAAAAAATTTTATTGGTATAATATGAAGTGGGAAATTTTTTATTATGTGTCTAGATTCTTGGTATGTTAGCAAGTGATGGCTGAGAGACAAATTCCTATATAATTAATGCAACCTACACCTATTACTTTGTGTAAATTTGATGACATTACTAAGGCCTTTTTCAGTAGATTACCAAAGGCTTCCAGAAGGAATGCTGTAATATGGGTTATTGTTGATTGCCTTTCCAAATCTATACATTTCATCATTATAATAGAATATTTACTAGTTGAGTGACTTTCATGAATCTATATTAACTAAATACGAGACTTCATAGTGCACTTACTTAAATCGTTTCTGATCATGATCCCCAATTTTCATCAAAATTATAAAATATTTTCTAGAAGGCTTGTGATACTAAGCTTCATTTTTGCACTGCCTATCACCCCCAAAAAAATGGACAGTCTAAAAAGACTACTAAAACCTTAGAATACATGTTAAGTTCATTCTCATAGGACTCTCAAGGTAAGTGAGATCAGTATATAACTTTTGTGAAGTTTTCTTATAAAAATATAATCCATTCATGTTTTCAAATGGAACTTTATGAAGAATTATATAAAAAGATATGTCTTACTCAAACTTGTTGGGAAGGATTTGGTGAAATAATACTTTTTGGCCAAAATATTATTGATTAGGAAATGGAAATGGTAAAGGCTATCATGACCCATATTAAATAATCTCAAAGTAGGAAAAAGAGTTTTGTCAATAATGAATAGAAATATTTGTAGTTTTAAGTGGGATATCATATTTTCTTGAAGTTATATCAAAGTAATGGTGTTATAAGGTTCTTTAAGAAAGGATAAATAAGCCCTAGGTATATCATCAATTTTCGAAATTCATGTTGTGGCTTACTGATAGGCAATTCCATAGAGCCTCTCTAAAGTGAGTGATGTATTCCTAATCAATTTATTAAGTATGTATATTCTAGAGACAAATCATGTGATACACTTTGAAAAAAAAATAATGGAACCTAATTTATATTACTATGAAGTTCCAATTTATATTCTAGACATCATAAAACAAGTGTTGAAAATCAGATGACTCAGCTAGTAAAGGTACTTTTGAAAATTCATAATATAAAAGAGGTGAAGTGCAAACCTAGAGGAATTATGATAAAGATCTACCCAAATCTGTTAATGATGTGAAATTATATAAATCATGAACATGAATTTTTTTTAATGAGGGAATAATGTAATAATCTATGTTATGTTTCTTTTTAAATAAATTCAATCACTTTGATAGCTTGCAATACACATAAGCCTAATTCAAAATGAAACATAATATAGTATATCATTATAAAAAATCCATTAAATTATAATAGAATTAATTGGACTAAATAAACTATTAAAATTATATGTTATACCCATTTATAGAATAAATTAATTAGTTAACAATTAATTATAAATATAAAAAAAAATTATTTTAAACTATTTTTTTTAAAAAATAAAATATTTTCACATGTAATTTATTTTTATCCTAATAAATTAAATTATTCACTATTTTTTGATGATTTTATTGAAATTTATATATTATATATTTAGTCAAATGTTTTAACATTCATCTAATATTTTTACTACACATGGGATAAGAATAAATCAAGTTTTATGCTTAAAATTTATAATTTTCTAAAAAGCATTTTTCATCACATTTTTTTACTTATATTAAAATTAATTTATAAAACATATAGGTATTTAATTTTATAAAATAGATTCCATTTTTTGGAGTTAGGTTGTTAAAATTTGGTAAATATGTCTCTTAATTTTTAGTCATTGTGAATAGTAACTATGGTAAAATTTATCACCTCGATAAAGGGTAAATATGCTTAATCTAGGTTAAAATTAATGGATAAGGTATTAATTTGTTATCCCAATTCTTATTTGATTAATTTAATTATACCCTTATCACCATAGACTCAAAATTAAGTTTTTAATTGAAACTTTTCTATGAAAGTAACCTATTCAATATTTAAATCAATGAATATTACAAAATTTCACTCTCTTGGTTTTAAATATCTATTATGTATTCAACTAGGGAAAAAAGTGGTGAAAAAATATGAATTTTAATTTTTTGAATAATGAAATTATATTTAAGATAGTAATTTATTTATATTTTTTAGTTATTATATAATTACTTTACATGCTTACATAATGGTGATGAAACATTTATTTAATTAATAAAAAATAAAATCAATGGTTTTAAAAATACTAAATCCAATATAGTTTGAAATAATTAATGTGTTACATGATTTATCTAGATCTATAAGACATATTATTGAAGCTATAAAGGACAAGGAATTATTTTAGTTTTAAATTTAAATTAAATGAGTAGTGTAAAAATTAAAATTAAAATGTTTTCTAATAGATAATATTTAATTAAATGATTTAATACTCTTAAAAATATTATATTCATCCATATAATTGTGATATAGTTTTAAAAATTAGACATGGTCCATTTATGATTCTTTTTAAATTTTATAGTAACATTATTAGCCCTTAAAGGGTAGAAAACATTAATATTATAGTAATTATCAAAGTGGTTAACAATGGTTAAAACTAAAATATAAGGGTGAGAAAATAACAAAAACATGTAAAAACATTATTGGATTAAATTTTTTAGAGTTATACTCTTCCTATATTTTAATTATATCAATTCTTATCCATTTAAACATGAAATATAATTTATATTAATTTAATACTTTAAGAAATTCCAAGAATGCCCACCCCCTCTCTTATAAAAGGATACACCTTCTCTAAATACTTCCAAAAAGTTTGACCCATATAGACCAATTTTTTCATTTCTCTTATAAACATCCTTATACAATTTATAGAGTTTATTTTCCATCAAAAATAGCAACCTAAGTCTCCTTAAGAAGACATCTAAAGGAAGCCTACTAAAGAATAGGTAATCGTCTTTACCGACTCTTTCAAGTTTATTTCTTCTTATACATCTTCTTAATTTGTTATAACCATTATAAAATAATAGATATTGTATCATAAATTTACTAATATATTATTATAATTATGGTACAACAATATTATATTTTCTGTCCGACCTATGAAAAGTGAAAACATCTCCCTTGCGTATATACAACTTACCATATCCATATAAAGGTGTAATTATCTTTTGATCACCTATTTATATGTATGATTATAAATATGTAAATAATTATTATATATTATATTTATTACAAAACTATGATTATATAAATATAATATTATATATTACTTATTACCTTACAATCTTTGGAAAAATGATAATGTTGCTCGTGCGTATGTCTGGACTACCACCCATATGACGTGATGTGATCCAATTTTTATTTACTATTTATGTGGATGATAATAAATATATATTTAATTATTATATATTATATAATAATGATTATAACATGATTAACTATTATTCACATTTCATTCATTCCATCCTTCGAAAATTGAATGCATTGTTTTTGCATTTATACAGCATACCGTCTCGATGAATGGTGTAATTAATATTTCTATATCTATATTTAATGTATTGATATAAATATATATTGAATGTATATGATATTTATACCATTAATTAAATTCCTTATATGATGGAACCATGATAAATATTCAAGGATAAGAACTACCAAATCAAAACATACATGAAAAACGAAGTTGTTAACACCCAAAATAATGATAATAGAAAAAAGATCATTAAAAACAGGTGATAAAATGTTATAAGTAGATCATATATGAAATTATATATATTAATATGGTTTTTAATGTAATTATAATAAATAAAATTTTTCTTATGAATAAGTTTCAAATCACATTCTAGGAAATTCAAATATGCTGTAAGGGATTTCGTCTCAATTTTCACTTCATTGAGATATATTTGGTATTATGCACATATTTATTTTTATGAGGTGTATATAATGAAAATTTGAGGTATCTAACATGAATATACATTAATTAATAATTATTAAATAATAATTTCATTTTATTCTTCCTAGAGTTATGTTCAATAGAAAATATTATCTTATTTTTCTTCTTGATAGGGAATATTTTTCTTCCATATCCATATTTATAAAAATTTAATTATGAAAATAATTTTTATTAACACACATGATTTAAAAAGTATATTGTATGTTATCGTTTAATTTTTATGTATTATTAAAGTAATATTTCTAATTTTTTCCAAAAATGGTCTATTTTCAACAAAAATTTAAAAGGAATATTATTTTTAATTTATAAGATGTTAACAGAACATTCCACAATAATTACTATTTTAAAATATTTATATTTTTACACATTTTTTCAATGGTTTTAAAAATAAATCTATTTGTAATTTTTTTTAAATGTTTCATTTTAATTTTTATTTTTCATCTCTCATATCTTGATTAATTTTGTGGATATTATCTTTCTCTTCAAAAATTCTCCTTCTTATGATCATTGGATATTACCTTTCCCTTATATATCCATATTTTTTACAATGTATATGTTTTTCCTAAAACATATACCATTTATATATATTTTATTTTACTTTAATGTTTAATTAATTTACCATCAAATTATTTATAATTTTTATTCTTTAATCGATATGGATTTTTTTGATATGGAATATTGTTCATTAACTAAATATATAATTTAATATATGATAAATCATTTGGACATATAGTGATGGGTGGGGCCTCAAATTATATATCCCTTTGATGCACCAATTTTTCTCATGAGAAAAAATAGTTTTACAAAATAAATGGGACTTTACCCATAGTTTTAAACGGTTTTGGTGCAAGGTCTTGATGGTTGAGATACAATGATCTCAGAAATCCTGATGTCTAATAATATTAATTTCCTTTATCAATAATTCAGTTATTATTATTACCCATGATATTATTACACTGATATTATCCATCAAAGCATTTTTTACTCAAGTTATTGAATAAATTCCATGTCGTTTCATTTATTTACCTTATCAAATTGATTTTTACTTATTTAATCTTGGTAGTTATTGTTATATTTAACCCTTAATAAGAATTTAATCTCATCATTATTTTGTTTCCTTCCCTAGGTTTTGAAGAATAAATATTTCATTGAGTTTATCTGATGCAAAATATTTACTTATTTATGTTTTAAATTTTTCTCCCAATGTAAATGGGTATCATATATGTATCTATTTATTCAAGGTTAATAAATTATTAGATCATTTAGGATGTTATCGATTCTATATTATGTAAACTTAATTAATTTACCACAGACTAGGGGATTCTAGGGTTAGGCCTTTTACACACAATGTGTTTATAAATTTTTAATAAATTTTATAAACTCATGTTATAATTTTTGAGAAAATTTGTGTATGATAGATTTTTTAAAAAATAACCAAATGGTTTTCCTAAGGATTTGGGGTTTTTAATGGCAGTTGGGGATTTATATGTCTCTATGTGAATTTGTTTTAGTGTATTGATGAGATTTTATATTTTTATTTCCATTTCATATGTATTTTAATGTTTTTTTATTTTAAAATTTTATCTTTTTCATGAGTGATGTCATTTAATTAAATTATTCTTCAATATGTTTGATGCTATATCGATGTTTAATATCTAGAAGCAGTGTTTGATTTATGATTTTTTTTATTTAATATTTAAAAAGGGTACTAAAATTTCATAGTGGATTTCAAAATATATTTTAAAAATATATTTCTAAATAAAAAACCAAGTCCAAGTTGGAACCTTTAAAAAGTTTTCTAAAATGAGTTATACACCCAAGGGAATCCCAATAGTATATAGGAGATTTTAAGATTTTTTGTTTATGAATTTTTTGTTCTTAACCAAAAAGGAGATTCACATTGGTGGTTTTAAATAAGTGGTGTGAGGGTATGATATTTCCATGTGTTATTTTTATTTGATATATAATTAATGTAATTCAAAACCTCTCATTATAATCATGGGTATCCTCGTTATATTGGTGAGGGATTGAGAAGCAGTTGGTATCTTGTTATGATTAGACTGACAAGATCATCTGTGGTATGGAAGTCTATCAAGGAGTTCCATTAGTGAGGAAGGTTTGAGAAGATAGTTGGTTATAGACTAATATTTCATCTATGGGTCAAAAATGGTTCTACAAAGGTATGTCAAAGATTACTTTATGGGATTTTTATTAATTTCACATGATTGTGTATACATTATTGTTTCCTATTTATTTCACTTAGTTTCATTACTATTATACTCTGTTATTTTTAGTTTGTGATATGTTCCATTAGTACCACTTTTATGCTATGTTTCTTCCCTATATAACTATTTATAATTTCTTTCCTATTTAGTTATTTTTCTTAGCACCTGACCTACACTATTATTTCATTTCTACTCTTATAGATTTGGTTCATTTTTCCAGTTGATGTTCCTTTATCAGTTGATTATGGATTCATTCTGTATAGTTTTAATGGTGATTTCAAAATATGGTTTTAAGGGATGTATTTTAAAAAGGAATTTTTAAGTAAGGGTTTTAATATAGTTTTTCATAAAATCATTATTTGGGTTTTAAAATATAGTTTCTGAGAAAATATCATATTCTATTTTCTTAAAAGATAAAAATCTATTTTATAAAAAAAAATTAAATAAAAATTTATGGTTTTATTTTGAAAAGTAAATGTATATACTCTCTAGTGATTCCCATCTATGTTGTTATGATCACACCCTACTTATGCCACTCAGTATCAGTAGACCTGGGTTTTTTATAGCTTCTGGTTCGATTCATAGTCTCTAAATGATCAAGTTAGATTTGAGATTATGTATGGTGACCTTGAGGTTATATAGAGTTTGTGTCAGGAATTTTGGTCTTTAGGTTGTGTCATGAGTGTCTTTTCCAAAGAATCCCCTCAATTTTTATAGATGTGTTTATTTTATACTATAATTGTTTATTTTATTTTGAGTTCTATGATAATGTGTTTTGGTAATGTTTTATATGGTTTATAATTATTTATTATCTATTCATTTGTGTTTTTAACGAATCTTAGATGCACGGAATGGTCATTATGGACTTCCAAGTGGGAGATCCATGAATTTTTTGATTTATTGTGTAAAGTAATTCCTAGTGTATGTACATTGATGCCCTGCAACTAATTTATAGCCCCTGATGATTTATTCTATGCTTCATTTCATTTCATGGTCAACAATAATATTTGATTTAGGGGTGGACCAATTTGGTTCATAACTTATCATTTAGCGATGTTACCTATTTTTTACTACTTATTTGTTGAGATGACTAGTTTATGATATTTATTTTATTGTGATTGATTTTTATCTATAGAAGAGGGTATAGTATCCCACCTATTTTTATTTATCCCCATCGCTGAACTATAACTTCTTTTATATGGGTAAGTACGTTTTAGGTACATTGAATCTAGTTTTTCATATGTAAGGTGAACCATATTTGAGATATTGTAATATTTCTTCAAGAGGAAGTAGTTAAATATGGTTGTGAAGACAGTACATGGTTTTTTATAATTTCTATGAAGAACTGAAAGTGGGTTCTTACTATTCCAGTTGGTGTTGTTCATTGTAATTTTTTTGGTTCCAGGTATAATAGTTCATGTTTATTCTCTTTCCCTTGGGTTATCATGATAATAAATGATCATCCATGTGTGTATGGGGTAACAACCACCATACACCTAGGAATAGCTCACACATTGTGAGTGAACCTTGTAAATATCTATGTGATGTAATATTTTCCATTATTTCCTTTATTAAATTCATACAGACCATGTATGAGATGATATATTGAGATTTATTCACTCTAAATAGGTGAAAAGTTAAAATAAAAATGTTTTAATTAGTAAATAGTTTGCCACACAGACCCCCCCACCTGTAGTGTGGCTACAATAATCCTATAGAACAATATAATATTCATTAAAAATATACTTTCAAATAATATAAGGGTAACATTGATTCAGTTATTCCCCTTTCATAGAGATATTTGTGTCAATAGGTTGAGAGAGGGTTTAATGAAAAAATGCAGCAAGAGGTGCTAATAAATCATTGTGAGATAGAGAAAATCCCCCCAATATTTTTTTACTTGCATGTTACATCTAAAAAACTACCTCCATTATAATGTTCTTATTGGGGTATCATTTCTTCTCATTGGATATATCCAATTTAAAGGAATATTTCCACATAAAGTCATATTTATGGAACATGAATCATAAAAGGCTCTATTATGAAAGGTTTTTAATTAAATAATATATGGATTTTTGTTCAATGTATTTGGGTTCAATGTATAAGGGTGATATTAGCATGTGAGGAAACAGGATAATGAGAATTTAAGAATATAAATATGAGTATATTGATCCTAATTTTCCTTCACTTAATCCAATAAAGATAATTCATGGATCATATTTGTCGAGTAATTTGATCCTTAAAGTATGGGAGATTGCATATTGGATGGTCCTGTTCAACTATGACATGTTCAATCTTTATATGAAGTAGGTAATTTTAATATCTAAATTTTATCTCTTATATAATTTTATAGATTTATCAAATGTTTAATATTATATTATTTAGTGAAGATAACAAATTATTTGTATAAGACATCCTTTTTTTACCTTTTATAAGAAGATAGACTTTTAATAGTATAGGATTTCATGTTTAGCTAAAATATAGGGTAATACCAATAATTTTATATAAACAAAATAATAATTCTTAATTTTAATATAATTACATATTTTAGATTCAAAGTTTATGAATAAAATATATCTCTTTAGAAATAAGGGTGTTGTATTTTGGTCTAAATAATGTGGTGTGTGAATTTAATTCAGTAGTCAATAATGGATATAAATTTTTTATAACTATTCGTGTACTAAACATAAGAATAAAACATGAGAATGTTTTGTTAACTATAATGAAATAATTTTATATTAGTGAAACAAATAACCGACCACTGTAATGACCCGACCCTAGTTACCCAGAGTCGGTGTATTATTACATAACATTGGCATGATCAAAAGAGATCAAGTCTCAAAAGATCAATTTGTTTAGTAGCCTTGGAAGTACTGGATACAAACATACGTTTTACATTACATAATGAAATAACAAAACAACATTGTGTCCCCTTTGAACGCACTCATATCCCTTATCATATCCATGTAGGTCAGTCATAATATACTGCTTCACATCCTAGAAAAAATAAAACATAGAAAGCGGGGAGCTCAGATTCTCTGTAAGGATAACAATATAGCAGAAACATTCATAAATAAACATAATCATTTAAGGAAATTTATAAGACTAAAACACAATCCTTTTAAACATAAAATTCAGCATAATATGGAAAAGATAAATCAAATAATTACATTTACTTATTCACATGGATATTCTACTAGTCTAATAATCACATATAATATCAATAGCTAATTTCATAATGATAGAATGCATAATTCTAGACATCAAAACCACATTGTCAAGGCCTCGTGCCAATACTACAAATAAGACTTTGTCAAGGCCTTATGCCAAGACACTAGTTTGTCTCATGAGACCTACTGATGCCTCGAGGAGCTATAGTAGTCTCCACCCATCACTTACTAAGTCCAATGCATTCCTCATATGAAAAACATGAAACATAACATAAACATTCGTATTAAAGATAGCATATGAAATGTAAATACTTTAACTATTAACCATGAATGGTATGAAAAACATCCATAGTCAAACAAATCATAACTCATTCAATACAATATAGAATACTGTATTATAATAAATAAACCTCAATTATGAATATTATCCAGTAAAGGATGTTGACATAGTTGAAAATGATCAGTAAAACTCTTTGAGAGAAATATCCCCTTTTCGTGAAATCATTTAAAAGTAACACAATTTATAAAGGAATACATTTAAAAGAAAATTTTGAATCAAAGTGTCCCATATCACATTGAAACTTTTTAAAGGAATTATGATTTTAAAACATTCATGTCCATATAAATAAATCCTTAAAAACATTTTGAAAACATGGAAATTAATGATAATGATTTAGATGAATAATTATTTAATCCATTTAAAATGATATTTTAGTTAATGATTCCCTTAAAAATAATCATTTTCAAAACTCTTTTATGAAACATGGACATGGATAATAAATACATCCCAGTAAAATCCTACACATAAACAATCTCAGATAATAATGAGATTGAGGGATTAACCATTACCTTCTATTATTCCTTAGTTTAGGGTAATTTAACCTCCTATATAAGTGTTAAATAATAGTTATTATATTATACAAGAATCCAGATACATAAATATGATATCATATATGATCTTCTAATATTTCTTTGTTAATAATATTTTAGTAATATCATTGTTTCGGTTGTTAACTATTTTGTTTTCCTTTATATGTTTTGATAAGTAAGTCATGTTTGTTATGTATAGGATTTATTTTATTCATATACATAATTATATTATGATCCTAAACATTATTTATAATCATCAAATGAAAATTTTTCTTGAATGGTTACGATGGGGAATGAATCTCATCGTGTTCATAGAGATGGTAATCCCTACGTATGCACGAGCGGAAATATGATTCTATTGATGGTGAAATCATATGTAATTGGATGGTATATCATATATAAAAAATTAGTAACATGTTATATTTATTATTTACATGAATTACACTCATTTTTATACCCATCCGAATAATGAAGTGTTGAATAACAAAATTCACCACGACGTGGAGATGGTAAGCCGTACATACGCATGTATAGCGACTTTATCATTCATAGGATGGATTGAATAATGAATATGGTTGAACCATATTTATAATAACATAAAAGTATTTAGAAGTTACTGGATTTATTATTTTGGTATGGAAACAACAAATAAAGAGGAAGTGGAAGAAGAAAAGAACTTTGAAAGTGATGATGAAATAAATACCTCTTCTTTAGGTTCTTCTTTTTGATCTGAACAGAAGGGATCCTTAGATTGGATTTATGATCAAAGTAAGGGCTCTAGGTTCAAGTGAGGGTAGTTGGGAGGAGAGTTTATCAGGGGTGGTCTGATCCAAATGGCTTTGGAGGTGTGAAATTAAGAGAAGGGGAAGTACCCTTTTATAAGGGAGGTGAGGGTCACTTTAGGAAAAGCTTGAAATATTATTTTATTATAAAATCATTTTCGATTTATAATGGATATAAATGGATTTAGTTAGAGGATAAGGTGGTTATGGGTCTAAATCCTTCCAACCAATAGGTTTTAGATGAGTTTAGGTCACCATATTAACCTTATCTTTTAGATTTCACTCTTAGTTAAATAGTTTAACTTTTACCATGTCTTCTTGTATTCTTATATTACATGGTTAATAAACCTAAGATAAAATTCCAAGATAACTCCAAGTGGTTAATTATTGACATATATAACCTTATCTAAGTCTTTTTTCCAAATGATGTATTTTTAGGGATATTATATCATTTAATAATATAGAATTTGTTTTAAAAACACATTTATGTCAATTTTGACACTATTTAGTATTTGGTTTTTGTGAAAGTCATAAAATATATTATTTTAATATTAAACTATAAAATTAGTATAATGCATCAAAATTCTCAATTTACTCTTATTTTAATATTTATAAAATCAATAATTTTAATCATTCATTAATAAGGTAATTACTGCATCATCATTGTGTCATAAATAAATTAAATTATTTAATGTCAGGAAAATATAAATAAAATACCATGATGTATAAAATCCTTTTATCTTTATAATGAATATTTATTGTCAAATTTATCTTATGTATAAACCTATATTAAAAATGTTGTAGTTATTAAAATTTGAATTTAACACTTTTAACACTTCATTAAATAAAACATAATAAATGTTCTAGTCTAATACAAAATGGATCAAAAGAATATTATTTTTGTACTAAGGATGATTTTGGTCGAAATAAACTTATCCAATAGAATTAGGACATGTCTTAGGGTAATTATAATATCATTTTTACCTTTAATTACCCTATTTACTTTTAATCGTGGTAAATAAAATTCAAAAGTTAATATTCCTCAAAAATTATTTTCATCCTATTGAACCACATTTTTATTACTGATTTCAACCATGTCTCTAATTTTTTTTAAATTGAATTCACATAAGCGGTACAATTATGTTTTATTTAAATTTGATAATGTGCCTAGAAGGTGGGTAAAAGACGTTAAAAAGTCCAATAAAATTTTATACATCTAATAATATTATAAAAAGAATCCAATGAAATAAATTGGACTAATATAGGTATTATTTATCTATTTTTAATTTAAAATATATCTAAATAATTATTATTATTTAAATGAAATGTTGGTTTTATACAATAACACAGTTCTTTTCGCTATTCACCAAAAATCAAATGTTTTCAGAAAAATTCCAAATATACACCCTAAGATAATTTTGGTATTCTAAATTCAAAAATGATATCTATTTTACCAAATTATAAACAAATAAGTTGCATTAAATATTTTAAAATTAAATCATGGGGTCAAAACCAGAAAATGGGTTTTTGAGAAGTAAAAACTAGCAAAAGATTTATATGTGTTTATGTCTAGTTTAAATGTAAAATTAATTAAATGGCCAAAATTTGATTAAATGATAAAAATATAATATAATTATACATAAAAACCATTAAAATTTATAATTTAACACTATAACATATTTTGATTAAAAAGGTTGTTTTCAATTAAAATTTAGTATTTTTCACTATTCATCAAAATATGAAAGTTATCATAAAAACACCAAAAATTTATCCAAACTAAATTTTTATGTCCTGCTTCTAAAGAAGAATATTATTTTGTCAAATTATATATATATAAGTGTCAAATATTTGATTTAAAAAGGTCTCTCCATTAAAAGGCGGTAAAATTTCATTTTTTGAAAAATTATTCTTTTATCTGGAAAAATGAATTTGTTCTTTTATTATGTCTATGAAACACATAATATGGTTGTTAAAATTATATGGAGTATATAAAATTCAAAACAAATTTAATACTATTCATAACTTCTTTCTGAACAGCTTGTTTGGTAAGTCATCGTGCGCTCGAACTCGGTGTTTCATGTGGCGCAAGCTATTGAATTACTTTAAAGAGATAATTTACTATGAAATCCAAGTTTGTTAGAACCATGATGGGAAAATATATCTTATTATTTAGTGAAATAAAAAAATAAACATATTGGATTATTACTTTCATGGTCGGGTTTGATGAAATGTAAGTGATATAATTCAATGACATGAGAGGGGATATATATATATATAATTGTAGATTTAGTGTTATTTAAATTAATCAATTTTTATATATTTCTAATTTATATATTATTGGAAATAATGGTTAAATAAGTATTTTAATTATAAGATCCTTTAAAATATAAATTTAATGTGATTATTTAGTAATCCAATGACATGTTTTCAATGATAGTATAAATGAAATTGAAAATTTGAATATCCCCACTAGTATTGGAAAAAATTATTCATATAATTATTTAAATACTAAAATTGTTAAAGTTGATTTCAAAACAAAAGTAGTGGTGGGAAATTTTTAGAATCAATGATATATATATGTTTATTTCAAAATTACTACATCGCTATCATTTTATAAATTTTTTAATGTGTGTCATACAATTTGTTATTTATTTAAATAATTTAATCATTATTAATTTTATATTTCTAAAAAAACATAAATTACTCCATCTAAGAAAAATATGTTAGATATTGAAGAGGAATGGAGGAAATTGTTGTCTGAAATGGTTTCATAATATGAATAATAAAACACTATTTTATTGAATATTTTATTTACTTTAAATGATATAATTTCCTCACATTGTGTTAAATATGTTCAATTAGAAAGTATTTGGGATTAGATCATTCATTTTAATATTGGATGAAAATTCCAATTTTACCCTTTCCAAATCATTGTAGTATTTCAATCATAAATATTTTTATTTGAATTAGTTGAACTTAATATTTTGTAACTATATTCCCTAATTCATTGGATACAACTTTTATTCCGGACACTTGATAAAAAGAATTCATTTGGATGGAGTAATTGGGCCATAAAGTCAAAGGTGTGATGGACATGCCAGAATGGAGAATCTTATGTAGTTCATCCATAACTCCTTAATCTAGGCTTGGATTGATCCAAAATTGTTATAGGATATAGAGGACCCATATTCACACATATTATCATTCTGGAAGGCTGGCCAATTCACGCGTTTTTGGGTTCCAATTCACGGTGCAAGTTGGCATAAAATATTTGGCCGAGATTCCCCATTCACACTTGAAACCACATTGAAACTATCCTCCCCACCACTCTATAAATTGGTGTTTTTCTCATTTTGTTTGGTTGGGATGTACATTATGAGATTGGAGGTAGAGGAGAATTTGTTTCACCCAAATTATCCAAACATTGTAAGAGGGGTAGCTCTTGAAGCAAGGATCCCCTCATCGAAGCCTCCTTCTCTTCTTCATGTTGTAATATTTTCATTTGTGTTTTAAACTTCTTTGTCCTTTTATTTCTTATACTTTCTTCTGTTTTGTTTAAATTTCTTCTTCTCTTAATCTTTCTCTTTGGGATGGAATTATTGAGTAGTAGCATTATTGGGTTATACCCATTATAATCCTTTGAAAATGAAATTCGCTTCTACAATGATTATGCCACCCATAGAAGGGTAGTTCTTTTCAGTAATCGATCGACCTCTATCCTTCTTCGTTAATTTATTTTGAATTACTGAGCTACTGTAATTCACATATTATGATCTATTAATTGAGTTTTAAATTTAAATGAACCTAAGCAAGCAATTTAATAGTTAACACAAAACATGCTAGGTCAGGAATTGTGTGAACTGTTAGAGCGCAACCTTAACCGGTAATTCAAAACCACATGGGATTAATTTGTAGAGTTCAAACATAATACCTAAACTCAATTAGTCCTCATTTCCAGAATGCATATGTGCCTTAATTTACCACTGACAATAAGCTAATCTTAGAACATCAATCAAAGAAGGGTGTTGCGATTGTATGTTCCTAAGTTATCCTAGCGTTCAATTCACTTCATCATCGTTGTAATGTTAATTCTCATAGGGTTCGAGATTTAAAAAATTAAGGGATCATAATTAAGTGAATGATAATTTAAATGATAATGATTAAAAATAGACTGAAGAGGTAGAGTTAGATCGATTACGCCTTTTAAAATATTTTAAAAAAAACATCTTCTTGTTGTGTCTTTTTAATCAAACTTCATTTCAAAATTAAAAACAAAAAAATGAAATATTTTTCCAGAAAAAATATTCATGTTTTATAAACTATAAAAATCTACACCCATCCTTTCAAGTAGTGTTTTTATTCTCTTTTATTTTATTTCTATAATACCACTGAAAAGTTGTTTTAATTCACTTCCTCTTTTGAGAGATGAACTTGGTCAGCCACTCTGCTGCACCTAAGTACCCCAAAATCACACTAATCATATGAAGGAACCCAGGAAGGTGCTCTTTCAAATTTTCACCATTTCCGGGGAGGCAAGTAATTATTTCAACCAATTATAGGTATTTATTTTATTTTACATTTTATTCTCTTCCTCTCTTCTTTCTTCTTTCTTTACCCAATCTGGTTTTTTCTTCTTCTTCTTTTATTTTCTTCTACTTCTTTTAGGACCATCAACTCAAACTTCTAATTTTTATTTTACTATGGTCCACATTCATTATTTTCAACATTCATTTATTTATGACACGAACTAATCCCAAATATCTCTAGATCATGACCTTGAGATTGAACGTAGCCTTAGGGAACAAATCAGACATTCTCAGTCTACGGGAAGTTTCAATATTCAATCAGTTTGTGAATTCCTCTCTTCTGGAAACGTTGACATTGGAAGCAATTCAAAGTCAACCATAAAAAAGAACCAATGTCTGGAAATAAAAACAATGATCTAAATAGAACCATTCGATAATTGCCTGCATCTGATATTAACTTTCAACCAAATTTTATTGCATACCCAAATATCGAATCGGACGTTGAACTAAAATCTGGGTTAATTCACTTACTTCCAAAGATTCATGGACACTCTGGTGAGGATCCAAATAAACATTTGAAAGCGTTTAATGTGGTTTTCTCATCCCTAAAACCTAGAAATGTCTCTGAAGATAAAATCAAACTAAGAGCATTCCCATTCTCACTTGATGGAGCTGCGAAAGACTGGATGTATTACTTACAACCTGAAGATGTAACTTGTTGGAATGATTTGAAACATCTTTTCTTATAGAGATTTTTTCTAGAATCGAGGACCACTTCTATTCGTAAGGAGATCTCAGGGATCAAGAAATCACAAGGGGAGTCAATGTATTAATATTGGGAGTGATTCAAGAAGTTTTGTTCAAGCTGCCCACATCACCAAATCAGTGAGAAATTACTCATCCAGTATTTCTATTAAGGACTCAGACATATGGAGAGAAGAATAGTGGAAGCTGCATCTGGAGGATCATTGGTGGACAAGACACAATAGCTGCATGTGCGTTGATCGAAAAGATGGCCTAAAACTCCCAACAATTTGGAAATAGAGGTACACCACATGTTAGGGGAGTACGTCAGGTAAGTCCTTCTTCTCTTAAAAGTCATTTGATTGATACCAAGTTAGAAGAATTGACCACTATGGTGAGTCAGATTGCTTTGGCTCAAAAGACATCACAACCCACTCCTTCAAGGCCTTGTGGTATTTGCACTAAGACGAGCCACCCAACTGGCTGTTTCCCACAACTCCAAGAAACAGAAGATTGTGCAGTATTGTTCCCTGGGAGACCATATCTGCAGCAACAATACACATATCCCCAAAAAAAGTATGATTCTTTTGCACCAACATTCAACCAAGGGTGGAAGGATCAATCAGAAACAAGGTATGGCTCTCGGCAACAATAAAGGCCCCATTTTCAATCAATCTTCCAACAGCCTCCGCCTTACCTGCAGGGTTTCCAACAACCCCAAAGGAGTTTCGTTGCTCAAACATCAACAAGTCAACAAAAAGGGAATATACAACACAATGTAGACAGTAACACTGCTGATAATTTGAAACAAATTGTTCTTAATCAATAGAATGATCCAAAAAGTCAAGGTTCATAGTTGAGGGAGTTGAATACCCAAATGAGCTAGATTGCCACCGCCCTCCATGAACTTGTATGTTATAATTCAATAAATCTTCCTTCCGAACCAACTCCCAATCCAAAGGGGAATGTCAGTGCCCTTACATTTAGAAGTGGGATGGAAAAAACTGATGCTTCTCCACCTACAATTCCACCTGGGTTCACCTCAACTCCAAAAACCCCAATTCCACATCAACTGATGAGTAACCCAAGGAGAAAGATAATTATTAGCAAAAGATTAATGATTTTCCTCCTAAACCCCTTCCTTTTCCAAACAAGTTTGTTCAAACCAAGAATATGTCTAAAGAAGCAATGAAAAAGGAGGTTTTTGGAAACATTCAAGCGTGTGGAGATCAACATTCCTCTACTTGAAGCCATTAAACAAATTCCAAGGTATGTGAAATTCATAATTGAACTTTGTACCAATCGAAGAGGGCTCAATGGAAATGAGAGGATAAACCATGGAAGGAATGTCTCAGTACTCATTACACCAACTCTAGAAATGCCACCAAATTGCAAGGATCCCGGGACATTCACCATCCCATGTACCATAGTGGAGTTGCACTTCTCTGATGCTCTTTGTGATTTAGGAGTTTCAATATATGTGATGCCTCACTCTGTATTCTCTTCTTTACAGGTTGGTGAGTTGAAGATGACGAGATTAGTGGTGCAATTATCAAATAGAGCTATGAAAAATCCAGCGAGAGTCCTTGAGGATGTTCTTGTCTGGGTAAGAGACATGATATTTCCAATAGATTTCTACGTGCTTAACATGGAGGATGATCAGGTAAGTTATCATTCCCCCATTATCTTTGGTAGAACCTTCCTCAAAACTACAAAAACTATCATAAATGTCAATGAGGGTACACTTTCCATGGAATTTGGTGATGAAGTTGTGATATTTAATGTTATGGACTCCATGAAGTACCCATATGAGGACCATTCCACTTTTGTTATCTCCCATTTTGAACCACCAAGTAAAAACTCCATGGATTTTGACTGTACTATGTTTAGAGAGATTATGAGTATTGGTTCTAGTTTGATGTCTAAGAGTACTTCCACACCTATTTTTTATGGAAAAACCTCTCTTGGATTTGATTTTGATGTGGATTCAAATTTTGATCATATAAACTCTGATTATGACATGGCTGTTGAGTATGCTGATGGATTTGATGCATTATTTTCTAATTTTGATGATTTTTATTCTAATATTGATGTTCATTGTGCAGATATGTCTATTGCATCAATTTCTCTATCCATACATCACCCACTACATTGGAACTCAAGCCATTGCCCCCAAATCTTAAATATGCATACTTGCTGAGTGGTGATAGATTTCCTATTATCATTGCTAACATTCTCTATTTTGAACATGATGAAAAACTTTTGAATCTATTGAGAGATAAAATTAGGGAAATTGGATGTACATTGGTAGATATATCAGGTATTAGCCCCTCTATTTGCATGCATAGGATTCTCTTGGAGGATGGGGCTAAACCGATTAGGCAGCCACAAAGGAGACTTAATCCAACAATTTTGGAAGTTGTTAAGAATAAAGTTGAAAATTTACTTGAGGTATGTATCATTTACCCTATTTCTGACTCAAAATAAATTATCCCTATCTAGGTTGTACCAAAGAAAACTGGTTTCACTGTTATAAAAAATGAAAATGATGAGTTAGTTCTTATGAGAGTACAAAACAGTTGGTGAGTGTGTATTGATTATAGGAAACTAGATCAATCCACTTTTAAGGACCATTTCCCACTACCATTAATTGACCAGATGCTTGAGAGACTTGTATGTAGGACACATTATTGCTTCTTGGATGGTTTCTATGGCTTTTTTTAGGTTCCCATTACAGCAGAGGACTAGGAGAAGACGACATTCACCTTCCCATTCAGTACCTTTTCTTACCTAAGGATGAAATTTGGACTTTGCAATGCCCCATGTACCTTCTGGAGATGCATGGTGAGTATTTTATCAGATTTCATTGAGACATTCATCGAGGTATTTATGGATGAATTTATAGTTTATGGTTCCTCATTTGATGAATGTCTCTCTAGTTTGGGTGATGTGTTGCATCGTTGTATTGAGAAGAATCCGGTCATAAATTTTGAAAAATGTCACTTCATGGTTGAAAATGGAATTGTCATAGGTCATATAGTCTCAAAACATGGCATTGATGTTGATAAATCTATGGTAGGCATTATTTCATCCCTGCCATATCGTACATGTGTGCATGATGTTCGATCATTCCTTGGACATGCTGGATTTTATCGACGCTTCATCAGAGATTTTAGTAAGATCGCTCTACCCTTATCTCCATTGCTTCAAAAAGATATTGACTTAAATTTTGATGATTCATGAAGGGTATCATTTGATTATCTAAAGAAGTGTCTGACCACTCCCCCGATCATACAGCCCCTACGGTGGGACCTTCCATCTGAGGTTATGTGTGATGCGTCCAACTTTGCGGTTAGAGATGTCTTATCTCAGGGGTGGAGGGACGTTCACATGTGATTTTGTATGCATCGAGGACGTTAGATTCTTCCCAATAAAACTAAAACACAACAGAAAAGGAGTTTCTTGCTGTTATATTTTCTTTAGATAAATTTCATTCATATTTATAGGGATCTAAAGTAGTTGTTTTTTCTGACCATCCAGCTTTCAGGTACCTCCTAAAGAAGATAGATGCAAATCCACAACTTATCTGTTGGATTCTCCTTCTTCAAGAGTTTGAAATCGAGATAAAGGACAAGAAGGGGTCAGATAATTTGGTGGTAGACCACATGAGTAGGCTTACTCACACACTAAAGGGTGACACCTTGGACCAGGTACCACTTCGGGACACTTTCCCCCATGAAAATCTCTATACCATCTTAGGTACGCATCCTCGGTAGTCTTATTTAGTTAATTACATTGTTTCCTCTGAAATCCCAGAAAATTTGAAGAAGCATCAAGTCCCAAAATTAAAAAAGAGAGTTTATGTTTTATGTATGGGATGATCCGTACCTCTGGCGCATGTGTAGTGACCAAGTCATTAAGAGGTGTGTTCCCGATCATCAGTTTGAGTCTGTTTTTCATTTCTGTCATACACTTGCTTATGGTGGACACTTTGGACCCCAACAGATAGCTAGTAAGGTTTTGGACTCTGTATTATATTGGCCTAGCTTATTCCATGATGCCCATGTGTTTTGTAAGTCATTCTCTCATTGCCAACACACTGGGAACATTTCTAGGAGACATGAGATTCCCCAACAACCAATACTATTCTGTGATATTTTTGATGTATGTGGCATTGATTTTATGGGTCCTTTTCCTAGTTCATTTGGATTTTTGTATATTTTGGTGGCTATTTATTATGTTAGCAAATGGGTGGAGGACAAGGCCACTAGCACAGATGATTCTCATGTTGTAGTGGATTTTGTCAAGGATCAAATTTTCTGCAGGTTTGGAGTAACAAAGGCCATCATCAGTGACCAAGGGACACACTTTTGAAATAGGAATTTCGATTCCCTCCATCAAAAGTATGTGGTGACAAACAAAACATCAACACCATACCACCCCCAAACAAATAGCCAGGATGAGGTTTAAAATCGTGAGTTGAAACAAATTTTGGAGAAAACTGTGCAGCCAAATAGGAAGGATTGGAGAAAGCGCTTGGATGACGGATTCTGATCCTATAGAACAGCATACAATACACCCATTGGTATGACCCCATTTACGATTGTTTTTGGGAATGCATTTCATCTCCCTGTGGAAGTTGAGCATTAGGATTATTGGGCTATAAAGAAATGCAACATAGATTTGGCCCAAGGTGGAATCCAATGGAAGCTTCAAATTCAAGAGCTTGAGGAGATTAGATTGTCTTCATATGATAACTCAAGGCTCTACAAGGAATGATCAAATGCAACTCATGATAGAATGGTCCAACAAAGGGTGTTTCATGTTGGAGAGAAAGTCCTTCTCAACAGTTCACGAATGAAGCTGATGTCTGGTAAGTTGTGTTCTAGATGGTTAGGTCCTTATATTTTATCTAATGTTTTTACTTATGGTGCAGTGGAGATCACACAAGAGGACACAAGAAGGAGATTTACAGTCAACATGAAATGTTTGAAGAGATACATTGAGGGACCTCCTACTGATGCAGTGGATTTTATCACACTGCATAACCCCATCATCACTTGAGCACATCAGGCTGTTCCTAACCCTTTCACTTTTATATTATTTTTCCTATTTAAAAATTATGCATTTCATGTGCATATATCATCTCAGGGATTCACATTGAGGACAATGCAATATTTTAAGTGTGGGGGAGGGAACCTTTTTGTTTAGTAATTTCAAATGTTTTCCTGTTTAAAAAAAATTGTTTGTTTTTAAAATTTTGAGTGTTTCTTTTTCAAATATCTTTGTGTTTTTGAAATTTGTGAGCTGAAATGATTCTCATCACAATTTTTAAATGCATATCAATGAGTGAAACAATTCAACCCTTGAATCTAAGCTTAAATAAATGCTGAAATGACTTTGTTTCATGTTCAAATATTTAGTAATTTCATGTAAAGTACACTTAATTTTGAATCCCATGCCACATCTCACTGTCTTTATATTTGAAATCACTTTTTTGTGAGGCTTTTGAACCATTATTTTCATATTCTTTAAATTCACCTCACTTCTTGAGAGAACCAAACCATGCTTGATTTAACCAGAATTTGATCTATTCCTGTCAAAACTTGAGGGTTTGAGGTACTTATGTTTAAATGATTGATGAATCTGTTTGGTATTAAAGCCCCTATTTCACAGAATCCTTTATTATAATGGCCTACCTTGATCATTTAATCCTTTTATCCCTTAGAATCCATGAACATCCTGTTAGGTTAGCCACATTACAATCCAATTTTCCCTATCCAACCAACTCTTGAAGTGAAATTGCATAATCCAGTTGAGCTTAAGTGTGGGGGAATCTATCTCGTGTCGTGCTACCACATTCTGTGATACTTTGGGTGGAAAATTAAATTCTGAAGAGATGTGTTTGCTACTGAATAAAGTTATTGTATTGAATGATTTTAATTTTCTAGAGCTTTCATGACAAGTGAAGTTGTGCCTTAGCTGGAGCTTCTAATTGAGGTGGAAAGCTGTGCCTATCTGAAGCTTTCAAGAAAATCATGTTAGAGAAGATTGAAATTGTTGATGCTGAAATGATGAATGGTGTAAAGTTTTCATGACCTTTCATGATGATGGAGCTGAATTGATACTATGGGGACTGAGGAGAAGACCATATTTAATGTAAAATTAGATTAATGTAAATTTTCTTCAAAAAGAGTCAAGCCCTCCTCATTCAGCCTCATAATTTTTCACATCTAAATCCTACCAACCAAAGGCCACAGAACAACCCTAAAAAGTCCTCATGATAAAAATACATCCCTGACTCAAATTGGGTATCGATGTAGGAATTTATCAATCCTATGGTGACCCTTGTATGAATGTGTATGGGAAAGACATTGAAAAAAAATCGATATTTGTGTGACAAGAGAAAATTCAAACGAGGTAAGTGTTTTGTTCATGGGAGGATAAATGAAGTGGAAATATATTGAATGATATAAATGGAGAACTTGAAATAATGATTTTTTATGAGGCATGATATCTTTTGTTTCTTGGTGTGTAATTGTTTGATCTCAAGGATATGTGTTTTAAAATTGGTTTTGATTTGAGATTGATGGTTACTTGATATGAGATTTTGCTCAGGAGTGCAAAAGGGTAAGTGTGGGGGAGTTGATAAAACACTATTTTATTGAAAATTTTATTCACAATAAATGATATAATTTCTTCACATTGTGTTAAATATGTTCAATTAGAAAGTATTTGGGATTAGATCATTCATTTTAATATTTAATGAAAATTCCAGTTTTACCCTTTCAAAATCACTGTAGTATTTCAATCATAAATATTTTTATTTGAATTAGTTGAGCTTAATATTTTTTAACTTTGTTCCCTAATTATTTGGATACAAGTTTTATTCAGGAAACATTATAAAAGGAATTCATCTAGATGGAGTAATTGGGCCATAAAGTCAAAGGCGTGCTGGACACACCAGAATGGAAAAGCTTCTGTATTTCATCCATAACCCCTTCATCTAGGATTGGATTGGGCCCAAATTGTTATAGGAGATATAGTACCCATATCCACACATATTATTCTTCTGGAAGGCCGGAAAAGTCATGCGTTTTGTTGGTCCAATTGGAAGTGGAATTTTATCATTAAATATTTGGCCGAGATTCCCCATTCACACTTGAAACCACTTTGAACCTAGCCTCCCCACCACTCTATAAATTGTTGTTATTCTCATTTTGTGGGGTTGGTATGTGCGTTAGGAGATTGGAGGTAGAGGAGAATTTGTTTCACCCAAATTCTTCAACCATTTAAGAGGAGTAGGTCTTGAAGCAAGGATCCCCTCATCGAATCCTCCTTCTCTTCTTCATGTTGTAATATTTTCATTTGAGTTTTAAAATTTTTTATCCTTCTTTTATTTCATATATTTTCTTCTGTTTTGTTTAAATTATTTCTTCTCTTAATCATCCCCTTTGGGATGGAACTCTTGAGTAGAAGCGTTATTGGGTTATACCCATTATAAACCTTTGCAAATGCAATTCGCTTCTACGATGATTACACCACCCATGGAAGAGTAGTTCTTTTTAGTAATCGATCGACCTCTATCCTTCTTCATTTGTTTATTTTGAATCACTGAGCTTCTATAATTCACATATTATGATATATTAATTTTGTTTTTAATTTAAATGAAACTACTCAATTAATTTAATAGTTAACACAAAACACGCGAGGTCAGGAATTGTGTGAACTTTGAGAGCGCTACCTTAACCGGTAATTCAAAACCACATGGGATTAATTTGTAGAGTTCAAACATAATAAATAAACTCAATTAGTCCTAATTTCCAAAATGAATATGTCCCTAAATTTACCACTTACCATAAGCTAATATTAGAACATCAATCAAAGTAGGGTGTTGCGATTTCATGTTCCGAAGTAAGCCTACGGTAAAATTCACTTCATCTTCATGGAAAATTTAATTCTCGTAGGGTTCGGGATTTAACAAATTAAGTATCATAATTAAGTTAATGTTAATTTAAATGATAATTATTAATAATAGAGTGAATATGTATAGTTAGATAAATTACTCCTTTTAAAATATTTTCAAAAAAATCATCTTCTTGTTGTGTTTTTTTAATCAAACTTCATTTCAAAATTTAAAAAAAATGCAATCTTCTTCCAGCTAACTTCTTAAAGTTTTATAAACTATAAAAAAATACCCCCATCCTTTGAAGTAGTGTTTTTATTATCTTTTATTTTATTTCTATAATAAATCTAAAAAGTTGTTTTAATTCACTTCCTCCTTTGCGAGATGACCTTGGTCAGCCACTCTACTGCACCTAAGTACCCCAAAATCACTCTAATCATTTAAGAGCACCCATGATAGTGATCTTTTAATGAGATTTTGGATTATGTCCTATAGCTACAATTTTTATTATAGTATTTCAAATTTATGTATTAATTAAATAATGTAAGATGAAATTATATTAATCATTTTTATATTTCAATTATGAAACACCATCCAGTAGAGAACTATTCTCTTATCGTACTAGTGATTATGGTGACCGACATGACTAATTGAGGTGGTGTTAGTAGAGGTACATAGAGAACCTATTGTACTTGATAACACTAAAGGCCTTCACCAAATATCCCTTTCCCACACTATCTAATCTCGGTGTTCCTCTCAAGATAATGTGGATATTTGTACCACCTATGTTGTTGATTCCATTGTAGTCAGACCGTGATTCTCATATACATTTCCCCATCTGATGATTCCTCCTCATACCTACAATCAATTTCCATCAACAACTATAGAAAAATTATTTCTTATTTTTCCTATCTATCTTGGGTTTTATGTTCGTACTCCTTTATCTTATTCACTAGAGAATTATGATCATCCAAATCATACTAATCATTCCAAGTAAACATTGGATCCCATCGATCCTTCATAGCCTAGTAATCCTTTATAGCCTATAGATCCTTTATATATCATTAATCAATCTATATAAAATATCCATGTAAATATTAACAAGCTCGACACATCAAAACTAAGCCTCAATAGATTTTTAGGGTTAGGGATGGCCAACCCAAAAAGTACTAGAAAACAACCCATGCTAAGACTCGGGGTTTCATAGTGCATGAAAATGTTCATTTTCAAATTGGTGTACATAGAAAATTAGAATGTTCTATACATAGTATAATTCTCAAGTATAATCTATTCTATTTTAATCTTTCATGTATTGTACCTATTGAAAATATTTTTTGAACATTACTTTTATAAAATTATTTTTATTTCAAGAAATATGTTATATGATTAACTTATTCTTCATTTTTTGTTAAGAACATAGGTATAGTTTTAAAGTTATAATTATTTAATGTTTTACATTTGACCATTGTAAATGAATTTTACAAGTAGGATTTATTTAAATTGTAAATGCTATGTGATTTATTAATTATTTTTTATTTACTATTTTTATCTATTTTATTTTATTTTAATTTATTAGTTACATAGGTTTTTCATGTCTAAAATTTTATTAATATTTATGTTATTATTTTTATGTTTTAAAAACATTCAATGTTTCTTGTCCAACCATGTTAAGTGTTTTTTCTATAACATTGAAAAAAAATAAAATTATGAATTTTTTTATTGAAATATGGATCTTATAAGGATTTTAAAATATATTACTTTTATTATTTTTACAGAATTATTTTTATTTTATATTTATTGATATATAATATAGTTATTATTTTAGTTTAATTTAGTTTATTTTTTTCGATTAGGAGTTATATTTGTTAAAATTAGCTTATATAGAACCAAACTTGTTTTTCAATGTATACTATTGTAATTTATTTAAGTGTAATTTTTTTTGATTTATTAATTATGTTTTATTAGTTATTTTTTAAAAGTTATTTTTATTCTATTTTATTTTGTTATATAAGTAGTTTATTAATAAAATTTCTATAAAATTGAAGTTATGGTTTTTTTCTATTTTAAATGTTCCAAGTTACTTGTTCTACAATACCAAGTATTTTTTCCAACGTATTGAAAAAAATATTATGAAAATCTTTGTTGAAATGAAAAATTTCTATGGATTTGAAATTATTTTATAGTTATTATTTTTATAAAAAAATTAATTTTATGTTTATTTTTATATAATAAATTTATGATTTAAATTTTTTTGGGTTTTAAATTATAGATTTTGATTTATGATTATTCAATGTAGCTAGTATAGAATAGATCGTTTTTTTGTGGAAGCAGAAGTATAAATGTTCTATGATTTATTAATTATATTATATTTATTATATTTATTAAATTATTTTCATTATGAGTTAATTTTTATATAGATAGTTTCTATCTAAAATTTCATTTAGATTATAGTTATGGTCACTATGTGTTAAACATTAAAAGTTTCTTGTTTACTGATGCCAAGTGTTCTCTCTAACACTTCAAAGATATTAAAACAACCATTTTTGTGGCTTTTAAAATATTTTATTTTTATTATTTTTTTAAAAAAATTAGTTTTATATTTATTGATATACAATCTAGTTATTTTTTTAATTTCATTGAACATTTATATTTAAATTAGGATTTATAATTATTCAAAGTATCTACTAAAAAATAGAACATGGTGTGTCCTAAAGAACTTGTTATGTCTTGTAGAACATTTTTTGTTCTATATGATCCACTTTGAATCTCTATAACTCCTAATATTCAACTTAAAACTCAATGAAATTAAAATATTTATTATATTATAAAGAAATAATCATAAAAATGGTTTTATAAAATCAATACACATAAATTATTTTAAAATCCATAGAACATGATTCCGTTAAAAAAACATTTCATACATTGAAAATTTTACAAATCAATGGACAAAATTCTTAGCATGGATGAACAAGAAAATTTGATTGTTTAAAACATATATTTTATAACTTCAATATTAAGGATATTTTAAACATAAACTATTTATATAAAAAATAACAAAAAATAAAAAAATAAAAAAATATACATAATAAAATTAATAAATTATATAAAAAATTACCCTTTAAATAAATTATACCTGTATAGAACATTTGATATGGATAATAATACAACTTAAAATTATTATAATATAAAACTATAATTATGTATTATTGAAAATTAAAATATATATATTAACCATATAATTTATTATATGAGATAATAATAATTTTATAAAAAAAATGTACAAAAACAAATTTTAAATAGGTACATAACTTAGAGCATTGATATATAATAAATTATAATTATGGGAAAATATTACGCACAAAATATTTTCATGTTTTTTGTAAGACACATAAAAAAGAGAAAAAATATATTCCATAAAAAACCAAATTAAAAAATAATTAAAAAATTAAGTTATTTTTGATAAATAAATACTTATTGTAGGAACAAATAAGTTTGATTAAAAATACATTGAACACCCTTCTCATTGTTTATATGTTTACAACTCTATTAAATTTTTTAGAATAATTTTTTTTGAGTTGTAATATGTATTAATTGTATATTTTTATTTTATCTTTAACACATGGATATACAATTATACAGTGTCCTCATACATTCATGTGTGAGGTATAGAACTATCATACACAATTAATGGTCAAGTACAATAAAGATAATAAAATAATTGGGAAACATGGTAGAGAATGTATATGTTTTATGGGAATAATTTAAAATTGTAGTTATATCTTTTTCATATAACCAATCATCTAGGAACATGTTAATTATAAAAAAATGGATAATCATGGTCTAGGATATAGGTAGTGAAATTTTTTATATCAAAATTATAATGATTATTATATTTTTAACTTTTTTTAATTTTATTGATGGTCAATTTGCGAGGGTTGGTAAGTAGATATAATTAGGGTAAGATTGGATAGAATATAGGAAAAACTTATATATTGGTTGGACCAATATAATTTTCATTGAGTTAGAGTGTATAACTATCCTTAATGATTGTCTAGTTAAACTATACCATGAGAAGACTAGCTACTAGAAGAGTGATTAGTTTATGGTACAATTTAAATTTAACTCATTTGTTTAAAAATTAATATTATTATTCATAACTTTTAATTATTTTTATTGGTTTTATTTAAGATTATTCACAATGGAACAAAAAAGAGTTTTGTGAAGTATGATCATTCTTTATGATGAATGACTATATAGTAACATGAGAAAAACTAAGTATTTTTCAAGTCCAATTGAGTTTTATTATATTGTTTATGACATTAGTTTTAATGAATAAGAAATATAATGTTTTAGTTGTATTTTGGTTTGATAAATTTTCATCATTAATATATTATAAATTAATATTATTTTCTTACATATATTCTTTTAAATATTTTCAATGAGTTGTGTTTAACATTTAGGGGTGTGTACCATAAGAAAAATTTTATTTCTCGAGTAGGAAAAAGAAACCGGGAAGTGTTTTTAATTCCAAGACACAATATAAGAATTTATGAATATTTCTAATTATTTAATAATTTAATATCTATTTATTAAATTTAAATCTGATTTATAATATCATAAAAAAATCAGAGGCTCTTTATGGGAAATAATATTTTAGCTTCATTCTAAATGATTTATTTTTATAGTCATTTGCTGAACAGCCCCAAGTGAAGGTCAATTGTTAAACTAGGTATAATATAATGCTTACAAGGTGTTTTCCTACTTCAAGTAATTCAAATACCTCTACTAATACCGAGAAACAATTGAAAGAGAAATTTTTTAAGGTATCAAAGGTAATAAGAAGCCTAAGAGTGAGAAAAAAAATAAAAATATTCTCAAGTAGTTCATGAAATCAGTAATCTCTATGTGTCTAACAATTCTTCTAAATAGTGTTTTGGTTTTTGATACATGTATTTTGATGGTGTTATCATTGTATAATGATTATGGTGATGTTGATGATTGTATTGGTGGTGATCGGGGTGATGATATTCTGAGTTTTAATGAAGATGAATTATATAGAGAACATGATCCAAGTGATGAGACTTATGATGAGGATGGTGGTAGTGGTGTCCATGATTAAGGTTCTTAGGACCTCCACACCCAATACCAATTCTAAAAACATATAATTTTACAAATTAACTTTTATACCAAGTGATATGATCCAAACATCACTAGAATAAATTTTATATTAGTATGACATCTCACAATAATCTCACACAACTCAAAAAAACTTTTGGTTTAGTGAGTTTCATGAAAAGATACATAAGAAATTTTTTTTTCAAAACATGTTAACATTTATTCATAATTTAATTTATATATAATCACTTATATATTTCCAAAAACATATATATATATCTTCATATCCAAGGGAAAATAAACATAATAAAAGTTTGAGATCAAACACTCACTAATGAAAAACATATCAACACGTCATAAAGGGTTGTATCGTAAGAATATGATAAAAAATTGGGCAGGTAAGATATTTATTATTAAAAACAATATAGAAAAATGGGAGTGGTTCATAATTCATTATTGAAGGACATTTAATCTCAAATGAACATACATATAACATGGAAAAGGTGTGTATAATCATGAGACATTAAACATGATTCAAGGATTATAATCATTGGTACAAGATTTTTACATAAGTGTTTGGAATAAATATAATAATATAAATCATTTTTCAGCTATACACGCCAATAAATTCATCACATAGGGGGCTTGGAGATAATAAACCGTGTACCTTATTAGGCTTATGATTATCATCTCATGAACACTTTTTCTTGGGACAAATCCTAACATATATCCAATGGATTGGGATAAATCCTATCATGTACACTTTGGATATGGATAAATCCTCATCTATACTCTTTTTATTGAGCTATTTCCTCCCATTTACCCTTTTTATTGGGAAAAATAATCTCGTGTACCAGTTTTCTTGGGATAAATTCACCTATGTACCCTATGGCTTGGGATAAATCCTCATGTGTATCCATTTGGGAATATGAGATATAAAATTTATCAATTAATTAAGGGTTATATAGGAACCCACCCATTATTCATTGATACATATGTGTGCCACTTGAAAAGAATAAATATTCACATCATTGAGAACCCATGTAAAGAAAAATGGGTTTTATAACATTTTCAAATGGAATTACAAAATTTGACCTCAATAATGTGAATGATTGATACACAAAATTCAGTCACCCAAAAGATTATTTCATAAGAACATTTATAGGGTGATTAATTAAAGATAATTTCCATGTAAATAAATCCCTTGGATATAAATAGGAAAATGGTGGTGAAATCATAAAATACTTCATAAACATTAATTTTATATTTTTCTTAGAAGAATAGGTTATAGTCACATTGAAAAGTTAATTTTTAAAATGTGAAGTGAAAACCTTGGAAATCATTTACTATTAAAAAAATAATCTTAAAAAACATATCCTTGAAAATACAATATTTTTTTTAAAATAAATTTGGGATGGAAGATAAAACATGTTATTTTTCAAGGATGAAAACCCTTTTTAATATTTTGAAATACCATTCTTGAAACCCCACATATTAAAAAGAGGTAGTAATACTTCCTTTCTAAAATAAGAGAAGGTAAATATAGAGGTAAAATGATTAATAAACATATTTTAGTTTTAAAATAATAAAGGAAAACATTTTTTAAAATAATGAACATGGAAATGGAGGAAAAACCATCTTTAAAAGAGATTATGTTTTTTGTTAGAAAAACCTCACATATTTGATAAATAAATTCATCCAAAAATAATATTTCAATTAAAATAATCATTACACCCTAATGTGGAAATACTAAATATCTTATGAAAAATAAATATAATAGTTTTTAAATTTATAATAACTATTCTCAAGGAATAGAATTTTAACTCATATAAAGAAAATATGAGTAAACTAAAAACCTTACAGATAGCATAATTCATGATGAAAGAGAAATTTAGAAAGGAATTTATGTGGTAGAAATTTAATTCAAAAAAAAAGAGATTATAAAACATAAAAAATAAAATATTATAATTTTCCCAACATATATGAAATAATTTCAAGAATTACCATCATAATTCAATGAATAAAAATTGATTTTCCAAAATACACTTATGGGAATAGTAACATAATAATAAAAGGGTTACCATGATTGGAAATTGAAATATCATAAAAGGGAATATATTCATTATAAGTTAAGTAAATAGGGTATTCAATACACTATATAATAGAAATTATGATGCCAAATATCAAACATGCCTCTTGGCATTGAAAATGACATAAAGAAACCCTTACGATATTAAAAACCTTAAATAAAAACCCTTAAAGGATATTATTTCAAATAAAGCATTAAATATTTTGAAAAATTATTGGATCACAATAAAATATATTAAAGGATAATTTTATATTCCATTCCTAATAAAACATGGTGTATAATAAAAAAATATGTCTCAGGGGGTGAAAATTTGAGACAAGAAACCCTTATTGTGGTCCTGATTCACTCTGTGCATGCACCTAACTCCTAGAATAATCAAATTATGTATATTTTATACCTAATTAGGAACCTTATTAATCTATAACTTATTTACTAAGGAAAATTTATTATCATATTCTATTTAAATATTATACTATTTTTCTTATGTCTGTTATTTTGCCTAAAAATTGAATTAGGGTTGACTTATTTTGGAGATTTTAGAAACTGACGATGATATTTTAATAATAATTTAAATAATTAATTTTTACTTTACATTACTATAAAAAAATAATAATTTTATTACTAACTTATATTAATACTTTTATATAAGTTCCCATAATCATCGATGATATATTTTTAAACTGTTGTTTGTGCAAGTGGTTAAATCGATTAAAACGTGAACACTTTATAACTTGATGGGTGAATATGGTTAAGAAAGTGTATAATATCATTATAGTAGAAGAAAAATGATATTATTTTTATTTTTTATGTTATTGAGATATATTTTATGTTTTTTGGATCAATAATGATTGTCTAGATAAAAAAAGAAAAAAATTATTTCATGGGGGTGGTAGTCCACACAACACATGGTCAGCATTATTTTGTTATTTTAAGTGGTTTGAAAGGAATAAATAATGGTTTTTGGATTAATATAATTACACTTTAGTATACTAGTGATACTTATTTAATTATATTATTGTGGTTAGGGTTGGTTTTAAAGATAAATATTAAGAATAAAAGTATATGGATTAAGTAATACTCACATTGGGGCCTTAAACATTCTCTCGAACATCTCCTTAAGAATAAATGGTCTGGGATAATTAATTGAGACCAATGTAATGTGAACATGGGATATGATTCTATGAGAATAAAATTTCTAGAGTTTGATAGATACAATTGAATTAATAGGTGCGGTATGAAGTGGTGTAAATGTTCCCCATTTATAAGTGATGAAAAGGATACTTATATGAACATACATTATTTTTTAACAATGGAATGACTCTATTAAATGATTAAAGGATCCAAAAGTGTGAATTAGTGGACTTTTCAGAGGGATAAGATCTAAAAATCCTCTACCTATCATCTTAACTATAATTACCCAGCCATAAATATTACATAATCTAATGTATTTAGACTAGAATTCCCTTTATATAATTCCCAAATATCTTTTAGGAATAGAGTTCTAGATAATTTTTATATAATATTTCAATAAAAAAACTTAAATTATAAATAGGACACTTATACTTGATATACATTTTTTCCATAGAATAAAACATTAAAAATTAATTTTTTTAATTATCAGGACTAATCCTCATGACTTTAAAAATTAATTCTTCTTTGATTGTACCCATATTTAAACCCCCTGAAAAACATTTAAAAACATGGTATGAGTATAAAAGATCATTAATTAACATATAAAAAAGAAATAAATAAACCGTTTAGTTCTTGAAAACATATGAAATATTTTCTTTTTCAAAATTAAACATTAGTCTCAAAATAAATATTTTAGCACCGAATAAATAAACTTTTCTACCGAAATATTTTGATAAAACATTACATAATAAATCTCAAAGAAAAAAATAAAGTCCATAAAGTATACATTATAATAATGAAAATTTTATAAAATCCATTTTAAGCAAAGCTGTACATTTCAACCTTATGAAGTATAAAATAGTTTCTTTTAAATATAATCTCATTAGTAGTCACATGGGAGAATAACATAATGAACATGGTATCATGACATCATGGAAACATATGAAATGTGACAACAACAAAAAACAAGATATTCTAACAATTCAAGGAATACTACCAAGAACATATCTGTCATGACCCGTCCCCCGGGGCCCGTGTCGTGACTACCCCAAGACCACCTTCCAAAGGTCAGGGGCTGGCGACTAGCATCGAATGGAGTATTCATTAAAATTGGGAAGGCATTGCCTTTATATCCTATAAACACACTCAACCAAGAACACAACAAGATACAAACACATGTAAACTGTATAGTAAAAAAGAGTGCGTACAGTAAGAAAAAGGGGCCAGAATCCAAGCCCAACTAAAAAGTAAAATAAAACTGAAAAGTATAAGTAAACTGACACAACTACCATGAACGCCCACCAAGGATCCTACCTTAAGGGTAGGTACATCTATAGAAAGATCGTCCCTGCGGTATGCAGCATCTATGTTCCACCTCTGAGCTACCTCCAGTCTTGATAACCTCATACTTAGTTAGTGTTGTTCGTCATTTTCACCAAAAACAGCATGGTGCGGGTGTAGCTCAGGCATGGGTGAGCATAGTGATACTTAGTAGGGACCCCGAGACCCTCAAAGGTCTCTCAAAATCCACAAAGGATAAACTACAAATCATGAAAACAATCGACAAACCTACTTAGGTATATGACCATACAAATACCTATGTTATCAAGTATACCCATCTCATTCATGAGGAAACTCATGGCCAACTCAAAAGACCAAAGCTCAATTGTTCCACAAGGAATGAATACCACGAAGGTAACACCACAATGGTAAGTACCACAAAGGTAATTCCACACAGAAGAACACCACAAAGGTTTCACGGTGAAGGTAAGTATCAAGAAGGTAAGCCACACAGAAGAATACCACAAAGGTATCACCACTACGGTAAGTACCACACAACTATGCCACACAGAAGAATACCACAAAGGTTTCACCATGATGGAAAGTACCACACAGGTACGCCACACAGAAGAATACAACAAAGGTCTCACCATGAAGGTATGTAGCACACAGGTACCCAACAAAGATGAATACCACAAAGGTATCACCACGAAGGTAAGTACCACACAGGTACGCCACACAGAAGAATACCATGAAGGTTAGTACCATACAAGTACGCCACATAGAAAAATACCACCAAGGTATCACCATGAAGGAAATTACCACACAGGTACGCCACACAGAAGAATAGCACTAAGGTATCACCCTAAAGGTAAGTACAACACAGGTACTCCACACAAAAGAATACCACTAATGTATCACCAAGAAGGAAAGTACCACACAAGTAAGGAAAACAGAAAAATACCACAAAGGTATCACCACAAAGGTATATACCACATAGGTATACCACACTAAATATTACAACAATGGTTTCACCATGAAGGAATGTACCACACAGGTACGCCACACATAAGAATACCACAAAGGTATCACCACTAAGGTAATTACCACACAGGTACGCCACACAGAAGAATACCACCAAGGTATCACCATGAATAAATGTACCACACAGGTTTGCAACAAAGAAGAAAACCATAAAGATATCACATCGAAGGTAAGTACCAAATAGGTACACCACACAAATGTATACCACAATGGTTTCACAATGTAGGTAAGGACTCATCTCACACCAGGTATAACTTAGATACAGTAGTAAAGATGATTAGATGTAACTATTGAATCATCTTACACTGTTAAGAGGCAGACCCACGTAGGATCCTAAATTATCTGACCCACATAGGATCCTAAATCATCAGACCCACATAGGATCCTAAATCATCATACCCACATAGGATCCTAAATCATCAGAACAACATAGGATCCTAGTACAAAATACCCATAGAGGATCCAAGAGTAGTCCCACTTGGATTCCTAGAGAGGATCCAAGTGAGACTCTTGAACACTAACCCACATAGGATCCCAAATCATAGACCCACATAGGATCCAAAACCACAGACCCACAAAGTATCCTTTTCACATGTTACATCCAGCTACAGGGTTCCAGGACTCAGCTCCCTTGATTCTGGGAGGATCTTCTCCTCATGCCACCGGTCGATACTCCAACTACCATGAATTCCCATGAAGAAGTTTCCTAAAGGAACAACACATAAAATGGGTCTCAACGCAATAGACGGTGCGTCAATCAGACACCCGGTCTGTATGTTATTGGCCTTTTAGTCCCGAGGTTCCGGTTGGATTAGTTCTTGATCCAACCTATTCGTAACCCATATTTATCAAAAAATCATGTGGGTTATACCAAAAGTACCATCTTGATCCAAGGTTTCTGGTGCCGTAAATGGTTTTTCAAATGGGATCCCATGTTCTTTTTGTTAAAAATAATGATGGATCCATGAGGTTATGTATCGACTACAGGGAGATCAATGCTATAATAATAAAGAACAAGTATCCCCTACCTCACATTGATGATTTATTCGACCAAATTCATGGAGCTCAATAATTTTCAAAGATTGACCTTTGATCGGGATACCATCAATTGTTAGTAAATAAGGAAGACATTTCGAAGAAAGCATTTCGAACAAGGTACGGGCATTACGAGTTTATAGTAATGCCTTTTGGATTGACTAATGAACCCTCTGTATTTATGGATCTAATGAATAGAATTTTCAAGGAATATCTCGATGATTTTGTGGTGGTATTTATTGATGATATCTTAGTATACTCCAAAAGCTACTAAGATCATGAAAATCACTTGCGCATCATCCTTAAGAATCTTAGAAGACATGACTTATATGGGAAGTTTAGAAAGTGTGAATTCTGGCTTCAAAAGATTTCTTTTCTTGGACATATTGTCAATAAGGGTGGAATATCCATTGATTCTTCTATGACCAAGGCAATCCAACAATGGCCAGCACCGATGAGTATAATTGAGATACATAGTTTTATTGGTTTAGCAGGTTATTATCGATGTTTCAACCAGAATTTTTCCCGGTTGGCTAACCCATTAACGAAGCTCACACTTAAAGGGGTTAAATTTGTTTGGACAAAAGAGTGTGAATAATGTATTGAATAACTGAAGAGAAGATTAGTCAATGCTCCTATATTGACTCTACCATTATGGAATGATGGGTTCATTATTTATAGTGATGAATCAATGAAAGGACATGGTTGTGTCCTTATGCAGAATGATATGGTTATTGCTTATGCATCACGACAGCTGAGAATTCATGAGCAAAACTATCCTACTCATGATCTTGAGTTATCTATTGTAATATTTACTTTGAAGATATGGAGACACTATCTCTATGGTGGTAAATGTGAGATTTATACTGATCACAAGAGTTTGAAATATATTTTCTCACAGAAAGAACTCAACATGAGGAAAAAAAGATGGCTTGAACAACTCAAGGATTATGATTGCATGATACACTACCACCCGGGGAAGGAAAATAAGGTGGAAGATGCTATGAGAATAAAGGATCATGGAGTTTTGAATGTGATGGGAATTGAAGGTGATCCTATTTTCATAAAGCTAGTGAAGTTAGATATGGGAATCACCATGGAAGGTGAAACATCAATGCTTTTTAAAATTTTTGCCAAACCATATTTACTAGAAAGGATAAAGAGTTCTCATACCGGTGATGAAGAGTTACAAAGGAAGATTAAAGCTGTGAATGATAAGAAATTGAGTGAATTTGTGTATGAAGATGGAATTTTGAAGTTTGGGAAGAGTGTTTTTGTTCCCAATATACCTAATCTAAAAATGGAATTTCTAGATGATGCTTATAGCTCTAATTTCTCTATACACCCTGGGAGCACCAAAATGTATAGATATTTGATGGGACAACATGAAGAGGGAGATTGCCGATTTTGTGTCAAGATGTATGGTTTTTCAACAAGTGAAATATGGAAGGAAACTTCTAAGAGGAGTATTGCAACCTCTTTCCATACATGAGTGTAAATGGGATAATATCACTATGGAAATTGTCATGGGACTACCAAAGACTCTAAGAAGGAACGATGAAATATCGGTCATTGTTGATAGTCTTACCAAGTCATCACATTTCTTTGTTATAAGGCAGGATTTACAAATTGAACATCTAGAAAGGCTATATATTAATGAAGGTGTGGGACTTCATGGAGTAACTCTATTGATTGTTTCTGATCGTGATCCCGATTTTACATCAAGATTCTGGAAAAGTCTTCAGAAGGCCATGGATACTAATCTTCGTTTGAGAACTGCTTACCACCCTCAAACATATGGACAATCAGAATGAACTATTCAAACCATAGAAGACATGTTGAGATAATGCTCACATGATATTCAGGGTATGTGGGATCAATATTTACCTATGGTAGAATTTTCCAATAACAATAGCTTCCATTCGAGTATTCAGATGACACTATATGAATAATTATACAGAAAGAGATGTCGCACACCAACCTATTGGGATGAAGTTGGAGAAAGAAAACTTGTTGGCCCAGAACTGGTGGAGTAAATGATGGAAAAGGTGAAGGTAATCCAAAACCACATCAAAGCAGCTCAATGTAGGCAGAAGAGCTATGCTGACAACCGAAGAAATGATTTGGAATTTCAGGTGGGAGATCATGTTTTCTTGAAGTTATCTCCATTGAAGGGAGTTATATGTTTTGGAAAGAAAGGTAAATTGAGTCCCAGGAATATCGGACCTTTCGAAATTATAGAACGAATTGGGGTTGTAGCTTACCGTTTGGCAATACCACCAAATCTCTCCAAAGTTCACGATGTGTTCCACATATCACTGTTTAGAAAATACAAGCCTGAACCAACACATGTACTCACTGATGAGGAATTAGAACTGGAACCGAATGTCTCTTATTGCAAAGAGCCCATCAGGATTCTTGATACAAGAGAACAAGTGCTAAGAAACCGGACGACTCATCTGGTAAAAGTTCTCTGGAGAAACCATAAGATGGAAGATGCAACGTGGGAACCTAAGGAACTTATGATGAAGAACTACCCGAGTCTTTTTATACAGTAATATTCTTGAAATTTCGAGGACGAAATTATTTGAAGGAGGGGAGAATGTAACACCCCAAGCTTCCACGGTACACTTCTCTTTGAGTAATACAATAGAGTGTGTTGTACGCAACTCTGAGATTCTAACACGCCGCAACCAATCAAAGTAGCTGTTATGAATAGTATTACCCACTTTTTTAAATTTTATACATTTTTTATTTCAAAATGGACTTCATTTTTGGATTCGTAATATCTAAATTATCCTAGGATGAAATTATGGTACTTTTTGGATAACTTTTATATTTTGATGAATAGTGAAAATTACTAAATTTTAATTAAAAAAAAATTTTTTAATAAAAATAATTAGTAGTGATAAATTTTTAATTTGAGTGGTTTTAAAGTATATTTAGAATATATTTTTACCATTTAATACAATTTTGGTCATTGTACATAATTTCACAATTAAACCGAACATAAACAAGTATCAATCTTTTGATCGTTATTATATCTTAAAAACACGATTTTTGTTTTGACAGAGAGAATTAATTTTGAAATAATTTCTGCCAATTATGTGTTTTGAATTTGGAAAAATGGATTCCATATTCGGAATCAGGATTTCCAAATTGTTTAAATATGTAACTTTTATTTTTAGACATTTTGAATAATTACTTTGATAAATATTTTATTTACCATGGTTAAAGGGTAAATCCAGTAAATAAGGGTTAAAAAATAATATTATAATAATCATAAATTACCCTAAAACGTGTCATAACCTTATTTTTGGATACTTTTCCGACCATGGGTATCTTTGGGTCGATTTTGGGACCCCATGGAGCCACTTGTTGGTGATAAGGACACTTTATATTAATTAAGTTAAAATAAATACAAAAATGACATAAGCATATATCTTTTAGAAAAACAATTTTTACATAGGGTTATATATGTTGGATTTTAGATTATAAATATTCATTAGAAATCTAAAAAGTTTTCCTACATAATGGTATTTTATTTATAATTTTTAGACAATGAAAAAGTAATAATATATATGACACAATAATGATACAATATTATCCTTATTAATGAAAGAATTAAATAACTGATATTATAAATGTTAAAATAAATATAATTTGAATGTTTTGATGACATAAACGAATTTTATTAGTTAATATGAAATGTTAGGATTGATTAAATGAATTTGGTTTGAATTAATAAAGTTGTTAAGACTTTAACAAAAATCAATTATTGAGTTGTGTCAAAATGTACATAAATGAGTTTTTAAAACAAATATTATATTATTACTTTATATTATATTCCTAAAGATCTACGGTTCGGCCAAAGGAATTATATCATTATTTTTTTATCATTAATGGACCACTTTGGGGTCTCTTTGATGTATATAGTAATTTTATTAACTATATATTACAAAAATACAATGTGACATGGTAAGTGTCAAACTAATTAACTAAGAGTTAAAACTAAAATATAAGGTTAATATAATGACCCAACCCTTTATAAAATATATTTGTTGAAAGGATTTCGACCCATACCCACCTTATACTTATAATAATCCACTTTGGAGCTGTTAGAAACCGAATATGGTTTTATTACAAAATAATATTTCTAGCTTTTCCAAAGGAGCCCCTCACCCCTCTTATAAAAGGGCACTCCTCTTTCTCATTGATTCACAACTTAAAATCCATTTGTCTTAGACAAACTCAACCCAAATATCCTCCCAACTTCCCTAAATTCATCCTAAAGGCCTTATTTTGATCAGAAATCAAACCTAAGGAGCTCTTTTGATCAAATCAAAAGGAAGAACCCAAAGAAGAGGTAACGTCTTAACCACCTCTTTAATGTTCCTTTATTCTTCAACTTCTTCTTTCCTTGTTGTTTCCATTATAAAATAATATATCCAGTATCCTATATATACTGTGATGTTATTATAATTATGGAACAAAATAATTCATTATTCTATCCATCCCTTGAATGACATTTCACCATACGTGCGTACGTACGACCTACCGTCTCCACGTTGTGGTGTAATTGTTATTCAATAGATTATTATTTATATGGGTATAATAATGATGTACAATTCATGTAAATAATAAATATAACATGATAATTATTCTGTCTATATGATATAACATCCAATTATATATTATTTTAATATCAAAAGAATGATATTGTCGCTCGTGCATACGTACGGACTACCATCTCCATGAACGCGATGAGATTCATTCCCCATCATATCCATTTGAGTATAATTCTCATTTAATGATTAAAAATAAAGTTTAAGGACTTGATATCATTCTGGATATGAATAACATACATCCTATCTATAAAAAACATGGCTTATGTAACAAAATAGACAAAGGAAAACGAATCCATTAACACCCAAAACGACGATAATACTTATATGTTATTAACAAATCAATGTTAAAAGATCATATATGATATAATATTAATGTATATGATTCATGTATACTTTAATAAAAATTATTTCACCATTATACAGGAGGTTTACCTACCCTCAACCAAGGAAAATTACAAGATAAGGGATTATTTCACAATCTCTTCATTACTCGAGGTTGTTTATACGTAATTATCTACTGGGACCTCTTTATCATCCACATCCATGTTTCTTAAAAATTTATTTCAAAACATTATTAATATTTTACAGAATATGGGTTAAAGTCATTTATAACCTTGTTTGAATTTTTATAAGATGTTCATAAAGGAATCTTTCCATCATTTTCCAAACAAGGTGTTTTTTTAACCTTTTAGACATAATTATGGTAAGAATGTCTTTTTTTAACTTATACAGCGTATGCGGCTATTTTATGCCGTTATAAAATCTTCAAAGATTCCCTTACAAGCTTATAAAAATATTTTCAAAGTAAATGTTTTATTTTATAATTATGTTACTTTTAAATGATTTAAAAAAAGATATATTTCTCTCAAATAGTTTTTATTTCATCTATGTCAACATCATTTGATGGATTTTAAGCTTATTTGAAGTTGATTTATTATAAAAAACATCCATTGAAGGTTTTGTGACATTTTCTACTGTGGATGTGTTATTTTTATACCATTCATGGTTTATAGAGAAAGTATTGACATTTCGTATGCTAGTTTTAATACGAATGTTTATGTTATGTTTAAACCTGTTCATATGAGGAATGCATTGGACTTAATAAGTGACGGGTGGAGCCCGCTATATATCCTCGATGCATCAGTGGGTCTCATGAGACAAACTAGTGTCTTGGCACAAGGCCTTGACAAAATCTTATTTGTAGTCTTTGCACGAGGCCTTGGCTACGTGGTGATGATAGTCTGGCATTATGCATTCCGTCATTATGAAGGTGGTTATTGATATTGCATGTGATTATTTGACTAGTAGAATATCAATGTGAGTAAGTAAATGGAATCATTTTATTTTTATCTTTTCCATATTATGATGAAGTTCATGTTAAAAAAAGATTTTGTTTTAGTTATAAATTGCCTTAAATGTTGATGTTTATTCATGAATGTTTCCACTATATTGTTATCCTTAATAAGCATATGAGATCACCCCTTTCAATGTTTTATTTATCCCAGGATGTGAAAAAGTAATTTATAAATGACCTGTAGGGATGGTATGTGGGGATATGAGAGTGGACTATGGACACTATGTTGTTTTAGTTTTCATTTTTATGATGTAATGTAAGACTTATGAATATATCTAGTGTTTCCAAGGCTACTAAACTAATCGGTCTTTAGAGATTTAATCTTTCTTGTGATCATGAAAATGTTTTGTAATAATGCACCGACTCTGGGTAACTGGGGTCAGGGCGTTACACTAACACTAGAGATTCATTATGAAGATTCCATGAAGCACTCATCTTGGAGGACATAATCCTAAGGCCGATATCACCAATGACGTTCGTCCGATATTTGATTCTCATCAGAAACCCTTATGAGAGACAGAAAATGATAAATATGAAGAGAGATACAATGCTCTAGCTCTAGGATAACACACTCCATGAGTGGGAAAGATCACGATACACAAATGAATTCACTGTCAGTTCCATGGGGTGATACCACAACTCATCCAGATTCACCTACTAAGTAGAGGATCAATATCCAGAAGGATTTTATGTTCCCATACCAAGACTCTACTTAGATTACAATAATGGATAGAGGATCCTTCTCCAGGCCTCTCAGAGGGGTTTCCAACAACTCTATCTATAATATCATGCTGAAGAGATCATGATCCCGTGAGTAGGAAAATGATACCAAAAAACCATTAGTGGATAGATCAAGGGAACCAAACCTAACAAATATTGTCTAATATACAATTGAAAAGAGATTCAAGCCATGTATAATAGAGTACATGATATGTAGTAGAGTCAAACCCCATGTCCCTTGACCTCGGGTACTTCCTGTGTACAACGAACCATGTCATAAGTATATTTCATGTAAAAATAGATTACACAACGTGTATAATGGTCACATGCTGTATCCTTGCATCCGGGGTCCAGTAGTGTACTCTGTCCATGTTCTAATACATGGTGTCAACCAGTGTTCACCTTCCTGAGTACCAATACATGGGGTAACCCTTTTATCTGGTCTGGGTATGGCCATGTGGTGGGGTACATGCTGTGTAGCAAATATGTATACTCCCCCCCCATGTTCTCCTACCTACTAATATAGACACCAATACATCGGGAAGGTCCCACACTCCATGTGATAGGGTTCACACACCGTGTGATACTTTAATACCTCCTAAAACCCTAGCCGCCACGGAGGGCACCCCACAGGCCGTGTAATCCTGCATTACATGTCATGTAGCATAGGATTTTCCAGAATCCATGGTTCATGATCCGGTCATCTCCTCCACTAATTTAGCCACCATTCCTGTAGATACTTATCTGGAATCTCAAGATCCATCCTCTTTCGATCATTCCATCAACCAAAGAATGTGTTTCATCTTTCGATCTGATTCTATAATGGATTAAAAGTTCATTCTTTTTTCTTTAGAAGAACGTCAAAGAACACGGATTGGGGGATCCACCATCATCCAAATCTCTCTATGTCTAGCTTTGCACCTATGTCATGTCATGCCGATCCCAGATCTGTGATATTGAATTGTTTGACCAAGAATCATGTGTGCAATGATTTATTGACCGGTATATGTTGAGTTATGGGACAGGCGATGAACGTGGACGGTGAATGATGAATCAGAGGGAGAAAAGCATAAATCAACAAAGAGGAACAGACCTCTATCAATGTTCATTTCAGTCTTGGTTTATTTCCATTAGAATGAAAATTAAATTAGTCAACAAATAATCACAAGATCAAACTCCCAATAAAATCACAAAAAAATAAAACCCATCTTGCAAGGTTATGATTGAACCATAGATAAATAAGTTTGTTGGTTGGTCTGAATTCATCATGGAATTCAAGAATGTGAAAGTAAATCCAAAATAATGAATCCTACCTCATTATGTTAAACTGCTGTTGAAGAAATAAGTTTCACTGTGATCATTGGTGAGATCCTTTGATTTCGTCGCACAAGGATCATCGATATACGATTCGATCATCGTTCACCAAAGGAAAGTACTCTAATATCTCCCTAGTGATTCTCCAATTTTCCAAGGGCTATGTGGATAACCATAAGATTTCTGAATAAGGTTTATTTTAACGGAAATTACTATTGTTTCAACAAAATAATTTATCATTAAATTATTTAATGATGATTAAGTCCTTTTTTGTTTTTTCCATGGAAGACTCGTTCCGACTAAATTTACGTCATTCCTTGGGAAAAAACCGCATTAAAAACTAAATAGTGGTCTCAAATATCCAATCTGAGTCCCCGTTCATGAGTTATTAGGATTTTAAAATAAAACAATTTTTTTTTAATTATTTTATTTATGGTTATGTCCAAAAACAATATTTTACATCCGACCCGAGCCGGCTCACGTTAGGCCTTTCATAAGGTAAAGTTGGAACTCTAAAAACAACAGTGATGTCATATTTTTGATTTAGGCATCCATATAAGATTTATTCCAATTTTTCAGGAAACATTCTTGCATGAGTTATTAAAAATTGAACATTTTTCAAGGAATTGTTTTGAGAACGGAGAGCCTCAGAATTTTACGTCGTCTTAGTGCCTAGTCTCTTAATTTTCCCAAATAATTATTAAAAATAAAATTGGGAAAATACAAGTCATTTCATTCTTCCCACATCAGGGTTTTAAATCCCCATAAATTGAAAAACAACACTACTCAAAATGATATGGGTACTATGAATAAATATTAGCCTCCCGCTCCCATGTTCTCTCCTCGATATTCTTGTGTAGCCACTGGACACACACCAATTTAATCACTCACCCATGAAGGACACTCTCATGCTGATCCTCAATCTCTACTAGGCACTCAGCAATGGTTTCTCTATCATCAATGTTCATATCTCCCTAGTCGATGACATGTTATGAGTCATGCACGAACATCTTTAACTAAGACACGTTGAAGACATCAGGTACTTGGTCCATCTACAGGATTCGATCTAAGAGATATTATACATATACAACTCTCTACAGTATCTAAAAAGGTTCAATAAACCTTGGAGATAACTTTTCACCCCATCCAAATCTCTATAACCCTCATCGAGGTGAGACTCAAAGGAAGACATCATATCCTTCCTCAAACTCAGAAGGGCTATGCTGTCTGTCAGCATAAGATTTCTAATTGCTCTATGTGGTATTCATACACCCCTGGATGATCTGCAACATCTCGGTAGAAGCTCGCACCAACTCCAGGACCATGAGTAATGACTCTCCAAGGTCAGTCCAGCAAAGTGGTGACCAATAGGGTTACTTGTAAAACGCCTTGAATGGTGCCCTACCAATTTTGGAATGATATATTTTTCTATACATGAACTCCACCAGAGGTATTTGATCCTCCCTACTAAGGATGAAGTCCAACATGCAAGACCACAACATGTCCTCTTGGAACTGAATGTTATGCTCTGTATACCCATCTTTTTGTGGGTAAAATTCTATTCTCATGAAAAATTGTGTCCCAAACACCTCATGTAATCCCTTCCATAATTGGGATATGAAATGTGGATCCCAATCTAAATATATCTTTGATGGGACTCTATGGAGTTGTATTATCTCCTAAATGTTGAGGGATCTCAAGATGTCCAATGAACTCTGATCTCGGATAGCTAAGAAGTGGGCTAACTTGGTGAGTTGGTCAACTATCATCTATATGGCATGATTTCCCCTAGATGTACATGGTAAAGTTTTCAAGAAGTCCATTGATATCCCATCCCACTTCAATTCAGAAACCTCATGGGATTGAGACATACCCACTGAAACCTGGTGTTCAGCCTTCACTTGCGGGCATATAAGGTATCGAGAAACAAACTATTTCACTTCCTTCTTCAACCATGTCCACTAAAACTAACGTTGAAGGTCCAGGTACATCGTTACCACACTAGGGTGTACCGCCAAGGAGATTTTAGGAAACTCCCTCAGAACCTCCTCCCATAACATCACATGTATTACCATGCATACTATATAAATAACGACTACTCCCCACCTTGTGAATATCCATCAGGAGCATGTGCTGTTGACATCAAATCATGTAGGGTCTCGTAGTCAGTATCCCCACGCTCTGCCTCCCTAACTCACTGTAAGAGTGGAGGGGTGAAAACCATCGACTGGAGGTAAGATGCACCGACTCTATCCATGAAGGATAACTATAACGAGTTCAACTGGTTTGGTGCCTTGTTCTGCCAATATGAACTAGATATCCTAATAAGAGCATCTTCCACTATGTTCCCCTTCCCAAAAGTATAAACTATTTCAAATTCATAGTCTTAGAGGAACTCTATACATCACATGTATCTCATGATCAGAACCGTATTAGAGAAGATATACTTGAGACTCTTGTGATTGGAGTAGATAAAAAATGATCACCCATCAGGTAGTGTCTATACATCTTTAGTGTAAAAAATACCGCTGCCAAATCAAGATCATGTGTCACATAGTTCTAATAATGTGGGATCAACCATCGTGAACCATACGAAATCACTAATTTCCTATGCATCAGTACACAACCATGTCTGGTCCTTGATGCATCATAGAACAAAACTTACTCAACACCCTTATCTATAAATCTCAAGATCAGGGAACTCATCAAACTCTAACTCAACTTCTGAAATAATTGACTTGGTGGAAACCATTGAGAACCATTGTAACACTATAAAATACTGGGGGATGTCAACGATCCATGGTAGTGGATACTCGTTCTCTAAGGTCAGTTGGTTTATATGTCGGCAATCAGCACACCAACTTAAACTCTCGTCTCCCTTTTTTGTAAACAAAACTAGGGTTGCCCATGGTGAAACAATGCTTCTTACTAATACAATCCTATGAAGGTCCTCTAACTGCACCCTCATCTTTCAAATCCTTGTGGGAGCTATCTGATATGTTGGTGCTAATTTTGGTGTCTTCCTGGGGTGTAAAACAATGTATAAGTCAATCTTCCGATGGGGAGGTAATACTAGATCAAATTCAGGAAATATGTCCTCATAATCCACTACTACTAGTGGAAACTAAAAACTCATAACATCTACTTCTATGAGGGATAGGCTAGACAACTCATGAGTAATCAAATCCACCCTCTTATGTATGAGTACATCCTATTTTTCCAGGGTTTCCCTTTCTCTAATAAAGGAAAACCTCATTCCATCGCTGTGGACATACCGCACCCTTCACCTAAAATAGTCAATCTGGGCATGGACTGAAGGTAACCAATCCATACTAATGATGACGAAGTAAGGTCTAGACACTTCCACCAAGAGGTTCCAACCGAAACATTCACCTCAAAGTTTTTGGTCACATTGTCGGCATAAGTGTAATCATCGAGTCTCCTCCAGTTGGTGTCTCCAAGCATAAGGGTTGAGTCAATGGTATAACTAGAATCTCAAGGTCTCATACCAGATTTGTGAAGAGAAAATAATAACTAGTATCTATTTCTATCAAAAATAAAAATAAAGTATAAGAGATTCATATCATTCATTGATTCATTATTGGTGCCACTAGGTTGTATGAATTAACCGTACATAGTTGTACCATCCCCTATCCTCCATCTCCATGAGTTTGGCATGGACTACCTGGTGGTGGTGGTAACATGTTGAAATTTCTGCAACCTCAAACTTCCCTTCCAACTCCTCTTCCATGCCTTCCTCTAAACAGAACTTCCTGATATAGTTTCTACCTTTGCCTTAGTGGCCTATCCACTATCTCTATGTTAGTTTCTTGATGGGTTGGACAATCTCTAAAGAGATGTCCCCTACTGGCAGAAGAAAAACATTGTCTTTCGCTAGGTTGACTGGACCCACCCCATGAGTCCTAAAAGGTATAATCCCAATTCTAGTTCTTCCTCTTGTGATGTCTCCCATGTCTATGTTTCTAAGGCTGACGTCGGCTTCCACCTACCTAGGTATCTAATCCTACTTGCCTTTTGCGAACTACCACCAATTTTATCTTCCCAGTAAAGTATGTCTCAACCACCAAATCCTGCTCTAGAACCCTACAATAGGTAGGAATGTATAGAGGGGATACACTATCTCAAATGTCTCTATAAAGACCTCACTCGAAGGTCTGAGCCCTGTAGTACTGATCATGTTTCATATCTATCATGTATCTAGAGAGGAAGGTATGCATCGATGATTAATCAAACACTGAAATTTCATCCCTCTAGAGCTATAGAAGCACCTGGATACACATTATCCTCAAATTATAAGGTGAGAACTCCTCTATAAAGAGTTCATCAACCCCTTCCCATGGAAGGGTCACCACATTGTAATATCGGGTAACTAAACCCCACCATCACCCTACTGATCCAAAGATAATTCTCACCACCATTACCACCATCTAATCTATTGATGTCTTAAGTATATGGAAAACATAGTTCACCACCTAAATCCATTCCTTGTCTAATTGTGTCTCTGGCCCAACTCAAAACCTGAGGGGTCTCTGTTTCTGAAACTCATTAAGTGCTCTCATCCAGTGCTCTTCATCGCTAGTATTGGGAGTACCATGTGCTACTCTACAGGTAGTGGTATGGATGGTGCACCACCTGGAGATAACATCTGGGGAACTAATCCTTGTATCGAAGACTTATCATTGAGGGGGTCATCCTCGTGATCAATCAGCTGAATCCTAGTTGGTATACGTTGCAAATAAATCCTATAATAGAAAAAGATGTACCATGATCAATGAGTATATCTGGAGAGACGAATCGAGAAGGTCAAAAAAACCACAACCTATTCCAATATGATGCATGCACCATTATTCTTTCCTTGCAACTTTTGCTCTAATGTATAGAGTTGAAAAGAAGGTTATCAGAGTCCTGATGTATTGATACGCCGGCCGCTGCAACAACATCGGAGTCCCTGGCCTGAAAGATTAACATGAAATACTTAGCACTATTTCCCCAAACAAATCTCACAGACTTTCGGTCCTAAGGTAGAACCAACAACCTCTGATACCACTTTGTCATGTCCCATCTTAGTGGGGGTCGTTCCGTGACTCCCCAAGCTCTCCTCCAATAGGCCAGTGGATGGTGACTAGAACCGAGTAGGCATATCACTAACATGGGAGGCATTTCTAATGTACCTGTACACATGCACACATCTCCAAGCCCAAAAATGTAGAAATGTAAAAATAACTAAGGAACAAAATGAATGCATGCCCCTAAACCCATCCAACAGAGTATAATAGGGAAAGTGAAGTGCAGTAAAGTAAACTAGGCCAGAATACAAGCCCACCAAATGATAGGGTCCACAAACTATAATGTCTAACTTGTAAAAAAATGTATTGGGACTACTGTATTTAGCCGTAGGAACACCTCAAACTATCTGAACACAGAAAAAACCACTTGGTCCTGGTTCCGGTCCCGCTGTGCCTAGTACTCTATCAAAAAGGTTTCTCTTCTACACAGTATATGACATCTGTGGGAAAATCTAATGCAGGGGTGAGTATAACAATACTTTTTAGGACAACCTAAAACCCCAAAGCAATACAGAATGTAAAGGTATGTTCAGATATACACAAGTATTTTTCTATAGAACATATAACAAATATATCTAGATATACTCAAACCTAGACCCATAGTCTAGAGGTAATTTGAAACTACCGTATACCAACACTAGAGATTCATTCCAATGATTCCACGAAGCACACATCTGGGGGCACATAATCTTGAGTCCGATAGCCCTAATGATGTCTGTTCGAGAGGTGATTCTCATTAGAAACTTTCATGAGAGAGATATGTTGATGGATATGAAGAGATATATGATACACTCACTCTAGGATAAATCACTCCATGAGTGGGGAAGATCACGATACACATATTAGGATCACTTCCAGGGACATGGGTTGCTACCACGACTCATCCAAATTTACATACTAAGTAGAGGATAGAGGTCCAATAGGATTGGTTATGCTGATACCAGGACTCTACATAGGGTAAAAGAATGGGTAGAGGATCCAAGTCTGGGCCTATTGGAGAGGATTCCAACTACTCTATCCATAAATTCGTGCTGATAGGATCATACTCCTTTGAGTACAAAATGATAACAACTAACCTTCAATGGATGGATCAAGGGCACCGACCCTAGAGAATCCTGTCCATGAAATAGTGGACACGAGTTTCAAGCTATGTAGAAATGAGTACACAACATTTAGTAGAGTCACACACCGTGTCCCTTGACCATGGGTAATGCCCATGTATAACGGTCCTTGTCATAAGTACATGTCGTATAAAAATAGAGTACACGATGCTTAGAAGGGTGACACGCCGTGTCCTTCAATCCGGGGCCCACCCATGTGCTCTAGTTGTGTGCCAGTACATGGTGTCAACCTATGTTTTCCTGCCCGTGTACCAGTCGATGGGGTAACCCATGTATCCCGTCTGAGTCTAGTCGTGTTGTGGGGTACACACCATGTAGGTAAGCCATGTACTCCACCCTATGTCTGTGTACCTTTTAATATACACATTGAGCCTTGAGGAATGAAACACATGTCATGTGATAGGGTTCACACATTATGTGATACTTTAATACCTCCCAAAACCCTAGTCAACTCTTAGGGGGGCCCACTTGATGTGTAATCCTAGAATACATGTCGTGCAGTGTGGGATTTTCCCAAATCCCTGGTTCACGCTCCAGTCATCTCCTCCACTACTCCAACCATGCCTTTCTAGGAAAGTCAATATCTAGCCTCATCCATTCGTGTTATCACCCAAACAATGTGTTTCGTCTTTCGATCCTGTCACACAACAAATTAAAAGGGCATTCATCGTTCCACCGAACAACATCAAGGAATACTGATTCATGGATCCACCATCATTCGAATCACTCCATGTTTATCTTGGAACCTCCTTCGTGTCACGTTGATCCCAGATCTGTGATATCAAATCATTGAGCTATGAATCAGGTGTGCAATGATCGATTGATCAGGATATGTTGAGTTACGGGCCAGGTGAAGAACGCCAGTGATGAATGATGAACAAGGGGGGATGATAAATCAAAAAAGAGGAATAAGCCTCGATCAATGTTCATATCTACCATGGTTCATTTCCATTAGAACTATAGTCAGATTAGTTAAAAAATAATCCCAAGATCAAACTCCCAATAAAATCACATAGAAATAAAAATGATCCTTCAAGGCTATGATCGAACCACGGGTCCACCTGTTCATTGGTTGGTCCAAATTCATTGTAGAATTAAATATTGGAGAAGAACATCTAAAATAACACATAATACCTTGTTGGTTTCAAACACCAACAAAGAACAAAGTTGCACCGTGATCACTGGTGAGATACTTTGATTTCGTCGTGTTCCACTCATCAATCCATGATCCGGTCATCGTTTGCCAAGGGAAAATTCTCCAAGATCTCCCTATTGATTCTCTAGAATTCCTAGGGTTATGAGGATAACACTGGTATTTCTTTATAAGGATTATATTAATGAAAATGATCGTAGCGTAAAAAATTAATTTATCTTTGAATTATTTAATTACTACTACGTCCTTTTTTGGGTTTTCCACAAAAGACATGTTCCGACTAAAGTTAAGTCGCGCCTAGTAAAAACACCACATTAAAAACTCAAAAGTGGTCTCAGATTTCTAATACGAGTCCCCATTCATGAGTTATTTGTATTTCAAAATAAAATAATTTTAATTTAATTATTTTATTTATGATTACATCCAAAAACTATCTTTCACATCTAACACGTGTCGGCCGATGTTAGGTCTCACCTAAGGTAAATGTGCTACTCGAAAAACAATGGGGCCCTTATATTTCGGACATGAATAAAAATTTAAGATTTATTACACTTTTTTAAGAAAACATATTGTGGGATTTATTAAAACCCGAAAAAATTTCAATGAATTATTTCTGGAACACCGGGCCTCGAAATCGCACTCTCTCTGAGATCCAGGTCTAGGAATTCTCCCAAATAATTTGTAAAAATAAAAATTCGGAAAATATGAGTAGTTAAAATTATTTATTAGGTGTTGTTTTATTTTATTTAAATGGAAGAAATTTATGACCTTAATAATTGTTTTCAAAGAACTACATTCTTATGAATTAAAATAAACTTATACCAAAATCCTAAAAATTGGAGATTAATATGAAATTAATTAAATTATTATAAATTAAAATTTTCATATTTCTCATTAATATTAAATAAAAAATATCACAGGAAATTTAAGTTACTTGACTTAATGAAAATAAATGATAGTATTTGAAAAATTGGTATTTTCACTATTCACAGAAAAATAAATCATTTCAAAGAACCCAAAATCTCAACCTAATATAATTTTGATATGATTATTTAAAAAATTTCATTATTTAGTAAAATAAAATAATTGAAAGTGTAATAAATTAATTATATTTTCTACATATAATATCAATTAAAATAATTTTTGAGGAAAATGTATCTTAGAAGCATAAAATGAATTTTTTGAAAATTGGGTACTTATTTATTAGGAATGAATTAATCAATTTAGATTATATTAAAAATAGATATTTTAATAATTTTAATATTCATATTCAGACCACCAGTTTTAAAGGCCATGTTTAAATAATAATATTTTAATATTATATCGCAGTTCGTTTAAGCTTTGTGTTGTGTGTCATATATGCTATTGAACATGGTGTTATTTTAAAATTTAAGGGTGCTTCATTCCACCCCATTTAAAAAAATGTTGCTTCATAATTTTAATTTGAGATCAGTAATCACAGGTTTTACATTTTAAAATAATTTTATTAAAATATCACATCATAAATAGTTTTTAATAAAACATATTTTTGGAAGAGTAAAAAGGTAAGTATGGAGGTCATCTAGAATAACACATAATTGTATTTAAAAATAATATAAAATTAATGGGAAGTAAAAAATATGTATATTGAGAATAAAAATAATTCCCATGGACTAATACTGAGTGATATAGGACATGTCCCGGAGAAAATTAATGATCACAATGCCATAAATCTATATTGTGTGAAAAACCATTATTCATCAGAAATGAAGGTAAATGTATAAATTTTTTATTTCAGGATCCTTTTCCTAGATATGGATAATTAATTTTACTTATATACTATGAATATATGAATATATACGTACATGATAAGTACAATGTCATATTTTAGTTAATATCAATGTTAATATCAACTTTTTCTCTAAATGATGAGTATTCAAGATGAATTTTTTATTCCTGAATAAATTAAATAAACATATAATAGATTATATAATACACAAAATGATAAAAATATCTTCCTACAATCTTATATGTTACCTAAAACAAAAATGGTTAGCATAAGATAATTCTCAAAATTAATAAACCTTCATATAAATTAATACTACCTAAATCTCTAATGCCTCTATAATAAAACCGAATGTCAAACTTAGATCATTTGATAAATAACCATCCTTAAAATTGTTAAAAATATTCCCATATAAGTTCTAATCCCAAAAAATAGAAAGATATGATCATATATTCTTATGATAATTTTACACATATCGTTAATCAATATTAGTCACTCAAAAAATCATATATGCAAAAGTATATATTCTCTGGTCATATAATATCCAAAATATGATAATTATTTATATAAATAAACTGAATAATAATAAAAATACATTAAAATTATATATGCTTCCAAATTATATTTTAACCTTTATTCCCCAGATAATATCCCATAATATTATATTTACCTCAATCATATGATTTTACCTAATTAACATTAATAACTAAATAACCTAAAAATATCATCACATAAAACCTAAAAAAGGGTTGTTTAATTCATTTTAACTTTTTATCATCCTTAAATTTATAGACCCATGATGGTATCATCATCTCTTATGTTAACCTCTCTTGAAAATATCATAATATCCAAATTTATCTATACCTTTCTCTAATACCAACTATAAGGATCTGGCCTAACACATTACATAATATAGTGTCTTTATAATTGAATTTTATTTGTTTTATTCTTAAATATATTTTCGGAATATAGTTATATATAATTCATAAAAATAGTTGCATAATGAATTCATAAATTACAAAGTGCACACTTCTACTCAGTATCTATTTTTTTCCCTTAGTATTAAACTTTTAAAACGAAACATGTTTTATTATCATGACTAAAATTAATTAATTTAAAATATATTTCTTCTTTTTAATTAACCATCTTTAAAACCTATGAAAAATATTTAAAAATCTTGTATGACCACAAAATCTTAGTAAGAAACATATAAGAACAATTAAAGAATCATGATAGTTCTTGAATACTTATACAATATTTATCATTTCAAAAATAACTTTTATCTCAAAGTAAAAATTTTATAAATCATGTTTTATTTTTACATATTTTCATAAAAATATTCAAACTAAATATTAATGGAAAAAATAAAACTCATAAATATTACTTGTAAATCACAAAAAACTTGTGAATTTTTTTTTTCTAAAAAATTTATATGTTACATCCTAAGGAAGTATAAAATATATTCCTTTAAATATAGGCTTATAAGTAATCATATGGGAGAATCACATAAAGAAAATGGTATCATGCTATCATGTAAATATAGTAAATCTAGAAAAAACACAAAATTGGACATAAGAATAAGTCAAGGTTACCTTTTTAGACAACATTTCATGGTTTACAAAGTCCTATAGTGGATTAGTTTTACTCCCTAATACTATACATAACATCTAATCTGAAAAAAGCTTTTCCCAATGCATTAGAGCACTATTTGGGAACACCATTTATAACATGTACATTATTATGTGTTCTAAAAAAAGGAAATCCATCATATGTTATAAAAATAATAATTACCCATGGAAAGAAATGGGTTGTATAATCTTACCTCATGTAATAATCAAAGTAAATATCATAAAGAAGTCATTTGATAAATAAACATATGTAATGTATTACCCCATCAAAGGAAGGTGAATAATATTGGTATATATGTGATAGACATATATACTTAATTTATAAGTATTTAATAACATTAAATAGAGAGATAAAGTGAGTTAGAAAGATAATATTCATAACCCAATGAAAATGGTTGTTTATAGAGATCCCTTACACCCATATGAAAATGATTTCTGGATATAAAAATATCCATTCCATTTAAAAAAATTAAAAAAATATCCATAAAAAACGAAGGGGGTTTTGTTTTAAGAAAACATGAAAAATTATAAAGTAATCCAAGAATCAAGTAACTGTTATAATGGTGGAAAAAACATTAACGACATAGAGGTTAAAGTATGAATTTCTTTTTTTATTTTATAAATAAAGTCAAAACATTCCATATGAAATATGTAAAAATATTAATTTTGAATAGTTTCAAAAAAAATTATAAATTAACATAAAATTTCCTTTATAATTAATTTATGACCATATAAATACCTTAATTAAATAATTTTAATAATAGGACATGGAAGATAAATAAATAGAAAATAAAATTTTAAAATGTTTAGAATGTGGTTTTTATGGTAATGTGTCCCTTACATAAAACTTCAAAAATATTAATTTTAAAAAAATTGTAGAGAAATAAATATATGGTTAAAAAGTTACTTTATAATCATTTTAATCAAAAATAAAATTTTTCTTGAAACATTTATAATAACATGAACATGGAAGAAAAATAGTTAGAAGTGGAAACTTTAAAAGAGGGTTATTCTAAATAAAAGTTCCTTACCTTGAGTCCAACTCATCATATAGGTTATTTATAAACCTGAATAATAAACTTATGTTAATTATATACTTTCATAAGAACCTTTTTCAATTTTATTATCCCTTTTATTTTATTTATTACCACGTTACACACAATTACTTAAGTTCTCATTGGACGTTTTGACGATATCTGACTCATGTGTCTAAAATGACTTTGGTTTGTTTAGAATGGTAAATGATATCAATAATAAATAATATCCATAATAATAATAGTGAAATATTTATAATTTTAATATATAAATTATAATTTTAAAATCAACCATGAATACGTTTATGAAAAATGAACTACGTTACAATCATGGAGACGTTAGGTTGTACGCACACATGAGTAACGTTTCCATTTTTCAATGATATGGATGGTAGTTATGTTTTATTTTATATGCATATAATTATAATAATATCATAATTATCATATTTTTTAAAAATATACTTATATATACCATCCATGAGTTTCGGTAACAAAAAACGAATCACATCACTTTGTGGAGTTGGTAATCCACGCATATGCACGAACGACGTTATTATCTTTCAAAGAATGGAATGATAAGAATGTTAATGATATATTAATATTAAAATATGATAAATATTTCATGAATATTATATATATACATTAAATTTATCATCTTAAACATCCATGAGAGGTGATAATGGAAAATGAATTACATTGGTCCCCATGGTGATAGTTCGCTGTACACATAAATGATGGCTTCATTTCCCATTTGATGGAAGAGGAGATTTATGTAGGTTATTCTATTAACATAATCACATATTAGTATATTTTAGATACTTTTTTCATTATATCATCATGGTTTAATAATATTTCAAGTAGGTGTAATAATAAATTATACAAAAACACTAGATTAAGAATTGTACCTCTTATTCAAACAAACCCTTTAGTTTTATAGCAAAAACCTTCATAAGAGGATTTTCTATTAAAAATAAGACATCTTAGCCAAGTAAAGGAAAGTTATGAAGTAATTTGGGTATGAATTTTCAGAACAATAAGTATTTTTATCTATGAATAAACGAGGATATGAGGGTCCCATTTATATGTAAAGGGAGTGGCACTCTAGGAATTTCATAAAAGACTAAAATATTAAAATAAATTTCACTATAAAAATGGTTTAAAATGGATATTTATTTAAATATATTTTATTATTTGGTTTAAACCCCATAAAAATAAAAATTTTACAATTTTTAGTGGTTTTTAAACCTCGTCTTTTTGTTTAACAACTCAATGAACCTATTTTAACCTTAACTGTGGTAACATATTTTTCACTCTTAAATTGTTTTAATTTAAATTATAAGCTGAAAATTGGAACATATATATATAATTTATGAAATTTTAGACCATATATAATCCATGTTTTCCACTTTAAATATCTTTATGAATTTAAAATTATTTAATAAAACATTATGTTCCGAAAATATCAATTTTGAAATTTTTGACATTATTTATTTAATTTGACTTTGAAAACAACATGAAAACAATGGAATTAAAATATAATTATTTAAATCATAAATAAAATTTTATAATTATCTATAAATATATGGAACAAAATAATTCATTAAAATTATATTACTTTTTTAAAAAATTAAATTATTTATTTTAATTTTATATTAATTGATCAAATATTGTTCCAACATTTTATATGAATTTAACGTAATTATTTAATTAATAAAATTTTTAAATACGTTTCCATTATTAAAATAATATTATTATTCTAAAAAAACATTTTAATTCTTTCCCAACTTTTGTTTTTCCCTATGTGAACACATAAGATAAATTTCAAAGTGATATGGTGGCTTTATTCTTTTTCATTATTAAAAATATTATATAGGTAATTTTCATAAAAAAGAGTACCATAATAGTTAAATATAGATCCTAAGGTGATAAGGGTATAAATACCTTCATCAAATAAGAATTAAAACTAAAAATGTTGGTCTTGTATCTTAGTTTTAACCTAGGTTAAACCGATTTATCCTTTTATCATGGTAATAAAGATTAACTCTTTTCACTTTTCAATATGACCAAAAAATAAGTTGAACTTATTAAATAATAAAATTGATTATTATATAATATATATAATTAATTTTACTAAATTTAATTTCTCTAAGTTTGATAAATTTATTTTATAATAATGTTTATAAAACATTATAAAAATCAGGTTTTTAGGGAAAATCATTTTCAAGCAATAAATGATCTTATATTAACTCTATGAGTAGTAATCATCATAATATTAATTTAAATCTGTATAAATATATATATAAAATAGAAATTTCATTTACATCATTCCTTATTATGGTTTATTTTAACTAATTATTATGGATAAATTTTATGAATATTAAAACATTTTTCAAAAAAAATAAATTTTTAAGAATAAAAAAAAACTTACACCAAATCATAAAAATTAGAAAATAATATAAAATAAAATTTATTATTTTAAATAAATTTTTTTTGTATGTCACATTAATATTATATATTAAATATTAAATATAATTGTACATTTAAATTACATGATTTAATTGAAAGAAAAGTCAATATTTGAAAAATTGGTATTTTCACTATTCACTAATAAATCAACAATTTCAAAAAAAAAGATTATTTTTATTTATTTATTTCAATAATAATATCCTTTATAAAAAACTTAATAAATTTTTTAGGAATTAATTATGTTATCCATGCCCAAAAGCACTAAAAATCTTGTTTGAAGAAAACATATTACAAAAGCATAAAATGAATTAACTAAAAACTGAGTAATTATTTATTTTGTACTAATAAATAAATTTAGATTATATAAAACTTGTATATATAGATTTTCATAATATGGTTATTCTGATTGATACCACTAATGTTAACGGTCCCATTTAAACAATAATATTATAATAGTATATCACGGTTTTTTAAGCTCAGTGTTGAATGTTTCATAAACCATTAAACATAGTTTAATTATTATAAAATCCCATTTTGTTATACTAACACATGTTTTAAACATGTTTCAAATCATTTAACATTAGGTTTTTAAATTTTACAATTTTTTTATCTAGGTCAGTAGTTTTAAAATAAGAAATATATGTTTTACTGAAAATATAAAAGTAACACTCCTACCATAATTTCTTTTTATTAACATAAATATAACCCCTATTTAATATAATTAAATTTATAAATAAATTAAATTAACTTTTAAATTAAAACATTTCAAAATATAAGAAAAAAATTGCAGAAATATTCTTTGCGATTAAGTATTCTTAATTTTTTTTAGTACTAATTACCAAGTTAATGAGTGGTAATATAATTATATATATGTTTACAAATTAAAATAAATTAATTTTATGATAATATATCAATTTATTTTATTATATAATAAATATACAATATTAATAAAACAATTTTTTAAATATAATAGTGTTATCATTATCTTGGTCATTAAATTTAATCCTAGTAATCATAATTTTAACCATGAAAATGAAATTAAATTTATTACATACTATGAATATGTTGATATAAAATATGAAATATATATTTTTATATTTAATTTCTATAAATGATTGAAATAATTTTTTAATATAATCTTATAAAAGTAGTCTTTAGAGTAAAATATTACTTGTTTTTCAAAATGATAAACATAGGTTTTATAAATTCCAAACATTATTTTTAAATTATTTTTTTTATTTTATGGATATATAATTTCATAGAAAAAGGTTTTAAAAACATTTATGTCATTATTGTTTTATGATAATGTCACAAAAGTGACAGTTTTAACAAAATCCTTATTTTTTTACTGTTCATCTATACAACATTTATTTTATAAAAATATAAAAAATTCACCATAGGATAACTTTTATATGTAGAGTAAATAAACATGTTCAATTTTTTAAAATTAAAATTATAAAATTTATAATTTTATTTTTTAATGAATATTCAATATATATAAACAGAAACATATTTGATTGAAAAATTCCATTTTAAAACTATAAGTGTTCATAATCCTATTTTTTTGTATTTCTAATTGATTACAATATTTTTATTTACTAGATGTTTTATTATTCTTGAATTTTGTTAATAATATTCATCTAATATGTCATAGAATGTTTTAGTTTGGTGTTACATGTGGAGTAAGCTATCAGATAATGTTTTGATTTAGAAAAATATATTTCAAAATCTTAGTGTGTTACATTATACTCCACTTAAAGAAATTAAATCATAACAATTATAATTATTACTCACTGGTGAAAATGGGTGAGGGTAATCTTATCAGATTCAATATTCAGATCATAACATCTAATATGATGTATACCTTACTCTCATAAGCTATATTAAGTTACTTGTGTTTCCTCAAACAATATTAATCATTCATAAAATCATGTACCATAGCATGGATACACCCTAATAATATATTCTCTATAATATATAAATCCCAACAACCATTTGAATCTCTAAGACATTAAACCATAATGAATTTACATACTCCTAAACAAATTAACTCTATCCTTGACCGTCAAAATTATTAACCACTACTTCACAAATTCTCACACAATCATAATACAAAAAATTAAATAAACTTCACTGAAAAAAGAATTGATCATTTTTTTATTAAATCAATAGTCAATTCCAAATATTTAAATAATATCTAACTCAATTTTCTCAAAATAAATCAAAACTTTATTACCTTAACATTAATAATATGTTAAACCAAATGTTATCCATCCCTAAATATTGTGTTCTTAAATAGTACTCCTAAAAAATAAAATTTTCTATAAAATCAATGTTTGAGGTTATTAACATCATTTAATATTTGTTTTCATACCATTAAAGTATAAAAAATGAAGAAAAATACAAATATGTTTCACAAAATCCTTATAAATTTTAGAATATAACAAAATATTGTTAATAAATATCACAAACTAATTAAAATATCTAATATTATCAAGAATTAATTTTTATAAATATATCATTCTTGCTACCTTATGTATGAATAGTAAATTCACATATTTTACCATAAAGAGCATATACTACGATTCGAAACCATTTAATTATTATCCCTTATTCATTCATAATACATATTTGTTTCAAGATACATACTTTCTATACTTAATTTTTATGATTCTATTTATATTAAATACTAAAACCAAATAAAATTCTGATAATATCCAAAATATTAGCATTATAAAATTAATCTAAATATATATTCCCATATAACACCTTCATTTTTAACATGTGATCCTTTCAAGACAACGTATGACTCCCATTATTTAATCATTGGTTATTCATTAAAATTTTCCAATTAGTTTCTCAAACCTAATCAGTTAATAAGATACTCAAATATTTTATAATTTTTCTTTAGAGAGAATGTGAATTAAGAATTGAATATCCTCATGGAGTATCAAACCCTATGTGAAGTTAGTCTTATTTTTTATGTGCCAGGTGATAGTCGACTTAATACCCAATCAAAAAATTTCATGGTTTTTACCCCTAGCTTCATCAATTCCAAATCCTAGATCCACTTGTAGTATCCAGATAGGGATGTAATTTCTATGAAAAACACATCATCTCTACTTTACCAAAATTTTAGGATGTTACCTTGCACTTAAACTTATAACTTAAACTCGTCCTAAGGGATTTCACTAATGTTATATTACCCTAATTCCCAAAATAACTAAACTAATCCTAAAAAATAACTAAACACTTCTTTGATAAAAACATCGGTGCCTCAGATCTACACTCCTAAGTCTTATGCTAAAAATACATAATTTTTAAAAAATAACATTGATACCACGTGATATGATCCAAACATAACTTTCAAAAATTTCAAATTAGTATTATATCTCATAATAATCTCATGTAACATGGATAACCTTTTGGTTAAGTGTCTTTGAGGACTAACTACATAAGAAATTTATTTTTCAACACATATGAACATTTCTACATTACTAGACTCCTCTAAACTACCTTCTAGTATTCAAATAAGTTATACTTATCTTTATAATCTGGAGAATGAAAACATAATAAATGGGTGATCTCAAATGCTCAGTAAAGAAAAAATTATTATCATGTCATCAAGGGTTAGATCATTAGAATATGAGAAAACATAGGAAGGGGATAAATTTATTATTAATAAAAATATATAATAATATGAGTTATTCATAATTCATGGTGGAAGGATATCGTTTATACTTGGGAATGGGATAAATCCTAAGGTATCCCCTTTGGCAAGGGATAAATCCTTATATATATGCTTTTCCTTGGGATAAATCCTCTTGTGTACACTTTTTCTTAGGATAAATCCTTTTGTACACCCTTTGGATTTGGATAAATCCTACCATGTACCCTTTGGCTTGGGATAAATCTTTTTTTATACACTTTGTCTTGGAATAAATCATCATGTGTACCCTTTGGCTTTGTATAAACCCTCATGTGTACCATTTTGATCTTATCATATAGAATATTACTAATCATTGAAGGGAGATATATGACCCCACCCATCATCTGTCCATATATCTATGTTCACATGTAAATAAACATTCATCACATCATTAATAACTCATTGAATGAAAATTGGTTTTCACAAAAATTCTAAATGGTATCACAAAATTTGACCTAATGAATGTGAATAGTTGATACCAAAATAAAGTCACCCAAAAAATTAATTCATATGAACATTTGAAGGGTGATCCATAAAAAATAATTTCTATAAAAATACAGGCCTTCAGAGATAAAGAAGAAAATAGGGGTAAAATCATAAAATATATTTCATTAAATGATTTTATCATTGGTTTATAAGAAGATGGTATGGTCACACAAAATAGTTATTTTTTTAAAAATAAAGTGAAAAATTTGGACATCATTTAATTTAAAAAAAAATTCAATAATAGATCCTTGAAAAAATATAATGGTTATCCAAATAAATATGTGTATAAGATAAAAAAATTATTTTTAAGGAAATTAAAACCTTGTTAATATTTTAAATTACCTTTTATTGAAAACATTCATCCTAAAAATTATGTATTTATAATGCTCAGATGTACATATAGTTCTATGGTCTGTATTATAATTTATATGCTTTAAATTAGTAGAGAGTTCATATATTCAATCGGCTATCAGATTTGAATTTTGAGTCTTTTAACCCCCAAAATAGGAACTTTAGATATTGAATGTGGGTTGGGTGATATATTGGGGGGTGTATAGAGCACCGGGGAGGCTGATTCTACTTAGGATACTGTAGAAACCACCAACTAGATGGTTGAAGTCAATAGATCACCAATGAACATTCCAAAGTGTAGGTATCCCTTCATGGTGTACCATCTATATTGACACCCATGTGTTTCATTTTTCTAAAAGGGGGAAAAATATTTGATCCCCTTTCTTATTTAAACCCATTTATAGGACTTTATCCTTCCCAAGAGCCCATAGTAGCCCTTAAATGTGCTCCCTCTCTTCAAAGTTACATGGATGGATCTCCATTGATCTTTTTCCATTAGAAACATTGTCTCTAAAAATCAAGAGCCCATGTAAATTATGTGATTCCTCTTATCTTAATTATTCATTAATTTTAGTGACCAGTTGTCTCTCCAAATTTTATTCTAATATTCTCTATTTTCAAGGATATTGTCTCTTTTCTTGTTTCCTTTCTATTTATAACAAAATGGAAGATGATACTCGATGAGTACACTCTCCTAAGAATTAGGAAAGTGGTCATTTAAAATTAACCTATAGTCTCACTTATTTGTTCAAGTTCTTTGGTTGTGTGGTCATGCCATCTTTTCTTATATTTACCTAAGTTAAATGGAATTTCCTAAAATGTTGTTTTCTAATGATCATCTCTCATTTAACATGATTAAAAACATAAAAATTGATTTCCTATTGAAGCACCATAAAATAATTTTGACCATAGAATTATACATTTAAATGGTATGCTTTTCTATGGAAATGTAATTTGAATAGGTTAAAGGGACACTTATGTTAAAAAGGGATAAAAAATAATTAAGGTTTAATTTGATATTTTTGAAATATAAATTCACAACCATTTATGTTATAAATGGAAGTATATCATTCTATGTATACATGTGTTTCTAAAAGAGAATTGAAAATGGGTATTAAAAAGTAACTTTTCCTGAGGTGATAATTTTTGCAATTGTTTAAAACTTAAGGTGATAAAAATTTATGTAATGGAATGGGTTTTATTGAATGTCTTGTTTCTTTGTTGATAATTGTTGGAAATGGTCTATGAGGAGGACCATGGGTTTTTTTCTTGGGTTATTATTTTCATGATAGAAAGTGTTTTATTGGTAAATAAATTTTTATGAATTGAATTATCTTAAAATGATTAATTGATAGATTGCCTTGGTATAATTCCTTAGAGTGTTCCTAGATGTAGAATTGTGTGGAATTTCATGATCAGGCCTTAGATTCCATTAGAGGACACACATTAATTTCATGGTGTGATAACACCCTCTGATTCATAGAGGTTCAATGTTACGAAATGTCATGAGAAAACCATTGGATTCTACTTAGATTCATTATCATGAATGCCTTGGGGTATCTCCCCCTTGGATTTAGGTAATTTATATATTTTTTTGAATACCATGGATTATTGTCATTGATTAATTCATGGTACCTTGTTGAATATCAGAGAATGATATACTTGGTTTCAACTTTATTAATTTGAGTGGAATACCTCAGGTGTAAGCAGAGGATTTATATCTAGCTATTTTTATTGATTTAAAGGATGGTTCCTTGAGTCCAGAAATGTATTTAAAATCAATGTGATGTAAATATTGAGACCTCCCTTGGATTATCTATGGTATTTTCTGAGAGGTAATTCTTGGTTAAAGCATGTGGATTCCATTGGGTTATTATAATTGTGGTTTCCTTGGTTATATAACTTTGAACTAGTTAATCCATGTTGTATAATGTGACCAAACACCCACCATCTTGGGTTGACATAGTGAAAGACTGATGTTGGGTGTCACTATGGTGCCTTGGCCTGGATAGTTGTTTTAATAATTTCAATTCATGTTGTTAATATACATGTTATTAAAATGATAAATTAGTTAACTGTATAAGTGATTATTTTTATTAGTCCTTCCTACACTCTATTACAGAATATTTATTTTTGAGACATCATTTGTGAAGGCCTAATAAGTTTTACTCGCACGCTACCTGGTCTTTCATGGCACTTTAGTACTTAAGAAGAAGACTATCTATTAAAAATCTGGTAGGGGAAGGTGCATGATGCTGTTAATTACTTTGATTTGGAATGGAATTCATGGAGTGTTGATTTTAGGACTAGGAAGGACTTGGTACCATTTTGGGATTGATATTTAAAACTATTTTTACTTATTTTGATCCATCATTTTATTTGATCCACCCATGGGAGATCAATTATGGAAAGTATTGCATTATTCATTATTATAAAAGATTGTTATTGTAGTTATTTTTTTCATTTACCATGGATTATCTATGTTGTTTATCTGGACTTATTTGGGTGATCCCCATTATTAAATTTTTTATTATGACTCTAATAAATGGGTATAGTCCCCCATGGTATCCTTATAGACCTTTGATGTTATTCAGTGGCCTCTAGCATATGGGGAATCACTATCATGACCTGACCTGCTGAGGTCCAACTCGTGAGAAACATAATCTCGTCTTCAATAGGCAAGGGGATGGTGACCAGCATCAAGCAGGAATATCCCTCAAACGGGATGAATTTTCCTGAATTACTTTTACACACACACACATATCCAAGGCCACCAAATGTTGAAATATAAAACATCTAAAACTATTCATGCATACATCTAAGATCCCACAACAGAGTGTGATAGTAAAAGTGCTGAAAATGGAAAAAGGGGGGGAAATACAAGCCCAACCTAAAACATGTAAAAGTCCATAACACTCCAAGGGTGAGGAATAAGTAAAATGAAATATTTTGATAAAATACTTTGTCCTGTCAATCTCTATCTACACTCCACCTGCTCCATGTCCTCCTAGGTCACTATTAAAGGGTCATTGTCTGCATAAGACACAACACGTGCAGGAAAATACCATGTAGTGGAGAGTATAATAATACATAGTAGGACACCCCTGAATATTATAAACACAAAGCACAAAGTATAATCAGATCAATACAAGATATAACAATCAATGTATAATAGAAACACACAGATATACTCAGGAAAGACACAACTCCACCGGGCGGTCATAAACAACTTCCATCCACATGATTCGGCTTAAAGCAATGCTCTTTCTAGGAGAATCCACTCTACAAGTCATGATATAATCATATATACTTTAGAAAGAGGTCTATATCATTACTACCTATCTAAATAAATATCATTGGTCAAAGAAGAAACTAATACAAAAATAGGGTGTCATGCCCACAACTGCAGGGCGACACCACAAACCCAATCTAAATCAACCCCCTATATATGTGATCATATGTCAATGATACCAAAACCCTACCAATACTACAAATATGGGTTTATCCAGTACTAGGTATTTAACAGCGCTAGCTAAAAGCACTGTTAAAGCACCCCTTTGTCATCACTAAAAAATGCGATTTTTAGGGGGTCATTAACATCGATTTTTTTAGCGCTGTTAAAAGGAGACCTTTATCAGCACTTTTTTAATAGCACGGATAAAGGGTATATTATATAAATAAATTATATTTCACTGAAAATGATATATTAAAATATAAATATTAATATATTTATATAAATAAAATATATATATTTTAAATATGTTTTAGATAAGGTAAATAGGAATTTACACTAAATATAAAAGTTATTTTGTGAAAATGGATTATAAAATAGGTAAAAAAATATTTTCAATCAATAATTTTAAAATTAGAATCGAGTAATATTCATTTAATATCAATTGGAAGATAAAAAAATCAAAAAATCAAAAAAAGATCTAAAATATGTTAAAAACATAAGTCGAACTTCAAACAGTCATAACTTTTGATCTGGGTGTTCGTTTGGGATATACCACATATCAAATCAAATTTTGAGACAAGATATACACCCTAGTAGTTGAATATAAATCCTTCATCACATTTTTTGGCCAAAAAAGTCCTAGAGGGCCTCTAAATCTGAGTTTTTAGTCAGGGTTACCAAATTTTTTAACATTTGATGGATTTTTATTCTCGTTTAAGGAGGTATTTTTCCCTTTTTAGTAGGTAATGAATTTATCCCTTGGTATTACATTAATATTAATATTATAGATTTGAAATTTTATCAACTTTCATAATGTACAATTATTTATAAAAATATATATAATAATATACACATATTTTTTATATATTCACACATAAAAATTTAATTTTATAAGTAAATTATTATATATATTTACATATAAATATATTTATTAATATATAAACATATATATAAATATATGGATAAAAAATGTAATGAAATTTATATATAAATATAAATATATATATATATATATATATATACATATATATATCAAAAAATATAAAACAAAATAAAACAGGGGAGTGGGAAATTAGTTGGTCTATAAGCTAGAGGTCTTATGTTTGAAACTCACTAGATGCAGGGTGTGCCAGGGAGTGTTTGAATATCTAAAGCACTGATAGAGGTCTTATGGATATGTCGGTCGCCGCACCAAAACTGGAGTCCCTATACTAAAATCCAAACTCAAAACACTAATCATGGTTTCCTCCAAAAAATTATCCCTTACTCTGGTACTAAGGTAGAACTGTGCTCTGATACCACTCTTTCACAACCCGACCCACCAAGGTCCGACCCGTGACTACCCCAATCCCACCTCTAATAGAACACATGATGGAGACCGTCACCGAGTAGGCATATCCCATAAATGGGAGGAATTATCCTAAAGTACATGTACACATTCAAACATCTCTGACACCAGAAAATATTGAAATGTAAAACTACTGAAACAATGAATGCATAAATCTAATATCCCACAATGGAGTACGATAATAAAAGTACAGAAAATGAAAAATAGGAGAAAAATACAAGCCCAACCCGAAACTGTAAAATTCTAACTTACTATAATGGTGAGTATTAGGTCAAATTAAAGCTCATGGTAAAACAACTTAGTCATTCTTGCTCCACCTGTTCTCCACCTGCTCCCTATCCTCCCAGGACACCGTCAAAAGGGACGGCATCTATATAAGAAACAACGGTGCGGAAAAAATCCATGTAATGGTTAGTATAACAATACCCAATAGGAAACCGCAAAAACACTAAACATGAAGAAAAAACTATAGTCAAATAAATACAATATATAAGAATAAATGTATTATAGAAATAGCCATATATACTCAGGAAATACATCACACCACCAGGCGGACAAAACCAACTATCAGCCATAGGATTCAACTCGAAGAAATGCTCATTGTGGACGAATTCACTCCATAATCCATGCTATCATTGGAGACACTCAAAAAAGATATTTATATCATTGGGTCCCACACAATAAAATCTCACTGGTCTAAGAACACTCTGATACAATATAGGGTGTCACACCCAGAACCTCTGGGGGCACCACAAACCCAATATGGATCAACCCGCTATGTATGGGATTATGTGTCAATAATACCACAAACATACCAATACAGCCTACTAGATGGAGGATCAATACCATTATCAGGGAGGTCATACTAATTCCACAAACTCCATCTAGGGAACAAAGGATGATATAGGATCACACTCCAGTCTCATTGAGGGATGCCACAACTCTACCTGAGACTCAGCCTCTAGAGGGGATCAAAATTTAGTGATATGGATGTAATTACGCATTGTACCCCTACTAAAAGTACCAAGGGAAATACAATAAGCCTATAATTATCTAAAAAAAGAAAAATAAGAGCCACATACTCTCTCTAAGTGGGTACATAGCATGTACCATGGGGTAGACGGCATGTCCAGCTATCCTCATGCCAACTCGCGTGGAAGAGCCTCTCACGACATATAGTCTCTATATACATGGAATGTATAAGGAGTAAATGGAATGTAGAGAAAAATTGTATCCAACCTGTGTCTCTTGGTTGTGTTTGTGTATGGTGTCTATGTACATGTATCAGTAACTGTACAACAAGCTGTGTCCATGTACAAGTACTTGATGTGCCATCTGGTTGTGAACATTTAATTATGTCTGTATACTCTACGAAGTATACACTAAGTCACACATATGGGGTAAAATTCCATGTCACAGGTTTCACACACCCTGTTATCCTTAAATCTAGCCTTAATCATAGAATCCACCCAAAGTACACGTTGTGTTTCTCGGGGGCCCCACATGGCTTGTATCCCAAAGTACACGTTGTGTTTCTCGGGGTTTCCAAATCTACTTCGGCACCATCCCACACCTCTCCAGAGAATTCACCCTTGTCATAAATTTTATATTGGGTTTCTTATGGACCTTTAGTCATCTGATCTCAGGATTCCATGTTTCTAATAGGCTTAGATAATGATCCTCCCAGAAAACCATCACCGTTCTTCAAAACTATGAATAACAATATCTAAAAATTTGTCCATTCTACTCTCGATTATCAACCACCATCATCACACCTTGACTAAACCATTGATCTCAAATTGTACCTATGGTATCAATATTTTTCACTGTATAATTGTTGTTTAATTATCGAATTCCAGGTATTCATCGAAATATGGGCCAAAAGAAAATGACCATGATGAACCTGTGTAGAATAGGGGAAGAAATCCATAATCCATAAAACTTTGGAATGAAACTAGAACATTATTTTATTTCCATAGAATTTTTATCATAGAAAATAATGAAAAAGAGGTATAAATTAATGAAAAAATAATCAATTCAATCAAATTCATTGTACTGGTGATGCAAAAATCAATTCTGTTTGTGGAATTAATCTGCCTTCTCCTGGGAGTGATTAACAGGATGGAAAATCACAACATAAAACATCACACCTAGATTTTTTATCAATAATTTACCAATAAAGGTTTTGTTTTCATCATTTACGTGGTATTATAACTCCCTTGGCATGATGATCCTTGATTTGAACTTCGGTCCTTCATCGTCCGCCAAGAAAATCTCTTTAATGGTTTATCTAAATATCCAAGGTTTATGTGGCCATCCCTATGAAAAGTCTATAACCATGAATTTAAAGGTGAAAAAATAGATGTGTCAAGAACTAAAAAAAATAAATTACTTATTTCATTTAATTATTCTTGTGATGAGTTTTTCACAAATGGAATGAATTGACAAAGATTATATCACACCTAGGGTAGAACTCGTGTTCTGAACACAACAGTGCCCTTAGATTTCTGATTCAGGTCTCCATTCAGTAGATACATCACTTTTTGGTAAAATATCATACATTAGATATTTAATATATTTAATATATTTCCAAAATTTATTCCAGGAACATCAAGAAATACAATCACTTGTCGTCTTAACACCTTTTATGGAAAATAATCCATATAATATACAAAAATAATACATAGAAAATCCGAGACATTACAATAACACCTAATTCCATGCGGCACATTGACTCAAGGCACTGGTTCAATGGATTCCAAGTTGGGTCATTACAAAATATTATCAGAGTATTTTTCATTTTGTTTACTATTTGGGGGATTATAGACATGTGATAAGGAGTGTTTTATAAGCTAGCAGTGATCTTGTTCCTTGGAGTGATCAACCCACACACTAGAGAAATATCTAAGTTTTCAAGGATGGGACATGTTATTTTAAGACATCATTATTATTATTTTATTTTATTTTTACCTTGGGTGAGACAATTTGTTTATGATGTTATGATTTATGGGATTCTAGATCTTGAATCATTATGGAAGGAGATGGTGCATGTGTTCATGAATCATGATAGGAACATAGGATATTTATATTATCCATATGTTTTTTGTGATTTATATTTATGTATCCATTGATTCATATAGTTTTATGGATTTATTTATCTTGTTATATTTACCTATGTTTTATGACTGTTTATTAGTAAAAATGGGGTTGGTTGTTTAAAGTCTCTATAGTGTTTTATATGGTGTTTTCCAAATAAGTATATGGTGGAATATTTATTGACAAAATCTTGGGGTGATTTTATGCTGTATAAGAAGATATAAATGGATTAATTAGGGTATTGATTATATAATGAGCCAATAATATAGCTCACCAACTTTTTCTTACATGACTATTACATCATTTTTAAGTTAAAAAAACAATAGTGATACAATCCAGGATCCAAAGATTTAGTGACTTGGGAAAATTAGGCACATACATCATTGGTACATAATAAAAATTTAAAATTATTTAAATTATTCTCTTTGTAATTCAGAATATATCATGCTATACTTAGTAGATATATTCACATGAGGATATAAATCAAAGAAAGGGGTGAGTTAAAATCCTGGTAAGGGGAAGAATAAGGGACATGAATCAATAGTAAATGGGAGAGAATAATAAATATCATCATATTATAATAATATGATCATAATCAAAATCACGATAAAAAAATTTGATGAAGGAATTGAATATTTCATATTCATAATAATGAAACATCATATCAAATTGTCCAAATACCACACATAGTTGTGAACAAACCTATCATCATGTTGACACATAAATTATGTTCAGAAATCATAACATAATCTTTGTAAATGAAATATAATCATGTTCATGAATAATACACAAAATATAATGAGATATATCACATTAAACAATTCACTACAGGTCTATATAATTCCAGCCACACTCATCACATCATACAATTCTTTTAATCATGTATTCCTAATGGAAAGATAACATTTTTAGTCATGAAATAATCCATTGAAAGGAATGAGATTCATAAATAAATTCACATTTCATATTTAATGGAATAAAATTTATTGTTACTAAAGGAATAAGGGATATCATACTTTATCATAAAATATCATTTTTCTTTGAGTAGGATACAACTGAAGAAAGGTTAATGATGTGTTTTGGAAAGACAAACTCTTTTGAAAAATCATTGAGATTGTCTTAGAAATCATTTTTAAATTGTACAAAAAAGAATATCCATGAAAAGAAAAGGGTAACAAATATTTATATATCATCTTATTATATTATATGAATATCTATATTGAATATAGTTTGAAAGATAATATGACCCAAAAAGGAGTTGAGTTAGAGAATCCCCTTCCATAAATTCCTCTTTATTTTGTCACTATTCCGCCTCCTCGATAATAAACATAGGTTCATTAAAACATTAAAATATAAGTTAATTATTTTCAATTTTATCAATATTTTTTATTTATAATTTTTTTATAATATTTATTTATTCTATTTGTTAAATGGTAATATTTTTATATCTTCTTTACCTCAGAAATTTCTCATTTTACTTCGATTTTTCTATTTAGTTCAACGTAATTTATACATGAGTAGAATTAATTATAGAATATTAAAATAAATATATTTATATGTTTATATATCATAAATAATTTATTATAACCATCCATTAAGTTGGATATATAAAAATAATTGGCAACATCCTCATTGGTGGTTAATAGACCATTTAAGGAGACATTTATCAAAGAGTAGGTACATGAATAACGATATATAATTATATATTAGATATGATCATTTATATATGAAAAAATCATTAATATAATTTTACCATAATACTTAATTTTCCTTATATGAATTGATTTTTGAAGTGATATAGAAAATGGTACGAGTATATGAAAATGGAAAGATGATTTGATAAAATCATATGCTCTTATCAGTGTTTCTTCTCTACTACAGCACTAAACGCCCTTGATGATTGGTGTTGGTTACTGTAAAATATTCTTAATGAAGATAAGGGTTTTGAGAGATTTTATTTGGTAAGATTTTTGACTTGGTATGTAATGAAGGAGTGGTTTTCCAAGGGGATGGAGGCGGGTTATTTATACCTATGGAGATGGGTTTTTTAGAATAAAATATTGAATAAAATATTATATCCATGATAAAGCTTATAATAGTGATATTAATGACATAATGAATTTTATATTAATAAAATAAAATATTTTTAGGACTTTAAATCCCTTTATTAACTGAATTCGACAATTTATTAAAAAGAAAAGTGAAATTAATGAAAAATTATTATTTTAAGCGAACACTTTTGACTTTAGACTTTTGAAAATTGTTTATAAGTTTGGAAATTAAGTTTATGGTTTTTTAATTACAAATTTGAAAAATTTAATATGTTCATGGTTGATGCAAATTTTCTATAATTTTTTAGGACATTATTTCATCACTAATGATGAAATTTAAAATACACAGGTTATGAAAAAACTATATTTTTACTATTCACATAAAAATTGAAGTATTACCAAAAAATATCCCATGGAAAATTTACATATAATGATTTTAAAAATGGAATTAATTTTACCAAAATAATTTTCTAACATAGTTTATTTTATTTTTTAATATAAAAATAATGATCATTTTATGAAATACCTTAAAATGTAGTTTATTAAAAATATTCTTATGTTTTCCTTGAGTTTTTAATATTGATATATATTTTATGGAATTATAATATTTATGTTTATTTAAATTACACATGATAAATTTTATTTTATTATTTTTAAGTCAAATTACTATTCAAATGGTTAGGTTATTATTCATAATGGTCATGTTTTCAATTCCAACAAGTTATTTTACTATTCCAATGATCACCTTATTATTCTAAAATTCATATTACCTTCTATAAATACTACATTATTTCCTTAAAAATTCACTACAATTTTTATAAGGGATATACTTTTCCATTTTCTAAATTGTCAATTGCTATACTAATATTTTTTCCTTTCTATAGTGTTGGCTGTGGGGGTGAGGATTATATTAGATTGGAAGGATCTGAATTTTCCCATTCCACATTTCTTAATTTATATTTTTTGTCCCATTGTAATATTTGGAATTTTCATTGGTTTAGTTTTTAAATTACATAATGATATTTATTATTGAAATAAACTTTTGTTGGTTTCCTTATAGGTTTTATGTGTATAATACAATATAATATAATATAAGATACATTTATCAAAAGAAAAACATATCATTTATAAACTCTGGGTTGTCATATTCTCCCTCACTTTAGAAATTTCCCCCCACAATTTTAACTCATAATCTCGTTTGAGAATATGTGTGTGTACATTTGTTTTATTCTTTCCTCTAATCACCTCTTTATATTTATGGCTCATTCATAGCACTTTGAAAAGGTGAGTGTTCTTATTTCCACTTCTAAAACATGGACTTTTATCAGTGCTAAAAACCGACATTAATAGTACTAGAAAAGCACTATTAATACCGACATAGATAAAGGGGGATCCCCTTTATCAGTGATCGAAAAGCCCTAATAAAGGCCACCTTTTTCAGTGCTAAAAAAAGAGCTGATAAAAGGGGTCCTTTATCAGTGTTTTTTAGCACTGATAAAGGGTGGCCTATATCCGCACTGTCTTGAGTGCTGATAGTGGGTCCCTTTATCAGTGCTCTTTTAGAATTGTTAAAGGAATCCTTTATCAGCTCTCAAAAAATCACTGATAAAGGCACCTGCCCCTGCACTTGCACAACCAGCACATGCACACCTGCACACCGACACAAAATAGCACCTTCACATGAACCAAGAACTGAAATATGACACAGTGCACACAATATTTTGACAAACAATACTATATAAATATACTTAACATCATGAATACAAAAAAACATGCTGCTATATACATTTCAGACAATGTATTATATGGTTCAATTACAATTATCCAACAACAGTTATAGACATTAATGTTTCATTCTTTGATATCCGTGATACCATCTCAAAAATTTTCTTCCACAGTATTTTTTTCCGAACAAAGCATCCGGACTCAAGGAAAAAAATTCACCTATATAAGAAAACAAATATTATGTTAGTAATAAAATAATTAAATAAACTAAAACATTAATATGAAAGAATACATTAATATGGATATGTGAAACTAAAATATGGAAATGATAAACTCAAATTTTTTCATTATGATAACAATTAAAGGGAATATTGTAAAATCAATATGTTTTTGGATGATTTACCTCATTTAATAAATACCGATTCTTTATCTAATGAAAGTATTTACCAGTCACACCGTGCGTTAGATTATGGGGTAGTTGATTCATACACGTCACAAATGACTCATGGATTGTTGTCCTAAAGTACCAAAACAATCCGAACGTGTTTGCTCGGTTTGTCGTATGTCACTTGTGTTGTTTTCTAAAGATAATGTCAATTTAAAACTGATATCAGACACTTTTAGCCATACTGGTCACAACGTGCGTCTTATTGGGGTGTGGTTGATTCTTAAACGACAAAAATGACTCAAGGATCATTGTCCTAAAGTATCAAAACAATCCGAAATCATTTTCTCGGTTTGCCGTATGTCACTTGTGTTGTTTTCTAAAGTTAATGTCAATTTTAAACTGATATCAGAAACTTTTAGCCATACCGGTCACACCATGCATTGTATTGAGGTACGGTTGATTCTTAAAAAAAAAATTAATGATTGATCGTTTTCCTAAATTATCAGAACTATTCGAATGCATTTTCTCTATTTTCCGTATGTCACTTATGTTGTTTTTTAATGTTAATGTCAATTTGAAACTTATATCAGACACTTTTAGCCATACCTGTCACACTGTGGGTCGTATTGAGGTATGGTTGATTCGTACACATCAAAAATGACTCATTTATCATTTTACTAAAGTATCAAAACAATCTGAATGCGTTTGGTCAGATTTTTGTATGTCAGTTGTGTTGTTTTCTAAAGTTAATGTCAATTTCAAAATGATATCAGACACATTTAGCCTTACCATTCACACCGCGCATTGGATTAAGGTGTGGTTGATTTTTACATGTCACAGATGATTCTTGGATCGTTTTACTAAAGTGTTAAAACAATCCGAACGTGTTCGCTCGGTTTGTCGTATTTCAGGTGTGTTGTTTTCTGAAGTTAATGTTTTTGAAACTGATATCAAACACATTTAGCCATACCGGTCACACAGTGCATGAGATTGAGGTGCGGTGGATTTGTAAACGTCATAAATGACTCATAGATCTTTTTCTTAATGTATCAAAACAACCCGAACGTGTTTGCTTGGTTTTCTGTATGTCGCTTGTGTTTTTTTCTAAATTTAATGTCAATTTCAAACGGATATTAGACACTTTCTGCCATAATGGACACACCGTGCATCAGATTGAGATGTGGTTGATTCGTTCAAGTCAAAAATGACTCATGGATCATTAACCTAAAGTATAAAAACAATAAAAACCATTTGATCATTTTTCTGTATGTCACTTGTGTTGTTTTCTAAAGTTAATGTCAATTTGAAACTGATATCAGACACTTTTGGCCATATCGGTCACACGGTACGTCAGATTAAGGTGAAATTGATTCATACATGTCACAAATGACTCATGGATTGTTTTTTTAATGTATCAAAACAATCTGAACGCATTTGATGGGTTTTCTCTATGTCACTTGTGTTGTTTTCTAAAGTTAATGTCAATTTCATACTGATGTCAGACACTTTTAGCCATTCCGATCACACCGTGAATTGGATTGAGGTGAGGTTGATTCTTAAACATCAAAAATGACTCATGGATCATTTTACTAATGTATCAAAACAATCCGAACGTGTTTTATCAATTTTCCGTAGGTAACTTGTGTTTTTTTCTAATGTTAATGTCAATTTCAAACTGATATCAGACACTTTTAGCCATACTGGTCACACCGTGTGTCGGATTGAGATACAGTTGATTTTTACACGTCAAAAATGACTCATGGATCGTTTTCCTAAAGTATCAAAACAATCCGAATGTGTTTTTTTGGTTTCCCGTATGTCACATGTGTTGTTTTCTAAAGTTAATGTCAATTTCAAACTGATGTCAGACACTTTTAGCCATACCGGTCACACCATGTGTCAGATTGAGGTGCGGTTGATTCTTACACATCAATAAATGACTCATGGATCACTTTCATAAAGTATCGAAACAATTCGAATGTGTTTGCTCAGTTTTTCGTAGTTCACCTGTGTTGTTTTCTAAAGTTAATGTCAATGTCAAACTGATATCGGACACTTTTAGCCATACCGGTCACAATGTGTGTCGGATCGAGGTGTGGTTGATTCTTACACATCACAAATGACTCATGGAACATTTTCCTAAAGTATCAAAATAATCTGAATGTGTTTTATCATTATTTTGTATGTCACTTTTGTTGTTTTATAAAGTTAATGTAAATTTTAAACTGATATCAGAGACTTTAGCCATACCGGTCACACTATGCATCAGATTGTGGTGTGGTTGATTCGTACACGTCAAATATGACTCATGGATCGTTTTCCTAAAGTATCAAAACAATCCAAACTCATTTTCTTATTATTTTTTATGTCACTTGTGTTATTTTTTGAAGTTAATGACAATTTCAAACTGATATCAGACACTTTCATCCATACCGATCACACTGTGCATCAGATTGAAGTATGGATGATTATTACACATCAAAAATTACGCATGGATCTTTGTTCTAATGTATCAAAATAGTACGAACGTGTTTTCTTGGTTTTCCATATGTCAGTAGTTCATAAGAGTCTCTCATTATGTTATTCATTACTAGAAACTGAAATCATTTCTAAAACCATACTTCATAATCTAAGGATATGAAACATAAGAAAGGCTGATTATAGATTCTCAATAAGTGTAAACAAAGGAGATATCAATGATCATATAAATATAACATAAGTAGTAGGAATTAACCTCCATTTTCATATTTTTTTACATTCTTCCATCAGGTGTGCTGCCCATTCATTTCTAAACACATCTATATCATCTTGTGAATAGGAGTTTTTGCGACAGTCATAGTAGTACTGAACAAATATAAATACACAAAGTATAAATAATTATTTTAAATGAACTAGTTATTATTTTCAAAAATACCTCTTTAGGGATGCTATTTTGTTCATGAAATATGGTCTCTTTCATAAATTTACAAACATAATAACCACAGTCCATTCCGTTTGTTTGTTTCGGACACTGCAGAAACATCGATAAAAAAAGTAATCTATTTAGATATGTATTTCGATAGTTCAATATAATTATATATGCCCTGATACTTGTCCATTTTTAGATCTCGTGTGCCTCGTCGTCCTTAGGCCTTGGATTCATTCCAGCCTTTAGACGATATTCATACACTACCCTATCATAACAGAATCCTTATTAAAAGATAATATAAATTATATAAATAGATATTTATATCTAAAATATTATATCTAGTGTATTACAAATTGAAAATCACCATCATGTGTGGTCGGTTTTTTGGATATCCATGCAATTAATCCATAAAATAAATCTTTGGAGTATCAAAAATGATTGTAATGAGCATCCAATGCTGCCTAAAAACACAAAAAAGATTAATTAATGATAGAAATGAAAATATAATTGATATGATTTAAATGTAAGGTTTTACCCCTGAAACATTGGTATTAAAAAGAGCTTGTCAGTCATAATTTTTCATTCAAATGTTCTTAGTAGTTTTGACATTAATTCAGCCTGAAAATCGGAATCTATTTATTTTTTTTCTGTAGACATGGTTTGAGGACTAACGAGTCCAAATTTGGTTTCATGGGAAAATCCATTCAATTGGTTTTTCATATATACGCATGCGAAAAATATGAAATGTATTTCCCCATAATTATCATAGTATATCAGCTTTTGTAAAATAAAATCATGAAAACATAGCTCATGTATAAATTTATAACTGAGGCGCCTAGCCAGTCGTATGTGATGATTTTAGCTACAGCATCAGCACGAACATAATATAATGTTTCCTCTCTGTACATATATTTTTCACAAGAAATTGTGTGATTATTTCTTCCTTTCATTTTCATATCCACATGAGATTACAATGATATTAGATGCGGATATATGATGGTCGGGTTGAAGGTGCTCTTAGTAGATTGTTTTGATTGGTTGGTTGATCCTTTTGAGCCGCTCTTTCGTTTCATCTCCTTCTATTTGTCATTCTATAAAAAAATTCATCAGTTCATCCGTTATCTAATTAAATTTTAATGTTTTTTCTTAAAAAATGAATTGGAAATAAATACCTTCCAGTCGACATGTTTGTTTACAAGTTTCGACGGCCATGCAATGAGTGTTCCAACATATTTTTCAACCATTTGAATGTTGTCATCATTATTTGGCACGAGTAGCTTGGTGCTCAGCTCATGAGCTACGTTAATTGACACTTTTACATGACTGGTTGGAAGTGGTCTGGAGTGTAGCGTGTCATTCTGCATATTGAACACCATAGCCCTCGCTACAAGGTGATGGGTGGGAGTTGAATTATATAAATCACAATCATTTTCACCCTGTAGAATGCCATTGCAAGAAAGGTATCAGTGTCAATGTGATTCACATTAAAAAAAACAAATATTAGAACATTGATTACCTCAGTAAAGTCGGAACTTCGAGGGTAATGGCTCGCCTCAAAGCTGTTGGGGGGTGGGTCGGGATCTTCTCGCACGGGTAGTTCTTGAGTTGTTTCTTCTCTTCGCCTCTCCCCTCTCAAAGTTTCTAGAAACTCTCCCTGGCTTTGTAATTTTTATTCTAGGGTGTTTAGTATATCTCTAATCATTTTCATTTCTTTAGTTTGTTCCTCCTCTTTTTTTTCTGAAAATATGTCTGGGGTGTCACCCCAAAACCCGCACCTCTGACGCTGCCATAATGTTCTAGCAATTTCAATGCCACTGAACGTATTTCCACATCTGCTGGGGGTGTTGTTGCTTCCTAAGACTATGTCAAATAGAAAATATAGAAAAATAAGTAATCATGTTTATGTAACAGTGAATTAAATCAGAAAAAATTATATTATGTCATACTTACACATGTTTCCCACAATTTTTTTGTGTTTTCATATACCAGTTTCCCATTTTTATTAACATGAGCCTCCTTCCATAGCACATGCCGTGGGATGGAAGTGGCTTGGGATTTTGATTCATCAATCTGCATATAAATAGATAAACATGGGTAATTTTTTTTATGTCACATAAAAGTATTACAGTACTTTTAAAATACGTACCAATTGTTTTTCAATTGAAGCGTACCCCAGCCTTGCTTTACGGTAGGTGTATGCTGGTTTTTCTGCCCGTTCTTTATTTTCAAAACTCAATTGTTGTTTCATAGATAAAAAACTGTCAATAAAAGTGAATAATACAATAAACGTTAAATAATCTGTTACCAAACAAAATGTATTTCAAAAAGTCTGATCCGCACGACGTTTGCAAAATGCACCCCACGCTCAATGGGATATCAAGTGTTCATAAAGAGGATGTGGGTGCGGCTTGATTTTCCCTTCGGCATATTTCAGATGAAATTTTGTTTAAATGGTGTGAAAGCCTCTATGAACCCTTCCTTCTAGTCTTAATACATATTCTTGGTGCGAGACATCTACTATAAATGCACTCTGCAAGAGATGATGAAGAGTTAGTCAATATTTTAGAATTTTTTTTTTAATAAATTAAATAAATGATATCATAATGTTACCGTAATCTCTTCCCACGTTAACGTTTTCAGCCCACAGACAACATGGTTCCACGACTCTACATCAATCGGCACACATTGCTGAATGATGATTCCAGTGTAGCTACTAAACATGTCTTTGTTGGGGTTTACAAGATGGCCTCACTTATTCCATCCCACCTCATATTTGATGCCTTTTGCTTTTTCCTTAAGTATTTTGGAAAAACTATCAAACTATGGCGCACCTATTTTTTTGTGCTGCCAGGGATTCATTTCCTACCATTTCCTCAGTTTTGGAATCATCATTATGTTCCTCTGAAGCGATAGCATCAGCACTGGGACCAGCAACAACAGGTTGAGAAACCTATTGTACCTCAGTAGTGGGACCAATAGGAAAAAGATGAGAAACCTGTTGTTCCTCAGCAATGAGACCAGCTGCAATAGGTTGAGAGACTTGTTGTACCTCAGCAGCGGGACCAGCTGCCCCAGGTTGAGAACCTGTTGTGTCTCGGGATTGGGTGCATCAGCAGGTGCAGAAGTCATTATCTGCAGAAGTGGTTTAACAGTTACTTTATATCACATAAAATCAATAGAGAATAGATAATAACATAATGTAACACAGTCTATATTACAATAAACAAAATAACATGATTATTGATCTCTTTTTTTAAAGGCTGAAGGGATTTGACCCCTCTATCGACTATCCATATCCCTTCATTGTGGTCTCCTATGACATAAAAAACATAGTCTTTATTGGTACCACTGTGAAATGATTGCAAAGTCCCAATGAAAGGGTCATCCTCAGTTTAATTTTCATATGACCCTTTAGTTGTTTTGGTCGATAATAGAACAATTCACCAATTTTGGTTTGCTGGATCTAGAACATAAAATAATTGCACTTCCTATGATTCCATTATAAACGGTTCTTCTTTCTCCCCTTCCTTACTGAAATCAACTTTCACGAATCTCAATTCATCTATTTTAACATCACTCATATTATCAACCCACTTTCATTGAAAAGTCAGAACTAGGAATTCCATATAATTCAACTCCCATATTTGTTTGATGATGCCAAAGTATGACATATTCGCATAAATTGGATCTCTATCCTTAGCACCAGAAACATGAATCGCTTCAGCCACAAGTGTAACCCAACTATTCTGCATGGTATTGTCTTCATCATGTTCATTAGTATAAAATGTATAACCATTATCTACATAAGAATTGTAAGATGATACATACACACTTGGTCCTCCGGCTAGCCATCGAAGTCGTTCTGAAATTGCCTCTAGATTTTCATCTTACTTCTTAAAAATATGGTCCTAAAACCATCCTATAAACTGTTGATTATGTGTATCTAATATCCATTTTTCTTCCCAAGATGGATTCAAATGCCTGATAATTATTTGTGGGTTTCAACATATGGGTCAACGTCGAAACTATTATACAAAACATAAAGGTGGGCCTACTCCCGATCTGTAATATTGATTGTGACAACCTGTCTTCCAGAAATTCCATCACCCTCAAGCCGCCCAGTGTGATGAGATTTCGGTAGGCCAATACTTTCCACACCAGAAAGGTATTCGGTATAGAATTCAATGGCTTCCTCAACAATATATCGCTCTGTAATACAACCCTCTGGTTGAATTTGATTTTTAACATACCTTTTCAAAATATTCATATATTGTTCAATGGGGTACATCCATCTATAATGTGCAGGACCAAATAGTTGAATCTCTCCCACCAAGTGGACCGTCAAATGAACCATCATATCAAATAGTGAAGGCAGGAAGAAGATTTATAATTCACATAATATTATGGTAATTTCTCTTTCCATAGTTGTCAATTTTTCCTGGTCTATAAGTTTGCTACATATAGCTTTAAAGAAGAAACACAATTTCGTTAATAAATGGAGGACATTCATGGAAAGAATTCAACATAAATCAATATGAATGAGATCTTGCATCAAGACATGGAAATCATGTGATTTCAGACATTTTAACTCAAAATATCTCATTGACACGAGGTTCCTGATATTTGACGAATACCCCTCTGGAACCTTTAAGTCATTAATGAAGTTGAAAAACTAATATCTCTCCAACCTGGAAAGAGTGTAAGCAACATGATGATGAAATGTTCATTTTTCACCCTTCACTGGTGTCAAATCTTCTCGTATTCCAATCTCAACCATGTCCATCCTAGCCTTAATTCCATATTTTGTTTTTCCAGGTGTATTTAGCTACATGATGATGACGCTGTCAAATACATTTTTTTCAACATGCATAACATCAGGAAAATGTATGACTTACAGACAATTCCAGTATGGTAATTAAAAAAAAATGATCACTTTTTCCAACTGATTTTTGTAAGGTTTTTCGAAGCCAGTTTACCCAAAGTTGTGTCCACATTTTTAACTTTCTCAGACAATTTATCACCTCTTAGTGGAGACAGTGTTGTTTGTTCTTCTGAACATCCATCAAATGATTTCATCCAAGATCGGTACTTATGTCATCGGGGTAGAAATCTGTGATGTCCAAGAAACACGGTTTTTGATGGATGTTTCAACCAAATTGATTGTGTAATTTGTTCGCAAATAGGACACCAATGAGTTCCTTTAATGCTATATCATGACAAATTTCCATAAGCAAGGAAGTCATTTATCATCCCATACAACATGGCTTTCAAAGTTAAATCTTCCTTTTTGTAAGCATCATACAATATAACACCTGAATCCCATAATAATTTCAAATATTTGATCAATGGAGCTAAATAAACATCAATATCATTACCTGATTGTTTTGGCCCTAATATAAGCATAGATAACATGATGTATTTTAGTTTCATGCAAAACCACAGTGGTAAGTTATAATTTACCAACATAACTGGCTATGTACTAGGACTGTTTCTTTGAAAACCAAAATGATTCACTCCATCTGTAGATAACGCAAGACAAAGGTTTCTTGACTCGTTTCCAAATTCAGGATACTCATGATCAATTCTCTTCCACTGAGGACAGTCAGTCGGGTGACGTAGTATCACATCTTTAATTATTGTATCTGCATGAAATGTCAATTGTCCTGCAGCCTCGTCACTTCCATAAAGGTGCCTAAACCTTGGAATTATTGGAAAGTACCATAAAACATTAGCAGGATTGGATTCATCTTTCTTGTATCAATAATCACCACACTTTGGGCATTCATTATGTAATTTTTGGTCCTTCCAAAACAGTATACAGTCATTCGGCCAAGTGTGTATTTTTTTAGAGATCACACCCATCGAGCGTAGCATTCATTTGGCGTCATATGTTTGGCTCGGGAGCTCATTATCTTCTGGGAGCATGTCATTCAAGAGAGAAAGTAGTTCTGTAAAACTGGTGTCACTCCACCCAATATCTTCTTTCAAATTATACAGCTTCAGTAAAGCAGACAGTGCTGTATATTGAGTGCAATCAGCATTCAATGGCGTCTTTTCACAACTTTTTAACTTCTCAAACAATTTTGGGCAATCAAAAAGTTCATGTTTAACCATACTTGTTATTTACTCAATACGATATTCATCATCATTCACATCAGTAATCACATCCTCTATAGGGTCATCTTCATTGTTCATGCTTGTAATCATATCAGATGACCCATACAACGCAGTGTTATCCCATCCACAACCTACATTCATTGTTTCCCCATGTTTATTCCAACATGTATAACTCTGATCTATTTCGTGACAGATCAATTGTTCTTCCAACTCTTTTGGGATATTTTTTTAATAACAACAACGTAAACATGGACAAAGGATTTGAGAGGGGTCATATCCATGATCTTTTTCAAACATGATAAACACTTTCACAACTTCTTCATACTATTTTGTCAACCGATTGGAATTCTTCCATTTTTTATTTATATTCATCCTATATGAAAACCAAAGGATGGGTATATAGGTTAGGGGAGAAGGAATATGAGTATAATTTGTATAAAAACTAGATACTTCAATAAATGGTGGGGGCATGCTCATTAATAGAAAATCATGGGTGGTTCTTGGGATTCATATATTCTCTTCCTCTCTTCGACCCCCCTGGTGATGGGTCGTTCATGGGAGTTTTTTATAATGAATTAGTGAGTTCTTACCTCAAACTTCCTCCATTACAATTATCCTTTATTTCCCTATGATTTGGGATGATTTTAACTAGGATTTGTGTGATTATTTTACTATATCATCTTTAAATCAATTCAGATGGTGTAGATTTTGTTTGTATGGTCTAGAGGTTATCCTCCTGTGATAAACGCACCATATTTTGTGTGGTTTAGGTGGTGTTGTGTTTCCTAGTGAGTTTTTAAAAGATTATTCCAAATTATATTAAGTTGAATAATTAATTATAAGTTTCTATAATTAATTATTTGGGTATTGTGCCTTGATATTGGGTCTCAATAATTGGTACAAGATTAGATAAGGCATGTATAGTCTTGGTTGAGGATGAGTTGATCTTGGTGAGGGGGTTACTCCATTTTTTGATGTAGTTGGACCATATAATACAAAACCATGTTCCAATTTTTTTCATGATTGTGCATTTATGCATTAGTATATGTGTTCTAGTGAAAGGGATAGAAATCAAGAGAACCCTAGGTAAATAAATATGGTGTTTCTTATCCACCAAGAGTGAGAGTGGGGGTTCTATTGAATGTTTGTGATTTTGTGATCATCTAGAGATTATGTATCCAAGGAGGTGAGGTTTCTAGTTGTGTTTATGAGAGGATCGGATTTGGTATGATATTTTTATAGCCTAGTTAGGTTTTCTAAGGCTATTTGAGTAGGTATTAGAGTCTTAGGCCTAACGAAGATAGATAATATAGTTTTATATCTCACATATGATAGGGAACACCCTATTAAGGATATATAAAAGTCATGGTGTGTGTGATGAGTAGGATATTCTATATAGGGATTGGTGAAGTGTGAAATAAAGGATTTCCTCATTATAATTGGATTAAGAGATCTCCAAGGGGATATATGATATGGTACCTAAGTGATGGTCATGGTAATAGTCTGGATGACTTAGCATAGGGTATCCAAGGATCTTAGTGTGATTTTCTTTGGATGGTCATTATTTATTTTTTAATGAGATTTAATGTGAGAATTAAAAGATGACATAGACTAGACTATCGAGTCCAAGATCAAGTATAGCATGTGGGTTGTGACATTACTATGTAGATATGAGTGTGTGTTGGTATCAATGAGTAGAGATGGGTTAGGTTTTGTATAACCCAGAAGATTCCCTTATATGCCTAATTAGAATGTTTACGGGTTGGGAATAATTTTCATGTATAACCAAGATGACTTTAAGGAGATTATTATTCAAGGCTAAATGGATGGTGACTTTTATCATTTATGGTCAGACCGACTAGGATATTGGTACTTCATATGACTTTCACCTAGTTGAAGTATGGTCATCCATGGGGCACACCTATTGATGATGTGGTTTAGCTAGTATGAGAGGTTGGTTATCTAGATACCCTCCTTAGATTACTATTTATATGTTTTGTGGAATGAGACAAGATGGATGACCTTTATTTAAGTGATAAGGTGTTGGTAGGACCCTACTTTGAGTGAGAAGGTATTGGTCAAAGGGGATTGGCATGTGACTTCCATGGGATCCACCTATTGATGATGCATTTTGACTTGTGATAGGGGTTGGAAATTGTGATTCCCTCTTTAGATCATTTTTTGTATGATAATATGATGTGAGATATAGAAATTTGGATCATTTAGTATTGGTTTGGAGTTGTTTTTTGAGAGGTTGTCTATAGAGATTCCATCCTGAAATTGTTTTTAATGTGATATGATGGTGAATCCCACTGTAATTGAGAGAGGATCAACTATTATGTTGTGGAATTAGAGGATATTTGAATCACACTCAATGTGAGATGTTGGTGGCACTGTTATGTTATAAGAATGGATGTGATGTTTAAATTGGTATATGACTCAACCCATAGAGAGTGGGTAGTGGGAAGGAATTCGTAGAAACTCTATTAAGGTTCAATTTTTTGAACCCAATGAGAATAGTGTAAAATATAGTGTACAATATAGAACATATTAAATATATGTATCATCCCGTTGGCATGACTCACCTGATGACATGAACTCACCATCACGGATGGTTCAAACCCCACCTGGCCAAACTATGGGGTAATATCCAAAATCAGAAAAATATCCATACTAAGGGCCACTAGATGGAGTGATATCCTAATCTAGTGTAACAACCTTTCACAAGAAATACTCTCACTATTTAGGTTTTTATCACAAGGCTATAGTGGGGAGAACTAATAAAGATCAAACAAGTAACCAACCACACATACATGTGTCATGCACACAGGCATCACACACAAGAATCACGCCAAATCATAATTAATCTCAATATTTACAAAAAATGACAACATTATTAATTCATGAAAATTAAATTTTACTCACCTTAAGGAGGAGGACTCGGTGGCGGAGGACGAGGAGGCATCGACATCAGAGGTAGTGGAGGCAGTGGAGGCATCAGAGGCAGTGGAGGCAGCTTGGAGGCAGTGGAGGTAGCGGAGGCAGTGGAGTAGGTGGAGGAGGAGGAGGATGAAGAGGCAGAGGTGGAGGAGGAGGAGGAGGAGGAGGAGGCCACGGTGGAGGTGGAGGAGGAGGAGGAGCTGCGGTAGAGGATGAGGAGGATGAGCCATAGTGATGGAGGAGGAGGAGCCACAGAAAGAGGAGGAGGAGGAGAAGTAGGCGCCAGAGCAGGAGAATGAGGCGGCGACCATGACAGAGGAGGAGGAGAAGGAGGCAGCGGCGGAGAGGAGGCAGCGGCGGAGGCGTAGGGTAAGGCTTCCGTGAGATCTTGATAGGTTGCGAGGAGGAGGAGCTGCTGCAAGAGGAGGAGGAGGAGAATGAGGCGGCAGCTGCGACATAGGAGGAGGAGAAGGAGGCAGTGGTAGAGAGGAGGTAGCAACAGAGGCGCAGGGGAGGGCTTTCGCGAGAGCTTGATAGGGTGCCTGGAAGAGGAGGACCCAGTGGTATTTATAAATCCCACGGGGACCTTTATCAGCACTAGTAAAAAGCACTGATAAAGGGGGTATTTATCAGTGCTAAAATGAAAAGCGTTGATAAAGAACCCCTTTATCATCGGATTTTTTAGCACTGATAAAGGTAGGACTTGATCAACGCTTTTATTGCGCTGATAAAATAATTTTTTTATATTATTTTATATTCATTTAAAATGATATTTATGATAAAAATATATGTATTTATTAGTAATTATAACTCTAAATAAAAATATCTTCATTTATACTTATAAAATAATAAGAAATATAGTTATTATATTTATAATCATATTAATATATAAAATAAATATATTAATTATATATATTTAAAAGATTATAAATATATTTATTATATATAGTTAATTATAATTATAATTACCAATGTACATGAAAGGTATATTTATATATATATCATTGAAAATATAATAAAAGATATATTTATTTTTAAATATAATATAATTTTAATTATAAGTGTACATTTTTAGAACATATATATTATATGGGTAACATAATGAATTATAAATCAATAACTCATCAACGTGATATGTAATTATAATCTATAAATGAACATCATTCATGCACATATATGATCACATAATATATACACATGATATATTCATCGAACCCAATTCATTGGAAAACACATATATATTCAATAAGTTTAATTATACATATATATTAAAAATTATTATATATTTATAAATAAAAAATACATTAAATATAAAAAAATATAATAAATATATATATTAAATATAATGAATTAATAAATCAAATAAATATAATTAATTAATAAATCTAATAAATCTAATAAATCTAATAAATATATTTATTATCAATCTTATAATTATTTAATTATATATATATATATATATCGTTATAACATATCTATTTTATTTAATGTATACAATAAAAATTATATTTGAATATAAATATAATAATTTCATATGAAGTAAAGCGCTGATAAATGTAACATTTATCAGTGCTAAGAAAAGTGCTGATAAAGGGATAATTAAAGCGCTCAGAAATGTATCATTTATCTGTGCTAAAAAAAGCCCTGATAAAGGGTACACCTTTATCAGTGCTTGTTTTAGCACTCATAAATGGTACATTTATTAGTGCTTTTATAAAGCGTTGATGAAGTCCCACCCCTTTATCAGTGCCTTTTCGTTAGCGCTGATAAAGGCAGGTGCATTACTTGCCCAGTTTTGTGGTAGTGTTCATTGAACCTTGCCTCTACAGTCCAAGATCATCACCAATTTCTCCTCATATGAGAGTTCATTCTACAGTTGAACCATCACTAGATTTAGGACATGTGAGGGATTTGTTATGTACTTCCTCAGAAGTGGTTCTTGGAACACAACATGAACATAAGAAATATTTTATGGTAGTGTTATCCAATAGGTCACTGCCCCTATGTAATCAAGGATACAATAGGGGGGAAATGTACCTAGCTCTGATATTCCCTTTCTTTCTAAACCACATGTCTCTCTTCTATGGTGATATTCAAAGGAAAATTCTGTCTCCAACTTCAAACTCCAATTCACCTAAATAGTTTTCATCATAATTCTTTTTCCAACAAAGATTAGCTTATATATGATATTGGATGGATTGAAACTTCTTTTTCATTTCTTATATATGTTCATGACCAAGTAGCTTTCTTTCTCCAACTTCACTCCAACAATTATGAGTTCTATATCACTTTCCATATAGATCTTCATATAGAATCATTTGAATACTCGAGTAGAAGTTGTTATTGTATGAGAACTAAATTAATGGGAGATATTGAACTCATCCTCATTGAAACTCCATTGACCAGGATCTCTGAATTTCATCGATTGTCTGAATATTTCATTTATATTTTCCATCAGTTTGGGGGTGATGGGTCATACTAAAATTCAGCTCAGTATTGAAATCATGTTTAAGACTTCCCCCTAATTTAGATGTGAACCTTGGATCATGATCAGAGAGATTATAAAGTGGTTTCCCATGTATCCTCCCAAATTCCTTTATGTATATCTTGGAAAGTATTTCTAGGGAGAAATATTCCCAATTAGCTATGAACTGGGAATTCATGGTGTGTTGATCCACCACAATCCATATCACACTATTTCCTTTTGATGTATTTAGAAGACCAGTGAAAAATTCTATGGTGATGTTCTCCCATTTTCATGTGGGTGTGGGAAATGGTTGTATCATTCCCTTGGACTTCTATCACTCTACTTTAACATACTGACATGATAGGTACATTAAGGTGTACTAAGGGATATCTTTCCACATTTTGTCCCACCAGAACTGCTCTTAGATATCACGGTACATCTTGGTGATTCTAGGATGGATAGAGAAATGTGGTCTATGAACATTATCAAATATATCGTTCTTTATATCAGTGTATGAAGGAACAAAAAGTCACATTCCAAATAAAATTACACCATCATCATCGATTTATAACTCATGAAGATTCCATTCCTTTACTGCTTTCTCCCTATTTTGAAGATTCAAACCATTCCTTTGTTCCTCCTTGAACTTCTCTTTGATAGATGGTTGGGTAATAATTTATGAAAGGTATGAATTCTTCCCTACCGTTATGATTTCTAAATCTATCCTTTGCATATCCATGAAGATAGGTTCTTTCTTAATCTGCATCATGGATAGATTTTTAGGTTCTTTTCTGTTAAGAGCATCAATTTCCCTGTTTTACATTCTTGTATGGTACTGAATATATTAATTATATTATCTGATCTTATATAAACATATTATCTTATTCATATTGAGATCCGTATATGTGAATATATAATTCAGACTCTTATAATCTAAATATATTTCACACTTCTCACCATAAAGGTAATTCAGCCAAATCATTAAAGTGAAGATAATAAATTCTAACTCAAGTTCATGCCTCGAGAAGTTCTTATCATGGATCTTCAGTTGTCGTAAGGCTTAAGCTTTCAATTATTCATTTTACGTGATTACACATCCCAATAATTTCTTTGTATCATCATTTTATATTATAAAACCTTGTCTATTTGATGGTATTGTGAGTATATGTGTAGTGATTAGTCTTTTATTGAGCTCCTCAAATATTTCCTCACATTCTTCCATCATGAAATACTTTAACCCTTTCCATATTAACATAGTTTGTAGTCTAGAAAATCATGAGAATGTTCTCAAAAAAATCAGTAGTACCCTTCTATGAGGTGAAAACTATGGATTTTGGAAATACTAGTAGGTCTAGTCTATTACTCAATTGCATTTTCCTTTGAAGGGTCCATAAAAATTACCTTACTTTTGATCATGATCCCAAGGAATGTGAATTTAGGCATCCAAAAGTCACACATTCTTAACTGAGTGTACATTTTTTCCTTCCTTAATGTTTCCATCACAATCCATAGATGTTCTTCATGTTTCTCCTTACACTTGGATTAAATGAGAATATTATTGATTAATAAAACAATAAATTTTTTGAGGTAGTATCTGAAGAATCTATTCATACAATCCATCAATATTGAAGGTTAATTGGTAATTTTGAAGTGCATCACTACCAACTCATAGTGTTCATACCTTATATAGAAGGTTGTCTTATAATTATCCTCCTTCTTCACATTCAACTAATGATATCGAGAATAATGATCCACCTTTGAGAAGTAATGAGATCACTATAGTTGATCTAATAAGTCATCAATCATTGGTAGGGGATACTTGTTTTTTACGTTTATTTTTTTAGCTCCTCATAATCTATAAATAGCCACATTGATCCATAATTTTTCTTTACAATGAGGACTAGTTCACCCCAAGGATATTCACTAGGGCCTATAAAACCTTTTTCCAAATGATCTTGCAGCTACTTATCTTACTCCTCTATCTCTATCGGGGCTATCATATAAGGTAATTTACAGAAATAGTGGATCTGGGTGTAATATCTATTGAGAAATCTACCCCGTGATCTGGTAAAATTATGGGAAACTCTTCTAGAAATAAATAATTTTATTCCCTAATGATGGTTATTTCCGTAAGGTTTATGCTTTCCTTTGAGTCAACCATTTGGGAAGGGTATGCTTCTTCATAGTTATCAACACCCACAACATTGAGGGATTTTCAAAAGGATATTGATGATCTTAATTTAATTTTTATAGGATTATATGATTATTCCTGATATGAAAGGATATTTTCATTTCGCAATAGTTAATGTGTGCTCTATATAGTGAGAGTGAATACATAACCAATATAGCATCAAATTCAATCAAGGTAAGTATTACAATTTTCACTAGAAAAATCACCTCATGCATGCTAATAGGAGAAGAGTCAAACAATTGGGTTTCATTGATCAAACTACTAGGTGTTTTTAAAATTTTCTTATCATCAAGTTATTATGGTTTTGATTAAATAGTTATAGAAAATATGCAGGATAAAAAGGAATGTGTAGAACCAAAATAAAATAAAACTTTTTCCATTTTTGAGTTAATAGTAAGTGTAACTTGTATGCATTCATTTCACACTTCACTTCAGTTGTTGTGATGGGATAATATTTCCACTTATCCTTTGGATTTAGTGGTTATAGATTCTAATTACCCTCATGGATCCATGGTTTAGTGAACTAGCTAGTATAGTTCCATTGCTCCCTATAATTGAATAATTAAACCATGGGTACTACATTACGAGGTGTCTTCATTTTCTCCATCACAATGGAAAGCTTCTTTATGACTCTTCAAAATTCATGATCTCGCTGTCATTCTCTCCCAAAAATTAAGTATTTTCCCACCCCTTTGTGGAAATTCCCATGATTTTTATTCCCAAATTTTTTACATATGGGTGGTTAGATATTATTTCCTCCTTGGTAAATTTATTCGATAATATGAAACTCCATCCATCATTTCTTATATCTATAACCATGGGACCATTCAACAAACTCTTTCTCAGTATTGCGATCACATCAAACTACATCCTCGTAACTCCCAAGGTCTCAAAAAACTATATCCCTTTGAAGGTGTGGTTTTAAACTACTAAATAATCTATCTATTTTCTAATATTATTGATAACAAAACTCGATGTCTGTCTTGGAAGCCTTGTGATGTTTTCCACATAATAAATGACATGTTCACCTTTCTTTTTAATTATCTCTATTAATTACCTTTCTATATTTGATCAAAGAGTTATAAGGAAATACTTATTAAGAATTATTTTCTTAATGTCTTCCCACTCCATCTCTTCCATTTTAACATTCATGTTTCTGTTCTTTGTTAACATCAACCATTGATCATCCTCTCCCTTTAAATGATAGATGTCCAAGGTAACCTTTTCCTTCTCAAAGTTTTGGATTAGAGAAAATATATTCAATATGAAGTTAAACCACTATTCAAATACAATATATCAGAATACCCATTGAATGTTGGTGGTCATTGTGTCATAAATGAGTTGACAACATGTTTCTCCTTCTTGGTTGGAGGGGAAATTTTCCCACGGTTATGGTTATTGTTCATAGCCTGAGACATCTAGGTAATCAATACCATGATGTTTTTAACACCACCTCTCATGTCATTAAGGCTTTAGTTTGGAAAATATTTACATTATCCCTCACACGTGTTATTGGTCTAGTTTCTCCAGGTTCCCACCATTTTAGAAAATAGAAATTATTGGAAAAAATAATAAGTAAATAAAGAATGAATAAATAATTTATACTTACGTGTAAATTAACTCTAAGTTAATATATTATGAGAACCTTTTGTTTATCCTTTTTCAAAAATGAGTCTTTTATGATGTTTAAATATACATAGACTTATCTTAAGGGTTCTTGATAATGTTATCTAATCATAATTCTAAAATTATTTAAACCATATCTCTGATACCAACTATACCAACCCTAATTTTTCTTACTTGACTACTACATAAATATTATGGTAAAAATATTGAGTTCCAATCTAGGATCCAATGATTTAGTGTCTTGAATAAATTTGGCACATATATCAATTTAACATAATAAAATAGAAAAATTATTTAAATTATTATTATGTATCCTTATAAATCTTGAAAAATATAATTTTTAAAAATATTCACCTGCTGATATACATCAAATAATGGGGTGAACTAAAATCCTAGTAAGGGGAGGAATAAGGGACATGAATCAGTAGTATATGGGTTAAAATAATCAATATCATCATATTATAAGAATAAGATCATCATGAAAATAAAGAGGTAAACATATGATAAAGACATGGAATGTGTAATATGAATAATAATGAAACATCATATTATAATGTTCAAATACCACATGTATTTTTGGGAAAATCTAGCATCATGTTCATGCATAACATATGTGAAAAAATCGTTACAACATCATTGTGAAAAAAGAAAGAATAATGTTCATTAATAATACACATAATCTCATTTGATATATCACATTAATTAGATCGTTGTATGGATATTTAATTATGGTATCACCAATCACATCATACAATTCTCTTAATCAGGCATGTCCCATGGAAAGATAATAATAGTTGTCATGAAATAATTCCTTGAAATGAATGGGATTCATAAATAATTTTTCATTTCAATTTTCATGTAATAACCATTAGGATTATAAAAGTAATAAGGTAGATCATACTTTAGTATAAAAGATAAATTTTCTTGGAATAATATGCAACATAAGAGGAGTTAATGATGTGTTTTCGAAAAAATCGTCTTTTGAAAAATCATTGAGATTGGTTTAGAAATATTTTTGATATGGTATAAACATGAGTATACCTTAAAATAAAATGGTAATAAATATTGATAGATAATTTTAGGATATTATATTAATATCCATACTCAAAATAGTGTGAAATAGAAGATAAACCAAAAAAATGATTTGGGTTAGATAATCCATTTACCCTAAATCCCAAATTATTTAATCACTTTTACACCTCAATAATAAACGTATTTTCATTAAAACATGGAATCATAAGTTACTTATTTTCATTTTTATCACTATTTAACAATTATAATAGTTTCATTATATTTATTAATCCTTATTTTTGAAGGGAAACGTTTTGATATCTTGTTTTCATTAAAAATTTCTTGTGTTTCTTTGATTTCGCTATTTTGTTCAAGGTAATTTTTACATGGGTAAAATTAATTTCATAATATTAAAATAAATAAATTTATATATTTATGTATCATAAATAATTTATTATAACTAGACATATGGTTGGGGATAATAAAATAATTGGAAACATCCTTGTTGGCTGTTAACTGACTGTTTAACGGGATGTTTTCTAAAGAGGAGGTATGATAATTATAAAATATAGTTACATAGTAGATATGATTATTTAAGTAGGATAAAAGAATTAGTATTATTTTACTAGACTAAATAATTATACTTAAATGAATTGAGTTTCGAAGGGATAGAGAAATGAGGAAGATAAGAGGAAAATGTGAAGGAAAGTTGATGAAAATATACCCTCTTCTCACTGTTTCCTGTCTAATATTGCACTAAATTCCATTGATTCTTGGAGTTTATTACTCCGAAAAATCACTAATTATGTTAATGATACTTATAGATGGTATTTGGGTAGATTTTTTCTTTGGTAATTGAGGGAGTATTTTTTTTCCACGGCTAAGGAGATGAGTTATTTATACTTGAGGAGAGGGGTATTATTAGAATAAAATACTAAATAAAATACCATATCAAAGGTAAACCTTATAAAATTTATATTTTTTAAATAATTAATCACATAATAATAAAATAAATTTTTTTAGGTCCTTAAACCCATTTTATCCGAATTCACTAATTTATTAAAAATTAATTTGGAATAAATGAAAACATGTTATTTTAATGGAACACTTTTTAAATTAGAATTTGGAAATTGATTTTTAGTTGATGAAATTAATTTTATTGATATTAAATGACTAATTTTACAAATTTAATATTTCCTTTTTCATGAATTTTTTTATATTATTGGTAAGGTCATTATTACATCAATAATGATGTAATTTTACTTAGATTGGCTATGAAAAAACTATATTTTTATTATTCACCTAATGATTTATGTATTATGAAAAAAGAACCCTTGGATGATTTTAATATGCTGATTCAAAAATAATGAAATTTATTTTGTCAAATTAATTTACTTATATACTCTATTTTAATTTTTAATATAAAAAATGACTTTTTTATGAAATAAGTTAAAACACAGTTTATTAAAAATGTGATTATATTTTTTTAATGTTCTTATTCTTGATATTTATTTTATGGAATTATAATTTTTATATTTTCCCAAATTACTCATGGTCAATACTATTTCAATTATATTTTAATATTTTTGGGTCAAATTACTATTCCAATGGTCATGTTACTATTACCAACAGTCATGTTACTATTTCAATGGCCATGTTACTATTCAAGAAATCACATTACTATTCCAACGGTCATGTAACCTCGTACCTCTTTATTTTTTCATTCAACACTGTTGGTCGGAGTAGATGACTTAAGAGGGGGTGAATTGAGTATCTATAAAAATTTCTGTTAAAAATATTCTTTACAAAATAAAATCCCCATATAAAAATAAACACAAAGTCAGTTTGTAGTGAATTTATAAATGTCTTGATGGTTAAATTTGTTTCTCAGAAGATTGATTAGTTCTCAACTTTACCAATATATATATTAGAAATTTTTTTCAAACAAACATACTAATCCAAAACAGACGTAAACACTTGCTAAAGTAACCATCAAAGATCATATTATCTTAATGCAGGAAATACATAACACATAAGAAATATAATATAAATAGCTCGGTGGATTGGGCAAGATGTTCAGTCTCTAGAAGAGACTTAGTCCTCTCTACTTGGTGGTCACCTGCCACCAAGAATTTTATATTAATAATCTTTTGATCCACACCCTCGATCAGGGTTCACAATAGCATACAGGCTATCCAGGTCACACTTGACCTCTACCACAATTATTCATGGGGAAAAAAATAAATAGATCACACATGTTCTCTTCCATAGTTCTACGTGGGATAAAAGTGTAGGAGATAATTGAGAGTGACGATTTTTTATATCCTCGAGTTATGCTCAGGAGACAGTGTGTGTGATATAAATAGATATACACACTGCTCAAATAGTAATAGAGGAACAAAACAGATCTATTAAAAAGAAAAGAGTTTAGGCATCTATGTGTGTAGTTCAATAATGTTCTGGACTCATTAAATGTTGAGAAAATGGATATTAAGTCCACTTTTGAAAGTTGGCTTCAGAACAGAGTGTTGCAGTCTCTTGAAAAAGTGTTCATCTTTTCTTTGTAAGAATGATCAGCAAGCTCTGGTAGGTAGTGTCTAGCTAATCTCAAGCTTTGAGTTTCAATCTTTTATATTCGAAGTTCCCACAGTCAATATTTAATGGTGTTCTTCGCACTTTTGAGATCCAAAAAGGGAGCCCTATTTTACATAGAGATTGTATCCCTTTTATACATCAAGGTCCACTAGGCATGAAGATATCCACACATGAATGTACCGCATACTGTCTATAGATTATCCTACAGACAACAATAAATAATTTCAGAAACATTAATTTGTCTAAATATGACCGTTAGAAATAAATTTGAATTAATAAACTCAAAACAGTTATTTATAACAATCGATGAGTCAAATTAGTATTGTTATGTCCAGTTTGATAACATCGTACTGTTATCTTTGGTTTGATAACATCGATTTGTTATCTTTTGTTTGTCAATTTTGGTGTGTCATCTTCGGTCTGTCAACTTTGGTTTGTCAAGCTTTGGTCTGTCAAACTTCGTTGTGTCAAACTTTAGTGTGTCAAACATTGGTGTATCGACTTAGGTGTGTCGACTTCAGGGTGTCGACTTCGGTGTTTCTTCTCTGGTCTGTCAACTTTGTTTGGTCAAATGCCATTTTTTTGAACATAGGTGTGTCAAACTTCGATATGTCATGCTTCTGTGTGTCAACTTTTGTGTGTCGACTTCGGTGTGTTGACTTTGGTGTTAGGGAATCTGATGTGTCGACTTCGGTGTGAGGGAATTCAAAAAGGTAATGATGAGTCCGTCTTGCATATAACAATAAAAGACTAAGTGTTAACCAAAAGTACATGTAAAAAATACACTTGTAAACACATTTATTCATGAATATAGGTTATTGACTTATTTAAGTATATTTTTCTATATGAAATAATTGATTTACTGAGAGATATTAAACTTGAATGAAAGATTAGAATCCTTATATTGACATTATTTGTGATTATGAAAACTAAATTATCATGGACGGTCCAATAACCTTTCACTACAATTTCTCCAAAGGTTCTAATTTTCCACTTTCTAGGATTTTGATTGGTTTACTAATATTTTATTCCATTCTATAGTGATGGATGTGGGGGAAATGATCCTATCTAATTGAAAGGATCCTAAGATGACCATTCTACTTTTCTTATTTTATATTTTTTGTCTCATTGTATTTTTTTTTATTTTCATGGGTTTAATTATTGATTAATTTAATGATATTTTTTAATTAAATAATTCCTTCTCACTTTCTATTTGTTTTGTATGTGTATAATACTATATAATATAATATATAACACATTTATCTAAAGAAAAAAGTATCATTTATAAATTCTATCTTGTTACAATTAAGAAACCTATAAATTTTTTCCCTCATATATTTTGAATGAAACTTTGTTTAATCAAGCCATAGAAACATTAAAACTTCTTAAAGTCATGATTGAATAAAAGTGTAACTTCAGGAGAGGTTTAACTAAAATATTAAATGACGGTATTAGTTAGTTAGAGTACTAATAAAAATCCAATAATGTGAATTTGATTATATCTTGTGAATGGAACACTATTTAATAAATACATGGGAATGTGGAATTCCATTGAAAAATTGAGCTCTATGGGAGATAAGGTTTGGGTTAAATAAAATTACAATATGAAAATTTTCATGTTTTTTTCCTTATAACTTGTGAATGAAATTCTATCTAACTAATATTGGAATGTAAAACATTGAAAGTATAAAGGCGTGAAAATGTAATTTTATAAAATTTTGACCCTAAAATTGATGAGGTAACTTAGAGGCTTTTTTCATTTGTCCTTGTCTGGTGTATGGGTAGTAAGACTACTGTGAGTGGCAGAGTTATAAGGTTCCCATGTTGTGGGTCTTACATATGTGTAGTGACGACCCTGGTGAGGGTAGGAGGGGCTAGAGAGAGATCCCAATTTTCGATAACCTTGAGTTAGGTGTTTGGTAGGTGGGATTTCATGTGACTTTGGGATAAGGACTATTGTAATCCAATGGGTGGTGACCCTTGTGGGGATTTGTTTAGGGGTTAGGTGGTAGGGCCTAGTGACCCTTGAGAGTGTCCCGGGTTAGTGAGTTGATTCCTTGTGTCCGTCAAGGGTAACCTATGAGAGGGGTTTACCCAATCTTATGAGATGCCTTTAGGAAGTTGGAGAATGTATAGATGCTTTTTAATATGTAATTAAAAGATGTTTGGTGTTTCCAAGTGTTTTTTATTGTGTTTGATCACCTGTAGTGATAGATACTTGTATTTAAGATATTATAAAAGGAGAAGTATCATTTATATCCTTGACACAGTAATTTTAGATATGATTTGGGTATTAATTGGTTGTGTGGGTAAGTTGTTTGGGGTTCTGGAAACAACATTCATGTTGTTTGGTGGTTGTGTGCTTATCCTTGATGTGTGGAAGGTTTCATGCTTTTTTAATGAGAGAATATAATATTCCATTGGTTAGGATAAGTGATATTATAGGAGTATGGTTTGTTTCTCGATTAGGAATGTGATCTTAGTATTGGGAATTCTCAACTATTGGGAATATAATTCAGGTTCTATAAGTTGGTCATAGTTTACTGTGTGACCCTTGGGTCTCGATGAGATCATATCATGCAAGAGTGAACACCCATTGTTGGGATAGAATTAATTTTATTCATAGGTCATGTATCATTGCATGCTATTTGTGATCAGGGGAAAGTAATGTTCAAGGTGATGCCTTGGATGGTTAATCATGAAATAACCTGGGGTGTTGGTTTAAGGCTTCAAGGTTTGGTGTATGGGGAAGGAGGGATCAAGTGCATTTCCTTGTCAATTTTTAAGTGTTCATCTAGTATCTTGGTGAGATTTGGGTTATAAACATGTAGTTTTGAGATGATTCCTTGTGAAAGAAAGACATGGGAAAAAAATTTGTATAAGGGAAGTGCCTTATTTGGAAGAGGAGTGTTAGGAAGTAAGGTTGACCTTCAGGAGAGTGTGGTTAGTGATTATGTATGTTAGCCTAGTTTGGGCGTGACATGACTCATGGGATTATTATTTGGGCTATGTGATTGATTGGTTTGAGATTGTACATTTGTTTTTATTTTAAGGACTAAGACAGTGCATACTAGTAAGCATAGTGCCTACAATGATTTGGGTCGGCGATCATTCATGTGCAAGCCGAGCTCAGATGACCTTGAGGATGTGTTGTAGAATTAATTCATAGGGTTTAGTTGGAAAGGTAAAATATACATAGTTAATATGGGTGGAATTAGTTTACATTATAATTTTTTATAGGGTTCATCCAATAGATCAATCATGGTCATGATTTGGCAGGACGATGGGTGTGGTTGGGAGGAGGGACACATGTTTATTGATGATATGAACCATTTGGGTTAGTAATTGAGGAGTGTGTAAGAAAATATATAAAGTCAGCAGAACTCCATAAGATATTGGAGGATGTATCCCTTACTTTAAATGACTATTATCAAGTACTGAAGATTGTGTTCCATGAGTTGGGAGCCAATTTTGTTCAATGATTGGTTTGGTTCTTGCTTATGAGTGGGTTTTCCCATATCTGATCATTTTTTAGTAATAGATGGTTTGTGGTATGATAATATTGGTTTGTTATCCAAATGGAATGAAAAAAGGAAAATCATATGGTGGGAACCATAGTGTCAACAATGTTCATGAGTTCCTCATTCTTGAAAGGGTGTTGATATGTGGGACTGGTCTTTAGGTGGTCATGAAGGCACTGGATGCTGGTGCACTTGTTATTTGGATGTAATAAGTATTCCTTATAGAAACAAAATGTCTTGTTCTTAGGAAATTATTTTGGGGTTCCATGTGTTGTATTAGATCTCAAGATTAAAGGGTTATTTACAAGCATGGTTCATTGTGGTAGTGTTCCAGTGCTCAGGTGAGGCAAAGTTGAGTAGTGTCGGTGTTTGATGTTTTAACCATAGGATTGCACCGAAAGGTTTGGTTTAGACCATGGTGTGTTCTTGGCATAACCATATGATAAATTTGGAGATAAAGTTATCATGGTAGATTTTTTTGACAGATGTTTCAATGGGGAATGTTGAGCTCTTTGAAGATAGGTCTGTTAGAGGAGGACCGATGGTTCTTGTGTGTGGATGGATATAGTGAGCCAAAATCCACAATAAGTGAGTCATTTTGTGACATTATGGTGAAATATATAATGTTTTATAGAGATTTTATAGGAAAATATAATTTATTTTATTTTTCATGGATAGTGGATGTATATCCGTTTGGCTTCGAAGGTGGGATATAGGAGATGGTTTCAACATTGATCAGAACTCTCACACATGTTGAGATGAGTTAGATCAGGAACCTGATCATTATGGTGGATCAATGGGAACAAACTTATGTAATTAAATTATAATGGTGGGAGAAACCTTGTTTTAAAATTTTACTAGCTAACTGACACCTATAGTGGTGAGCACCATAGTTTACAAAATCAAGTGGAGGATGACACGTGGGTATCTTAGGACATATAGAAACCAAGGAGCCTTGTCATAGTATTGATGATAAGGAGACCATTTTTTTAAGAGTAGTAATTTGGAACCATGTTCGATGTTTTGGAATAGAATGTGGCTGTTTAGAATCCAATTGCCAACTGACATAGGTTAGGTGATATAGTTGGATAGTTAATAGGACTTCTCAAGGATAATAACTGATATGGTGGGATGTTTTCAATGCCTGAGTATATGAATAAATTTGGAGTCTCATTGAGAATTTGAATTTTTTGATTATCAGAGGGGCCATATTTCAATACAACTTTCAGATTTAAATCAAGATGGTTGTATCCCATTAATATATCCAATTTGGATGTGGAATGGGTTAAGGGTGGTCTAATGAGGGTTTGTATGTGAACTTGGGGATACCGACATTAGTTTAGATGTTTTAGTAATCATCAACTAGCCAATGGACTTTTTGGAGCTTAGGAATCCTTAATAGTCCAACCCATTATTTAATGGCGCTGTAATAGATAGTTAGAGGACCAAATGATCTTCCTATTCTATAATCTCCATGGAAGGATATCCCTTTATCCTTCTATATTATAAGCATTGTTTCTTATGATTAAGATCCCATGGTAAGTCCATGAGTCATATGTACTTCCTTATTAATGTATTTTAGTGTCTATTTGTGCCTCCCACTTTAATTATAATAAGCCTTATTTGAAAGGATTTTTCCTAATTTCTTGTTTCCTTCTACTTCAGGATGAACTAGTAGTCATTATTTGATGGATAAACAATCTTAAGAATAAGGTTAGTGATACATTTAAATTTAACCATAGTCTCTATTACTTGTCCAAGTTCTTAGGTTGTGCAGTCATGTTAACATTTTGAGCATTGACCTAATTTAAATTAAATTTTATAAAATTTATTTTGTTAACATTCAACACCCATAAAACTTTCATGAAACATTGGAAATATATTTCCTAATAAATCACCTTAGAAATGATTTTGACCTTAGAAATAGATAGTTAAATGGTATGTTTGTCTATGGAATGGGAATTGGAAGAGGTTAAAGGGACACTTATTTTTAAAATAATTAAAAATGTGTTACAGATTAATTTAATTGTTATGAAATGGAATTTCAAAAAAATCGATTTTATAAGTGAAATTGGAACCTTTTATGGCTACATGTTTTGTTAAAAAGAAAGGGTCAATTTTATGAAATTAGAAATGGGTTTAAAAATTAAATTTGTCTAAGGTGGTTGGTTTTTTAATTTTTTTAAAATAAGCGTGGTATATAATTTATGTAATTAGATGTGGTTTATCAAATTTCTTGTTTTTTATTGATAATTGGTGGAATGAGACCATGAGGAGGACCATGAAGTTTTATTCTTATGGGATGTTTTTCATAATAGAAAATGATTTCTTGATAAATAAATGTTTTTTAAATAAATTATATTGAAATGATGATGTGTTATAATGACATTTTTGGATTCCATAGAGTCTGAATGGACCAAAAATAGTGTGTAATATCATGAGTTATAATTTTATTACAATAGGGGTATTTCATGAATGTCAAGGTGTGATGAAACTTTTTGATTCATGGAGTTACGATGTTAGGGAATTACTTGATCAAGCCGTTGGATTCTTCTTAGAAAAATTATCAGGAATTCCTTGGGTGTTCTAAACCTAAATTTAACCTATATCTAGTCAAATTCAACTTATATGTAAAATAGACAACTTTTATATTAAAACATTTAATATATTGAAAAACAATTGTAGAAAATTTTTATTTTAATATTATGTGTTCTTAATCATATTTAGTATTTATTACCAATTAAAGGAGTGATAATATATTTATATATAGGTTTAAAATTATCATAAATTCATTTTTGTTAAGAGATTAATTCAATTTATTATATAAAAATTATGTAATATGAAAAAATCAATTTTTTGAAAATAATTGTTTTACCATTATCACGGTCATTAACATTAATCATAACAATTATAATATTATGAATAAAAATGAAAATGAAATTATTAAATATTATGAACATATAGATCTAAAATATGAAATAAATTTTTTATATTTAATTTTTTCAAGTCATTAAAATATTTTTTTAATATAATAAAATAAAAACATTTTTTAGAGTAATATATTACTTATGTTTCTTAAATGGTAAACATAGATTTTATAAATTCAAATAAGTATTTTTGAATGATTTATATTACTTTATAAATATAAATTTTCATATATAAAAATTTAAAATACTTTTAATTCATTCCTATTTCAGGATAATGTCAAAAAAGTAACAGTATTAGAAAAATCAGTATTTTTTAATATTCACCTAAAAATAATCATTTTAAAAAATATTAAAAAATGACCTTCGGATAAATTGGATATGTGAAATCCAAAAAATTATTTAATTTTAGAAGATTAAAATCCTAAAATAAATTAATATTTTTATTGAAAATTGAATATATATATATATATATAACCCACTTTTATTGAAAAACACCATTTTAAAACATTTTGTGTTCTTAATCATATTTTTTATTCATTTCTAATTGATTATAATATTTTTATTTACTATAGGTCTTATTATTATTATGTTTTCTAAATAAAATTTATCTAATATGTCATGGACTATTTTATTTTAGTGTTTCATTTGGAGAAAGCTGTCAAACACAATATTAATTTAGAAAAATGTATTTCAAAATCTTAGGTTTCTATAATGATGACAATTATTTAAAGCATCATAATGATTTGGTCTATTTTTGAATTTTTATGAAATTTTGGTTCATGTGGATGGTTGGATGATTTTGAATTATTTAAAATTAATATATATTTACATTATCAAATAATTATAAATTTATTAACTATTTGAATGTAAATATATATATTATTTCTCCTATGTTGAATATTTATTATTACTAATAGTAAGATATTGGTTTGTTTTTTATTTATCTATTTTAAGTGTCTTTGTTGGGGGTTTGGTATAGGTGGTGTGTAGGTTAAATATTATTACATCTCTATTTTGAGGCTTATACCCATGATTCACATGAATTTTTGGTGTTTCTCTTTACCAATATTTTTATAAAACCATTTTTATAGACAATCACTAATGGGAGTATCATCCAAAGTTTATCAAATCATTGGTATAAGTTATACCAATGAATTGAAGACTAATTCCAATTGTTTGAATCCAAGATTACATGGATCATTTATGGAAGTGTGCCACTAAAAAACAAGGAATTATTTATTTTATTATGATATAACCAAAAACATCAATGTGTGCACAAATGTATAGATCTATCTGGTGATAAATAAAGTGTCATAGTATTTTCGTCAATAAATCCCATAAATTATCATGCCTAATTAACTCAAAAAGGTTATGAAAATGACAATTATAAACAATTTAAAACTATGGGAAAATAAATAATAAACAGGAAATGTATTAAAAATACAATTTTCATTTGGAAATAGAGATAAGTTATTGACAAACTAAAACTCCTTTCTTCCAGAGGCATAAAAACTAAAACCCATTTTTATTAATTCAAAAACCAAAAATAAAAAATCCCACTATTTTTCATCAAGTCCCAAATTTTATTATGAAAAAACTATTTATTACCCATATATGCTTTGGTTTTACATGACTGTAAAAACACATAAGGTATACCACTTTCTAGTGATCAAATATTAACATAAAAGAGATGTCACTTGACTAAACAATCATATATAAAAATAATTTTCCATACACCCACATTGTAACACCCCATGATATTTTGTATTATAAATGCCATATATAAATAATAATTCTAACTTTAAATTAAGGTAAAAATATCTCATTAGTAATTCACTAACTTCATTATAATACATAATCTTGTAACTGATTCAATAAACTTATTTCTAACATCATTAATTCAGTTGAAGCACCTCCGATCAATATAATAATGCTAAAAGTGTAACCCAGTCCTCTCAAATATTCCATAATTAGAAAATACATAGTAAATAGGATGAAAAAAATACAATTAGTAAGAGTAAAATATAGAACCGTTTTGGGAGAAACAAGTAAACATTAAGAGATGTTGTTTTATCTAAATACCTCTAACCATGGGATATAGGAATTTATATTTATGATCATTGTTAATAGAGCTATTAATATATTTAGGGGAATGAAAATAAAATAAAATTTATTGTAATTTTAAATTGATAGTTAAATACTATAGTAAAACAATAATCAAATAATAATTTAACTATAAATCATAAATTAATTTTAATGGGTAACCTAGTTGTATTAATAAAATGGAAAATATAATTGAAATTATTACATCGTATTTGATACTTCATTATCTTGTTATAAATAAATAAAAAAGAAGAAAAAATTTACTTTAATCTAATCTAGGTATACAAGTTCCAAGTCAACAACTGCTTACATGGGACTAGTGCACTTGGACAAGCCCAAGGAGGGGAATATGTGTAGCACACCAATTTTGGGCATAGTACACTAAAAGATCGAATGGAACCATTATGACAACCCTGCATTTATTACAAACCTAAACATGATTTATTACATAAAACACCACTTGTTACAACAAAAAAGATCGAGATGTTTAGTGTCTTTTGGACTTAGTATCATTACATAAAAACTTAAAACATGAAATACAACATCTTTATTGAAACTTCCTTTACATGACCATTGCATTCCCTCGTACTTAGCATTGCATGGGAAAACCTAAGGACATGCATAAGAAAAGGGCGACCTATAAATCCCAGTAAGGGAATACACATGGAATAACATGAGGAGTACAATACATGTTAGGAATTAGGAATATCAATAGAGCACAAGAGAAACATGAACATAAAGGCATGATAAAGAATGATAATCATAACATGGAAATGTGGAAATAACACTTAACATGGAATTAGCATGAGCCAAGGCTCATTGCACATGGAGCATGAGTAAATCATAATTTCACATAAATCATGAGTAAACCCTAATTACACTTGAATTAGCATGATTCAACACTCATTTCAGATGACGTATCATGATATTATACTTTACCCAATGCATTGGAGTGCTATAAGGGCTCACTCTTCTTAAACATTTCATTTCATGCATAAGTGTGCCACATGGATCATAAAACATGGATTCATAAAACATAATAATATATTCAACGATAAAGGAATGTGGAATTCATACATTAATCTTTTTATTAATAAGTTAATGTGAATAAAGTTAAATACCCTTGATGGATAAATGGGCATGGTATTCACTACACAATGGCATTGGTTTTGAAAATCTGTGCGATTTTGGCAGCGTAACGACATGACATAAGAATTAATAAAAATGGTTGATGAGAGATAAATGGGATCCTCATCATATTTACATGTAATGGAAAGTAAGGAGGTCATATAGATACATGTCCCAACAATTTTAATGGAATTTAGATTCATGATACAAAAGTATTGCTTGAATGTAAATGAGGAGAGAGAAGTTCCTTTCGGAATTTCAGCATAGTATCGGGTGTACATGGGAGGAATTTAATGAGAGAAAGGGGTCTCCCATCATTCAAACATAGAGAGGGATGTATGAGGGAGGTGAGAAACCATACCCCAACATTCATAATTGAAATTAAAAGGTCAAAACAACTTAATGATAATTGGACAAAAATGAGAAAGGAAGAAAAAACCCTTACTTGGAAGTGTGCTTCCAAAGGCTTGAGAGAGGATTGATAGTGCATTTTTGGGAGCTTGGGGAACCTTGGGAGGATTCTAGAGAGAGTATGGCAGATGTTGGAGGAACTAAATAGGCTTTGAGTGAGGAGGAAGTGAGATCTTGTGTGGGTTTATATAGGAAATGTGAGGGAATTCTTTATTATTTAGGTTTGGGACCCCTTATATTAAATTAATCCAAACCACAAACCAGACCATGGTTTTTGCCAATGGTTTTTGGAAATGGAAAGAGGAAAACAATATTTTATAAGGCCAAAGTCCTAACTTCTTAAAATAATATGGTTGCTTATGTGGAGGTGAGTCACACTCCCATGGAAAACAATTTAAAAAGACAAGGTGTTTAATAAGTCTTGAGAGATCCATTAATGATTTGAAAAGTAAGTCAAAAAAACCCAAAATCACATTATTTTAATGTAAAACATATATCATCCGAAAATAAATCTTATAGTATTTTATTACATCACTATTGGTTCATTATGATGTCATAAAACACATTATATATTTAAATGGTATTTAATTTTTACCCAAATATTTGACTGTCTCAGAAAATTATGAAAACTTCACCGTTGGATAATTTCGATGTCCTGATTCCAGAAATAAAATTAATTTTATCTAAATAATTTTCTAAATATTTTAATTTTCTAAATATTTTAATTTTCACATTTAAAGCAAAAACTAACATTTTTAAAAAAATCACGGGTTTTGACAAAAATGGCTTTCAAACCTTAATAAAAAATTACATTTGCATTCATTAAATTATAAGAACATTTATATTTAATAAAAATTAATTTAAGAATATTATTATTATTTTATTAAAATATTATTTAATTCAAAAATCCCTTAATTTAATAAAATATAATTCTTAATTAAATAATAACTAATAACACTATTTGTACATTAAAAACTATTTACAACGAATCAATAATGACAAGAAAGTATATACATTATTATATAAAAAAAATGTACATGAACATAGTACTATCGATTTGTTACATAACCCCTTAAAATAGCCGCATAAGTCCTAATGGTAAGGTGTGCAATGGTGATAGACTCTTGGGGGGGCTCAGATAACATCACTCGTGTGGTAATCTCTATCAACTTCCACTTTTCCCGTAGACGATCCCGTTAGAGCTTGACATGATGAAGCTCAGCTTGGGCTTGGTCAAGAGCGAAGCCCAAGGATGCCACCTCTTTTCTGAGCTCCAACAAATGGGCTTCATACAGAGCAATTCTACTGGATGAGGCCATCACTTCCTTTGCCTGAGTAAATTGGATTTGTTAAAGTCCTATATTTATACTAATCATGTGATCATTGTTCAATGACTATATTAGCAACAGTCAAAATTCGTAACATAAAACCAAAGGAGTAGACATCTTATAAAAATATTTTGCATAAAGAGACATTTAACTAGATCAAGAGGGATTTTCCATTAATGAAACTTTGGGACATTATAATAATCCCCCCTTAAGAAATTTCACCCTTGAAATTTTCCTTTTCCCAAACTAATACATATTTGGGTAACTCAACATCAACATTTCCTCTGATTCCCATGTCGCTTCTTCAAACTTGTGGTTTCTCCAAAACACCCTGACAAGGGGAATTGTCTTATTACGTAGAACTTTTTCTCTAAGATCTAAGATCTTCACTAGTTTCTCCTCATTAGAAAGATCATCCTCCAACTGTACCACCTTAGAAGAGAGTACATGTGAAGGGTCCGGTATGTACTTCCTTAAGAGGGATACATGAAAGAAATCATGTACTTTGGACATGGTAGGTGGATGTGCTAGACGATAGGCCACAGCCCCGACGCGATCAAGAATCTTGAAGGGGCCAATGTACCTTGGACTTAACTTCCCTTTCTTTCCAAACCTCATCACCTTCTTCCACGGAGATATACATAGAAAAACCATGTCTCCAACTTTAAACTCAAGGTCTTGTTGACGGTTATGTGCATAACTCTTCTATCGACTCTGGGATGCCTTGATATGCTGCAGAATGGTTTTCATATTCTCCACCATTTCCTCAACCATTTCTGGTCCAAGCAGCTTACGTTCACCGACCTCATCCCAACATGCCGGTGTTTTGCACCTTTTCCCATACAAGGCTTCATATGGTTCCATTTGGATGCTTGAGTGGAAAATATCATTATAAAAGAACTCAACCAGAGGAAGATGCTGATCCCATCCTCCTTTAAAGTCCATTAAGCATGCTCTCAACATGTCCTCAAGTGTTTGGATAGTTCACTCGGATTGGCCATCAGTTTGAGAATGATAGGTCGTACTGAAGTTCAGTTCAACATTCGTAGCCTGTTGACGAATCTTCCAAAACTTAGAGGTGAATCATGGATATCAGTCAGACATAATAGATAGTGGTACTCCATGAAACCTTACCAATTCCCTGATATATATCCATGACAGTTGATCCAAAGAGAAATCCTCCCGTATAGAAATGACGTGTGCAGTCTTTGTAATATGATCCACAAAAATCCAGATTGCGTTGTTGCCTTTGGATGTCCTTGGAAGTCCGGTGACAAAGTCCATGGTGATGTTCTCCCATTTCCATTCTGGTTTGGGAAATGTTTTCATCATCCACATAGACTTCTGACTCTCTACCTTCACTTTCTGACACACTAGGCACTTTGATGCATATTTAGCGATCACATTCTTCATATTATCCAACCTAATGTTTTCTTGGAGATCTCGATACATCTTTGTGCTCCCTGGGTGAATAGAGAAATTTGAACTATATGCATCATTCAAAAGTTCCTTCTTCAGCTCCGGACTTGATGGAACACATAGTCTTTTCCCAAATTTCACAATTCCTTCTTCATTAACATTAAACTCTGAGGATTTCCCTTTTTCAATAGCTTCTACTATTTCCTGAATTCCCACATCATACTTTTGAGAATCCTTTAACCTTTCCAAAAGAGAAGGTTGATCAATCATTTGTGAAAGGATTGATGATGTTCCCTTCTTTATGATTCCCATTTCCATCTTCATCAAGTCTAAGAAGATTGGATCCTTCTCAATTCTCATCATTGATATAATCGCTGGGTCCTTTCAACTTAGGGCATCTGCCACCTTGTTCGCTTTCCCAGGGTGGTAATGTATTGAATAGTCACAATTCTTGATGAGCTCTATCCATCTTCTCTGGATCATATTAAGCTCTTTCCGTGTGAATATATATTTATGACTCTTATGGTCAGTTTATATATCACATTTCTCCCCATAGAGATAATGCCTCCAGATTTTCAAGGCATAGATCACCGCCTCTAACTCCAGATCATGTGTTGGAGAGTTTCACTCAATTATTTTCAACTTCCTTGAGGCATAGGATATCACTTTATCATTCTGCATCAGCACAAAACCTAATACCTTCTTTGAAGCATCACTGAATACCACAAAAAGTTCCACACTTATGGGTAAAGTGAGTACGGGCATAGTGATATGCCTCCTTTTCAACTCCGTGAAGATTTCTTCGCATTCATCACTCCAATAAAACATTACTCACTTTCATGTTAGATTGGTAAGAGGGTTGGACAATCGTGTGAAATTTCTCACAAATTGTCGATAATATCCAGCTAACCCTGAGAAGCTACAGATATCTGTTACCGACGTTGGCCTCGTCCATCCATAAATTGCATCTATTTTGGAGGGATCCACAGATATCCCATTACTTGTGATGATATGGCCAATGAATGGGACCTCCTTTAACCAGAACTCACACTTTCTGTACTTTTCATAGAGCTTCTCCTTGCGCAAAGTCTCTAGTACATTTCTTAAATGATCCTCATGATCCTCCTTGGTTTTGTAGTATATTAGAATATCATCTATAAATACAACCACAAATTTGTCAAGGTAATATCTAAAGACTCTATTCATTAAGTCCATGATGATTTCTAGAGCATTAGTTAGTTAGAAAGGCATTACTATGAATTCAAAGTGCTCATATCTTGTTCGAAAAGCAGTCTTGGGGATATCTTCCTTTTTCACCATTACTTGATAATATCCTGACCGCAAGTCTACCATGGAGAAGTATTTTTCTCCACGTAGTTAATCGAACAAGTCATCAATTCGTGGGGGAGGATACTTGTTCTTTATCATGATTTTATTAAGTTCACGATAATCGATGAAAATCGGGATTGACCCATCCTTCTTCTTGACGAAGACGACTGGTGCACCCCATGGAGAAGTACTTGGGCATATAAACCCTTTATCCAAATTCTCTTGTAGTTGTTTCTTCAGCACTTCAAGATCTACAATAGAAAATATATATAGAGTCTTGGATATTTGCTAAGCCCTGTGAATAAGTTCAATTGAGAATTAAATATCTCTACTAGGAGGAAGACCAGGCAGTTCCTCTAGAAACACATCCGTGAATTCCCTCACAATAGGCATTTCTTCAAGGATGGTCCTTCCATGGACTCAATCATCTGTGCTAGATACATATGCTCATAGGGAAGTAATATCCATGCTTGAGATGATAGATCTAAAAGAGATTCATCTTCCTCCATACACTTGTAAAGGATTGGGGGTCGATTCTCCATATAGAGTGTGATTTCCATATCCCGACAATTTATGTTGGCTCTATATAAGGAAAGACAATCCATGCCAAGAATTGCATCAAATTACAGCTGAGGGAGTATGATGAGGTTCGCCGGGAAAATAAATCCACAGATTATAACAGGGGAGGACTTATACTCATGGGATACAATGATTGCCCCATTTTTTGTACTCACCGACATCTTTACTTTCATGATTTGTGGTGGTGCTGGGATTGTTGTACTAAACTTTCGAGATATAAAATAATGTATAGAACCTGAATCAAAAAGTACTTCCACTATTCTTGAATGAATAACTATCATACCTGTCATCACTTCATTTTCGGGGTTCACTTCGGAAGAAGTGATGGCAAAAGCTTTTCATTGTTGCCTTGGAGGTTGTTGGTTTCCTTCGAAAACCGTTGGATTAGGGAACTAATTTAAAAAATGACCCGGTTCATTGAATTTGTAGCATTGAACAACGTGTTGATGTTTTAACGGAGTGATCCTCTCCTCTGTCGCTGTCGTGGGTCTTTCTTGCCGACAATTAACAGCTAGTTTCCCTTCTCTTCCACACATGAAGCATTTCCTTGTCCCCTTAAGGTAATATCTAGGGTTCTTCTTACCGCACGTTTGGTAAGTGGGGTGCTGGATATTCTTAGCACCATTGGATTTATCCATCAGACCACCAGCATTGAAGTCCACCTTAAGTTTCTTGTCCTCATGATACCCCTATGATTCCAATGATCTCCATTTCGACCTTGAGGGAACCTCATACAATTTCCTCCTAGCTATCGAAGTCACGGATCGCTAATGCTTTCCGTAGGCTAGGCATCAGCCCACCAAAGAAGTGTACATCCTTGAATTCGGGGGTAAAGGAAAAGCCAGAAGCGTATCGTGCAAGCCTTATGAAGTTTGCCTCATACGCTCCAACAAATTCTTCATCATTTTTCTAGAGGTAAAGGAAGTTCCTATCCATCTTAAGCTGGAGGGTGCGTGGAAAATATTCATCGAAAAACATCTTCTGAAAATCCTTCAATTCCAATGCCTCGATCTCCTCCTCTGGCTTCATATTTTGATCAACTTCCACTATTGATCAGCTTCACCCTCCATACGATAAGCCTCCAGGAGAACCATCAATTGTTCATAACATTGAAGGATGGAGAAGATATTTTCAATGGAGTTCATCCATTGTTCAGCGATCGTGGGATCGGATGATCCACTAAAAGTAGGAGGACTTTGTCTCATGAAGCTCTTGATAGTGACTTGTTCTTTTTTAGGGGGGTTGAATGTTCCTCTTGACCCGTATTTCTATTCAAAACTTGAGTTAGTTGAGAGAGAAGAGTGTAAAAGTTCGCGATTAATGCTCCCATTGGATTGGGAATCTCATTAATATAGTCATCATACTGATCTTCACATCAGTTTTTAGCCCGAGTCCGACTATTACCAGCCATTGGCTGGAATAAAAGGAAAGTGTGGGGTAACACATAAAGGCTAATCCAAAGACAAAAGTTGATGACTTATAAATAAACTTTTATTTCCTTAACTCAGGAGTCTATAGTCTTTAATATAGACTTTTCATGATCTACATTCTAACATATATTCTTAAGGGAATTTTTTTATTCCCTTAATAAGGGTTCATACAAAGATTGTGAATTTATCAAAACATATCCCATGGGAGTGTCGTAACCAAGAGTGCAGCAAGGCCTGTTGTCATGCATCAGTTCCTGTTTGAGTCTAGCTAAAAGCGTGGTTTTTGGGTTTTACCCCTAGGATACATCTGTGCCAGAGCCGCCTCTACCTGCTCGTATCTTGACAGGGATGTATTTGCTTGATAAACCACTTACTCAGTACATACCAAAACTTAGGGATTTTTTTATTATAAATAGTTTTGTCTCTAAGGTATTAATAGGGTTTTCTAATCCTAATCCCAAAAATAACTAAACCTATCCTCAGATATAGACTATGACAACCCTGCTTTTATTACAAACGTAAACATGATTTATTACATAAAACTTCACTTGATACAACAGAGGTGATCGAGAGGTTTAGTGGTTTTGGGGCTTAGGATCGTTACATAAAAACTTAAAACATGAAATAAAACATCTTTTTTGAAAACATCCTTTACATGACCACTACATTCCCTCGTACTTAGCATTGCATGGGATAACCTGAGGACATGCATAAGAAAAGGGTGAGCTATAAAGCCCAGTAAAGGAATACACATGGAATAACATGAGGAGTACAATATATGTTACAAATTAGTAATATCAATAGAGAACAAGAGAAACATGAACATAAAGACATGATAAATCATGATAATCATAACATGGAAATGTGGCAACAACACTTAACATGGAATTCGCATGAGCCAAGGCTCATTGCACATGGAGAATCAGTAAATCCACATTGCACATAAAGCACGAGTAAACCCTTGTTGCACTTTAATTAGCATGAGTCAACACTCATTGCACATGTCGTATCATGATACAATACTATACCCAATGCATTGTAGTGCTATAAGGGTGCACCCTTCTTTAACATTGGATTTCATGCATAAGTGTGCCACATGGATCATAAAACATGGAATCATAAAACATAATCATTTATTCCACGATAAAAGAATGTGGAATTCATACTTGAAACTTTATAATAAATAATTAAATGTGCATAAAGGTGAATACCCTTGACGGAGAAATGGGCATGGTATTTACTACATAATGGAATTGGCTTAGAAAATTGGTGTGATTTCGGTAGCGTAACGGCGTGACATAAGAATTCATAAAAATGGTTGAGGAGAGGGAAAGGGGTTACTCATCATATATACATGTAATGGATAGTAAGGAGGTCATATATATACATTTACCAACAATTTTAATGGAATTTAGATTCATGATACAAAAGTATTGCTCGAATGTAAATGAGGAGAGAGAAGTTCCTTTCGGAATTTCGGCATAGTAACGGTTGTACGTGGGAGGAATTTAATGAGAGAGAAAGGGGTATCCCATAATTCACAAATAAATAGGTCATTATGAGGGATGTTCCAAACCATACCCCAACATTCATAATTTAAATTAAAAGGGCAAAACAACTCAATGAAAATTGGACAATAATGAGAAAGGAAGAAAAAACCCTTACTTGGAATTGGGCTTCCAAAGGCTTGAGAGAGGCTTGAGAGAGGCTTCTTGGGAGATTGGGGAACCCTGGGAGGATACTAGAGGGATTAGGGAAGAGGTTGGACGAACTAGAAAGGATTTGAGTGAGGAGGAAGTGGGATCTTGGGTGGGTTTATATAGGAAATGTGAGGGAATTATTTATTATTTAGGTTTGGGACCCCTTATATTAAATTAATCCAAACCACAAACCAGCCCATGGTTTTTGCCCATGGTTTTTGGAAAAGGGAAGAGGAATACAATATTTTATAAGGCCAAAGTCCGAACTTCTTAAAATAATGAGGTTGATTATGTGGAGGTGAGTCACACTCCCATGGAAAACAATTTAAAAGGCAAGGTGTTTATTAAGTCTTGATGGATCCATTAATGATTTGAAAAGTAAGTAAAACAAAACCAAAATCATATTTTTTAATGTTAAAACGTATATTGGAAAAACATAAAGCATATAGTATTTTATTACATCAATATTAGGTCATTATGATGTCATAAAACACATTATATATTGAAACGGTATTTAATTTTTACCCAAAACTTTTACTGTCTCAGAAAATTATGAAAAATTCACCATTTAATAATTTTGACATCCTGATTCCAGAAATAACATTTATTTTATCTAAATAATTTTATAAATTTGTTAAATTTCACTTTTAAAATAAAAACCGACATTTATTGAAAATTCACGGGTTTTGACAAAAATGGATTTCAAACCTCAATAAAAAATTACAATTGCATTCATCAAATTATAATATCATTTATATTTAATAAAAATTAATTTAATAATAATATTATTATTTTATTAAAATATTATTTGATTAAAAATCCCTTAATTTAATAAATAAAATTCTTAATTAAATAATAACTAATAACATTATTTGTACTTTAAAAACTATTTAAATTGTGTCAATAATGAAAAGAAATTATATTCATTATTATATAAAAAAAAATGTACATGAACATAGTACTATCTATTTGATACATAACCCCTTAAAACAGCCACATAAGACCTAAGGGTAAGGTGTGCGATGGTGACAGACTCTTGGGGGGTCTCAGATAACATTGCTCGTGTGGTAATCTCTATCAACTTCCACTTTTAATGTAGATGATCCCGTTCGAGCTTGACATGATGAAGCTCAGCATGGGCTTGGTCAAGATCAATTCCCAAGGACGCCACCTCTTTTCCGAGCTCTGACAAATGGGCTTCGTACGGAGAAATTCTACAGGATGAGGCCATCGCTTCTTTTGTCTGAGTAAATTGGATTTGTTAAAGTCGTATATTTATACTAATCATGTGATCACTGTTAAATGGCTATGTTAGAAATGGTCAAAATTATTAACATAAAACCAAAGATGTTGACATCATATAAAAATATTTTTCATAAAGAGACAATTAACTAGATCAAGAGAGATTTTCCATTAATGAAACATTGGGTCGTTACACCCATATATAGGGACAAATAATTGTGAAATGCTTGGGAATATAGTTCACTAGGCCTCAGCCTGTGTGGTCTGTGTTTTGATCTCCGATCGTAGATGTCATATATTTTATTATTAAGTAATGAACGAACATAGTAGGATTTAATGTGGGACTTAAAGAGTGGATACTATTCATAAAAGCTTAAAATGACAGATATAACTCTAGCTATTTGATTTTTTCTATCCAGGTTATCTGTCTTGACCCATGTTCATCTTCATCCTCAGGTTCAACTAAACAAATCCCTCAATGTTGTTGATTTCTTCTTCCACTTCCACTATAAAAATCATTTTCAAAGTATGTACTAGCTTTTTTTTAACATTAAACTAAATAATAATTGGGTCTTTCAAAATCTAATATCAATGAGTTATAAAATATAAATAAATGTGACAACCATATTTAAAGATTCCTATCATCAAAAATGTTTTTCATCCTTTCACAATATCTAGTCAATGGAGGAGATGCTTTCGAGTACAATATATATATATTTCTTCATCAACCTTAAATAGGTATGATTATAGGTGCCATGGACGATCTCCCTGAGTTGTCTGGTTCCTAGATAAATGAAAATATATATAAATAATATGTATATCTCTATCATTTTTCAAAAAATGATCTCTATATTAGTTTCGTACCATTCGTATTACACAACAAGCTAGTGAGAAATCCAAATCGAGCATTAAAATCCATCTACATAAAATTGATATAATATATACATATTTCTTTTATTATCAAACCTAAAAAACATTGCTCAACTAAAATAAATCAATATAATTTCTTTTAATATTAATATACAGTAGGGGTATTGTGACTATAAGTAAGATGTGAATCTCTTATGTTTTTTAACTCTCTATGACCTAGACAGAAACCCCTCCTCTTTTCATAGTGTGTTTCAACACCATGCACAACCTTTGTTATTTATTATTTATAAATTTAGTTAAGGGAATTTTATTATCAAGGTTCTCTTAAAACCCATATTTTAATGAATTTTTATATTTATTTCCCTTATCTTTTAAGGACTTAATTATATTTTTTTACAATAAATCGATATATTATATATTTTTCATAAAAGATAAAATTTTATATGAAAAAAAAAATATTTTTTATCAATGAATGTCATGAAAGTATATATGGCCATAATAGATGTTTATTTTCTAAATTTCATTCATTTTAATAAGAACCAATTATGTTAATTTTTTATTTTTTATTTTTATACCTTTTAATGTAAGAAATTGTTTTCTAAACATGGATTTCTCTTATCGATTTTTTGAAAAGTAATTTATTAATGTTTATAAGGTCAAAATTTATTTCATTATTTAAAAATAATTCAATTATATTTTTTAAATTATTTTAATAGGTTATTTATGAGAATGAATAACCTTCAAAAAATGATTTCTTAAAATTCGGTGCTTGCATATCAAATGAGATAATGAGGAATGGGGGGTGAACCCACAACCTCAATAGTATTATGTCCTTCCAATGATAATGTTAAGTGGCCAAAAGGATTTTATATGATCTATCATGTATCATTTTAATCCATCAGAAGAATTATTATTTTCAAATTAATTTTTAAGAATATATCCAAATGTTTTTCAAATTGTTTTTTAACATTATTTTTTAAAGGATAAGTATTTTTTAATGATTTTTGAAAAGTATTTTATAATATATATATATATATATATGATACTAAATGTTTTAAAGATTTTTCAAAAAAAATTAATTAAATTATTTGTCACTAGTTTTAAAACCCCTTACTAAGAACTTTTATACTCATCCAATGAATTTTAAAGTGTTTTTATCTGGTATCATAGAAGTTATAAAATGGATGTATTCATTTAAGGAGTTAGGACACATGAATAAAAAAGGTTATTTTATTTTATTTTTGTATATATCTGATAAATATTATAGTTTTGTTTAATTATATAGAAACTCGACCAGAAAAGGTCCTCATATGTATGATGAACAACATATTTTTCTGTTATCTTTTATAAAAAAACACACAATGTCTTTTTATAATTTAATCTAGAAGTGCAGGTTTTGGTCTTTACATGTTGGTATGATAGGAGTGGTCTGCATAATTTTGGAGATTAGAATATTTCATTAGGTTAAGTATCCATTCTTAGTAAAATTCATTAGTCTGTAATTTTTAGATGGAAGGAACAAAGACACAAAAAAACTATTCTATCCCTTCCATATGAGTTTCTTGTTAGGATTATTATAAATTCATGATCAATTTAGTTTGATCTTTTTTCTACCATTAAAATTACTTGAAAATGCCTCTATAAAAAATCCAACACCTATGACATACTTAAATTCATTAAAGGATCAGGATTTACCTATTGTACAATATTTCATACTCAACCTTCTAACTATGTACAACAAGAAATGTTTCAAGAGGGTATTTTATAATGTTCCACCTTGTCCGACCAACATGAATCACATAAAAATATTTTTAAAGCTATGGAAGGGTGAAAACTCTACATAGTATATGTTTATCAACTTTTATGTTTTAGTTTATATGAAAAAATCAAAGGAATAATCAATAATGAGTTGAAAATATTCGAATATGAGTCAGTAATACTATCATATATTAATCAAGTTCAAATAGACATTTCTGAGCTATAAGTTTATTATACTTCTCTAAGAACTACTTATATATGTTTACATCAAAATTATCCTAAATTTCACAAGTTTCATATGGGAAAAAAAGTTGATTAACTATAATAAGCCTTGTGGGTCAATATAATTTGATGAAAATTTCTATTCCATGAGAATCACAATCATTAGACACTTTGGTAAAGGTAATAATGATTTGATGGAATTTTTGGAATTAAAATTTCATGATAATAGAATGGTTTTTATTGTAGGAAATCAAGACTAAATATTAAAGGGTGTATGCACAAAATAATTGTGAGGGAACAATTCCTTTAGGGGTGGTAGAATTTAACACCCTGGGACTTTTTTATTATAAATTATATAAATAAATAAGACTTCAGACTTTAAAACAAGATAAACAACATTTTATTAACAATTCACTAACATCATTACATTACATACATTTTAAACTAATTCAATAAACTTATTACTAACATTAGTATTGTAATTGGTGATCCTTCAATCAATGTAATAATTTCAAAAGTTTAACCCACTTCTCTGAGATCATCCCTAATTATAAAATCATTAATAAGGAGAATAACAAAAATACAAAGAGTAAGATGGAAATAGAGAATCATTTTGGGAGTAATAAGTAGACTTCAAGATATGTTTGTTTATATGAATACCTGTAAACATGTGTATTTATAGTAATTTTTATTTATGACCTTTTTAATAGATTCCTTTATAGCTTTAGGAAGTATGAAAATAAATTTAAATTAATAGTAATTTTATATTGATAATTTAAAACTGTTGTCAAAAAATAAGAAAAAATAATTTCACTATAAAAAATAAATTAATTTATAATGGTTAACCTATTTATAAGAAATAAAAGATAATAGAAAAATTAACTTTTTATTTGATACTTCATTATCTTGTTATAAATAAATAAAATGGAAGAAAAAATATTTTTATCAAATTTGGGAAACCATGTGCTTGGTTGACCATTTCTAAGGTGGGACCAAGGAACTCAGACAAGCCCAAGGAGGGGAATCCATGTATCTAACTAGGTTTGTGTATAACACCCTAAAAGATTAACTCAGCCTTTTTATAGGGCCTGAAAATTGTGAAATGTTTAGGCATAACTCCCGTTGGGCCACAACCCATGTGGTCTGTGTTTTGATTTCATACCATGGTTGTCCTCACTTGTATAATTAGGTGATGATCAGACATGTTATTATTTGATGAGGGATTCGAATATAGGCTACTATTAATCAGAGATTAAAATTATGGATATAACTTCAGTTATATGATTGTTTCTATTCATGTCATCTACCTTGATCCATGTTCATCTTCATCCTCAGGTCTGACTGAATGAAACCCTAGACTTCGACAAGTTATTCTCCACTACATTGTGAACATAATTTTAAAACTATATACCATCTTGTATTTAAAATTAAACCATATAAGAATTGTTACTTTTATAATTTTATACCAACGAGTTATAAGATTGAAATAAGCATAAAATTCATATGTAATGAACCTTATCATTGTGAATGGATTTCACCCTTCCATGAAATCTAGTATTTGGAGGATATGAATTTAAGTATAATATATATATATATATTCATCAAACTTAAATAGGTATGATTCTTGTAGCCTTCCTAGAGTTTTTTGGTTCTCTATATACACGGAAATAAATATTAAAAATATGTAAATTTCTGTCATTTTGAACAAAACGATATCCATATCAGTTTGAAACCAATCGGATTGCATGAAAAGCTCGTGGGAAATCCATATTGATAATTACAATCCATTTATGGAAAATTTATATAATATATATTTGTATTTATATAGAAGACCCAATAAACACAGCTTAAACCAAATAAATCAATATACCATCTTTTAATATTAATATACAATAGGGGGATTGTGATTATAAATAAGGTGTGAATACATTATGTTTTTCAACTCTCCACAACCCAGACAGAAAAACCTCCTATTTTCTCAATGTGTTCCAACAACAACAAAAGACATTGTTCTTTTTTGTTTACAACACGAGGTACGGTAATTTTATTTTAAAGGTTCAGTACAAAACTATCTTGAAAAGAAATTTTATATTTATTTTCCTTATTTTTTTGAATAATTATTTCTATTTTAGAGTAATAAATCTATGATATATATATTTTTCCTAAAATCTATCGTTTTATTTGAAAAATGATTTTTTATCAATGAATTTTATTCAATGTTGATATTTCCATATTATATAGGTATATTTCGTATTTCATGTATTTTAATGCAAATAAATTGTTTTAAATTTTAATGTTTTTATGTTTATGCCTTTTAATGTAATATTTTCTTTTCAAAACATTGATTTCTCAGAAGGATTTTTTGAAAAGTGATTTATTAAGGATTAGAAGTTATAAAAATATTTTCTTCTCTGAAAATAATTCAATTTTATTTCATAATGATTTTTAATGGTTTCTTATGAGAAATATTGAACTTTAAAAAATTGTTTTATTTAAATTCGATACTTCTATATAAAATGAGATAATGAATAATGGGGAGTGAACCCAAAACCTCAATAGGACATTGCCCTTTCAATGATACTGCTAAGTGGCCACAACGGTATTATAAGATCTATCAAGTATCATTTTAATCTATAAAAAGAATTATTATTTTTGAATGAATTTTTAAGGAGAAATCCAAAATTTTCTCAAAGAGCATTTTTTAATTTTATTTTTAAAATGATAATAATTTTTTTAATATTTTTAAAAATTATTTTAAATGTCATATATATATATATATATTTGAAATAAAATATTTTAAAGATTTGTTTTAAAAAAATAATTTATAAAAAAATTCACTAGGTATGAAACCCCGTACTGGGAAATTTTATACACATCCCATTTTTTTTGAAATCTTTTTCACTGGTAACATAGATGTTATAAAATGGATTTCTTTATTTAAGGAGTTAGCTCACATCGATCATATTAGTTATTTTATTTTATTTTTTTACAACTCTAATTAATTGTATATTTTTGTCTAATTCTCCAGAACCTATGTCAAAAAAGGTCCTCGTATATATGATGAACTGTGTATTTTTTAGTTATATTTTATAGAACAATACACAACAGGTTTTTAGTACAGAATCTGGAAGTGTGATTTCGTGTATTTACAAACACCCTAAACCATTCCCATCAATGCACCACCATAAAGAAGGTACATAGTGAATTCCCCCAAATGAAAAAGTTATATATATTTTTTCAATAAGGTAGTCTAAAGTAAAGTCAAATTGTGTTATTATGATAAAAGCGTTCCCATTTTAAACATAAAAGGATCTATTTGAGGCTGCAGATTGAAGAGAATACTTTTAAATATTTAATAATATATTCAAGACAAATAATAATTTATAATTTTGATGATTGATGTTCTGATCTTTATGTAAAAGATAATTTATTATGGTGAGAGTGTTGTATACACTATTTTTTTACAGTTTTTTATGAGAATATCGAAAGGGGAAATTAAAGAAATTAGTTTAGAAGATTATGGTTGTATTAAATGTTAATGAAATAATATAAATTATATTTAGTTTTTATGTTATTGTTACTAAGTGTTTTGGACCTATGATTTTATTTTATTTTTAGTGATTGAGAAGGACCAAAATTGATTTCAATATGTTTGGAACCCATTTGAAGAAATTATACAGGTATTGTGATAGGGATGAAAATTGACTAAGTAAAATGTCTCATGGTGCATTCATAAGATAATTTGTGACCGACACTGGATTTTTTGAGATGCATATGATAATTATCAAACTAGTAAGAAATTTGAGAAGGTCATGCGATATTTTTAGTTGTCATGTGGTATTTGAGTATGGTGAATTTATTTAAAGGATACATTCATATTGTGTATAAAATTTCAATATGTTCTAAGATATTTTACATACACATATTTTAATTGTTTCACATATAAATAGATTACTCATGTATGATAATTATCTTATATATAAGAGAATTGTGTTCCGTGTAAGTTATTTTATCTACATGTAATATAATTTTCTGTATGTAAAAAAGATTGATCATGTAAGATATTTCGATCCCATAAGATTTATTAAAATGAGACATTTTTCTTTGAGAAATTTAGTGAGAATTACATATTCTATAGGAGATCAAATATAAAGATTATACTATTGCAAACATCATGGATTCAAAATCATCATGATCAATCAAATGATCATAATCCAAGAAAAAATGAATAAACTTGTGTTATGCTCCACAAGATGGACCTATCACATCACATTCTAGCATGGAATACTTTAAAGCCGCAAATTTTATTTAAATTAAATAAGTGATATTTTATATAGAATGAAGAAGATGGGAAAAATCCCAATCCTTCAGTGAATTGAAAAAGAACACTTGTGTGATATTGAAATGAATTTGTATGTGGAAGATAATATTTTATTCTTTAAACAGATTTAAAATGGATATTCTATTGATTTTGAAGATAAAGGTGTTTCAAAAATTTCATTATGGAAGACAATATTAATTATTTATATAATTATATGAACATAAATATATTGGAAGATAATAATGAGTGTAATTATGAGAATTTGGGTACCACTCATAAATTTAGAATGAGAGAATTCTAAATAATTGAGAAGGTTGATAGATCTATGTATCAAAGACACAATAAAATAACAAATATAGTATATAACCATATGAACGAACACTTAGTGTGTGTCCTAGTATTGAAATTTCATAGTAGAACTAATTCATGTCAAAAACTATAAATCTGATCAAGTCAGGAATTCATGTTTTGAAGAGGTGTTTTATATATAAACTTGAAGGTGTACATGAGATTACATGTTGATCTAGCCTATTCAAGGAGGAATATAAGTTTTAAAAGTGGTACAGAAGTAACCTGATACTGAAGAAAAATATATTTCCAGTTTGATCAAATATTATAGTGGTGTTGTGTGAATCTATAGACTCTCTTGTGTAACTCAAGAACTGGATAACTGTGTGAATTTATGTTTATTTGACTATGATGAACCATGGTGTAACCACTTGGGTTTTTAGATGAAAATAAATTATTTGGACATCCAAAAATCATATAAGGAGTATAATTTTATGTTAATCCTTGTAAATCCTCATGTTATTCTCTTCCTCTTATCACTTTTCTTGTAAATCAAAGATATGGTGATAGTGGAATACCAAACCATTTTTGAGGGTTCTCATATAACTCTTACTGTAAAGAGGAACATGGAGGTCGATTCAAAAGAGTAAAATTTTATCTTGAATTCTCTATCAAATAATCTATATAAAAAATTCACAGGACTTTAAACTAATAAAGATATCTCAGACAAATTGGGGAGAAATAAAGAGAAAAACATAAAATTCAATAAAACCAAACTAAAAGTTTGGAGGAGTGGATTTGAAAAATTAAATATGGATAATGATGATGATGTGGAATATTATTTAAAATATTTAATTACATTTATAATAATAATGAAGGATTTGGTGAGAATCTTTATGATTCCACTATTGTCAAAAATCTTATGAGAAACTTTCAAAAACAATTTATCCCATGATATCATCCTTAGAGATATAGAAGATTTTTCATTTGAATAAATTCCAAACATTATGATAGTTTATGAAATTATTAAGGTTATATATTTCAAGAATATGGAAAAATATCATATTGATTTTTAATCAATGAGAAATTGAAAGCCAAGTAGACAGATAGTGATACCTCTTATAAGCAGCAGAAGCAGGTGTTGAGCTTGAGAAATCCTTGAAATTTCTTATGAGCTCAGAAGAAGAAGTGGTTGGATATGTTCTCTCACTCAATTCTACTAAATAATAAGATTCTATAATGATTGGGAGTTCATTAATGGTGACACTCAATGAGGATAAATATACATGGATCTATAATCATGACATGATTCTTCTTAGGGGATTCAATAGTGGGAAGATCAACCTTGAGGGGTACATCTAGCTCGGGGAAAAGTTGTATTTTCAGTTTTAATATCTTCTACTGGATGATCGAGACACACATATTACCAATATCTCTTGGGAACTATTTATGGAGACTAAATTCATTAGTATTAAATTTTCCATCAATGGCTCATTTATTTATTTTTATGGTTGAACTCATAGTTTCTAACATTTTCATTAAAAGTATTTGAATAATAAAAATATAATTTTCAGTCATGTGATTTTGAATATGAAAAAGATGAGGAATATTTCAACAATATTTTCGATCTTATTTCAAATAGGATTAGAAAGAGAAAGTGGAATGTAACATGTAGACAAGCGCCAATGTGCTACAAATAAAATGGAATTGGACACTTTTTGTTTGAAATTTCAAAGAATAATACTAATGAAACTATGAAAAATGATAAAGATAAGAATATTTAAAAACAGTAGTGGGGAAAAATAAAAATAAGGTCATTGGAAAAAATATGGATTTTTTAATAAATAAAGATAAGGCAACATCCTCATTATCAAGAATAAAATAGGATGGTGAAGTCAATTTCATTTCAAATGTTGAAAAATGTTTTAATTACTTAAGTAGTGATTATGAGGAAGAGAGGATAAAAGTAGATTATAATTTGAAAGTTGAGTTGTAATGTAATCTTCATAATAACACATAACTCCTGAAATAAAGGATAAAACTTGAGAAAGAATAAATTAAAGGCAGTTAACATGTGAAGTTTTTAATATATATTGATGAGAGGATAGTTTCTAAAGAATATATGTTTTTTGATGACACCATCCATCATTAATTTAGTTGAAAATGATTTAAATAAGTTTATATAAAACTGAAACATGTAAATTGAAGTTAATGGAGAATATTCTAAAGATGGTGAGTGGGAGATCTCTAAAGGGAATGTTTAATCCACACACTATTAGTTAAAAAATACATCAATCATGTTTAATAGTGTAGGTAATAAAATGGATTCGAACTTATATAGACTAATAAAAATATAAGATTCACTATTTCCCCTAAAAATAGGTAATTAATCCAAGAATATTACTTCCCCCAGGGAAAATGTTGCTCGGTTCGTAGAATAATAGAAACATAAAAACTCCTCGTAGATTTATCATCAAAATAGAAGAACCAATTAAATAGGCTTATGATGGTGTTTTAGAAGGTGTAGACACAAATTCTATTTTTTTATTTAATATGACACTACCAAGAAAGTGTCAGGAACCATGGGGGGATATGGCCAATATTTAAAGAAATATTTAAATAAGAAGATAGCTAGTGTGAGGGATTCATTAAATATATCATCCTAAAACAGATTTGGGTGTATAGAATAAATATTTGAAAGATAAGTGAATGAAGGTCACAAAGATTAGTTGTGCAATACTAGTCTATATATAGAGGTTTCTTATGTTGTGAATGGGAAGATAATTCCGAAAGAAAAAGGAATGGAAATTATATAAAAAATAAGTTTTCCATGAATTCATGTGAGAATCCTAAATAGGTTGAGAATATAAAGAAATAATACTTGATATATATGCCACATAAAATATAGTAGGAAAAGGATATAGATGGAGTGTAAATTATCACTAATTATAAAGAATTTTTTTTACACATGAATAAGTTGAAATTTATGAGATGTCATCAACATGTACTATCTTAAATAATAATGAGAGTTTTTCTATAAGTGATTATCTGAACTTTTAAGAAAAAAAATTTGAATGGTGTGAAAATACAAGGCATGGTATAAAATATTATATGACAATATTTCCATCCCAATAATAATTTATAAGTAAGTATATTCAAATATCTGGAAAAGAGTTTCCTTATTAAATGAGGAGGAGAAACCAACTCTGCATAATGAAATAACTCAAGGGAAAAAAGAAGATGATAAATTTATTGAGACTCATAATAGGAAATTAAGTTTAAATAAATATTCCCATTCTAGGTTTGAGAAAAAATGGAGGCTTATGTTGATGGTAAACTCTGAGCCTCAGTGTTTCAAATAATAAATCAAAGAGTCCTCTTTATATTCACTTAATTTTTGTTTATTTGGGTTGACATGTAATGAATTGAAGGAGAAAATTAAGTTTCTTACACCATATATAGAAAAGAAAGTGTTCTTAATGGAGTATTATAACTAATATGAGGATAATATTTTGATTTAATCCCTTGAGGTGGGAGGAAAGATAAGATAGATTTATTTTATATAGAATCTATAAATCCTAGATTACTTTACATAATTGGAGACATAGGTTTTCCAGTCACACTCAAAACCCTTATTTTTATTTCCTGAAAACATATTTATGAAGGGATAGTGTTTCTCGATGAAAATATGCGATATAGGGGGATTTTTATTCTTTTAACTAGAAATTGTTGATGTTTTTTCTGATATGTGTGATGAAAATAAAGTTTTTATTCATAAGTTTATTTTTTAAAAGCCCAAAAAAATTGAGAATCTGAGTTGGTATCAAACTGTAATTCTAATAGAAAGGATGGTACAAATATGTATTTAAGTAATGTGATTGATGTGGTAATATTATAATACCATCATAGTCTCTTCCCATTTATTTTCAATAAGGGGGATATGAATTTCTTTGAATTCAGAGAAGTTGAAAGTGGTGTTGATCAATAAATACAATGGGGAGGATCGAATTGCCCAAATGAACAAGTTTGGTTTTTTTCAATAAGTTTATTTGAATCAATTTAAATGTTTGCAGAGATGATAAAGTTCATTACTTGTTATATAGAAAATTTATGTTTGAGGATATATCTTGAAGACATTAATTAGATGGTTTTAATACAACAATCAAGACAAACACGCATTTAAAAATTTTATGATTGATGTAATTGTATTTTTGTCAGAGATAATTTTTGGTGTTGAAATGAATGTTTATAGCATGTTTTAAAGATATTTTAAGATATATAAAAATGGGGATATTGAATAAATTATTTTATAAGAATCAGTCATTATTAAATGTAATTGAAATCATATATATTATGATGAGTTTTGAAGCTCTGATGATCATTTGTTGTAGACCAATTTAAAAGAGTTTATGAGATTATTTGAGATGATATTTAGTTATTGAGAAGACGTAGAACTTATTTCAAGAAGTTAATAAATCATTTGATGAAATTATAGAATTATTATGTTGGAGTAAAAAAATCGCTAACAAAACAGACCCATTATAAGACAATTTATGATCTTTATAAAATGTTTTGAGTTGCGTAAGATAATTATCTTATGTTTAATAAATGTGAAGTGGTTGTTAGATATTTTTAGATAATGTATGATACTTGAGTATTATGAACATTTTTAAATGAAAAAATGATATGACGTATGACATTTCAAGAGGATTGATTATATTTTATTTACAAAAAAGATAATTGTATCATGTGAAGATGATTTCCCGCATAATATAATTTTCATATGCATAAGACAATTTTGTTGTGCATAATATATTGTATCTACTATTAATGTAATTTTTAAAATATTAGAATATTTATACCATAATATATTTTGATCCCATAAGATATCTGCACGTAAGATATTTTACATCGAGAAATATTTAAAGAATTATATATTTTAAATGAGAACAAATATGATGATGTTTATACAAAAAACTTCATCGATTCAATATAATTATGATCAATTGAATGATAATAATCTAAGATAAAAATATAGTAATATGATTTCTACACTATAAGAAGGATTTTCCTCATCACATGGCATCATGGAATAATTTTAAAGAATATTTCATAAGAATTTAAATTGATGATTTCATGAAAATAAAAGATTCAATATTTTATATCACATGAAGAATATATAAATTATACTAAGTTATTACCATATTTAACTAATAATATTTGACTGAGATCCATATTAAATTGAATGAGGATTTTAAAATCATATTCTATTAACCGGTTTAAAATGTAGATCGTTGTTTTCATCGAAGATCAAGGATCTTTCAAAATTCTATTATGGAAACTAATATAAATTGATGATTTTATTCAATGAATATAAATATGTAGGATGTGAAGAATGGTTTTAATTATGAAAATTTTGAGATAAATATCAAATTATTAGTGCAATAAATATGAATAATTGAGAAGTTTAGTGGCTTACTATATCAAATAAATAATATAAGATCAATGTTGGGAGACATCTAAGAGGATAAAGACCTATTATGTTCCTAAGTATTTGAATTACTAAGGTTAATTGATTCATGTAAAGAAATAGAATGTTGACAAATTCATGTTTTCTTGTACTAAAGAAGACCTAAAAATATGAATATTATTTTATACATGAGAAGACATATTGATCCATCTTATACATTGAGGAAGATCGTTTTTACTTGTAGTGAAGAAGTAATACACTACTGAAGAATATGATCTTTCTTGTTTAGATAAAACATTATAATGGGGAAGAATGAAGCTGTAGACTCTATTATGTGATTTACAATCTGGAACATAATGTGAATCTATGTTTTTCGTACTTTCATGGTCTATAGTGTAACCACTTGTGCATATAGTGTAGAATCTATGATTGGTGCATCTAACCAATCATAGAAATGAGTGAGATTTTATGCCAAACCATGTAAATCCATGTGTGATCATATTTATTTTATATCTACTTCATATGAGGTGAGTTTTAGATAATATATTTAGAGTATCAAAACTTTTACAAGCTTAAGAGGATAATTTCAAAATAATAACTCATAAAAGAAGACCACTGATTCACTCCCAAACAAATTTTTAACATAATTCTATGTAAATAATTTAAACAAAACCCACAAGGAAATACATTTTAGATAATGGAAATAACTATTAAATATATTATTAAAAATAATCCACAAAAACCTCATTTCTAATAAAATTGAAATTAAAATCATTTTCACCAAAATCACAATTGGAAACATATCTAAAAAATCATCATTATTTTTATAAAAAACCAATTTTCATTAAATTATAAATTGGTAACAAAACCCCATTTTTTATTTTATTAGAATAAATATTTCACAACCCATATAGAATATCTACTGTGAATCATGTATAATAAAATAATTATTTTAAAAAATATAAACATAAATAAAATTTATTCAAATTATCAAGTAATATATAAATAATCTAAATTCACCTAACTAGATGCGCTTTTCTAAAATTTCAAAAAATATTATATTTTGTGATATGGGTTTCAATCTAATTCTTTAATCCCTATTATAAAATTCATTTATTTATCCTAAAGATTAATTTCATTCATGATTTAAATTCCCATATAAAAATTCCCATATGAGAAGAATGATATAGACTAATAGTAATAATAGATAAGTGATTCCATACCTTCAACCCAGGTTTAAAATGATCAAATAACACAAATGATGCACTTATTCTTGGAAGAGAGGCTACAAATTCACCATATTCAAGACCTAAAAGTGAATTATGAATTAATAGGGTATTTAATTATGTTTAATTGGTTGATAAGTTATTTTAGGATGAAAAAAATGATTCAAAACCATTGACATGGTTATTTAACCATAAAATTCCAAAATTATCAAGCCTACACAGTTTATGGAAGTATCATTTAATCATGATCCATAATGTAATAGCCTAAAACCCACACTTCTGGACCCAATTATAAAAAACATAAACTTTAAATTTTGGTATTTGATACTAATAAATGTTACCCAATGTTGGTCATCGAAAAAATACAACATCAAAAGGAAATATTGGATCATTTACATACCCAAGGATATATTAGGTTTATAGTATTTCAGAATTTGGAAAAAAAATTAACATCGTAGGTTCATAAAAAACATATAATTAAGTTTAGCATTATCTCTCACTAAAATAATAACATCTTGTAACCCTCTTAGGTATAACATACTCAAAATATTTCTTGATGTCCTGGATAAAATAAATAAAATAAATAGGTGTGATAAAATTCTCATTAAGGGTAAACAAGGGAGAAATTATAGATCATATAAGAATAACCAGAAAAAATGTACAAGAACATTAGCTTAAAACATGAAAACCATACTCTGAAAATCATATATCATAATTTTGAGTCTTTACATAAATCTTAGTTGTTCGTAGGAAATGAATCACAAATGAATTAAATAAAATGATCCATGATCATAACATTCAAATAATACATGACATTTTTTCATACACAGAAGTATAGAAAATAATTTCCTTAGTAGTCCAGGATATTTTTCTAGACTATCATAGTGGAATGGGTTCTCTCTCCAAGCCATTACAATTGTCAAGGTTTACTCCTAAGACTCTCATAGTGGTAAATGTCCCTTACTAAACTGGGTTCACTCCCTATTATAATAATGTCTATCTCATGATATATCAATGTTTACAAATTTCATTGAATAGAGATATAGGTCCCACATGTCATTGTTTTTAATGTATCCACCATCATTGGTTATAATATGACCATCGTTACATAATAGAAATCTTACATATGTGTGCCTTATGATTATAAACATTTCATCAAATCAAAAACCATGAAATGAAATGGATTTCATAAAAATTTCATCATAGAATAACCTATGGAAAATAAACATGTTTCATAAACATTTCATCATTTCATCAAATTATATCTTGTTCAAAGTTAATGGGTTTCATAAATATTTCATCAAAGTATAACCCAAGTAAATGCAATGGGTTTCATAAACACAATGTCATCATAAACATAAAACATACATAAAATAAACAATTATGGTATACTTGGATCATGTCTTTAGTAAATCATAAGCAAAATAATGTTATTTAAACTTATACGTAAAATTAATTTTGAAATATCTCTTGGAATAGTTCTTGAGGAAAATAAATTTTCCATTTCAAAATTATTAATATTTTTAGAAACCTATAAACTTATAAATAAAAAAATTCTTCCAAAATAAACTTTTAAACATTAAAAGGTAGTGTAAAATCATTGAGGTTTCATAACAGTAGTAAATTTTATTCATTCTATATATTTTTAAATAACATTACTTTCACGCATTTTTAATAAAATTACAAAAAGTACCTTATTTGGAAAATGATAGGAATATTCCTTTTAAACAAATTTTTAAAAAGTAAGAAAATGGTAAATTGAATTTAAATATCATTATATAATAGAAAAAAAATTTTGAAAACAATTTTAGAAAATATGGACATGTATGAGAAATATTCCCCAATAGAGGTTTAAATATAAATAATCACAAACAATGTTGAAATTGTAAAATAAACCAAAGACACTATGGTATAATTTTAATATTAATCCACTTGAATGCGATAAATTCATAAGGAATCTATATACCAAAATTTACATGATAGTAATCATAAAAATCATTCATGGTAGATATATACATCTCACAAAAAACATGTAGTGTATAGGGCATGTGACCCATAAAAATAAAAGTGAGACAAAACCCCATACCTCGAGTTTGACTCATCATGTACATTATTTATATTACTGAATAATGAACTTAGTTTAATTATTTAATTTATTAATATCCTTTTTAATGATTATTATTCCTTTTATCTAACTTATTACTATTTTATAACAATTACTTCATCATTTATGTTCATGTCGGACGTTTTACAGATATATGGTTCATACGTCAAAAATGAATTCGGTTGGATGACTATGGTCAAAGTGGTAACTATTGCATAACATATATAATAATAATACTAACATAATTATAATTTTTATACGTCAATTATTCATTAAAATACAACTATTAAATATGGTTATGAAAAATGAACAATGTTACAATCATGGTAACGGTAGGTCGTATATACGCATGAGTAACATTTCTATTTTTAAATGATCATTACGAAAATAATGTAAGTATTATTTTATCATTAAATAATGATAATAATATCATATATATTATATTAATTTTTAAAACATACTAATATATATCATCCATGTGATGGGGTGAAAAATGAATCACATCTCTTCGTGGAGGTGGTAGCCCACAAATACGCACGAATGATGTTACTATTATTCAGATGATATATAAAATTTTTTAAATGAAAAATATTTCATGAATATCATATATAAAAATTAATTCTATAATTTCAAACAATATTGATAGATAGTGATGTAAAATGAATTAAATCAGTTTGTGAGGTGGTAGTCTGCCGTACACATGAATGATGAATTATTCTCCTATTTGATGGATGTTGGAGATGGATATAGGTTATGATTTTTAAATAATAACATATCATTATTTTTATTATACCATTTTTATTATTTTATCATGGTTTATGTAGATCTTAAGTGGGTGTAATAAGAAACAAAAATAAAATAAGCAGATAAAAAATATACTTCATTGGAAAACATCCTTGGTTCAAAAATTAAGCCTTACAAGGTTAGTGTTATGACTAAAATAAGGACTATAGAATTAATTAATGGATTATAATAATTTATTTTGGTATGTATTTGATAAAAAAATATTTATTTAATTGTGAATTATTGAGAAGAATATGTTTCCCTTTATAAGAGAGGGGAGGGGCACTCTTGGAATTTCTGAAAATATTAAATTAATATAAATTATGTTTAAATTCAAAATGGATATAAAGTAAATTATTTAAATGAAAATATAAGTATGAATATAAATAACCTCATTAAATAAATATTATAAAAGTTTTTACAATATTTATATCCTTGTCTTTTGATATTAACCAAAATTTAACCTCTTTAACTCTTACCGTGACAAAAAGGATTTCTACTATTTGAGGGTAAATATAGTTACTATAAATGGAGAAAAGTCCTATAAATGGACCATGGTTGATATTATAAACCATATCATAATAAATTGGATTAATTTAATAATTTTAGGAGTTTTATATTATTTAATAAAACATTATGTACTAGAAAATACCCATAATGCCAATATTTTGAACTATTTATTACTTTTACTTTAATAATATCAAGTAAACATGTAAAATTTTAAAAAAAATATATACCTAAAATTTAGTGGTTATATATAAAAAGACTTATAACATTATTTATCTAAAATTATATTTATTTTAATATTTTTAATATCATTTATTCTATTTTCCCAATAATTAAATAATTAATGCATCATCAATTTGAAGGCATTTAAGGTAATTATTTCTTCACTTAAAAAATAAAATAATTTAACATGATGAAAATAATAAATTCATATTTTAAAATAATATTTTATGTTGAGTATATTCTCAAGACAATCCTGTGTTAAAAATATTTTAGTTCTTAAAAACAATAGGGTGACATGTTTGAATTTTATTTAAATAAAATATTATAATAGTCATAATATAATCCAAGTGGCCTAAAAAGTCAAAAATTTGTAAACAATATTATTATGGTTAGCATATAATTATAAAATAATATTAATTCAATTTTTTTATTCATTTAATGGTTGTTATCATCTTATTTTTCACCTAAATTACTCAATTTACACTTTATTGTGGTAATAAAAACAATTAATGTTACTTTATATATTGTCCAAAACTAAAATGGGACTATTTAGTAAATTTTGATCTCCTGATTCAAAATATGGAATCCATTTATCAAAATTAAAATCATATAAGTGGAAGAATTTAATTTAACGTTAAACCAGAAAAACATAACGAAAAACATTTTTTAGAAAAATTCCCTTTTAAAATATAAAATATATTTTTTCTAAATTAATGCATAAAATGCATTTACAAAATTATAATTTAAATTAAAAGGAACTAATGGAATTTTAAAAATAATACACAACTTAATTTTACTATGTAAATATTTTAAAATAAATACAGTTTTCAATGAAAATCAGTATTTTTCACTATTCATTAAAAAAATTAATATTTTTAAACAATTATCAAAAAAATAATCCTAATATAATTTTAACTTGATATTTTAAAAAATATATTTAATTTTACCAAATAAAATTTCTAAAATTTACATGAATTAATTATATTATTTTGTCACACAAATAAATAAAAATAATTTTTAAAGAAAATGTATTTTTGACTTTACTAATAATAGAGTACTTATTTACAAATCATTTATTAAAAAATTAGAAATGATTTAGACCATTATATATATCATAAATCAATTATTCCTTTTCATTACCACCAATTTAATGGCTAGGATATAATGGTCAAATAATAATATTTCATTTTTCCTTTAAGCTCGGTGCCATGTATCTTCTATGTTGTAGTCTTTATTTTTAAAATATTGTGATATTAAATTATACCCCAATTAATTAATTACATACTAACAATTTTAACTTGGTCTAAATAACTAGGGTTTGACTTTTCAAAATTTATTTTTTGAAATCCCATATTGTAAAATGGTTAATTAATATTCCTCTCGAAAAGAGACAACGGAAAGTACGAAGGTCACCTGAGATAACATATACTAGGTTTTTGAATAGAAGAATGTTAGTGGGAATTGAAAATATGAATATTTAAGAAAAAAATAACTCCAAAGTACTGATAGAGAGTGATATAGAACATGGTCGTGAGAAATTTAACAATAAAAAACTGTAAATCTATGATATGTTAAACATCCATTGATTTCCTGGTAAGAAAAGTAAACGGGTAGCGTTTTTATTTCAAGATCATTTTCATATAGTAGGAGAATTGCTATAATACATAGTATAATTACATTTGGAAATATACTTATTTGATGTATATAGTTTAATAATTTAATAAATTTCCACCATAATATCATTCTTTTCTCCGAACGATGAGTATTTAAGATAAATTTTTCATTCATGTAGCACTAGAATCAAATTATAATGGATCTCATAGTCCACACAATAATAACATTATATTCCTCCTATATGTAGACAATTAAAAAAACCAAAATGGTTAGTCCATGACAAGATGATTCCCAAAGAGAATAAACCTTCTTATGTGGAAAAATACTTTAATCTCCAAAATTCAATAGTAATACCTAATGTTCAACTTAGTTCAATCAATAAATGACTATAATTAAAATTCCTGAAAATATTACATAAATCACCATAAATCAACAATAAAAGTATATATGAATCAAAAATACAATTCAACCTTTATTTTCTCAAATAAAATTCCATAATATTATATTTAACCTAATCATATTGGGTTCCCAAAATAGTGAATGTCTTCTAACATAACATTAATTACTTGACATGAAATCAATTTTTAATACCATGGTTTTCTACATGATAGAACAAATTTTTAAAAAATGAACTTATATTTTATCTGTAAAATATTTTAAATAATTAAAAACAATTTCATAATAACTAGGAAATCACAAAGGCCAATATCAGGTGATTCACCCTTGTCACCCTTCAGTTTTGGGTTCAATCCTCACAGCCTTTCCGGATGCGATGGGTTATTGACCAACCTGTAGTTTTTATTTTTTTATAAAACTATTTAAATATGATCCTTATAACATTCCTAGAAATGTGATAAAAATATAAAAAGATAACCTTAATATATTTTACAATAATGAAACGTTGTTAACTCAATGTTTATACCATACATTTCATTTTGCATCCGAAAAATGCAATAACCTATACTTACCTCAAAATAAAAGATCATATAAACCCTAATGTTCAGAAATAAATTTAAAATATATGTTCAAAAAATGTAAACACTTTCTTCCTCAAACAATAATTCATGTTAAACCTATGGGTTGCATATACCTGTCTCAAAATATCATTAGCCTCATTAAAACTTTATCGCTTAAAACCTCAAAAATGTTATCGTTGACTCGGAATTTTTTGGTCAATCTCGGACTTATATATAAATTATGGTATCCATAAATCTTAATAAAAATTATCATGAAAAATATGAATCTCAAAATTTATATAAACCAGACTTTGATATCGAATGTAACATGTCGAAACACACACTTATAGATCTAGTGATAAAAACATAAAAATTATATTTATATCATTGATACCTATAAATGTGACCCAATTTTTTCCTTCAAAAACATACAACGTCAAAGGGAAATATCGGATCAATTACATACCTACAGACATTTTAGGTTTATTGTTTTAAAGAATTTGTAAAATATGTTAACAACTTGCATTCATAAACAGCTGGTTCATAAAGGTCATCATTATCTCCCAATAAAATCTTCACATCTAATAACCCTCTTAGGTATAACATGCTTAAAAACTTTCTTCATATCTTGGGGGGAAAACATAAGTAACGGTGGGCTCAAATTCTTATTAAGGGTAGACAAGGGAGATATTAATGATCATATAAGAATAACATGAGAAAAAGTGTATTAGAACATGAGATTAACTTTATAAAACCCTAACCTTCATATCAGAGATCATAATTTTGAGTCATGAAATAAATCATAGCAGTTTATAAGACATTAATTATAATGGAATTGAAGAACATGAGTCATGATCATAAAATTTTCAAAAGTCATGGAATTTTGGCATACACATAATAATATATAATAATTACCTTAGTAGTGAAGTCTCTTTTCCTAGACTATCATGGTGGAATGGGTTCACTCCACAAACCATCCTATTAGTAAAGGTTCACTTCTAAGACAATCATAGTGAACAATGTCTCTTATAGAACAGGGTTCAATCCCCATTCAATTCACGTTTATCTTAATAGATTTCAATCTTTACCCAATGTATTGGAGGAATATATAGGTCCCACCCATCATTGGTTAAAACATAACCCCCGTCATTGTTTATAACCTAACCACCAACCTTGGTTAAAATGTAACCACCATCACACAATGAGAACTATATATATGTGCTCCAAAAAGACTATAGAAAATCCATCAAATCAGAACTCATCAAAACAAATGGGTTTCATAAACCTTCCATCATAACAGGACCTATGAAAAATAAATGGATTTCATAAACATTTCATCATTTCATCAAATTATAACCCATGGAAACATAATGGGGTTCATAAACACAATTTCATCATAAACATAAGAAATAAATAGAATGAATAAGGAAGGGATCATTGGATAATATCCACATTAAAGCTTAAGAAACATAAAATTATGTCATCTTTGAGGTAAAATTATTTTTAAACATCACTTGGAATAATTCTTGAAGAAAATTACATTTCAAATTTAAAATTACAACTTTTTTTAAAATGTTTTTCACAAATAATTGAGAAACTTTTGTTTGAAAATAATCATCTGAACTTGAAAATGAAGCATCAAATAATTAAGGTATCATTATAGATGTAAATTTCATTCATGTATTATATGTTAAGAAAAATCATTCGACACTTTTTTAATAAAATTTAAAAAGTATCTTGTTTGAAAAAATGATAGGAATATTCCTTTTAATTTTTTTGTAAAATTTCAAACAAGTGTAAAATTAATTTAAATAGCCATTTTAAAATATTAAAAACACATTTGGAAATATTTTTATAAAACAAGTACATTAAAGAGAAACTTTCCCCAGTGGAGACTTAAACATAAAAAATCTCGTATAATGATGAGATTATGAAATAAACCGTTGCCGCTTTGGTATCATTTGAATCATAATACCCATGAAAGAAAATAATTTTTAAGGTTATGTATATACAATAATTTTCATGATAATAATAAAAAAATAAATTCATGGGAAGTATATGCACCACATAAAATAAACATGTATTGTATGAGGCATGTGTCCCACAAAAATAAAAGTGAGGCAAAAATATTTTACTTTGAGTCTGACTCATAATCTATGTTCATTACATTTATTAATAATAAATTTAGGATAATTATTTACTCTATTAAGACATTTTTCATGTCTATAATTCATTTTATCTCAATTATTAACATGTTATAACAATTAATTAATCATTTATATTCACATTAGACATTTTAGGGATATTTGGTTTATAAGTCCAAAATGACTTCAGTAGGTTGACTATGGTCAAATAGGACATTATTCTATCTTATAAAAAATAATAATAATGAAATAATTATATTAATTATACATAAATTATAATTTTGAATCCAAATATTCAATATTATTATTAAAAATGAACTACATTACTGTCATAGAGACGGTAGGGCGTACATACGCATGAGTAACGTTTCCATTTTTAAGTGAAAATTATGAAAATAAAGTAAGTAATATTTTGTATTTACAAAATGATAATATTATCATTTATATCATATCAATTCTTCAATTATACTTGTATATATTTATCATCTATGTTATGTGATGAAAAATTAATCACATCACTTTGTAGAAGTGGTAGTCCACATGTATGCATGAATTACCTTATCATTTTTCATTGTATTGAAAAGTAAGAGGTAAAATTATATATTATATTTTTAAAATGATAAATATTTCATTAATATCATATATATATATATATTAATTACATCATTATAATTATTCTCAACATACGTTGATGGAAAACGAATTACATCGGTTCACGAGGTGACAGTTCACCGTACAAACGAATGCCGAATTCCTCTCCCATTTGATGGGTATTGGAGATGGATATAAGTTTTTATTTTAACATAATAACATCTCATTATATTTATTTTATATATATATATTATCAGGGTTTAAGAATATTTGAAGGAGGTGGAAGAATAAACAAAACTAAAACAAGCGGATAAAAATTATACCTCTTCATTGGAAAACCACCTTGATTAATGCCTTAAGCCTTCTAAGGTTGGATTCATTTTCAAATAATTCCTATAAAATGATAGGATTTATTCTAGGAATTTATTTGGTTAGGTATTTTATAAAAAAATGGGTTTTTAAGTGTTAGGTATTGAGAAGAAGATATTCCCTTTTATAAGAGAGAGAAGGGGCACTCTTGGAATTTATCAAAATATTAAATTAATATATTTTAGTTTTAAATTAAAAATAGATAAAAACTAAATTATTTATAATATAATTATATTATATTCATAAATCAAGTCATCTAAAAAAATTAAACTGGTTTTGACTATATTTATAACCTTGTCTGTTGTTATAAACCCTAATTTAACCCCTTTAACTCTTACCATGAAAACAAGGAGTTTTACAATTTTAGGGTAAATATAGTTACTATAAATGGGAAGAAATCAAATAAATGGAACAAGTTTGATATTATAACCCATATCCTAAATACTTAGTTGAATTTGATATTTTTATGAATCTCATACTATTTAATAAATAATTATTTAATATAAAATACACATAATGTCAATTTCTAGAACTATTCATTACTTTGACATTATTAATATCAAGTAAAAATATAAAATTAGAAAAAAAATTATTATATCTCTAACAAGTCATGTTATTATAAAAAATCTTTGATTATATTATTTATCTAAAATTGTATTTATTTTAATATTTTAAATACAATTTTTTTGATTTTTCTATTAATTAAATAATTATTGCTTCATCGTTGTGAAAGCATTTAAGGTAATTATCTATTTACTGAAAAATTAAAAATAAATTACCATGATAAATAGAAATAATTTAAATTAAAAAAACTATTTATAGTCAAGAATATAGTCTAGATAACCCCATGTTAAAAATATTTTAGTTACAAAAATGGTGGAACATGGTTGACTTTTCCTTAAAAAAATATTATAAATGTAATAATCTCATCCAAGTGGCCTAAAAAGACCATAAATTAGACCCATGGATGGTTATGTTCGAGATATTATTATACAATAAGATTTAGTAAAGTTTTTGGGTTATTTAATGGTTCATATAATTATATTTGTAACCTAAATTACCCATTTTACTCTTTACCATTGTTGTAAAAACTATTAATATTATTATTCATATTATCTAAAATTGAAAGGAAAATATATACTAAATTTTTTACTTCTTGATTAAAAATATGGAATCTATTTTTCAAAATTAAAATTACATTAGTGAAGGAATTTAATTTAAAATTAAATCTACAAAATGCAACGAAAAAAAGTGTTTCAGAAAAATTCCATTTTAAATATATAATGTATTTATGACAAATTCAAGTAAAAAATACATTTCAAACATCATAAATTAAATTATAAGGAACTAATTAAATTTTAAAACTAATCAAAAATAAAATTTTAATTTGTTAATTTAACATGATTATTATTGCATTCTTCTGTTAGAATCACGCAAAACCTTTTATCTCAAATATTAGGATTATCAATTAGGGTCACAATTCCTATAAATAAATAAATATTAAAATTATTAATACATGTATATTTTTAAATATGGAATAAATCATCTAAAGTGTTTAGGTGTAGTATGGTTATGTTCTAGATTAATGACGAAAATGATTTCATTGGTGTGTTACATCTAGGTATGATTTTGATGATTGTTTCTAGTATATTTGACCATTTCAATGGCATAGTTATATCAATAACTCCAAATTATAGTATTAACACACCTAAGGTGGCCACATGATCATGAAAATGGTCATATGACTAATCAATATCAACCATAATCACTAAATTACACTATATTAATCTATTAAACACCAATCACTTATAGAAATAACTTTGGGCCTTCATAATCCACCTCAATCATCATAGATTTCTCCTTTTTATTATTGATTTTTTTAAAAAACTAACTTAATATTTTCTTTTATTTATCAAAGAGAATTATGAGGTGGTATATTTATTTTTTATCCTTGTTAGTTACACATCCCAAAAACCTCATCAAGATACTTGAACTTGTTCTTTTCCTCACCCTTCTACTTAAATTACATTATTTAACATTTTTATAATTTTATATTATGTCCCTTTTGATTCGGCACCTATTCATATCATGGTATACGTCATGTTTTTCCATAAAAAACATTGGTTTTTTCCCTTGAAACACTATAGTTCCAACCCCTACCTTGAAAACCAAAATTTCTCTTAAGGTTGGTCTGATTTTCCAAATATTTACAATGTCAAGTTTTCATATCTTGATCTATATTATTTGATATTTTTTATGAAATAAATGTTTAGATAATTATATTATATTCATTATTTTATTGAAATTTTTTGTTAGAATTTATTTTATTTAATATAGTTTAAAATTATTTTGGAATTTGAAAGGAAACAACAATCTATTTTTCATCTTTTTGAAGAAAAAACTCGATATTTATCGAGTTATTTGTAAAAATATATATTATTCTAACATTTCATTTCCCTTTCATTCCAAATAAATATTTATTTATATTGATTAATGTATTCTTATAACTTCTTTATTTCCATATTTTTATTCTCTAAATATTTATAAGGTCACAAATAACATCCATGGTTTTTTCAAATTTGAATTTGAAATAATTTAAGTAACATTTATATTAAAAAACATTTTATTATAGATTTTATAATTTTTATTCTTCTCACAACACCTTCAAAATAAATTCATCAATGATCTTTTTTATCATGAAAATAATATTTATAAGATCTTTAATCTTATTTAAAATTTCTTCTTACTTAACGAAAAAACTTTAATTCATCATCTTTTACATCTTAATCCTTCTTTGGAAATGCATTTTTATTCATCAATTTATAAATATACTCAATACATATTTCAATCACCTATTTAATCCATGGTTTCTCTTTGCTAGAAATTGAGTATGATTTGTGTTTGTTGAAAATCATCACATGGGAGGTCAGGGAGTTTGTAATAAAAGTGATATTATAATTCAATATAACAATAATATTTATGTCTGCATCATTTCCTAGTGTTTTCAAAATATTTGGGACTCAAAATCTAGATTTTGTTTTAGAAAAGGAAGGATTTCCACGTAGGAGTGAACAATATGCAGACCGTGATGCATAGTTCGCGGAACGAAAGGGCGTACGCGGAATGATATTTCCACATAAAATTTCTATAAATACCATGAAGTGTGGTATACTGACAATGTAGAGAAAATGGTCTGTGAAAAATTTTGTATGTGGACCACGTGGAAAAAATGGTTCGTGCGAAGCACGGTATGTGGAATATGTAAGGAAAATGGTTTGCAAAAGCCTTGATGTTTGTGGGAGGAAAATAGTTCATCGGATGGATTTTCATTTTCAAAAGGGAGGAAGTGATTTTAGGAGCTACAAATGGATTCGTTTGTGGGGGACATCTGCCACTGTTAAAGAAGAAAGACGTTACACAGACCACAGACAGAAAATGGTTCATGGGAGGAGCACGACACGCAGTGATGACTATACCACATCAAAACATTATGGAAATCAGATTAGTGATATTTTCAAATATATTAAACTATATAAGGAAATATAATCTCATATTTATGTAGATTTATTTTGATTATAAATCCATGTGGAAATTGATGAAGTTTAAAGTGGTTCATAGGAAGACAACCCCACAAAGGAGAAGAGGTTTGCGAGGAGGATTCCACGAAAGGAGACGTGATCCGTGGATACAGCCCATGGAAGGGATTTTGTGGGTACTATGTCCCACAAAGGAAAATAGTTCACCTATGAGAGGTAGTCTATGGAAGAAGAACCCATCCGTGAAGTAGGGATGATTCAAAGAAGAAGAGTTGGTCCAAGAAGAAGAAGTGATCCGCGGAAGGAGATATAGTCTTCATAAGTGGAGGTAGTTTGTGGAGGAGATGTGGCCCATGAAGAACATGCACTATGAGGAGTATAATATTTCGCAAAGGAAGTATTCAAGTTCACATAGGAATAGTTTTTGAACTAATAGTGTGAGGAAAGGTGGATTACATATATGGGTAAAAGCGGTACTTCAATAGAGAATCTATCTTCAGTTGAGGATGTGTGCTTTAATGTAAATGATGGGACCTACAAATAAATAAATTGTGTTTGGATCCCTACCATGAAAGTGAGTTAGGGAGAGTTTATGGAAGTTTTCTTAGGGACATAGTGTGCTATCCCTAAAATATTGTAATGGTAGTGTACCTGGCATATAGTGACTGTGTCTGAAATCGTATACTCCAAAACTAGTGAAGATTACTAGATTTAGGTATGAATAACACACCATCGATGTAAGATACTTGGACTAGCCCTTGGTAGTGAACTAAGTAAAATATTTGTGTTACCTCTTTGTATATGATTTTTTGTTTATTGATCGTTCTCATTAGATATGTTTAACAGGTTCCTACCAATGTGGGAACAAAATCCATCACTTTTAATGAAATATTTAAGACCCTGATTCACCCCTCCACTCTTAGGGTGTTTCGGGGTCATATAAGTGGTGTGAGATGGTACAAGATTCTGGTGTAAAATCTTTATTTCTTTTTTTTCATGGAGAATATAGTTAATGTCATGGGATTTTCCCCATTTTTTATAGATGTAACTTTAAAATATAGAAGTACAGGATGGGATCCTGTAATGACCCAAAGTTTTATCTATGGGATATCCTTATTATAATTATTCCTTATTGTAAAATCACATTATTTAGCACAATAAAATATAATTATACTAAATATTATAAGACCATTAAACATAATTTTTCCACTTTTATTTTTTGAATTTCTAAAATCTGGCCTACACGTTTGTGATCAGTAAGATGTTTGGAGTCTGAAAAAGAAAACTTAATTTTTGGTGAACAGTAACCTACCCTTATAAATAGTAACACACCCTTTTGAATACTGATATACCCTAATGAATAGTAACCTTGCCTATGATAGTATAAAAATAATATTCAAGTGAAAGTATGATGTACCTATATTTTAGAAAAAGTAAATGAATGTTTTAAAACTCAGTTTTTAATAAAAAATTATGATTTTAATTAAATATGAAATTAATCACATTTTAAAATTTATTTTTGAAAAATGGACTTCAATTTTGGATTCTACATGTTTAAAAATGGTTAGGGTGATTTTTTGGCATATTTCTGAAATACATCATTTTTTGATGAATAGTGAAATACCATAATTTACAAAATAAGCTAAATAAGCTAATTATAGAGTCATGCATGATGTTATTCTAATTTAAGCCCAATATTTTCAGGTTAATAATATAAAATTAGTATTCTTGGTCATGGAAGACACATTATTCCTTGTCTTGTGGGGAAATAATAAATTAATGTATTTTATATTGTGAAATCCCCTCTCCCCTCCGCTATAAATACCCCCCTTAAAACCCTCATTTCGTCACACCTCTCATGCTTTAATAATTGTATAAACATTTTCCAATAATATTCCCTAGCTTCTAACCCACGCCCAAGAGATCTTGGTCTCCTTAAAAGACCAATCATAGCTTCCTTAATGAGGATCTCAAGTGGAGGATTCAAGAGGTAATTCCTCCCCCTCTTTTCTTTCTTTTTTTCCTTTCAAATTTCTTTTATTTTATTCTCTTATCCTCAACATATCTTATCCAAATTTCATTATAACTCTATTATTATTTATATAATGGTATGATATCATGTTAATGGAATATTACTCATTATACTCCTCCCTCCATCTCATTGTTAATAAAATGAAATCGTAGCCCATGATGTGTTAATTTACCTAAATCATGGGTGATGCACTTTATTTTCCCTTAAAATCCTTCAAATAATCCAATAAAACCATCAAATTGTTGAAAACAGATTTTAAATTTTATTTTTTATTAACTTTTATGTTCTAGAACTTACTAATTTACATGAAACTAAGTGGTAAAAAACATGTTCATTGTGATCGAAAAACAGCCCAAAATAACACAAAAAATCATCATTTAATTATTATCTAATGATTCGTCCACATGGAATATAATATAATTAATTATAAGATCATTTAAACTTATATAATATCATTAATAACATGGAATATCAGTTCTGTATGTTTACTCATGTTCTACATGAACTTCCATTTATAAATACATGTGAACTGCTCGAGAAAACCATAAAAATGAACATTCCTAAACAATGTTTTTAAACACTATAAATCATCAAAAGTCCCATGAAATATGTTAATGAACCCATAATGAACCATATTTATGTACACAAGGTTCTTGAATTGTCAATTAATGAATCTAATGTGGTTATAAAGGACATTAAAGTGAATAAAGTGTTCAGATACAAGGTATGGGGAAAATCACGAACCCAACTTTATTTCTACATGTTCTCCCTCTTTCACTCCATTTTTGGTATGGGTATTCCTTAAAAATAATTTGTTCATAGTTATATTAACTTTTCATGGATATAAATTTTTTCTTCTGATGTTTATGTAAATCAATGGTTTTCCAAAATAACTCTTCTTTCTAAAACACACCTTCTACTTCTCACTCATGGTTAATGTTTATCGTATAAAGTATGTTACTCCAATATTATTTTGGGAATCCATAGTTTATTAATGTGTTATTATGGGATGAAACCCATTCCTTTCCATGGGTTAGTTATGTTCATTTTTGATATATGTTCATTTTGGAATGCATGATAAATGATAATGTTATTACGTGACAGGTGTGCTCGGAATTATACAATGCTCCAATACATTAGGTAAATTGATTAATCTCATGATTTTAAGTTAAATTATTGGTGAATAAGATGCTATCATTTTTCACAAGTATGTTTGGTAGTTAACCACTAAGACATGATGTTTCTTTTTTTATGCATTACCAAATTTCAAGTCTTTTATTAATGATTCCTCTCAAGATCATGATCATTTTCCTATGTTATGATAATGCTCAGCCCATGCTATATTGTTCTTATCTATCCTCTAACAAGGATTTTAGCTCAACCCTTTTTTATGAATATTATCAGGTGACTACATGTACTTAAGAGAGGTCATGTTCCAGTAAGAATCTTTAGAAGAAGGAATTAAATAATTTTTTATGTTTTATGTTGTAAAATTTATGAATGGTCCTAGTTTTCCCAAGACAATGAACATTTAGATCCTATTGTTGTAATGTTTTATGTTTTTTATCATTAAAATGATGTAATATTAATGTAAGAAAATTTTAGGTCACTATAGTTGGTATCAGAGGAAAGGTTTAGTTAATTTGAGAATTTGGATTAGTGAACCATAGAGAATCCCTCTAGGATGAGACTAAGTACAAATATGCACACATAAATTTTTACATAGGGATCCCATATGTTATACGTTTAGTATAAATCGTAAAAATGTATAAGTTATTCATGGCTTGTTGAATTATTGTTTTTCTATCCTTTTCTATTTTAGAAAATAGTGGGAACAAGGAGAAATCGGGCCAACAACTCATGCGAGGGCCAAGGAAAAGATTTCCGAAATGACATCCCCAATGAGTTGGGAGGTGGATTTCAAAACATCATGTCGATGCTTACCCAACTATCCCAAGTTATGAACAATAACCATAATAATGGGGAACTTCCTCCTTCACCAAAGAGGGATAAATTGGCTATCGAGTATTTTATAAGGGAACGACCACTGACGTTTAGTGGATCTTCCAATCCACTAGTTGTGGAGTAGTGGTTCAACTCTATGGAGAAGATCTTTTCTATTCTTCACTATTCTGAGAAGGAGAGAGTGAAGCTATCCATTTATCATCTAGATGGAGAGACCGATCAATGGTGGTATTTGATTAAGAACACCAATCCATGGGAGGAAATTGAAAAGATGTAATGGGAAGACATTAAGATAATGTTTCTTAACAAGTATTTCCCAAGAACTCTTCGCACGAAGATAGAGAGAGAAATCATAGAGCTCAAGAAAAAAAAGTGAATCTGTCACAACCTATGAAGCAAATTTCTCGAGGATTTCAATGTATGCTTCGGGTTTTGTTATCAACAATGATAGAAAAATTGATAGATTCTTTAGTGGATTAAATCCACAACTTCAAAAGGTTCTCGAAATTAGAGACTTTGGGAGTTATAAAGAATTTGTTCGATGTGCTCTCAAAGTGGAGATGGAGTTTGTAGAATTCCCCCATGGATATGGTGATAAGAAAAGAAATATGGAGTTTCAATCTTGTGGATCTAATGAAAAAGGTGGGAAAACTCAATGACCCACATGCCAAAAATGTGGGTAGTTGTACCATGAAAACTGCCTCAATGGGATGGGGAAGTTTTCCATGTTTGGGAAAGAAGGACACGATGCTCAAGAGTGTCAAAAAAACATGAAAAGGAATGATAATGTGGTGGAAGAAATGGGAGAACCACCCATGGTTCAATTATACAATTGTATGGAGCAAGGGAACTATTCAAACAAGTGCACTAAACCTCATGTTCTCAAGGGTAATCAACATCAGCAGCCACCAAAGCCAAAGGAACAATGGAAGGATTATGCCATCAATACTTCAGAAGAGGATCAAGATAATGAAGTTGTACAAGGTACACTTCCTATTCAGTCAATAATGGAAAAATTCTTATTTGATTCTTGTTCTACACATTCTTTTATATCTTGCATGTTTTCTATAACTATATAATCGAATCCTGAAACCTTTAAGTAGAGATATCTATAAAAACACCAAGTGGTACAATCATTGAAACCCATGTTCATGAATCTTCTCCTATTGGCATATGTGCGAATATTCTTCCAACAAATCTCGTAATACTTCCCTTGGGTGGAATTTGACGCTATAATAGGAATGGATTGTCTCTCGTTATGTAGAGCATGTATCAACTGTCGGGAAAGGAAACATATTTTCATATTCTGAACCATCCCATGCTCCTCTAAAAATACAAGGAATATTATGGACCCCCTTTGAATAATCCTTCAATGGTGTGGGTGTTGATTCCCTAAGAAGAATAAAACCTCTATCAAGTGGTTGAGTTAAATGATAGTACAATCCTTGTGGGAATACCCATTGTGAGTGAAAATAGTGATGTATTTCCTGAAGAGTTACCCAGAATTTCCCCAGATCGTGAGGTAGAGTTCTCAATAGAACCCATACCTGGAGGTACTCCTATCTAATAGTGTCCCTATAGGATGGATCCTATCCAACTGGAGGAGTTGGAGAAAGATCTTCAAGAGCATTAGGGAAAAGGGTTCATACGCCATAGTGCATCACTTTGGGGTGATCCAGTGCTCTTTGTGAAAAAGAAGGATGGAACAATGCGGCTGTGTATCGATTATTGGGAACTCAACAAGATCACCATAAAGAAAAAGTATCCTCTTCCATGGATTGATGACTTGTTCGATCTGTTAAGAGGATCTAAATACTTCTCAAAGGTGGATCTTTGTTCTATATATAATTAGGTAAAGGTGATGAAGGAAGATATTTAGAAGACTGCCTTCCATACAAGGTATGGGCATTATGAGTTTCTGGTGATGCCCTTCAGACATACTAATGCCCCTGAAATATTCATGGATTTTATGAAGAGAGACTTTAAACATTACCTCGATAAATTTTTGGTAGAGTTTATCGATGATATTCTCATCTACTCTAATAGAAAAGAGGAACATGAAGAAAAACAAAGACTTGTGTTGGAGACATTGAGAAAGGAGAAGTAGTACGCCAAGTTCAGAAAGTGTGACTTTTGGATGAAGAAAGTCACATTCTTGGGACATGTGACCACAAGTGAGGGAATTTCTGTAGACCCTTCAAAAACAAAGGTGATTGAGGAATGGACCAGGGCCTCTAGTGTCACAGAAATCCGTAGTTTTCTTGGATTAGATGGATACTACTGATGTTTTGTGATAAATTTTTCACTATTTTCAAGCATACTAACTATGTTAACAAGGAAAGGGGTATTGTATGTCTAGATGAAAAAATGTGGGGGAAGCTTCAAGGAGCTAAATAGCAGGCTAATCACTACACCTATACTCACATTAACGAAAATTGGAGAAAGTTTTGTGATATACAGCGATGTTTCAAATAAAGTCTTGGGTTTCAGACTCATGAAAAATGATGATGTGATAGACTACGCCTCACGATAGTTAAAGACCCATGAGCATAACTACCCAATGCATGATCTAGAGATAGCAGCCATGATTTTTTCCTTGAAAATCTGGAGGTAGTACCTTTATGGTGAGAAGTGTGACATATACACCGACCACAAGAGCCTAAAGTATATAATCACACAAAAGGATCTCTACATGAATCAAAGGAGATGGTTACAGCTAATCAAGGATTGTGATTTCTCTATTCAATATCATCGTAGAATGGATAACAAGATAGATGATGCTCTAAATAGAAAAGAACATGCTACTCTATCCATGTTACAGAATGAGAAAGACCCTATCTTCTTGGATATGAAAAAAGGATGGATTGGGAAATCATAAGGGCAGGGGATACATCTTACGCTACGCAAATGATTGTTCAACCATCTATCCAAGAAATGATCAAGGAGGAATAAAGGTATGATCCGGAGTTTCAAAATAAGGTGAATGCAGAAAAGTAAGGGAAGATGCACGAGTTCCATATTGACGATGAAGGTTTGATTCTGTTTGGAATCCAGATTTCTGTGCCTTCATCACCCATGATAAATAAGGATATATTGGAAAATGCACATAACTCAACATTCTATATCCATCCTAGTATCACCAAGATGTATCGAGATCTTCGTGAACACTTCTGGTGGGATAACATAAAGAAGGATATTGTGGAATATATCACAAGGTGCTTGGTTTGTCAGCAAGTTAAAGAAGAGTGACCAATGTCTAAATGGATGATGCCTCCATTTCCTATACCCATGTGGAAATGGGAGAATGTCACTATGGACTTTGTCACAGGTCTCCTGAAGACGTCGAAGGGAAATAATGGGATATGGGTTTTGGTTGACCGACTCACCAAGACTACCCATTTTATCACTATTCTGGAAGACCTCTCACTTTAACAACTTGAATGGATATATGTGAATGAAGTGGTGAGAATACATGGAGTTCAACTCTCTATTGTCTCTGGTCGTGATCCAAGGTTCACATCTAAATTTTGGAGGAGTCTTCAATATGGTTTGAGTGCTGAATTAAATTTCAGCACGACCTATCACCCCCAAACTGATGGCCAATATGAAAGGACTATTAATATTCTTGATGATATGCTATGATTCTTCTCTCTAGAATTAAAATTTGGATGGGATCATCATCTCCCTTGGTTGAGATCTCATACAAAAATAGATTTCACTCGAGTATTCAGATGGCTCTGTATGAAGCTCTATATGGAAAGCATTGTAGAACACCAACATGTTGGGATGAAGTTGGAGAAAGAAAACTACTTGGACTCGGTCTTGTGAAAGAGATGACAGAGAAGGTTCATGTCATCCAGAAACACATCAAAGATGCTCAGAGTTGGAAAAAGAGCTACACTGACAACCGTCTAAGGGACTTGGTGTTCGACGTTGGAGATAAAGTCATCCTTTGAATATCACCATGGAAGAGAGTCATGTGGTTTGGAAAGAAAGGGAAGCTAATACCAAGGTACATTGTCCCCCTTTAGATACTTGACCATATAAAAGACATAGACTATCGGCTTGCACTTCCACCAAATATGGATCATGTTCAAGATGTGTTTCAAGTATCACTCCTGAGGAAGTACATACCTGATTCCTCACATGTACTGAACTCAGAGGTGGTGCAGTTGGAATATGATCTCTTCTATGAGGAGAAAAAATTAGATATTCTGGACTGGAGAGATAAGGTTATATGCAAAAAGACAACCCACCATATCAAAGTGTTATGGAGTAACCATAAGTTTGAATAAGCTACTTGGGAACCATAAGAGGTGATGAAGGAGAAGTAACCTCACCTATTTATGTAAAATGAAATTTTGAGGGTGAAATTTCGTAAGGGGGGAAGAATGTAATGAACCAAATTTGTATCAATGAGATTCCATTATTATAATAATTCCATACAGTATAATCACATTAGGATGAACAATGGAATATAATGATACTAAATATTATGTGACCATTAAACATAATTTTTCCACTTCTATGTTATGAATTTCAAAATTCAGACATACACATTTGTGATCAATAAGATATCTGGATTCTGATAAGGAAAACATATTTTTTGGCGAATAGAAACCTAACCTTATGAATAGTAACACACACTTATGAATACTGATATACCCTAATGAATATTAACCTTACATGTGATATTATAAAAGTAATATTCAAGTGAAAGTATGATGTATATATATTTTTGAACAAGTACATGAATGTTTTAAAACTGGTTTTTTAATAATGAATTATTATTTTAATTAAATATGAAATTAATCATGTATAGAAATATATTTTTGAATAGTGGACTTCATTTTTGGATTCTACACCTAAAATAATGGTTACAGTGATTTTATGGTATTTTTTTGAAATACTTGAATTTTTATAAATAGTGAAATACCATAATTTACAAAATAAGCTAAATAAGATAATTATAGAGTCATCCATGATGTTATTTTGATGTAATCCCAATTGGTTTGGGTTCACATGATAAAATTACTATTCTTGGCCATGGAAGACTCACTATTCATTGTCTTGTGGGGAAATAATAATGTAATTAATTTTATATTGAAAAATCACATCTCCCCTCCCCTATAAATACTACCCTTCACACCTTCATTTCCTCACACCTCTCAATCTTCAATCCATGTATAAAATCTACCAAAGAATATTCCTTATCCCATTCCCCACGTCCAATAGCTCCTAGTCTCATCAAAAGACCATGCCTAGATTCCTTATGGAGGATCTCAAAAGGAGGATTCAAGAGGTAATTTCTCTCTCTCTTTTCTTTCTTTTTCCTTTCAAATTTCTTTTCTTTTCTTCTCTTATCCTCAACATATCTTATAAAAATTTCATGATTACTCCATTATGAATTATATAATGTTATAATATCATGTTAATGGAATATTACTCATTATACTCATCCCTCCCTCTCTTTGTTAATGAAATGAAATTGTTTCCCATGATGTTTTAATTTACCTAATTCATGGGTGATACACTTTATTTTTCCTTTAAATCCTTCAAAGATTCCAATTAAACCATTAAATAGTTGAAAACAGATTCTAAAGTTTATGTTTTATTCCCTTTTATATTATGGAACTAAAATATTTACATGACACTATGTGATAAAATAAAAAAAAATTAATTGTGATCCAAAAACCACCCAAAATAACCCAAACAATCAACCTTTAATTCTTATCTAATGATTCATCAACATTATGTCTAATATAATTAATTATAAGATAATTTAAACTTATTTATTATCATTAATAACATGAAATATCAGTTTTTTATGTTTACCTATGTTCTACACAAACTTCCATTTATGAATACATGTGAACCTCTTGAGAAAACCATAAAAACGAACAATCCTGAACAATGTTTTTAAACACTATAACTCATCCAAAGGAACATAAAATAACTTAATGAAACCATAATTAACCATATTAATTTACATAAGGTTATATAATTTAAAATTAATGAATCTAATGTGGTTATACAGGATGTTACGGTGAAGAAAGCATTCAGATACAAGGTAAGGGGAAAATCTCAAAACCAACTTTATTTCTTATGGTTCTCCCTCTTTCACTCCATTTTTGGAATGGTAAATCCTTAAAAATAATTTTTATTATCGTTATCTTACCTTTTATAGTATATACATGTTTTTTGATGAAGTTTATGTCAAATAAAGGTTTTCTAGAAGAACACTTCTTTCAAAAACACACCATCTACTTCTCACTGAAGGTTGATGGTTATCGTATCAAATATGTTATTACCACTTTATTTTGGGAAACCAATGTTTATGAATGTGTTCTTATGAGATGAAACACATTCCTTTCTATTGGTTAGTTATGGTCATTTTTGATATATTTATATTGTGTCATGTATGATAAATGATAATGTTATGATGTGATGGGTGCACCCAAAAATATATAGCGCAGTTTGAATGTTTCAATGTGATTGGTGCACCTGGAATTATACAGAACTCCAATGCATTGGGTAAAGTGATGAATCTCATGATTTTAAGTGAAATTATATTTGAAAAATTATAGCTTTTTTCACAATTATGTTTGGTAGTTAACTACTAAGACATGATGTTTCATTTTTTATGCATTACCACATTTCAAGTATTTTATTAATGATTCCTCTCATGTTTATGATCCTTTGCCTATGTTATTATTATGCTCACCCCATGCTATATTGTTCTTTTCTATCCTATTACTGGTATTTTCGCTCACCCATTTTTTATGTATATTCTCAGTTTATTAAATGAACTAAGGAGAGGTCAAGCGCCAGTAAGAAGCAAGAGAAGAAGGAATTAAATAATTATTTACGTTTTATATTGTAATAGTTATGAATGGTCCCAATTTTCCCAAGACACTAAACCTTTGGATCCTCTTGTTGTAATATTTTAGGTTTTTTATCATTAAAATGATGTAAAATTAATGTAACAAAATATTGGTTCTCTATAGATCCCAACTAAGATCTCTTGTAATGGAAGTCCATTTTTCCACTGCATAATGAATACAGGTCACTGATCCAATAGAGATGCATGTGACTTGTAAAGAAAGAAAAATGCTTGATGTAGAATATAAATCACAAAATTCCCTCACTAAATATTTATCTCAAATATACATGAAGGTGATGAGCTACACCTCATCCAAGTCTACATAGGAAAATCTGGAAAATATATATGAAGTTGATAACAAAGTGAAGGGGGCCAAACTTCAAGTGTTTCACAATAAGTTTGATGATCTGAAGATGTATCCTGATGAAAATGAAGTTACCTTTTTCAATCAAATTACTGAATTCATGGGAGTAATTCGAGGGCTTGGTGATGAGATTAAAGACATTTACATTGTAAAGAGAATATTGAGAAGACTTACACATATTTACGATCCAAAATTTTCATCCCTTGAGGAAATGTATCTCCAAAAACATTCATTGGATGATCTTTTAAAAAATCTAGTATTATATGAAATGAGAGTGAAACCATGGGATGCAACAGGTTGTGTTATTAATGAGATGACATTGAAATCCATGGAAAAACTTGATATTTCTGGAGATAGTGTTAATGAAGGTAATGTGTAATATTAACCACTTTATCTCTTTTCCAAGAAATTAAAGAGAGGAAAAGGGATATTTGATGGAAAGATACCTTTTTTGGTGCTCAAGGAAGTTCGATGATGAATAAAGTGAATTAGGAAACTCACAGAATCCTCAAAAAAGGTTTTCTCAAAAGGGATACATCAAATACGGAAAGCAATTATAGAGAAATAATTTAATCTATAAATAGGAATATCAGACAATAAATTTTTTGATTAAGATGTTCCATAGTATAAATCTAGAACCCAAACATCTATGATGGATATAGTCGAAAATTTAGATGTGTCAAAAGTTAAATCTAGAGATAATCAGCTTATTTCTGATACATATCTCAAGATGAAACTAAAATATTCTCTTAGTGATCTTCAAAATCAAAGAAGTAGAAGAAAAAATTGGATAATAGTTGTGGAAGAGTCATCAGAAAATTTTGATTGATTTGAATATAGAATTAATCGACTAGAATAAGTAGTAAAAGAACATTCAACATCCCTTGTAATCCTAGAAGCTATATTAGAACATATGATTATAATTGATGAACCAAAAAAATCATCAATAAAATTACATACAGACTAGAGGATAAATCCAATACTATTGAAGGACTTTAAGACAAATTTGTTACTCCTAAGAATAAACATGAAAGTGAATTAAACTCAAAATAATCAAAGAAGAAAATACAGTTTAGAGGATTCTCAAATGTTGATCTGCTGGAGAGAGAGAAGTGTGGTTCTAAAGGAGTATAGAATGATTTTAATGATCAAATATCCACATTCATGGGAAAATTGGAATTGTATTTGACAATGAAACATAAAATGCTAGAAATAAAATATGCCAAAAATAATGGAAAGATGAAAGTTGGACATATCACCAAGTCCCCTGAAGTAATAAAAAAGAAAGACTCAAATCAAACTAAAAGGAGAACTGAATACTATCCCTAGGTATCAAAATATATTCGGCATTCAAGCTCTATTCCTATGGAAGGGGACATGAGAAGTAATATAAGTGATAATACATTTCCTCTTTTGAAAAGTCAATTTTGTGGATATTTGGGTCACACCATGTCATACTATGAAGAGGCAAGGAGTTATTTGAATGGGTAAGAGATAAAAATTCAATAAAGGAGAATGAATTATTATCCTAAATCTCATAGAATAAATATTGTTTCTAGAAATTTCATTAATTGCTCTAACATTGTCCATAAAGTTATTCATTACAGGTAGAGGAAAGATGGAAATGATACCAACAGAACATAGAGACAATTGAATACTCAACAACTAGATGATGTTTCTCTTACAAATATCTTGTATCCTATGGAAGAACAATATGATTATGATGAACCAATACACATGGAAAAGAGAGTGTAAATACCATCTTTATCTTCCACTCAATCAAATATTGCATGGAAGAAAAAGAATAAAGAATATAAATCTAATCTTGCCGAAGTCACTCTCAAAGAACAGATAATAGTATCACCTGTATTATTGATAGTGGATGCTCATCCCATTTGATGGGAAATGAATACCAATTAGAAAATGTAATGAAAGGGGTTGATAGAATAGTAAGGTTCAGTAATGACGATGCCTTGATGATAAAATGAAGTGTGAGTAATGAATTGGATAACAGAGAGATGAAGAAGACTAATGTTCTCTATATTGATGTTGTGTATCACAATCTTATGAGTGTGAGTCATCTATGTGAATCAGGACTGATGGTGAAATTTAATAAAAATTGGTGCACCATCATATGAAATATAGGTAATTTTCTTATGAAAGGATGTATAAAAAATGGAAAATTATATTAGGTTGATAGTAAAGAGAACATTTGTTATATCACAGTTGAAGAATAAAACAACTTATGGAATTGGAGGTTGGATCACATCAATCAAAAAGACATGGAAGAGATATCTATAATGAAGATAGTCATGGATATCCCCAATCTGAAGTGTGAATGGTAAAATACTTATAATGATTACATATGTGGAAAGTCGGTCTGCAGTTCATATCGGCTAAATAATAAAACTGCATCAAATCCATTGGATCTCATCCATAGAGATGTATATAGTTCGATAAATTTTGGTGGAACAGATGGATAATGGTACATTTTTATTTTCATTGATGATTATAGTAGAATGTATTGTGTGATGGTTATACATAGGAAATGAAAATTTCTTGATTTAATTAAAACGTATCACCGAAAAGCTGAGAATGATATTAGACAGACAATCAATGTTCTACGTTCTAACAATGTAGGGGAATACACATCCATTGAGTTTAAAAATTACCTAGAGAAACATGGAATACAACATTAGGTGGTTGTTGTGAGAACACCATAGAAAAATGGAGTTTTTGAGCATAGGAATCGATAGGTGAACAATATTTCTAGAACTATAAAAATTGAGATTCGTATCCCTCACCATTACTAGAAAGAGTTTGTTCAAGCTACATTGCATACTCAAAATCCAATACGGATTTATATGGGAGAAACCAAGGCACCATATGATTTTTGGCATGCAAAGAAGCCTTATTCGAATTATTTTCATGTTTTTGTAAGTAAATGTTTCATTCAAAATAAATTACGAAATCAAGGTTAGTATGGTGATGCTGTAGCTGAAGGAATATTCATTGGATATTAAATTTATATAAAATCCTGCAAATGTTTCAATAATCATATTTGAAGCATTTTGGAAGTCATTGACGTCAATATCATTGAAGATAAGACCACAAACACCTTGAAAAGATATTATGATGAAGTGGTTGAATATGTTGAATATAGTAGACATAGAATAGATTCATATATAGACGTAGATGAAGGAGTGAAAAACATTCATAGGTCATGACATGATGTTAATTCATAAGAAGAATTGGTATAGGAAACCATTGATGAAGACAACTCTTTTTAACCTCATAAGAGAAATTTAAGAGTATGAATTGATCAATCCAACACCATTGGGTGTTGGAAAACACTAATATAGAAAATTAGAATGGGGAATAATGCACAATATTCCTTTATATTTGTTGTGGAACCATCTTTATTTGAAGAAACTACAAAGGATGAATCAAGGTTTAAATACATTAATGGAGATTTGGATCAGATCGATAAGAACCAAACATGGGATCTATTTAAGAGACCCTAAAATCAAAATGAGATTGGTACAAATTTTTTTTTAAAAAAAAAATTGACAAGAGTGGAAATGTGAACAAAAATAAGGCATGATTGGTGTGTCAAATCTATTCACAGATTGAAGGTGTTGATGTTGACGAAACATTTTCTACGGTAGCTAGACTGGAGCCAATCAGACTTTTTCATGCCATGGAAATTCAAAGGGGATATGAAGTGTATCAAATGGATATCAAAACAGCTTTTTTAAATGGTGTTCTTGAAGAAAAATTATACATTGAACAAACAGTGGGTTTTCTACTTTGTAATGATATAATGAAGGTTTCTAGACTAAAAAGGCCATCAATGGTTTTAAATAGGCACTACGAACATGGTATTCCTGATTGAATTCTTATCTAAGTAAGCTCAAATTTAAAAGAGTATGAGTGAATAAAAAACTACATGGGAAGAATTATGTGAAAGATCGATTCATGGTACTGGTGTACATAGTTGATTTTATATTTCTCATAAGTAATAAGGGATCAATGGGTGAATTTTATAATCCATGAAATCATAATTTTAAATTTCTATGATTGGTGAACTCATATACGTCTTGGTGCTTCAAGTGATTCAGAATAAAGACTGCACTTTTATTTCTCAGGAAATATATGCAAGAGGGTTGCTGAAAAAATTCAATATTAATGACTCCAAACTAATTTCAACTCTAATTTCATTTGGAACTAAACTTTTAAATAATGAGAATGGGACTTCTGTAGATCCCACCATGTACATGTGAATTATCGGAAGCTTATAGTACTTAACTGAAACACGACTACATATTGTTTTTTAAACATTCTTAGCAGCCCGATTTTAGAGTAATCCTAAGTAAGAACATATATATGTAGTTAAATGAATCATGAGGTGCATTCAAGGGACTCAAAATTATGGATTATACTTTTCTTTAGAAAATTATAGTGAACTGTCATCATTTTTTGATGCTGACTAGGATGGAGTTGAGTTAGATAGAAAGTCCACAAGTGGTAGCGTATTCCTTATTGGAAAGAAATGTGTTGGATGGCTGAGTAGGAAATAGGAAATCACTTCTCTCAGTGCTATTGATGATGGGAATATCTCTGCTACAAAGGCTTTCACTCACCTACATTGGATGAAGCAACAAATGACATATAATGGTGATGAGGTTAAATAGCCAATGGTGATTCACTATGATAACAAGAGTTCAATTGATATTACAAATAATATTGTTCAAAATTATCAAAAAAAAACACATTGAAATCATATATCACTTTATCAAAGAAAGATTTGGACAAGGACTGATTAAAATGGATCATTTTGGAACTGCTGATCAAGTGGCTGACATACTGACCAAGCCATTGTCATCACATGTGTTTGAGAAACAACTATTGAACCTCCATCTTCAACCACCTCCCCATGCATGAGTAGGTTACGAGTGTTCCCCTCTTTCCTTTTGGGTTAAATGTTTTAACTTTTTTATGGAATTGATGCAGGTTTATGGGGGAGATATGATCCAGGGGGAGTGTGTTTTATGATCTATAATGTAAAAATATTGGTTTTTTGGTTTTATTTCCAATGGGAGAGAATGGAGAAATTCAATTTCATGGGGCTGCAGGATAATTGAGATATAATTTAGAGAAATTCCATGGTTTAAATTGGGAGAATGATGAATATAGAACTTATAGAGAAATTAAAATTTTATAAGAAACAGATTTTCAAGACATGACCTTTTCAAAAAAACAAGAACCAAATTCATGCTTCCCCTCTTGTTTTCTAGACTGAGCATCACTCATGTAGACTTAGAGTGTTGTATTATTTGTTTCTCGTGTATCAGGTTTTTTATTGAGTCTGGTGCTTCATTGAATATATCTATAAATTTACAACAAAGACAAAGGGGGATATTTTTGAAACCAAAGTTGTTCTTTAATAAAAATTTAGTACGGTTTTATTTTTTTAAAATACTCACATGGAAGATCGTGGAGTTTGTAAGGATATAGATCTTATATTTCAAAATAAATAAATTATTGAAGTTGGTGTCGTTTCCCAGTGTTTTCAAAAAATTTGGGTCTCAGAATCAGGATTTTTTTTAAAAAAAGGAATGATTTTCATGTAGGTGCGAATAAGACATAGACCACGCAGTGTAGTTTGCAGTCAAAGGGAGTACATGGATTGATATATCCTCATATAAGCATTATACAGACTATGAAGCATAGTATGTGGACCGTATAGGGATTTTGTTTCACGAAGCACAACAAGCATATCGTGTAGGGAAAATGGTTAGTGTGAACCTTGTTATATGGACCGCATATGGAAAATGGTTCATGGAAGCCTTTATATTTGTAGGAGGCAAATTGTTCATGTTATGGATCATTTTCTGTGAAGGGGAGGTGGTTATTTGAGGAGCCACAAAGGTATTCGTTTGCAGAAGACATCATCCATTGTGAAGGAATAGAGGCATTATGCGGACCGTAGACAGAAAACAGTTTACAGGAGGAGGACAATATGCAGTGAAGACAGAACCACATCTAATCATTGGGGAAACTAGATTAGTGATATTTGAGGATATATTTTCGTATATTAGGATTTCTAATTCCATATTTAAGTAGATCTATTTCGATTTAAAATCAGGGAGGAATTCATTGAAGTCCAAAGTGATTCGTGGGAAGACAACCTCATGAAGGATAAGAGGTTCGTGAGGAGGTTTACATGGAAGGAGAAAGTGACCCATAAAGAAAAACCACAGAAGGGATTTGTAGGGTACTGTATCCCATAATGGAAAAAAGTACATAGAGGAGATATAGTTTGTGGAAGAAGACCTCATCCACAAAGTAGTGATGATTTTTAGAAGACGAGTTAGTCTGTAGAAGAAAAAAAATATATAGAAGGAGATACGGTTCGTGGAAGTAGTGGTAGTCCACGAAGGAGAGGTATTCCATGAAGTACATGTGCCATACATTCGCGAAGGAATTAGGCTAGTTCACGGAGGAACAGTATTTGAAATAACAGTGTGAAAAAATGTGGATTACATCTATCTGTAAATGTGGGACTTCAACAGATCATCTATATACAGTTGAGGGTGAATGTTTCATTGAAAATTAATGGAACTACAAGTCCAGAAATTGGGTATGGAATCCTCCCAAGGTAGTAAGATAGTGATATTTTAAAAAAGTTTTCTAAGCGATTTAGTGAGTTATCCCAAAAATATTATAAAGGCAGTGTGCCTGGCTTAGAGTGATTGTGTCTAAACTCATATACTCTACAACTAGTAATGATTAGTGGATTTAGGTATGACTAACACACTATTTTCATATGATCCTTGGACTAGCCCTTAGTAGTGAACCAAGTAAATTTTTTGTGTTTCCTCAGTGCATGCGATTGTTTGTTTACTTCTCATTCTCATCGTACAAGTTTAACAGGTTCCTACTAATTTGGGAACAAGACCGTATACTTTTGAAGAAAAAGTTGACAGCCAAATTCACCCCTACCTTCTAAGGGTGTTCTGGGGTCCTTTATCACCATTATCAGAACATATCCTTTATCGGTATCCTCTTAATTATCATTTCCTTATTCATCATCCCTAAATGAGTTTTATACTTCATTTTCATGAGCGATAAAAAAATGTTCATGTTTATATTTTGTTCCCCTCATCATCATCAATGAAAAAGTTGATGCTTTTTTATAAGTTATAATTATTTTCAATCTTGTGTAGGGTGATATAAATATAAAACATAGTAATTTTTCTTGTTTAAATGTTGTTTTCATCTATAAACACACATTACATCTTGTTTTAAGGGAACATAATTTTTTAATTATATTAGAGTTTTTCACATTAATTTTATGGTTATATATATTGAAAATTAAGGGTTTTGATGGGATTTATAACATCCTAAATACAATATAATAACAAATCCAAATTAAAATTATTCCCAAAATATATGTATAAAATTAGAATAAACCAAACAACGAATAAGAACTGTGTAATTTTCACTATGTCAATATGACCTGTATAAGATTTAAATAGGTGTTTAATCAAGATCACTAAGAAGATACTAAAAGGATCCTTCCACTGGAGGTATCCATGAATCATGGGAATCACCTAATAATCAAGTAGGATCTCTCTCAACTACATGACCAGATAGAACCTTGAGTTTAAGGTGGGAGAGATACAATATATAAGGAATGATATCAGTTCTTAAGAGAACTACCTAGAATTTTGACATAATGGATAACCCCATATTACATGAGTATTGAATAGATTTATATATTCCTCCCATAACATAAAATAGTTATACTACATTTAATAAATATTATACAAACATTATTCAATGTTTCAACAATTAAAACACTTAGATTAACCACCACCATGATAGTTTAACATTTAAAAAATCATGAAAAGTGTTCATACTCATTAAAATCATCATCATATAATGAAAAACTGAGCATGCTAGATTATATGGAAGATAGTTGTTTAACCAAGAATTATCTTGAAATTTGATAAACTCATATATAACCACCACATCATAGTGTCTTACGCTTTGTCTTGGAGTATATAAGGAGAGACCACACCATCATCTGAACCACTGCATCTTGGTTACGATTTGGTGGCTCTCAAGGTTTCTTAAACTTGAACCTTCTTTTCATGACCCAAACCATGACCCCTTTTGAATTTTATGTGTTGAAAAAAATATTAATTTCACAATTCATAAATACATGAAAAGAGTTTCCTCTAGTAAAGTGTCAATTATACTCAATCTAAAAAGGAATGTAGAACGATGTTAAAAAAACATGTATCTACATAACTATGTTCATAGTTCTCATCATGTTAAAGTATGCATACTCATTTAATCCATTTTTCTAAGACATTGATAGATCATGGGACATAAGGTATTTCAAACCTATATAGACTACTAATATATTATATATTCTATCACTATATATGGACCATGTCGAATAATACTTCAAATTTCATTTATCATTGTGGATGAGCACATCACACTGCCTCTGTCGCGACCCGTCCTTGGGACCCGTGCCGTGACTACCCCAATCCCACCTCCCATAGTCCAGGGGCTGGAGACTAGCACCAAGGCGTAAATCCCGACCGAAGGGGAAGGAATTGCCTTTATAAAGTAAACAAACACCAAAGAGTAAACAAGAAGAAGTAAATACTATGTAAAACTGGGAACAAAAGTAGTACGGAAAAGTATGTGGGCCAAAATACAAACCCCAACTAAAAGTAATGTACAACCGGAAAGATAGTACATCAACTGAAAGTAAAGAAGCCCCTTCGAGTCGTCCACTGGAAGTCCCACTTGAAGGCTGGGTACATATAGCCTCCTTAGCCCCTCGGGTCCAGCTGTCCGCTCCGTGTACGTTCCGCCCAGTGGTCCACCTCCAGGTACTGACTTACTCCACAAGCCTCAACCACTATCAGCGTTGTCCATTGTCTACATCCAACACAACGTAGTGCGGGCATAGCTCATGCATGGGTGAGTATACGCTACTCAGTAGGGACCCCGATACCCCCAAAGGTCTCCCAGAATCCACAAAGGATAATCCACAAAGGAAAGATACAATCACGAAGTAACATCCAACACTACTTAGGTATATGCCCATACATATACCTAAGTCATCAATTCCAGTTCGGCTCCAACAATCGTGCCCAAGTTCGATCACGTCCACACAGGAAAACACAAACCAATCCATATAGGAAAGCACAAACCAATCCACATAGGAAAGAAAGTCACTCATATCGAAGATAATGATTGAAAGTCAAGACTCATCTCACACATGTATACTTCTTCGCAAGGTGATAGAGATGATCAGATATAGCCACTGATTCATCTAAGCTGGGACCCACGTAGGATACTAAACCAGCTATGCTGTCAGACCCACATAGGATATAGGACAACTAATCTGCCAGACCCACGTAGTATATCAAGAACAGGGTCAAACATTACCAGACCCACATAGGATACAAAAATATTAGTAATCACCGTCGAACCCACGGAGAATTTCAGTACGGTCTTCATCGCTGCCGAACCCCCATAGGATTTCAGTGCAGTCTTTCTCGCCGTCGAACCCACAGAGGATTTCAGTACGGTCTTCATCGTTGCCAAACCCACATAGGATTTCAGTGCAGTCTTCATCACTATCGAACCCACAGAGGATTTCAGTAAGGTCTTTATCGCTGCTGAACCCACGTAGGATTTTAGTGTACTCTTCATCATCGTCGAACCCACAAAGGATTTCAGTACGGTCTTCATCGCTGCCGAACCCACGTAGGATTTCAGTGCAGTCTTCATCACCGTTGATCCCACAGAGGATTTCAGTACGGTATTCATCGCTGCCAAACCCACGTAGGATTTCTGTGGAGTCTTCATCACTGTCGAACCCACAGAGGATTTTAGTACGGTCTTCATCGCTGCTGAACCCACATAGGATTTCAGTGCAGTTTTCATCACCGTCGAACCCACAGAGGATATCAGTACGGTCTTCATCGCCGCCGATCCCACATAGGATTTTAGTGTAGTCTTCATCACCGTCTAACCCACAGAGGAATTCAGTATGGTCTTCATCGCTGCCGAACCCACGTAGGATTTCAGTGCAGTCTTCATCGCAGTCGCATCCAGCTCTAGGGTTCCCGCACACAGCTTGCTCGTTTCCGGGAGGGTCCTCTCCACGAGCCAAGTGGGTCGATACATCAACTGACACATAGTCCGGAGTTGATGTATCTCAAAGTTCCTCCTCGACAGGAGGAACTCAACGTGACAGACGGCGCGTCAATCGGACGCTCGGTCTGAGAGTTATTGGCTTTTTCGTTCAAGGGCCCGGTTCGATTTTAAGTCAAAACCAACCCGACCACACTCTAACTATGTCCAAACCTCAAGAAGAAAAATCCAAAAGGTCGATCTCACAAAGAGGAATCCACCAAAGTCAACGGTATGTCAATCGGACGTCCGGAGCTCATGTTATAAGTGTTTCCGCTCTGAGGGCCCGGTTGGTTTCGTGTTCGTACCAACCCCGCCATACCCAAAGTTTTCCAAAACCATGAGTGCAATATACCAAAACGACCAACTCGATCCAAGGATCTCATCGCAACTGACGGTGCATCGTTCGGAGGTTCGTAGCCCAAAATATGGGCAATAGAACGAACATGTCCGGTTTTGGGGGGTTTTGGGCTTGGACCGACTCGGCCCGAGACCCCTGGGGTCGGCCCGAACCGGGTCCGAGTCAAGCCCCTTAGGGTGTGGCCCGGCCTGGTGGGTGCGGCCCGGCCCAACCGGCGCGGCCCGACTTAGCCGGCGCGGCCCTGCCCGGCCTGGGCTGCCCGACCCGGTGCGGCCGGTCCGGCCCGGCCGGCCTGTTGGCCCGGCGTGGGCGTGACCCACACGGCCAGCTCGGTGCTGGTCGTGTCGTTGTGGAAAGGGGGGAGGCTGCGCCCCTTTATTAAACCGCGGCCCCAACATGGGGGCCGCTGCCTTTGCCATCCGGGGGTTACGACCCCCGGATCCCTTCCGAAACGGCCGGCCAGGTCCGGCCGGCCGGTGCTGCCAACGCGGGACCCCGCAGTCCCTCCCCTCTGAGGTGCTGGCGGCCAGCGGTTCCTGCCACCCCGCCTTGCACCGCCGCGGCTTTGATCTGCGGCCTAGTCCGACCGACGCGGCACGACGGCGCCGCACCCCTCCGCCGCGGCCCCGTTCCAGCCGCAGCCTCTCGTGGTTCTCCGGGGCGGCGCGACGGCGCCACTGCTTTGTTCGGCCTCAACAGTGCGGTGTGATGGCACCACGCTTCTTCGCATGTTCTTATTTGTTTCCATGCGGTGTCGTTGCACCGCGCTACCTTTGTTTGTGCCGCGACAAACACATCATCAAAGGGGGCGGAGAGTCGACCGTGTTCGTGCGGTCCGACCTCCTCCTGTTAATCTGATATCAAGAGGCATAAGAAAAATGATTTGGGACGGTCAAGAATATTCATGAACTAAAATCAAACCCCTACCTCGATGAAGTCGTTGAACGAGGTTTGTCGCGGGAAAGGGACTTCGCGAAAGACGGTGTCGCGGTATGCGGACCGTTGGCGTCGTGGAGAAGAGGACCATTGGCATCGTGGTATGCGGTGTCGCAGTACACAGCGTCGCAGAGAAGAGGATCGTTGGCGTCGCGGTACATGGCTTCGTGTCGTCAATCTCCGAGGAATCATCATTAATCGTCTTCCTTCGTCGGAGGTCGGCGTTCTTCGTCGGTGACGTTGTGCTCTTCGCGTTCTTCGATGAAGATGATGAAGATCCCTCCCAATTTTGAGTATTCTCCCCCAATCCATAACACCACAAAACTAACCCAATAATAAAATAATCTCCACTTATTTTATTAAGCCATGTCATGAGTTTCAATATTTAAAAACTCAAATCCATTAATTTAATTAGTGCATTGGCTTGATTAAATGAGAGAAGAGGGAAAGTCACAACATTAAAGGAGGAGTTTCAAGGGGTGATGGGGAATGTGAAAAGGTTGGGTATCGTGTGGGCCCCACATATCCTTTATTCTCCCAAGGGATGTTAGCAACCCAACTTGCACACAAAGTATAAAACTACTTAGAAGAAAAATAAAATTGGATTACAATTTTATTTTATTCTTCCCTTAAACCTCCAAATTTAAACAACTCCTCACGAGCAAATGAACCTTTGGAAAAGGTCTTCATAAGCAATTACCGGCACTGCAGTTCCATCAGTGCCCTCCTATTTCGATTCCGAGCACTTGTTCAAAGGTTAGGAAAACCCTCTCATTCGTTCACTGAATGTACCCGAGCTAAACTTCGGAACATGATTCCGGGAACACCGGGCCTCGGAATCAGGTGCCGTCAGAAACTGAGTTCTTGTAAAATCCAAAAGAAAATTAATAAAAAATCTCCCTTGATCTTTACGAATATTTATATTACTCCCACCTTAGGGCTTTACGTCCCTGTAAAGATACATCATAAACTAGGGGAAAAAAGTGGGAATTGTGCACGCATCTGAGCCTCCCGCTCCTAAGTGCTCTCCTGGAGGTTCCCGTGCTGCCATCTGATGCACACTAGAGGAATCAACTGCCCAAATAGGACCCACTACTGTCGATCCTAGATCTCCACCGGGACCTCTGCAAAAGTCACCCCATCGTCAAGGTCTAGCTCCCCATGGTCGATGATATGCGTCGGGTCATGCACGTATCTCCTCAGCTGAGATACGTGGAAGACGTCGTGCACCCAGTGCAACTGAGGTGGTAGAGCGAGGCGATAAGCCACCTCACCTATCTTGCTGAGAACGTGGAACAGTCCGATGAAGCACATAATTAAATTTCCGCCCCGACCAAATATCCACAACCCACGTCGAGGTGAGACCTGAAAGAAAACGTGGTCGCCATCCTCGAACTCCAGTGGCCTTCCCCTCTTGTTAGCATAAGACTTCTGCCGGCTCTGAGCTATCCTCATCCACTCCTGGATGACTTGGACCTTCTCGGTCGTGGCTCGGACCATCTCCGGTCACACAAGTGCTGACTCCCCAGGGTCTATCCAACATAGAGGTGATCTTCAAGGTCGTCCATACAATGCTTCGTATGGTTCCATCCCGATGGTGGAGTGGTAGCTATTGTTGTACGCAAACTCCACCAAGGGCAGGTGGTCCTCTCAGATGTGACAAAGGTCAATGACACATGCACAAAGCATGTCCTTGAGATTCTGAATGGTCCTCTTCATCTGACCATCCACCTGAGGGTGAAAGACGGTGCTCAGACGTAGCTGCATCCCGAATTCCCTCTACAACTCCTTCCAAATCCGGGAAGTAAAGTGAGCATCTCGATCGGAGATGATAGATGATGGAACACCATGAACCCATACAATCTACTGAACGTAGAGACGTCCCAATATATCTACTGAGCCCTTCTCTCTCATGGGTAAGAAGTTGGACGACATGGTGAGTCGGTCAGCAATCACCCAAATCGAGTCATGACCTCTGGCAGTACGTGGAAGTCCAGTCACGAAGTCCATAGATATCCCATCCCACTTCCACTCAGGGACCTCCAAGGGCTGCACCAAGCCTGCTGATACCTGGTGCTCCGCCTTCACCTACTGACAGGAGAGGCATCGAGAAACAATCTCAGCAACAGCTTTCTTCATACCCGACCACCAGTGCTGTCGTCTAAGATCCTGGTACATCTTCACCACTCCTGGATGTACCGATAATGGGGAAGTGTGAAACCCCCTCAGCACCTCCTCTTACAAAGAATTTGGTACCATGGTACGTCCTCTGAAAAGAAGGACGTTCTCTCATCCCACAGAGAATCCATCAGGTGCCTATCCTGAGGATATATGTGCACGCCCCGTCTCAAAGTCAACATCCCCACGATGTGCCTCTCTGACCCACTGGAGGAGTGGAGGAGTGACTGTGAGTGACTAAAGAAAGGATGCTCCATCTCTATCCATGAAGGATATTTGCAAAGCGGCTAGCTGCTCCGTCACCTCCTCGAGTAGTTGGATGCCCATCCTCCTGCTGAGAGCATCGGCTACTATGTTCCCCTTTCCAGGAGTATAGAATATCTCAAGTCATAGTCCTGGAGGAACTTGAGCCATCGCCGCTGTCTCAGATATAGTTCCTTTGGCGAGAAGATGTAACTGAGACTCTGGTGATCAGAGTAGACTGTAAGCGCTCGCCCATCAGATAGTGTCGCCACATCTTCAGAGCTAAGACTACTACTGCTAACTCCAGGTCATGGGTAGCGTAGTTCTTCTCATGATACCTCTACTGACGTGATCCATAGGCGATCACGGGCCACTCCTACATCAGGACACATCTGATTTTGGTCCCTGATGCATCGCAGTAGACTACGTACCATACTCCCTCCTTCGGTAGCCTCAAGATAGGTGCACTGGTCAATCTCTGTCGTAGCTCCTGGAAGCTCTGCTGACATCTTTATGACACACGAAGGGTTTCCCCTTCTTCCTTAACATTCTTCAAAGCTGCAAAGTTTTCTCCTTTGCCGAAAAGGGAAATCTGGTCTCATCCCTGGGATGAACCACGTTCCTCTCCTAATACAGTCAATCCCATCATTATCAGTTAATTCATGTCATGGATGACCTCGTAAGGCCTCGACGCTGCTAGCAAGAGATCTGACCGTTACTCTCGCCTCCAAGGGTTGAGTCACACTATCGGAATCAGTGTGTGGTCACTGGGTCTCCTCCAGTAGGAATCTCGTATGTGATGGTCATGTCAATAGTTTTTAACCGAAACCACATAGTATTAACATAAAAAAGACAAGAAATAAAATGTCACTATTTCATGTGTCTTTTATTACTGTAACTCAAAGTACAAGGACACAAAGCAACACAAAAAACAAAGATAGAGGCATTATGGGCAAAGTCCTCCATGCCTGGAGCTAGTCCCGCACTTGTCCACCCACTTCCGGAGCTCCATGATCGTATGTTTCAGCTGCCTAAAGCTATGATCTCCACTATGGTCAGGGTGGACCTCTTGGGGGTGGTGGTGGTGGAGCCTCAAAAAGTCGTCCACCACATACCCCTCGACCATCTCCTTGGCCTCGTCCGCCTGCTCCTGGCGGACCACCGCGGTCAAACCTCTGCCCCTGCCTGGGTGGTCCCTCAACCGTCTGCTGCCCCACTGCATGGCAGGTCGGGAAGTCACGAGCCATGTGGCCCTGCCCGCCAGATGCATAGAACTGTCTGCCACTCGTATGACTGGTTCTGCTGCTGTGCCCCGCACCCCCGAGCTAGTATCCTATGGTCGTCCACCTGATGGCCTGGTCCGCTTGGACCTCTATGACATCTATCTACTGCCGTCTGTAGAATAATCCGCTACGTGCCGCCCTGCGGTAGGTCACGCTACTGGAATAGGCTCAGTACGAAAGCTCTCTATGAGAAGGGTTCACTCCAGTACTCTTGCCTATGTCGGAATACAAAGGAAACCATCGATGCCTTGATCTCATGCCGTAGTCCCTGATCGATGGTCCGGGACCGGAAGAATGGGTCTCGTACCATGTCCGTCGAATAGTGCGAGAGATCAGTAAATCTCGCCGAGTACTGGGCGACCGTCATGCTGCCCTTCCGCAGCTGTAGAAGCTCTAGGATGTGCACCGCACGGATGGTGGCTAGGATGAACTCCAAGTGGAAGAGGCTCTCAAAGTCCGTCCAGAGGAGAGATGCCTCATCGTGCACCTGGAGCATCAAGCTCCACCATCTGCCAGCTATCGCGTACAGGAGGCTTGCTGTGAGGATCACCATGTGGTAAGCTGGTGTCCCTACTTACCTAAAAACTCTCACAACCTCCTCCATCCAATCCTCTACTGCCTGAGGGTTTGTCTCCCCACAGAACCTGGGCGATCACTGATGCTGAAACTCATGCAGTGCACTAAGGCGACGTGCACTCTCAGAGACTGGGGCTGGTGGCATCCGTGGCTCGGTGGGTAGTGGTTCTGCCGGTGCCTCCACTGAAAAAGGGCCGTACACCGAGGCCTCGTCGCTCGGTGGACTGTCGGTTCGCAAAAAACTCAGAACCCTAGCAAGATACCGTCGTGGGGCCATCCTGAAAGAAATAGGTGTGCCACGGTCAAACAGTATACCGAGGGAGCTGACACAAATTAATCACAAAGAAAAATTTTGTAACACACATGAAATCAATGTTTTCATGTATTGAGTCAGAAATTAGAATTCAGGGTCCTTGTGTACGGATTTGTCATCAACCGCACCAACACTGGACTCCCTAGTCTGATAACCACACTCAATACCCTTAACACTATTTCTTCACATTGAAGAGAGATCAGAGTCCTGAGTTCTGCAGTAGAACTGAACTCCTCTGATACCAATTTATCACGACCTGTCCTCAGTACCCGTGCCATGACTACCACAAGCCCGCCTCCCATAGCCCAAGAGATGGAGACTAGCACCAATGCGTAAATCCCGACAAAAGGGGAAGGCATTTACTTTATAAAGTAAAAAAACACCACAGAGTAAGCAAGCAGAAGTAAACACTATGTAAAACTTGCTACAAAAGTAGTGCGGAAATGTAAGTGGGCCAGAATACAAACCCCAACTGAATGTAAAGTACAACTGGAAAGAAAGTACAACAACTAAAATTAAAGCAACAACATCGATCCGTCCACTAGAAGTCCTACCTGAAGGGTTGGTACAGATAGCCTCCTCAGCCCCTCGGGTCCAGCCGTCCACTCCATGTACGTTCTGCCCTGTGGTCCAACTCTAGGTACTGACTTGCTCCACAAGACTCAATCACGACTAGCGTTGTTCGTCGTGTGCATCCAACACAATGTAGTGCGGGCATTGCCTGTGTAGGGGTGAGTATACGCTACTCCGTAGGGACCCCGAGACCCCCAAAGGTCTCCCAAAATCCACAAAGGATAACACAAAAAGGAAAGATACAATCACGAAGTAACATCAAAAACTACTTAGGTATATGCCTATACATATACCTAAGTCATCAATTCCAGTTCGGCTCCAACACCTGAGCCCAAGTTCGATCACGTCCACACAGGAAAACACAAACCAATACACATAGGAAAGCAAAACCCAATCCACATAGGAAAGCAAGTCAATCATATCGAAGATAATTATTGAAAGTCCAGACTCGACTCACATAGGTATACTTCATCATAAGGTGATAGAGATGATCATATATAGCCGTTGATTCATCTAAGCTGGGACCCACATAGGATACTAAACCAGCTAAGCTGTCGGACCCAAATAGGATTCAGACCAGCTACTCTTCCAGACCCATGTAGGATAGCAAGAACAGAGTCAAACACTGCCAGACCCATATAAGATACAAGAACAGTAGTGTTCACCGTCAAACCCACGGAGGATTTCAGTACGGTATTCATCACTGCCGAACCCACGTAGGATTTTAGTGCAGTCTTCATCGCCATCGAACCCACAAAGGATTTCCATATGGTCTTCATAAATACCGAACCCATGTAGGATTTCAGTGCAGTCTTCATCACCGTCAAACCAATAGAGGATTTCAGTACGGTCTTCATTGCTGCCGAACCCACGTAGGATTTCAGTGCAGTCTTCATCACCGTCGAACCCACAGAGGAATTGAGTACGGTCTTCATCGCTGCCGAACCCACGTAGGATTTCAGTGCAGTCGTTATCACCATTGAACCGACAGAGGATTTTAGTACGATATTCATCACTGCCGAACCCACGTAGGATTTCAGTGCAGTCTTCATCGCCGTCGAACCCACAGATGAATTCAGTACGGTCTTCATCGCTGCCGAACCCACGTAGGATTTCAGTGCAGTCTTCATCACCGTCAAACCCACAGAGGATTTCAGTATGATGTTCAACGCTGCCGAACCCAATTAGGATTTCAGTGTAGTCTTCATCACCGTCGAACCAATAGAGTATTTTAGTACGGTCTTCATCACTACAGAACCCACATAGGATTTTAGTGCAGTCTTCATCGCAGTCGCAGCCAGCTCTAGGGTTCCCGCACATAGTATGCTCATTTCCAGGAGTGTCCTCTCCACGAGCCAAGGGGGTCGATAAATCAACTGACACGTAGTCCGGAGTTGATGTATCTCAAAGTTCCGTCTTGACAAGAGGAACTCAACGTGACAGACGACACGTCAATCAGACGCACGGTCTAAGAGTTATTGGTTTTTTCGTTCCAGGGGCCCGGTTGGTTTTTATGTCAAAACCAACCCGACCGCACTCCAACCGCATTCAAACCTCGATCGGAGGAAGCCAAAAGGTCCGTCTCACTAAGAGTAATCCAACAAAGTTGACGGCACGTCAATCGGACGTCCGGAGCTCATGTTCTAAGCGTTTCCTCTCCGAGGGCCCAGTTGGTTTCGAGTTCGAACCAACCCGACCATATCCAAAGTTTTCTGAAACCTTGAGTTTAATATATGTAAACGGCCGTCTCGATCCAAGGATCGCTTCTCAACTGACGGTGCATCGTTCGGAGGTCCGTAGCCTAAGATATGGGCAAAAGAACGAACCTGTCCGGTTTTGGGGGGTTTTGGGCCCGGACTGACCCGGCCCGAACCGGGTCGACCCGAACCGGGCCTGGGTCCAGCCCCTTAGGGCGTGGCCCTGCCTGGTGGGCGCGGCCCGGCCCAACCGGTGCAGCCCGGCCCCGACGGTGCGGCCCGGCGCGGCCTGGGTGGCCCGGCCCGGTGCGGCCGGTTCGGCCTGGGTGACAGGTTGGCCCGGCGTGGGCATGCCCCACACGGCCAGCTTGGTGTCGGCCCTGCCATTGCGGAAAGGGGTGGGGGAATGCCCCCTTGATAGAACTGCATCCCCGATGTTGGGGCCACTGCCTTTGCCAGCTGGGTGTTACGACCCCCGACTCCCTTTCAAAATGGTCGGCCTGGTCCTACCGGCCGGTGCTGCCGCCGCGTGACCCCGTGGTCCCGCCCCACTGAGGTGCCGGCGGCCGGTGGTTCCGGCCGCCCCGCCTTGCACCGCCACGGCTTTGAGCTGCGGCCTTGTCTGATCGGCGCGGCGCAAAGGCACCGTGGCCCCGCTACGGACGCAGCCTCTCGTGGTTCTCTGGCGCGGCACGACGGCGCCGTAGCTTTGTTCGGCCTCAACAGCTTGGCATGACGGCGCCCCACTTCTTCGCCCGTTCTTCATTGTTTCCACGTGGTGCCGTTGCACCGCGCTACCTTTGTTCATGATGCAAAAAACACACCATCAAATGGGGAGGAGTGTAGACCGTGTTCGTGCGGTCCGACCTCCTCCCGTTAATCCGATATCAAGCGTCTTTAGAAAAATGATTTTGGATGGTCAAGAAAATTCGTGAACTAAAATCAAACCCCTACCTCGATGAAGTCATCGAATGAGGTTTGTCGCGGGAAAGGGTCGTCGAGGAAGACGGCGTCACGGAAGGAGGATCATCGGCGTCGCGGTACGTGGCATCGCGGTGCACGACGTCACGGAGAAGAGGACCATTGGCATTGCGGTACATGGCGTTGCGTTGTCGATCTCTGAGGAATCAGCATTAATCGTCATCCTTCATTAGAGGTCGGCATTCTTTGTCGGTGACAGTGTGTTCTTCGCATTCTTCGACGAAAAAGATGAAGATCCCTTCTGATTTTGAGTATTCTCTCCCAATCCTTAACAACACAAAACTGACCCCATAATAAAATAAGCTCCACTTATTTTATTAAGCCATGTCATGAGTTTCAAAATTTAAAAACTCAAATCCATTAATTGAATTAATGTGTTGGCTTGATTAAATGATAGGAGAGGGAAGGTCACAACATTAAAGGATGAGTTTCAAGGGGTTATGGGGAATGTGAAAAGGTGGGGGCTCGTGTGGGCCCCACCTTTCCTTTATTCTCCCAAGGGATGTTGGCAACCCAAATTCCACACAAAGGATAAAACTACTTAGAAGAAAAATAAAATAGGATTACAATTTTATTTTATTCTTCACTTAAACGTAAAAATTTAAACAACTCCTCCCGAGAAAACGCACCTTCAGAAAAGGTCTTCTTAAGCAATTACTGGCACTGCGGTTCCATCGGTGCCCTCAGATTTTGATTCTGAGCAACGGTTCAAAGGTTAGGAAAACCTGGTGGTTCGTTCACTGAACATACCTAAGAAAAACTTCGAAACAAGATTCCGGGCACACTGGGCCTCAAAATCAGGTGTCGTCAGAAACTACATTCTTGTAAAACACAAAGAAAATTAAGAAAAAAATTCCCTTGAATTTAACAGGTCTTTACAACCTCACCCAAATATGTAAACACAACATATGTACTTTTTGATTCAATGACTCACATCCTTCCTTTTTTTAGAGTCACATGACACTTAATAATAATTTTATGTAATTTGAAGTTTTTTTGTTCCTTTTTATAGAATTTAAACATTTTAAATGAATTTATATCAGTTTGATTAAAAAAATGAAAATTTTAAATAACTGATATTTACACCCATATTTGTTTTCATTAGATGTACAAGCATTATAGAGGTGTAGGAATAAATCCATTAGAAAATTTCAAGTAATTTTTAGTTTAATAGAAGATGCTAAATCCTTTTCAAATAAAATTATAACCAACCCTAAATACCATGGGATCTAAACATCAAAGGTTTCTTTAAGAAAATACAGCTTATTTTAAGATCAAAAGATAAAAATAACTTATTTACAGTAATCAAAATTTTAGAAATAGATATAAATAAATTTTGAATCATGAAATATCTTATTTCCTTGTGTGATTTTGATAGTTTTAGTTTATATTACTAGGATATTCCCTTAGAGTATCCATTTTTTAGGATCACATTGTAAATAATCAATGTTTTCATGTTGTAATTGTTTTGTATCCAATCATTGATTGAGAGATTATAGGTACAAGAAGTTATAGAAATCTATTTCTAATCATTTTTTATCGAGATATTCTGGGAATATGAAGATAGAGTAGGATTTGATCATGTGTGATCGGGGGCTTCTAAGGATAAGAATACAAATCACCTTTTAATGGGTTTAATTTGAGGCCTATTAGGGAAAAGAAGAAAGACCTTCTAATAGGTTTAAATTCGGTGATACCGTTGTTTAGGATTAAATAATTTCATTACACTTTGGCAAAAAGTGTGTATTTTAGAATAACTATTACATAATTATTTGGATTATAGTATGATACACTATGTTTTATTATTTCCTGTTGTGTATATTTCATATTCTTATATTTTTCAAATTTTACTGAACTTCTAAAAAACTGAATATACACTATATTTATAAATTTTAGACTTTTTTATATTTTCATTACATTAATTCATTTTAATGATTGGTGAATCAATATTTTTTTTATCAGATTACTTTTACTTTCACTATTTTTACTCTCATATGTTTTTGGTCCACCAGAAGATCATAACATCTGATAGTCTTGTTGAATGAGGTGAAAGAAAATTATAAGTCTTATTTATACTGAAATTTACCCCCCCCCACTTTTAGGTTTTCTTCCTATCATATCTAGGATAAAACGTGGTGTCGGATCCTAATTCTGCTGGTTTATGAGAATCAGAAGTAGAAAATGAGGCTCTTACCGTGGTCTAAAACTATGAATGTAGGGGTGAAAACTGAAGTCGTAGCCTATGTAAATGGTTTTATTCACCATGGTCATCGTAACCGTTGGTATAGGACCCATACTAATGCCTTAATTTTGGGAAATGTTTTCGCAGATAGTGGGGCCTGACGTACAACTATAATTTTAAACCATAGTGTTAGGGTAAAAGATATGGTTAAGATTTAAAACAATTGCAATATATTTTAATAAAAAAAATTCCCAACATGTTTTGATCCCATAACCTATTCCCAATTCTATATAAGACCTTACCACTAACCCATGACTCTCTATGTGTGTTTATATATATATATATATATATATTATATTTATAAATATTATTATTAATCATTAAAAAGGTGAAAAATATAATCATGGCCTAGGACCAATAGCCATAATTTTGAAAATTCATGTTTTTATGTGTTTGAAAAAATTCATACGACCATTATTCAAGAAAACTATGACAATACGTGTTCATCCTAAGCTCTACAACCATGATTTTCCAAAAACATGGCCATAGATCCTCTCTACCAGCATGTTTTTTGGAGAACCATGGATATATCCCTATAATTCCTATTTACCACCACATTTTTTGGAAAATCATGGTCGTAGACCTATAGATCCACTTTACCAGTAGTGTTTTTGGTAAACTATGGTTGTATCTCTAAATATCCTCTCTACCACCATGGTTTTTCAAAAACCATGATTGTATCCCTATATATCCTATCTAACTGATTTTTTATAAATCGATTGTATTATCTCTTTCCCACCTAATTCCCATGAAATTTTGGTGGTTACCGCATCCACATACCACCAAAGCTTCACATAAATATGGTTGTAAGTTGGACTAGACTATAGTTATATGATAACACTAGGATCCCTACAACCATTGTTTAACTATAACTATAGAAATAGACTCCCCTACATCCATGGTTATTCTGACTATTTCTATTGAACAATTTCCATAGGTTGATTTTATAGTAGTGAATAAAATCATTTTTATTGATACCAAAAATTTGTATCAAATAAGGTATATACACATAATATTGAGCATAATTTTTCTTTTTTTTCCCGTTGTTCCTATTGGAATTTCATATCTTAGTTTCCTTACACTAAATTTGTATGGGAGAAAAGTTTATTTATGATGGAGGGGATCTATGTCAGATCGATTGAAAACATGATCCTATTCTTACTATGATATTTGATTGAAATTATAACGATTATAGGTGTAATCATATGAATACTTTTTTTTCATAAATACTAGAGTAGAGAGAAATTTGTTTAAAAATAAAAATTACCAGATTTTGGAGAAGGATTTAACACCCCAAACTAAACCATCAATTTTTATCCAGAGGGTCACATGACCTTATACACACCTCCTCATACACAAGAGGATGTAATCTAGTAGTGAGGGTATAATTCTATAAGTAGGGATCATATATCCTCAATATCATGTCATAGTAAAAATAATATTAAAACTATATATCAAATAATTAGAGTAACATGCATAAAATGAAAGATGGGATACATGTCATACAAGTAATAAATGGTCTAAAAAAGTGGAAACCTAAAACATAGTATAGTGAAAGTAGGTAAATAAATATATAAAATTTTTAGTGTCCACCAATGTTTATCTTGGTTTGCCACATTCTCCAAGATCCTCGACTCAACCATCATATATGATCCCCTTTCGCTTACTCAGATCCCTATACATGATGTATGGACATGCATCAAGATACCCATATAGGTTTTGAGTAATAAAACCTAGTTTGACACAACCAATGCATCCACAAAAAATGTTCACATCTATTAAAATTGTGTTATATGATAATGTAAAAATCATAAATAGAAACATAAAACATACAATAACACTCTGAATGGTTGTAAACTATTCATGAAACTAGATACCCCATGACACAACAACTTCAACTCCATGATAGAAAGAAAACAAGGATATTTTGGAAGTAACAAAAACAATCCATAGGGATAGTGAATTTATTGCTTGAAACCCTCATGGAATTATTTATACATGTAATTTAGCGTCCCTAGGACTCAAGTACGACATGTTTCTCAAAAATTACTAGGAATATTGTGCGCTACTCATGAATTACTAGGTTAAAGAAACCTGATACTTGTTCATCCAGGAATCAAGTGCATCCTCAAAACATAATTCTATGGAATCATCATATCTCCACCATGAACTCAACTCCATCATTGATATCATCATAAGTCATGCACACTCCCCCTATAAGGGAAAATCATGTCACAATGGTCCACCTATTCTGAGCACTAAGAATGATACCTCTAAAGGAAAGGTAACATGCATAACAAGGCAGAGAATACAAGTTAAGAATATCATCATGAGAATAAGGTAGCAACACATAACAACATGTGATCATAATCAAACATGGAAACAATCTACTCTAGCGATACTCATGAACATAAGAATCATAACAGGTCTCACAGCAATACACATACCCACATGAAGTCATAGTTAATCATGGACATCAAGTATACCAATCAAAATAATTATACCATAGAAAAAATGTGTATATGAGTGCCCCAAAAGGTAAGTAACTTCCAAACTCAAGGTCATTGACGTCAAAGTCATGGTTTTCTATGGAATCATCACTTGAGTCACATTTGTGTATTTTTTGGCTCAAACTACTCTCCAAATATTCCTAAATTGGAATATACTATTTTTTTAGAAAATAAATAAAGTAAAACATACGATAATAAATTATATCCCCTAGATAATTTCAAAATTATTGATTTAGTCTAAAGAATGTATTAACCATTTCTTCCAAAAATAAATTTATAATTTAAAAAACAATAATAATTTTCTCTCTCCAAAATAATCTATGATAGACAAGAATAATTATTATTATTCTTCTAAAAAAGTATGGTTTAATATTGTTAAATATTTAATTCAACCATTTTGTCAGGAATCTTAGGATATAATTCAATCATTTTGTATAGAAATATTATTTAAAAAAATTCACATGAAAAAACTATTACCAAGAATTAATCCGTTCAATGTGATACACCCATAACAATAAAAAAACCACACATAGTAACCTAAAGAAGGGTTTGGATTGGTTGAAGGAGTCTTCATCAAACATGGACAATAGAATTCAAATGTTTATTATACTTAATAGGAAAACCAAGGCAATGGAAAAAGGGTTTTATTACTTTAAAGAAGAAAACCCATGTACAGGTTCACAACAATGAAGAACCCCAATATTAAATTACTGTTTAATTCATTATTCATGTGTATCTTGAGTGTGAAGTGATTACAATCGTCCATGTTTTGATTTTTAAAACTAAACGAGTCAAAATAATAATTCCCCGTGATTAAAGGACTGAAAAATAATTGAAAAGGAGTTATAGAATCATATAGGAGAAGAATAAAAGAAAATGAATATTTTAAATAGAAATTTACCAAAAAGGGTGCTATATAAGGGTAACATGGTTTTACCCTTACATAGATCCTAAGTGTCACGTGAGGGGATTAGATTACCCAAACACATCCCTTGGAAAGAAGGAATTATAGTTACACTATCTATAGGTTACCCTTACACTGTGGCTAGGTTACCCATTTATAACCTTTTGAAACATAGGTATACCCTTATGAAACCCATAGGAAAAGGTTTCTACCCTTACAAAACCATTATTAAAAAGTTTTTACCCTTATAGGATGCTAGGTATACCCTTATGAAGTGTACATACATACCAATTACCCTTACATAACTAATGAAAAACCCTCCTTACCTTTATGGAACATTCATAAATCTAGAGTTACCCATATTAAAAACATTGGTGCTGTGTATGGGTATAAATAAAATTGGAAAAAATTAGTTTTCACAAAAGAGTCATTTGAAATATATAAAAAATTTGGTTTTACGTACATTTATATATTTATAACATTACAATTATTCTCTATAATTTATTCTCTCCCTTGATAAGTGTCAGTAGTGGTCTTGATCGAACAAATCAGTCCACTAAGACTAAACATTTTTCTCCCAATCCCACATTTCCTCCTAGATCTGTCCATACTTCCATAGGATCCAAATAAGTTGTGTAATCTTCTGTTAAATAACATTATTTCTCTATTCCACATCTTCACCAAGTACTCCACATATGATTTTTCGGGCTCTTTATCAAAATCCTCATAGTAGATGACATGCGCAGGATCAGGTATGTACCTCCATATTTGAGATACATGAAACACTTCATGAATACCTTATTAATGTGAAGGAAGATCCAGATGGTATGCAATTGTCTAAAATTTCTCGGGGATCTTTAAGGGTCTAACATAATGTTTGGCCAGCTTACCTTGTTTCCTTATATGTTGGTGGCCTAACCTAGGATTCACTCTTAAGAAAACATGATTCCCCCACAGTAAACTCCAAAAGTTAGCCACCTATATTCATAATATGATATTTGAATATTCTATGTGGGGATCATCCTCTTGTACTCTCTTGGAGGTCTCTTAAACCAAATTGTGCCACACAACCTCTACGTCACCTCCCTCATGCTTATAGAGAGGTGAACAACATGGTCTTCAATAATGATCCTCATAAGGTTTAATTGGAATAGAATTATATTAAATGTGGTTGTATTAAAACTCAACCAAGTCTAAGATAATACCAAGAACCATAAAATTATAGTACACTATCACAAAGAATATCCTCTATTACATTCATCATTCACTCTGACTGTCTGTCTATCTAAGGGCGAAATGTTTTAATCAATATCAGCTGAGTCCCTAGGGCCTTCTATAATCCTTTCCAGAATTAGGATGAAGAATGTACATCTCTATCAGATGAAATACTCATGTGAACTCCAAGTATGTTTATAAACTCATGGTCATATATCTTTCCTATCTTGTCCACTGAGTGAGTCTCTCATACTGGTGAGAAGTGATCAACCTTCACCAGCCGATAGAAAATCACACAAAATTCATCACGACACCTCATGGTCCTAGGTAACCATATCATAAAGTACATAATAATTTTCTTAAAATTAAAAATGGGAACTGAATATGGTTGGAGTATCCCACCAGGATGCTGGTTCTCTCCCTTTACCCTCTTGTATGTAAGGCATTTGGAATAACACATGGTAATATCCCTCTTTATCTCTGGACACCATAACTACCTCCTGAATTCAGGGTACATATTTGTCACAGCCGGATGTACAACCAATCTAGTGGTATTTAAGTCCCACATCATTTCCTATCTGGTGTAATTAGGTACTAATACTCTCCTATGCACAAGTATCACATCATCATCATCCACGGAACACTCGGGTATCAGGTCACATTTTGCTAGTTCTTCTTACATCACAATACTCTATGGGTTAGACTCCTAACCAACCTTCACTCAGTCTATAATAGAAGTTGTCATCACTAATTGGAAAAATTCATTGATCCATGATCCTCATAAGTATTCATCCTCTATTCGGTCAACAAGCTCATGAAGAATCACTTCTCTAAATCTCACTCACCATGCTCTTGAGCTACATTAGTCTTACATCTAAGAGATCTTGTAATCATGTTACCTTTACCATTTTCATAGGTCATCTCATAGTCAAACATATATAGGTACCAAACCTAGTTCCTCTACCTTGGATTCAATTCTTTCTATGAGAAGATGTAATAAAGGATCTTTTAGTTGGTGTAGACTCAAAATACCTCACCATATAGATATTTTTTCCAACACTTCATAGCACAGACCATGGTTTCCAACTCCAAGTAATGATTATAGTAGTTACTATCATAGTTTCATAGATGATGTGACCCATAATATTTAATTATCTCCCTCTATATTATCACTTATTCGAAAAAATCACCTTATGAATTTTAGTAAAAGGCATATATGATCCCTTAATTAGAATGTATCAATACTAGAGATGTATTCAACCTCCTCTTTTGATAAATAAATTTTTCCATTCACTAGTCCAATCAGTAAAACTTTACTACATTGTTCTTCATCATAGTCATAGGTGCTGATAATCAAGATAAGTCATGGATAAAATGTCGGTAATATCCCACTAAGCTCAAGAAACTCCTGGTCTCAAACATGTTATAGAGAAGTGTCACAAACATCCCTACTTCAACTTTATTTGGGACCATGGATATAACTATATCAAAAACCACATACCCCATGAACTTAAACTCATAAATATAGAAGTTAAACTTCTATATATTGGTGAAATTTTTATGTACTCAAAGCATACTCAGGACTATCTCAAGATGTTTGGCATGATACTATGTTGTCAGTGAGTGGATATGGATATCATCAAAAAGAACCATGAAGAATGAGTCCATGTATGGATGGAATATCTTGTTCATGAGGTCCTTGAAAACTATCTATAAATGAGTTCAAATCAAATGGAATCATTAAATACACAATCAACCTATAACTACTCCAAAACATCATATTTGAGTTTTCCTCATCTGTATATGTAGTTTGATATAGCCTGATAGAAGATAAATCTTGTATAACAACTGAGATCCCCATAACTTATGGAAAAGGACATCAATCTAGGGAAAATGATTTATATTCTTCATCATCACATGGTCAACTTTTGGTAATCAACTCAAAGTCTAAGTCTATTTTCCACCTTCATGGTTAACAGCACTGGTGAACCCCATATCAAGTACTCAGCCTAATAAATCCCTTCTTCACCATGTCATTATGTTACTCCTTAAGCTCCTTAAGCTCGGAAAACTATATATGATAAGGGGGTATCGAAATAGTTGTTCACTCGGCATGAGGGATATCTCAAAGTTAACTCCTAGTTCAAGAGGATGTCTTATAAATTATTTTATAATAATATCTTGATAGAGATCAATAACTTTGTGAAAAAACAAGGGGGTTATCACTGATATTGATAAAATAGATAAGACCCCCATCTATGTCATGATCTGCCCAAGCTGACTCAAGTCTGTATCAACTCTACCTACTCCTAGTTTCCATTCTGTATCCATCACATACTTCAATACCTTTTATTAACTAAATGGAAGTCATCTTAAAAAGAAATCAATGTGATCACCGAACCTGGTCTGCCATTCCATATCGAGAATAATATCAAACCTCGTCATCTTCAGTATCATGAATTCCCAATGATTTCCATAACCAACGATGACAATAGTACACTCTGGGGATTGTTGAATATAAAATATTTTTATGAAAAATAGTGTATCAAGTGAAAGTAACTCAGAGGATAACATGAATGGTAAGTCCATCCTAGTAACCTATTTTTTAGGTATGAATGAATAGGAAACTCTAGAATCTTGAAATTTACCATCTTAACTATAAGGCCCCAGCCTAAAAACTTACTTAAACTTGAGTTATTACAAGATTACACATTGAGGATCTTTTCAGGTTTAGAGTTTTAGAGAATTAGATCATGAAACTTGCATTACATTCCACATTTAAACAAGTTGGTTACATAAAAGACAATATTCTTTCTTCCCATAAATGAAAACCTATTTAAAATAAAACACGGATTCTTTCTTGACACATCCTTGACACTATCGTCACATCATGTACCTTTCCCTTGACCTGTGAAAAGCATTTCAAAAACTTGGGATGAGCATAAAAAGCTCAGTAAGGGTTATAAAAATATGGAAAGGAAACATGAGTTCATATATACATAAGAATGAAATCATACTTTACCCATAAAACATAGGCATATCAATTCATGAATAAATCATAGAAAACATAAGACATAAAGGTAACTTGAGGCATTCATAACATTCTTACGTAGGGAGTAACCCTCTTGGTTACGTTTGGAATACCCATCACAGTATATTCCCTAAATCTCTTCGGAGAAACCTTAACGTTTCACTCCTTCGCGTTACCCAATGCATTGGAGAGCTATATCGGGCTCACCCGCCCTTAGTTTATCACGGAACCACCCGTTTTCATAACAATGCCCAAGAACCATAACATAAATGTATCAAATAAAACATGCATTAAAGGAAACATAACATTTCCATATTTCAATCACAATATAACATTTTAGTATATTGAAATAATGAATCCATTCAAAAAGAAACCATTTCCAAAACCTTTTAAAACATTTAATAAAGAGATTTTTGAATCAAAGTGTCCCATACCACCTTGAAGCTTAAAATTTTAAACCATTAATATCCATATAAATAAATCCTTAAAACCATTTTGAAAACATGGATATTAATAATAACAAAAAATTAAAACATTTAAAACGATATTTTGGTTAAAGGGGTTTTACCAAAATTAGAGACACTTGAATAAAATAATTGAGGAATAACATTTAGTAATAACTTTATAATATCAGGAGAATAAATGGATTCATGATATAATACTCCAAAGGATAGTATATACACCATATAAGAGTGAATTGGTGCATAACAACAATGAACCCTCAATAGAAATGTCAAATGTGATGAAATCCCTTATAAAGAAGGTATCCTTAAATTAAGGACAAATCAATCTCAAAAATATGTGTGACAAATATAAATAAACCCAATATAAGTGGATATTAATTGTAAAACAATAAAATGTCATTCACACATATTCAATGGATGACATATTCAATGACTACATGTTGAACCCAAAGAAATCGAAATTGGGTTAAAAAGTTCCCTTGACAGCCTAACGGCATCACATCAAAATGAGTTGATGAGAGATAAAAAGTGTATCTAATCAATTGGACATAAAATTTAAATCAATAAGGATATATGAGAAAATATCCCAACATAAAAATATGTAAATTAAAAGACCCAACAAAAGAAGTCTTTTAAAAAAGAGGAGGGTGAAAGGTTCCCTTACCGACATGGGTATCTTTCAAAACACACACCCCATGAAAGAAGGACAATAGATCATTGATTTAAATACTCATAAACGAAATTATATTACACAAAGAGTATAATAATGGGCAGTACATAAACAACTCAATGGAATTTGTGGCAAATGTAGCAAAAATCTCACGGGAATAAAAGTGAGATGAAAAATCCCTTACGAAAACTCGGCAGCCTAACGGTGCCACATAAAACTTCCGAATATGGATTGATGAGATCAAATATGGTATCTCATCACATTAAAATAAAATGTACAGCAAGAGGAATATAAAATAACATCCCCCAACATTACAAAGAGGATCTTAAAAGAAGTGACATAAAGGAGAGTACTTAAAAAGAAAGAGAGAGGTTAGATCTCTTACGAAAGTTCGGCAGCCTAACGGCGCCACTCAAAACTTCCAAAATGGATTCTTGAGAGAGAATAATGTCTCTCATCACATGAACATAAAAATTACAGTAAGTTTAATATAAGAGATCATCCTAATAACAAGAAAGATGAGCTTTAAAAGGAATGACATAAAAGTGTGTACTTAAAAAGAAAGAGAGGAGTAGGATCCCTTACCTCGGGTCCGACTTGACTCAATCGTTCTTTAATCTCCTGAATAATAAACTTGAGTTAATTTCTAATTCCTTAAGAACCTTTTTCAATTTCATTATTACTTTTATACCACTTATTACCATGTCATAAACATTATGTAATCATTTAAGTTAATAATATTTGTTTTGCCGATATTTGGTTCTTAAGTCGAAAGTGGACTTCTTACAATTACATGTTGTTCGTGTGGCCAAATGTTTATTATATCCAGAATTGTATTAATTATTTAGATATCATATATGTCATATATATCCAGTACATGCATGCATTTATAACATTACATAATCATTTAGAGGTAAGAAATGAAATGCACCGTTCATGGAGACGGTAAGCCGTACGTACGCATGAACGCTACTTTCATTTCTATTTCGTATTTTATAGAATGGAATAATAATGATATAAAGGTATATTATAATTCCAGTATACTATCATATATAATATCATATTTCCATCCTTTATACATCCCACATATGGTATTTAACGAAACAAATCACTTTGAGGGGGCGGTAGTCCGCACTTCCTTAAATGAAGTTATCGCGTATACCCATAATGGAATCCATAAAGGTAAGACAAAAATGAAAAATACAGAAGCATAAATAAAACATAAACATATTATATATCATATATAAAAATAGTTACATCATAATTTCCACCTTTGAAGGTGTTAAATGAGTATTGAACAATCATTGTTTCGGGAGGCAGAATTTCACCATCCACGGAAACCGTATGTTCTTTAACCATTTGATGTAGTTGTGTGAGAGTGTAGCTCAAATAAATATTATACCAGCATCCTAGTATATTTTAGATACTTGTGTTGTTACAAAAGAAGTAAATAAAAAGAGTTTAGGGGGTTGGAGAAGCAAAATAAAACAAATGAACATGAGAGAGTGAATTACCTTTAAAAGTGTAACTCCTTTTGATTTGAGCCTAAAGCCTTCTTTTGAAAGGATTATGCCCAAAGGGAATCCACTATGATGAGGAGAGGGATGTGGAGAGAGTAAATGGTCAGGGGTTGGCCGAGCCAAAGGCTTGAGGAGTGTGTTAAATGAGGTAGAGGTGGGGGCCTTTTATAAGGGGAGAGGAGGGACACTTTTGGAAAGTAAAGCAATATTACTTTATTTGAAAATGTTTTTCGGTTTCAAAAGGTCCCACATTGACCTAATTCATGGATAAGGTGATAAGGCTTCGAAATACACTCATCCAATAAGTTTTGGACATGTTTAGTTCATAGATTTTACATTATATTTCCATTTTATTTAAATCGTCAAATAATGATGTCATCGCTGCATCATTATTATGTCATAAATAATTTAATTTATTTAATGTATAAAAATTATAAAAAAAATACTATGATGTATGAAATCTTTTTATCTTTCCAATGAATATTTATAATAAAAAATATGACTTGTATAACCCCACTTAATGTTTTTTAGTAAAACATATCATGTTTGTGTCACTTTTATTTTTACATTAAATAAAATGTTATTTATGTCATTTCCCAACCAAAGTGAATCCATGGGGTCCCCAAGTTGACCCATGGCTTGTCTTGGTCGGCCATGATACAAACAATGAGGGTAAGACATGTTTCAAGCTCATCTCATTTTATTAAAGCATTATTTTTACCTTAAACTACACTAATTACCACTAATCGCGATTAAAAACTTAATAAGTTACTATTCACCAAAAAATTGTTTTAATCTCATTGAACCACATTTTACTTCTTAATGACAACCATTTATGTCAGATTTTTTAAAATCAAAACACAATTATGGCAAAATTTCATTTAAACGGGAAATCAGTTTTTATAAGTACCACTTAGTGGTTTCACTATTCATCAAAAATTGAAGTTTTTCAGAAAAATCCCAAAAATTCACCCTAAGCTATATTTGATATTCTGAATTCAAAAATGAAGTCCGTTTTACAAAATTCAAAACATATAAGTCACATTAATTAATTTAATAATTAATTCCCGCTGTCATGACAAATAGCGTGTTTTATGAAACAATAAGTATCAAAAAAATTACACTAGTTTAAGTCTGATTTCAAATTGAAATTGATTCCAACGACCACTATTGGATTTAATGGTAAAAATATTTTCTAATTTCACTTTAAAACCAATTAAAAATATAATCTAATCATATAAATAAATTAGATTAAAAAGTGGTTTTGAATTAAAATACAACATTTTACACTATTCATTAAAAAAATGAACTTTATCGGAAAGATACCAGAAATTTACACAAAGTAAATTTTGATGTCCCGATTCTTAATAAGAGTTTTATTTGGTCCAAAAGAATGTTTAAGAGTGAACAAAACTATATTTAATGACGGTTCTCCATCAAAAGGTGATAAATGAACCTTTAGTGAAAACTAGGGCATATACGCCTAAAATTGAATTCTTTCCGTATTTTAAGCATTTATCTTTTTTTGTATAAATGTAAAAATATTTAAGAACATATATAATCATATTTTATTTATTTCTATCCATTCCCGCCATTACAACGGCTACATGTTAACTACCATTTAAAATAATATTATTTTATTATTAGAGTGCAACGTAAGATTCCCAAGAAACTCGTTGTTGCGTGTTGGGTACGCCATCGAGCATAGCGTCCCCTTTAAAGTCATATTAATATTTTGTTCACAAATATGGATAAATATGAAAATGTCATATTCCTTATTTACCTGGGGTGTTACATCCTTCCCCCCTTTTGGGAATTGCGTCCTCGCAATTTTAAAATTGCGCTTGGAAACATCCTTGAACGTCCCACATCGGAACAAGAGTCGGTAAAACAATCACTTTAAAATAAAGAAAGATAAGCACAGAGGTCACCCGAGTTAACCCATACAAGGATTCTAAGTATGAAAATATGGACATGGAGGAGAAAACATAGGGTCATGTTCCGATGGAGAGTGATAGAAAACATGTTTAGGAGAAAGTTAACAATAATAAAATCACAAACTTGTGATGGGTTAAACGGTGTTGGGTTCCCCAATAGGAAAAGTTAATATACAAGATTTTTTTAAGTTACTTTTTATTGAGGAATTTATTCATAAGGAAGCATAATCACTTATCATGTTGACTTTCAACTTTTACTAGATTCCTTAGTCAAACTCATATTTTTTCCAAAAGATGAGTATTTAGGGAGACTTGTTCGCATTAAGAGTACTATAATCAACTTCTAGAGAATCACCTAATCCCCAAAAGAGAACTATATACATCCCATGTATTTAGTCTTTAACCAAAACCAAAACCAAAAAGGTTAGTACAAGATATGATAATCCAGAAAAGGATAACCCCTTATAAAAAGAAAATCTATTCTTAATCTCCAAAATTTGTCCAACAAAACCCAAAGTTCAACGAGGACCATCCGATAAAAAAAATTTCCATAAAATTCTTCAAAGTAAACCAATATAAGATTGAAACCCAAATATTAGAAGGATTTAGTCACATAGTCTTCCATGTTAAATCATAACATTTATCTCCAAACAACATCAGTTGCTCCTAAAGTCTCACATTGAAAAGTAATTATCCTAATCACATATCCTCCAAAATCAACTTACTCTTAATTAATAAAATCATATAACTAAAAAGAATCAGTCAAACTAACCAGGGACTTCACTTAGTCTAGTTGTAGGCGATAAATACCAGTCGCACTTTGGTTGTGGGTTCGATTCCCGCAGCATTGTCCAACGCGACGGGTTGTCACACGGTCTACGTGTTGTCCTTTTTCCAAAACTATATAATTCTAAAATCATTACCCAAAAAGGGATAAAATCATCAAAAATAACCATAACATAATTTATCCTCAATTTTTTCTCATGCCTTTCACTTCAATCATAACATATGGTAACCCATAATTACCTCAAAAGTAAGGATCATAGAAACCCAAATGGTTCTTTATAACTATGTCCACAAAAGAAAAGATAACTATTACTTGAATAAAATTTTCCTATATTAAACATCAGGGTTACACATAATATAAAAAGTCTTCTAATGTAACCCCATCATCAAAAGAGACTTAATACTCTTAAGAATTTCACCATAACTCTTGAAGCCCTTATATGTTGACATCTTACTCATTCAACATTCTTCATGATCCATTATCCATTCCTTTCCAACTTATTCCGAAATACCTCTTTCCTACAAACAAAATCATGAATCATATCCTAAGATTCAAAAATAAGAAAACAATAGTCATGAAATAGTACATACCTTTGATTGGTCATTGTCAGTTTCTTCATCCTCAATCAGAATGGCATTAGGTATTGGTAAACGAATATTGGCACGCTCTTGGTGACCCCATTCATGAAACTTCTTCATAGGACATGTGTTTGCATAATGACCATGCACACCACATTTAAAACATTCAATTTATCCCTCAGAAAGAACTTCTTTCCCTTTCCTCGAGTCAACTGGATGCTTCCTTTTTCCATGGCAGGTTCTTGATTTATGACCTTCATTTCCACATCTATAGCATATTCCTGTCCCTTTGAAACATTTTCCTAGGTGTTTCTTTCCACATCTTTGACACATAGGTTTTTGAACACACTTACCTTTATGACTATTATCTGTACTTCCGTAGGGATTTTTTTATTGCATATATGATGCCTTAGAGAAATCTCCAAGGTTTAGGTGGTCAATCATGACTCCAGATAGTTGGTTGAGGATAATCAAAAGAGTTCTCATTGCAGCTCCCATATCATTTAGTTGCTTGCTCAAAAAACTGTCACAGTTTCCTTCACATCCACTGTTACTTTGGTGCCTGCTAGATCCAGCCATTTACTAAAACCAAAAAGGTCAGTGTGGGTATATCAACAAAACCATCATGTACTAATGAGTAAGATAGACAATAAGATATACTTACTCATTCACTTTATCTAAAACTAAGACTCTTTCTAAAACCCTAACCATTATGGTAATTGTCAATTATGCTTAAAGAATACCCTAACCTCTAAAGTTATCTAAACCGACCTTTGATACCAACTATAAGGCCCCAGCCTTAAACCTTACTTAAACTTGAGTTATTACAAGATTACACATTGAGGATCTTTTCAGGTTTAGAGTTTTAGATAATTAGACCATGAAACAAGCATTACATTCCACATTTAAACAAGGTGGTTACATAAAAGACAATATTCATTCTTCCCATCAATGGAAACCTATTTAAAATAAAACACGGATTCTTTCTTGACACATCCTTGACACTATTGACACATCATGTACCTTTCCCTTGAAATGTGAAAAGCATTTCAAAAACTTGGGATGAGCATAAAAAGCTCAGTAAGGGTTATAAAAATATGGAAAGGAAACATGAGTTCATATATACATAAGAATGAAATCATACTTTACCCATAAAACATAGGCATATCAAATCATGAATAAATCATAGAAAACATAATACATAAAGGTAACTTGAGGCATTCATAACATTCTTACGTAGGGAGTACCCCTCTTGGTTACGTTTGGAATATCCATCACAGTATATTCCCTAAATCTCTTCGGAGAAACCTTAACGTTTCACTCCTTCGCGTTACCCAATGAATTGGAGAGCTATATCGGGCTCACCCACCCTTAGTTTATCACGGAACCACCTGTTTTCATAACAATTCCCAAGAACCATAACATAAATGTATCACATAAAACATGCATTAAAGGAAACATAACATTTCCATATTTCAATCACAATATAACATTTTAGTATATTGAAATAATGAATCCATTCAAAAAGAAACCATTTCCAAAACCATTTAAAACATTTAATAAAGAGATTTTTGAATCAAAGTGTCCCATACCACCTTGAAGCTTAAAATTTTAAACCATTAATATCCATATAAATAAATCCTTAAAACCATTTTGAAAACATGGATATTAATAAGAACAAATAATTAAAACATTTAAAACGATATTTTGGTTAAAGGGGTTTTACCAAAATTAGAGACACTTGAATACAATAATTGAGGAATAACATTTAGTCAGAACTTTATAATATCATGAGAATAAATGGATTCATGATATAATACTCCAAAGGACAGTATATACACCATATAAGAGTGAATTGGTGCATAACAACAATGAACCCTCAATAGAAATGTCAAATGTGATGAAATCCCTTATAAAGAAGGTATCCTTAAATTAAGGACAAATAAATCTCAAAAATATGTGTGACAAATATAAATAAACCCAATATAAGTGGATATTAAGTGTAAAACAATAAAAGGTCATTCACACATATTCAATGGATGACATATTCAATGACTACATGTTGAACCCAAAGAAATCGAAATTGGGTTAAAAAGTTCCCTTGACAGCCTAACGACATCACATCAAAATGAGTTGATGAGAGATAAAAAGTGTATCTAATCAATTGGACATAAAATTTAAATCAATAAGGATATATGAGAACATATCCCAACATAAAAATATGTAAATTAAAAGACCCAACAAAAGAAGTCTTTTAAAAAAGAGGAGGGTGAAAGGTTCCCTTACCGACTTGGGTATCTTTCAAAACATACACCCCATGAAAGAAGGAAAATAGATCATTGATGTAAATACTCATAAACGAAAGTATATTACACAAAGAGTAGAATAATGGGCAGTACATACACCACTCAATGGAATTTGTGGAAAATGTAGCATAAATCTCACGGGAATAAAAGTGAGATGAAAAGTCCCTTAAAAAACTCGGCAGCCTAACGGTGCCACATAAAACATCCGAATATGGATTGATGAGATCAAATATGGTATCTCATCACATTAAAATAAAATTTAAAGCAAGAGTAATATAAAAGAACATCCCCCAACATTACAAAGAGGAGCTTAAAAAAAGTGACATAAAGGAGAGTACTTAAAAAGAAAGAGAGAGGTTATATCTCTTACGAAAGTTCGGCAGCCTAACGGCGCCGCTCAAAACATCCAAAATGGATTGTTGAGAGTGAATAGGGTCTCTCATCACATGAACATAAAAATTACAGTAAGTTTAATATAAGATATCATCCCAATAACAAGAAAGATGAGCTTTAAAAGGAATGACATAAAAGTGTGTACTTAAAAAGAAAGAGAGGAGTAGGATCCCTTACCTCGGGTCCGACTTGACTCGATCGTTCTTTAATCTCCTGAATAATAAACTTGAGTTAATTTCTAATTCCTTAAGAACCTTTTTCAAGTTCATTATTACTTTTATACCACTTATTACCATGTCATAAACAATATGTAATCATTTAAGTTAATAATATTTGTTTGGCCGATATTTGGTTCTTAAGTCGAAAGTGGACTTCTTACAATTACATGTTTTTCGTCTGGCCAAATGTTTATTATATCCAGAATTGTATTCATTATGTATATATCATATATGTCATATATATCCAGTACATTCAGACATTTATAACATTACATAATCATTTAGAGGTAGGAAATGAAATGCACCGTTCATGGAGACGGTAAGCTGTACGTACGCATGAACGATACTTTCATTTCTATTTCGTATTTTATAGAATGGAATAATAATGATATAAAGGTATATTATAATTCCAGTATAATATCATATATAATATCATATTTCCATCCTTTATACATCCCACATATGGTATTTAACGAATCAAATCACTTTGAGGGGGCGGTAGTCCGCACTTCATTAAATGAAGATATCGCGTATACCCATAATGGAAGCCATAAAGGTAAGACAAAAATGAAAAATACAGAAGCATAAATAAAACATAAACATATTATATATCATATATAAAAATATTGACATCATAATGGCCACCTTTGAAGGTGTTAAATGAGTATTGAACAATCATCGTTTCGGGAGGCAGAATTTCACCATCCACGGAAATCGTATGTTCTTTAACCATTTGATGTAGTTGTGTGAGAGTTTAGCTCGAATAAATCTTATAACAACATCCTAGTATATTTAAGATACTGGTGTTTTTAAAAAAGAAGTAAATAAAAAGAGTTTAGGGGGTTGGAGAAGCAAAATAAAACAAATGAACACGAGAGAGTGAATTACCTTTAAAAGTGTAACTCCTTTTGATTTGAGCCTAAAGGCTTCCATTGAAAGGATTATGCCCAAATGGAATCCTCTAGGATTAGTAGAGGGATGTGAATAGAGTAAATTGGTAGGGTTTTTCCGAGCCAAAGGCTTGATGAGTGTGTTAAATGAGGTAGAGGTGGGGGCCATTTATAAGAGGAGAGGAGGGGCACTTTTGGAAAGTAAAGAAATATTACTTTATTTGAAAATGTGTTTCGGTTTCAAAAGGTCCCACATTGATATAATTCGTGGATAAGGTGATAAGGCTTCTAAATCCACTCATCCAATAAGTTTTGGACATGTGTAGTTCATATATTTTACATTATCTTCCCATTTTATTTAAATCGTCAAATAATGATGTCATCGCTGCATCATTATTATGTCATAAATAATATAATTTATTTAAAGTCTAAAAATTATAAAAAAAATACTATGATGTAGTAAATCTTGTTAGCTTTCCAATGAATATTTATAATCAAAAATATGACCTGCATAACCCAACTTAAAAATTGTTTTAGTAAAACATATTATGTTTGTGTCAATTTTATTTTTACATTAAATAAAATGTTATTTATGTCATTTCCCAACCAAAGTGGATCCATTGGGTCCCCAAGTTGACCCATGGCTTGTCTTGGTCGGACATGATAAAACCGATGAGGGTAATACATGTGTCAAGCTCATCTCATTTTATTAAAGCACTATTTTTACCTTAAACTACACTAATTACCACTAATCGCGACTAAAAACTTAATAAGTTACTATTCACCAAAAAATTATTTTAATCTCATTGAACCACATTTTAATTCTTAATGACAACCATGTATGTAGGATTTTTGAAAATCAAAACAAAATGATGGAAAATTTCATTTAAACGGAAAATCAGTTTTTATAAGTACCACTTAGTGGTTTCACTATTCATCAAAAATTGAAGTTTTTCAGAAAAATCCCAAAAATTCACCCTAAGCTATATTTGATATTCTGAATTAAAAAATGAAGTCCGTTTTACAAAATTCAAAACATATAAGTCACATTAATTAATTTAATAAATAATTCCCGCTGTCATGACAAATAGCGTCTTTTATGAAACAATAAGTATCAAAAGATTGACACTAGTTTAAGTCTGATTTCAAAGTGAAATTGATTCCAACGACCACTATTGGATTTAATGGTAAAAATATTTTCTAATTTCACTTTAAAACCAATTCAAAATATAATCTAATCATATAAATAAATTAGATTAAAAAGTGGTTTTGAATTAAAATACAACATTTTACACTATTCATTAAAAAATTGAACTTTATCGGAAAGATACCAAAAATTTACACAAAGTAAATTTTGATGTCCCGATTCTTAATAAGAGTTTTATTTGGTCCAAAAGAATGTTTAAGAGTGAACAAAACTATATTTAATGACGGTTCTCCATCAAAAGGTGATAAGTGAACCTTTAGTGAAAACTAGGGCATATACGCCTAAAATTGAATTCTTTCCGTATTTTAAGCCTTTATCTTTTATTGTATAAATGTAAAAATATTTAAGAACATATATAATAATATTTTAGTTATTTCTATCCATTCCTGCCATTACAACGACTACATGTTAACTACCATTTAAAATAATATTATTTTATTATTAGAGTGCAACGTAAGATTCCCAAGAAACTCGTTGTTGCGTGTTGGGTACGCCATCGAGCATAGCGTCCCCTTTAAAGTCATATTAATATTTTATTCAAAAATATGGATAAATATGAAAATGTAATATTCCTTATTTACCTGGGGTGTTACATTAACCCACTGATCCTTTAGAGTCTCCACCAGGTTAAATATTACCACAATTATTTCAACCCATTTCTAATCATCCTAAGGGACTCTGGTTCCCTAAGAGGATAGATAATACTAGAGTTGGAAGTTACATTATATTTAAACATAGTTCTGAACTTCTATGTCTATTACATGAACTAATAAAAATACTTCTAACTAAAGTGTCCATGCTTTCTATACTAGAGAGAATATGTGGGAGTATGCCTAGCTTCATACTCCTACACATCTGGTGTTATAGAGGGAACATCCACCCTAGTAGAAGTATTCTAGTCCCATATCACATATAGTCTCATAATACTACATTGAAGAAACATATTCTATAACATGAAGGAACACATAATAAAAATAAAGTTCATTGGTAAAACCCTACTAAGAATATGGTATTTCACAAGGATATCCTATGAGTCTACTCATAACCCAAGGTATAACCATCCTAGCACTAACCCTAGTCTTTTTTCCTTAACATTAGTTGTAGTCAAATATATATATATAACATATCATAATTCCCATTTTTATGTAATTAATATCATTATATATATAATAATAGCATGGAAAGTAGATATATCATAAAATCAAGGAATAAAAGACTATCCCAAATAGATATCACAAATAAGGAAATAACTAAAGAACTAGTATGAAGCACAATTATACAATATATATGGAATTTTATTCTACATTCCTCTCCATGATTCATGAATGAACACAAAAATATCAGAAAAATAGTAACAATAATCCTTTCAATGGTAACACAAAGGTCTATTACACATATGATGGCTAGGAATAGAGAAAATCCCCTACTCAAGTCCCACACAAATATATCTATTCTACTATGTCCCAAGTTAGTCCAAAATATAAATGAAAAAATGATGCTATGATACCATTTTGCAACACACAACTAGAACCATCAGGACTAATTCATAAGGTCACATGACCTCATTTTTGCCTCCCTGTATGCAAGATGCATTCGATTATTAGTGAGGGTTTTTGTATTTTAGTATGGAGAATATACCCTTAGTATCATGTTATAAGAAAAATAATAAGAAAATAATATAATAAGCAATCATATTAATATGTAGAAACTAAAAAATGGAATAAAATTTATTCAAGTAATAAACTGTCTCCCAAATTGGAAATACAAACAATAGTATAACACAAGAAGGTAAATAAATAGATATAAAAACAGTAGAGTTTTTCGGAGTCTATCCCAATCCACCACCAACTCGAATCTCCTCTACTCATCCATCACCTATGGGTCCCTTTATCATACACAAATCCCTATAAATTAATCATTCATGTGCATCAGGAATCCCGTGTAGGGTGTAAGTAATAAAACCTAATAAGATACCACAAATGTGTCCTTAACAAATGTTAACATGTATTAGAAGTTTATCCCAGGAAAATAATAAATGTGTAAATAGTCATTTAAAACATAGAATCACATATCGGGAAGTCAAGTGCTAACCAAGATGCCACAGACCCCTGGTTGTGCCTACTTCGACTCTACATCAGAATGAAAATAATGAGACGTGAGATGTAACAAAAACTAACCACATGGATATTGAATCTATTTCTTAACAACAGTAAGAAACTGTACGTACATGTGACGTGGATTCACTAATCAGTAAGTATGTTTAGGAATCAAGTGTGATACTCATGAATTACTATGCATCAATCAACCCGGTACTTGGCTATTTAGGCATCAAGTGGTTCTTCAACATGATGTTCCATGAAATCATTATATCTCCAAACTATGCATAGGTTCATCATTTCCATTTTCATAATTCTTACACACTCCCGCTCTAAGGTAAAAGTTTCTCACGATGGTCTTCCTATTACAACAAGAATGAAAAATGCCTCCAAAGGAAAGTAAATATACATAATAGGGTATATCATACAAGTAAATCATATCATAATTTTAACAAATTAGAAAAACATTACAACATGTGATCATAATCAAATATGAAAATAACATACTATAGAAATACTCATGGAATCAAATATAATAATGGATATCACAACAAAACACATACCCACATGTGATCACAATCTGACATGGTTATCAAGTATGTAAATCATAATAATTATACAAAGGTAAAATGTGTATATGTGAGCCCCAACAGGTAAGGAACTTCCTACCTCAATGTTTTCGATTTAAACATCACGTTTTTTCATGGAATAATCACATGATTCATGTATACATATTAGTTGGCCTAGATATATTTCCAAATATTCATAGAATTCATTTTATTATTTTATTTCAAAAAAATAAAACACTACTTTTAATAATTGATTCTCTCTCCAAGAAAATTTATAAATTAACGATTTACATCCAAGAATGAGTTAACCATTTCTTCCTCAGAGAAAATTATAATTCCATATTCGATAATAATTTTTTATCTCTAGAATAATTTGAGATAAACAAGGGTAATTCTTATTATTCATTTCCATAATTCTGTTTTATTATCATTAAATATTTAATGGAACCATTTTTATTATAATATAATGATTTAATTAAAAAAAATATATAAATTTTATTTCACAAATTTCACAAAAAAAATTCTCACATGGAATTAACTCTTTCAAAGAACTGCACCTAGGATGAGAAAAGAAAAAGGTTCTTTCATGACTAAAAACACAAAGAAGGGTTCGAATTGGTTGAAGGCAGCTTCACTGATATTGTACAACAGAATTAGGTGGCTAATTAGACTCAATAGGATAACCAAAATGGAGGCATAAGGGTTTGGATATTTTTAAGGAAGAAAAATCATATACAGTTTCACAATAATGATGAACACCAAGATTAAATTACCATTTAATTCATTCTTCTTGAGGATATTGAAAGATGAGGGATTAAAATCATCTATAATAGTCATTTTAATCTTACAAAAATTAGAATAATAAGTCCTTGTAATTTATGGACATAAAAATATTTAAAAAGTAGTTACATAAGAATACATGAGAAGAAGAAATAAAAATACGGATTTTAAATAGTAATTTCTAAAAAAGGGACTTATGTTAGGGTAACATGGTTTTACCCTTACACATATCCTAAGTGTCATGTGTGGGTAACTGATTACCCATACACAACAATTGGAATGAAGGAATTACCCTTACACAGTATATAGGATACCCTTATGCGGTGGCCAGGTTACCTATACGTAACCTTTAAAAACTTAGGGATACCCTATTAAACCCATAGGAAAAGGTGTTTATCATTATTTAACCCATATAAACATTGATTTAAACTTCTGTGATGTTGGGTATACCCTTACGAAGCAAATATAATTCCAACTTACCCTTATGTAACTAATGGAAAACCCTCCTTACCTTAATGTATCCTTTGTAAACCAAGAGTTACCCTGATTCAAATAATAGGTATTGAGTACGGTTAAGAAAGAAAATGAAATTTTTTATTTTTGACACATGTGTCTTATAAAAAAAATAGGGTATTAAGAACATTTAAAAATTTAGAATGTTATAAGGATCTGTCAAAAAAATTTTGAGATGAAAATATTGAGTTTCATGCTTACTAGAAAGTGCATAATACATTTTTTTTTGATGATGAAAAATATCAATAATGAAACAATCCTATATAGATGGATAATAAAATTCTAAAGAATATAGAGACTACACATTTCCAAAATTCAAATGTTCTTGAAACTAAAAGATCTATGTTATATGCAGATTATCAAAAATTTGATTTTCTACCTATAGAGTCACTTCCTTAGATGCATCATTGCTTCATGAATATTTTGAACAGTCTACATTTTCTAGGTTATAATGTGTTATCGTATGATCATCTTATTGAATATGGATTTATATACTTATGAAGGAGTGAGAGTCTATCATTTCCATCTACTTCTAATAATTGTAACACCCAGATATTTTACTATATAATTTCATTGATGGATTGTTTCACACACAACACTGAACTAAAATGATCCATGGAATATTATATAAATATTATTAATAAAATTTAAGAATAATAAAATATTTAAGAAATAAAAATATTTTAATGAATTATAAATGCATACAAAATTGCATTAGGAGCACCTGATGTTTTAAAATGGGAATTTTTCAACTAAATCAGTATCTATTTATATTATTTATTTTAAATTAATAGAAAAATTGATATTTTTTTATTTTGAATTAATATTTTTAAAATTATATTAGGGTGAATTATTGATATTTTTATAAAATAATTGATTTTTTAGGTGAATAGAGAAAAATTACTAATTTTTCTAATACCATCCCTTTTATGAAATTAGGAAAATCTAAGAATAGAATGAATTTTGTTGACATATTTTTTCAATAAATATATTATATTTATATTTTAAAATAAATCATTTAAAAAAACTTGGTTGAATTTATAAAAATATTGATTAACATTTTGGAAACGTAAGTAATATTTTACTCTAAAAATTATTTTAATTCAAAATTAGATTTCATCATATATAGAAATTAAATATAAAAAAATGGATTTCATATTTTTTATCAAAATTTTCATATTTCTTAATAAGGTTAATTATATTTTTAATCGTAAAATTATGATTACTGAGATTAAATTTAATGACCATGATAATAGTAAAGCTATTATTTTCAAATAATTGTTTTATTAATCTTGAGTAATTTTTATCAGATAAATTAAATTGATCTATTTTATATAATGAATTTGATATTATTTTTAAATATATATATATATATATATATATATATTATCACTCATTTAAGTGATAATTACTGTTATTTAAGATTAAGAACACTTAATAGTGAAAATATCATTTTTTCTACAAAACAGTTTTCCTGTATATTAAATGTTTTAATTTAAAAGTTAATTTTATATTATTTTGAAATTAAATTAGAATATATAGTGATTAAATTTATCTTCATAAAATAAAAATTTGATAAGAGGGGTTAAAATATATTTTTAATAAAATATAAATTTCTAGGGTAAAAACTAGTTACCAAGATAAAAAACCAAAATAGTAAATTGTAAAAATAGAGTGGTAAAGTAATTTAAAAATATTCAATACTTATGTTAAAATGAGTGGTAGATAATAATTAGACTTTTTATCACCCCACACCTAATTACTTCTAACTTTTGGAGCCATTGACCATTGAATAGTGAAATTCATTCATTGAAAAATTAATGGTTATTTTCAAAAGTTCCATTTTCTTCACATATAAAATGAGATCACTTCCACCAACTTTATCTCTCCATTACTGTTAGATCACGTTATCCATGGAAAGATATACTATAGGGGGTGATTATTCGTTTTAAATTTTTGATAATTAATCAATATTTTCATAGTATTATTTATTGCATACATGATAAAATATGATTGTGAGTATGGTGTTCAAAAAGATTAGGCAGTGGAATAAGAATAAAGAATAATAGAAGTAAAATTTTTATAGTAGTTCAACTCTCCATATGTGAACATAGTCCACTAATCAATCCCATCTAACTCTGGTATAGGACTAGTTCTCACTATATAAAGAATGTGGGAGTCTTTTATTTGTTTAAACTATAAGCTAGTCTATTACAGGATAGGCCAAACCTATCCTATCTTTTATAGGAATATGAATAAACTAATATTTTACAAGAGTATACCTAACCTATATTACCTTTTATATGAATGGTATGAAACCAATCTATTCTGTAGATAAGAATAATCCTTTGTGACTTCCTTTTGATTAGGTAAGTAAAATCATACACTGCCTTTTGAAGGAGGTATAAATTTTGTGTGAAGACATTTAAATACAAAAAAGTATGAAAAAAATAATGAAAATAACTTAGTAGTATATGGTTTCAATAAAGGAGATGGAGTGGAACTGTGAGATTCATCCCTTATAAAATTTATTCATGATAATGCAATTTCAAGCAATCATCAAATCAGCATCAATGGATCAACATTGTGTTTCCCTCTTTCAATATTATTTATCACACTTCTTGCCTCATATATTTTAGACTGAGCCCTAATGACTATGATTATTATAAGTAAATACCCAAACATCATCTCCATAAGTTTAATGTCCTGACCCAAAATCCACTATCAGATGCCTCAATCTATTGGGTCCCATGGCCTCAAGCACATCTCCCCAAATGCTAGAGGTTTCCAACTAGCAACGAGGTTCTAAGGTGAGTTTTTGGGAAGACTGGGACTTTATTTTAGAGTGTAACAGAGTGTTAATAAATATATAAATCAATAGTGGAAGAAATAAATCATCTAGATACAATACAAACATCCAAGAAAATAATAAATACGTAATTCTAGAAGTAATATCATATACAAATGATGAGAATGTATTGTTTCTAAAAAATAGCCAACATAGTTATATAAGAATCAATATGATATATGTATTAAAATATCAAAAACAAAAAAAACTAAACTATCTCTGATGACCATTTTTATCCTATCTCGTTCTTGTGCTCCCCTGCTCCTAGGAATTACACAAATCAAGCATCGTACTATGGGTTCTTGTCTTGGTCCCTACCTACATCCATGAAGTCTATCTAGGTATGAAATAGTGGTCTAAACAAGGAGTGAGATAACACTCAGTAGGACTCCACCAAGGATTTCTATAACAAATACAGGTTGCGTATAGAAAGATAAGCAGTGTGCGGTGTTTATAATAGGTAAGAAAGAATACAAGTTAAATTATAATGGAAAAAGTAATAAATATAAAGTGATACTGCGAGGCCAACAAGGATCCCTGTAAAATATATTCAAAATCCCATAAAAAGGAAAGAAATAAAAAATAATAAGCAAGTGATACTATCCAATCTACCCACTAGAGTTAAATACCCATACCAAAGCAACCTGTAAAGCACTCCAAAATATCCTCCACAACTATGTTGTAAAAAAAAGTGTAAAGAACTACCACAACCTCTCAAAATATTCAAGTATTCAATATCTATCATGGAATCATTGTATAATCAAGTAATCCAAAATGGTCGTGTAATGTAATAAAATGTATCATACCATGAGTGGATGGATCTAAGGTGTAGAAGACCAAAAAATCATCATCATTTCCCAGGATAATCCTGATAGAAACTCAATAAAGACATGGGAGGGGTCCAAGGATCCTTTCAACAGACCATGTCAATTATGAGGCCAGTCAAGCCTTATCCAAGGGCTATTAAGGCCCAAGAAATCCTACAAAATTAAGACCGAAGTAGCAATCTCATCCATTGAATTCACTACCACAATTAAGACCCCTGGGAGAAATTTCCATGGTGTCTAATGGGACCAAAATCCATAGTATACCAACTCATTCATCCACTACCATTTCAAATTATCTCATTCATTTCAAAAAATTCATAATCAGTTACATTCCATGAGTTTTCCCACTCATAAAACAATTCCATTTAAAAAAATAAAACAGTTTACATTATGTCAATACATGGAAATATAGAAAAAAATATTCAAATCATTCAATTCAAGTCAATTGAATTTATAAAGGGATTCCTATAATGAGCCAAGCTGAAATTTACATAATGGATGGTATAAAAAAATGGTCAAAAGAAAGGGATCACCCCATGGGTGGACTAGGTTGGGGGGAAAAACCTCTAAAAAACTCAAAGGAACTAGTGGTGATCCCTAACCACTTACATTTTATCAAAATAAATTATTCAATTAACTTTAGGGGCACCACTGGAAATTTCGGCATGTGGAACAACTATAACCAGACATATAAAACCCCAAACCCATATGGAAAAGTATACACCACCTACCATAGGTACTTAGATGAGTTCTCACCCAATATAATATTTTAATTTGATCCAGATTAAAAAAATGAATATTAGATGAAGAAACCAGAAATAAGGCATATTATCTTTCACCTAAACAACTCCATCGAAATGAGGTCAAATAAAGAGAGTCACATAATGATCGAAGAACATACTAGAACGAATCCAAAGATACTGATGGTGTTCAAATATGATTTTAGATAGTTAATAATTAGAAATCCATCCTTATGTTATTAAAGATGAGATCCTAAGGGTGTGCATAAATCGAACAAAGGAGAAATAATTTGATTTTAGGTTTTCAATATTTTTAGGTAAAAAATTTAATTTTCCCCAAAATTACTGGTCTGCATTTTTTGGATGCATGGTTGGAAAAACCAAGAACCAATCTTGAACCCTTCAATGTCTTAAAGGGGAAACATGAATGGTTAGTGCAGAATATTTGTCTAACCGTGCACAAACCATGTTTACAACCACATTCCATGGTCTGTAGTAATTTTGATGGGCATTCACCTCCATCCACATGATTTTCATAAACTGTGTGCCTCTTGAAATAGGCCTGGACCACCTCACATGGGCGTCCACCTATGGTTGCACAGTTTTCTCAAACTATGCGACCTGCTGTACCCCACTATAAAGCCACACATGGTTATGTGTAACCATGTGGCCAAAACCGCATTGTTTCTACTAACTGTGTTGCATGCCCTTGGATTTGGGATCCAAACGAGCTTTGAACACCCCCTCCCCAAGCTCATGTGATCTCAATTGTCATTTACATTAGATGATAAAAAAGTATTTAAAGAAAAATAAAGATCCATACCTAGTAGAAAAAATGGGATCTTACAATCCCCCCCTCATAGAAATATTTCCATGAATTTCCCTCTCAAGGGTGGTCAAGATTAATCTACAAAAAACTCCAATAATTCAGAATTTACATCAGCCTCTTGATCCCATGTCTCATCATATAAATAGTCATGATTCCATATCACCCATACTAGATGAACTGAACACCCTAGAATAAGCTTTGTGATCCTATCCTTGATACGAATAGGATTCTCTTTGAAGGATGCATATACCTGTAACCCCACCTCCTCAGCCTGAAAATTTTGAGACATGTCTGAATGTTAGCATTGTAGCTAATATACATGGAAGATTTTTTGCATGGATTAGCACCTATGAGTTAACTAAAACAGATAAGAAACCATCCAAACACTCACAAAAATCTTGAACGACCTGACATATTGCGGTGAAAGATTACCCTATCTCATAATAGTTTGTGTCCAAGCCTAAGTGACATAAATAAAAATACTTGTTCCCAAACCTCTAACTATAGATTTCGTCCACCACAATCTGCATAAGATTTATGTTAAGACTATGTAGTATCTATAATCTTCTGAATCAACTGGACCTACTTAGAAATATATTGTACAAGATGAGGTCCCAATAAAGCTACATCACCTACCTCTAACCAAGAAAGGGGTGATTGGAATGTCTTACCATAAAAATCCTCATAAGGTTCCATATATACCATCGCCTAATAACTATTATTTTATGAGAACCCTACAAGGGGAATATTACTCTTCCAAGAGCCCCAAAAATACAAGATTCATGCTTGCAGCATGTCCTTAAGCACCTATATCATATGCTCTGACTACCCATCGGTCTAATAGGGGTATTCCATGCTCAGAAGCACCAATTTACTCAAATAACTCTGTAAACTCTATCAAAAATGAGAACTAAACCTGGATTCCCTATCTAAAATAAAAGTATGAGGGGCCTGTGATGTTGTATTATCTCTTGCATATATAACTACCCAATCACATCCACTGAGATTGTCCCCGGATCAAAAGGAAGTGAGAAACCTTCATGATCCTTACCACAACAACCCAAATAGTATCACTACCTCAAGGAGACCTTGGAAACATGGTCATGAAATCCATATTGACATCTTCCCACTTCTACTCAAGAATGGGTAACTGCTTCAAAATCCCAACTGGTCACTGATGTTATGACTTCATCTACTAATAAGTGGACTCATCATTGCATAACTAAAAACTCACTTTTCATTATTACCCACCCATAATGGAGATGCAAGTCATGATTCGTCTTGGAAATGCAAGGATTCACTTGTTAAACATAGGCATGAAACTATTGCATCAGCTCCTCACTTATGTCCACCAGAATCCAAATGTGACCATGGACACAAAGAATTTCATCCTTTGCAATAATCCAACCAAGAGGTGGGTCCTCACCTACCACACTCTCTCATAGGACTAGGACCTCAGAATCAGAATACTATTTCATTATCACTCTATCAATAAGAGTATATGTTACATCCAAATAATAAATAAAGGTCTACCCTTGGACATTTTTCACCTCCAAGGGAATATCTAAAAACAAATCCCAAAGATACTATTCTCTAATGACCTCTTGAACTTTATGTATCTGAGTCCTTATGCTCAATGCAATGGAAACTATGTTTCCTTTTCCAATAATATAAGTAATATCAAAATCAAAATACTATAGTTACTCAACCCACCTTCACTGCCTCAAATTCAGTTAACATTGGGTAAATATCTACATGAGGCTCTTATGGTCTATTTACACCACAAAACGCTCTCCCAGTAAATAGTGCCTCAAATAGAATAAACCACGAACATTCATAGCTAACTAAAGATCATGTGTCAAGTAATTCCTCTCACTTTGACTCAACTTCCAAGACTAGTATTCCACAAATTTATCCCCTTGGATTATAACATCTCATAGCCCGATACCTAATGTGTTACAATACATAGTACAACTCCTGCTCGGCTCTGGCAGAACTATGACCGACACTAATGTTAGTCTCCCTTTCATCTTCCGAAAGGATGTCTCTTATGTATCTAACCATAAAAACTTCACACCATTATTAGTCAAGACCTTCAATGGTGATTATAAGCATGGGAAGACCTGCATGAAATACATGTAATATCCTAATATCCCCAGGAAACACCACGTGTAAAAGATCTTCCTGGGATGCTACTAGAAAAATAAAACTCCCACATTATCTAGGTCTACTGATACCTCTATATGTAAGATAATAATGCCCAAGAAGTGAATCTTATCCATCAAAAAGTGGAACTTTTTAATCATATAATATTGGGGAATATCTCTTAGTGTATCCAAAATGATCTCAATATGTTTGTCATCGTCATGTTTATTGTGGGAATAAACCTAGATATCATTCATGAAAACCACCACAAAAGAATCCAGATAATGATGGAAAACTTAGTTCATCAGTTCCATGAATGAAATTGGTGTGTTCATGATACCTAATGGCATACTAGATAATTCTATAGACCATACCTTCTATAAAAGTTGTAGGATATATGTATACAGGGCGATCATGAAAATGGTGATATCCTGACCTCAAATAAATTTTTGAGAATGACTTATCTTCCTGAAGATGATCAAAATGATCATTTATCCGTGTCGGTGGATATCAGTTCTTAACCATCAAATGGTTCAATTTTTAGTAATCCACACATATCCTGAGGTTATTGTCTACCTTTTTTGCAAAAAAGACCGACAAACCCCATGGAAATGTAATGGGTCGTATAAACCAATTTTCCTATAAATCCTCTACCTACCACTTGAGCTTTTTCTACTCTTCCATATCCATCCTATAGGGAGGAATTGATTTCAATACATCTACTAGAATAAGATCAATAGAAAACCCCACATCTCTCTCAATATTTAAACTAGAAAATTCATTCGGGAAAACATCCTTGAAATGATCAACCACAATAGAGAAATCTACCAAACATGATCCCTAATCATCCAGATATAAACTAGAAATATATTATTTCATCCTTCCCAATCCAAGTATCTCTGGTCAAGATCATCTTTCTTCAAAATCTCACTCACCGTTGAGAATCTAAACTCCAACCTCTACTGATGTGAAGGTATCCCTTCGGTGATATAAATCAACATAGTCCCGTTAAGTAACTATCCATTACATTATAATTTTGGAGTCAAAACCCATCATATTGATGATAAAAACTTCCCATATGATGTGACACCCACTAATATCAATGGGGACTCCCTACATTGGAACACACTCTCCAATATGATTCCCAACAGAGTATCGAGTGTCATAATTACCTTAAAAAATTGAACCATGACCCCAATCCTTTCTACTATAGCTATAGTTATAAAACTATATGATTCACCTATATAAAAAAAGAGAATATACAAGATTAGAGAATATTTTATTCATACATATCACCATAGAAACTATGACATTTTAATATGTAGGTATATGCTATAGAAAATATACTTTTCCAGAACCATTGCCCTACGAAACAACCTACAAACAAGAGTAGTCACACCATGCTATCTAGGTACTACTAGTACATGCATACCTCATCCATGACCATCAACTCAGCTTGAAATATCAGTACTGATCCATCTCCAAGCCTGTCACAAAGCTTCCAATCCATCTTCTAAACCTAGAGTCAGATATAACCACATTCTACTAACTACTGGATAAAAGGTCCTGAAAAAACATTGTGCATGGCTCATCCTACCATAAAATTGACACTCAACTAGGTCCTGATCACATTGATTCCATACATGTACCCATATTCTACACTGATGAAAGAAAAAAACACTTCCAACACTAACAGTCTCATTGTTACTCCCTTCACGAGAATCCTCAAAACTTCGATTCATGCCATTGGAAGCTAGTACACCAGGCTAATAGATTACAATTCTCTGCACTGTGCCTTTATCTTCACTCAATTTCCACTCTATAATCAGCTCCAAATTCATTATATTAGTAATAGAGTTCAAACTGATCACATTAACCTACGATTGAATTTAATTTTTGAGACCTTCCTCAAAGTATCTCACCCTCGATGCCTAACCAGTAAGATATATCAGTGTAAAATGATGCAACTCAGTAAAGCATGCTGAATATTCCATAAATTTCAATGTGCCCTACTCTAGATGCATGAACCCACTAACCCAATCTTCTATCAAAGTCTCAAGGAAAATTTAAACATATAATTGAGTTTGGAAATCAGCCCCAACCATGCCTCACTACCTGTCAGCCTGATTGAAAACATCCCACCAATGTTTTTCTACTCCCAAAATCAAGTAAGCCAGGAGCTTGAATCTCCTATTAGGAGGTTTCTCTAGATGCTCGAAGATCAATAGAGTAGTCTCATGCCACAACTCAGTAGCTTTTGGAACACTATCCACTGAAAACATGGGTGAATGATATAGCTGGAACACATGTGAAAATTCATCCATAGACAAGGAAGGCTATGGAGATCCTTATAAATTATACATATAGCTTAAAAATACCCCATAGAACACTTCCTCATCCCCTATGTCTGGAAAAAGAACTGGTTCTGCAGGTAGCACTGACAATGGATCAACTGGTAGCCCATGGCCCACCACCTTTAGAGTGTGGTCATCACCAATCTCCTTATATACGAATGAAATTATTTATAGATGAATATATATACAATTCCAAACACACACCTCATAAAATATTGTTAACCAAAAGATCACATAAAAAACATAGGGAATGTCAAAACCTTCCTATAAATAGGTCACACCCCTCTACTTTCCCCTAAATCCGGGATTGTGTAAAAAGAAATATCCATAAACCTCAATATAGGCACTTCATACCACCCACTCTAAAGCCAGGTCTAGGTTAAGTTCTCTATTTTCACATTTCCACCATTTTAAATACATTAATATCATAATTTTCAATCGATATTTGAATAAAAAATCTCACCAATTCTTATCCATAAGGTCCCATACACATCATGAAAAAAATATGGCATACACTTAATCCAGACCATAACAGGTTCCGGTCCACACGGCCAATGCTCCCTGACTCAGCATGCCATAATTAGCCACATAGAATTTCTATTGTACCCTAATTAGGAAAACACTATTTAGGTTATGTTAGGAACTCGGATTACCAACATTGTTTACAAATCCACTACACAAACATTTATCAAACAAATGTTATATCACACAAAGAACATCTCACAAGGTCATACAGTCAAGCAATGCACCATATATGGCAAGGAATAATGCATGGAACATAAATTCAATTAGGTTCAAAGTTGATGCATGAGATGAATTCCCTCATATCATCAAGATATGATAAGACAAATCCTTATTCATATCAATTATAACATCACAATTCATGTGCATCACCCAATAGTGGAATCAAATCAACTGTAATAGTTAAAATACAGAAAATGGTAATTTCCAATCCTGGAAATTTGGATTTTCTCTATATATGGTTTAGCTACTCTCAATAAAATCCCATTAAAAATATTACATTACCTTCTTATGCCTATCTACTATCAATAAATAGTAAAGAAACTAAAAAACATCCATTGATACCCCTTTGTAACCTCCTGACCCAATATCCACTATCTAATGCCCCAAGTTAGTGGGTCACATGGCCTCAAGTACATATCTCCAAATTCTAGAATCTTTCAACTAGAAGTGAGGGCCTAGAATTATTTATTGGGGATACTATAACCTCACATCAGAGTGTAGCATAGAATTAGTAAATATAGAAATCAATATCCAAAGTAGTAAATCATCTAGATACATGATAAACATCTAAGACTCGAATAAAAAATAAATTATAGAAGTAATCCCATATACAAATGATGATCATGCCATGTTTCTAAATAACATCCAAAATAGTTATATAGGAATCAGAACAATACTTGTATTAAAATAACAAAAATACCAAAAAGAAGCTATCCCAGACTAGCATTATGATCCTAGATCAATCTCATGCTCCCCTACTCCTGAGTATAGAACAAATCAGTCATTGTATTGTGGGCGATTTCCCTGGTCCATACCTACATCCATGAAGTTTTTCTGGGTACCAAATGGTGGCCTGAATAGTGTATGAGATAACACTCAGTAGGCCACCACCAGAAGTGTCTATAAAAGATTTAGTTTGTGTGTAACAAGCTAAGAAGTGTTCAATGTATACAACAAGAATACAAGTAAAATGGGCATGGAAAAAGTAATAAATATAAAGTGATACTATCAATCCAAAAAGGCTCCCTGAAAAAGATATTCTTCCACCCATAAAAAAGGTAATTATTAAAAAAAAAGTGATTAGTTGATACTATACAGTCTACCCAGTGGAGGTAAATACCCATACCAGGGATAACTATAAAGCACGCCAAAATATCCACCATATCCATTCAATATAACCATGTTTTAACAACTACTAGGACCTCTCCATATAATCATGTATGAAATATCCATCACAACCTCACTATATAATCAGTTCATCCCCAAAAGTTGTGTCATGTCATAAAAAGTATTAAACCCAGAAGGGCTGGATCCAAGGTGTAGAAGACCAAGGCCTCTTCATTGAGTCCCATGAGAATCTCAGTGGAAGCTTGGTAAAGAATTGGGAGGGATACAAGGAGCATGTCAATAGACCATGTCCAATGTGATCCCAAGAAAGATAAATCTAATGGGTAGTATGGCCCAAGGAATCCTACAAAATCAATACCCAAGGAGAAATATCATACAAGTAATCCACTACAACAATCAAGACCCATGGTAGAAACTTCCTTGGAGTCTAATGGAATCAATATCCATGGTATACTAACTAATGATTCCAATTCCATTTCAAATTATCTCATTCATTTAAAAAATTCATACTCAATTACAATCTCTGAGTTTACCCACTCATATAATAATTCCATTTCAACAACTAAAATAGTTCACATCATGTCAACACATGAAAAAGGAGGGAAACCATCTCCTAATCATTCAATTCAAGTTAATTCAATTAACAAAGTGATTTATATACTGTGAACATCTCACACACACCCCATGGGTGGTATATTTAATGGTTACAAGCAATGGTTCACCCCATGGGTAGCCTAGGTTGGAGAAAAAACCTCTAATGAACTCAAAGGAGATAGTGGGAATCCTTAACATGTTTCATTTCATCCAATTCAATTGTTCAATTATCTTTAGGGGAAACACTGGAAAGTATGGCATGTAGCTCAACTACAACTATGTATATAAAACATCATACCCTGAGGGAAAGGTATAGACCACCTTCCATTGGTTTGTAAATGAGTGATCATCTAGTATTATTTTTTGATTTGATCCAGACCAGAAGAAACATGAATAATGGATGAAGAAACTAGAACTTTGGAATATTAACATTCACCTAAAAATCTATCAATATAAATTCAAATGGATAATGGAATAGGATGATCGAATAACATACCAGCGTGAATCCAAAGAGACCAACAACATTTGAATCTGAGTTTGAATAGAGAATAGATGGAAAAGCCTACCTAAAGGCTTAAAAAGGATATCCCATATGTGTGATATTTTACAATAGAGGATAAAAAATAGATTATAGGTTTTCAATATTTTTAATGAAAAAATTATAATTTTACCCAAAAATACTGGGCCGCATGGTTTGGCCGCATGGTTGGCCAAATTGTGCACCAACTATGCATCCTCCACTATCATAATGGGGAACCGTACATGGTTCGTACACACTGTTTAACTAACCATGAACAAACCATTCCTAGAATCATATTACAAGGTCTGCAGCATTACACATAGGCTTATGCCTCCAACCACATGGTTTCCTTAAGCATTGTGCATCTTATTGAGGCATGAACCACATCACATGGCTGCGCACATAAGGTTTCATAGATTCCTCAAACTATGTGACCTATTATACCACACTTTCAAGATACGCATAGTTAGGGGTAACCATATGACCTTCCCTATTTATTCAAAAAGCTGTGATCTAGGCTCTGAACAAGCCTTAGACACCCCTCAAAACTCTTGTGATCTCAATGGGCATTTAAATTAGGCTCTAAACAAGCATTTAAATTGAAAAACAAAATATTTTTATCTCATAAGAAAACCTAGGGTCTTACAATGTAATTTTTTCCTAAATATTCACATAAATTTAGAAAAAATGGTAATATATTAAATTGAAATATTATATCTTTGAAGAATCACACTCAATTTGGTAGAAGAGTAATATCATTCGAGTGAGAAGATACTACTTTCATTGAAATAACATGCTTTGAAAATAATATTTATAAAAAACACCATGTAAATGTAAATCTATAATTGTATAACTCATGTTAGGGTATACATGCATTAAAGTACTTCATAATACCACATATTTGTAACTAGTATATTATCTATGCCATGTAAAGGTAACTATCATTCATGAATAATGGTAATAGAAATACAATTGGATGTATAAAGGTAACTTAACAATTGAATAAGGGTAATAAACATTTTATTAAACATGTACAAAGGAAAACAGATTTTTTTAAAGGTAATACACTATTTCTAAAACATGTGAAAGGTAAATTTTAACTTAAACAAGTTTTGTAAAGGTAATATCTTAAACCCTAATGTTATGTAAAGGTAATATTGTATTCTCACTAGATGTGTAATGGTATTATCTTCACATAAGGGTATTGTCCTCATGTATGGGTACTCATCTAAAGGTTATGTATTATTTTAAGGGTTAGTGTTAGTTTGTTTAAGGGTAACCATAAACTTATATATTCTATATAAGGGTAAAGTAAACATTTCAAAAAGGTAATGAGATTTTAACAAAGGATAAGTAAAGGTAATGACCACTAAAATAAGGCTGAGAAATTATTATATGTACTTGCATAAAGGTATAGAACGTGATATTTAAGGGTACAAAACATTCTACGTAAATGTAATATAACATTATAATACGTTATATAAGGGTACAACTAAGATACATAAGGGTACAACATGTTTTATATGACTTATGTAAGGGTAAATAATATGTTACATAAGGGTAAAGGATATATTTTAATAATTATATAGGGTTAATAAGAGACTTATGTAATGGTAATGGGTAACATTAAAGGCTTGTGTAAAGGTAATTGAATAGTTATATAAAGGTGACAACAAAGTCTCAGCAGCCACAAAAAGTAAAACCAAGATTACATATGGGTAAAAATTGACTAAAAATTAACTTTTCAAGATATTAAAACAATAATGATTATAAATATCACTAAAAATTAATAGAATAGATAATAAAAAATTAAATAACAATTGAATTAAATGAAGTTCCACACATGTAATAAGATATCTTACATTAAATAAATCATGTGATAGGACTCTAAATCAGTTTAATATCAAATGTAATTTCATTAAAATATCCTATTTATAATGATCTAAATAAATAGATGGATATTAAAATTAAACTTCTCAATATTAAATTTAAAATGTAATTCCTATAATAAAATTAAACAATATTCTAATAATAGTTGAATAATTAAACGAGAGAGGTTTTCAATTTTTCAAAATAATAAAACTCAATTTACCAAAAATCTAGTGTCTCAACCCAAAAAATTAAAAATATTTAGAACTATCCAAACTCTACCTTATTCTCTCCCAAAGCCTATCACCTTGTCCTGGAAACCTTTTTATTTCCAAGAGAAATCCCAAGGGAGAACATCCAAAGGAAAATCTAATGTTCTCAACTAAACACCCATGGTTATTTCTTCTTATACCCATTTAAATTAATTCTATCCAAGAATGAATGATAAAAAATATTATTAAAACACTAAAATGTTATTATAAAAATGAAATAATAATTTTATACCTTCCACTAAAACCATTAAAAAATGAAGAGGTCGTTATGTGTACATGCGGACTACCACCTCCATGAATGGACTATTCTATTTATCATTACCTCCTAACATCGACGAATTTAAAAATGTATCTAATGTATTTAAATGATATTAATGAGACTATTAATATTATATAAATATAATATTGTACATTATATAAGTGGTATTAACAATAAATTCTCATAATAAACTTAACTACCTGAAAAAACATATCAATACACCTTTATTAATTTGACTCTATTTTGGAAAATAAATGGAAATATTTGTACTAATAGAATAATAAAATACAAAAACTTCTACAATTTAGAGATTATGAAGCTATTTTACAACACATCTTACTATATTGAATTAAATAAGGTTGTTTCTGAAAAAACAACCAAACTGCCTCAGGTAACCACTATAAGAGAAAAATATTTTATAAATAAATAAACAACATAATAAATAGACCTTATAAAATAAAATATATATGGAAAAGTTTTAAATAATTTAAAAAAATACATAATTTGATTATTGAAGATGTTAGTCACAAATGTATAATTAATAAGGACTCGAGGTAAGGGTTGTTTATATCTATTTTCAATTCCATGAGACATGTTTGATATTGTGCACCGTAATTTATTTTATATGGTGTATTCAATTAAATAATAAATTAATTAATGATAAATATATTCCATTTTATAATATATTAATTATCATTTCATGATATCCCTATCATGTTCTTTTAATTCTTATGTTACTAGATCGATAAGGTATTTTGATAAGTCGTGTATCCTTTCATCAGTTATAATGACTTTTCATGAACTTATTTTTTCTATTCCTAGTTTATTCCATTATATGATTTTATTTTTTGGTATTTTATCTTCCTGTTTTAATATGAAATTTATTGTATGTAAAATATTTTACCATTATGAATTTTTTCCTCAAAAATTATATCATTGTTGAGAATAATTATCCTCCTATTTAATGATGAATTCCCATCCTTATCCATATTTTCTATTCTTACCAATGTTATCCTTTATATTTGAAGCACCAATTATTTGTTTTCTCATGTGAAATTTATATTTTCCTTATATTATTTCCAAAATGATGTTTTGTTACTCTTTTTATGATGTGGGCTTTCAAGAATGGTAATTCAAAATATAAAAAAAAAATTTCCTTCTATTCACAATCAAATGTATAATCTACCACTCCACGTACTATTTTTATAACCTTTATGTATTTTAAAATCTCTATTACTAAATATTATTTGTAAAAGTAAAAGTTTTCAAGTTGTTTACACTTCATATTTTTGAAATCTTTATATCTTTTTCAAGGATATATTATTAAAGATTATTTTTAAAATTAACTGATTTCAAAATGTTTTCCCTTCATATTTTTGAAACCATTATTTTATTTTCAATGAATCTTTGTTGATATTTATTTTTAAATATTGAATTTGAAAATGCCTTATTTTCAATTTCTTATAATTTTTCATTTCAAAAGTGATTCATAACTTATTCTTTTTAGGATAATGTTAAGAAATGTTTTCAAAATACTCTTTCTATTTCATATCCATTTTCCCATTTAACATAGAAAGAGTTATTACTTATGGTGTTATGTTTTATGAATCACTTTATAAATTCATTTAAAAAGTACTCCTTTTGGGTGAATTAATTTTTTTATCCACTGATCTAATTTGTTAGCTCGTTTTTTGAGATACCACTTGGAAATTCTATGAGACTTATTTTTTATTTATATGGGTTATTTATGATATGATGAATGATTTTTTCCAATTAGTACACATTTTTAGGGATGATGGATAGGTTGGTTATTATATTTTCCTCTAATTCATTGGTTGAGTTTTTATATCTCATGAGATAATGAACATGATATATGTTAGATAGGTCCACAAGATTGAGAGAGAACCTGATGCGGGTTGGCTAGGTTCACATGATTGAGAATGAACCCAATGTGGGTTATCTAGGTTCACAAGATTGAGCATGAACCTAATGTGGGTTATCTAGATTCACATGATTGATCAATAACTTGATTCGGGTTATCTATATTCAGAAGTATGAGTGTGAACCCAATGTGGGTTAGATAGGTTCATAAGATTGATCGTGAACCTAATGTAGATAATATAGTTTTACAATATTGAGTGTGAACTCAATACAGATTAGCTAGGTTTATGAGATTGACCATGAATCTATTAAAGTTAGCTAGGTTCTCAATGTTATGGTTCCCTATGATTTTTCTTATGACACATTTATATGTTATATTCCAATGATTATTGAGGTGACATAAGAATTACATATATAAATATTGCATCATTTTATTTGAATGTTAAATAAATGTCACAACAATACACACCCCAAAACCATAATGTTTTAATTAATTTGAAGGCTAGATATATAATTTTCTTATTTCATGGAAGATGTTAAATATCTCCCACAAAGTACTTCTCACATAGTACACTTCTTAGACATACCCTACTTCAAACCGTTCTTTATTAACAGAGGAAAGGAAATATTTGAAATGATGATCTCAGATGTATAATAAGGGTAAATATCAGAGATATCATTCAATTACATAAGAGAGAATAATATAATCATTAAAGTGTGATAACATAAACATAACTTATGTAAGTAATACCCAATCAATCAAAAATATTTTATCACGAATCATTGAATATGTCTTTATTCATAATAAAAGGCATAAGTTATAAGAGCGTGGAATCATCAATAATAAATCATGATCTATGAGAATATATCATAATCATAAGACATATACCTGTGTCATACTTATAAGCAAAGAAAATAATTTCCTTTCACAAGGATAACTACCAAGATTATCATTGTGGATTGGTATCACTCCCCATTCCATTATTTCCTTAGTCAAGGTCTACTCCCAAGACTATCATAATGGATAAGTCCCTTACTGGACTAAATTCACTCCCCCTTACAATCCATATTATCTCATGGGATATCAATCATTACCAAATGAATTAGATGGATATATAATTTTGGGCACACCCTCCACAAAATGAAAACCATACATATGTGTTCCAAAATATCTTAAGAACATTCATAATTTCATTTTATAATAACCCATGGAATGGAAATGGGATTCATGAACATTTCATCTTTTCAATATAGCATAACCCATTGAATAGAAATGGGTTTCATAAATATTTCATCATAACTTAATTAACCCTAGGGAAATAAACAAGTTTTATAGAATCATCCTTAAATCACAATATTCATAATCTCTCTATATAAATAAATTTTATGGAATTATAATATCATATCCCTATATAATCATAACAATCCTTAAAGGATATTAATATAGATTAAAAATACCTTTAAAATAGCATTTGAGAATTTATATGAAAACAGTGAAAATATTATTTTTTTAGTATCTTAAAAAAATCATGAATATTGAGGTGATTATTTTTTTAAAATAATCAAGGTAAATTATAAAGTAATATTTAAATAAAATAATATTCATGATAGCGGGAAAATCAATTTGTACAGTAAATGTTAAAACCAAGATTCTTTTAACACATTTTATAAAAAATCATAAATAAAATCTTTGAAAAACATTGTAAAAATTACATCGTAAAACTTTTAAAGGAAATTTAAATATGGTTAAAAATGAATTTAAATAATAATTTCATAATAGAAAAGAAAAATTCATCAAAACATTTTAAAGAAACATGGAAATGTAAGAAAATAATTGTTCACCAAAGAGGAACAAAGTTAGATTTTTCTTAAAAACATTTTCGTGATATCTTTAAGTACCAATGTGTGTAAAATGATAAAGATACTAATAAATTATGGTAATAATGAGATAATAAGAAATATTATGTGGTTTAAAATAAGGATATTATAATTTCTCTGAAAATTAAATTTTTATTAGAAAATGACGAATCGTCATGCATACAACCCTTCTAGGGGGACGGAAATGATGAAGTCCTAGAGAATCACCTTTAGCTAAGAGCATACATGTCACGACCCAACCATACCCGAGATCGAGCCGCAACTACCCCAGGCCTGCCTCCATAGGCCAGGGGTTGGCGACCAGCGCCGAAGGCACAATAACTCGGGGAGGCCTTTGCCTAAGCACCTGTACACACACACACATGCAGCACACTCAATGCAAAAGTGCAGAGTAAAAGAAAAGGGGCAAGTAAAGTAAAGGGAAACTGCTATATAGAGACCACAATGTGCATCGACCTCTAACAGTACACAGTAGAAACTGAAAAGAAAAAGGGGAAAAACACGCGCCCAACCGAAAAGTGCCACAACCCAGCAACAGGTAAACAAAAAGAAACTGCTGACGGGTCTCCCACCTGGAACCCGGCCACGACCACCGCACGCGGTCCAAGCTCCCAAGCTCCTACGCTCCATCGAAGTCATGCTCCACCTGTCCGCTGCCTTCAAGGGAACACCAAGTGCGGGCAAAGCCCAAGAAGGGGTGAGTATTAAAAAAATACTCATTAGGATACCCCGAAGGCTCGAAGGAGCAACAAAGGAGGTACCGAAGGGTGAGCAGTAGAGCGAACAAGGAATAGAAAGGAGTACAACCAAGGGTGCAGTAAAGAGTAACAGCTCAACCCATCAAGAGAAAGATAGAAGACTCGTCCTACCACGAGAAGCTGGACGCGGAAAGCACGTGGCATACCCTGCACGTCTTCGCCTCTCCTGAAGGAGAGTAGCCAAAACCCAAGGAGTGGGTACTCAAAACAAGGTATATAAAAATCCATATGCTCTGTCGAGAAGCCCGAACAACGTCGTAAGGGGATATCTGTCCTGTAGCTCAGCCTAAGAAAATGAGTCGCCAACAGTCCCAAAATTAAACACCATCATCAATGCCCAGCATCCCGCACGTCCTCCCCGAACCGCTAGCCAAGGGGCTCAATCATCGCACTTCGACACTATCCTCTTTGGGCGGCACAGACTCGCCCGCACGGTTTTAGATGGTGTCACAAGAACGCGTCTCGGTGGGGAAAGTGCCCCTCGTACTTGAGAGTTCTAGGGAAAGTCAAACCACACCTCGTCACTGCCCTGCAGTCGAGAGGTCTCTTCACAGTCAAGCCATCATAATATCGACCCGTACAACCAAGGGTCCCGCTCCGGTAACTACGGAGAAAAGCCATAGACTAGCCTAGAAGAAAAGACTGAGCCTGGAATGTCAATGAGTGTCCCCACTGCCCAGCCCTGCTGGAGGGTAAACCATAACACATCATCCGGTGACCCACTGCCCAGCCCCACTGGAGGGTAGACCAGGAATAAGTCGACAGGTGACCCAATGCCCAGCCCTGCTGGAGGGTAGACCCTAAGAGGTCGTCGGGTGACCCACTGCCCAGTCTCTGCTGTAGGGTAGACTTTAATAGCGTCGGGTGACCCACTTCACAGTCTCTGCTGGAGGGTAGACCCTAATAGAGTCGGGTGACCCACTACCCAGTCTCTGCTGGAGGGTAGACCCTAATAGCATCGGGTGACCCACTGCCCAGTCTCTGCTGGAGGGTAGACCCTAATAGTGTCAGGTGACCCACTGCCCAGTCTCTGCTAGAGGGTAAACCCTATAATTCAGTGAGCAACCCACTGCCCAGCCCTGTTGGAGGGTAAGCCCGAGGAAGTCGATGAGTAACCCACTGCCCAGCCCCGCTGGAGGGTAAAACTCAGAACCGCTCTGCCATCTCTACAAGAGGGTACAACACTGGCCGACCGAACACAGAGTGGGTGTCGTGCAACCACCCTACTCCAGAAAAGCTCTCCCAAAAGAGGTGCAGCATCTTCCCCAACACTGGGTGTCACTAGCACCGCTACCGACCAATCCATCGAGGACGAAACCAGGGGGAGACCACTCAACCCTGCTGGTCAAACCAACGAGAATAGAGCCAGGGGAAGAGCACCCTGCTGGTCAAACAAACACACAGAGGGACCCTCTACGCCGCAAGAGGTCAAAGTACATAAGGGAGAACACGACACGCACATGGGGCCCACACGATGTGTGGCCCTAAGTCAACCCCAACCAAGCGCACGAACATCTCAGGTACAAACCACACGTACCTCCAAGCGCTCTCGTATACTCCCAGAGTATAACTCGTTCCAACCCATAGGCTATCGTGCACACGACACCCAACGTCAGCACGAAGGCGTGACGTAACAACACCACCTCAAAGGCCCAGGCACGGCCAACCATGTCACCTCAAGCATTTACATCACTCACATGGGAGTGCACGCGATCACTCACCAAAGGTCCGCTATAAGCAAAGTAGGGCGAACCACCACTGGAGCACCTTTCATGCATCTACATTTATAAAGATCGTGCAAGAGGCTCCGTACAGCCAAACGAATCACACCGTTGTAATCCTTGCGGAAAAACACGCGAGTTAGACTACTCACTCACCCGAAACGGTCAACAGGTGGAAAAGATACTATTCACCGTGACCAAACCCGTGTGGGCCCCACCCCAAGATCCTGAAACTGAACCAACAGATCATGCCACTGCGATCCCCTCGGGAAAACACACAGGATTGAGTACTCAATCTCCCAAAATGAACACCCGGTGAAAAAAGGTACTATTCACCGTAGCCAGGTCGGGTGGGTCCCACACCACGTCCCCGAAAAAGGTCGGGCGGACTGCGCCATCGCAAAGCTCTCGGAAAAGCACGTCAAATCGACTGCTTACTTGCATGGAATGGGTACCCGGAGAAAAAGATGTGTTCCGGCACACCGCACACGAGCGGCGCCACGTGGGACCCACATCCCGGTCCCGAAACTCAACGAACGGATCGCACCGTTGCGATCCTCCCGAAAAAGTACAAGAAATGGACTACTCGCTTGTCCAAAACGGTCGCCCAGTGATAAAGCTGGAAATCACCGTCAACTCCCGAAACGGCCCTCGCGGGGCCCGCACCATCGTGCGGAATTACAGCGGGCAGACTGTGCCAACGCGATGCCCTCGGAAAAACACCCAACATCTACTGCTCGCACGCCCCGAACGAACGTCCGAGGAAAAAGTCGCTAAAAGTTGCATGCAGCTCAAAAGACAGGCCGTGGGGCCCGCGCCTCAACTTCAGCCTCAACGCCTGAAACTATCTTGGCAACCTCCACCTCGATGCTAGGGTCCCAACGCAACTGACAACGCTCAAAACGGATGTCGGACGCGTCCGCGCCGTCCAAAACAAGATTTTCCGGAAGAACGCTCGTCCACTTAATGACGCATTGCGTCTCCGAGACCCCACGTTTCGGGAATTAAAAATTCCCAAAACCATCTCAAAAACTCCGTCTTGATGCAAGCTCCGCGCTGCCGTAGACGGCGCGCAAAACGGACGCCCGTAGCCCGAAATACGGGCGTCCGAAGACCGAGGGGCAAAGCCCCTTGGGCCGGACCGTCCCGGTCCGCACAGCCGACCTGCGGCTTATCCGCGGGTCCGGATCACCCCGCCACGGCCAGCTGGCCGCGGCTTGCTTCAGCCGACCTGCCGCCTCACGGCCGGTTGATTCCCCACAGTGACCCCCGTTTTGCGGGTCGCGATCGACGCACGGGGGTCGCGCGCTTCGCGGCCCCCCTCTCCTCCGCTCACCAGCGCCCGCGGCCGGCTTCTGACAGTCGCCGCCAAAGCACGCCGCCGCCTCCCGGAAGTGCCACCGCTGCCTTTGAAGCCCCGGCCGACCGCCCTGCTGCGCTGCGCTCCGCCCCGCGCCGCCGCCGTCTGCCGCCTTCGGCCCTCGCCGGAAACCGGTCGTGGCCGGAAAATTTCCAAGGACCACCGGGAATGATCCGGTGATCGAAATTTTGATCCGGATAGCTTTCCGGAAAGCTCAGGATGGGATCTACGCAACCACGGGATTTGTTCGAGTATCCAATGGTGCAACTGAGCATAAATGAGAATTTAAAATGGGGAAGGGGAGGAAAACTCAAATCCGCCTACCTCGTTGGGCTTCGCCCGGCGCTTTCCGCGCGATCCGTCGCGCGCCATCGTCTCGCCGGAGCCACCTCGCCGGAGTCTACTCGCCGAAGCTCACCGGAGCTCTCCGGAAAGGAGTAAGGGAGGGGAGGGGTTGTGAGGAAGAAGAAGAAGGGGAAGGAGGGGTGCGTGTTTAAATAAAAACACTTAAACACCCTGCCCGGTACGCCCCCGACTCCGCTCCGGAAGCAGAAAAAAAGGAGGGAGTCCCTAGGGTAAACATGACCTCCCGAGCACAATGGTGGTCTCGGAATTTTAATCCAAGACCCCGTTCAAAAGTTATTAAACTTAGCGCCCGAGACCGCCAAATTACAAAAACTCCCATGGGGCCATTTTTCACAATCGGCCCGCGCCCGCGAATCTTACACCCCTACTAGGGTAAACGGCACGGTCCGAATTCAACGGTGCCCTCAGTTTTCCAATCCGATCCTCCGTTTAAGAGATACTTGAGTTTCACCATTAATCAAATAAATTAATTAATTTATTTATCTGTTTAACGTTCCGGGAGCGGGCGAGGGGTCCAAACATCCCACGCCGACAAGTTTTATGTCATTCCTAGGGTAAACACCCCATTCCGGACCCATCTGTACACTCGGATCCCTGATCCGGAACTCCGTTTACGAGTTATCTCATTTATTTAACATTTACAGTGTGAATGCACTGAAAATTTAATTCCGACCACTCCGGGGCTCGGAATCGCACACCGTCTGAAGGCGCTGCCCTGGAATATTATCAAGAATATTCAAAAGTCTTTCACAGCAAAAACTGGGTTCTTACATCATTCCCTCCTTCATGATTTTCGTCCTTGAAAAGAAAAACCAGGGAAGAACACATGGTACTAAGCCCACCCCTGGCTTTCCCATACCCAGAAGAACCCACACACAACTCTGCGTCACCACACATAGACCAAAGAGTCGATCCGTTCACACGAGGTCGGCCCATGCCGACGTCGTGCACCCACTCCAGACTTTGGGGTTAGGGCAAGGCAGTAGGGTACCTCGCCATCCCTTCGCACGGTCTCAACCGGCCCGAAGGCCCTCGGGGGTAGCTCACCTACCTGAACGAACCTCTACGCCGCATGCCGTGACTGGAATCACCGCCCGCACCTAAAACAAGGCCCGGTGATTCCCTCATTCAGAATATCCATATGGTGAAACACCCAAGGATATCTGGTCACTCTAGAGGCTCCACAGTCGATGCTCTCTTACACGCTCAAAATGCGAAGGAGTCGACACCATCGACTAAAGGAAAAGGTCTCGCGACTTTCTCCTTACCACCATAGGGTTACACCCGACGCCCTACGTCACCCTGGTAACACCTCAAACAAGGAGCGGGGAGAGAAGCATTTCACACGCAGAGCCTAACAATTCTACTTCAAGTAGTAGAAGGGTCGCAAGGGGTACCTCTCACCATCCCGTGCTCTGCAGGATCGTAGACATCCAAAGCTCACGGCTACCCGCGGTCCCAACCGTAAGCTCCCAGAGCCTGGCGTGGACTGCCTAGTGGTGATGGGGAGATCTCGTAACATCGTCCCCCACCTCCAGCTCCTCCCGCTCCACTCCTAGAACCACCTCTCTGGGTACCACTCCGATCACGGTGCTGCCTCTTCCGTGGCGGTGCACCTGCTGCTTGCCCGATGCTCCCAGCAACTCGGGTCGGGCAGTCTCATGCCAAGTGACCTCGTCAGTCACAAGAATAGCACCGGTGCTCTCTGGGCTTCCCTGGTACCCTCCAGCGCCACTGTGGTGTACGACCACGGCCCGAGATGCACTCATAGAAGGGCATCCTCAACTGAGGCCCTGCTCCCTTTTCACCACAGTGGTATACGACCACGTCTCCCAAACCAGTAGTGGGAAGGCCACCTGCATCGAGGTCCGGTCCTCCAGCACCTGCTAGCTATGGCAGACGTCCCGACTCTGTCGCGCCCACTGCCACTACCAACCGCAAAACATGACAAGAAGCCCTCTGTCACCAACTCCTGCTCTGGCACCCTGGCATATGTAGAAATTCCCAACAGTACTATGAAAACACGAATCTCTCAGTGGAGACCCTACTCAAACTTCGGCGCTCAGAGGTTGTCGGCATGGAACAAGTCTGGGTAAAAGCATGCACGGTCTGCAAAACTAGCCGCGTACTCGGCCACCGTCATTCCTCCCTGCTGAAACTGCAGGAGATATTGAATCCGAACGGAGCGCAATCAGAAGGGGCAAAACTCCACATGGAGCAACAACTGAAAGTCTCCCCAACGAAAGAGAAGACTCGTCAAGAAACTGAGTCACCAGACTCTACCAACGCTGAGCTACTCCATGAAAAAGGCTGGATTCCAAAGCCACCCTCTCATCTGTCGGCGTCTGCACAAGCCTGAAAAGGTGAACCACTGCCTCGAGCCAAACCTCTACTGCCTGAGGTTCTGGCTCACCACTGAACCTCTGCGGTCTCTTCCACTGGAACTCACAGAGCGCGCTCAAACTACGCTCGAGCTCAGCCTGCTCTGGCTGAAACTGTCTGCTGCTAAACAGGTGGGGGTGCTGCTACCGACCCACCCGGAGAAAGGGGCTCGCATGATGGGTCCTGGACTCTGGCCTCGTAGCTCATAGGGTCTTCGTCACGAACCAAAGCTGGTACCCTGGCTGGCTGTCCTCACGGAGACATCTTGAATATTATCAAGGAGTTTCGCGGTCAGATGAGCATATATGTATATACTAATAGCAACGATGGGGAGCTGACTCTAGAAGGATAGTGAAAGACTCAGTCTTATGTGATGCACAAACAAATTTCCCTGCAACATGTGTGTCAGCATGCCGAGTCGACAAGCGGGTTATCAAGGTCCTGGTGAATGGATACGTCGGCCGCCGCACCATCACTGGACTCCCTGGCCTGAGAGCCGCTCTCGAGACATGTTAACACTGTTGCCCTATATCCCAACCAATTCCTCTTTTAGGGACGTCCGCACAATGTCTCAAGGAACGAACCACCTATGATACCACTTTGTCACGACCTGACCCTACCCGGGCTCGAGCCGCAACTACCCCAGGCCCTCCTCCATAGGCCAGGGGCTGGCGACCAGCGCCGAAGGCACAATAACTCAGGGAGGCCTTTGCCTATGCACCTGCACACACACACACACACACAGCACACTCAATGCAAAAGTGCAGAGTAAAAGAAAAGGGGCAAGTAATGTAAAGGGAAACTGCTATATAGAGACCACAATGTGCATCGACCTCTAACAGTACAAAGTACAGACTGAAAAGAAAAAGGGGAAAAACACGCGCCCAACCGAAAAGTGCCACAACCCGGCAACAGGTAAACAAAACGAAACTGCTGACGGGTCTCCCACCTGGAACCCGGCCACGACCACCACCCGCGGTCAAAGCTCCCAAGCTCCTATGCCCCACCGAAGTCACACTCCACCTGTCCGTCGTTTGCAAGGGCACACCAAGTGCGGGCAAAGCCCAAGCAGGGGTGAGTATAAAAAAAAATACTCAGTAGGATACCCCGAAGGCTCGAGGGAGCAAAAAAGGAGGTACCGAAGGGTGAGCAGTAGAGCGAACAAGGAATAGAAAGGAGTACAACCAATGGTGCAGTAAAGAGTACCAGCTTAACCCATCAAGAGAAAGATAGAAGACTCGTCCTACCACGAGAAGCTGGACGCAGAAATCACAGGGCATACCCTGCGCGTCTTCGCCTCTCCTGAAGGAGAGTAGCCAAAACCCAAGGAGTGGGTACTCAAAACATGGTATATACAAATCCATATGCTCTGTCGAGAAGCCTGAACAACGTCTCAAGGGGATCTCCATCCCGTAGCTCATCCTAAGAAAATGAGTCGCCAAAAGTCCCAAAAGTAAACACCATCATCGATGCCCAGCATCCCGCACGTCTTCCCCGAACTGCAATCCAAGGGGCTCAATCACCGCACTTCGACACTATCCTCTTTCGGTGGCACTAACTCGCCCACACGGTTTTATATCGCGTCACAAGAACGCGTCTAGATGGGGAAAGTGCCCCTCGTACTTGAGAGTTCTAGGGAAAGTCAAACCACACCTCGTCACTACCCTGCAGTCGAGAGGTTTCCTCACAGTCAAGCAGTCACAACATCGACCCGTACAACCAAGGGTCCCGCTCCGGTAACTACGGAGGAAAGCCACAGACTAGCCTAGAAGAAAGGACTGAGCCTGGAATGTCAATGAGTGTCCCCACTGCCCAGCCCTGCTGGAGGGTAAACCATAATAAGATACTGGGTGACCCACTGCCCAGCCCTGCTGGAGGGTAAACCATAACACATCATCCGGAGACCCACTGCCCAGCCCCGCTGGATGGTAGACCTGGAATAAGTCGACATGTGACCCACTGCCCAGCCCTGATGGAGGGTAGACCCTAAGAGGTCGTCGGGTGACCCACTGCCCTGTATCTGCTGGAGGGTAGACCTTAATAGCGTCGGGTAACCCACTGCCCAGTCTCTGCTGGAGGGTAGACCCTAATAGCGTCGGGTGACCCACTGCCCAGTCTCTGCTGGAGGGTATACCCTAATAGCGTCGGGTGACCCACTGCCCAGACTCTTCTGGAGGGTAGACCCTAATAGCGTCGGGTGACCCACTGACCAGTCTCTACTGGAGGGTAAACCCTACATGTCAGTGAGCAACCCACTACCCAGCCCTACTGGAGGGTAAGCCCGTGGAATTCGATGAGTAACCCGCTGCGCAGCCCCGCTGGAGGGTAAAACTCAGAACCGCTCTGCCATCTCTACAGGAGGGTTCAACACTGGACGACCGAACACGGAGTGGGTGTCGCGCAACCACCCAACTCCAGAACAACTCTCCCAAAAGAGGTGCAGCGTCTGCCCCAATACTGGGTGTCACTAGCACTGCTACCGGCCAATCCATCGAGGACGAAACCAGGGGGAGACCACTCAACCCTGCTGGTCAAACCAACGAGCACAGAGCCAGGGGAAGAGCTCCACCCTACTGGTCAAACAAACACACAGAGGGACCCTCTACGCCGCGAGAGGTCAAAGTACGTAAGGCAAAACATGGCACGCACATGGGGCCCACACGACGTGTGGCCCCAAGTCAACCCCAACCAAGTGCACGAACATCTCAGGTTCAAACCACACGTACCTCCAAGCGCTCTCGTATACTCCCAGGGTATACCTCGTTCCATCCCATAGGCTATCGTGCACACGACACCCAACGTCATCGTGAAGGCATGACGTAACAACTCCACCTCAAAGGCCCAGGCACGGCCAACCACGTCACCTCAAGCATTTACATCACTCACACGGGAGTGCACGCGATCACTCGCCAAAGGTCCGCTACAAGCAAAGTAGGGCGAACCACCACTAGAGCACCTTTCATGCTTCCACATTTCTCAAGATCGCGCAAGAGGCTCCGTACAGCCAAACGAATCACACCATTGTAATCGTTGCGGAAAAATACGCGAGTTAGACTACTCACTCACCCGAAACGGTCAACAGGTGGAAAAGGTACTATTCACCGTGACCAAACACGTGTGGGGCCCACCCCAAGATCCTGAAACTGAACCAACAGATCACGCCACTGCGATCCCCTCGGGAAAACTCACGGGATTGAGTACTCAATCGGCCAAAATGAACACCCGGTGAAAAAGGTACTATTCACCGTCGCCAGGTCAGGTGGGTCCCACACCACGTCCCCGAAAAAGGTCGGGCGGACTTTGCCATCGCAAAGCTCTCAGAAAAGCACGTCAAATCGACTGCTTAATTGCGTGGAACGGGTACCCGGAGAAAAAGATGCGTTCCGGTACACCGCACACGAGCGGCACCATGTGGGACCCACATCCCGGTCCCGAAACTCAAAGAACGGATCGCACGGTTGCGATCCTCTCGAAAAAGTACACGAAATGGACTACTCGCTTGTCCAAAACGGTCGCCCGGTGATAAAGCTGGAAATCACCACCAACTTCCGAAACGGCCCTCATGGGGCCCGCACCATCGATCGGAATTATAGCGGGCAGACTGCGCCAACGCGATGCCCTCGGAAAAACACCCAACATCGACTGCTCGCACGCCCCGAACGGACGTCCGAGGAAAAAGTCGCTAAAAGCTACACACAGCTCAAAAGACGGGCCGTGGGGCCCGAGCCTCCACTTCGGCCTCAATGCCTGAAACTACCCTGGCAAGCTCCGCCTCGATGCTTGGTTCCCAACGCAACTGATGGCGCTCAAAACGGACGTCGGACGCATCCGCGCCATCCAAAACAAGATTTTCCGGAAGAACGCTCGTCCACTTAAAGACGTGTCGCATCTCCGAGACCCCACCTTTGGGGAATTAAAAATTCCCGAAACCATCTCAAAAACTACTTCTTGATGCAAGCTCCGCGCTGCCGCAGACGGCGTGCAAAACGGACGCCCGTAGCCCGAAATACGGGCGTCCGAAGACTGTCCGGCCAGTCCGCCCTGCTTGGGCCGGCCCGTGCCGGCCAGCCCGCGGCTCAGCCGCGGGTCCGGTTCACCCTGGCGCGGCCAGCTGGCCGCGGCTTGCTTCAGCCTCACGGCCGGTTGATTCCCCACAGCGACCCGCATTTTGCGGGTCGCAGTCGACGCACGGGGGTCGCACGCTTCGCGGCCCCCCTCTCCTCCGCTCGCCGGCGCCCGCGGCCAGCTTCCGACAGCCGCCGCCGAAGCGTGCCGCCTCCTCCCGGAAGCGCCGCCGCTGCCTTCGAAGCCCCGACCGACCGCCTTGCTGCGCCACGCTCCACCCCGCGTCGCCGCCGTCTGCGGCCTTCGGCCCTCGTCGGAAAATTTCCATGGACTACTGGGAACGATCTGGTGGTCGAAATTTCGATCTGGATAGCTTTCCGGAAAGCTCGGGACGAGATCTACGCAACCAAGGGATTTTTTTGAGGATCCATTGTCGCGATTGAGCATAAATGAGGATTTAAAACGAGGAAGGGGAGGAAAACTCAAATCCGTCTACCTCGTTGGGCTTCGCCCGGCGCTTCCCGCGCGATCCGCCGCGCGCCATCGTCTCGCCGGAGCCACCTCACCGGAGTCGCCTCGCCGGAGCTCACTGGATCTCGTCGGAAAGGAGGAAGGGAGGGGTGGGGTTGTGAGGAAGAAGAAGAAGAGGAAGGAGTGGGGGTGCGTGTTTAAATAAAAACACTTAAACACCCCGCCGAGCACGCCCCCGACTCCGCTCCCGAAGCAGACAAAAAGGAGGGTGAACCTGGGGTAAACATGACCTCCCGAGCACAACGGTGGTCTCGGAATTTTAATCCGAGACCCCTTTCAAAAGTTATTAAACATAGCGCCCGAGGACGCCAAATTACAAAAACGCCCCTAGGCCCATTTTTCACAAACGGTCCGCGCCCGAGAAACTTACACCCCTCCTAGGGTAAACGGCGTGGTCCGAACTCAACGGTGCCATCGGTTTTCCAATCCGAGCCACCGTTTAAGAGATACTTGAGTTTCACCATTAAATGAATAAATTAATTTATTTATTTATCCGTTTAACGTTCCGGGAGCGGGCGAGGGGTCCAAACATCCCGCGCCAACAAGTTTTATGTTGTTCCTAGGGTAAACACCCCATTAAAGACCCATCCGTACACTCGGATCCCTGATCCGGAACTCTGTTTAGGAGTTATTTCATTTATTTATTATTTACAGTGTGAACGCACTGAAAATTTAATTCCGGGCACTCCGGGGCTCGGAATCGCATGCTGTCTGAAGGCGCTGCCCAGGAATATTATCAAGAATATTCCAAAGTCTTTCACAGAAAAACTGGGTTCTTACAATACAATCATTAGGTAACGACCCCAAACTGAAGTATAGAATCATATGCTCACCCGAACTCCCTTTGCTAGTTGGAGCATCGACAACACAATTCCCTTCCCTCTAATTTTTATTGATGGAGATGAATTGATTGACAAAAGATATGCTGGTTCTGATTAGATTACTAAAATCTCAAGGAATAGAATCCTTCTTCTGTATAATCCCAATAAGAATTGTAAAATCAGACTCAATCATAGAAATCTGGATACCATGCTCTCTGCAGAGAGAGATAGCATTGTGCATGGATCTCGCCTAAGCACCTAAAAATGAGCCTGGGCCATAAAAGTAATTAAATCTGAGAAGAAAAGAACCCCTCATGTCTCATACAAGACCACCTCCTCTCATCGGTCCTTTATAACAAGAGACATCCATATTTAATTTGAAAAATGACTCCTTCGGTAAATGTTTAAATTATTCCTTTTTCAGGTAGTAAAAGTAAAGTCAGAAGAAGTTGAAAATGAATTTTAGAAATATTTTAAACATGAATAATAACATTCTTGAATAGTTTTATGATCATGAATATCGAGTAAAAATAGTTTAAAGAAAAAATTTTAAAAAAAGGTTTTAAAGAAAAAACCCATACCATAAGTATCATCTAGCTTAAAAAATTATATAACTCCTGAATAATTAAATTATATTAGTTTTATAATTTCTTAATAAATTTTTTCAATTTTATTCCCTTTTCATAATATCTTTTATTTCATTTAATACCATGTCTTATATAGTTACTAAATCAAGTAAGTTCATACTGGACGTTTTGAGGATGTTCAGTTCATAATCCCCAAAACAACTTTGGAGGGTTGACCAAGGTAAAATGGGTCATTATCCCATAATATTTAGAATTTTTATAATCAAAAAATTATAAATTTTATTTAATAAATAATATTTTATAATCATCAATGAAATTATGACATGAAAAAAAGTCACATCGCTTCAAGGAGGTGGAATTCCACACATATGCACTAACGACATTATAATTTTTGAAAAGGTGGAAGGGTAAGAAGCTAAGTTATGTATTATATTTATAGAATAAAATTTCTTTCATGAATATTATATATATTTATGAAACCCGAAATAATAAACATCTTTATGAGTAGGTGATGAAAAATCGAACACATCGTTTCATAGACGTTGTTGTCCACATATACACACAAATGATATTTTAGTTCCCCATAGCTTAGAAAAAGTGATAAAAATGGTTTAACCATGAATATAATAAAATTTTAGTTAATTATAGATACTGATGTTATTATATCATCCTGTTTTAAGAGGATTTTAAGGATTTATAATAATAAATAAACATGAATCACTGGATAAAGAATTGTAACTCTTTATTGGAAAACCTCCCATGGATTACACCTTAACCCTTCTTAGGATGGTATTTTAGTGAGACCAAAACCTCCAAGACATGAGGAGAGATTTTGGGGAGAGATTTATGTGGGTATTTTATGATATAGAGTTCTAAAAATGGGTAAATAATATAGGAGATGATATTTCATTTTATAAGAGAGGATATGACACACTTGGAATTTCTTTAAAGATTTAAATATAATTACATTATTTTTAAATTAAAATGATAAATGGCCTCAAGATCATATCCCTAAACTCAAAAGCCTACTAATTAGTAGTGAGGACCTAGGGTGTGTCTGTAGGGAGACTGCTCCCTCATTACTTGAGAGTAGTATCATGGATAAATATAATAACAGGTAAATAATGGAAGGAGTAACTAATATATGGAACTGTAGAATCAAACTGAATAATGATACAACAGGTGAAACTATTATAAATATAAAAATATGATGATGATATATGTCATGAACCTATAAAAATGGAAAACATGGAGACAAGTATCAGACAATACATATTATACAAAAGTTTCAAAAAGGAACCCAAAAACTATGCCCAACATCCTGATCTCCAAATCGATCATATGTCACCAGCTCCATCCTAAGAAACCAACCAATCAAGTATCAGAAGCAGTATGATTCCCTTTATCAATTCCTACATACATTTATTCTTTCTAGGAGCCAATGGAGGACCAGATAGGGTGTGAGATAAATCTCAGTATCCCACCACCAAAAGTTTCTATAACATCATGTTCATGTAATAAAAATTGAAACAATGTGAAATCATGCATATATAAAAGTAAACTAGTACAGTAACATAAATACCCAATTACCATATTCATCCATTGTCTAGTGTCTGAACATATAACCAGATCATTTGTTAATTAAGTTCTAGTTTATATAAATAGGTCAAGTAATCTGTTACCATCCCTGACATCCTGATATGATAATATTGAAGTATCCAAAGCATAGAAAGGTATCTAGTAATGTTAATAATGAATAGCTTCCAAGGTGAAGAGCCAAACTTAAACTCAAGGGTTGATCCAACTCGGGTAGTAACTATAACCTAGATATAGGGGTAAGTGTTTATTCCATGGAGCATCATCCATGGAATTCCATAATAATGAATCTAACCGAGTCCAAGGTAGAACATGATAATAAGTGACTAGGACCAAGAGTTTAACTAAGGTACCTCATATCCATAGAAGTAATTATAGATCTAAGGAGTGTATCCAATGCATCCTATAAATGATTAATAAGGGATCCTGTTATTTTATTCCAATAATCCAAGGATAGATGAGGATCGGGTTCCATGGTGGGTCTCAACCAAGGAAACTGGTATCCATGAATCATAATGGAGTCCACATGTGCTCATGGAATTCCCTCATGAATCCAAAAGACAACTCAAGTTTAACCAATCCTATATAAATGTAAATTTCTACAAATAAGAGGCATAACTAATTTAATTCATTCATTAATTAAGTCCATCTAATACTAATTCTGTTTGATTAGTCAAGGGGTTCGTTCCATGCCTTTCATACAAGTGACAAGGAATCTCAAGGACATGAAACCATTATTTAATTCAAATATTTCATATTCATTTAATTAAAATTAAGTTTCAATACATTTCCTTTAATTGGTTTGATAAGGATAAAGGGGAATGAAACCATTTAAGTCTTTTCATATTTAATTACCTAGTTCCCCCCTTTACCTTTTATAAACATGACATTGTGGGATAAGGATGAGGAACCACCTGTTGTTTATTTATAATAATCTAGGATAAGTTATATCAAATATATATAATTTCAAATTACCATTTATGGTTAATTTATTAATTTAAAACACTTACCATATAAGGGTCAAGTGTCTCAAACATACACAAGGCTAGTCAAACACCAATTCAATAGTCATTTACTTAAGTACGGCTTACCATTAGATGGGTCAATCCTAGGAAAACCTGAACGATGGATCAGATGAATGTGTCAAACCACTAAAATCCCAAATATGAAAAAAAATACATGGGATGGTAATAATTAGGTATGTAACCACCAATTATGAATAGAATATTTAGTGAGATCCTTAGAATATGAATCTAATGACTATAAGCAAAGAACATTAATTTAATAGGCGACACTCAAGGAAATTGGCGCAAACACGGATGGAAATTTATAAAATTAAAAATATTGAGGGATGAGTTATAGAACACCTAAAACATACTCATATTACTCTCCACATCCAGTATCAGCCTTTAATTTGACCTAGATGAGAAGATATCTAAAGCAAAAATCAACACCTTGAAAATAGGTTATATGATCCTAAAAATAAATAGCATCATTGATAGAAAGAAGAACTAAGAAGAGTTAAGAAGGAATTAATATATTACCAGTGCGAATTAAATGAGATGAAGGGTGCTTTGATTGGACTCTGGACGGACACTCAGGATCAATTCCAAGATTATGATTAAAGATTGTTGGGAGAGGAATATCTCTCATCCACTGGAAATAATAAAACCAATGGAGGGGTAAGGTTTTAACAAATCATTAAAGTCATTTCCATGAAATCACTCAAAAAGATGCATTGCTAAGTTTGGGCACATGGTTTTCTAAACTGTGTTCCAACCATCCATGATTTTCTATAGGGAGGTACATTTTTCATAGTTGTGATGCATGGTTAGGGAAACATGTGCCAACCATGAAAACACATCTATAATCATTTAGTTATTTTACATGGTCATTCAATCCCTGGAACATGGTTGGGGAAAACCATGTACCCTACTCCAGCCCATTTTCCATTCTCACATAGTTAGAAGTAATCATGTGGCCTACCCTGAATGGTTTCTACTAACTATGAATACATCCTATTTTCTCCACTGTCCAAGGTTCTGAGCTCCGAAAAATCATCGGACACCCATGTAACCTTCGTGAACTCATTAGGCATCCATGTTAGGTCCAAAATAAAGAATTAGACCAAATTTAAAAGAATCCATACTTAAGTGAGAAACATGGTTCTTATGGTCCTCCCCTATTAAAGGAACTCTTATATTAATTCAACTACCATGGGTGGTGAAACAATGTCTGAGAACAACTCTGACCACTAGTCATGAACATCATCCTCATGCTCCCAAGTATCTTCTTTTACAAGGTCCTGATGTCATAACACCCGTACTAGAGTGGAAAACCATCCTCATAGATCCTTCGTTCTCTAGTCGATGATGTGTATAGGATAATCCTTAAATTAAGCATTATCATATAACTAAACTTCCTAAAAATAAAAAATAATAGGCATGCCGACATTATACTGGCCAAGATCTAAAATATGGAAGACTTCATGCATGGAACTGTACCTATGATGTAATAGAAGCTGATAGGTAGTCAACTTGAATATATCTAGAATCTAAAGAATCCTAAAAAGTTTATATGTTAGCTTACCTTTCCCCCATATCAATCGATTCCCATGACTGGGTGATACCCATAGGAAAACATGATCCCCAACCTTAAACTCTAGAGGTTATCAATGGAGATCAATAAAATATTTATGTCTAGACTGAGTAGTGGACATACACTTTCTGATCAGCTGAACTTACTCTAAATTCTCCTACATAAGATGAGGAGCTAGTAAGGTTGTGTCTGTTACCTATTTCCAGTATAGAGATGAATAGTATGGCCTACCGTACAACGCCTCAAAATTATCCATCTGAATTGGAGCCTGAAATCAAGAGACAAATTCTACCATAACACATGTATCAAGAACCACTAAAATCAAGTAAAAATTCTTGGAATATATCCTCTAACACATGTATCATCTGTTCCTACTGTCCATCAGTTTGATGGTGAAAATATGTGCTCAGAAGAACCTATGTACCTATAGCCTTCTGTAACCCCTGCCAGAACCATGATATAAAACAAGCATCCCTATCAGAAATAATAGTACAAGGGACCCTGTGGATTCGGATTATCTCACAGACATACATTATTCCTATATCATTAACTGAGAAGGTCTCTTATATAGGAAAGAAGTTATATTCCTTCACCAATTGGTTAATAACGACCTGTACAGTGCCTCTACCCCTAGGAGACCTCGGTAAGATGACTAAAACGTCCATGGAAACAACATCTAATTTCCATTCTAGGACTATAAGTGACTATAAAATGACTTCAAGTATTTGGTGCTCTGCCTTCACCTACCGATAGTTAGAACACCTAATGATAAAGCCTAATATCTGATATTTCATCTAAGGACACAAATACTTGCGTCTCATATCTCAATACATCTTGGAGATGCCTGGATAAACTAACCATTGAGAATCGTGGACTCTCACATCATTTAATGTCTCATATATCAAGGAACCCAAACATTCCATGTTTATAGAGGATTTTCCTCTATCTATAGACCAATCTAGAGATGGTTTATCTCCTGAAATACTATCATTGAGAACCAAACCTTTAGGATCTAAAAACTACCTACTCTTCACCCTCTCGAGGTGGGAAGATTTAACTATCAAGGATGAGATATATGATTTCTCATGACTATCATGATACTTCATATGATTCTTGTAAAATAGGTCCATTGATTTCCATTGATCACTAGCTTCCTGTACAGCCTATTCTATATTTTTCTAGCTCAGCGTATCATCAACTATATTTCCCTTTCTAGACCTATAGGAAAGCTATAATTTGAAGGACTGATGATATTCAACCCATCTTCACTATTTGAGATTCAAGTAACACTATAAAAAGATATATTTGAGCCACTTGTGGTCTGTATACACCACAAATCACCCACCCATTAGATAATGTCTCTATCAACATTAGGCATAGACAATTGCTATTATCTCAAGCTTGTGCATCAGGTAATTTATATCATGAGGCCTAAAATAACGAGATTCGTAAAAAAAAACTTTTTCCTCATGCATCATCACTACACCTATCCCGATGTCGGATGCATCATAGAAAATTTTATAGACTCTTCTATGCTCTGAAGAAATCAGAATTGATGTCAAGACAATCATTTGTTTCAAATCCTAAAAGGATTTCTCACACTCTTCTGACCACAGAAACATGAAAACCTTATTTTTAAGACCATTAATAAGTGAATAAAGGAATTCTATGTCCTATATGAAATTCCTGAAATATCTATCCATCCCTAAAAAACACTATATATCAAACACATTCTTGGGATTCTCCATGGAAAACATAGTCCTAACCTTCTCTGAGTCAACATAGAATCTATATTTTGAGATAATACAATCGAATAAGTGAACTTTGTTGATATAGAAGTGACATATAGAAAGATTGTAATAAATATGATGCTCTATCAGTTTACTCAAAATGATATCATGGTATTTATCATGGTCGCTACGAGTGTGAGAATACATCAATATTTCTTCCACAAAGGCCAAAACAAAAGAGTTCAGATTGGGGTGGAACACCCTATTCATAAAATCTATGAAAATTGTTGGCACATTCATAATACATAACGACATAAATAGATACTCATATAGATCATACATGTTATGGAAATTTTAACGATCTATGTATTGTTGGGACCACTTTTTGTATGAAGATTGTATTGGTTTTAAATAGTTTTCAATACGTGTCAAAATGAATAAGGAGATGAAGAAGGAATAACAAGTTAGTGGAGATTTGGACGAAGTGAGGTTTCTTGGAGAATTGTTATGGAATCATAGCATTGGATGTCATACTTGTGAAATTCACTATGAAGATCAATTCAGACGATTGTTGAACTGATACTAAGTTCAATGAACTTGTGTCAAAGGTGACACATTGTTTACAACAATGAAGAATGGTGAAGTATCATCCATCTAACGATGAGTGAAGAAGAATGAGGATTTAGAGAAGACCATGCAATGCTTCACGATTACATGAGAACCGCGCAAGAGATTACTTGAAGAAAATAATCATATGATTTGAATGAAGTATATAATGATGGTTGAAGAAGAATAGAGAGTGTGGAAGGGATTGGATTTCTAATATGGTCATGAATTACACATTTCCTTGAAATCAGATGAATGTTGCACTATTCTTAATGTTCCAAATACATCTATCAAAGGTGATACATTGTATGCAACATTGAAGTTATTTGAAGAAGCTTCAATACTCCACATTTGGATGAAGAGAGATGATTAGAGTTCTTTATAATTAACACTCCAACATGAAATTGAGGATTTGAAGTGAGGATGAATAAGTACTTTGGAATTAATATTCCAAAAATAATGGAAAAATCTATGATGATGCTTTTCTAATTTCTATTTCACATTAACATAAGTTTGGACAACTTGTGATTCAAGCCTTATAAAGGATAGAGAGAGTAAAGAAGTGATTTTGGTAATGGAAAGAAATTGGCGTACAAGTCAAGAGTGTCGTGCAATTATGGGCGTGTAAGTATTGGCGTGAATGTATTGGCACACAAAGTGTATGTTGTGTGCAAGTCACATTTCAACATCATCACATCAAAATGTTACAAAGGAAAGAAAGGGGCACGCAAGTGAAGAGTGGTGCACAAGTATAAGTGGCACACATGTATAAGTGGCACACAAGTGTATATTGCGTGCAAGTCATATTCCAACCGCATCATATCAAAATATGACAAAGTAAAGAAAGTGTCACACTAGTGATGGAAGGGAACACAAGTAATGGAGCGGCATTCCAGTGATAGAGCAGTGTGCATGTAGGAATGGCGCGCAAGTGTATGTGGCGCTCTAGTCACAAAAATTCCTATAAATAGACGACTTGACCCCTCAATTTTTAAGGCACAACACTTAAGAGAAAATTTGAACTCTGATCACGCAGGTAATAGAGGGTGGCACGCAAGATGAAGTGGCTCACAAGCTGAGGTTTATTTATAAGGCGCGTAAGCTGGGTGCTGCGCAAGTGGTGTCGTGCAAGTTTTGTTGTGCACGTTTTATCGCACAAGATTCCAAAGGTGCGAAAGAAGGATTTGTGTATAAGACAAAGGTTTCATGCAATTTGTGAGTTGTGAAAAATTGTAGCGCGCAAGTATTTGGTCGCGTGCAAGAATGTAGGCGCGCAAGTAGGGTGGCGCGCAAGTAAGGATTGACGTGCAAGTTATGAGTTGTTCGAGAAGTTATAACCAGCTTCTGATCAACTGAGATGATGAGGAGCTCGGTGTAGATGGTTTTTCACTGAAAGAAAATGTGTGTGGAATAGTAGGTTTCAGTGCAGCTGGTTTTTCATTGAAGAAGCAGAAGAAGAATAAGAGTGTGCATCTTACAGGTTTTCTGCATAGAGAGAAGAGAAGAAGAAGAACAAGGTACGACCAATTAAAGCCTACAAATATTTAAGGCCGTTTAATTCAGATTATTCTTTGTGAGCTGATCCTCAGTTTCTGAATAATGAAATTGGTATATGCGATTCATGATATGAAAGAAGAAGAAGTGTTATTTCATTCTTTTATTGCACTAAAGAAAAAGAAGAAGTCCCAGTGCAGTTGGTTTTTCACTAGTGTAGAAGAAAAGAAGAAGACAAGAAGAATTACTTACCCACTGATTTGCAAGTAATCAAGTGAAGTGAACTGAAGAAGACCAAGAGCATAACCTACCTTTTGAAGAAGGAAGAAGTCTCTCTCCATAGGCAGTATAAAGAATCAGCTAGAGGCTGCAAGTTGGACTAGTTCATCACCAGTTCAGGGAAGAGGATTGTTTTCCACCCCCCTCCAAAGTGTAGGGACTCACACTGACTAGAGGATTTCCTTCCTAGCCACTCCACTGTAATTGCATATCACATCATAGTAAAGAATCCATGAACTGGTCATATCCATGCATGAAAAGGATGTAGCTACTCTTATTGAGGGGTGAACCTTGTAAAAATATCGTGTGCATATTTTTACTGCTTTCTATTATTGCATGCGACAGGGAAAAGAGAATAAGAGAATCAAGATCCTAATAGGTCAAGAGGTACATGGATAAAAGATGAAATTGGTTTTAAAAGTCCCCAACATTGATTCTGTTGAGTAAATAAGATTTTCCTTATTACTTTTCCACTCCTTATTGTTTTGAAAATCACAAAAACCTCATCTTTAAGCAAATATTTTTTTACCCCTATTTTACTTCTATAAGGAAAATTTCCTGAAGGAAATTTAACGCTTTCTTGTTTTCATTGTTCATATCAACATTTTTCTTAAGTATAAAAATTGGATTCATATCTATATTCATGGAATCATATAATACTTAGATATGAAGAATTCTGTTACAGGATCTGAATTCTAATTCCGAATTCTGTAATGAATTATCATTACAAATTCTGATGACGAATTCTCATTATGAATTCTATAACGAATTCTCATTATGAATTCTGTGATGAATTCTCATTATGAATTCTATAATGAATTCTCATTACGAATTCTGATGACAATTTCTCATTACTAACTCTCTGATGAATTCCCATTAAAAATTATGTGATGAATTCTCATAACGAATTCTATGATGAATTCTCATTTCAAATTCATTGATGAATTCTCAATATGAATTCTATAATGAATTCTTATTAGGAATTCTCATTACGAATTCTGTAATGAATTATCATTATGAATTCAGTGATGAATTTCCATTACGAATTCTAATGTAGAATACTCATTACGAATTCTGATGACGATTTCTCATTAGAATTTCTATGATGAATTCTAATTGTGAATTCTGTGATGAATTCTCATTACGAATTCTATGATGAATTATCATTACGAATTCTCTGATGAATTCTCATTAAAAATTCTATGATGAATGCTCATTACAAATTCTGTGATGAATTCTCATTACGAATTATATGATGAATTCTCATTAGGAATTCTCTGACGAATTCTCATTGTGAATTTCAGTGCAGAATTCTCATTACAAATTCTTGTTGTGAATTCTGATTAAGAATTATGGATACGAACTTTTATGAAATTCGACTCTGAATTCTTTTAATAAATAGAATCCTAATATCCTTATAATATAGACTTTGAATATAATTTTTGGATAGACTCCAAACATTTTACTTACACTCCAATTTGTTATATTTGTTATAAAACGATGTCGTGATTTCAGTTACACATGTTTTGTTATAAAGAAATGTCGTCCATTTTGTTTCTAACTAATAGTTGGTTGAGTGACACATGTACAGGTCCCTCGAAAAGTTAAATAAATTATGACCGTTGGAGAAGGGAGCCGACCATTGATACCAAGCCTATAAATAGGAGCTCATTTGAATAAGATCAATAAGAAGTTGATCACTCTAGAGATCACACACTATCAAGGTGATTTCAAGATAGATAATTTTTTCATACCTTGGTCATACTGAACAACTCGTTCAGATTTCTTCGTGTGACTCCAAATGTTGGTGATTACATTTGAGGGCTTTCGGGGATAGGAAGACAGAGGTGACGACTACCTTGATGTTTGATGGCTTCCATGCTGAGGATGACCGAGGTTCCAACTACCTTGAAGTGGAGGGCTTACGGGGATAGCAAGATAGAGACTCCGATCTTCGTATTGAGGGCATACCCGGGTGTGGGTAAGACAGACATTCTTGAATGTATAAATCAAGGGCCCTTTATCCAATGTTGTTGGATACCCTTCTATTTGGGTTAAAAGATTTATATCTTGCACTTGTTTTTGTTACAAGTTTATCATTTCCGCTACATTTTGTATGTTTAAGAAAGTATAAACATCTTATACTTTCTTACACATGTGTACTCTGATTCAGTTAGATTCTATATTCTTTAAGGTAGAATCTCATATTGTAAACATTGGTTAAGTTTCATTTTCCGGATCCATATTTCCAGAATCTATTTTTCAGAATCACATTCCAGATTTAAGCAAGTGTATAGAACTAGAATTTTGTAACATCATACTTTGTAACTATATTTCAATTAGTGTTTGAGGTGATGTGAATTTTCTTAATTTAACATTATTAAGCTTAGATCTTTCCTTTTTTAAGGAAATTTTTAATGTGTACAATTCACCCCCCTCTTGTATATTGAGCATCTACATCATTATTTAGATCCTACAATTGATATCATAGGAGGTCTCTGAAATACTTATACTTTCATATAAGTTTTTCGTGCTCAGTTTTTCACTGTTCTATGTTTTCATTGCTTAGGAATATTCTCCTTGAATCTGAACTTTTGTTATTAACAAGTTTTTGTGTCGAAATATTTTTTAAGATGGCAGGAATCAATGTTGGTTCCATCGACAACATAAGTCTACAAGACCACCAATTTTTTATGGCAATTATTATGAGTATTGGAGAGATCGAATGATGACTTTTGTTATCAATACTAGAGTACAAAATTTTGTTATGCTTACTGGAGGTTATCAAATTCCTAATAAGGAAGTTAGTACTTTCACAAACCAAGAGAAGCATGATTATCAATTAAACTATAAGGTATGCAATAATTTACTATGTTCATTGACTAGGAATATATATAGCCAAACTTCTTCTTGTGAATTAGCTAACTGTATATGGAAGAAACTAAAAGTTATAAATTTTGGTACATCCAAAGTTATTGAGACCAAAAGAGCTATGCTTAGATATGAGTATCATGGTTTTAACATTCATTATGGAGAACCCATTTGTAAGGTGCAACAATGGTTTATGACTATCGTGAATAGATTAAAATATATGGGAGAAAAAGGTCTAGATTATGAAGCTCTTGTTGACAAGATCATTAATATTATGCCCAATGAGTGGTAATCAAAGAGAACAACAATCGATGAGAACAGGAAGGTCACTCAAATTTTCCTAGATGAGCTGTTTGGAATTATTCTTCAACATAAAACTAGGATGAAGAGATATGATGACAAAATAAAAAAGAAGAATGGTAATGGTACTATTTCTTTTCCTACAACTTCAAATCATATGAAAGATAAGACTCCTGAGATTTTAACTAGATCCAAATCTAAGAAGGTTGTCATCCAATCCGAATATAATGAGAGTGAAGTCTCAGAAAATGAGTTGGCAAATCTTTCTTGAAGGATAAACAAGATAGTTGGACAAAGAAATTTCCAATCCATGTTTAAGAAGATGGAATGTAAAGATAAGAAAGATTCAGAAGTCACAGGCTATGAATGTAAGAGAGCTGGACACATAAGACCTGATTGTCCTTTGCTCGAGATGAAAGAAAGAAAAGAGAGACATTCTGAAAGGAATATGAAGAAGTATTATAAATCTAAAGCTAAGAAAGTTCTGAAAACTAATGATACTTAGAGTGATAGTGGTGGTGACTCTTCAGATGAACCTTCGGATTATGAATCTTCTAGAGAGAAGAATCTTGGTTGTATAGCCTAATTAGCTATTAACAATCATTGCTTTATGAATAAGTTACACAATTCTGAATCATTGACTACTGTTTCTTTAAATTATAATGATTTTAAATATTATAACTCTTCGGATGAAGAATCCTCTTCTGATGAAAAAATATACTTTACCTACCTATGAAGAAGTTTTTAGGTTTTCTGAACTTCTTGATATTGAGAATTCAAAACTCAATAAAAAACATGATAAGGCAAATTCTAGGAATACTATTCTTACTAAGGAAATATAAGATCTTTATAAAGATCATGAAAAGAAAAATTCTGATTTTATAAGAATTTCAAAAAGTCTTGAGGAAGTAAATTCTAAGAAGAATAAACATTCAAAAGATCTAGAAAAGGTAATTTCTAAAAAAAAGTGTTTTCGAGCCTAGCTCTAGTTCCAAATCAAATGACTTTGAAGATAAACAATTGGTTATAAAACTCAAGTCTGAAAAATTTTCCTTAAAGAATTGTTTGTTGAAATTTACCTTAGCTAAAGAAAATTTTAATAAGATTTATTCACAAATACGACCTTTAAGAAACAAGTCCAGATTTGGTTATACCCATGCTAAACCAATTTTTAGTAACAATTACTTTGTTACCCAAAGTTCCCCATTTTGTACCAAGTGTAAATGTGGTGGTAACTGGGTAAAGAATTTTTCTTTAAACAGAACTCAGTCTTTAGGTTTTCATATGTCTTATTTTTCTAAAAAGATGTGGGTACCCAAAATGTTTCATTCTAACATTTCCGGATCCAAGCATGTCAGAATTCTGAAAACCTAAATTTTTCTTATTTTCAGGAAATTAGGGAAAGTACTAATAGAAAAACATGGTACATGGATAGTGGATGTTCCCAGCATATGACTGGTAACAAAAACTATTTTGAAATGATTTTCAAAACGAAATGAGGAAAATTAACTTTCAGAGACAACGCTCGGGGAGAAATTATTGGAATAGGTAATATTGTTCTTCTTTGTAAAACATAGATTTCAAATGTTTTGTTTGTTAGGGGTCTTAAGCGCAACCTCATTAGCGTAATTTCCATTATGTGATGAAAGATACCTTGTGAATTTTAAGAATGATAAGTTCTTAGTACACAATTCCAAGGAAGAGTTTATTCTCTCTACTCATAGGCAAGAGAATGTTTACACTTTGAACTTAGAAGACCATGGGACCCAAGAAATACCTTTCCTAAGTAAAATGGAAGATCATTCTTGGTTATGGAATAGAAGACTATGTCATTGTATCCTTAGAAACTGATGTAAAATATCTAAGAAGAAACTAGTTAAGGATCTACTGGATCATAGATTTGATTCTTATAATGTTTTTGATCCTTCTCAATATGGAAAGCAACCTAAATCTTATTTTAAATCTATTGGTGAAGTCTCAACATCTGATGTGTTATAGTTGGTGCACATGGAACTTTTTGATCCAACACAAACTGGCAGCATTGGAGGCAAATACTATGTGTTTGTCCTAGTTAATGATTACACTAGATTTACATGGGACTATTTTCTAGCAAAGAAGTCTAAAGATTTTTCTTATTTCAAAAGTTTTAGATCCCAAGCTAAAAATGAGAAAAACCTTCCACTAAAAACTATTCATAGTGATCATGGAGGAGAATTTCAAAATTCTGATTTTGAAACTTTATGTAGTAGAAATGGTATTACTCACAACTTTTCATCCCCTAGAACACCTCAAAAAAAATGGTGTAGTTGAAAGAAGAAGTAGAGTTCTTCAAGAGATAACTAGAACCATGTTGAGTGAATATTCTATAGCTAGACATTTCTGGGCTGAAGCTGTAAGAACATCTTGTTATACTATAAATTGAGTTCTGATTAGACCAACTCTTAATAAAACCCCTTATGAGTTATGGAATGGTAGAAAACCTAGACTTTCCTACTTAATGGTTTTTGGTTGCAAGGTATTCATTTTGAATACCAAAGATTATCTACACAAATTCACACAAAAATCTGATGAAGGAATTTTCTTAGGCTACTCCACAACTTCTAAGGCTTATAGAGTTTTCAATCAAAACACTTGTACTGTTGAGGAAACCGTACATGTAAAATTTGATGAAACTGATCCTTTTGTTTTTAAAAAATCCCAACCTACATCATCAGATGTGTTTTCAAAAACTGATTATCAACCATTGTAAGAAGATTCTTATGATAATGAAAATGTTCAAGAAAATAATTATGAAACATTTACCCCAGAATACATTCTACCCTATGTTGATGAACAGGTTATACAAAACCCAAGTCAGGTGTTTCTTAAGAATCATCCCAGTTAGAGTATCATTGGTTATGTAAATCAACCTGTAAGGAATAGAAGTTCCTTGAGGAATGAAGTAGAACATCTAGCATTTCATTCCAAATTAGAGCCAAAAAGCACTGATGAAGCGTTAGGTGATGATGATTGGATCAAAGCCAAGCAAGATGAGGTAAATGAATTAGAAAGGAATAAAGTATGGACCTTGGTTGAAAGACCAAAGGAAACTTCTATTATTGGAGTAAAGTGGGTCTTCATAAATAAGTGTGATGAAAATGGAGTCATAGTTATAAATAAAGCTAGACTAGTTTCCAAAGGCTATAATCAACAAGAGGGAATAAAGTATGAATAAACCTATTCTCTAGTAGCTATACTTGAATCTATTCGTATCTTACTTGCCGTTTCAACATTATTCAATTACAAACGTTTTCAAATGGATGTGAAATGTGATTTTCTTAACCGTTACGTCTAAGAGGATGTTTTTTTGAATAACCTCCTGGATTTGAAGACAAAAATATCCTAATCATGTTTTTAGTATTACCAAAGATTTTTTTGGTCTTAAACAAGCCCCTTGAGCTTGGTATGATAGACTAATAGGATTTTTTCTTCAAATTAACTATGTTAAGGGAAATGCAGATCCAACCCTTTTTAAAAAGAAAGAGAAGAGAAATGTTTTGATTGTTCAAATATATGTTGATGACATCATATTTGGTTCAACTCAGCAATCATTAACTGATTCCTTTGCAAATCTAATGAAATATGAGTTTGAAATGAGTATGATGGGTGAGTTAAGATTTTTCCATGGCTTTCAAATTTCTCAAATACCAGAGGGAACCTATATATCTCATCATAATTATATTAAAGATATTCTTCAAAAGTATGGATATGACATCACTAAAAATGTTATTATTCCCATTGGTACCTCAAACACATATAATATTGATGAAGCCAAGAAACCAGTGGATCAAACATCTTTTAGAGGTATGATACGAAGCCTGGTATACTTGACAGCAAGTCATCCAGACTTAATGCTTCATTATACTTATGTGCCAGATATCAATCCAATCCCAAGGAATCTCATTTAAAGGAAGTGAAATGAATTTTTCGCTACTTAAAGAGAACTATGGTTCTAGGATTATTTTATACCTCTAGAAATTATTTTATCTTAAAGATTTTTTCAGATACTGACTTTGGTGGGTGTAGAATGTATAGAAAAAGTACATCTGGAAGTTTTCATTTATTAGTAGATTTGTTAGTTTCTTGGTCATGCAAGAAGCAACACTTAGTAGAAATTTCCACCGCTGAAGCTGAATATGTAGTACCTGGAAGTTGTTGTGCTCAAGTATTGTGGATGCAACACACACTCACAGACTATGGATTTTGTTTTACTAAGACTCAAATTTTTTGTGATAACAAAATATCCTTTTCCCTTAGTAAAAACCATGCACAACACTCCCGTGCAAAGCACATAGATATTTGGAATCACTTTCTTATGGATCACACACTAAAAAGAGATATTATTCTTCATTTTTTCGGAACACAAGATCAACTTGCTGATATTTTCACAAAATATTTACCTTTTGATAGATTTGAATAAATTAAACAGAAGTTAGGAACGATAACCGTAAGGTAATATTTCTTCATTAAATTCTTGATGAAAAAATCTTCTTACAGTAATAAACTCTTTTTCATAGGGGGATTGCATTTATTTGATACCTTTTGAAAAAACTTTCGTAATGAGATTTTCAAATTTTTCGTAATAAGCTTCTCAAAATCTTTTGTAATGATTTTTTTGTACTGGAAAATTTGTAATGAATTTTTTGTACTGGAACTTTGGTAATGAAATTTTCAGACTTGAACTTCCGTAATGAAATTTTTGTACTGGAACTTTTGTAATGAAACTTTCATACTGGAACTTTTGTAATGAAATTTTCATACTGGAACTTTCGTAAGGAAATTTTCATACTGGAGCTTTTGTAATGAAATTTTCATACTGTATCTTTTGTAATGAAATTTCCATACTGATAATTTTCATAATGAAATTTTCGTACTGAGATTTTTTTTAATAAAATTTTTCGTACTCATGTTTTTTTTGTACTGAGTTTTTCGTAGTAAGATTTTTGTAGTCAAATTTTTTTCAAGAAGAATGTCAACTATTACGAGAAATATTTCTAGCAAATCTGATAGGTTTGATTTCCTTAAGTCATTGTAATCATATTTTACTTTCTGGTATTTTCTTATGTGTTTTTAAATTTTTCAGATTCTAGATTTCTTAAATATGAAGGTTTTTCTTAAAACCTCAAAAGATCAGAGTCAAGTATTCCTTTCAGATTGTTTCTCAACCGTCAGATCAAATCTCAATGTTTCTCAACCGTTCGATCAATAATGGAAGTTGAACCGTTGCCTTAATGCCTATATAAATGGGACCCCTGAGGGTTTTCCCACAATGGATATCAAGCTTTTGCATCTCGAAGCTCTTTCCTGCTTACTTAAGGCCGCTCCGATCTTTCCCAAGTCTGTTCCAATTTCTTCAGAAGCATTCTGTTCCGAATGTCTGTAGAAGCCACTTCCCAAGATATTCCAACTACAAAGCCCATTTCTAAGTGGTTAATTTATAGGGAGAGGATGGTGCATCCTAATTTCTAAGAGTATGATTCTCTTATATATAAGAACATCAAGCTCAATGGTTGGGAGGATGTTTGCTTATCAAAACCAGCGAATCAGGATCCAGTTTATTCAGATTTTCTTGTAGATTTTTATCAGTCTGTTTCCTTCTATGAAGAATATGGCATAGGAAACTTTTCTTTCATGTCTTATGGGAAGACTTAAAAATTATCTTACATCAAGGCTGCAAACTTGGTGGGTCTATCATATAAAGGTGATACAGAATTTTGCTCACACAAGCTGCCGGATGAGAAAGGAAATTTCAATAAAGTCAAGGCTAAGGAATGCCTTGGACATAAAGATGTTAAGACCTCTATGATTGCTCATCTCTCTTCGAATAATTGGATTCTACAGCTGTGGGTACAAGGTTTTTTTGTACCGAGAAGGGGTGATAAGGATAACCTCATGAAAAGTGACATTTGTATACTAGATTTCTTGGTAAATATAAGGAATTTAAATATGATGAGGCATGTTTTGATTAAAGTTACGATTATTAAAGAAGGGAATCTGAAGGCTCATATTATATTGTGTCATACCTTGCATTCCAAGCATAATATTAGGTGTCTTGATGTGTTTACTGTTTATTTCTTTTCCAAGCCAAGGAATTAAAAGGTAATGCTTTTTAGTGATGATACATTGAAGAGGATGAAAAAGGCCTTTTCTGTTTAACCCATATAATTCTATTCTTTACTAGAGGAAGAGGATGAGGCATCTCATAATGATTAACAAACTCCAGAACCATCAATGAAAGCTGGGAAGAAAATGAAATTAAAGGAAGTGGATGTTACTGAGAAAACCCCTAAGTACAAGGATACTCAATCCAAACCCCCGAAACCCAAGAAACAAAAGGCTTTTCCAGATGAGGTAGTTCCCAAGTGGAGGCAAGATAAAGAAAAAAGGAAATAAGGGGAGCCTCAATTCAGATTGGACCCTACTAAGGCTAAGGCCTTGAAAGAGAAAGAGGATGATGAATTAGAAAATAAATCCAAAGAGAAGAATTTGAAAAAGAAGATGTCAGAGGAAGAGATTGTTCAATCTCTTCTGAAAGCCACTGAAGTTGCATCTGAAAATTTATCCATTCCGAAATCATTTTTGGTTGAAGGTTTGCCTAAAACTCTGGCTGAGAATACTCCAGAAAATTCTAAAAATAGGAAAGCTGAGAAGGAATTGATGCTGACAGTTCAGCATGTTGTGGAGGAAATCCCACAAGCAAAGAGTTGTGGTGGCTCTAGTGATATAATAAAACAATTTGATGACTATCTTGAGAAGGATAGTGCTTCTGAGAAATTTTCACTCTGGACTTCCCAAGCCGGATCTTCAAAAATTTCTACACCTAGATTTGATGATAAAGGTGAAGAGGAAGTGAACAAGTCGTCTAATTAAGAAAGTCACAATCATGACTTTATACTGCCTGAGTATGGTGAAGATGGAGCAGATAAGAAGAATGTTGATGAATATGAGATTGTTCAACTTTCAGAAAGTGAGCAAGAATCTCTTGATGAACAGAGCATTCCGAAAGTTAATAAAGGTAAGAAAGTGGTTGTTGACACTCCAAAAAAAGATATTATAGGAAGGGAAGAAGCTGGTGGTTCATCCAAAAGGAAGCTGATACAATCATAAGAAGAACCATCTCCAACCATAATATCAGATTCGGATTCATCTGTATTTGGAAATGTCTTTGTTGAGAAGTCCCTAAAGAAACTTGTGCACATAATTCTAATTTTTCCAGCAATAGAATCCAGATTCCAGATGATTCAACATAGTATAAATCACAATTCGGACTCTATATCCATGGTGATGGATAGGTGTGCTAATCATGAGGCTGATCATGAGAACATTATTATCAATTATGATGCTCATAGATTTTCTTTCAAGAATATAACCAAGTGGTCTATGAAAGTTGATCAAGAGATGGCAGAGCATGATCAATTCCGAGTTGATGTTAAAGATGATTTTTATACCGAAGACTCTAAAATCAAGGATCTTACAAATTATTTTGAGAATAAGTTATCTCTTGAGTAGGATGTTCAGATGCAGGAGGTCAAAGATCTTAATGGGAAGCTAAGTTCTCTTGTCCAGTACTATAGGGATGAAAAAGATCTTTGGACTCAGTTGGAAGGAAAGGTTGTAAATAATGATAAAGCTCTTAAAGCTCAAGTAGTGGCAATGGAGGCTCAAGATTCAAGAATCATCTCTTTAGAGAAGAAAGTGGAGGAGGACCACAACGAAATGAAGAAGCTGAAGAAAATTTTCAAAATGCTTATGCCCAAGGAAAAAGAAACAAAGTAGACCACTCCGATCTTTTGTTGTAGTATTTTCCTTATAATAGTTCTTTCCAATAGTGATGAAATTTTGGTTACATGTATTTTGGTTGGTTGGATGAACTAATATTTCAAGTACATTATTATCTTTTCCATTCCCTCAATTATTTTTGAAAATCATAAAGGGGAGAAGGAAAAAATTATTCAAAAGTGGGAGAATGAAGAATCATAAAGGGAGAAGATAATTAAATAAGAACTATCCCTAAGTAAGGGGAGTTTAAATAAGGTGGATCTTCTTATTACAAAGCTTTTATTTCTTATGATAATGAAAATTTCATTCTGAGAATCTAGAATATGATCCTTAGAGTTCCAAATCCTAAGAAGGTGTTAGTCATATTCACTATCATTCATAAACAATGGGAGATAAGCTTTAAGTTCAAAGTCTAGAAATTTATTCTAAGCTATTATATTCTTTTTCATAAGGATGTTTGGGATTTCCAAAAAGGGGGATATTGTTGAGTAAATAAGGTTTTCCTTATGACTTTTCCATTCCTTATTGTTTTTAAAATCACAAACACCTTATCCTTAAGAAAATATGTTTTTACCCCTATTTTACTTCTATAAGGAAAATTTCCTTAAGGAAAATTACCTATTTCTTGTTTTCATTGTTCATATCAACATTTTACTTAAGTATAAAAATCGGATTCATATCTATATTCTCGGAATTGTATAATACTTAGATATAAAGAATTTTGTTACACGATCCAAATTATTATTCTGAATTCTGTAATGAATTCTCATTACGAATTCTGATGACGAATTATCATTACGAAATCTATGACGAATTCTCATTACGAATTCTATGATGAATTCTCATTACGAATTCTGTAATGAATTATCATTACGAATTCTAATAACAAATTCTCATTATAAATTCTATGAAGAATTCTCATTATGAATTTTGTGATGAATTCTCATTACGAATTATGTGATGAATTCTCATTACAAATTCTTTGATGAATTCTCATTATGAATTCTATGATGAATTCTCATTATGAATTCTATGATGAAATCTCGTTACAAATTCTGAAATGAATTATCATTATGAATTCTATGATGAATTACCATTACAAATTCTAATGTAGAATAATCATTATGAATTCTGATGACGAATTCTCATTACGAATTCTTTGATGAATTCTCATTACAAATTCTGTGATGAATTCTCATTACGAATTCTGTGATGAATTCTCATTACGAATTCTGTGATGAATTCTCATTTCAAATTCTGTGATGAATTCTCATTACGAATTATGTGATGAATTCTCATTATGAATTTTGTTATGAATTCTCATTACGAATTCTTTGACGAATTCTTATTAAGAATTTCAGCGTAGAATTCTCATTACAAATTCTGGTTGTGAATTCTGATTACGAATTATGGATATGAACTTTTATAAAATTCGACTCCGAATTCTTCTGATAAAAAGAATCTGAATATCCTTATAATATAGAATCTGAATATAATTTTTGGTTAGAATCCAATATTTTTACATACACTGTGATTTTTTAAGTTTGTTATAAAACGATTTTGTGCTTTCAGTTACACATGTTTTTTTATAAAACGATGTCTTCCATTCTATTTCTAACTAACTGTTGGTTAAGTAAAACGTGTACATGTCCCTCTAGAATTTATGGAAAATATGACCATTTGAGGAGGGAGCCATCCATTACCACCGAGACTATAAATACGAGCTCATTTGAAAGAGATCAATAAGAAGTTGATCACTCTAGAGACCACATGCTGTCAAGGTGATATCTAGAGAGAGAATATTTTCATGCCTTGTACGTACTGAACTGCTCGTTTAGATTTATTCATGCAACTCCGAATGTTGATGATTATATTTGAAGTCTTCTGGGGATAGAATGATAGGGGTGTTGACTACCTTGAAGTTTAAGGGCTTCCTTGCTGAGGAAAATAGAGGTTCCAACTACCTTGAAGTTGAGGGATTGCAGGGATAGAAAGACAGAGACTTCGATCATCGTATCGAGGGCATACCCAGGTGTGGGTAAGGCAGGCTTTCATGAAATTATAAATCAAGGGACCTTTATCCAAGGTTGTTCGATACCCTTTTCTTTGGGTTAGAATATTTATGTCTTGTACTTGTTTTTTTACAAGTTTATCTTTTCTACTGCATTTTGTATGTTTAAGAATGTATAACCATCTTATACATACTTACACTTGTGTACTCTGATTCAGTTAGACTCTTTATGCTTTAAGGTAGAATCTCATATTGTAAACTTTGGTTATGTTTCATTTTCTGGATCCATATTTCCGGAACCATTTTTTCGGAATCACATTCCAGATTTAAGCAAGTGTATAGAACTAGAAGTTTGTATCTACATAAATTTTTCCAATCTTTCAATTGGTGTTAGAGGTTTTGTGAATTTTTTTGTTTAACTTTGTTAAACATAGATCTTTCCTTGTTCAAGGAAATTTTTAAAGTGTACAATTCACCCACCCCCCTCTTGTATATTGACCATCTACATCATTCTTTCGATCCTACATATTCACCCCCTCTCAGTGTTAGGTATATCCCAAACTGGTCCTCTCAATTGGTATCAAAGGGACAGGTTCACCTCTGTTGGATTCTCTACAGTGAAGTTATTCTCTTTTGAAAACATGAGTTTCTTTCCTGAGTCAACAATGAAGAGCAGTGTTTGTAAAGATTCAGCTATCTCTGAGCAGAATGGTATATCTACCAGGACCATAATGAACAGGAAGAAGAAATAGAAGATAAAATTGAGGAAGAATTCCATCTTATCTAAAGAAGAGGAATCATCTCTGTCTCCATATCTAGTTGACATTAAAGACACACCAGACATGGAAAGTAATGATAAGGTGGCTCAAGTCCCCACCATGAAGATGGACAACCTTCGTACCTCAACTGATCACGAGGTATGTGTTAGTACATTTGGAAAATATCCTCATGATGAAAATTCTAGCACAAGTGGTGATGAAAAATCTACAACATCTCAAGAAATACCAGTTGATAGATTAATAATGATTCTGCATGGTATTCCTGAAGAGAGTACATCCCTGGTTTGTAGAGTATTTCAATGCATGCAGGAAAATATCACTCAATTGGAAGAAGAAGCAAATGTTTTGGATAAATGATTACAAGAAAAAATTGTGAATGTTTAATACTCTATGGATAGGTTGGATCCTTTGAAGAAAAAAAGAGGGGATTTGAAGTTAGTTCTTCAAAGTGGCTCAAAGATGTTGAAAAGAAAGAGGGATTCAATAAGACTCTAGAAGAGAAGATACATGAACATGAAGATGAGATGAAAAGTAGCAATGATGTCAAGGGATTATATTTGGAAGAAGACTCTAAGAAGATCAAAGAACTTGACTCTTTGTTACAAAACAATGTAAGGATGCATGAAGATGAATTTGAAAGACTAAAGAAATCTTGTGAAGATAATATGAATATGATTGATGATCTGGAAGTCATCCTCAATATGAGATATCTAGAATTTGATGCATAAATAACCAATCTTGAGAATACATATATTGAGACTCCACAAAAGAAGGATATAGTTTCGCCCGGTACTCAATGCTCATTGGAGGATTCTATTGTCAAATAACCTAAAACATGTGATAAGAAGATCATGGATTCACTCATTGATCTATCACAAGCAGCTAAGAAAGTAAAAGGACCATCCATACCAACCTGTACTCATGGTTCTAAAATTGTTTCTACAAAAATTGTAGGTTGGAAGAAAAATTATAAACAAGTATGGATGAAGAAAAGTGAGTAGATAACTATCACCATGGATATGGTGAATAGTAAGAAGAGTGTGGAAGATAACACCCCACAGAAAGCACAACATATCAAAAAAAAAGATTCAGCAACCTTATAAGGAATATGGGAAGAAGGCAAGGTTTGTTGGTCAATACTGGAGCTGTAATAGATTTGGGTATTGTGCACTGGATTTTTGGTACAATCTATTAAATGAAAAAACACATAAAAATCCCATATCGAGGGGGAAAATATTTAGAGGAAGAAGCTACATCCACAGATTCAGAATAATCTGTATACTGCAAATAGATTTGGAATGTTGGACAACATCTGTGATGTTTGCAATGGGATTGGTCACAAGAATGGTGTATCCCTATATCAGAATGCATTCAAAGATAATGATAACAGAAGGCCACAAAAGATGGAGTAGAATGAAAAATCTATCTTGGGAAGTAATCATAAGTATGTTGCAAAAGAAAATTCCCCCAATAAAAATAAAATGAGGAAAACTAAGAAGTCCTTGGATTCCATGTCCAAGAAGGTGAAGGGTGGTGCATCCAAAAGAACTACTATGAAATATTCCACTTAGAAGAATCCATGTAGAAGATCCCATCTTGATGCCTCAGTTCCTAATGACATATTGGTGTCTGGAAAAAAGATTTGGAAAGAATGAGGAAAATAGAAGATGCACAGGCTAAGGCTAGTGCTAAAAACAAAAAGAAGATTCTAAATAATGACAAGGAAGTTCTGTGTGTGAGGTACAACAAGGTTGGTCATACTGACAGAAAGTTCATTGAATTTATTCCATCTCAACAAGAATTCATGAAGAGGATGAAAGATGCACGGGGAGATTATAGTGCTTGGGAAGCTCTTGAAGAAAGAAGATTCACACATAAAGAGATAGAATAAGTATTGAGATTCACATAGCCACATTCAAAATTAATGATCAAATGTGAAAGTTTGAGGAGTGGAGAAAATAGAGCATCTTGGTTGAGAAAATCATCTCAGCCTTCCTGCTCACATTGATGAAGGATGGAGGATTCACCCTATTCCATTAAATCGTTGTGTATTTTCAAATGCAGGGAATTGAAGGTGAAGCAAAATCTCAGGGGGAGTACCTGAGATTCAGTGATTAGAAGTGTTCCCATGAGAGGGAGACATATCAAGAAGCTACCAGAGTCATTATCTTAAGAAGTATCAACATCAGTTGGTAATAAATTCCACTACTCTGAAGATTTTCTGAGGACTATGTCATTGTAAAAGGTATTTCATTTCATAATCTCGCATCCCTGGTTACTCAAAATAAAGATATTTTTATAAAGGCAGAGTAAGTAGGTCAATAAGTGAAATAAGAAGAATGAAATTTTCCCAAGGCCACTTATCCTGCAAATTGCACTTTAATGTTATTGATACTTTTGTTGAAGTGAGTGCATGAATTTTAGGATGGATTATTTCTTATGAAATTCAATATCATTGTCCTAAAATGAAAGTGGAAAACCCCTGAAGACAAGTGTAGGAGATCCCATCTCATGAGGTATCATGATTAGTGGATAATGGACAACTTTTTTGTCTAAATCAAATTCTCTTGTTTTCTACATCGAGCTTTGGTCAAGTAGACTTATAGTGTAATGATTGATGGCACAATACTTAAGTAAGGATTGATACCCTCTCTACCATGAACATTGTATTTCTTGACAATAATGGGGAGAGAAAGTGAAATGAAAGGGGAGAGAGAAGATTATTATTTGGACATTGAAAAATTCATTTGAGGAGACTTTGTGGTATTGACAACAAAATACAAAGGGGGATATTATTGGGGCCACTTTTTGTATGAAGATTGTATTTTTTGTCAACAGTTGTCAATACACGTCGAAATGAAGAAGGAGATGAAGAAGGACTAAATAGTTAGTGGAGATTGTCAGAAGTGAGGTTTCCTGGAGAATTGTTATGGAATCATAGCATTGGATGTCATACTAGAGAAATTCTCTAAGAAGATCAATTCAGACAATTTTTGAACTGATACTAAGTTCAATGAACTTGTGTCAAAGGTGACACATTGTTTACAACAATGAAGAATGGTGAAGTGTCATTCATCTAAGGATGATTGAAGAAGAATGAGGATTTAAAGAAGACCATGCAATGCTTCACGACTGCAAGAGAACCATGCAAAAGCTTAATTGATGAAAAGAATCATATGATTAGAATGATGTATAGAATGATGGTTGAAAAAGAAGAGAGAGTGAGGAAGGGATTGGTATTCTAAGAAGGTCATGAATTACACATTGCCTTGAAATCAGATGATTGTTTCATTGTTCGTAAAGTTCTAAATACATGTATAAAAGGTGATACATTGTCTACAACATTGATGGTATTTGAAGAAGCATCAAGCCTCCACTTTCGGATGAAGAGAGATTGTTGTAGTTCTTTTGAATTAACACTCCAATAGGATATTGAGGGTTTGAAGTGAGGATGAAGAAGTACTTTGGAATTCATATTCCAAAAATAATGGAAAAAACTATGACGATGCTTTGATGATTTGTATTTCAGAAATATCATATGTTTGGATAACTTGTTATGCAAGCCTTATGAAAGATAAAGAGAGTAAAGAAGTGATTTTGGAAAAGGAAAAAAATTGGTGTGAAAGTAAAGAGTGGTGCGCATGTATGGGCGTGCAAGTATTGGCACACAAGTATTGGCACACAAAATGTATGTTGCTCGCAAGTCACATTTCAACATCATCATATCAAAATGTCACAAAGGAATGAATGTGGCGCGCAATTCAAGAGTGGCACTCATGTATAAGTGGCGCGCAAATGTGGCGCGTAAGTATAAGTGGTGCGCAAGTCATATTCCAACATCATCATATCAAAATATCGCAAAGAAAATAAAGTGTCAAGCTAGTGATGGAAGGGTGCGCAAGTGATGGAGCAGCGCACAAGTAGGAATGGTGTACAAGTGTATGTGGAACGCTAGTCAAAAAAATGCCTATAAATAGATGACTCACCTCCTCATTTTCTAAGGCTCATCATTAAGAGAAAATTTGAGCTCTAATCGCACAAGTAGTAGAGGGTGGCGTGCAAGCTAAAGTGGCGCGCAAAATGAGTGTTATTTATAAGGCGCCCAAGAAGGGTGTCGTGCAAGTGGTGTCGCGAAAGTTTTTTCGTGCAAGTTTTGTCGCGCAAGTTTTGTCATGAAAGCTGCCAAAGGTGCGCAAGATGTATGTGTGTACAAGTCAAAGGTGGTGCACAAGTTGTGAGTTATGGTCAATTGTTGCGCACAAGTATTTTTTCATGTGCAAGAAGGGCGGCGCGCAAGTAGGGTGGAATGCAAGTAAGAATTGGCACGCAAGCTGTGAGTTGTTCTAGAAGTTATAACCAGCCTCTGATCAACTGAGATGAAGAAACGCTCGGTGTAGATGGTTTTGCACTGAAACAAAATGTGTGAACAAGAGTATGTTTCAGTGTAGCTGGTTTTTCATTGAAGAAACAGAAGAAGATGAAGTGTGTGCAGCTTAGGTTTTCTGCATAGAGAGAAGAGAAGAAGAAGAAAAAGAAGAATATAGTAAGCCCAATTAAAGCCTACAAATCGTTAGGTATGTTTAATTCAGATGATGCTCTATGAGCTGATCCTCAGTTTCTGAATAATCACATTGGTATATGTGATTCAAGCTAAGAAATAAGAAGTGTTAGTGCATTATGTTATTCAACTAAAGAAAAAGAAGAAGTCCTAGTGCAGCTAGTTTTGCACTAGTGACGAAGAAAAGAAGAAGAAAAGAAGAATTGCTTGCATACTACTTTGAAAGTAATCAAGAGAAGTGCACTGAAAAAGATCAAGAGAAGAACATACCTTTTGAAGAAGGAAGAATACTGTCTCCATAGGTAGTATAAAGAACCAGCTAGAGGCTACAAGTTGGACTAGGTCATCTCCAGTTCAGGGAAGAAGATTGTTTCCCACCCCCCTCAAAAGTGTAGGGACTCACACTGGCTAGAGGTTTTCTATCCTAGCCACTCCACTGTAATTGCATATCACATCATAGTGAAGAATCCTTGCACTGTTCATATCCATGCATGGAAAGGATATATCTACTCTTATTGAGTGGTGAACCTTGTAAAAACATCATGTGCATATTTTTAATGCTTTCTATTATTGCATGCGACGTGGAAAAGAGAATAAGAGAATCAAGATCCTAACAGGTCAAGAGGTACATGGATAAATGTTGAAATTGGTTTTAAAAGTCCCCAACACTGACTCACCCCCTCTTAGTGTTAGGTATATCCCAAACTGGTCCCCTCATGTATGATGTCCCAAGTCACACCTGATGATAGCCCGATCTCGGGTTGATCTTTAAAAACACTCTAGCTCCTCAAAGATGGCCAAAGAGGTGATATATTTGATGTAGTTCATATCAGTTCTTTATTTTAATCTAGTAAAACCATATGTAATCTATTCATATATGAAGGTTCACATTATACTTATTGTATAAAATAATGGATGAACCTTAGGAAGAATATCTAGGCTATATAAAACCTTTGGCCTCTAGATTCTCTAACTGCCACTTGAGCTCCTAGAGCGTGGTATGTTCCATCATGTATGGAGGAATGGACACTATAGATGCTCCAATAATAAGCTCAATCATAATATCTACTTCTATCTTAGGAGGTAAGCAAGAAAAAACACCATGAAAGACATCCCATAAATGATCTACTATTATATGAAATTAAGTCTAATGTAAAACCCAATCGACCATGAAGATATTAGATGTATAGTTGGTCACTTCACATCGACCATGATGCTCTGGTCTATATCTATGAGCCTAGACATCCCACTCTACCTTGTGAAAATAATTTCTACCCTCTAGTGGTGTAAATGGTACCCTGTAGTGATAGCAGTCTACAAAGTCATCACACAGATTCAAACAATCCATCTCTAGAATTACATTAAAGCCTGTCATCTCAAGAAAAAATGGTAACCATAAGAAGGGATACCTACCTACCTCAAGGGGAAATTCCCTACATTGGTGTATCCCCTCTGATCATACTCCCAACAGTGTATCTAGGCTAATTACACCATAGTATTATTATATTTATATCTTGAGACATTACACAATAGATAAGGTGATGAAAGAGTGTGAATAACCTTTATCAAATAAAGAAAATACTATAGTGGAGGCTACTAGAATAGTACCTTGTACTATATATGGTCATGTAGCCTGATACTCGGGTATCATCTATAGTACTTGTAACTGACCTAATCCATGGACCTATGTAATAGTTGGACTACCATGATCATGACCGCTCTACTGGTGCTACCAATAATATGATGTCTGGATACCATGGACATGACCTCCTCATTGGATAGTACTTCTGGTGCTACTCCTACTCCTAGCATAACGTGGTACAAAAGAACCTTCCCCTGAAGGTGGAGCAGGTGCAGATCCTCTTCCACTAGAAGCTGATGGAAAGCTTCAATAAAATCTATGAAGGTGCCCCATATGGTCGAAATCTGAGAGCTCCGGAGAGTCTCTATCACATTGTGGATTCATATTCCCTTATCATATGCACTGATGGAATACTAAAGATCTACCTGTACTATTACTCTAGCTCACACTTCTTTGATGAAAACCCTCAAGGGATCACTTCCTGCAATAGGAAGAACTACTAGCCTACCATGGTACGTATACCTTATTCCAAGAACTATCACCATCCCTCTGGTTGTGCTCAGTGATAATATCCTAATTGACTAAATTAGATAAAATAGGTAGGTGAAATACATTCACCTGTGTACAGATTCCATACATGATCCCATCCTCTAAGTTTCTATCATGAGAAAGACAAATAATGGATAGAAGCGATGTAAAGCATTACAACTCAATGAAATGCTATGAATACTCCAGGACTAAAATAGAACCCTGTTCAGTATGCATAAACTCTCTATACCAGTCATCTCTCTACGATTGATGAGAGAACTATTCATAGAAAGCAGTTTGCAAATTAGACTATACCATGCCCTGATGGAAACCAACCTAGGTAATTACATCCCACCAACAGTTGGCCGAGTCACGTAACATGTAAGAAGAAATATGACCCTCCACCCCATAGGAATATCTATATGATCAAAGATATAAACATTGTCATTTATACAAGACTTATCAGCCTATGAACATCCGTTCCCAGAGAAGGTGGGAGTATGTTTCTTCTCGAACTCACAAGTCAGGTCAGCCATCGTAGGTTCAAATTGTGGAAAACCTTTCATGGACTGCATCAGATGCCAGAAACTATCACAACGATGAGATTCAGTGCCCATATCAGGTATAATAGGTGGTGCCTAAAGTGAAACTTCTATAGGTAAGAATGGCGGCTTAGGGACCACCATGTCTAGATCATGATCATTTGCACCCTCCTAGTGCACGACATGAGGACTTCATGGAGGTATTGGTCTAAAAATTCCATCACACACCTCATAACATGATTAGAAGAATATATATTGCTATAAAAGAATCCTAATAATAGGAAAGGGTTCACTGCCCATGGTATAATACCGCAATTATCCACTTAGAAGGCCATTTATTGCTATGTTCTCCTTGTTTAAATTACAATCATTCTAGTAGATGAAGGGTCAACTATACCTTGCCTCATCATTTACTAGCATCCATTTCATTTTATATGTCAATTTTCATATTTTTATGTTTCATTTTATTTTTCCATATGTCAAGGTTCATTCAAAATGGATCACCATTCCCACTGAATTAGGGCCCATACACCTTATCACTGAAATCGACACCCATTTAATTTTAATCTAATTGTTCAACTCGGTAAATTAATCGTTCCTACCCACTAGATCCCAAAACGACTCATTAATTGAAACTATAAATCACTCAATAATATCCAAGGAAAATCATGGGCATTGTATAACTAACACAACATCACTCAACAATCACAAGCATATCATGCAATGCAAGTAGTGAAATTCACCTATATGGCATGGAAATATGCATGACATGTGAACTCTAGGTTCCCATAATGATTAATGAACCATTATACTTTCCCTCATATCATCAGTCCAAAGATGAGATAAAATATTCAATAAAAATAATGATAACAACCACTACATAGTTTGTGCATCACCTAATGGTGAAATTATATCAACTATAATAGGGAAAATAAGAACAACAATTATAATTCTTGAAACTCATAATTTACCCCAAAAATTGGCTAGCTACACCCAATCATGGATTATAACCAACTTAAAAGAGTTACTAATATTATAACTATTGTTTATAAATAGTAAAGAAAGAAAGGATCCACTCTGATGCCACTTTATGATGTCCCTGACCCGAGTGCCACTCAGAGGTGCTCGAGCCCGGTTGGCCACATGGCCTCAAGGACATCTCCCTGAATGCTAGAGGCTGGTGACTAGCATTGAGGGCCTAGGGTGTTTCCACAGGTAGACTATTCCCTCATTACCAGAGTGTATCATATTGGAAAAATATAATAATGGGATAATCGTGGAATTAGTAACAAACAGATGGCACAACAGAAGAAGACTAAATAATGATACAATAAGTGAAAATGATATAAATATAAAACATTGATGATGATATATGTCATGTATCTATAAATATAGAAAAAAATGGATATAATAAGAATACAATACATGATATAAAAAATTAGAAAAAGCAACCCAAAACTATCCTCTTCATCTTGAGCTCCAGCTTGGTCATATGCTACTAGCTCCATCCTAAACAATCAATAAATCAAGTGTCTAAAGAAGTACAGTTCCCTTTGTAAACACCTGCATACATGTAGTCTTCCTGGGTGCTAATGTATTCCTAGATAGGCTGAGATATAAATCTTAGTAGGACACCACTAATGGTTTCTATAACATCATGTCCATGTAATAAAAACTAAAACAGTGTTTGAGAATGCATATATAAAAGTTAAGAAGTACAATAATGTCAATACCCAAGTACCTGCTTCATCCCTCGACTAGTTTCTAAACATGTCACCAGTTCATTTATTAATTAAGTTCCAATTTATATAAATAGGTCCATTGAGGAATTACCAGCACTGAAATCCCTACATGATTATATTGAAGGATCCAAGGCATAGTAAGGCATCATATAATTTTTATAATGAAGAAGTTCCAAGGTGATGACCAAAGAAACCTGGAACTCAAGGGTCAATCCAAAATAGGTAATAACTATAGACTATGGATAGGGGTAAGATTGTAATCCAAGTGTCATCATCCAAGGAATTTCACAATATTGATTCTAACTGAGTTCATGAAAAACATCCAATGTAAAATGAAGCAAGTAGTGACTAGACCAAAGGGTGAAACCGAGGCACCTCATGTCCATAGAAGTCACAATGGATCCAAGGAGTGTATCCAAGGCGTCCTATAAATGATAAATAATGAATATTATAGTTTCATATCGAACATCCATTGATTGAAGAGGATCGGGTTCCAAGGTGGGTATCAACCAAGGCAACCAGCATCCTTGAATCGGAATGGCATCCATGAGTGCTCAAGAACTACTACAAAATATTCCTTTAATAACACTAAAAATGTACTTTATGAGTGCTAGAGAAGCATTGACTACCTAAAAAAAGATTAAAATCCACATTCTTTTATCAGTTCTTAGATAAGAAATGATAAAGGGGCATAATGTAGTATGCTACAACACCACACTGAAACACTAGTGCAGTGTGATATAACAGAACACAACAACACTAAAAACACCAAAAAATCATAAAAATAAAGTAAGGATATAGAATTTAAATGAAATGAAATTTAAAACACAAATACAAGAAAAAACACTATATTATAGACATTTCAAACATTGGTTTATACAATTACATAAGTACAAATTATTACATACATTCAAAAACAGCATTTTTCCTTTGTCTTTTGATCATAACCCCAACTCAAGAAAAAAACCCCATATAAGAAAACAATTCTTATGTATGTAATAATATAGAGAAATAAATTAATATAAAGTGTTAATTTTATACTAAGGTTTGAGATATACTAGGAACGTTGTGTATCAAATCGAGTTGGAATAGATTGTTGTACATCACATCATTTCTTGTTTGTCTTCAAGCATTATGTATATAAAAATTAACAAAATAAGTATACGATAAAAATGATAAGGAAATTATATAAGTAATTGTATATAGAATGATGAGAACAATCAAGGCCAGTTTTCTCAATTTTTGCTATGTGATGTGCATTTTAAACTAAAATGACACTTATATATTGAAAATATGCACTTGGAGTCCTACTATTAACACCGTGCATTAGATTGAGGTTTTGTTGATTCCTATAGGCCTGAAATTACTTATGGATCGTTTTCCTAAAGTATCAAAATAATCCGAATGTGTTTTCAAGGTTTTGAGTATGTATCTTGTCTTTTTTAATAAATTGTTATTTTAAACTAAAAATACAAACTTTGAATCATATTGGTCACAAAATTTGTCTCTTTGATGTGATATTGATTCCTACTAGCCACAAATGAATTATGAATTATTTTCCTAAATCATCAAGATAATCCAAGTGTGTTTTCTTAGTTTTTAGTGAGTGACACTTTTTGTACTGAAATATCGATTTTAAATAGAAAACAGACACATTAAGTCATATCGAGTACATCATGTATCATAATGAGATTCAGATGATTAAAACACATCACAATTGAATTATGGGTCTTTTACCTAAAATATAAAAAAAATCCAAATGAGTTTTCTCATTTTTGAGTAGGTCAGTTTTCTTTTTTTCTAAAATTGATGCCAATTTTAAATAAAAATATTCACTTTTTATCATACTGATTAAATTGTGAATCATATTAAGGTGAGTATGTTTTCTATATGTCACAAATGACTTATGTATCATTTTAATAAAATATCTAAATAATATGAATTCGTTTAACTAGTTTTGAGTAGGTTAGATGTTCTTTTTACTAAAATTGATGTCATTTTTAAATAAAAACATACACTTGTTGTTTTACTAGTCACATCGTGTTTCATATTGAGGTTTAGATGATTTCTACATGTCACAAATGACTTATTGATCATTTTTCTAAAGTATCAAAACAATATAATTGCATTTACTCAGTTTGGAGTAGGTTGGTTTTCCTTTTTACTAAAATTGATGTCAATTTGAAATAAAAAGATGCATTTGGAGTCATAATGATCACATTATTAGTTGGATTTAAGTTTTGATAATAGTTACATATACCAACTTTATTATGTATCATTTTCATAAAGTATCAAGAAGAACCGAATGTGTTTACTCAATTTTGATTACAACACTTTTTTTTACTAAAATGTCATTTTAAACTGGAAGCACACACTTTGAATCATACCGATCACATCGTGTATCGGTTTCATGTGAGACTTATTCCTAACCATCATAAAAAACTTATGAATTTATTTCATAAATTATCAAAAAAATACGAGTGTGCTTTCTTGATTTTCATTGAGTGGCATTTTTTGAACTAAGTTATCTACTTTAAACTGATTACAGATACATTATGTCATAACGGGAACATAATGTATCATATTGAGGTTAGGATGATTTATAAATATCAAAAATGACCTATGGATCATTTCAGTAAAGTATCAAAACAATCTGAACTTGTTTTCTTGGTTTTGAGTAGGTCAGTTTTCCTTTTAACTAAAATTGATATCAATTTTAAATAAAAAAGACATACCTGGAGTCATACCAGTCACGCCATGCATTGGATTTAGGTGAGGATGATTAATAAACATCTCAAGTGACTTTAGGATCTTTTTTATAATGTTTAAAAACAATCCAAATGTGTTTCCTTAATTTTGATTATGTCACTTGTTTTTTTTCTAAAAGGTCATTTTAAACTGGAAACATGCACTTTGACTCATACCGATCACATCATGTATCAGTTAGATATGACACTATTTCATACACATCACAAATTACTTATGAACCAATGTCCTAAATTATCAAGAAAATCTGAGTGTGTTTTCTCTATTTTCATTGAGTGGAATCTTTTTAACTAAACTTTTGATTTTAAACTAATAACGGATATATTGAGTAATAGAGGACAAACCATGTGTCTAATTGAGGTTTTTTATTCTTACATGTCCCAAATGACTTATGGATCATTCCCCAAAAGTTTCAATATAATAAAAATATTTTTTTCTCAGTTTTGAGTATGTCAATTGACCTTTTTACTAAAATTAATGTCAATTTTAAATAAAAAAACACTTGGAGTCATATCTATAACACTATGTGATGGATTGAGGTTTGGTTGATTCCTACACATCCCAAAGTCTAAAAAAATCCTAAATTTTAATTTTTCCACATTTAGATTATCTTTCTATGTCAAACAGACAATGCTGCATATTTACTTGACGTCTCATTGTTGAAATTAAAAAGAGCATAGGAAGCTCATGTTCCCAATATATGATAAGAAGTCACCACAATGGGAATATGGTCTTTCCCTACTCTTTTGTATTTCAACAAAGAAAAAAGTTTATTTCAGCTAATAATATCAAATCAATATTCATTATTGTTAGTTCAATAAATAAAGGTAATGAATATGGAAAACATGGTAACATTGGTAGAAAAAACATTTTCTCTTTTTTGGATTCTTATAGATAGTTGAAGGAAAAATATTGTTGGAATTGGTGGCCTAAAAACAACTACTTTGTACTTTATTCATTAATAAATACCTTACCACATCTTGATTGTCATTCTGTGTGACAATTCGTGTGGTAATGTCCTAAGGATAGTTGTTTCACTAAAGGGTCATAGTGGATCCCTACTATGATGAGAACTTGGAATTTTCATAACACAATTCTTGAATATATGTTATATGGACAGATGATATTATTTGTGGGACTCAAATAATATAGGACATTAGGGGTGAGGACTCATAAAACATTGAGGCAACTTCGCATGGTGTGCACCCTTAGTAATATCTATGAGGATATTATGAGAACGAGACCTGCCAGTAGGAAATTCACATTTTATTGTGTAATTGGATGTTCTGATATGTGGATGTGTGTATTGGTCCTTAGACATTAATATTATTATTAATGGTTATTGAAACTCACACACTTAGATGTATTGAAAAAAAACTATGATGACACACTGTTTGTAGTGAAGCAGAATACGTTGGGTGCATCACGAGTAATACAACATTAATAGATAATGAAAAAGACGATTTTCCCTTCTATTCTATAATTGAAGTTGATATCTTAGGCCCTGTGATGGAATTGAAATAGCCTAAATAAATCAATGGTCATGGTGAGGAATGGGCAAGTTCAATTCCAGGAAGTCATAGAAAGAATAATCGAGCACATGGGTTGATGGCACTAGCATGCAACCCACTTGATTCGAGATGTCGAGACAAAGGGATTACATTACACGATAAGATTTCAACGGAGGTTACACATCATTGTAGCATTATCTCCTTTCTCTATGGGTTCTTTGGCGTGTTTCTAGATGTTAATCTTGTAATTTTGGAAGGATCCACCTAATTCCATTGAGAAAGAGGCCTAGGGGGTCACACACTATGTGTTTACATGTATCTCACTTAAATATTAATTTAACAAGTTGAATAAATATTATTCCCAATTGTGGTTTAATAATTATTCAAGGATTCCTGATCGTATTTATTTCTACACTAGATATTAGAGAGAATATATAGTGGGAAAAAATAATATATATTTTTTTGTGAGTAATGTAGTGATATTTATATGATAAATAAATAGAAATTATTCAAGGTCTAATAAATATGGTTGAGGAAATAAAGAAAATGTAAAAAAAAGTACATTCCATGTATATTAATATACACTCCATGTAGTTTTTATGGGAATTTGTGACAAATAATATTATTTATTTAATTAAATAATATTAGGTATAATTCGTTGGTTTCATGTCAAGTTATAATAATAGTCAACTTTTATTATTATACACGAGGTCTAACTAAGAATTAATTGAAATGAATAAATTCTTTTAGGTAATTAATTCATTTTATTATTCTATGTAATAAAATCCCAATTACATTATTCTCATTAACCTACCCATTTTTTTGGTTGTGCAGAACGGATCAGTAGAAAGATCTCAAGCCAAAAAGGAATTACATTTCTCTAAGAACGGTCTCATGTTACGAGAGAGATCCTCCTCCTCTAGATCAAGGAGAGATATTTTCAAGTGGCTATAAAAGTGATCTAATGTGGACATCATAAGAGAAGTCTCTTTCATGGTAACACCTGGAGATCCCTTTGGTGATTTCCAAAGATACATGGAGCTGGTGTGGATCACCGTTAGAGGAAGCCAACACTTGGCTTCTACAACGCAACGATTGATCACATTGTATCGTGACCAGAAACATCAATGGAGATAGAATTTATGGGACTCCCCTTTTTCCTTTCTTTATTTGTTCTATTCCAAAGATCCAACATTTTATCATCATGGCGGATCTCGGATTGGTCGTTGTTAATAGAAAAAATTAAATTTGGGTACACCCTTCCATGTGCTTCCACTGCGCCTAGAACCTACAAGTGGTATCAAAGAGAGGTTATATTTTTGATTATAATTATTTAGTTTTTCTTTGATGATTTATGCATTTAATAATTTAGTTATTTTAACTTAATTCAATCGTTCTACAAATCTGAATGTCAAGATTTGTTCCTCCTCTTTCGTTTCTCGTTCACCTTAAAGAAACAATATTTACCTTTTAATTTTGATTAAATTAAAATAGAGGATCTCATATGGAAGTTCCAATGGTTTCTATTCATACAACACCAGAACACACAATGTGTATTAGGTAGTACATGTCGTGTAGTCAAGGTTCAATGCATCATACTAGTTGGCCAGACCAAGCGGTGTCATTGCAATTTTTCTAAGTCATAAATTAGTTGTGTGTTGACCAGGAAAAGGTGGCTCACGGTTTCCAGATTACATGCCAAGTGGACCACTAGACACAAAATGTAGTCCCTTCAACTTAGGGTTAGACCATGTACCCCATACAAGGCTTTCCCGGCTGGAGACCATGTAATGCAGATACTACACAGTGTGTGGCCCACTGTACATGACATGTACTCTAATGATTTTTGAAGTACAGTTTCATGTCGTATCCCCATGTATGTAATTTTTATGGATAGTTAACGATAGTACATGTCATGTAGTTAGAACTACATGCCATGTACTCATCCAAATTACACAGATTTATTAAAATTTATTATTATATTATAAAAACCCTTGAGACGTGTACCATGGTGCGGATGTAAAGCTGAGGCACAACACATGATAGATTTTTTTATATATATTTGTTTAATTTAAAATCTGTGTAATGTTCATTTCTACTCATTAGGTAGTTATGAATAGGAATTCATCGGGTTTCCTCCAAGGTATAAGTTACATACAAAGATAATTTTAAATGAATTTATTTTTTTGAAATTATGATGGATGAGAATGTCAAGGATTTTCAGAAAAGGGTTAAAGATAAAATGATTGATTAATTAAAGATAATTTATTGATTCGAGCATGATTTATCTTAAACAAGAAAAATAGAAGAATTGAGTGATCGTTTTATTTATGCATAAATATTGTTGCATGCATGGATGATCATTAGCTAGACCAGGACCTTTGTGTGTGGATGGCTTCTTTTAATTTAGTTATTTAAATTAAATTTGTCATCCTATGAGCCTTCTCCTCATTAATATATAGGGCCTTCATGCCCAAAGATTCTTTTATGTAAAACCCCATTTTACCCCTCACCTACGAGTGAGATGAAAGCATATGTAATGGATGGATCTCCCAAGATAGCGGAGGCAGATCAAGTTAGGATCTAAATTGAAACTAATCCAAGGATATACAAAAGTGGATAAGTGGAAATCTATAAACACGAACCCAAAATGATCAAGGTGTTTCTCCCCAAGTTCTTGGGTTAGTTTATCAACTACTAAATAAACTAACCAATAAAATCCCATGATCATACCTTTTATTTTTTTATGTCATTGGAATGTTTGATTTATTGTGGGTGTGTCTTCACGATCACACAATTAATGAATTAAAGAAGAATAAAAGATGGATCTTAAATAAGATCGTACAATGCATAAATATTATCCTAGACATGGTTAATCACTTAATTATATCCCAAATAATATTAATAAGCTTGTAAGAAAGATAATAAAAGGGAAATTTACGTATAAAGATAAAATGACTCAAAGAAATATTAAGTCGGAATAGCCTTCCATAATCTCCGTTATAATCTCACCATATTTCAAAGTGCTTGACCAACCCTAGTTGGGATGATTTCAATTATTGGGGAATTCTAATTTATGATTTTCAGTTGACTTGACTTGTTTTACCACATGGGTTGACTACCACTGTAAGACATGGTGTGACAAAGAGGCAATGTTTGAGGAAATCTAAGATAAAAGTATTTCAAAATTGGGGAGTCCACTCAGCAGATCAAGGAGCTATGAGTTAATGCAGTTTTCATTTAGAATGCCTACCTTAAACCGTTCAAGTTTCTTAAACAACCCTCTCTGGAGTAATCTGAAGGTAAATATGGGACATTTATCCAAGTTTTGGCAATTGATAACGAACAAACCCACATGACTCATACAACTCCTAGTTGTGGCATCATCGTCTTGGTCATGTAAACGAGAAGCGCTTGAAAAAGCTCTTCCAAGATGGTTATTTACACTCTACTGAGCTAAAACCACATGATAGATGTCACACTTGTTTACAAGGTAAAATGACTAAGCCACCCTTCGGTGGATAGGGTAAAAGGGCCACAGAGCTTCTAGGATTGGTGAAGATAGATGTGTTTGGACCATTTCCAGTAGAAGCTAAAGGTGGATATTTTTTCTTCACTACTTTTACTAATGATTTGAGTAGATATATCTATATCTACTTAATGAGGTATAAATTATAAGCCTTGGAGAAATTTAAGGAATTCATGAATGAAGTAGAGAATTTTCTTGGGTAGAAGATAACAAATCTTCGATCGGATCGAGGAAGAGAATATCTAAACCAAAATTTCATCAAACTTTTATGCGAGACTATGATTCTATCTCAACTCACTCCTCATTATACACCACAGTGGAATGGTGTTAGTGAATGTATGAACATCACCCTATTGTAAATTGTGAGTTCAATGATGAGTCATGCAGATCATCCATGATCCTTTTGGGGATATGCAATAAAAACACTGGCATGCACATTAAATCGAGTACCAAATAATGTGTAAAATGTAATTCCCTTCGAGTTATGGAATGTGAAGAAACTAATATTTGTCGAAAACATGTGTATGGGTATGCGAGGAATTTATTAAGGCCTTCTCGGGCAACAAACTAGCACCCAGGGGCATGAGGTGTATCTTTATAGGATATTCCAAGGAAATGAGAGGATATTACCTATATAACCCTTCAGACAAGAAAGTGATTGTCACCAGATAGTCCATCCTTCTTGAGAGGGAGAACATCCTCAAAAAGTATAGTGAGAGAAAGATTGACTTCGACGAAGTTGATGCTCAAGATACACATGAGTTGGTATAGGAACAAGTTCCACATGACCCCATAGAAGAGGTTTTATAAACACAAGTACTACGAAGGATCTCAAGAAAGGAAACGAAACCAGAGAGATTTGGTTTCCTAGTCACTGAGGATGTTGAATAATGTTTGTTGTACAATGATGAACCTATCTCCTAAAATGAAGTAGTAGAGAGCTCAAAAGCATCAATATGGCTAGAAGAATTGATTTCTGATATGGATTCCATATATCAGAACCAAGTCTAGGTTCTGGCAGATGATCCAGTTGATGTAAAGCATGTTGGATGCAAATGGGTATTAAAGAGAGAACTGTACATGGAAGTTTAAGTTAGCACCTATAAAGTAAGGATACTTGTTAAAGGATTCAGAAAATGTCAATGAATTGGCTATGATGAAAACTTCTCTCCATTTTCCATGTTTAAATCCATAAGAATCATAATTTCCATAGTATCTTACAATGACTACGTGATTTGGAAAATAGATGTAAAAAATAGAATTCATTAATGGGAACCTTCAGGAAGATGTATATATGACACAACCAGAAGGTTTTGTGGCACTAGGTGAAGCCAAATAGGTTTTCAAGTTGTATAAATCCATTTATGGATTAAATCAAGCATCTGGGTCATGCAACATTCGATTACATGAATCCATAAATGAATTTGGCTTCATTAATCATGAATGTGAGTAATGTTTTTATAAATGTTTTAATGGTAATGCAATCGTTATCCAAGTAGTATATATTGACGACATATTAGTTATTAGAAATGATGTACCAATCTTACGGTCAGTTAAGTACTGGTTGAACAAGTGCTTATCCATGAAAGACTTAAGTGAAGCAGCATACATTCTTGGGATCCAGATAATTTGTGATAGATCCAAGAGGCTACTTGGACTAATTTAGGGTACTTACATTGACTAGATACTAAAGAGATTTAGTATGGAACAACCAAATAGGGGATTGGTTCCAATGTCAAATGACCTACATCTTTATAAGAAAATGTGTCCTCAAACACAATAGGAGAAAGATAGAATGAGTAATATCCCATACGCTTCGGCTATATGATCTATAATGTATTCCATGTTATATATCAGGCTTTATGTTTCCTATGAACTGAGCATGGAAGGCAGATATCATCCAAATCCAGGAGAACAACATTGGACTATTTTTAAGACTATCCTTAAGTATTTGAGAAGAAATTGGGATGTGTTCCCGATGTATAGAGGAGACAAGGAGCTTGTCATCAGAGGGTATGTTGATTCTAGTTTTTAGATAGACCATAATGATTTAAAGTCAGAATCCGGATATTTTTTTTTGCCTCAACGGAGGAGATGTGGGCTGGAAGAGTTCAATGAATCCAGTTGTCACCGATTCTACAGTGGAGTATGAATATATAGTGTCTTCTGATGTAGCCAAGACTGCATTTTAGATTCAGAAAATTTTCTAGGAGTTTGATGTAGCGCCTATTAGTAAAGATCCCATCAATTTTTATTGTGATAATAATACAATTGTGGATCTTGAAAAATAACCAAGATCACATCAAAAAACAAAACACATTATTTAGAAGTACCACCTCTAGAGGAATTCCTATCAAAGTGGTGAGGTTGTAGTGAGTAGAGTATCCACAGAAGAGAACTTGGCGGAACCCATGACTAAAGTCATATCTCAGTAGAAGCAAGAATATCATGTGAGATCTAATGGGTTAAATTTTTTTAGTAGTTAGCTCTTGTCCAAGTGGTATTCTATTGGAGTTGGTGGCCTAGAACCAACTACTTAGTAATTTATTCATTAAAAAATACCTTATCACATATTTATTGTTTTTCTATGTGAAAATGTATGTGATAATGTCCTAAGGATACTTGTTGCACTAAAGGGTCATAACGGATCCCTTCTATGATGAGAACCCGTAAGTGTCAAAACACTATTCTTGAATATATGTTATAAGGATTGATGATGTTATTTAAGGGACACAAATAATACTGTCTATTAGGGGTGAGGAATTATAAAACATTGAGGAGCCTTAATATGGTGTGAGCCCTTGGTATTATCCATGAGGATATTATGAGAATGATACCTGTTAGATGGAAATCCACATTTCATAGTTTCATTGGATGTTCCTATCTACAGATGTGTGTATTGGTCCTTAGACTTTAATACTATTTTAATGGGTATTGAAACATGCTCACTTAGATGTATTGACAAAAACTATGACGAAACATAGTTCGTAGCAAGGTAGGATATGTTGGGTGTGTCACGAGTAATACTGCATTAATTGATAATACGAGAAAGGATTTGTCCCTTCTGTTCCATAACTGAAGTTGATATCTCTGGCCCTTTGATAGAATTTATATGGCCTAAATAATTCCATGTCCATGGTGATGAATGGGTGAGTTCAATTATGGGAATTCAAAGAAGGAATAATCAATCACATGGTTTGATGGCACCAGAATGCAACCCGCTTGATTCGATATATCAAGACAATGGGATTAGATTACACAATAAGCGTTTGTTGGAGGTGACACATCATTGAGGCTTTAACTTCATTCTGTATGGGTGCCTTATAATGTTGCTAGATGCTAACCTTGTACTTTAGGTTGGATCCTCCTAATTCCACTGAGAAATATTCATAGAGGGTCACACACTAAGTGTGTCTAAGTATCTCAGTTAAATATTCATTTAAAAAGATGAATAAGGATTATTCCTTATTTTGGTTAAAAAATTGTTCGAGAATTCCTGATTTCATTTATATCGACACAAGTTATTCAAGATAATATATTGTGGGAAAAATAATATATATTTATTATCGAGTAATGCAGTGATATTTATTCGAGAAATAAATATAAATTATTCCAGGTCTAATAAATATAGTGGAGGAAATGAAGAAAATGGAAAAACAAAAGTACACATCGTGTATATTAATATACACATCGTGTAGTTTTATTGGGGATTTGTGTGATATTATATTATTTATTTAATTAAATAATATTATTTTTAATTCACTGGGCACATTTCAAGTGATAATAATATTCAACTGTTATTATTAGACATGGGGTCTTACTTAGAATTAAATGTAATGAATAAATGCTTTTGGGTAATTAATTCATTTTATTATTCTATGTAACAAAATCCCAATTACACTATTCTCATTGACCTAGCCATTTTTTTGTGGATGTACAAAATGGATCTATAGAAATCTCTCAAGCTAAGAGAGAATTCCCTTTCTTGAAGAATAATCTCAAGTTATGAGAGAGATCCTCATCCACCGGATCAAGGAGAGAGCTTTTTCAAGTGGATCTTACGAAGATCTAAGGTGGACATTGCATGTGAAGGCTCTTCTGTGCTAGCACCTGGAGATCCATTCAGCATCATCCAGAGATATTTGGAGAACATGTGGATCACTATTAGTGGAAGGCTACACTTGGAATCTATGACGCAATGATGGATCACATCGTATCACGACTGAAAACGTCAATGAATATAGAATTTCATCAAGGTAATTATTGTCTTTTAATTAAATTATTTATAAGCAACATATGATGATCCTATCTATGGTTCTGGGACTCTCCACTTTTCTTTCATTATTTATTCTATTCCGAAGATCAGGCATTTTATCATCACGATGGATCTAGGATTGATCGTTGTTAAAGGCAAAAAATAAAGTTGGGTACACCCATCCACACACTTTTACTGCTCCCGAAACCTACAAATATGTCATCCCAAAAGATTTGTGAAAAAATTTAAAAAAGTAATAAATAAAAATGATATAGAAATTAACATACAAATAGTCGATAAAATGTTGATAGAATTAGTTAAATAAGTAGTAGGAATTCACCTTTTACTAATGTTTGTATGAATTCTTGATGCCTTTCCATATTTTCATTATCTCATTTGTAGGCTCAAAGTCCAATCCATCAGGAGCATGAGTAGCTTCAAAAAAACCACCCCAATTTGAAAAAAATAATCCAATTGTACAAGAATGTAATTATTATATGATTAATACTAAAAAGAAATAAATTAAACATAAATATAAAACAATACATTAATTCTATGGATAATTATTTTATTATGAAAACATTAATGAAAACATGGATATGATGACAGTAAAGCCAGAATGATGATAAAAAATTGAAAATAAACATTTATAAACAATAAATCAACAAGTGAGGAGGATAAAGAGAAAATAAGATATCTTGGATTTAATCTTTTAATAGTTTGAGAGAAAGTAGAGATATTCTATTGGGATTATAAAATATTAATTTTGTACAATAAATAACTAAACACACATAAGATATTCATTATAAAATGTAAAATTTATAGATAATTATAATAAGGTAAAATCCAAATTTGATTGTTTTAAAGAATTTCAGCATGCTTTGAAAAAAATGGATAATTTAATTTAAGAAAATAATTACTCCACTATGTTACATTTTATCCTCTCAATTCATCCAAAGGTGAAAGTTGTAGACAATTATCATCATCAAAAGTGAATCTTATGGATATTTATCATTTGATTTTGTTGTTTGTCACTCATCATGCATCTCTTATGGACATGCTCCTAGGTTTCTTGAAATAATAAAAGAAGTAGTCATCTATATGATGACTACGTATCAGAGTAGTACAAGAAATATAAAATAGATGGGGGATGAGTACAATGAAAATAATTGGAATAATAATTGTTTGGCAGATGAAACTGAGGAGGATAACAGTTTTACATAATTGTGTTCTCTAAAAGGGGTAAGGCCTCACATTTTTGAGAATTATAAGGATGGTAATGAGTGATTCCAAAAGGTGTAACCAAAAGGATATGTTAATGAATGATATGTTTTTCGATGGATTAAAGTAAAACATACATAGTGTTCATTATATCTGTGATGAAAGAAATGAAGTGATTTTTAATCAGTATTAATGAGTGGGTTATAATTTCAAATATGAATATATTTTTACAAAGGTATAGAAAACTAGCCAAACCATTTTTTGATTTGGGGTTGGTAAAAATTTATGGCAATTGTGTATGAAAGAGGAAATTGATTTGTGGTAGTAAAAAATGATCATATTAGATAATGAGACAATTAAATACTGACTTAAAAATTGTGGTTTGAGACGTTTTTATGATAACAAGATTAAATTGATAGATATTTTTTACTAATTATAATTTGGAGATTTTTCAAGTCATTTATTTATTTATTGAAAAAATTAAATTACAACAAAGGCCAGAGAAAAGCGGGCCCAAATCACCCCAAACGACAATCCTAGGGAGGCCAAAATTAGTGAAGGCCCAGAGCATCCCCTCAAACCAGGTTGACCCCCTATGGCTTTATAGTGATAGCAGTATGGAAATAGAAGTGGGCTAGACCGGGGACGTCAAGAGAAGAAAGATGGTCTACTACCTTATTTCCCTCACTCCAAGTGTGGGTTACGCTGATGTTGTTGGTGATCATACCTCTGCATGCCCTCGTAGGGTAATGGATAGACCATGGAATGGAAACGGAGCCATGAAAAGCATTGTGGAGGATTGGGGAATCAGTTTTGACCTCCAATAAGATGATCCCTTTTTGGAGACAGAGTGAGAGGCCCAACAACATCGCCTTTTCCTTGGTTTAGAGAGAGGATCTGTACCCCAAGAGTATAGAGAAAGCCATGATAACCGACCTGAAATGGTTTCGTACCACCCCTCCTCCATGGATTACCCCCATGCTGCATGACCAGTCAGAGTTAAGTTTGAGCCCTCTACTGGGCGGTGTCCACCCAACCCAGTTGCCTCTACTGTCACTGCTACCTGGAGAGATGCTAACATTACAAGTCTGAATTCGTCGAACTATGAGTGCCTACTTCCATTTTCTAAAAGATCTAATTAGGTCAAGGAGTAGGAGCTTTGTTTGGAGTACAATTCCCTGGCCGGAGGCGATAATCCCTTCGTGTCGAGCCTAGTTCCGCGCTTTCCAGATCTTCCAGCACCCAACCTGGAGAACCACGGTTCAGGCCGTCTGCTCGGGGCCCCTCTCCACCGCACCGTGAAACCATTTATCCCGAAAAGTAGTTTCGACCATGCGATTATCAGAGATTTTTGTAAACTCACCAAAATAAAGCCATACCACCCTCTCCAATTCTCCTTAAAAGAACAGGTTACCTGTGATCTCCTCTCGGTGCTTCGAGAAGCAGTGACACCTCGAAGCCAACGGGATGTCGCACCACCTAATGTTTTCATCTGTGGGAATGGACTTGTGGTGTAGCCTCCAGGTAAGAAAATTCTGTTTGATCGGAGAGTCTTTGGCCCATAGAATCGCATTCCGTGAAGCGCTCTAATCGATGGTGGCCAAAGAGCGTCGGATGTCCCTTGAAGAGAAAGAGCCCGATGCAGAGGAAGTGAAGACGCATCTGTCCGAATCAGAGTTGATGTCGATAAGGTTGAAAGTATCATGCTGGTCATCGTCAAGGGCTACTTCAATGAATGTCGGGTGAGCACTAGCCTATTTAAAGGTGAGAAGAGTGCCTAGGCACCCCAAAAAACCAAGGATGGTCCCAGCCCAGTTTTGATGGCATAAAAGGATGTTCCCCCTTCCCACAAGCCATCTGGACTGAGGTTCCAATGCTGTGATAAAAGGATAAATAACCGACCAGAAAGGGGAAACCTTGCCAGCGTTCCCGAGCTCGGATCCTCCATGGGAGTTGTGCATGGTAATTCCCCATAGCGTGCGCTTTTACAGAAATAAAGCAAGGCAAAAATAATTGAATAAAATGTCATTGGTGATCAGACAATTTTGGTGAAAACGTGAAGTAGTAAGACTCTATAAAAAACACATTTTTTCCCATGTAAGCCCTAAATAATTTTGAGAGGCTGGCAATGATGATAATTGGATCAAATCTATGCACTAGGAGATAGATCTTAGTAAGAACAATGTGACATGGGAAATTGTTCCAAGGATGGAAGACAAAAATGTTTTCATAAACAAGTTGGTGTTCCGTAATAAACTCATTGACTATGGAAAAGTGGCTCAACATAAATAGTGGTTAGTGTAAAAGGGGAACTCCTAAATCAAGGGAATTTATATTTATTATAAATTTACTCTCATAGACTGATTGGAAACTATTTGAATATTCTTGGATAATTCAATGAAAATGTAGTTAAAATTATACCAAATGGATATCAAATCTACGTTTATCAATGGAGTTCTTAAGGGGGAGTATACATTGAGAAATTGGATGTGTTTATTATGGATGAAAATTAGAGAAAGATGTGACAGTTAAATATTTTTTTGTACAAGATAAAAAATTACTAAGGAACTGTTATTTAAGGTTATATCAATACCTAATAATTCTTGGCTTTTAGCGAGGTAGTGTTGCTCATAGCCTCTACATCAAAAAGGAGAATGATCAAAGGATGTTGGTACTCATATATATTGAATACATAATATTTGAGGATTGGAAAACGAACAATGAAATTTTTTTAGGATCATATAAGGTACGATATCAAGATGTCTATGATTTGTGAATCATTTTACTTGGTTTATAGATGAATTAAGAAAATCATAGAACATTAATTTATCAATAAAAATATGAAAAAGAGGTTTCCAGGTGATTTTCAATTGAATATTATGAATAAATGACAACATCAACCACTATATGGATGTATTTTTTAAAAATTAACAATTGAAAAGTGGTATATTTCATTGAATATAGTTATTGAGAGCCTATTATACCTCACAATTACATGACCCAACATTGGGTTTGATATATTTGAAGTTTCATAGAACCAATGTTATCCTAATGAGAGCCACATGCTATTGGGGAAGAAGATACTTTAGTATATATAAAAAACAATAAATTTTGGGTTGTGTTGTTATATGATAGTGCAACTAATGTTGTTGGGATACATGGATGTGGGATGAGAAGGCTTAGTGGATAATCGAGGGAACGTAGAGATATCGAAAAACTTTGATATCGTTCGAGCCTTGGTTTCGTTCGACTCTTGAATCGCCTGAGCCTTGGTTTCGAACCTTGGAATAATTGGATCCTTGATTCTAGTCTAGATTCAAGCTTGGATTCAATAACGATGAGAGCCACTAGCAAAATTCATCCATAGAGAGCTTCGAATATAGCAAACTGGTATGCAATGGTTAAGGTTCTTAATATATATCGAGACACTTTTTATCAGTACTTCCAAAAAAGTGTTGATAAATATACCTTTTATCAGTTCTTGGTTAATAAGAACTAATAAAAGAAATCTTTATCAGTGCTTTTTTTAATACTGATAAAGATTCATTTTATCATCAATTTTTTAGTGCTGATAAATCTCTATTTTTATCAGTTTAAAAAAAACACTACTAAATACTTATACTACCTTTTTTTAAATATTTTTTTTAAAAAAAGTGTATAATTATTATATATAATTATATTACTTATAATAATATTATTTTAAAATAGTAATTTTATAATTATTTGAATATATAATTATTTATTTATAATTATACAAATAAGTTATTTAAATAAAATTTATATAATTATATATATTTAATAAATATATATGTAAATATAAATATAGTAAATATATTCATTATTAAAATAAATATATATAATAATTTATTTATAATTACATAAATACTTTTTAAACAAATATTATTTATTTATTTATAATTATAAATGTATAAAATAGTAAATATAAATTTATAAATATATTTATTTTATAATTATTTTTTCAAAAAAATATTTTTTTAACATTATTATTGAAAATTTAATCTTTAGTGAATGCATGTTAAAAATGAGTAAAAATGAATAATTAAAAATGAGTACACTTTAATTAACAATATTGAAAAGTAATATAAGTTTGATTAATTAAATATAAATCATTTAAAAAAATTGATATATATTGAAATAAATATTAATACATATTGAAAATGATAAAACATAGTAAATAAATATATATAAAATAAATAAAGGAAATTGATTAAATACCTAGAAAAATATTTGTGTGTTTGAGTTGGTAATAAAAATGTGTTAATTACGTATATTTGAAATCAATATAACACACGTTTGATCTATATTAAATTGAAAAATCAAATGAAATTCAATTATGTACATTACACGATGAAATTAGTCAATATTTTTAATTCGTGTTGGTTTTTAATTATAACCCATTATTCACTAAATATATTACTACTTAATATAAAATATAAATACGTTGTATTATATAAATAATATTTATATACATTCATATATATATATATATATTTAATATATAATATTGACTAATATTATCAATAATTATTTAATTAAATGTTTAATATTTTTCTCAATTTTCTTAATTTTAGTTTTTATTAGTTTAATTTTCATTTTACATATATACATATATTTAATATATACTATTTATTAGTATATATAACTTATATATAGTATAATCAGTTTATTCATTTTTATCAATAATTATTTAATTAATAAAATTTTTAATGTTTTTTTAATAAAATCAGTTTTATTATTATTTATTTTACTATTTCATTTTATTCTGACTTTTATCAGCACTAAAAAAGTGTCGATAAAGGATTTCTTTATGGGTGCTAAAAATAAAGCGCTGATAAAGAATATCATTTATCAGCGCTAAAAAATGTGCTAATAAAGGGTGGAATTTATCAGCCCTAGAATAAAGTGCTGATAAAAGTAACCCTTTATCGGTGCTTATTTTAGTGATTTTTAAGGTGGCCTTTATTAGAGATTTTTCTAGCGTTGATAACGGTCAGCGTTGTTAAAGGCCTATTTTTTGTAGTGGCATTCCCTTGAGAATCCAAAATCTATCTCGAGTCTGACCACTCCTATAGCAATTTCAAGGTCCATAAACAAGTGGCACCTTTTATTTAATTCATTAAGTAATTAATGCCACGTAATAGTCATTACATTTTATTAGTAAAGGGGTTCATTACATGCCTTTCATAGAACTGACAAGGCATCTCAAGGAAATTCAACCATTTTTTAATTCATATTTTTCATAGTCATTTAATTAAAAGAAAGGTTCAACACATTTCCTTTAATTAGTGTGACAAGGCTAAAGGGGTATGCAACCATTTAATTCTTTTCATATTTAATTACTTGGTTCATTACTTTAACTTTCATAAACAAGACATGGCGGGCTAAGGACGAGCAACCACATGCGATTCATTTATAATAATCCAGGCCAAGGGATATCAAATATATATACATTCCAAATACCATTTATGATTCATTGATTAATTTAAACCCCTAATATTATAAGGGTCAAGTAGATCTAACATACTCAAGGCTTTTCAAACATCCATTCAATAGTTATTTAATTAAGGAAGGGCTTACCATTAGAAGGGTCAATAATAGGTCACCCGAACGGTGGCTCAAACAAAAGTGTCAAACCACTAGAAGCCAAAATATGGAAAACACCCAGTATGGGATGGTCATAATTGGGGATGTAATAACTAGTGATGAATAAAATATTTAGTGATAGACTTATAATATGTTTCTAATGACTATAAAAAATGACCATTAATTTAATAGATGACACCCGATGAAATCGGCATACACACACGAAAATTTATAAAATGAAGAATCTTGAGGGATGAGTTATAGAACACCTACCTCATACTCGTATAAGTCTCCTCGTCTAGTTTCATCCTTTAATTTGGCCTAGATTGGAATATTTCAAAAAAATGGATCAACACCCTGAAAATAGGGCATATGAGCTTACATCTAAATATCATCATTGGTAGAAAGAAGAATTATGAACGACTAAAAAGGAATTAAGATCTTACCAGTGTTGATCCAACATCATGAATGGTGCTTCGATTGGACTTCGGATGGACACTCAGGATCAATTCCTTGATTATTCTTGAAGAGGGATCCAAAAAGGGAGAGAAATAGCTCTCCTCTACAGTAAATTAGAAAACAAAGGGAGGGGTAATGTTTTAACAAATCATTAAGGGGTTTTCCGTAAAATCACCCAAAATAGAAATCGCATGGTTTGGTCACACGGTTTTCCAAACCTCTTTCCATCTATGTGTGATCTGTTGTAGGGACGAGCATTAGGCATAGATAGGTCGCACAGTTAAAGAAATTGTGTGACAACCATTCAAAACACCTCTGGAATTTTTCTTCAGTTTTTTTCATGTTCGTGCAGTCCTTGATGTATCATTAGGGAAAACTATGTTCCCTACTCCAAGACACTATTCATTCTCACATGCTAAGAAGTAACAATGCATCCTACCCCACATAATTTCTACTAACCATGTGGCTAGCATATATTCTCCACCAGTTGGGATTGAAAGCTCCAAACAAGCTCCGTACACCCACAAAACCTTCATGAACTCATTAGTCATTCATATTAGGTCCAAAATAAAAGATTAGACCAAATTTAAAAGAATATATAACTGAGTGAAAAACTGGTTTATTACATATATAATATTATTAACCATAAAATTCATTTAAAATCATAATTAATCAAAATTATATTTCTTTTAATGTTTCTAAACCCATTTACTAGGTTTTCTTTATTTTTTTCACAAGAACTGAGTTAGTTTTACGTAAACAGTCAAGGTAATTATACCACCACCAAAAATTAAAAATAAATTACCTTCATATAATTAATTTATTTATCTTTTAAAAAGCTTTTATATTAATTCATAACATCATTTTATCCCTATAAAAATATATAATAGAAATTGAAATCAAGAGAGTGATATTTTGTACTTATCCCTTTCTTCAATTAATATAAATGTTATAATCAAAGTTAAGTGGTAATATATTACTATATTTTCACATATACAATGGGTTTAGTTAAAAATAACTCATAAAATAGGATAAATTCAATTGTTAGGGAGATTTTTAGGCCTTTTCCCATAGTTTTATCCCTATTCTACATGTTTTACACTTATCGATGTGACTAATCATTACCATGATACTATTAATGATGATTAAAAATAAAAGTCAATTATTTAACAAATTCTAACCTCGTGATTCATAATATTTAATCCATTTTCAAGATTCAATTTCTAGATGTTTTAGAAATCAATTTTAATGAAAATTTGTAAAACACAATGAAAACAGTTTTTAGAAAATCTTCTTTTAAGAACAAAAATGAATTTAAACCAAAATAAAGTATAATATAGATTCCTATATAATTAATTAGATTATTTATAATTAAATTATACCTATTTTAATTTATAATAAAATTAAAAACATAATTTTACTTTTAAATTACTTGATTTTATCAAAATAGATTGCAGTTTTTCAAAAAACGTTATATTTCACTATTCAAATAGAAATCAATCTTTTTAAAAAATAAATAATCATAATACTATTATGAAATTATGATTTCATAAATTATTCCCATTTTATAAAATATATTTTCTAAAATTAGTATAAATTAATTTGAATATCAGAACATAAATGAAAAAAAAACCATTTTCGAAGAAAATGTACTTTTGAAGAGTAAAATGATATTATTCTCATTACATTCCTAATATAAATAATTGCATGAATATTAATTAATTAAATTAGATATATAATAAAATTAGTCCATTATAATCATTTATCAAAAATGATAAATTTTATCTATTACGATAAAAAAAACATTGCACATATAAAAATGGTATTATGGAAAACGTCCATTTTACCTTTAAAATATTTTATATTCATTTCAACCCAACTAATAATGAATGTATGATTTATTATTAATTTATTAATTAAAAATGTATAGGTATTTCATAATATGTTTATTCCTATTCATACCTACCAAATCATTGGTTGGGTTATAATTTCCATATTTAAATAATAATATATAGAGGTTTGCTTATGTTTGATGTTACGTATACCACATGATATAAAATATATTACTTAAAGAAATTAAATTCTAAAAGATTTTATTATTACAAGTAGTGTAAAAGGTAGTATTTTTTGGTTTAAACATATATTGTTTGAAAGATATGAGTATTTCCCCCCTTACAGCGGGAGGGAGTCAGAGTTATTATTTGGGTCAGAATAGGAAATGTGAGGAGGCCCGACTTGATAATAGTAAAAGAATATGGAATCCTAAACCCTATTTTGGATAATCTTAAGTATATAAGGAATTTTTATGTTATCACTATGTGAATCTAGGACATACCAATTAATTCTATCGAGAGGCTTTGAAGACATTCCACCCGTCTAGATACCTGGGGAATCTTCACCGTTATTACAGATTTCCTCCTAAGGGTAGAAGGGTAGGATATTATCATACTATATTTTAAAATTATAGTAATACACATAGCAGGGAGTGGTTATTTTACTTAGGGAAAAGTAGTCCCATTCTATTTGGAAGACACATAGTGGGACTAAATCAAACAACTTGTGCAAGGTAGATCATGTTCTAGTGCAGTTAGATGTTGGGATAGCTATCGTCTAATGTAAAATTTCTATTGCTTCATCAATAGATCTTTATTTCATTGACACAGGTTTGTCTCATTCATCCATTTCATTAAAATTGATGTATTCACTAGTAATGTGACTTGAGTTTATTTTTTATGTGATAAACCTTTCAAATCCCTTGTGAAATAGGAAAAATCAATGCTTCAAGTGCTCTGAGTGTCATATGGTTGTCTTGGATGTTGAGGTCATTTGAGATTTATTGGTTCCTCACCTGGATATCTTTGAAAATATATTTAGCATGGATTGAATGGTGAATATCAAGACTCTGGTGGACTGATACCATCAACTGGTATTATTTCTTACACTATATTGGAATACTCACATATCCCAAGGTGAGTGGGATCTATGGTCACGTATAGTGGGGCATGTTATCCAAGTGGTGGATTCATTCTCTTATTAGATATCCATGATTCTCCTTGATGTTGTTGAATGGAGTGCAGATGATCATATTCCATGTGTTATGGATATGTATCATGAGGTGTTCCCGAATAATTTCTATAGGTTTCCTCCCTATCGGGAAGTGGGGTTTACTATTAATCTTCTCCTCATGATGGGTACTATCTCATTACTATCTTATCTGATGGATCCCACTGAATTTAAAGTGTTTAAAATTAAATTGAAGTATCTCGAGATAAAGGATATTATTTGAACCAGCGTATCTCCTTGTGCATCACCAATCCTATTCACTAAGAAGGAAGATGAAATTATTTTTATTTGTGTTGATTATAGAAAGAATAATTCAATAACCATTAAAAATAAATACCATTTTCCCTAGATCAATGACCATTTTATCATCTTGGATGAGTGAGATGGTTTAAAAAGATTAATCTGAAGCTAGGATACCATTAGTTGAGAGTTCATCAAGTTGACTTTCTTGAAACTTGTTTCAATAGAAAGTATGCCTATTATAAGTATTTTATTATTCGTTTTATACTTACCAATAACCCTGTGGTTTTTGTGAACCTAATGAATCAAATCTTCAATCTATATATTGACACATTTGTTGTTGTGTTTATCGATGATATCTTTGATTACTCCAAGACCTGGGAAGACCACAAATACCATCTAAGAATTGTATTGGGAATTATAAGGGAGCTACTTCTGTATGCTAAATTTTCTAAATGTTATTTTTGGATCCCTGAGGTTTGATTCTTGGGTCACGTGGTATCTAAAATGAATGATATAGTGGACTTAGACTCATCCCTAGGTTTCTCACTAAATTAATCTAGTCCTAATCCCTAAAAAACTATACCTTTCTATGATACAAACTATAGTGACCTAATCCTTGAACATATATTACTACATGATTTTTAAACATATTTATCTAATAAGTACAACCTAAAGATCATTATTCCTAGTGTCTTTGGAATAATAGGTACATAATTCATCTAAAGGAAACTAAAATATGAAATCATTATTTTATTCACTATAATGAGATATTAAATCTCTTTGAGATCCTAAAATATCATAGGATAACATAGAGAATACAAAAAAGAAAGGGGTGATCTAAAAATCCTAGTAAGGGAATCAACATGTTAAGGAAACATAACGTGTGAGTCAATGGTATGCCATGATATAATAAAAGAGAAGTTTCATAAGCAATCACATGGAATAATAACATAACAAACATGATAACATAAGTTCATAGAAACATAGGAAATATGGAAGAAACATATAACATGACATAAACATGAGTAAAGGATAATTGTCTTGACAATATCACAGAGTGGACAAAGTACCATAAGGGATTATGTTTAATTTTTGATCCCATACACAATGTATCATGAGAAAAAATCATTACCCAATTCATTAGGTTTCTATCTGGGTGCACCAATCATAACATGTGCATTCTTATGTATGCCACAAAAAATAATTCAATCTTATGGCATAAATAAAAAAATTACCCATGTAAAGAAATGGGAATAATTTGAGAAAATAACTTATGGCCTGTATTACCCCATAAAAGGAAGGGATAATATGATAGGTATAAATTTTAGAGACATATATAAATAATTTAGAATCATTTCATTACATTAAAGAGTGATAAAAAGTGATTTAGATAGAGAATGGTCATAACCTAAAGAAAATGATGGTTTAGGTAGATCCATTATCTTGATTCTGACTCATTATGAATGTTCTTTATATTCCTAAATAGTTAAATTATGTTAATTATTTATTTTATTAAGAATATTTTTTTAGTTTATTAGTCATGTTATATCTTATTACTTAATCATTTAGGTTCATATCGATTGTTTTTATGATATTCAACTTATATGTCCAAAATCACTTTGGTAAGTTGACTAAGGTCAAAGGGATTATTAATTCATCATGTCTAGAATAATAATAATAAAATATTTAACATTTTTATACTTCACTTAAATATTTATAACCAACCATGAAATATTGTTATGAAAAATGAACTACATTAAAATCATGGAGATGGTAGGTCCTGTAACGCCCCGACCCCAGTTACCCAGAGTCGGTGCATTATTATATTCCATTGGCATGATCACAAGAAAGATCAAATCTCGAAAGGCCGATTGGTTTAGTATCCTTGGAAACACTAGATATATTCATAAGGTTTACATTACATCATAAAATCAAAACTACAACAACATAGTCTCCATAGTTCACACACTTATCCCCTCACACTATCCCTGCAGGTCATTCATAAATTACTTCTTCACATCCTGGAAAAAATAAAACATAGAAAAGGTGTGAGCTCAAATTCCCAGTAAGGATAACAATATAACGAAAACTTTCATAAATAAGAATAAACCTTTAAGGCAATGTATAATTAAAATTAAAGCCTTTTAAACATGAACTTCAACATATTATGGAAAAAGTAAAATGAAATAATGCCATTTACTTATTCACATGGATATTCTACTAATCGAATAATCACATGCAATATCAATAACCACTTTCATAATGATGGAATGCATAATGTCAGACTATCATAACCACATAGCCAAGGCCTTGTTCCAAGACTACAAATAAGATTTTGTCAAGGCCTTGTGCCAAGACACTAGTTTGTCTCATGAGACCTACCGATGGATCGAGGAGCTATAACGGGCTCCACCCATCACATATTAAGTCCAATGCATTCCCTTATGAAAAGGTTTAAACATAACATAAACAATCATATTAAAACTAGCATACAAAATGTAAATACTTCATCCATAAACCATGAATGTTATAAAAATAACACATCCACAGTCAAACATATCACAAAACCTTCAATACAATATAGATGTTTTGTATAATAATAAATCAACTTCAAATAAGCGTAAAATCCATCAAAGGATGTTGACACAGATTAAATCAAAACTCTTTTTAGAGAAATATCTCATTCTATTTTGAAATTATTTAAGAGTCATATATTTATAAAATAAAACATTTTCTTTGAAAATATTCTTATAAGCTTGTATGGGAAGCTTTGAAAATTTTATAATGGAGGAAAATATACGCACCCTCCATATAAGTTAAAAAAAATTCTTTCCTTAATTTTGTCGAAAAGGTTAAAAAGCACCTTGTTTGGAAAACGGTGGAAAGATTCCTTTATACACCTCTTATAAAAAGTCACACAAGGGTATAAATGAATTTAACCCATACTCTTTTTAATAGTTAAAAGGTTTTGAAATACATTTTTAATAAACATGGATGTGGATGATAAAGAGATCCAAGTAGATTATTACGTATAAACAACCTCGGATAATGAAGAGATTGTGAAATAAACCATTAACTTGTAATTTTCCTTAGTTGAGGGTAGGTTAACCTCCGGTATAATGGTGAAATAATTGTTATTAAATTATACAAGAATCATATATATTAATATGATATCATATATGATCTTTTAACATTTCTTTGTTAATAATATCTTAGTATTTTCGTCGTTTTGGGTGTTAACATACTCGTTTTCTTTTATATGTTTTGTTACCTAAGCCATGTTTGTCATGGATAGGTTGTATCTTAATCATATCCAAAATGATATCAAGTCCTTAGATACTATTATTAATCATCAAATGAGAATTATACTTGAATGGATACGATGGAGAATGAATCTCATCGCGTTCGTGGAGACGGTAGTCCGTACGTACGCACGAGCGACAATATCATTATTTTGATATTAAAATAATATATAAATGGATGGTATATAATATATATAGAATCATAATAATGTTATTTTTATTATTTACATGAGTTACACATCATTATTATACCCATACAAATAATAATATATTGGATAACAATTACATCATGACGTGGAGACGGTAAGCCGTACGTATGCACGTATGGTGACATGTTATTCAAAGGGTGGATATAATACTGAATATGGTTGTACCATGTTTATAATAACATCACAGTATATATAAGATACTGGAGTTATTATTTTATAATGGTAATAACAAGGAAAGAAGAAGTGGAAGAAGAAAGGAACATGAAAAAGGTTGGTGAAATCGTTACCTCTTCTTCGGGTTCTTCTTTTGGATTTGATCAAAAGGGATCTTAGGTTGGATTTATGATCAAAACAAGGACTCTAGGTTGTATTGGGTTAAGTTGGGAGAGTATTTGGGTAGATTTTGGATGAACCAAAAGGATTTGAAGGTGTGGAGTAATGAGAAGGGGGATTGCCCTTTTTTAAGAGGGGTGAGGGGCACCTTTGGAAAAGCTAGAAATATTAATTTATAATAAATTCATATTTGGTTTCAAATGGCTCCAAAGATGATTATTTAAAGGTTATGGTGGGGATGGGTCTAAAAACACTCAACCAATAGAATTTAGACATGTTTGGTTATATATTTACCTTATCTTTAAGTATTTACTCTTAGTTAATTAGTTTGACATTTACCATGTCACTTTGTATTTTTATATTACATAGTTAATAAACTACTATATACCTCCAAGATACCCCAAAGTGGTACATTAATGATAAAAATATCATGATATAAGTCTCTTGGCCGAACCTTATATTTTTAAGAATTTAATATCAATTAATAATATAATATGTGTTTTAAAAACTCTTTTATGTCAATTTTGACACTATTCAATAGTTGATTTTTGTGAAACTTATAACAGAATTATTACTTATAAAAAAGCTAATTAAATCAATCCTAATATGTCATATTATCCAAGAAAATTATTTTAATTAATTAAAAGTCTCAAATTATATTTATTTGGGTATTTATAATATCAATTATTTTAATTTTTCACTATTATGGTAATTACTGCATCATCATTGTGTCATAAATAAATTAAATTATTTAATGTATAAAAATTATAAATAAAATACCATTCTGTAGGAAATCATTTTATCTTTCTAATTAATATTTATAGTCTAAAATCCAACATATATATCCCTATGTAAAATTGTTTTTCTAAAAATATATATGCCTGTGTCATTTTTGTATTCATTTTAACTTATTTAAAATAAAGTGTCCCTATCTCTTACAAGTGGCACCATGGGGTCCTAAAATCGACCCAAAGATGATCATGGTCGAAAATGTATCAACCAATAAGGTTAGGACACGTTTTAGGTTAATTTTTATTATTATAATATTATTTTTTAACCCTTATTTACCGGATTTACCCTTTAACCATGGTAAATAAAATATTTACCCATGTAATTATTCAAAATGTCTGAAAATAGAAGTCACCTATTTACACAATTTGAAAATCCTGATTCCAAATATGGAATCCATTTTTCCAAATTCAATACACAGAATTGGCAGAAATTAAATTAAAATTAATTCCCGTTGTTAAAACAAAAAGCGTGTTTTTAAGGGATAATAACAATCAAAAGATTGATACTGGTTTATGTTCTGTTTAATTGTGAAATTATGTCCAATGACCAAAATTGTATTAAATTGTAAAAATATATTCTAAATATACTTTAAAACAACTCAAATTCATAATTTATCAAGATAAATTATTTCGATTAAAAAAGAGGTTTTTAATTTAAATTTAGTAATTTTCACTATTCATCAAAATATTAAAGTTATCTGAAAAGTACCAAAATTTCACCTTAGGATAAATTCGATATTCTGAATCCAAAAATGAAGTCTATTTTGAAATTTAAAATATATATAATTTCAAAAAGTAGGTATTACTATTCATAACGGCTAGTTTGATTGGTTATGGTGTGCTAGAACTCGAAGTTGCGTACAACACACGCTACTGTATTATTCAAAGAGAAGCGTACCATGGATGCTTGGGGTGTTAAATTGTATATTTTTCTATGTCCCCATTCTAAATAAATTTATTTAGTCAAATCGAATATATAAAAGTTTAAAATATTGGATTTAAAAAGGGTTTACTAGTTGGTAAAAGTGCATTTTTGAAAAATACTTCTTTTATCTGAAAAAAATTTGTTCTTACATTATGTCTAATAATATGGATTCTAAAATTATAAGTATTATATAAGGTTCAAAATTTAGTTAATACTATTCATAACCTCTTTTGAACGGCTTGTGTGACAAGTCATAGTGTGCTTGAACTCGATGTTGCATGTAGTGCAAGTTATTGTATTATTTTGAAGAAATAACACACTATGAAATCGTGGGATGTTACATTATCCCCTCCTTCAATAAATTTCTTCCTCGAAATTTGAAATTGTTCTTCGAAAATAATAGGTTGAAAATAGAAAATATCTTTGTGGAAAAACCCACATCGGAAATTGGGTTACTAAAATTTAGTCTCAATATGAGGAAAAGAGAAATGAAAGGGTCACCACCAAATTATGATCTCGATTAGGAGAACATTGGTGACAATTAGAGACATATAATTGGAGGAAAAACGTAAATATTTATAGGTAGTGATTGAGGTCATCAATCACAAACAAGTGTAAAATTGAGGTCCTTAAATTCATCAATCTATGATGATTTGAAATACCATCGGTTCAACAAAACATAGGGTATTAGGATAACACATTTTTGGTTTTAGGATTCCTTAAATAAAGTATAAGAATTAATTTATTCATAGAATAAGAGAAGAATAAAAATATATTCATGACAATTAGAGTTCCATCCTTTAACTAATTTCTACAACAGACTCATCTTTCACTCTAAAAATAATATTCTATTTATCCTATTCGTATAGGGTTAAAAAAAATTAATTTATAATTCAACTAGAAGAACCATTCAAAAAACGAAATTATTCAATCCAGGACATCACGTGGGTCAGTGGTAGGTGATACACCCTTGTCTCCCTTCAGTTGTGGGTTCAAGTCTCGCGGCCTTGCCGGACGCGACGGGTTGCCGCCCGACCTCCGAGTTGTCCTTTTATGGAAATCCAAAATAATCCAAACTAGAACTATCCAAAATACTTCAGTCCAAAAATTATAAGGAAGGGAAACACAATAAAGATCCCTTTTTCCATGTAATAACATGTGAACACCTTCATCATTTATTCTTTTAAAACACTGCAACATCCTGAATTAACATAAAACCTTATTGATTACATTCATGATCCCTTATTCCTTAAAGAATAATAGATATACTCCTTCAATCCAAAAATGTTTTAAACACCAAAAATGAAGGAATATACAAATCATTAATCTGTTTCAAGGTAGTCAAGAATATCCAATATAATTTATCCAAATCAATCATGTATTATTCCAAAATCACTAACTCGGTATCAGAACTATATTATGGTTTATCATTCTCTCAACCATATATTTTCCAAAAATTTATCCTCCTACTGAGTCACTTTTCCTTGTTCCACACAATCTCAAGTACTTAATGAAATAGTACTGCAGTACAATCCTTATATACTCCATAATTATTATAACATGTACATTGTTGATACAACACTCAAATGACATAATCAACAAAAAAACACTAATCATTCCTTTTCATCTGTGGTAGTATAATAACTTGATTATTATCCAATAGAATCATTTGTGACATAGTCTGATGACTGGGACATAGGTTCGCGTAGTGTCCAAACTCCTTGCAAATGAATCATTGTACATTTGAAACCATATTCTTACCCTTGCAGTCACGTACTTTGTGACCTTTTCCTCCACACTTATAACAAACTCGCATTCCTTTCAGGCAAGTTCCAGGGTGTTTCTTCCCACAGTTATCACATATGGGAAAATTCTTCTTTTCCCTCTTCCCTTTATCCATCTTTATCTCTACCATCCTTTTCTTCTCTTACTTCCCTTCAAAGCCATAGGTCTCAGTAAACTCTTTACTTCTCTTATGAACATAGGATATTATTTATTCATATGATGATAATACATGGGAGACTATTTCTCTTATAAATTCTGGCTTAAGACCATGAAAGATATGATCCTTCTTTCTCTTTGGATCATGTGCAATGCTGGAGTTCTAATTCCTTCTACTGGGCGCCATTTATAAACAATGGAATAAACTAGATCAGTTGATTAATCAAAATACATAATCCCATACTTATAAAACACTTACCATAAATTGTACTATCTATGGATATAATCCATAATCATAAAAAACTATTTTCTTTGAGGAAGTATATAATCATAAACCCTTCATAATGATTTGTAAAGAAAATGAGAGTTATCCTAAGCCTAACCCCCATGAGTGTCGTAAGCAAGAGTGCAGTAAGGCCAGTTTTCGTGCACCAGTTCTCGATCGAGTGTAGCTCAAAGCAGTGTTTTCGGGTTTTACCCCTAGGTACATCTGTTCCAGAGCCGCCTCTACCTGCTCGTATCCAGACAGGGATGTATTTATTGGAAAACTCACATGATCTCTACAATACCAAAACTCTAGGAAGTTCTTCTATACTAATCCTCAAAGTTCATCATAGGTATACATTCTCTAATCAGAGCTTATCTAAATCTATCTTCCAAGGTTTGTACTAAACTTCCTCTGATACCAACTGTAATGCCCCAACCCCAGTTACCCAGAGTCGGTGAATTATTACATGACATTGGAATGATCACAAGAAAGATCAAATCTCGAAAGACCGATTGGTTTAGTAGCCTTGGAAACACTAGATATATTCATATGGTTTACATTACATCATAAAATGAAAACTAAAACAACATAGTCTCCATAGTCCACACTCTTATCCCCTCACACTATCCCTTCAGTTCATTCATAAATTACTTCTTCATATCCTGGGAAAAATAAAACATAGAAAAGGGGTGAGCTCAAATGCCCAGTAAGGATAACAATATAGCGGAAACTTTCACATATAAGAATAAACATTTAAGTAAATGTATAATTAAAATGAAAGACTTTTAAACTTGAACTTCAACATAGTATGGAAAAAGTAAAATTAAATAATTCCATTTAATTATTCACATAGATATTCTACTAATCGAATAATCACATGCAATATCAATAACCACTTTCATAATGATGGAATGCATAATGCCAGACTATCATAACCACATAGCCAAGGCCCCGTTCCAAGACTACAAATAAGATTTTGTCAAGGCCTTGTGACAAGACACTAGTTTGTCTCATTAGACCTACCAATGAATCGAGGAGCTATAGCGGGCTCCACCCGTCACATATTAAGTCCAATGCATTCCCATACAAAAAGGTTTAAACATAACATAAACATTCGTATTAAAACTTTCATACGAAATGTAAATACTTCATCCATAAAACATGAATGTTATAAAAATAACACATACACTGTCAAAAATATCACCAAACCTTCAATAGAATATAGAAGTTTTGAATCATAATAAATCAACTTCAAATAAGTTTAAAATCCATCAAAGGATGTTGACATAGATGAAATCAAAACTCTTTTTATAGAAATATCTCTTTCTATTTTGAAATTATTTAAGAGTCATATATTTATAAAATAAAACATTTTCTTTGAAAATATTCTTATAAGATTGTAAGGGAAGATTTGACGATTTTATAACGGCGGAAAATAGCCGCACCCGCCGTATAAGTTAAAAAACATTCTTTCCTTAATTTTGTCGAAAAGGTTAAGAAGCACCTTGTTTGGAAAACGGCGGAAAGATTCCTTTATAAACCTCTTATAAAAATTCAAACAATGGTATAAATGACTTTAACCCATACTCTTTTAAATAGTAAAAATGTTTTGAAATACATTTTTAATAAACATGGATGTGGATGATAAAGAGATCCCAGTAGATTATTACGTATAAACAACCTCGGATAATGAAGTGATTGTGAAATAAACCATTACCTTATAATTTTCCTTGGTTGATGGTATGTTAACCTCCTGTATAATGGTGAAATAATTGTTATTAAATTATACAAGAATCATATATATTAATATGATATCATATATGATCATTTAATATTGCTTTGTTAATAATTTCTTAGTATTATCGTCGTTTCGGTTGTTAACATACTCATTTTCTTTTATATGTTTTGTTTCGTAAGCCATGTTTTTCATGGATAGGTTGTATCTTAATCATATCCATAATTATATCAAGTCTTTATATAATATTATTAAACATCAAATGAGAATTATACTTGAATGGATACGATGGAGAATGAATCTCATCGCGTTCGTGGAGATGGTAGTCCGTACGTACGCATGAGCGAAAATATCATTCTTTTGATATTAAAATAATATGTAATTGGATGTTATATCATATATAAAGAATCATAATAATGTTATATTGATTATTTACATGAGTTACACATCATTATTATACCCATACAAATAATAATATATTGGATAACAATTACACCACGACATGGAGACGGTAAGCTGTACGTACGCACGTATGGTGACATGTTATTCAAAGGGTGGATAGAATACTGAATATGGTTGTACCATATTTATAATAACATCACGGTATATATAATATACTGGAGTTATTATTTTAGAATGGTAATAACAAGGAATGAAGAAGTGGAAGAAGAAAGGAACTTGAAAAAGGGTGGTGAAATCATTACCTCTTCTTCGGGTTCTTCCTTTTGATTTGATCAAAAAGGCTCTTAGGTTGGATATATTATCAAACAAAGCCCTCTAGGTTGTAGTGAGGGAAGTTGGGAGAGTATTTGGGCAGATTTTGGAAGTACCAAAAGGCTTTTAAGGTGTGAAGTAATGAGAAGGGGGAGTGCCCTTTTTTAAGAGGGGTGAGGGGAACCTTTGGAAAAGCTAGAAATATTAATTTATAATAAATCCATTTTCGGTTTCTAATGGCTCCAAAGTTGATTATATAAAGTTTAAGGTGGGGATGGGCCGAAAAACACTCAACCAATAGAATTTAGACAGGTTTGTGTTATATATTAACCTTATCTTTAAGTATTAACTCTTAGTTAATTAGTTTGACATTTACCATGTCACTTTGTATTTTTATATTATATAGTTAATAAACTACTATATACCTCCAAGAGACCCGAAAGTCGTCTATTAATGATACACCTATCATGATATAAGTCTCTTGGCCGAACCATATATTTTTAGGAATTTAATATCAATTAATAATATAATATTTGTTTTAAAAACTCTTTTATGTCAATTTTGACACTATTCAATTGTTGATTTTTGTGAAACTTATAACAGAATTATTACATAGAAAAAAGTTAATTAACTCAATAATAAAATGTCATAGTATCCTATAAAATTAGTCTAATTCATTAAAAGTCTCAAATTATATTTATTTGGGTATTTATAATATCAATTACTTTAATTTTTCACTATTATGGTAATTACTACATCATCATTGTGTCATAAATAAATTAAATTATTTAATATCTAAAAATTATAAATAAAATACCATTATGTATTAAATCCTTTTATCTTTATAATGAATATTTATAGTTGAAAATCCAACATATATAACCCTATGTAAAATTGTTTTTCTAAAAGATATATGCTTGTGTCATTTTTGTATTCATTTTAACTTAATTAAAATAAAGTGTCCCTATCACTTACAAGTGGAACCATGGGGTCCCAAAATCGACCCAAAGATGCCTATGGTAGAAAATTTATCAACTAATAAGGTTAGGACACGTTTTAGGGTAATTTGTGATTATTATAATATTTTTTTTTAACCCATATTTACCGGATTTACCCTTTAACCAGGGTAAATAAAATATTTACCGAAGTAATTCTTCAAAATGTCTGAAAGTAAAAGTTACCTATTTACACAATTTGAATATCCTGATTCCAAATATAGAATCCATTTTTCCAAATTCAAAACACAGAAGTGGCAGAAATTAATTTAAAATTAATTCGCGATGATAAAAAAAGTGTGTTTTTAAGAGATAATAACTATCACAAGATTGATACTTGTTTATGTTCGGTTTAATTGTGAAATTATGTCCAACGACAAACATTGTATTAAATGGTAAAAATATATTCTAAATATACTTTAAAACCACTCAAAATCATAATTTATCAATATAAATTTTTTTGATTTAAAAAGTTGTTTTTAATTAAAATTTAGTAATTTTCACTATTCATCAAAATATTAAAGTTATCCGAAAAGTACCAAAATTTCACATTGGGATAAATTCGATATTTCGAATCCAAAAATGTATTCCATTTTGAAATATAAAATATATATAACTTATAAAAATAGGTATTACTATTCATAACGGCTAGTTTGATTGGTTATGGTGTGCTAGAACTCGAAGTTGCGTACAACACACACTACTGTATTATTCAAAGAGAAGCGTACTGTGGAAGCTTGGGGGGTTAAATTGTAGATTTTTTTATGTCCCCATTCTAAATTAATTTATTTAGTCATATATAATATATAAAAGTTTAAAATATTGGATTTAAAAAGGGTTCACTAGTTGGTAAAAGTGCATTTTTGAAAAATACTTCTTTTATCTGAAAAAATAATAATTTGTTCTTACATTATGTCTAATAATATGGATTCTAGAATTATAATTATTATATAAGGTTCGAAATTTAGTTAATACTATTCATAACCACTTTTTAACGGCTTGTTTGGTATGTCATAGTGCGCTTGAACTCGGTGTTGCGTGCAGTGCAAGTTATTGAATTATTTTGAAGAAATGACACACTATGCAATCTTGGGGTGTTACAGGTCCTATGTATGTTTGAGTTTCCTTTCCATTTTTCCAAAATCATTATGGAAATAATTTGAGTCATATTTTTTTGTACTACTAATGTTTTTCTAACATATATCATGTAATTTAGGATTCCATAATCTCAAATACCCTTCATAAATTACTACTATTTTTAAGTGTGTTCATCATGATTTATTGTCTTGTTTGGGTGATTCCTTCTAAGACCTACAGTTCATGTAATTGTCTCTAATCTTTCTAGCCTTGTAAGGGTCCCACCTCACCCCTAGAAAGATGTATTATCAAAATAATAAAAAAATGAAGGCCTTCGGTCCATTCTGACCAACCAATTCATTCAACTGTTAACTCTGTAAGCTCTATAAGTTTGTTGAAATTTTCGTAAGTTTGGAAATCAGCTATATAAGGCTTTTAGATACATGAAAAAATTTACATTTCAAGTAAACAACTATGTAAATAACCTATGTGAATAACTATCCTATATGAAATGGCTATGTCACATAATCGGCTATGTGTAAATCACCTACACTGATGAACTTACTAGGTGTGCAATCAGCTATGTCAATAAAGTAGCTACATGAATTAGTTACGTGGAGTAATTGGCTACGTGATTTTATTAAATGGTGAAATTTGATACATGGTTTTAAATTCATCTACATTAAATTTGAATATGTGATGAAGAATTATTTGTGAAAAAATCGGCTATGTGAAGAATACATATGTAAATTTGGCTACGTCGATAAATCATCTACATGAAGATCAGCTATGTGGATCAATTTGGATGCATGAATTCAAATTTATAGAATTCATATATTTGGTGATATGAAATTAGATAATTTTATTTGTAACATGGTATTTCTTATCATTGTTATACTTTCAATGAAAATTAATGTTTTCATGCATTCATTAAATGTTGGATTAACAGTTTATGGTAAAAATGATTATAATGAGTGGAAAGTAATAAGAAGTAAACAAGTAGAAGGATAATATAATGTGAAGTACTATTTCGGAGGTATTTCCAAGAAAAGTGCATGTGGGATTTAAAACACCAATATCATATTTTAATGATTTACTACTTTAGTTTCAAGCATGTGTTTTTCATGCATTTTATTGGGGGGATTTCAATTGTGAAAGATGGGATATTGAAAGAAGAATAATCACATGTATTATATTTTAAGAACTCAATCTTGAATATTTTTGTGCTTTGTTATGTTTTACTAAAAAATAAGAATAAGATTTAAGATATATAGTTGTCCTATCTTGGTCATTTTGTTTTCATTTTAGAATACTCTCTTTGAATTGAATTTTATTCTTATCATCTCTTCTAGAGATTCATTCTCTTATTTCAGTTGTGTATTACAACTATGAGTGATTATCCATTGAACTAGAATAATATTATTTGTTTATATTATAATATTGATGTGATTAAATGTTCATAAAGACCCTTACTAGTTTATTTTATAGTTTAAACTTGTTTTCATAACAAGTTTGTAATCCTTCTTAAAATACACTATAACATGGTAAATTTTTGAACACCTCCTAAAACACTGAATGGTATTGATTTTATTTTCATATTTCATTATTAGGTCTCCAATTTTTTGAGGAACATTCTATCCCTATGTAGCTATTAAATATTCAATTGGTATGATGACCAAAGTTGTCCTTGAACCTAGGGCATTTTAGGTGAAGTGAACTAGACAACAGGCCACTAAAATTATTTTAGAGGCCATGATAGAAGCCTAATTAAGATAATATTTGAATAATAAATAGAGAAAATCCTATGAAACATTTCATTAAATAGTTCAGAGATATAATTTTGATTTTTGAAGGGAGTTCCAAGTAGCCCAATTTGAAGATATAATTTTAGTCCATATTATGTGTCCTTGATTGACAACCCACCATTCTAATCATTTATCTAGAAAAAAAATTGGGTTAAAATTTTACATAATTTTATAAGAAATCATGGGATCCAATTTCTTCTTTTGTGCCCCACACAGATTTGGCCATCTAGAATCTCATTTGGACACATCTATTAGAGGCATGCAAGTTGGCTCCCATTTTTGGTTAAGGGTGGAAAAGTATAAATTCCACAAACTTTCCACCACCCTATACCTACCATAATAAATTTGGAAGACTTGTACTGTTGGGGGATCAACCCAAGACTTGGTAAATTCTTATTTAATGCATTTTTTATGAATGAGTTAAAGGTTTATTGGGTTTATTTCAATTGTCATTTTATGCTACCATTTTGTATTAACATGTTTGTTCTTTCACATGTAAGTTGTTCTAATTCAATTTAGTTATTAATAAAATTATTCATATCCTCTTGTTATATTCTTCTTCATAACATTTTGATACTATTTTCTCAAGGTGTGAACTTATTTACACCAAAAAATTTGAAATTATTCACACAACGGTGGAGTGATCATTATTTCATTGTTTTTACTTCTTCAATTCTACCCTCGTGAGTCTAATATCATCTTTTATCAATATAGTTTCCTCAATGTAAGGAAAAAACACTCATTGTTTAATCTAAGGTAGCTTAAATGGGATCAATTGGATTGTATTTATCACTCATTAAATGTTTAATAATTTCTTTTATTTAATATTTTCATTCAATGAGTTTATTTCTTCCACTTCCTTATTTAATTTTATCACTACACTTTTCATGCGTTAATAAGATACTTTACCTTGTATTTCTCATGAAAATGATCTTACAAGTGTATATTTTATTATAATATGTATGAGAAGGTGTTAAAATAGTAAGTGAGGAGGTTATATTTATTTTATAGAATTTATACTTCTTGAGTTACTGAAATTGAAATAATTTATAAATTATTTCATCAAATCCATCCCTTATAAAAACATATGATCAGACCTTTCTCATAAGTTTAATTTAATTAGGAATATTATTTTTTATTTAAACCATCTCAAAACAAACAATATTTGGCCATGTAATATACAAATATCCCTCTTATAATGTATGTTTCTTTAGGTTTCTTCTTTGGTCTATGAGGAATCGGAAACCCAAGATACACTACAAGCGACCTCTTCAACCCTAAAAACATAAGTAAATTTGAGATAGACCAAATTTTTGTGTGTTTGTTAGGGAAACACGTATGTAATATTGACACATGTTCTGTTCTCCCCAATTACTCTTTTATTACCTCAATATATATTATCTTTTCCCCTTTATTTTTTTTACTTTTATTGGTGCATGTATGCCTATACCCATGACCAATCAAACCGTCTAGTTACGGTGGATAGTCTGGGGGTTGGGGAGTCAAGAACATTTAGGGGAATCTTCCCATTATATCCCAATATTCCTAATACTACAGATTAAAAAATTGATACCATTCCAATGGATATTTTTCAATTTAACCAAATCATAAACCTTGGCGGGAACCAAAATGAAAATCCAAATGAGACAGCCCCTAACTCATGAAATACAATCGATCAAACCATGAATGAATACCTCATTCCTTCCTACAACAATGAACCATCCTGAATTAGACATTATTCCCTAGTATAATAGCATTATATATTCAAAAATCAGGTCCTAAACCACCTTCCAACCTTATATTGGATGGAATCGGGAATTCTATACCTTCATGTCAAGGTGTTCAATGAAATTGTTGAAACCATGTTTCCACTATATCATCTTGAGTTAGCTGAGATGAGGCTCTTTAATTTATAATTTAAGGATCAAGAAAATAATTGGTTAAAAAATATTATACCTACATCAATCCAATCCTAGGACTAATTGAAAAGATAATTATATAAAAAATATTTCCCAAATAACAAAATAATTTCACTTAAAAAGTGTGTCCAAAATTTCATTGAAAAAGAAGTGGAGTAATTTTATGAAACATGGAATGTTTTTAAGACACACTCAACATGATTCCTCACCATGTATTTTCAATTCTAGAAAAATTTTGAATCTTATATGAAGGTTTGGTTTCGGGAAACAAACAATTGATTGACATGATGTGTAATGGAACCTTTAAAAAAAAATCATCATATGATTCTTATGATTATTTGGATGGTCTATCCGAAAAAAACCATACATGGGGAACATCATCATACAATGAACTGCTACCCAAATCTGGTGGAATTCACACCCTTAAGTAAGAATTAATCCTTAGGGAAAATCTTGTTGTACTCTCTATGAAAGTTAATAACATAGATCATAAGAAGGTCTAGGAAATCCAAACTATTATCCATGTTTGCACAATTTGTTAAAAACGTGACCACAAGATTGAAAACTAGCCATTCATAAATTCTATATAAGATGTTCTTTTAGGAGGACCACCAGTGGAGGTCAATTCTTTAAATATGAAAAATCCACAATACCAAAGAAATTTCAATCTAAGGTATAGTGACCATCCTAAATTCTATTGGAAAGATAACCAAAAACCCATCCAGCAACCTAGTTATCCACAAGGACTAAGCCCCTACCCTATACAGAATTTTCAAACCTAAAATTTGTTCCAACCACAACCAGTCTAATACCAACATCCTCTTATACAATACTAACATCACATACAACAAACCATTCAACATTCAATTCAATATCCAAATTATCCTCCTAGGATAAACCAACCAGAACAAGCCCCTTTCCAATCTATCCTGCTCTCAATCCTTGAACAATTTTTTAAACAACTGTATAAAATGAACCCAAAAGTCTCTTCCCTTAAACATAAATTGAAAAAAATTACATCCATAAATTCACCCATACCTAATCAATATATCTCATCCTTTGGATTAAGGGGGGAATCCAGTTACACTTAAACCTCTAATGAACAACTAAAAGTAGTGACTATCTTAAGAAGTGTGGAATCCATTGAAAATCCTGAATAACCTATTACATAACCATTAAAAATATCAAAGTCATGTGAAAATGATGAATAAACACCCTCATATTCTAAAAAAAATCCAATGAGAAAGTGAAGGATCCACAACCACACCAAACAAAAAAATAATCCTCTCCCTTCCCACAACGCATGAGCGAAAAATATAAACCTAAATTGAATGAAACATTGATGTAAATATTCTATTAGGTTAATTTTAACATTACCCTTATCAATTAAACACAAAATATTACTACATACTCATAGTAACTTAATGACTTGTGCACTTTTAAAACAAAATTTTCAAACCAAAACCAAGTCCTTTTGGATTCTAATGTGAGTACCATTATTTAAGGGGTCATTCCTTCTAAGTTGAAAGACCTTGGATTTCCTTACATAAATGTTTAGTTAATAGTGAATAAAGTTGTAAAATCCCTTTGTGATCTTGGATCTAGTTTGAACCTCATCCTATATGCCATGTATTGTTAGTTAGGGATTAAGTAACTCTAACCCACATTTGTCACTCTTTAAATTGTTAATCATAGTGCTTGAGTTCTTAAGGGGATATTAAGTATATTTTGGTGAAAGTTTAAATTTTCATTTATCTTGTTATCTCTGTTGTCCTTGATAATCACCTAATTTTAGGTCTTAGGGAAAGAAACCCCCACCAACCTTCGTGTTCCCTTCTTATTAATAATCAAATAAATCATCCAAATTAGGAATGGGAATATGAAAATATCCTTCGAAAACATGATCCTAGGTCTAATCATTTATAATGAAAACTATCAAATTGAGGATGATGAATAGATCCATGAGGTAAATTGGATATTTAATGTTGATAGAGAACTAGAAAAACAACAAGGAATTGGTGAAGGATATTTAAGTTAATATGATATTTATTTCCATTGTTCACATGAGGTAAATTTTTCTCCTTGGCTTAAATATCATTAAGATAGTAATTTTGATGATTTAATCAAACCACCAATCTATGAAACCATTAGAGAAATCAAAAACATTGATTTTATACCCATTAATGACACTGATCTAACAAACGTGGAAGATGAGGCATTTTTCCAAAAGGAACTAATTCTATCAAGAAATTTGGAAAATGAATTCATGTTAAATGAAAGGTACCATCATTCTTTTTTAAGTGTCAAAAAACCTGATCATGAATTTTATGGTCCTTCCTTCATTAGTCAAGTATGCATTATTAGGGGAAAATTATACATTCCTTGTTTTCATTTCTTCTTTTCTTGAGTCTAATAAAGATAAGATGCTTTTGGATGTCTTAAGACATCAAGATAAAGTGATTGGATGGACCCTATCTGATATTCCTAGGATTATCCCACTCATTAGAACTCATAATATTGTCCTAGAATCTGAATCCAAACCATGTCACCAACCTCAATAGAGACTCAATCCCATTCTTATGGATGTGGTAAGGAAATAAATTATAAATTTTTTGAAAGAGGGTATCATCTACTCAATTGTTGAGAGTGAGTGGGTAAGTCCAATTCAAGTTGTTCTAATGAAAGATATAATCAATATTATTACCAATGAGGATGGTAATAATCTCCTAAAAAGTGTGAGTAGTGGATGGATAGTTTTCATTTACTATTGTAAGTTAAAATCATGTACCAAGAAAGATCATTTCCTTTTTCCCTTCATTAATCAAGTACTTGAGAGAGTGGTGGGTCATTAATTCTACTACATCATAGATGGATTCTCATGGTACAATAAAATTGAGTTTTATATATAATATCAAGGAAAAACAACCTTCATCTTTCTATTTTTGAACTTTTTTCCTTCATGATCATTCCCTTTGGGATTTGTAATTCTCCTGGTAACTTCCAGTGGTGCATGATGGGAATATTCTCTAACACGGTGGGCTATTTTTTAGAGGTAGTTATGGATTACTTCTCCATGTTCATGGATACATTTGAGGTATTCTATATAAATTTTCAAAGGGGTTTTTCTAGATTTTAGGATAATAATATCATCCTAAAGTAAGAAAACATTCAATTCATGGTATAGGAGCACTAGTTCTGGGCCATCTAGTCTATAGTAGATGGATTGTAGTTGATAATCCTAAGCTTGATATCATTCATCACCTTACCCCTATAAAAAATGTCATGGAAGTGAGGTCCATATTTGGACATGCTCATTTCTATATAAGGTTTATTAAGAATTTCAGCTTCATTTATTATCCACTTTGTGCTCTACTAGTTAAATATGATCCATTTTTATGGATATAGAGATATGATGAATCATTCTCAACACATAATTCAACTATTTTCTATCCACATATAATGAAATATCCCAATTTTAAACTTCCATTAGAACTCATGTGTGACTAAAGTGACTTTATTGTAGGAGTTGTCTTAGGAAAAATTTGCGATAAAACTCTATGTCTCATTGATTATGTAAATAAATTATTAAATGATGGAAAAATAAACTACAAAACCACTGAGAACCATTTTCTTTTTATTGTATTTACCTTAGAAAAAACTAGGTCATATCTCTTAGGATCCCCCATCATTATCTTCACAGATCTTTGAACTCTGAAGTAATTTTTCCAAAAAAAATATTCCAAGGCTAGATTGAGTAGGTGGTTCCTTCCCCTTCAAGAGTTTGATATAACCATTATGAATAAAAAGGGTGTTGAAAATGTAATAGTTGGACCTCTCAAGTTTGTAATTCAAATACAACTCACATCACCTTCCAATGTCTGATTCATTTCCCAATGAGCACCTCTATTTTTTGACTGGCTTCCCATGGTATGGTGACATAGAGAACCACTTGGTTATACGTCTCATTACAAAACTCATTAGGACCCAGGATAAGAGGAAATTACTTTATTATTTCAAACACTATGTGTTTGATGATCAATACCTCTTTAAGTAATTTCATTATCAAGTCATTAGGATATGCATTCCTAAGTCTCAAAAAGAGTCCACTCTTAAATTCTATCTAGGAGAGGCATATGGGGGCCACTTTTCCACAAATAAACCCACTCAAAAGTTCATATGAATTGTTTTTTTCTAGACTAACCATACTCAATATTCATTCATATTCTTCCAAATCATTCATTTATGTCGACAATTATGATCAATAACCAAAAGTAATTAAATTCCCCTTACTCCCATTATTTTCATAAAAAAATGATTGTTGGGGAATTGATTTCATGGGACCCTTCTTAATATCTAGGGGGTCTCTATACATCTAAAAACCTATTGATTACTTCTCAAAATGGGTTGTGTCTATTCCTACAATGTATAATGACCATAAAGTTGTGATATAATTCCTAAAAAACACTTATTTTCTAGATTTGTAATTCCTAGGTCAATAATCAATTATCATGGAACCCATTTCTGTAACCATAACTTCTCACCATTCATGTATAATTATGGGATTTATCAAAAAGTTTCCACTAATTACCATCCTTAAAAAAATGGTCAAGATGAGTTATAAAATAGTAAAATTAAGTAAATTCTTGAAAACTATCGATCCCTCTATAATGTATTGTTCTGAGAAACTCTTGGATTCCATTTGGTTATATCATACTGCATTCAAAACCATCCAAGGCATGTCACCATATATGTTGGTTTATAGAAAGGATTTCAATTTACCTATTGAAATTTAAAATAATTCCTTTTGGTAAATCAAGAAAAACATTGAAATTTATTTGGCCAAAACAAAGAGGAAATTAGACCTTAATGACCGTGAGGAACATAGGATGGAGGATTATGAGAATTAAAGGATAAATAAAGCTAGAGTTCAAGATTATAAATCTTGAAATATATAATTCAAACACTTTGAACCAGGAAAATTTGTGGTTTTTTATAGTTCCAAACATTATTTACACATGAGAAATTTAGGGGCTAGATGGTCAAGGCCATACATAATGAATCATGTGTACCCCCATGGGGACGTAGAGATTTCAAATCCCATTAGTGTCCATATCATCAAATTCAATAGTCATAGGTTAAAACCATTCATTGAATCAGTCAATAAACATAAACTGAAGGAGTATTTAACTAATAAAAACTATGATCCAAACAAAAATTAATAGATTTAGGTTCTATGTCAAGATAACAACCTAAAACAAATAACATTTTGAGAGGAAACCCAACTTCTACTCATACCTTGATTCTATGTTTTCTGTTCCAAAATAAACAGGTTCATTTTTTCCTTTCCATTTGTCATTGTTTGGTTTTAGTTAAGCTAACCTCGTGGGTTTTCCATTATGTGCTAATTATGTTGTTGTGTATGATTCAGGGGATGTTGACATTTATGTATTTTTAGGAAAATCACATTTCTTCCAATTGTAGAGAAAAAAACTGTCGTCATTGATGAGGAATTTGTATGTAATATAGGGATCAAGGGATTAAATAGGAGAATCCTGAACTATAACTTCAACCACCAGGTGACTTAATTCCATGATTCTCAGTTTAAAATTTAATCTTGTAACTAATATCCTCTTCCTCTATCCCCTTATAAATTTTATATTCATTAAAAATTTTGGATAGTGTTATTATATTTTGGGGGGATGAAATAAAAAATCATAATAAAAAAACAACAACAAAAATTGAAACAAAATGTGCAGTAATGGAAAATAAAATTCACTTAAACATTTTCATGATAATGTATTTTTTGAACATTAAAACTAAATATTAAATAATTTTACAATACTTGATTCAAATTTTATTTCATGTTTAAATTCACGAGCATAGATTTGGGAAAGTGCAGTTGTCCAATATGATTTTTCATGTTCACATTTTCATCATATTTAATCAAAATATCAATTTGCATATACTTTAGATTGTTGGGTATTAGTTTGAGCTAGTGGGGTCCCTTAATAAATAGAATAGGTTTAGAGAAAATTTTAATTATAAAATGATTATTAAAAAACAAAAAAAAACATCAAAAAATGTAAATAAAATATAATAAATTTGTGTGTAGAGAAATGGATTGACCTAATGTGTAGATTTTGGCACTTGAGGATCATGACTCTAGAGTTTCCAAGCCTGGATTTAGGTATTATATCTCTATTTGTGGTTGTTTTATTTTATTATTGATTGAGTTAACTTGATATGATTCCTAAGTATGTGAATCTCACTTGGTCCCCTAAGGTCTTCGAGCCTAAGATTCATCAAAAAAGTCTTTCTACAGTGGTTGAATCAGTTTAGTAAAATTTAAATTAATATAGAAAAATTGAAAATAAAAAAAATAAAAAAAATTAATTAATTAATTCTCATATTAACATTAAAATTTGATTCCACCCAATGCTTCCATTTTTTTCCCTTGAATAAAAATAAACCCCCACGTCTATTTTTATGCACATTACTTCATTATGCTTAATTGAAACTTGATGAAATGTGATGATGAATTTGAAAAATGTAATAGGATCATTCTTGGGATATGATTTTGGACCAAGTTTGTTTTAAAATACTTTTATTGGTTTGATTATTTTTTGATATGAATTTGAAATAGTAAGCATTTAATGTTAAAATTATTATGAAAAAGAGGATTCAATTTTCATATTTTGAAGTACATTTACTTGGGACTAGTAAAAATTGAGTTAGGGGCATAATTATCCACTAAAATTGGCTAATAATAATTGTCTATATTATAATATTCATGTGATTCAATGTTTAAAAAAACATTCCCTACTGCATTTTATAGTTTGAACTTATTTTCTTAACAAGTTTGTAATTCCTTCTTGAAATGCACTATTACATGATAAATTTTTGAACACCTCATAAACAACCAACTGTTCTTGATTCTATTTTCATATTTCTTTTTTAGGTCTCTTATTCTATGAGGAACATTATATCCTTCTAAATATATTGAATATTCAATTGGGATGATGACCAAAGTGGTCCTTGAAACTATGAAATTATAGGTGAAGTGAACTGGAAAATAGCCGAGTAAAATTATTTTAGAGGCCATGATACAATCCCAATGAATTTAAAATTTTAATTTGTGTTATATAAAATCATGTGTAAATTTTAATTAAATGGGTATGAAAGCTAGTTCTTATGTTTTGAAGGTAGTTCCAGGCATCCCAAGTTGAAGATGAAATTTTTGGCTAGATTCTGTAGCCCAAAATAACAACCCTCCATTTCGATCATATATCTAAAAAAATCAAATTGGAAAAATTACATAATTTTAGAAAACATCATGGTATCCAATTTCTTATTTTATATCATACTCAAATTCATTCATCTAGAATCTTCTTTGGACACATCATTCAGAGGCATGCAAGTTGGGTCCCATTTCAGGTTACAAGTGAAAAAGTTCAAATTCCACACACTTTCCACCACCCTATGACAACCATAATAATGTGGGAACACATGAAATATTTTTGGATAAACCCAAGACTCTTGAAATTACTATGTGAGTCAGTGTTGTTAAAGGAGATAAATTCTGATTTGATTTATTTCAATTGTAATGTTATGCTTCCATTTTTTATTCACATATTTCTTTTTTCACAAATAAGTTGTTTTAATTCACATTAGTTATTAATAGAATTTCATCATATCCTATTATTTTTTTATTATTTATATCACTTTGGTAAATTTTACTCAATGTTTGAACTTATTCACACAAACACTTGTGAAATTTTTCACACAACGGTGGAGTGATCATTTTTTCATTGTTTTTACTTCTTTAATTTTTTCCTGATGAGTCTACTCTTGTCTTCCATTAAAATATTTTAATAAATGGAAGGATAAAACTCTCATGGGTTGATCTAAGAGAGTATAAAGGGTATGGATTGGATGTTATATCTCACTCTTTAAATGTTTAATCATTTATTTTATTTTAGTTTTTCATTCAATGATTTTATATCTTCCTTTTCTTTATTGAATTTTATCATCATACTTTTCATGTTTTAATAAGATATTTTACCTTGGAGTGATCATGAAAATGATCCAAAATATGTATATCTGATTATAATGTGTATAATAAAGTGTTAACCAATAATTTATGATGTTATATTGATTTCATTGAATGAATCCTTCTCGAGTTAATGAAATTAAAATAATTTATAAATAATTTCTTCCAATCTATCACTTATAATAATCTGGGATCAACCATTTATGTTATGTTTAATTCACTAAGGTCACTTATTTTTAATTCAAATGATCTAAAAAAACCAAATTTATCCACTTTATAGCCATATCACCATATTAGAATGTATGTGTCTTTAAGTTTCTTCTTAGGTCTCTAAGTATTAGACAACCCAATCTATACTAAAAGAGTCCTCTTAAACCCTAAAAACGTGGGTAAATTTGTTCAAGACCAATTAAAAATTCCTTTAAATACTATTTTTTTATTTATCTCATTTTGAATGTTCTTGGTAAAAGAACCCTGACATTTTATATTTGAAAATCCTTGTTAGATCTTGGTCCAAAGCTCCTGCTATTGTACCATGTGTCGACTGCTTTCACTCAATCGTGCAGTCCCTATAAAATGGATTGGAAGTCTCTGAAAATTTTACTTTGTAGAAAAAAATCACTAAGATATTTTATTTGAGAATTGGTGGATGGACTGGGGTATTTTTGTTCCCTAAACCACTATAAATTTCTATTTCATGTATATTTTCTTTTTTATCTTATTTACACTACATGATTAGGTTAATAAAAGATTATAAGTTAATCATATATTTAAAGTGGGTGGTTTTCTATATCAGGAAAATTTCAATAACCCAATTTACCCCCCTCATGGGTCTTAGTGCAGTTAGATTGGGACAATAATTTGTATCAGGTCTTATGACTTTTGAGTACTCAACTTTCAAAGTATGAAGTCTAAAAATCATCTTAAAGATTTATACTAAGAATAAAAAAATATAAGTAATGTCTATGGAAATATAACCATAGTTTAATGGTGATAATTTTGGCTACTATAGGCAATGGATGATAATCTATTTGAATGACCTTGGTATGAAAGTTTATCTTCATTCTATGAAGCCTTATGAAATTTCCAAAAGAAAACATGAAACATGGTATGCTAATAATGAAAATATTTATGATCAAAACTCAAAATAAATGAATGTTATAATGTTTGGACTAGGTACATATGAGTTCAACAAAGTTTCAAAATGTGAAAAAATCATGAAATGTATAATAATATTACTATAGATTATGATGGAACAGAAAATGTGTTAGATATATGATATAATAATTCCAAGCATAAGTTTGATACTTTCAAACTGATGAAATGAGAAAGCATCACCCAACATAAAATAAGAATTAGCATTGTTTAAAATAATGTTTCTTATTTAGGAACATCCATTAATAAACCATAACAATATTTAAAAATCCTCAAATCATTATCACTAAGATGGAGTAAAATCTAAACTATTTTTAGGAAATCTATTGAGGTCAATAATTTTAAAATAAAAGATATTATTGGAAATATTATTATGTATGAGGATGATATGGAAGATAAATATTGAGAGCATAGATTAGTTAAGAAGGATAATAATTATTTTATCAATTTAACTTTAAAAGATGACAAGAAAAGTAAAGAGATGCAAATGGGTGAATCATCAAATGAGGAAACATAAAATAAAATTGTTTCGGATAGTGATCTTACTCACTTTTCTTTAAAGTTTAAAAAGTTCTATAATAAGATAAGAGGTTTCAAGAAAACCTTTAATAAGTTCAAGAAACGTGATGGAATCTATAAATAGGCGAGATGTTATGAATGAAAAAATGTAGGACACATCAAACCAGATCGTCTATAGCTACTAGATAACAAAAAGTCTAATTGATTATTTCAAAAGGGTTGGATACAAAAATAAATCCCAGAAGGACATTAAATACACATGGAGTACATAAAAGGATTATAGTGATGTCACATATTCAAAATCATAAGATGAAAATTATAAAAAAAATAACAATATGTGCTTCATGGAAGACTAGGGTGACGGAAAAAGTTCCAAGATCAATAATGAGAAATGGTATATATCATATTATCATGTAATTTTTTATTCAATGAAAAGAAAAGAGTATAAAAAATACAAGTTCTGTATGGACCCACCAAGAGAAGGGGAAGATTCAGGGGGATAAAATATTAGAGACCAAGGTAATCTCCTCTAATTATATTAAAACCTTCGGGTTTCAAACTATTCAAGTCATGAAAAAGCAAACTCATTGTACAAAGAATGTCAATCAAGGCTGGTAGTCTGAAGCCTTGTTACCCTCCCTCTAAATATGGGAAATATTGATATCAACTCCCATGATACTCCAACATTTTATAATGATATAATAGATAGACTAAGGAACTATACCCTGCACCTGAATATAAATATATATTAGCATAGATTCTATTTCTTCTTCAATAATCTCTAAAATTCCTTTGCATGAAAATATTCAGTCTAGTAAGCATGGCCATAGCCTCAGCATAAAGTGATTCACCGTACCCCATCCTAATAGAAAAGGCTATGATAGTCAACCCACAACTATCACGAACAATACCCCTCCATAGATTCAACCCGAAACACTAGATCTATCACTATTAAATTTTAATCCCCTTGAATATGGGTGTCAATAGACCCAGTTTCCCTAATGATTGGTAACAGATCCAGATTCCTAAGTGCTAAAAATCTCTACATGGATGGCTTCTTCCTCCAATTTCCTAAGACCCTAAAAAAATAAATAATCATTTTTTATCCTATATATAATCACCCGTCCATTTGAAATTGTTCCCTTATAAATGTACTTATTCCATTCCTTCAACAGTAACCTAAAACCTGCCTAAGGCCATTACAAATGGTATATGAATATTTTATGTTCATGTAAGATGATTGGAGGTTTATCTAATTTCCACTCTTTATCAAAAATTTATGGTGTCTAGGTCAATTTTGGTGACAATTCCAAAGGAAAAATTATGGGAATTGGATATGTTGGTAATCCAAGATCAGTGTTCATCAACAAAGTTCTATATATATAAGGATTAAAGAACAATATAATATGTATTTCACAAATTTATAATGAATATTATTTTTTTTAATTTTTCTAATGATGTCTATTCTATTTTAAAATAAAAAAATTTAAATTTAAGTCACATAAAATGGAAAATGTCTACAATATAGATCTTAATTCTTTGAGTAGATAAAAGGTAAAATACTTAAATACTAAAACAAGTGAATATTGGATTTTACATATAAGACTTGGAATTATTCATGTCTATTATTTGAGAAAATTTTCTAAAAATAATTTTGTTTTATATTTACCTCAACTAAGATTGAATAAAAAGAAAATTTCTGATACATTCCAAATTGGAAATTAATATAAGATATATTTCAAACCAATTAAAGTGGTTTCTACTTTTAGACTCTTATAACATATTCATAAGTATTTTTTTGGAACATCTTGAACTAAAATTATAATCAGAAAATATTTAGTGTATATGTTGATGATTTTTTTAGATTTACATGGGTTTTATTTTCAAGTGATAAGAGTGAATCCTATTGTATTTTTAAAGGTTTTTAAAAATAGGATCAAAAAGATAAATATACCAAAATTTTCACTTTAATAAGTGACTATATATGAGAATTTGAATACCATGAGTTAAATTAATAGTGTTAAAAACATGGTATAAAACATATTTTTTATACCCTTAGGAAACCTCAACATAATAGTGCTGTGTAAAGGAAAAATATAAATTTTCCAGAAATTACTAGAAAATATTATATGAGGGTAACTTTTTTACTCATTTTTGAGATTGAGCTATAAACATAGTATTTTATGAAGTAAATAGACTTCTAATTTGGTTTTTATTAAAGAAAAACCCCTATGAGATATGTAATAAAATAAACCCAAACATTGGGTACTTCAATGTATTTGTATGTATGGTTTATATTCTAAACACCAAGGATAATCTTGGAAAATTTGATCCACCAAAGGCTGGTAATGGAATATTCCTTGGATATTCTACTACTTCCAATGTATTTAGGGTTTTCAATAAAAGGTAAAAGATTATTGGTGAATCGAATCATGTAAAATTTGATGAAAATGATTATTTTTATCACAGAATGACTCATGTTGATGTGTTAAGTGGTTCTTTTGAAATCATGAGTCCATAACCTCTCATTGAGAATAAAACTTATGATGATTTGGAACATAAATTTCTAGAACCAAATAATTAAAGGGTGGATATTAGTGAACCAAATAGTGTGATGCCTAAATTGCATAGAAATCTTAAGAATCATCCCTTATAAATAGTTATAGGAGGTTTAAATTAAGTAATTAGGACTAGAATAAGTTTAGTAAATATTTTATAATTTTGTAAATTTTTACTAAACTAGACCCTAAATCTATATAAGAATCCTTAGTTGATGAGATTTGGTTATTAGTAATAAATGAATAATTAAACCAATTCAAGAGGAGAAAGTTATGAGAATTATTTGATATACCCTCAAAATATCCTTTTATAGGAATAATATTAATTTTTAGGAATAAAAAGGATGATCATTGTGTGATAACTAGGAATAAGGCTAGACTAGGTTCCAAAGGTTATAATCAAGAGGAAGGTGTAGATTATAAATATACCTTTACACTGGTAGCTATATTAGAAGCCATTATTATTATCTTATCCTATGGATCGCATATAAATTTCAAATTATATTAAATGGATGTAAAATATTCTTTCTTATATGGATTTCTTATAAAAAATTTATTATGAACAACCTCATTATTTTGAAAATCCTAATTTAATAAATTTTGTTTTTAAACATATCAAATCTATTTATGGCCATAAAAATAACATAGAGATTAGTATGTACATTTATGTTCATTTATTTTTTCAAATGGAATTTCAGTATGAAAGGAATATCCTACTCTATTTAAGAGAACATAATCTTCAGTTATTTTATTAGTTCATATATGTGTTGATGATGTGATTTGTGGTTCTAAAAATAAAAAATTCTGTAATGAATTTTAAAAACTAATGCAAAAATAATATGAAATGAGCATGATGGTTGACTTAAATTATTTTCTAGGATTTCATATTTATCAAACGGTCTTAAAAAATTTGAAAAAACAAAGATAATATATACTTGAATTACTTAAAAGATTTTTACATGAATGTGGAAAAGTACATACAACTCATATGATTTCTATTGAAAATATTGACTTGGATGAAACTAGTGAATTGGTTGAAAATAATCTATATAGAGGAATAGTAAATATTATATTGTATTTGAATGTTATTGGATAATAAATTATGTTTTTTGTATGATTATGTTCTATATTTCAACAAAATTTTAAGGAATATCATTAAAAAAATACAATAATAATTCTATGGTATCTAAAAGAAACAATTTATCACTATTTACTTTTTTCAAAAAATTATAATTTTAAAAAGTATTCTTATTCATATGGATAATTTTGTTGTTATAGACTATATAGGAAGAGTAATTTAAGAACTTCTTATTTTCTAGGTAAATCCATTGTGTCCTAGTCTAGTAATAAACAACACTCTATTTAATTATTTACTACTAAAGTAGAATATAATGCTATTATTAATTTTTGTTCACAAGTATTGTGGATAAAAAAACCTTTATAGATTTTGGATTTAATTTTAATCAAGTATCATCAAAATGTGATTAAATTGGTTCTATCATTATTTCAAATAATATGATAGATTATTCTAGAACAAATCATAAAAATCTAAGACATAATATGTTTAGAGAACATGCTACAAAAGGTGATATTTCTCTTGAATTTATCTCTACTAAGAATAAGTTAATAGATATTTTTACTAATCCCCTTGCATTTTAATGTCATTATTTTATTAAAATTGAATTAGTATTGTTATAATTTAAATAATTTTAATTTAACTTATCACTTTGAATGTTAATTTATGAATTATATTATTAATGGCTTGTTTTAAATATTTTTTGAAACCAAATTATTCTATTCTGATTTATTATTTAAATTAATTCAATTGTGCTTTTATAAAATGAATTGAAGTATTTTAGTTTTTTTATTTTACTTATTTTATGTTATAGTCTAACCAAATTCTAAATTAGGTATGTATGTCTTAGGAATCAATCCTATGACCTAAAACTCAATGACTCTCATCCCTTTCTCCTTTCACATATATTTCTTCTCTCTCAATCCAAACCATCAAACATTTCCATCCACATATCTCTAAATCCCCTCTCAAAATCCTAAAAATCATTATTCCATGGAAATAAAATAAATCATGTAGATTATTGAAACTCTAGTTCTTACAAGAAAGTGAAGTTGAGTGGTGATTCGTGTAGGGTTCTTACTAGGAAAGTTGTCAACTTGGGTTAGTTGAAGATGACTCAGATGTTACTGAATAAAGTCCTTAAATTTCAAGGATGGGAATTTGTTTTCAATGAAAAGAAATTTTTTTAAGGAATAAGTGAATAAGTTTTTTTGGAATTTCATGTTCTAATTTGGACAAATATAGGATTTACTTTCATTAAATGTAAATGTAAAAAATGTAGGTTTAATTAGTAGAGTTTTCTAAAACTTCTCACTATCCCCATGAGGGGGAATTTAATTTCATTCAAATTATAGTTTTTTTGGGATAATTAGGACTAAATTAAGTGTTTGAGTTCTTGTTTGGAACCAATGTTTTTTATAAGAATCCAATAAAGTATTTAAAGCCTGAACAGAAAGTAATTTTTAATTTATTCAGACAATGATTTACCAGAGAGCTAGATAGATGGAGAAAGTGTTGTTTTAAGATATGTATGTATTATATATCCCGATCAAAAATATAAAGTTTAACCTTCCAATATATATATATATTTTATGAATCACTACTAAAAAGGAAAATTTAAGTTGAATTATTACCCCTATTGGTTGCTTATATTCTTGGTTCTTCAGAAGAAGGAAGTGGAACTCAATGAATGAGATTATGCAAAATTCCATAAGAGTATACTTTATTATATGTGATTTTTAAAACTATTGTCTACTATTGGGAGATAAGTTCAAATTAATTGAGATATATTAGTTAGGAAGGTGTGGCTCAGGGGGGAACTTTCCCAAACCTTTCCACCTTGGGATGCAATGCCTACTAATATGATGTATATTAGGGAGGTGTAGGAGATAGTGACTTCCAGACCAAAGCCCCAGCTGCCAGAGGTCAGTCTGTCTATTGTAGAGACAGGTAAAATATAAGAATCAAAAGTTGTTGAAGTAGTTAAAGTAGTTCATAAAGTTGATCGAGTTATTGATAAAACTATTTTATTTCCTAGGGGAAGTCTAGTTGAAACTATGCCATGACCTTCAGTTGCTGAAAGATGACCTGAAATTGAAGTTGAGAATCATTCATTGGATATAATTCTTCTTACATCACCTACGAGTTGAGATAGATCCGGTGGTGTGCTTATGGATACTACTGATCATTATCATACACCACCTAATCCATCACCTCCACCTATACATAATAATTCACATTCTATATATAAGAGCTTCGATAGTTCTAAAATGAAATCTTTTGTATCTTCTCTCTTGACTAAGTTTGATAATATCAAAGGATATTATAATTAGTTGAAAAAATAATTTTAATATTCTATGTATTATACCAAAAAAATCAAGACGAGTTCTATTTCAAAATATTATTTTGAAAAATAATTTAGGATAATGGATACCTAAATAGATTTGATCCAAAATCTATAGGTTTTTTTTCTATGAAACAAGTTATTTCTGAGATATTATCAAAAGATCATGAGGTGATAAAAGCCTATGTGAGAGGGATGGAAAATGATTGTGCTACCAATTCAGGTTTTAATGATTTTGAAGTGTTAGTTGTATCTCAAAGATAGAACATTCAAGATCTTCCTATGGTCCAATCTAATATGTCTCGGGATACAATTAATGAATTTCAAAGTCTTAATCCTAAGATAGAGGAAGGTTTTCAATACCCTGAAGAATGTCTTGGTCATTTGTTTTGAATTCATTAAGATATTTCAACCAACTACCAAATCCTTTAACTTTTCAGCTTCAGTGGTTCAAATATTTCATAATGGAGTAGACCAAATGCTTTAAGAGTTGAATTCAATGTCCTCTCAAATTAAATATTTGTACTGTGATATTTTCACACCTATTATAATGAATGACTTAAATAAATAATATTAGGTTAGTTCCAAGACACCAGATAAGAATTTGTAAATCATAGCATTAGAAAATATGTATCTTTGAATGAAATAATTGGTGATCTTGATGAATTTGTTGGTGGAAATTTTAAAGAGATCTTGGAAGGGTCTCAAGATATTCAGGGAATGATCTCTAGGTATATTGGTCCTATTACCAAAAATCATCAAAGAATAAAATCCTTGATGGTTAAGATCTATGAAGAAGTTAAAGGGTTATGATCAGAAGAGGATTCCAGTTCCATGGAATCTAAATCAACTCAATCAGTTCTAGTTTATAATATAGGGAAAGAGATTTTTATCTATAAGTCACTATTAATTATCACTTTTATGCAACAAGTTATTATACCTACCCATGTAGAACCTATTTTAGTTTCACCTAAGACTAATTTGTCCACTTTAAGTGCCCTGGTGTCTCAACCTCCATCCAATACTGTTTATGAGGTAGCACAATTACTATTAGAGTAGAAAGATAATATAGAAAGGAATATATAATTTATGAAAAGTAGACTATTCAGTGTGTATGTTTGTGTTGACTAAATTCTAAATAATTTGTACATAGACCTTCCAGCTACTTCATCTAGACCTCAACATGCTCATGTGTTCAGTTCTCCTCATATTTTCACTAATGGTTAGCTTGAATATTTTAAATTAATGTTGAATAATGGTATATCCTCAGTTATAAAATGCATAGATAGGGATCTTCTATTATTAATTATTTTTTAAATTCGTGTATTATCAAGAGAATAGACATGTGTGAAGATGATATGTTCTACCTTAGAGGGATAATAGTACCCAAACCATCTCCTCCAGATACTTTTTGGGGAACCAAAAAAAGAGTGGATATAGTTTATGATCCATCCAACATCTATAAAAATGATAAATCCTTGGTTTATAGAACATTATCTTTTTAGCGGACTAGTAAATAAGCTTCGTCCTCAGACTCATGAAAGAATTCATCCTTTGTACCTATCGGATATTATGATTTCAATGTTTCTGAAGGACATCTTGAATGAATACTTGTCTAGCCCACTCAGGATCAAAGAGACAGATTAGCAATTGGATCTGTAGACCGAGATTGTATAGATATTGGGAGAGCAATGTTTCTATTGGTAATGGACCATCATACTACCTCTATAACCTCTCCAACTTTCAAATTACATCCACCCAAACCACCTTCTTAGTTTTACCCTATCCATAATCCTGGGTCTTCTAACTAGTATTATATGTCTGTAATTTGTTGGTATTGAGTGGATGTATTTTTATATAAATGATTATCATTTAATTAAATTTATCTTTTTCAATTTCTTATATTTTTATTTGTTAGTTTTTTCATTTAATTTTTTTAATATTTTTATTTTTCTTACTGAATTCCATTATTTCCAAAACTTCGAATTCAATTTCAACACTATAATTAAGCAATTCATTACTTAAAGTCCTAAATTGATTTTTTTATCATCTCCATTACCTTCCTTTTTAATGAATAAAAAGAGGGAGAAGTTTTACCTAAGATTATTCAAAGGGGGAGAGGATTCCCTAATTAATAATAGGGGATAAGTTTATATTTAAGGGGAAGAACAAAATAATAATCACAAAAATTTAAAAATAATACATTTCTTATATTGATTTTTCAAAATAATATAATAACTTTATAAAAAAAATTGTGTTTAATGCCTTATCGGTTTTGTGACCACCAAAACAGAGGAGATTGTTCTACTACTAATGTTATTCCAACATATCACATGTACTTTAGTTTTTTTTGATCCCAAATACCCGTCATAAATTACTGATGTTTTAATTTATAAATGTGTTCATTGGGTTTTATTAGCATCTAATTCATTCAGTTGTTAACACTAAAAATTATGGAAGTTTTCTAAAATTTTCCTAATTATGGATAGCCAAGTATGTGAGGACTTTGGCTATGTGAATAAATGGATACATTGAGAAATCGACTATGTAAATCACCTATGCGAAGGATTCACCTATGTGAAATGACTACATCATGAAATCGCTATATGGAAATCACATACATTGATGAATTGGATATTTGATAAATCATCCACATAGATCAAATAGCTACATGAATCAGCTATGTGGAGTAATTGGCTATGTGATTTGAGTATGTTGTGAAATTTTCTATGTGTTTCCAAATGGATATATTATTTAATTCATCTACATTAAATTTAGATACATGATTAAGAAGTATATGTGAAGAATATTGGCTACATAAATAAAAAAATATATAAATATTGTTATTTTAATAAATCAGCTGTATGAAGAATGGATATGTGGATCAATTTAACTACGTGAATTAAAATTAATAGAATTCTACAACACGGTGATCTATAATCAGCTACATGGATCTAAAAACTATAATTTATTACCATTAGTTTACTTTTAATTAGAATTAATGTATTCATGAATTCATTAAATGATGGATTACCACTTTATGGAAAAAATTATTATAAAAAGAGGAAATTGCGGAGAAAGGAAACAAGTACAAGGAAAATTTAATGGTAAGTATTTTTTCAAATGTATTTATAATAAAATAACATGTGGGATTTAAAACTCCAATCCCAAATTTATAGAATCTATTATTGTTTGTTTAGAAGATTATTTTTTCATGCATTTAATTGGGGGGTATCAAGTTTGAAAGAGGGGATATTTAAAAGAACATAATATCCTACATTATCTTCTAATAACTCAATCTTGAATATTCTTGTGCAATTCTCTATTTTACTTGAAAATAAACAGCTTCAAGATCGATAGTTTTGATATCTTGATCATATTTATTATTATTTCAAAATAAACACCATGAGATTAATTTTATTCTTATCATCTCTCCTAGATATTTCTTATCTTTTGTAAGTTGTAACTTACAAATGTGATCCTTCCCTGTAAACACTTTTTTATTATTTCTCTCACTGTTAAGGTTCCAATTAAAAGAACCTTAAAGGATATTATATGTAAATCATAGTTGGATCTTGGTTAAATGTTCCAACTATTATAACAAGTTTTGGATATTATCACTCATTCATGAAGTCCCTAGAAAAATTATTGTAAGTACCCTTTAAAAGGATTAGTCTAGTGAAAATCATGAAGCTCATGGAGTTGAGTGTTAGTAGAGTGGACAAGGGGATTTATATTCCCCAAAACACTATAAATTTATATTTATAATCTATTATCTTTGGGTTATTATTTATCATGCATGATTTTTTTTATAAAATTTCATAATTTAATTACATCTTTAAAGTGGTTAGTTTTCTAAGTCAAGAAAAATTCAACAACTCAATTCACCCCCCCCCCTTTGAGTCTTAGTGAAGTAAGCATGGGAAAAAATATTTTATCTTTAAAAAATGATTAGTATATCATAAATATTATATTATTTATTTAAATATACTTACATATATCATCCAAGTGATATGGTAATTAAAAATGAATCACATCACTTCGTGGAGGTGGTAATCCTCACGTGCATGTGAATGATGTTATCATCTTTTAATAAATTGATGGGTAAGAAGATATATGATATATTAATTTTACAAAATGATAAATATATCATGAATAAATAATATTTATTTTAAATACATCTTTATAAATAGTTTTGGGAGGTGAATATGGAAAACAATTTACATAAGTTCGCAAGGTGGTAATCTGCGGTACACACGAACAATGGTTTTTTTCCCATTTGATGGAAGAGGAGATGGATATATATTATCCCATTAAAATAATAAAATATAAAAATATTGTATATAATTATGTTATTATATTAGTATGGTTGAATAATATTTTAAGTAGGTGGAAGAAGAAATAAAACAATAACACTTTGCGAAGAATGATTCATCTTCTTCGGACAACCTATTTAGTTTTCCCCCAAAGGAATTCCAATGAGAGTTTTCTAATAAAAAAGAGGATTATATGTCATGGTAAATGAATTAAATAAATTATTTGGGTAGGTTTTCTATGATCCAAAAGTAATTATAAGTGTAGAGAGGAGGGTAGAAGAAGTGTCCTTTTATAAGTGGGGGAGTGGCACACTTGTAATTTTTCAAAGTTTTAAAATAATTTCAAGTCAATTTCATGGAAAAATGGATGCTCATGTTAGAATAAAATATGGTTCATTTATAAACCAAACCAAATATATGGTTTTATAAAGTGTTTAGGTTATTTTACCCATTGTCTTTATAGATTAACCCCTAATAAACTTGTTTTATCCTTTACCGTGGTAAATAATTTTTACTCTATTACTATTGATTATGAAAAAAAATAAAGTTGAACAGATTACATAATATTAATTATGTTGATTTAAAATATAGAATCCATTTTATAAAATTAAATTCATATAATTGGCAGAATTTAATTTAAAATTTAACCTGGATAATGCAATGAAAAGTGGTTTTTCAAGAAAATGCATTTTTCAAAAAATAGATGATATTATATTAACTTTGTGACTAACAACCATTGTTATATTAACATAAATTCAAATAAACTGATATAAAATACATTAATTTCATTTAAATATTTCTTTAATATGGATTATTTTTATTAATTAAAATGGATAACCATTATGCACTGAAAAACAGTTTGCTGAAAACCGTGTTTTTAAGCACTAAAATAAACATATACCAAAATTATAAAAATTATTGATTTAAATGAAACTAATTATATTATTATAATTAAATTGTTTCATATTTCACATAATACTAAATCCAAAATGTAATGGGACGTTTAAATTACTTGTGTAATATACTCAATTTTTAATGATAATAAAAACCTATTTGTTAATAATTTATGAGTGTTTTATTTAAAAAATGTAATTTTAAATAAAAATAACCTTATAAATGATTTATTATGAATTGAATTAATATAAGAATAAATTACCTATCAACAGTACTTTTAAATATTCTATGAAATTCTTTTTAGAGTTAGGTGCCCATTTGGTGTGATATTCCAAGGCCAGTGGAGCCTCGGTATTGAGATAATAAAAATATTAAATATATTATCTTATAAGAATATGATTTTCTAAAATAATGGAATATTTATTTAATGAAATTTCATATAGAAAATATGATACCTCTATTATGTTTGGGATGTGGGTTTTACCATAGGTGTGATATAATCGTTGTGCACACTAGGTGTTTGGTTAAATCATATGTGAAGGTATTTTATTTAATTTTTTTATTATAATATTATAAATTATTATTATTATCTTCCAACCATTTTTATTCCTCAAACACATGCCTCATTCATAACTACCATTTTTCCCACTCAGTAGATTTCAAAAACCACTAAATCAATATGGTTTGATTCATTTAAAACATCCAACGCCATAATGGGATAAATTTAATGACTTCACCATCAATATTCAGTGGAAAAGGTGGATTAAATCTAGTTTTTTGTTTTTCCAAAGGTATACACATTTGGAGTTTTTAAATACCAAAACTAATTGATTCTTCCTTGTGGGTTCTTCTATCGAGTTTGAGAGACCTCGAATATTCCATGTACATGTTCGATGAAGCTCGATGATCCAACCACCTGGGTTCCCATTTCCAGATTCAAGTGTGTGACTCTGAAAATGTTTTTTTCCAGTGTGTTACTCCCTTGAGGAATAAGGTATTAATTTTGTTTTTATTCTTCAATCTTTTTATTCCTTATAAAAATATGAAAAAATATTTTTGAATTATGAAATGATAAAACCTAAATTATCCAGTTATAATTTAGAAAATTATCAAATGATAATTGAATTAAATTAAGAAAGATAATTGTAATAAATTATTAAAGGATAAATATGTTAATTATCAAAATATATGTAAAGAATTATCAATATAAAATTATCACTATTTATCCGGGATAATTTATAAATAGTATGAAAAGATAAGTTACAATGGAATTATAATGGATAATTATAACTAATTATCAAATGATAATGTCTCCAATTTTTTAAAGAATAAACTATAAAAATATTAAAAAAATTTAATTATGAAAAATAATCAAAGGATAATTTTGATAAATTACCAGACATGTTTACATAAAATTATTAATGGATAATTTATATGGATTTTAAAGAGATAATTAAATAAAATTATTAAAGGATAATTTATAAAAAAATATGAAAGGACATCTATGATTGTTCCATGGATAATTATATGGTTTTATTAAATAATAATTATACGGAATACCTCATGTATTCTTGAATTAACTTAGAGATATAATTTTTTGAATGTGGTTTTATTATTATTCTTAAGGGGAATATTTCTAGAACATGTGTTGACCTAAATGATAATATTTTAATTATCCTAGAGAGTAAACATATCATCGCATGTGATATTTTATTTCTTTTGAAATAAAATGGATGGTTTTGGTTCTAGTAACCTTTCATGAACCTCGATCATTAGAATTACAATGACTACAATAATTAGGTGAAGGAGTACACGTTCTTGACTGTTGAAGTTTACACTCCAAACTTTGAACCAAAAAGGGTGGTTTATCCTTGTTGTTGATATTAATGACATTTGGGGTAGGAAGTTTCTTACTTCCTAGGATTTAATTTAAATTTTTTTCATATTATTATTTATGTGTTGACATATTGATATCATGATTGATTGTTATTTCATCTGGGTGTGTGCATGTAGCTAGTGAAACCCTTTATGATGTTTTTTCCATGAGTGATATTATAGTATATTGTTTCCATGTTTGATTATGATTACATGTTTTTTGCGTTACTGCTTTATTTATCATGTTGATATGCTCACCATGTATTGTATACCTTGTATATATAATTTACCTTTCTTGGAGGTATCATTCTTAGTTCGCAGAACATGTGGGTCATCATGAAATGTTTATCTCTTAGAGGGGGAGTGAACATAACAAGAGACAATGACACTAACAGACCTAATCATGGGGTGGAGATACTATGATTCCAAGTAACATCATAAATTTGGTATTCCTTCCAGTTTCATGCCATATATCCGAAAATCATTTGAGTTTCATGTCATAGGATGGGAACCCTGAGTTTCATTCCATATATAAGGAACTCCTTTAAGCTGGATGTCGCATATCGGTCACTCCTATGATTTTCATGTCATATATTAGGAACTCATATGAGTTGCATTTCATACACCAAGAATGATTCCATGATGTTTTCAAGTGAAATTTACACTTACCCGGTGGCTCGATTGGTTAATACTGGAATCTGTCTATTAACCTTTCAACATAGGGCTGAACCAGGTGTGGTAGGGGGTTGGTGGAAGATTGGTTAGCATATGACCACTCTGTTTTGGATTGTATATTTATTTTGTTATGAATTTAATATCATTATTTCCTACAATTGTTATACTTGATCAAAAAATGAAATGGCGCATTAGTGGTTTCTTACTGAGTCTAATACTCACACCCTACTCGGGCATTTCAGTGCACATATAAATTTGACGAGGGATCCGACGTAGGGAAAGGGGAATATGGTAGATGGCTGAGTTGGGGAACATAGATCAGGTGGTGGATCAGGATATACTCAAGAGGACCCCCGCTATTTATTTATTTATTTCTTATTTACTTTCTACTTATTATACTGGTTAGGCTTTCCACATTTGGAACATCCCTTATTTATATGACGTATATTTCATTTATTTGTTTCTTCATGTTTAATTTGATTATTTATTATACTATTTATGATTTATTATTGATTTTATGATGTGATACTGAGGGTATAGTCTCTCCACTAATGGACTCAGGCCCTTGCTTCTAGTCGTTAGCCTCTTCCATATATGGAGGTGTGCATGAGTTCATATGGTACTATGGATTAGAAATAGTGGTTCAGGTTGGGGTGTTACAAAATGTTATCACAGTACTAGGATCCACTATCTTTTTATTCCATTTACCTTGATTTGGGACAATATAGACATTAGATAGGATGTTTGGGACTTGGGTAGGGGAACCATGATAGTGCCTGGCTAGCATTGTATAATGGACCTCCAATAATCCATGAAGTAGGGGAAATTATTAATTTTATATTACCATTGATTAATTTTACCTTGGAAGAGTCACATGATGTCGATTTGTGATTTATGATATTTTGGGTTCATTCATGCATCATGATTAGGCACATAGGTTCATGTGCCACATATATACCTGTTGTTCTGCTGCATAGTAGTTCATTAATTAAATGTCTTGATTTTTTATATATTTTTGATATGGTTTATCTTTTCATGATATGTGTGTTTCCATGTTATTATGATATATCACTTTTTAATTAATTATTTAAATTGAGAATGTTGTTGTGTTAGTGTGTGTATATGATTACTATGACTAACATGCACGAACGAAGACAAGAGTTAATGCTAAGAGGGTATAACTTGGGTTGAAGGTATACTGATAGTAGAACCATGTGTGATACCATAGATTGAATAAGATTTTTTACATTCCTATCATTTCTTCTTGTTATAGAATATGTTTCCTCATATGCATTTGGTGGGACCGCCAACTGAGCAGGAGGGAACTCATAATCATTTTCCTGCACCAACCACGGTGGTGCAGATAGTGGTTCCATTCCATCCACCATTGATATATATGACAGACTATGCTTACGATTTATAACACTACCATCCTCCAGTATTTCAAGGCACCATAGGACCACATAATGTTGAGGATTTTGTGGATATCATAAAGGGTATCATTGATCTTTTTGATATTTCAATGGATAATAAGGTGAAGATGGTAGAATTTATGATGCAGGGACCCATCAGGTGTTGGTGGGGAGTTATGGGATAGGCTAGATGACGGAAGGGTCTCTCCTAGGAGTCCTTTAACCTAAACTTAGATAGCAGGTTCATAGATTCGAACTGGATTCATAACCTAAGGTGTTGTGGAAGGATTTGACCATCAATAAGATCATAGAGGAGTTTTAGGTAGTTGGTCTTCACCTCACCTTCACTAATCATATAGGTGGAACTACTACTATTTTCATGAGTACCTCTACTAACGATAGGAATAAGAATATCAGGGATGTGTGACAGAGAAGTAGTATGAAAGTGTAGTAGAGTTTGGCTTCTTCATCTATTTATAGAGGTGACCCATAATAGATTTAATCATGGTAAGTTCATACACTACATAAGGTTCTTCTCAACATCCAAAATTCTTGTGTTGAAAGTGTATTAATATATGAAATCTTCAACATTTATGTGATAGAGCGTTGAGGATGTGTAACGACCCAAAGTTTCATTAATGGAAATCCCTCTTGATCTTATTAAATGTCTCTTTATATAAAATGTTTTATAAAATGTAAACTTCTTTGGTTTTATGATAAGAGTTGTGACCGTTACTTTTATAGCTGTTGAACAGTGATCACATGATTAGTATAAATATAAGGCTTTAACGAACCCAATTTTTACTCAGACAAAGGAATCGATGGCCTCATTCAGTAGAATTTCCCCATACGAAGCCCATTTGTTAGAGCTCGGAAAAGAGGTGGTGTCTTTGGGCTTCGCCCTTGACCAAGCCCAAGCTGAGATTCATCATGTCAAGATCGAACGTGACCATCTACGGAAAAAGTGGAAGTTGATTGAAATTACCACTCGAGAGATGCTATCTGAGCCACCCCAAGAGTCTGTCACCATCGCACACCTTACCCTTAGGTCTTATGCGGCTGTTTTAAGGGGTTATGTAACAAATAAGTAGTACTATGTTCTTGTACATTATTTTTTTTATATAATAATGATTATAATTTCTAGTCATTTTGAGACATTGTAAATAGTTTTTAAAGTACAAATGGTGTTTTTAGTTATTATTTAATTAAGAATTCAATTTTATTAAATTAAGAGATTATTTAATTAAATAATATTTTAATAAAATATTATTATTATTATTAAATAAATTTTTAATAAATATAAATGACCTTATAATTTTATGAATGCAATTAAAAGTTTTATTAAGAATTGAAAGCCATTTCTGTCAAAACCCGTGAATTTTTGATAAATATTGGTTTTTATTTTAAAAGTGAAAATTAAGATATTTAGAATTTTTTTTAGATAAAATAAATGTCATTTCTGGAATCAGGACATCAAAATTATCCAACGGTGGATTTTTCATAATTTTCTGAGACAGTAAAATTTTTGGGTAAAAACTAAATACCGTTTAAATATATAATGTGTTTTATGACATCAAATGACCCAATGGTGATGTAATAAAATACCATAATCCGTATGTTCGGACAATATATTTTTTATTATTAAAATAATGTGATTTTGGGTTTGTTTGGATTACTTTTCAAAGCATTAATGGACCCCTCAAGACATATTCAACACTTTTCCTTTTTAAATTAATTTCCATGGGAGTGTGACTCACCTCCACATAATCAACCTTATTATTTTAATATTTTCGGACTTGGGCCTTATAAAATATTGTTTTCCTATTCCCTTTTCCAAAAACCATGTGCAAAAACCATGGGATGGTTTGTGGTTTGGATTAATTTAATGTAAGGGGACCCAAACCTAAATAATAATGAATTCCCTCACATTTCATATATAAACCCACCCAAGCTCCGACTTCCTCCTCACAAAAATCCATTGGAGTTCATACAACATATTCCCTACTCTCTCTTGAATCCTCCCAAGGTGCCCCATGCTCCCAAGAAGCCTCTCATAAGCCTCTCTCTAGCCTTTGGAAGCACACTTCCATGTAAGGGTTTTTTTCTTCCTTTCTCATTTTTGTCAATTTAAATTAAATTGTATGGCCCTTTTAATTTCAATTATGAATGTTGGGGTATGGTTTTAAACCTCCCCCATACTGCCCGCTTAAGGTTTGAATTATGGGAGACCCCTTTCTCTCTCATTAAATGCCTCCCATGTACACCCGCTACTATGCCGAAATTCCGAAAGGAACTTCTCTCTCATCTTTTACATTAAAGCAATACTTTTGTATCATGAATCTAAATTTCATTACAAATGTTGGGAAATGTATCTATATGACCGACTTACTATCCATTACATGTAAATATGATGAGGAACCCCTTTCTCTCTCATCAACCTTTTTTATGAATTCTTATGTCACGCCGTTATGCTGCCGAAATCACACCGATTTTCTAAGACAATGTCATTGTGTAGTGAATACCACGCCCATTTCTCCATCAAGGGTATTCACCTTTATGCACATGTACATATTGATTTTAAAGTTTCATGTATGAATTCCACATTCCTTTATTGTGGAATAAATGATTATGTTTTATGAATCCGTGTTTTATGATCCATGTGGCACACTTATGCATGAAATGAAATGTTTAAGAATGGTGCGCCCTTATAGCGCTCCAATGCATTGGGTAAAGTATATTATCATGATACGTCATGTGCAATGAGTGTTGACTCATGCTAATTCATGTGCAATGCGGGTTTACTCGTGCTTCATGTGCAATGAGGGTTTACTCATGCTCCATGTGCAATGAGCCTTGGCTCATGCTAATTCAATGTTAAGTGTTGTTGCCACATTTCCATGTTATGATTATCATGCTTTATCATGACTTTATGTTCATGTTTATCTTATTATCTATTGAAATTCCAATTTCCTAACATGTATTTTACTCCTCATGTTATTCCATGTGTACTCCCTTACTGGGCATTATAGCTCACCCTTTTCTTATGCATGTCCTCAGGTTATCCCATGCAATGCTAAGTACGAGGGAATGTAGTGGTCATGTAAATGAAGTTTTCAATAAAGATGTTGTATTTCATGTTTTAAGTTTTTATGTAACGATCCTAATCCCCAAAGACACTGAACCTCTCGATCTTCTTTGTTTTATCAAGTGAATTTCTATGTAATAAAGCATGTTTAAGTTGTAATAAAAAGCAGTGTTGTCATAGTTGGTATCAGAGGATAGGTTTAGTTATTTTTGGGATTAGGAAACCATAGTAAAGCCTTAGATACAAGACTAAGTATAATAAAAACATCCCTATGTTTTAGTAAATAAAAAGTAAGTGGTTTATCAAACAAATACATCCCTCTCTGGATATGAGCAAGTGGAGGCGGCTTTGGCACTGATGTATCCTAGGGGTAAAACCCGAAAACACCGTTTTTTGCTAGACTCGAACGGGAACTGGTGCACGACAACAGGCCTTGATGCACTCTTGGTTAGGACACTCCCGAGGGATATGTTTTGATAAATTCAAAATATTAGTATGAACCCTTATTAAGGGAAAATGACCCTCAGAATATATGTTAGAAAGTAGATCATGAAAATCCTAGATTGAATCCTATAGACTCATGAGTTAAAAAAAATAATGTTTATTTATAAGTCATCAACTATTGTCTTTGGATTACCCTTTGTGTGTTACCCCTAAATTTCCTTTATTCCAGCCAATGTCCAGTAATAGGAGGACTCGAGCTAACAACCGTTGTGAAGATCAGTGTGATGACTGTACTAATGAGATGCCAAATCCAATCGGATCAGGAATCGCGAACTTTGTCATGCTTCTCTCTCAGCTAACTCAAGTTTTGAATAGAAACATAGGTCAAGAGGAACGTTCAACCCCCCCTAAGAAAGAACAAGTTGCTATCAAGAGTTTCATGAGACAAAGGCCTCATACTTTTAGTGGATCATATGATCCCACGATCGCTGAACAATGGATCAACTCCATTTAAAAGATCTTCTACATCCTCTAATGTTCTGAACAAGAGAAGGTTCTCGTGTCTACTTATCGTATGGAGGGTGAAGCTGATCAACGGTGGACGTTGATCAAAAATATGAAGCCTGAGGAGGATATCGAGTCTTTGGAATGGAAGGAATTCCGGAAGATGTTTTTTGATAAATATTTTCCACGCACTCACCGGCTTATGATGGAAAGGGACTTCCTTTCCCTCAAGAAAAAATATGAAGAATCTGTTGGAGCGTACGAGGAAAACATTACAAGGCTTGCACGATATGCTTCCGGCTTTGTTGTTACCCCCGAATGCAAGGTTGACCGCTTCTTTGGTGGGCTGAATCCTAGCTTGTGGAAAGCATTAGCGATCCTTGACTTCGACAACTATGAGGAAATTTTCCGATGTTCCCTCAAGGTCAAAATAGAGATCGGAGAATCATAGGGGTATCATGGGGACAAGAAGCGTATGGTAGACTTCAATGCTGGTGGTCTGATGGATGAATCGAACGACGCTAAGAAGTTCCAGCACCCCACTTTCCAAAAGTACAGAAAGAATCACCCGGGAAATTGCCTTAAGGGGACGAGAAAATGCTTCAGGTGTGGAAGAGAAGGGCACCTAGCTGTTAACTGTCAGCAAGAAGGACCCACGGCTGCGACAGAGGAGAGGAACGCTCCGTTCGAACCTCGACGCGTTGTTCAATGATATAAATGCAAGGAACCAGGTCATTTAGCAAATCAGTTCCCTAATCCAAGGGTTATCGAAGGCAACCAACAACCTCCAAGACAGCAAGGAAGAGCTTTTTCCATCACTTCTGCCGAAGTGAACCCTAACAACGAGGTGGTGACAGGTACGCTAGTTATTCATTCAAGAATAGCGAACATACTTTTTGATTCAGGTTCTACGCATTCTTTTATATCTTGAAAGTTTAGTAGAACAATCCCAGAACCACCACAAATCATGGAAGTAAAGCTGTTGGTGAGTATGGAAAATGGGGCAATCATTACATCCCATGAGTATAAGTCCTCCCCTGTTATAATCTGTGGATTGAATTTCCCGGCGAAACTCATCATACTCCCTTTGGTGGAATTTGATGCAATTCTTGGCATGGATTGGCTTTCCTTATATATAGCCAACATAAATTGTTGGGAGAGGGAAATCACACTCCATATGGAGAATCGACCCCCGATTCTTTACAAGTGTCAGGAGGAAGATGAATCTCATTTAGCTCCATCATCTCAAGCATGGATATTACTGCCCTATGAGCACGCATATCTGGATTAGATGATTGAGTCCAAAGAAGAAACCATCCTTGAATAAATGCCTATTGTGAGGGAATTCGCGGAAGTGTTTCCCGAGGAACTGCCTGGTCTTCCTCCTAGAAGAGATATTGAGTTCTCAATTGAGATTATAACTGGGGAGTTACAAATATCCAAGACTCCATATAGAATGTTTGTTGTTGAGCCTAAAGAGATGAAGAAACAACTACAGGAGAATCTGGATAAAGGGTTTATACGCCCAAGTGCTTCACCATGGGGTGCACCGGTCCTCTTCGTCAAGAAGAAGGATGGGTCAATGCGTCTTTTCATCGATTATCGTGAACTTAACAAAATAAAGATAAAGAACAAGTATCCTCTCCCACAAATTGATGACTTGTTCGATCAGTTATGTGGAGCACAATACTTCTCCAAGGTGGACTTGCAGTCGGGATATTATCAAGAAAGGGTGAAGAAGGATGATATCCCCAAGACTACTTTTCGTACAAGGTACGAGCACTATGAATTCATAGTAATGCCTTTCATACTCACCAATTCTCCAGCAATATTCATGGACTTGATGAATAGAGTCTTTAGAGATTAAATTGACAAATTTGTTGTAGTATTTGTAGACGATATTCTAATATACTCCAAAACCAAGGAGGATCATGAGGAGCATTTAAAAACTGTACTAGGGACTTTGTGCATGGAGAAGCTATGTGCAAAGTACAGAAAGTGTGAGTTCTGGTTGAAGGAGGTCTCATTCTTGGGCCATATCATCACCTGCAATGGGATATCTGTGGACCCCTCCAAAACAGATGCAATTGAGGGATGGCCGATGCCAACATCGGTAACGGATATCCGTAGCTTCTTGGGGTTAGTTGGATATTATCGATGATTTGTGAGGAATTTCTCATGATTGTCCAACCCGCTTACCAAGCTAACTAGAAAGGGATTAATGTTTTCTTGGAGTGATGAATGAAAAGAAAGCGTCAAGGAGTTGAAAAGGATGCTTATCATTGCAATCGTGCTCACTTTACCCACAAGTGGGGAACTTTTTGTGGTATTCAGTGATGCCTCAAATAAGGCCTTAGGCCTTGTGCTGATGCAGAATGATAAAGTGATATCCTATGCCTCAAGGTAGTTGAAAATCCATGAGCGAAACTATCCAACACATGATCTGGAGCTGGCGGCGATGATCTTTGCCTTGAAAATATGGCGGCATTTTCTCTATGGAGAGAAATGTGAGATATATACTGACCACAAGAGTCTTAAATATATATTCACATATAAATAGCTTAATATGCGCCAGAGAAGATGGATAGAGCTCATCAAGAATTATGACTGTTCAATATATTACCACACTGGGAAAGCGAACAAGGTGGCAGATGCCCTAAGTAGAAACGATCCAGCGATTCTATCAATGATGAGAATTGAGAAGGATCCAATCATCTTAGACTTGATAAAGATGGACGAGGGAATCATAAAGATGGGAACATCATCAATCCTTTCACAAATGATTCCTCAACCATCACTTTTGGAAAGGTTAAAGGATGCTCAAAAGGATGATGTGAGAATTCAAGAAAAAGTGGAAGCTATCAAAAAGGGGAAATCCTCAGAGTTTAATGTTAATGAAGAAGGAATTGTGCGGTTTGGGAAAAGAATATGTGTTCCATCAAGTCCGGAGCTGAAGAAGGAACTCTTAAATGATGCACAAAGTCCAAATTTCTCTATTCACCCAGGGAGCACAAAGATGTATCGAGATCTCCGATAAAACATTTGGTGGGATAATATGAATAAGGAGATCACCGAATATACATCAAAGTGTCTGATGTGTCAGCAAGAGAAGGCATAGAGGCAGAAGACTAAGGGGATGATACAACAATTTCCCATAACAGAATGGAAATGGGAAAACATCACCACAGACTGTCACCGGACTTCCAAGGACATCCAAAGGCAACAATGCAATCTGGGTTGTTGTGGATCATCTTACAAAGACCGCACACTTCATTTCTCTTCGGGAGGATTTATCATTGGATCAACTGGAACAGATATATATCAGGGAAGTGGTAAATATGCATGGAGTACCACTATCTATTGTGTCTGACCGAGATCCATGATTCACCTCTATGTTTTGGAAGAGTCTTCAACATGCTTTGAATACTGAACTGGACTTCAGTATGGCCTATCATCCTCAAACTGAAGTTCAATCCAAGCGGACTATCCAAACACTTGAGGATATGTTGAGAGGATGCTCAGTGGACATTAAAGGAGGATGGGATCAACATCTTCCTCTAGTTGAGTTCTCTTATAATAACAGTTTCCACTCGAGCATCCAAATGGCACCATATGAAGCCCTTTATGGGAAAAGTTGCATAACACCGACATGTTGGGATGAGGTCGGTGGACTTAAGCTGCTTGGACCAGAAATGGTCGAGGAAATGGTGGAGATGGTGAAAACCATTCCTTAGTATATCAAGGCAGCCCAGAGTCAACAGAAGTGTTATGCAGATAATCGTCGATGAGACCTTGAGTTTAAAGTTGGATACATGGTGTTTTTATGCATATCTCTGAGGAATAAGGTCATGAGGTTTGGAAAGAAAGGGAAGTTAATTCCAAGGTACATCGGCCCCTTCGAGATTCTTGATCGTGTTGGGACTATGGCCTATAAACTAGCACTTCCACCTACTATTCCCAAGGTGCATGATGTCTTTCATGTATCCCCCTTAAGGAATTACATACCGGACCTTTCACATGTACTCAATTCCGAGGTGGTACAATTGGAAGATGATCGTTCTTATGAGGAGAAACTAGTGAAGATATTAGATAGTAGTGAAAAAGTTCTACGAAATAAGACAATTCCCCACATCAAGGTATTTTGGAGAAACCACAAGTTTGAAGAAGCAACTTGGGAGTTGGAGGATATGATGAAGGTGTGTTACCCACATTTTTTTAGTGTGGGAAAAGGAAAATTTCGATAGCGAAATTTCTTAAGGGGGGAATATTGTAATGACCCAAAGTTTCATTAAGGGAAATCCCTATTGATCTTATTAAATGTCTCTTTATTTAAAATGCTTTATAAAATGTCAAATTCATTGGTTTTATGATAAGAGTTGTGACCGTTACTTTTATAGCCGTTTTACATTGATCACATGATTAGTATAAATATAAGGCTTTAACGCACCCAATTTTTACCCAGACAAAGGAAGTGATGGCCTCATCCAGTAGAATTGCCCCATACGAAGCCCATTTGTCAGAGCTCGAAAAAGAGGTGGCGTCTTTGGGCTTCTCCCTTGACCAAGCCCAAGCTGAGCTTCATCATGTCAAACTCGAACGTGACCATCTACGGGAAAAGTGGAAGTTGATTGGAATTACCACTCGAGCGATGTTATCCGAGCCACCCCAAGAGTCTGTCAACATCGCACACCATACCCTTAGGTATTATGCGGTTGTTTTAAGGGTTTATGTAACAAATAAGTAGTACTATGTTCATGTACATTATTTCTTTTGTATATAATAGTGAATATAATTTGTAGTCATTTTTGATACATTGTAAATAGTTTTTAAAGTACAAATGGTGTTTTTAGTTATTATTTAATTAAGAATTCCATTTTATTAAATTAATGGATTTTTGAATTAAATAATAATTTAATAAAATATTATTATTAATATTAAATTAATTTTTATTAAATATAAATGATCTTATAATTTTATGAATGCAATTAAATTTTTTATTATGGTTTGAAAGCCATTTCCGTCAAAACCCGTGAATTTTTGATAAATATTGGTTTTTATTTTAAAAGTTAAAATTAACATAATTAGAAATATTTTTAGATAAAATAAATTTCATTTCTGGAATCAGGATGTCGAAATTATCCAATGGTAAATTTTTCATAATTTTCCGAGACAGTCAAATTTTTGGGTAAAAATTAAATATCGTTTAAATATATAATGTGTTTTATGACATCATAATGACCCAATGGTGATGTAATAAAATAACATAATTCTTATTTTCGGCCAATATTTGTTTTATCATTAAAATAATGTGATTTTGGGTTTTTTTGACTTACTTTTCAATGCATTAATGGACCCCTCAAAACATATTCAACATTTTGCCCTTTTAAATTAATTTCCATGGGAGTGTGACTAACATCCACTTAAGCAACCTTATTATATTAAGACGTTAGGACTTGGGCCTTATAAAATATTTTTTTCCACTTCCCTTTTCCAAAAACCATGGGAAAAAACCATGGGATTGTTTGTGGTTTGGATTAATTTAATGTAAGGGGATCCAAACCAAAATAATAAAGAATTCCCTCACCGATCCTATATAAACCCACCCAAGATCCCACTTCCTCCCCACTAAAATCCCTTGGAGTTCGTCCAACCTATTCCCTACTCACTCTATAATCCTCCCAAGGTGCCCCAAGCTCCCAAGAAGCCTCTCACAAGCCTCTCTCTAGCCTTTGGGAGCACACTTCCAAGTAAGGGTTTTTTTCTTCCTTTCTCATTTTTGTCAATTTTCATTAAATTGTATTTCCCTTTTAATTTCAATTATGAATGTTGGGGTATGGTTTATCACCTCCCCCATATTTCCCTCTTATTTTTTGAATGATGGGAGACCCCTTTATCTCTCATTAAATGCCTCCCATGTACACCTGTTACTATGCTGAAATTCTGAAAGGAACTTCTCTCTCCTCTTTTACATTCAAGCAATACTTTTGTATCATGAATATAAATTCCATTACAATTTTTGGGACATGTATCTATATGACCTCATTACTATCCATTACATGTAAATATGATGAGTAACCCCTTTATCTCTCATCAACCTTTTTTATGAATTCTTATGTCACGTCGTTACGCTGCCGAAATCACACCGATTTTCTAAACCAATGTCATTGTGTAGTGAATACCATGCCCATTTCTCCATCAAGGGTATTCATCTTTAGGCACATGTACATATTTATTTTAAAGTTTCATGTATGAATTCCACATTCCTTTATTAATTAATTAATTATTATGTTTTATGAATCCATGTTTTATGATCCATGTGGCACACTTATGCATGAAATGAATGTTTAAGAAGGGTGTGCCCTTATTGCGCTCCAATGCATTGGGTAAAGTATAGTATCATGATATGTCATGTGCAATGAGTGTTGTATTATACTAATTCAAGTGCAACGATGGTTTACTCGTGCTTCATGTGCAATGTGGGTTTACTCATGCTCCATGTGCAATGAGCCTTGGCTCATGCTGATTCAATGTTTAGTGTTGTTGACACATTTCCATGTTATGATTATCATGCTTTATCATGACTTTATGTTCATGTTTATCTTATTCTCTATTGAAATGCCTATTGACTAACATGTATTTTACTCCTCGTGTTATTCCGTGTGTACTCCCTTACTGGGATTTATAGCTCACCCTTTTCTTATGCATGTCCTCAGGTTGTCCTATGCAATGCTAAGTACGAGGGAATGTAGTGGTCATGTAAAGGAAGTTTTCAATAAAGATGTTGTATTTCATGTTTTAGGTTTTTATGTAATGATCCAAAGCCCCAAAGACACTAAACCTCTCGATCTTCTTAATTTTATCAAGTGATGTTTTATGTAATAAAGCATGATTAAGTTGTAATAAAAAGCAGGGTTGTCATAAGATGAGATCCTGTAGGGGTAAATTACGAGTTCAATATTCATCCCATGGATTTAATCAAGGTTCTCAGCAAAAGACTCATATTGGTCATACACCTTAGATATAGGGCTGTGGAGCTAGACTAGGATATGTATATGTGGTGGATTAGACTCCAAAAAATGCAGGAGAGGGTCAATCTATGGTTTTTGGTATGTTTTAGATCACATCCACTTTGTCTACACTTTGTTTGATATTATTTCTTCCCATTCATTAATATCTACCCATGTGGTTGCTAGACTTAACCTACTGGTCAAGTTATTCTCTAATTTGGTCTCCCTTAAAGCTTAATTGGGTAAAAAAATGGATTGTCTCTGGCGATTACTAGAGTGCCCTACATTTTTTTATAGTTGTAGACACCTTTGAAAAATTATGATCCGAGAGATGATGAACTTCGATGTGATTATAAGAATGGACAAGATGACTAGCTTCCATGCTCACATTGATGGTTATCACAGAAGGGTGTTGTTTACATCACCGAAGTGAGATAGATACACTATGACCAAATATTGGGAAATGAGAGTGGAAAATTTTGGATCAGACTTGAGTCAACTTGGGACAATCACAACACAAATAGTATTCTTTTCTCTTTCGATAGGATCAATGATATCCCCCTGAATCTACCTCTAGCAATGGATCTCTATTAGGATATTTTTCTCAATGGATTCATAAGTATACCTTATAATTGAGGAGTTAACTTTGAGATAGATATTTTAATGGGTGTGTATCCCATTTTGATACCCCCATATCACAGGGCACCAATCGAGATGAAGGATCTCAAGATGTAACTTGATGAATTGGAGTGGAAGGTATTTATCAGGATGATTACTTCATTATAGGTTGCACCTATGTTGTTATCTAATAAGACATATGGTATTATTTGACTCTAAATTGATTACTGGATGCTAAACCAGGTGATGGTGAAAAACATTTACCATTTACCCAAGATCTATGACCTTTCTGATCAGTTATGGGGATCCTAGTGGTTCTCAAATATTGATCTTCGATTAGGCTTTCATCATTAGAAAATTAGAGATGATGAAATTATGAAAATAATTTTTCAAATAAGGTATGGGTTGTATGAGTACTTGGTGATGTTTTTTGGACTTACAAATGCATCATTAGTGTTCATGGATCTCATGAACGAGATATTACACCCATATTTGGACTTTTTCATCATGGTTTTCATTGAATACATCCTCACCTACTCACTAACACTATAGAATAATTCTAAGCACCTAGAGATAGTTCTGAGTACACTTCGGGAACATCAGCTTTATGCTATGTTGTTGAAGTGTGACTTCTAGATTAAATAGAATAAGTTCCTAGAACATGTGGTGTATGAGACGAGAATATCAATGGACATAGAGAAATTTGATGTATTCATTTCCTAAACACATCCCTTGAATGTGTTTTGAGATCAAGATATTTCAGGGCCAAGCAGGATATTACCAACAATTTATTTAGGACTTCTTCTGACTATCAACACCCCTGATATCACTGACGAAGAAGGGATTGAAATATCAATGTTCAGACCAGTGTGAAGAGGCATTCCTTGATCTAAATAGAAGTTTCACAATATCTCTAGTACTAATACACCTTAATAGTGGGATTGGTTATGTATTATACTATGATGCATCCGGTGTTGGTCAAGGAGTGATTTTAATACAGATAGATCAGGTAGTATCCTATGGGTAACATTAGTTATGACCCCATGAGTGGAAATAACCTACGCTTGATCTGGAGATGGAATTTGTGGTAAAAGCTCTAAATTATTGGTGAAACTATTCGTTTGATGAGATATTTTTGTTTATAAAAACCACCTGATACTTCACTACATATTCATGCTGAGGGACCTAACCCTAATTCAGAGTTTCTAGGTTTATTATATGTATATTTTCTACTTTGAGATGGAATATGCTCCTAGGAAGGGTAATTTCATTGCAGATGATCTTATTCATAGGGCATGGGATGAAAAATAGGTTGGTGGGTGGCCTTCAGAGGATAAATGGTACTTGATCAGATTATTAGATAATTGGAGGGTAGAGGATTTGGAGGATCAAGGATATGTGACTTGTACCTCTTTAGTGATCACATCCTCACTTGTGGATTGGGAGATGACTAGGCATGAGTCAGACCCAGAGTGTGTTGTGATGAGGTAATAGATTACTGGACGTGATATGGTACTTGGGTGGTCTTTTAGTGATCATGATGTGATCATGGTACATGAGAGATTAGTGGTACTTGGTTTCATCAGAGAGGAGATGATGATGGATAACCATACCTCTATATGGGAAGTATATCTCAGTGGAACAAAGATGAATCATGACATTAGATTTCAGTTCTAGTGGCTAGGGGGGAATAGGTACATTGTTGGTTTCATCTCCTGATGCCTTACCTATTAGAGGGTGAAGTAAAAGCACAAGAAACCTGGTGGTTTTCTCCATTCACTTCATGTAACCATGTGGATGTGGGAGGACATCACGATGGAATTATTTATGGGGTTACCCAAGACCTTGAGGATTCAGGATGTATTTTTTCTAATTATTTATCATCTAAAAATTTCTGATCACTTCTTAACAATCAGAGAGACTCACTTAGTGTAAGAGATGATAAAGCTCTATGTTCGTGATATTTTATGCTTACAACATTTTCCCTTGAGAATTGTTTCATACAGAGACACATGATTTACATTGTGGTTTTGGTATGGTTTACAGAAGTCCATAAAGACTCATTTGTGGTTCATCATAGCATGTCTTCCTCAGAAATATGGACACTCCAAGTGGACGATACGAATATCGTAAGATATTCTTAGAGCTTGTGTTTTAGAATTCAGTGGAGCATGGGATAATCATCTTGACTTGGATAGATTTTTTTACAATAATAGTTACCTGGATTAGATTCATATGGAAACTTACAAAGATCCTTATGGGAGAACATGATGTTCACCACTTTGTTGGCATGAGGTAGGTCAGGTAATGGTTATAGGGCCCAGTTTGGTTTAGGGGACCTCTAAGAGAATGTAGATAATTTATAATATGATTATCACCACTCATAGAAAGTGAATATATTATTCTAACCATATGATGATACCTTTCAAATTCAATGTGGGATATTGGTCTTTCTTCAGAGCGACTCCTCAGTTAGGACATCGACATATGTGGAAGTAAGGAAAGCTAGCACCATGATTTGGGGGACCATTCCTGATCGGAAAATGGATTGGGATAGTGGAATATCATATGGATATTCCTTATTGATACTAAATTATGAATGATGTGTTTCATATGTCATAACTCTGAAGTTACATGGTCAATCATACACATTTCATTGACTACAAGGATAAAGAGTTGGATCCTTATACATCTTATGAGGAGTGTTTGGTATGAATTATGGACCAGATTGAGAAATTACTATGAGGTAATATGATACCACATTTCTGGATTTGGTTGAAACATGGAGATCTAGTGGAAGATGTGGGATCACGAGTCTAATTTTTGAGCTTAGTGGCCATAGTTTTTTGAGAAATACTTCCAGAGTTACTTCTTAGGGATGATAAGTAAATAGAGTTAGAGAATTGTAATATCCTTAATTTTTAATGATAATAGATCCCTCTATATTATAACTTATGAGTATTTTTTGTGAAAAATGTATTTTTTTAATAAAAATCACTATATAAATGATTTCTTTTGAATTGGATTCATATAAGTGTAAAATTCTTATTAACACTTTAAAATATTCTATGGAATATTTTTAGAGTTAGGCGCTGAGTCGGAACAAGATTTTGATGCTTGTGGGTCATTGGTATTGATATAATAAAATTATTATATATATTTTATTATGCATGTGTAATTTTTATGAAATAAAGGAATACCATCTAAATGGTATTTCATATGGTAACCACAATTTAACTCCTGACTCAGGTGCCACAAAATGGTGCTCCAAGATGGCATGTCAAAAGTCCTTAAGCATGCCTCCACGTATGCCAAAGGCTGCCAAATGGAAGTGAGGGAATATGATGGTACATTGGAGATAATATACCCTCGTAAATAAATTAACATAGTGGTTCCATAAATGAATTAAAAGAAGAAGAATAGTATAAACCAATAAAATAAGATAAATCATCTCGACAACAGTAATGATAATCAAATCCAAAGACAGTGTCATATACAAAATGATGTGTATATCATGGAGATATAAAAACATGGGTAATACTTGGAAATATACATCCAGTATGATACATGTATCAAATGTAAAAAATACCAAAAAGAAACTATCTATATATAGAATCAGGAGCCATATCCCAGTCTTATGCTCTTATGATCCTACGAAATAATCAATCAATAATTTTAAGAAGGCTCTTTCCCATATCACTACCTACATCCATGAAGTCTATACGGGTACCCAATGATATCCCAAATCGAATGTAAGATAAAACTTAGTTGGCCACCCCCAATTATGTCTATAACAACTCCATTCTTTGTATATAAGCTGGAGTATTATGTAAATATAACAGGATTAAAAGTAATAAAATTAAAGTGATATTTTCCGGTCAATCAAATCTCATTGTGATCAAGAAACCATATCATAAGGGATAACTATAAATTATGGTAAGAGTCATTAACATCCTACACCATGTAATAAAGAATCATAATAGCATAGCCAGGATCCAAGGAGTAGAAGTTTTTGAGAAATCCAAGTAAGTTAGATACTTGGAGTATAAATGTCTAAGGCATCCTAATATGTCATAATATCCAAGGAGTGGGAATATACAATGAAATCTTAATAGGTCATAAGATCCAAGGAGTATTAATTTACAAGGAATCCCAATAGGGCATCATATCCAATGAGTAGAAATTTTTAAGTAATCCTAATAGGTATTCAAATTCAAGTAGTATAAATTTCCAAGGAATCCTGTTAGATTTTCAGATCCAAGGAGTAGAAATGTCCAAGGAATCCTAAGAAAGTCATGTAAATCAGATCGAAGGATTATAAATGTCCAAGGCATCCAATTAAACTAGATCCATGGAGTAGAAATATCTATTGAATCCAAGTGGATCATCGGATCCAAGGAATAGATATTCCAAAGGAATCCTAACCAACCCAGTCACCAATTTATAAAAGATTTCATTAATAATTTTACTAATCCCTTCATAAACATATAAAATCCAAGGGATTATCCATTTCATACCTTTCTTATAAAAATTATAAGGTTACTTAAGGTTCATAAAACCTTTAACAATCCACTTTATTACCATCATCAATTCCCAATATTGTAAGGTCATTTCAACACACCCCATGGGTAGAATATTCATGTTCAAAAGGAAGAATCCACCCTATGGATGGTTCAGGTTGAGTTCAATTGCATCCAACCTTATATTAAGGTACCATGGCATGTCTTGAACATGAATTTAACATTGAAATAAGGGTTTTATAAATTTAGGAAGCATAACTAGGAAAGTCCAGCGTGTAGAAAAATAGAAATAGGGTACAAACAACCAGACTTTAGGGAAAGGGTATAAACCAACTACTTTGAACCCATAGAAGAATACACATCAAATCCCAACCATTGATTCAGTCTAGGTCATATGAAAATGGAAGAATATATGAATACCCAGAATATAGTTCATATGATCTCTCACCAAAATAGCATTGTCGATAGAAAGATAGATAATGAAAAGAGACTAAGGAGTGAAGAACTCACTCATGGATATTCAACGAGATGAATGGGACTAGAATCATACATTTAATAGAGGAATTTTAACAATTCCTAGGATAGGATTGGATGGGATCTTCAATGAGATAGAGTGGGGCTGGATGCTAGAGGAAAAAAGAAAATAAGAGGTGGTTAAAATTTTAAAGAACCAAGGGAGAATTTCCCTTTTCACCCCTTTAAAATTAGGTTGCAAAGTTTGGTCACACAGTTGGACAAATCAGGGGCCAGCTGTGTTTATAATATTATCTCACAACCAAATTTTTTCCCTCTATGAACAATTTTTCAACATACGCACGGGTGTGAAGCCTGAGTCTCACAGTTAGGGAAAGTCTTGTTCCCTATGTTGTTCACTGAGACACCCCCAATGGTATAATTTAACCATGAAAACTGTGTGACATGGTTTCTACTAACCATGTGGCCCAGCTGACTCCTCCAAAATTTGAGGCTCTGGGATCTGAACAAGCCTCATACACCCTTGTTTCCTTCATAGCCTTACTAGGCATTCACATTAGGTCAAAAATATGGAATTAAACTAGAACAAATTGATTGTACCTTTATAAAAATGTGATCCATTACAACCTCCCCTCATTAAAGAAACTCAACCCCATGTTTTCCATCTAAGGGTAGTGATGAAACATCTGAGAAAAGATCCAGCCACTAGGCACGCGTGTCGACTTCTCACTCCTAAGATTCATCCAGTACTCGTTCATGCTACCATATCACCAACACTAACGAACCTAAAATTTCTAGAAGATCATTCATGATTCGATCAACAATACGAATAGTATGCTCCTCAAAGGATTCATATAACACAAACTCAACGTCCTTGGGGAAAAAATTTGTGACAGATTAGAATGGTATCGATGAAGCTGAAATAAATGGAAGATGTCGTGCATGACATGGTGCCTTTGAGGTAACTGTAACCGATAGGCTACCAGGCCAACTCTCTCTAGAATCATGAAGTTCCCAAAATAACAAGTTGATAACTTCCCTTTATTTTGAATCTATCTATGCCCCAGTCTAGGTGAAACTCGTAAGAAAACATGACTCCCCACCCCAAAATCTAGTGGTCAATAGAAATGATCGACATATGATTTATGTCTAGACTAAGATTTATACACCCACATTCTAATAATATGAACCTGGTTTAAATTATGATGAATGAGATGAGGACCTAGTAGCACTTCCTCTCCTACCTCTAACCAACACAGGGGTGAATGGAACATCCTACTGTATAGGTCCACATAAGGATCCATCTGTATGGTTTTCTAGAATCTATTATTATAAGTGAAATCAATGAGAGATAAGTGTTTTCCCCAATAATATCTAAATTTAAAGATGTATGCTCAGAAAATATCCTCTAAAAAATGTATCATATTCTCAAACTGACCATCAAATTGTGGGTGATAGGTTGTACTCAACAGTTCCTGTGAACCCAGTTCCCTCTTTAACCCATGCCAGAACCACAATGTGAATCAATAATCTATGTCTAATATGATAGAACATAGAACCCCATGGAGGCATATTATCTCACAAATATAGATCCTCTAGAGATCATCCACTGATAAGGTCTCTAGAATAGGTATGAAATGGGTGACCTTTATCAATATTCCTATGATCACCCATACGACATCACATCCCTAAGGTGATCTAGGAAATCCTATCATGAAATATATGGTGACATCATCTCATTTCCACTCAGTAATAGGAAGTGGATGTAAAATTACCATTGGTCATGGGTTCTCTATATTCACCTGCTGATAGGTGTAACTTTGAGTAAAAAACTTAGTTATCTCCCATTTCATCCCTGGCCACCAGTATTGACGATCTAAGCCACTATACATCTTGGTAATATTGGGATGCAGAATCCATATAGAGGCATGATACACTCACATCAACACCTCTAGTATATCTATAGGTACCCATATACGTCCATGAATTCACAAGATCTCATTATCATCAATGACCAATCCAGAAGGTAGTTTATCACCTGAAACGCTCTCTCGAAGGACCAAGCCCTTGGATTCAGATTTCTATTTAATCTTCACTCTCTCTAGAAGTGAAGAGGTTGATGATAATGATACAAGTTTAGACATTACATGATAGTCCTAAACCTCCACATTCATATCAGAAAACAAGTCCACAAGCTTCCATTCACTACTCTACTCCTGAATCGCCTATGTCCGATTCCTTCTACTGAGTGCATCAACAACTTTATTTCCCATTTTGGGCGTATAACCAAGATCAAAGTAAAAAAACTATAGGTATTCAGCCCACATTCATTTCCTAATATTAAATTCACATAGTTTAAAAATATAATTGAGGATTTTTTGTTCTGTATACACCACAAAATGATCTCCCAGTAAATAATGTCTCCAACAATGTTAGGGATAAATAATAGCTCCTAACTTGAGATCATGCGTGAGATAGTTCCTCTCATGTGGCCACAACTGATGAGACTTTTACACCATGACTAACTCCCCCTGTATTAGATCATCTCCTATCCCAATACCTTATACATTACAATAGACTATATATATTCTTCCAAAATTTTGTAGAATCACGATTCAGATGAAGTCAGACTCCCTTTTTGCTCCTGAAAGGTTGTCTTGCAGGCGTTATACCATGACAACATCACACACTTCTTAGCCAAACCCGTAAGAGGTTCTTATAGGAATGAGAAGTAAAAAATTAAGTGTTTTTAATAACCAATTATCCCCAAGAAACATTGTATATATATTATGTTATTCGGATTATCATAGGAAACTATATCTCTCACCTTCTCTGGGTAAACTGATACTCCTGTATCTAAGATAATATGACCCAAGAATTGAATTTTATCCATCCAAATGTGTATTTTTTGAGATTTTCATATTAATGATACCCTATCAATGTATTCAATACAATCTCAATATGTTTGTAATGGTTAGGTAGATTGTGAAAATACACCAAGATATCATCCACAAATACCACCATAAACAAATCGAGATGTGAATTGAAAACTCAGATCATCAGTTCCATGAAAATTGCTAGCACATTCATGAGACCAAAAGACATGAAAAAATACGCATACAATCCATATCTAATGTGAAATTTTGTACATGGTATATTTTATGGTATAGCATGTACGTGATGATAACCTAGCCTCAAATCAATCTTTAAGAAAACAAGATCTCATCAGAGCTAAAAAAGAGGTATTCTATATGGGGAAAGGGAGTATGATCCTGGTTTTTCTTTGAGTATGAAACCTTATTTTTTCAAATAGGTTTCTTAAATATTTTACTATGGGAGTTTCTAGTGGTATTATGGAGTAAATGGGGGTGTCTGAGATTTGTACAGAGCTAGGATCCCAAGATTTTGGAAGATATAGTTAGGCCACACTGTTATTATAAACTGTACCACCTAGTCAACATGGTTAGTGTAAACTGTACGGGGTGTCTCAGTTCATAGTAGATGATTTCATAGTTTTCCTCAACCATACAACCTAGGACACATGCCCATATGATTGTTATAGAAATTTTAAAAGAGTTAAAATACACATTCGGCGCACATTTAGTCTAGTTCTGTTCCATGACCATGCTAAGGAGGTATTGAGGCAGAGTTGAGAACACAATTGGTGCACAATTGAGCCAACTGTGTGGAAAAAATATGTGAACCCTTTAATTATGGGTAAATGACCATTTTTACCTTAATGTTTTTATATGTTTGAACTCCTTTTTCCTTCTCCTCCACCAAACATCCTTCCTCCCATTTAAGATCTTCCTTACACCTAAATCTAGGGATTAAAGGAAATTCTCAATCTAAAATATGAATCACTCATCATTGGTCTCTTGAGATAGACACTAGTGAAGTATATATATTCTTATTTCCCCTTTTTCCATGTTTCTTCCCCTAAATATAGTTATTTTGGTGTGAGATCATATCCCCTTTTTTCAGGGTGGTTGTCTGTTTGCTCATTTTCTTCTATTATCGCCTGGCTTAGATGCCAACAATGGATGAGGAGCGACTACCAAGATAAAGTAAGTAGTCTTGTGATTTTTCCTCAAATTATTTGTGTTATATATATGTTTTTGTGTCATGCATATTATTTTTAAAATTCTCCTTAATAGATGTATTGATTCTTAAATTAAATGTGTAGGCTTGGCCTATGTTAACCATGAGAACCATTGAGGTTTAATTAATGGTTAAGGTCCTCAAATTTTAACCACTCCATGGGTGTTCTATTAAATGATATTAAACCACCATGGGTGGCCTATGTGTTTAATTAAATTTCATGGTGTTTTCATTACCCCTTTCCTTGGGATGTTAAAAGTAATGATTATGATATAATTGAATGGAATAAAGGCGGAATGTAACACCATGTCCCTATGACTTTGGACATTATTTCTCTCACTTAGGCTTGAGATGAAATTTATATCTAGATTCCCAATTACATTTAATGGTAAGATTAATGCAATACTATGCCTATTAAGTCTATGATATTATTCAAAACACTTTCTGTGGTGAGTTAATAGACTATATGAATGTTATAACCAATTACATTAAAATGTGAGGTTATATGGTATGGTTAGAATTTGGGCCCATGACCATTTCTTTATTGTCATGCTGAGAGTGAGAGGTGGGTTCAAATTTAGGATCACCATAGATGGACTCTTATGGATTGAATAATTAAATGATTATAATGAATGATTATTAATCCCCTTGGGTGATACATGTGTTATTTTAAAAATGCCATGGATGGACTCATTTGAAAGCTAGATCATATATTTATGAGTGGTACTTAGACTCATTTATGGAATGTCAAGAAAGGACCTAGAGGGAATCTTATCATGTACGTCTTAAGTGAAAATTGGGATCCATTTATGGTCCTCCAAGGATGGACTCAATGGGATGTGACTTTATACCACACCTAGAGTGATACTAGGATTTCTATGAGGGATTCATATGATAGGATTATAAGGTGTTTGATTCATGTTACACCTAGATTAATAACTTGGTTCAAAATTAGGAATAACGAGGATAGAATCAAGTTTTTTTAATTGAATAATAATAAAAAGATTATACAACATGTCTTCCAAGACAAATCATAATCTTGGATTCAGTCAAAGCCTTACATTTTACTGATGGAATTATTATACACATCATGTTTATATGATAAATGGGGAATGATTTTCATATGATCTATGTCCTAAGACATCATTGTAACTTAAATCATAATTGAATGATTACTCTGAGATAGTCCAGATTAAGCCGAAGTAGGTAGCAATGGATGGGTGTTCTACTATTCATGACATAATAAGTGATGTAAGCACCAAAATATCATACTCACATGAACTTATTACCATTTTTGGTCATGTAATCATCACTATTAGTGGTATTGAGGGAAATTAATAAACTAAGGAATTAAATATTTTGATAACCTACCTCCCCTCCACTATAAATACCACTCCTCCTTACCTCTTATCTTCACTCCTCTAGAGCCTTTTGAATTACCTAAATTCTTCCTAAATATCTCCCCAAGATCCTACCCAATGTCCAAAATCCCTTAGTCTCTTAAAAATTTCAAATCATCTCTCCTTAAGAGGCTCTCAAGGAAGATTAATTCAAGAGGTAAATTCCTCTTTTCAATTCTTTTACTTTCTTTTAAAGTTCATTTGTTTACTTTTCTATCCTTACCTATCCTCATCCAAATGTTATGAAAACTATAGTACCATAAATGTAATGTAATTCTTTTATGTTTATGGAATAATTTATTATCATCTATCCTTTACGTATATTTTATTTTAGTAGTAAAGACACCATCTGTGATGTGTTAAATTACAACATTCAAGGACGATGGGTTTTCAATTTCCATTACCGTATTCAATTATGCTCATGAAACTATTTTCATGGTTTAAACAGACCCCAATTTATTTCTTATGTATCATATATGGTTCTTGAATCCTTTTTGACACATGTTTTTTTAAAACAAAACATGGTCATTGTGGCCAAAACCCATCAATTAACCCAAAAGGTTTTCACTAAATTTTTACATAACGATTATTATTCACTCCAAGTAAAAAAATTAAATTTACAACCATGTAACCTTATGGATTTTCAATAATAAAATATAACTCCAATTTTGTATAACCATCCCTATTTTACATGTTTCTCCATTCAGGAAAATAATTAAATAGATCTTAAAAACCATGAAAACAAATGGACTCGAACAATGAAATTGAACCACATAACCCATAAAAAGGTCACGAATGAACTTAAAATGGATATACTAAAACATTTACATATAGAATAGGTTATTTAATTATTAATCAAGGAACCTAATTTGGTTATTCAGGTCATTAATATCAAGTGGATAACACCATTGGACTTAAGGTAAGGGATCCTCTCTATTTCACTTTTATTCAAGAATGTCCTCTTTGTTATGCCTTTTTTGTGTAAAACCTAATGATGGGGTATTATTTATCACCTCCCCCATACTTGTATAATTAGTTATAAGATATGGGTAACCCCTTTCTCTCTCATTAATCCATCTCAAGTACACCTGATACCATGCCGATAATCCATAATGGATTCTACCCGAACCTCCTTTATTCCTTTGGATTGCCTTATCTTTATTTTACCAAAATGATGTTATCTCATCTTTTTATGTGCATGTATTGAATTATATTTACATGTACGAAAATAATTTATTAATACACTTTAATCATTAACATTCAGTGATATACATGATTTTAAGTGATTCCGTCCTCAATACTTCCGGATAAACAAACATGTTTTGAGGGAACTTCCCAAATTCTTACCTGATTTCAAGTACACAATACCTTCAGTTTTAAGTCAAATTTATTTTTATAAAATAAATTTTTGTATTATTAAAACCTTCTTGGTTCACTTCTAATTTTCTATAAAGTATTGTTCCCTTTTCTGTTTTAAAGGCTCTATAGTATTTTCCTTAAAACCGTACAATAATTTTATAATGCAAAAATTTATTAAATAGATTTCATAATTTTTGTCACTTATACTTGAAATAACATACCATGATACAGGAATATTTTCCCATCTGAATTTCAATGTATATTTTGTAGGTTATGGGCGCAGGGGGAGAACGTTGGTGTGTGTACCCAACTTTAATTTTTGTCGTTAACAATTTTTAATCCGAGATCCGTCGCGATAATAAAACACTGGATCTTCGATATAGAACAAAGAATGAATGAAAATAGGGGAGTCCCAAAACCATAAAGAGGAACATCATATGTTGGTTATAATTAATTTAATTAAAATACATAAATTACATTTATGTTATTATTTCATCGTTGATGTTTCTATTCATGACCAGATGTGATCCATCGTTGCGTCGTAGAATCCAAGTGTAGGATTCATCTAGTGGTGATCCACACCTGATTGATGTATCTCTAGAAATTGTCAATGTATATCTGGGTGCTAGCGTAGAGGAGTCTTCACTTACAATGTCTTCCTTTAATCGCCTTGATCCGGTGGAGAATGATCTCTCTCTCATACCTTTAGAGCGTTCTTGGAAGAAAAGAATTCTCTCTTGGATTGGGAGCTTTCTCTAGATTCGTTGTGCACACCCCAAAAATGGCTAGGCTAATGAGAATTATATAATTGGGATTTTAATTAATTAGAATAACAAAATGAATTAATTACCTAAAATAATTTATTCATTTCATTTAATTATTAGTAATAACCCATGTCTAATAATAATAGTTGACTATTATTATTACTTGACATGCGCCCAATGAAGTTCAAATAATATTATTTAATTAAATAAATAATACTATTTCTCATGAATTCCTAAAAAAATACATGGGGTGTATATTAATATACACGGCGTGTACTTTTTCTTTTCCATTCTATTTTTTTCCTCCACCACATTTATAAGACCTTGAAAAATGTTATTTATTTCCCAAATAAATATCACTGTATTACTCACTAATAAATATATTATTTCACCCAAAATATATTCTCTCGAATAACTAGTGTCAAAATAAATGTGATCAGGCATCCGTGAATAATTATTAAACCACAATTGGGAATAATCTTTATTCAACTTGTTAAATTAATATTTTATGGAGATAATTGGAAACACATAGTGTGTGACCCTCTAGGCCTCTTTCTCAGTGGCATTAGGCGGAGCTTGCCTAAAGTCCAAGGATAGTGTCTATAAACATGACAAGGCACCAATAGAGAAAGATGTTAACACTGTAATGATGGGTCACCTCCTACGAATTCTTACTATGCAATGTAATCCATTTGTCTCAATATCTTAAATCAAGTGGGTATAATGCTAGTGCCATCAACCCATGTACTCGATTATTCTTTCTTTGACATTCCAAAATTTAACTTGCCCATTCCTCACCACGGCCATGGATTTATTTAGGCTATATAAATTCCATCAAAGGGCCTGAGATATCTACTTCCTTTATGGAACAGAAGGTACAAATCTTTTCTCACATTATCAATTAATACAATATTACTCGTGACGCAGCCAACATATGCTACCTTGCTACGAAAAGTGTGTCATCACAGTTTTCATCAATACATCTAAGTGCTCGAGTTTTAATACCCATTAATAATAATCATAGAGATGAAGGACCAATAGACACGTCCGTATAAAGGATCATTCAATGACACTATGAAATGTAGATTTCCTACTGGTGGGTATCGTTCTCATAATATCCTCTTGGATATTACCAAGGGTTCACACCATGATAAGGTGCCTCAAAATTTTATGAGTCCTCACCCCTAATGGTTTGTATTATTTGTGTCCCTCAAATAACATCATCTGGCCATAGAATATATATTCAAGAATAGTGTTATGACACTTTCGGGTTCTCATCGTAGTAGGGATCTTCTATGATCCTTTAATTCAGTAACTATCCTTATGACATTATCCCATGCATTGTCACCTAGAAGAGAAATCAAGATGAGATAAGGTATTTATTAATGAATAAAGTTCCAATTATTTGGTACTAGGCCACCAAATCCAACAGACTCCCACTTGGACTAGAGCCAACTACTAACAACCATTAACCCACAAGCTCTCACATGAAGATCCTGCTTCTAATGAGATAGGCCTTTAGTCATGGGGTCTTCTGCATTCTCTTCCATGGACACTCTACTCACTGCAACTTCACCCCTTTGATAGAAATCCATCAAGAGGTGATACTTCTAGATTATGTGCTTTGTACGTTGATGTGACCTTGGTTCTTTTACAAGATCCACATCTGTAGTATTATCAGAATACAATGTGATAGGATCTTTACTACTAGGCACCATGCCATTCTCATGGAAAAAGTTCGGAATCTAGATGGATTCCTTTGCTGCATCAGTAGTTTCTATATATTCGGACTCCACAGTATAATTCGCAACAACAAGTTTCTTTAAACTCTTCCATCTCATAGATTATATATTGAGATAGAAAACATATCCATACTGTGATTTCAGATCATTCTGATCTGTCAAAAAACTAGCATCAGCATACCCTCTGATGACAAGCCCCTCATCTCCTCCATACACCACGAAAATATCCTTTGTTTTTCTCAGATACATAAGGATAATATTAATATTAGTCCAATACTATTTTCTGGGATCTGCTTAATATCTTCCTATCAGTCTTAGTTCATAGGCAACATCAACTTGGTACATAACATGGCATACATGATGGTTCCTATAGCTGAAGCATATGAGATCATACTCATTTTATCTTTCTCTTATTGTGTCTAAGGACACATTTTCTTAGAAATATGTATTCCATGTGACACTAGAACCAATCCACTCTTTGATTATTTAATACTCATTCTCTTTAGTATCTGGTAAATGTATAAACCCTAACTTATTCCAAGAAGCCTCTTGGATCTATCTCGAATGATCTTGATCCCAAGAATGTAGGCTGCTTCACCCATGTATTTCATGGAGAAACACTTGTTAAACTAGTCCTTAACTAACTATAAGACTGGTACATCATTTCCAATAAGCAACATGTCATCAACATATAATACTATTATAATGACCGCATTCACATTAAACCGCTTATAAACACATGGTTCACATTCTTTCTTAATGAAACCAAATTCTTTTATGGATTCATCAAATCCAATGTTCCATGACATGGATTCTTTATTTAATCCATAAATGGATTTCTACAACTTGAAAACCCTTTTGGCTTCACCTAGTGTCACAAACACTTTTGGTAGTGTCATATAGACATCTTTCTGAAGGTTCCCTTTAAGTAATGTTGTTTTTATATCCATTTTCTAAATCTCATAGTCATGGTAAGAAGCTTTGGCAAGTATGATTATTGTGGATTTAAACATGGAAACTGGAGATAAGGTTTCATCATAGTCAATTATTTGACATTGTCTAAATTATTTAGCCAGTAGTCTTTCTTTTTAGGTGCTAACTTGACCATCCCTGTCCAGTTTTCTCTTGAATACCAATTTGCATCCAACAAGCTTTTCATCAACTGGATTATCGACCAGAACCCAGACTTGGTTCTGATACATGGAATCCATCTCAAAATTCATAGCTTCTATCCATCTTACAACTTCGGAGATTTATAATAATTCATTGTAGGATATAGGTTCATCATTGTCCAAAAATAATGATTCACCATTCTCGGTGACTATGAAACTAAATCCCTCTGGTTCCCTTACCTCTCTTGACCTCCTACACAATACTTGTGTTTCTAGAACCTCTTCCATATGGACCTGAGGAACTTGTTCATGTAACAACTCTTTTGTATCTTAATCATAAAATTCACCAAAGACAATATTGATCCCACTATTCTTTTTGATGATGTGATCCCTCTCAAGAAGGACGTCTTTTCGGGAGACAGTCACTTTCTTGTATGAAGGGTTATATAGGTAATATCCTTTTGTTTCATTGCGATTTACTATAAAGATACACGTCGTTCCCCGGGGTGCTAGTTTGTTACCTGATAAGGACTTAACAAACATATCGCATCCACATACACATGTGTGAAAAAAATGGGTTTCTTTCCATTGCATAACTCATAGGGAATTCCATTTTTTCCTTAGTCGATACTCGGTTTAAAGTGTATGCTGCAGTTTGTAATGCATATCCCCAAAATGATAATGGAAGATTTGCATGACTCATCATCAATCTTACCATGTCCAACAAGGTGTGGTTCCTCCTTTAACTAAAACCATTCCACTATGGTGTATAAGGAGGAGTAAGTAGAGATATAATCCCAGACTCCCGTAGAAGATTAATGAACTCTTGGTTCAAAAATTCTCCACCTCGGTCCGATCGAAGCTACTTTATCTTCTTGCCATGTTAATTCTATAATTCATTCTTTAATTCCTTAAATTTCCCTAGGTCTTATGAATTATACCTCATTAAGTAGATATATCCATATCTACTCAAATCAACTGTAAAAGTAATGAAGTATGAATATCCACCTCTAGCTTCTACTGGAAATGGTCCACACACATCTATGTGCCCAAATCCTAGAATCTTTGTGGCCCTTTCTCCCTACCCACTGAAAAGCGACTTGGTCATTTTACCTTGTAAACAAGCGTGACATCTATCAAGTGGTTTTATCTTAGAAGAGACTTAATAGCCATCTTTTCATATCTTTGTCAAGTTCTTCTCATTTACATGACCCAGGCGGTGATGCCACAATTGGGGGATGTATGAGTCATGTGAGTCTGTTTCTTTATCGATAGTCAACACTTGGTTTTTGTAATTTAATACATACAAACCATTATTTAAATGCATCATACAATAACATACGTTGTTCTTATAAAAGAAGCAACCCTTATTTCCAAACCTAAAAATAAATCCATCCATATTCAAACATGATATATAAATTTTGTTTTTGGTAACACTAGGCACATAATAACAGTTATGTAAAACCAAAATCATCCTAGTTGGCAATGAGAGATGGTAATAACCAACGGCCAATGTAGCAAGTCTCGTGCCATTGGTATCTCAATGATCCACCTATCCTCTGGAAATCTTTTTATATCTACATGGTTCCTTCATTTGAATACATATATAAGCCCCACAAGCTATATCTAATGCCCAGTGTGTAGAAATGGAAATATTACACTCGATAACGAACACACCTTTAGTGTCCCCATGATTTTGGGTGAAAATCCTCTTCTAGTAACCTGGATTGCCACATGACAAACATACAAACTCTTATTCCTTGCCCTACCTCAAGATCTTCCCCTTCATGGAGGGACGGTGCTCAGGGGATTCAGACCATTTATAAGTCTTAGACCATTTGCCTTGTCCTTCCTTTTCTTATTGACCATAATATTTGTGGTTTTTTCATGCCCCATGTCCTTATATACATGGAAAATTAAGGTCATATGTTCTGATAGACTCTTCTAATTGTTTCTCATGCTATAATTGACAAAAAATCTAGAGAAGGTCTTGGGAAGTGATGATAGGATGCGATCTGTATGCAACTCATCTGGGAACTCAATCCCTATTATGTCCAGGCATTCAATGTAGCTTAAAAGAATGACTACATGAGGCCCAGCTAGTGTAGAATCTCCAAGATTAGTTGTAAAAAAATCATTAGAGATTTTATATCTCTCTTATCTCACCTTCTCTTGATAGATATCCTTAAGGTGAGACATTATGATATATGTGTCTACGTTTTCATGTTACTTCAAGAGCTCATTAGACATGGACGATAGCATGACACATTCGATATATATTCCATCATCCATATGTTTCATATAGAGAGATAGTTCCTCATCACTGGCCTCTTTTCCAGGAACAACTAGAATAGGATCTTCCAGCACATACAATTTCCTCTTGTGGATAAGGATGATGCTTAAACACCTCTGTCGTTCTTGGAAATTGGTTTTGGTGAGAAGGTTTTCCTTCTCGAGTATGGTTCCCAATGAAAAGATCGAAGTAATTTTTATTGTCATTTATAAAAATTAAGATGATCAATGTTTTGGTACATTATCACGATAAAACTATGACAAATAAATAAATTAATACTTATTACTCTCCCACTATTTTATTGAAATATAATAGCCCTCACCATTGACTTCAGAATATTATGTTGCCTGAATATTTTAGTGGAAATGATCTATATTTACCTTCACATTACCACAACTACAGTTGGTCAAGAAACATTAAGGGTTTTTGGTAGGCCTTCCAAATGCCAATTACATTAACTCGCAACTCCTTGATCTGCTGAGTGGACTCCCCAGTCTTGAAATCCTTTTAATGGGGAGAAGGCTCGTAGGGGAAAAAAATTAATTTAAATAAATAATTTAAAAGAAACCATTCACATAAAAAGGTCTGGATCTAGATCGTGATCATCCTTACATGCAACGATATTTATTCATAAATAAAACTAGCATTCAATTCATTAATCCTTCTTTTTTAAGATAAATCACACTTGAAACAATTAATTTTCTTTAACTAATCAATCCTTTTATCTTAAACCTTTTTTTTAAACTTCCTTGAGATTCTCATCCATCGTAATTTTAAACAAATTAATTCATTTAAAATTATCTTTTTATATAACTTGTTCCTTGGAGGAAACCCGGTGAATTCCCATTCATAACTACCCAATGAGTATAAATGAACATTATGTAGATGTTAAATTAAACACATATATATAAAACATGTATCATGTGTTGTGCCTAAGCTTTAATCCTACATTATGGTACACGTCTCAAGGGTTTGTATAATATGATAAAAAAATTAATAAATATACGTAATTTGGATGAGTAGACGACGTGTAGTTCCGACTACACGACTTTTACTTTTGTTCACCGTCCATCTGAAGTACACTCACAGGGACTTGGCATGTAGATGTACTTCAGAAATCTTCGGAGTACATGGTGTGTTCAGTGGGACACACACTGTGTAGTATCCACATTACAAGGTTTCCGGTCAGGCGAGCCATGTACGGGGTACACGGTCCAACCCTAACCCGAAGGGACTACACACCATGTTCAGTGGGACACATGGTGTGTAATATGAAAACATTGTGCCACCTATTCCGGGTCAACACACAGAGTCTTAAATACTTAGATATAATCCAATGACATGTACTGGTTCGGCGGACCATCACGATTCATGGAACCTATACTACATGGTGTGTACTCCCGATTACACGGCATGTATTCTAGTGTTGTATGTCCATGAAGCTTTGGAACCTCCGGATGAGATCCTATATTTTATTTTAATCAAAATTAAAAGAAAATAATTGGTTCTGTAAGGTGAATGAGAAACGAAGGAGGAGGAATAGATCTCAAGATTCAGATTTTTAGATCAATTAACTTGAATTGAAACAACTAAATTATTAAATGTGTAATTCATCAATGAAAAACTATATATTTATAATCAACGATATGACCACTCTGATACCACTTGTACGTTCCAGGCGCAGTAGAAGCGCGTTGGTGGTTGTACCCAAATTTAATTTTTGTCGTTAACAGGGTTTAATCCAAGATCTGTCACGATAATAAAACATTGGATCTTTAGAATAGAACGAATAACAAAAGAAAAAAGGGGAGTCCCAGAACCATAGAGAGGATCATCATATGTTGGTTATAATTAATTTAATTAGAAGGCAAGAATTACCTTGATGGAATTCTCTCTCCGTTGATGTTTCTGGTCACGATCTGTTGTGATCTACCATTGCGTCATAGAATCCAAGTGAAGGATTCCTCTAGCGGTGATCCAAACATGCTCCACGTATATCTGGACATCGCTGAAGGGATCTCCGAGTTCTAGCACGGAAGAACCTTCGCTTGTGATGACTACCTTATATCGCCTTGATCCGGTGGAGGAGGATCTCTCTCTCATAGCTTGAGAGCATTCTTGGAAGAAAAGAATTCTCTCCTAGCTTGAGAGATTTCTCTAGATCCATTATGCACACCCCAAAAATGGCTAGGCTAATGAGAATTATATAATTTGGATTTCAATTACTTAGAATAATAAAATGAATTAATTACCTGAAATCATTTATTCATTTTAATTAATTTTTAGTAAGACCCCATGTCTAATAATAACAGTTGACTATTATTATTACTTGACATATGCCCTGAGAATTACACTTAATATTATTTAATTAAATAAATAATGTTATTTCTCAGAAATCCCATGAAAAAATACACGGTGTGTATATTAATATACACGAGGTGTACTTTTGTTTTTCCGTTCTCTTTATTTCCTCCCCCAGATTTATTAGACCTTGAATAATGACTATTTATTTCTCAAATAAATATCACTACATTACTCGCTAATAAAAAAATTATTTCACCCACAATATATTCTCTCGAATAACTAGTGTCGAAATAAATGAAATCAGGAATCCTTAATAATTATTAAACCTTAATCGGTAAAAATATTTATTCAACTTGTTAAATTAATATTTAATGAAGATACTTGGACATAATTAGTGTGTGACCCTCTAGGCCTCTTTCTCAGTGGCATTAGGCAGATCATGCTTAAAGTCCAAGGATAGAATCTAGAAACATGCCAAGGCACCCATATATAAAGAAGTTAATGCCACAATGTCATGTCACCTCCTACGAATGCTTATCATGTAATGTAATCCCTTTATCTCGATATCTCGAATCAAGCGGGTTGCATGATAGTGCCATCAACCCACGTGCTTGGTTATTCTTTCTTTGAATTTCTGGAATTGAACTTTCCCATTCCACAATACATCCATGGATTTATTTAGGCTATATCAATTACATCAAAGGGCCTGAGATATCTACTTCTGTTATGGAACAGAATCAAGAAATCATTTCTCTCATTATCTATTAATGGAGTATTACTCGTGATGCACCCAACATATCCTACATCGCTGTGAACATTGTGTCATCATTGTTTTCATCAATACATCTATGTGTGTGAGTTGTAATACCCATTAATAATAATCTTAATGTATAAGGACCAATACACACATCCATAGATAGGAACATCCAATGACACTATCTCAAAGGGAGCCATGATATTACCTTTAAATATTCCATCATCCCAGGGGACATGAATCACAAGATATGGAAGAACGAGTGACCTCTCTATTTTTCCTTCTCCACAGAATGGTGAAGACAGTTGTCTGTTGGGTGGGAATTTGAGGTAAAAATGTCCCCAACATGATGAGTTGGGGTTTCTCCCATACTACAGCGGTTGATACTACTATCACTTCCTTCTTGATTTTTTGTGTTCCAATGCGGGCATGAGCTGGATATGGTGTTGAATCTGCATGTAAATCATTTTCTTCTAATGAAATGAAAAATTCTGGTTGATTGGATTCCCTTGGGTTATAATACTATAGAATGTTTTCATGGCTTGGTTCATGAGCTTCTCAATGACTTTCTCTCATCGATCCTGATGGTTTTGAGACTTACTGAAGGGAGGTTCTTGTTGATCAGACCACATTTCCTGATTATGTGATTCATTTTTCTTCCATCATGGGATGATGACATTGTAAGATTCCATTTTCAGTGGGATCGAATGGACAATATGTGGGGCAAAGTGTAGAGCTCCATGTTCTCACTTTCCTCATATGTGAACATCATACGGGGAATCACCGATGATGCAACAGAATTTTTGTAGTGCGTGGAGGCAAGAAAACTAAAGGTTTTTATTTTTTCCTTTCTAATCATGGCTGTCATGCAGACATTATAGGTTAATTTTCTAACAAATATCCCCTAATATACTAACATGATCGGCATACCTGTCATAGGGTATAAATTTCATTTTCAACTGGTAGAGAGGTGTCCAGACATTATTTTGAATGTTGTTCATACATTATTCTGAAATCTCGTTTGGAATGCTTAACAGAGAAGTTGTTGTGGGCTAGAACAAGACTAGCGTATCATCCCTGGATATTTTTCTACTCATGAGAAACATATTATTTTTTCCTTATACTAGGGATTCCTATACTTTTTTTCCCATCATGGATTCTTTGTGATGATTTCATCCTGAGTAGTGAGGCTAATATCATCATATATAATTTTTTTTATTAAGAATCACTTTTGAGGGAAATATGGGAAACCATAAAGTAAACAAACATCAAGCAATCTCATAGGAAATGCCCAAATCTCCAAATTGTATTTTAAATCTTTTAGATACCTTACCTCTGAGAAGACTCCATTGAGGAGCGGTGGTCCACCCATCTGGTCTGTTTTTGAGGAGGTCTTGAAAATAGATTTTCCTCTTATCCCAAGATTGAATGAGCTCCTCCATGGAAATCTTCTTTCTGTTAGATCCACGAGCCAAGATAGAACGTTGTTTGTTGATTCATGATTCCTACTCAGAAGTTAGAGTAAACTTTATTCTCCTCTCAACCAATCTCACAAAGTCCTGTTGCGAAGAATCATCCTCTATATACTTGTCTAAAAATTCTTCATTACCATTAATGATATTTTCCCACTCCACACATTCTGTTAGATCCATTCCAACCTGGTGGCTAGCATTATCTATATGTTCCTTTTCTTTGGGCACCAGATGCTTATCAAAATCATTTTCTTTGCTCAGAGGGATAGTGAGGCTAATATAGATTTCATTAATGCATGAACATTTCATGGGTGGCTCCGAAGATGATCGTGGCCCCGGGATTTCTACCAACTGAGAAAGGGTATCACTTTTAATTGAAATAGTTTCTAGCATATCTGACCATGTCCTTCCATGTGCCTCATAATATGAGGGCTTTCTCAGTTTTGGACCTACTAGGGGAGAACCTTCTTGTCGGTGAGAATTTTTACTATGGGGATGGCCTTTAAAACTAGTGTTGTGAATGAGAGGACTCCCATAACAGCTTAGTGTCTAACCAAAGAGAGAATCTCTACTGCGTATACCTTGTAGATGACCTTTAGGTTAGACCGTAGTAAGGGTAGGACCTTCATACTTTTCGATACCATTGAGGGGAGGGACTTCACAATGACTGCTATTACGGTAAGTACTACATTATAGCTATGGATGCTGGGAGAATTTCTATAGGGTATATTTTTGGGAGGACCATACGGATGATGTAAAATGATGGGGGGACCTTTTCACAGCTTGGTTTCACTGTGGGGAGGACATTCACAATGAATTACATCGAGGCGAGGACTAACATCATAACATGATGTATGACTATAGAAAGAAACATATCTTCAGTGTATACCTTGGGGAGGACCGTCAGACCAGATGATAGTATGGGGATTTATTTCTTACTGTATGATCTTTTGGTCAATTGGAGGGCTACCCTCACACTCATCAGGATAGGGGTTCTCATGATCGATCATTTTGGGCCCACAGAGTAAACCCTCGTGGGTGATCTTGGGAGGACCTTCAGAGCTGTAGGTAGAAAATTTATAGGGAGTACCTTCACAACTGCTACTACCACTTCCATAATTTGGTAATGGATTAGTAGGATCTTGAGCCTCTATTGATATGTTTTAATTTGGATTCAAGGACTCCATATTCTAGAAATGTAGAAGCATGAGTGTTCTCTTCATTTTCCACCTGCCTTTGGTACCTTTCATTTTTAGAACTCTCTTGCAGGCAACTGAGGCCACCTCCTGTTGATAACAAACTTCATATATGGCTCCCCAATTGGTTGGTTCTCATGATATCATCGGGATATTTTGATGAGAAAATTGAGTTCTGTAAAGGATATATGTCTGCCCTGGAGTGGCCTCCACATTGGACAAGTGTCCCCCAGTTAGAACAGGTGTTTGTTCCAAATCCATTTTTCCTTGTTATGTGGAATATAGCCATAGACCCTCCTTTACAAGAGCATGGATGCATGTCAACTCCAGATTAACAATATTATTATGTGGATGAATCACCCCACATTAGAAGATGGGATTGTGGGCCAGACTCCTAGTTTTTTATGCTGACATGTTGAAGTCTTGATATGATTGGAGGATATGGTATGGAATAGATTTTTGATCCTCCATCATTTCTATGATTTATTAAGATACGTATTTGGATGGAATGAGTATAAATTCCCATATCAATGCTGAAGCAAGATTTTGTGCCTACTCTAGTCCTCCATGTGTTTCTAGTGGGTAATGGAAATTCTCTTGTGTCAGGGCAGAGGAGTGAGACTGCCTCCAACTCATAGCCAGGATACACCGAATACTATATCTAGTTTCCATCGTATTTGACAGATGGGCATTATATTTATGAGAAGGAATATTTTTCTACCCATTTGATACTATTTTTGTATCATGGTCTAGGGTTGAGTCCGCATGAATTTGACTCATCGTATGTTTTCTTTCCACCTGATTTTATTAGTGGAATTCATTGTGGTAGGAAATAATTTGCATCTACCTATTAATTTCCACCGTATTTAACTGGTGGGATTCATATGAACTGGAAGTGTTGTATAAAAACCTACATTTTATGTCCTATTTTGATGGATGTATTGGTGGGCGTCATCAAGAATTTTCACCTGCTTATGTCTAGTTTCTACCCTTTTTGGATGACAATATTCTTTTGCATTGGTAGATATTAACATCTACCTATAATTTTTCCCTATTTCTACATTGAAAGACTAGAGAGCATTGGTGAGGATTTGTGTTAGCTCCAATTGTGCCACCATATATCTGTCGTGGGCTTCATAAGAAGAGGTTGAGTTTTATGTATGCCTATGGTATGCCGCCAAGTTTGTAAAGCAGATCTCCTTCTCAAGAATCAGGGTGATGACCTTCTCTAGATTATGTGTTCTCCACACTCGGCGGGTAGCTAGAGAGGCCCGTGTATATTGGAATTCAGTATGTTCACTCAATATGATATCCTATTTTGAACAAGGATATTGGCTTGTACACCACTAGTGGAGACATTTTTCAGTAGGATCTCTCGAGCGGGGTTCATGTGTAACTGGGATGATGTCATTGGTTTTGAATCCATCCTCCTCCCCATGATAAGGGAGGTATTCATTGTCACGTTCTGAGGATAGGCTCCTGAAATGATTTGAGATAGCTAGTGGGGTTATCTTGCATTGGATTTTCGGTCATGAATGAAGTGACAGCTTGTGATATTTCACTTATTAGAGGGTCCGATTCAAAATCTTCACCATAGTGAGAGTACCAATTTGGTGGTACACTTTGAGCAACGTGTTTGAAACCCATAGTTGAAGATGTTGGGTAGGTGAGGGAGTCATGTTATTCTTCGGTGATTCAATCAGTGCGTCGATCATCATGCATGTTCGTGAGAATTTTTAGGATTCCATTGGATTTATGGTTGCTCAAGAGACGCGATATATATGTATCAAGCGCAGAAAAAAACCATGTCATAGTAGCATATCTTGATTACATGAATAATTGATGGTTATGCATAGATCTCTTACTTTTGGATGTTAATGGATATTGAGGTAGGGTAACCTGCCACCTTGGTAAAGGATTCATGTTCGGTTGACAATTTTTATTGACCCGATTCACATCGTACCTCTTTTCAGTGGGGGTGAGATTGTACCATTAGGACTGAGAAGTATATCCTTTTTATACGGAGAATTAGGCACCAAAATTTCATGATACCAGCAAGAAATTTCAAGAGGTTAAGTGTTTTGTGCAATTAACCCATGTCGGGTACGATGTCCTCGGATGGTCTCCAATAGTTCCATTAATGGATCCATAAACACCCAACGACCCTTTTACCCCTAATTCATGGCCCTACATTCGAAAGGCATGCACTCATTGGATGGATATTTCGATAACAACACTTATGAACTTCACTGGTTGGGAGGATGGGACGTTGGGCTCAACACACCCTTTTGGGGGAAACTATTGCCTACTCTGGGACTCTCTTATAGATATAAGAAATGTCAATATGTTTGAGAATCCTTGGTTCATTTCCAATCATGTCTCTAGGGATGACCCATGGGTTTAAAAATCATTCATGTATCTACATGGATCAGGAATTACTGAGACTATGCTAGTTTAAGCCATGTGATGCGGTGCTATAGAGTTTATCATCATACAGGGGGATGAACGTTGTTTTACTATCAGGATCAAACCCATAAGATACTATTCGTACATATTCTCAAGAGATGAATCAGAAACCATGTAGTTTAGTTCCTCTTAACTAGACACATCACCTTTTAGGGTCATGAGATGAGGACCCGTCCAGGCAGTTTAATATCACGTGGCTATGACGACTAGACAGAAGATACCTAGTCAAGATATCACGTGGGACTTATGTTAAAGCGGCCCAGGATTATCATAAGAGGCATGGTCTCCTAGGTGGAAATGGAACTACTATGGAAATAGACCATAGAAAACCAGGGTGATTTGGGTGTTGGGTTTGGACCTCATGGATTCTTCCAACATATCCCAGTTAGTTGGGAATCAAAGAAATCATTGTTCAGTTTATTTTGGGGCTTATATCGTAGTGGAGGCCCTATTTTTGGGGGTATGATTGGGGATTAAAATTTTAAAAGGATCCCCTTTGAGATAGGGCCTTTATATAGGAGTCCTAAATATCCTATTTGGGACAGGAATCAGAGTTCTCATAGTTCATTTATGTTGGGGCATATACCATAGAGGAGGCCCATGCATTGGGGTTATGTATATGTCATGATTACCACCAACCTCTAATCCCACGTGATTCATTCTCAGTGTGAGAAATAATAGGAGGTAGTGGATTTGAGGATCAAACATCCCTCATCATCAACTGATAGATGGTACTGGATCCCAATGTGAGAGAGATGGAGAAGGGCTTTAAATGTGACAATTTATTCTCCCATGTTGATATGCATGATAGGCACTTCTGATGATTTATCTGGATGTGTATCGGGATGAACCTATGTGGAGAAAGAGTTCCACCACCCATGGAATGGTTAGGGACTTTGTACAAGAGGAGTTACCTAAAGATGGATACGGAAAAGGGGAGGAACATTGTCCCTTATCAAAGGGGAAGGAAAGTGTGAGCTCCTCATTTGTCACTGGCTCCCATGGATGGGAAAACCCAGTGATTACTCTAAATGGTGAGAACAGGGAGGTTCACGTTGGAATCCCAAGGTTGTGCCCTCATTTACCATGGAAATGTTCACTTAATAACATTCTAGGGGCCCATACCAATGCAGATATTGCATTTGTGATCTCATTTACCATGAGTATATAGACTCAAAAGTGTGTGCTGATGCACCTGTAGATCTTTTCATACGATTCTGATGGATTTGGAAGAGGCTTTGGCCTGATTTTATTGGATTTTCATATAAAGGGGTCATGAAGGATGATTTGGAAAAGGAATGGAGTGATCAGGACTGAAAGGTGGAAAGCACAAAGGTACATTATTCTGTGTACCAATTGTTTATGCGGGGTGGGGTACCCTCTGCATAGTGTATTTTTAAATGGGTGGAGGTTTTGTTCGCGTACCATAGTGGTACATAGGCTCATGTTCCATTTTCATAGGGTAGTGCTATGTGGTGTGGGATTCCATCCATATAGCGAAGCGCTACTCGGTGCAAGGTTTCAACTGTACAACGATGCTCTATGAGGAACGCCAAATTGAAGAAGGGGCATTGATCATGAGGATCATGGGAAGTTCATCCACAAAGAGAATATGATAATTAGTTCTCCAATTAGGTTCGTAGCCAGTTCATTATTATTATTACGTATCCTTCCTTTTATGGTATGCAGTGGGTTTATACCTGTTGGAAACCGTTTGTGGTTTTCGTACTTTGTCGATCGTTTGTCTTCAAAGACTTTCATCTGTAAACTCCAAGCTCACCCAAAAATTCGATCCCCTTTCACGGCTCCCCTCAGGGAGCTTTTATATAGTGTCAGGGAAGATGGATATATGGGGCACATGACATTATCTTTGAAATCCCATGGGGAAATCATCCGACCCGCGGACGACTCCGTCAACCGAGGTTTGCGGGGATGAGGTTCGCTACGGCTGTGGTTCGCGGTGATGGTAATCACTACCTAATTCCTGGTAACTATATGTCTTGTTCATGGGATTCCTCTGACTTCGCCTTTCCCCAAAACTATTTTGGTTTGCAGGGGTGGTTCATGGCAGCATACCGCTCTTTCTTGTTTTCGCCAAAAATACCGTTCACAGTGGCTCTTGCACCAACATCCATGTTCGTGTACAATGGTTCACAGTCAATGCTTTCTGCGGATCATTCCTAGAACTCAGTACACAGACCACTATGGTTCCTTTTCCAAATTTGGATTCTTCAAAATTAATCTTCATGTTTTTGATCAAACTGCATTTTTTCCTTTATCAAATTTATCAGAGTATTTGATTTTCCATTGCTATGTTTTCCAGACCCTACAAACCAAAAAATATATATTAAAACCTTAAAATCGAAAAATACTTTATAAACCCATAAATAACATTGAAACCTCTAAAAACCTAAGAAACCTAATATCCCTCAAAACCACTAAAAACTATATAACACACTAAACCCCTAAAAACAATGAAAAAATCTAAAAAACATTAAAACACTAAAAACTCTAGAAAACACTAAAACCCATAAAAACCATAAAAACCCAAAAAATTTATAAAAACCAAAAAAATCCCTAAAAGTCCTTAAAATGTTAGAAACCCTGAATACTGTGAAAATCCATTATAAAACCATAAAAACAAAAAAAATTCAAAACCCTAAAAAACTGAAAAAAAGTTAAAAACCATAAAAACACCTAAAATCCCTCGAAATCCCTAAAACCCTATAAGCCATAAAAATCTATAAAATACATAAAAAACCATAATAATGTAAAAAACCTAAAAACCATGAAAACCCCTATGACAACCATAAAAACCTTAAATCATGAATTTCCCTAATATACTTAAAAATTTCGAAAAACACTAAAAAACACTAAAACCCCTAAAAACCCTAAAAACCTTAAAACCATAAAAACCTCTAAAAAAATTAGAATCCCATACAAATTTAAAAAATACTAAAATCTCTAAAGACCCTTTAAACCCCTAAAAATGTTACGAAACACAATAAATCCTTAAAAAGCTAAAAAAAATTAAAACAACCCCTATAAACTGAAAAAACCCATAAAACCCCACAAACCCTAAAACCCCTCAAAATCCATAAAAACCCAAAAAACCAAAAATAATCCTACTAAATATAAAAAAATATCTATAAATGTAAAAAACAATAAAAATCATGAAAAACACTATGAAAACATTAAAATTCTAAAACCACTTAAAAACCAAATATAGACCAAACACTGTTAAAACCCTAAAAACTCCTCAAATTCTCTAGAAAACATAAAAAACATAAAAATCCTAAAAAATCCTAAATAATCTTTAAAAATTTAAAAAACCTAAAAACCATTAAAACCTAAGAAAGCCTTAAAAACCAAAAAACACTTAGAAAGACAAAAAAACATAAAAATGTTAAAACCCCAAAAAACCCTAAAAGACCACTCCCTCTCCCGAACCCCTAAAATAAAAAAAACCTCCTTAAAGCCTTAAAATACACAAAAAACTATTGAAACTATTAAACCCCACAAAAAAAATAAAAACCATTTAATCCCCTAAAAACATTCAAAAACACTAAAAACCTAAAACCTAAAAACACAAAAAAAACCTTAAAATCCAAAATATACCCCCAAAACCCCTCAAAATCAATAAAAATCAAAACAATCATAAAAATACTAAAAAATCCCTAAAATCACCAAAAATTTCAAAAACCCTAAATACCATTAAAACCCCTAAAACCATGATAACTTATATGGAACCCTAAAAAACCAAAAAACAAATAAAACCCATAGAAAAAAACTAAAAATGTTTACACCATAAAAAAACCTTTAAAACCCTTAAAACCCTAAAACCCATCAAAATCACTAAAAACACTAAAAACCATAAAATTCAAACAAACCCTAAAATTCCTTAAAAATGTAAAAAACCTAAAAACGGATAAAAACTCTAAAAAACATAAAAAACTAGAAACACTAAAAACTCATAATAAAGAAAAAATGATAAAAACCCTCAAAAAACCTAAAAACTCTCCAAATACATAGAACCCAAAAAGAAGTACAAAAATCATAAAAAATCTCGAAAAATCACTAAAAACAAAAACCCCTATGATCCCTAAAAACTCAATAGAAAACCTTAAAAAATCAAAAAACCATAAATCCCTTAAAAACCTAAAATATTCTAAAACCACTAAATAAATACTAAAACCATAAAAACCATAAAAACCCATAAAAATTATTAAAAAATTTAAATATTTACTAAAAATTCTAAAACCCTTTTACACCCCTAAAAATGATAAAAATGCTAAAACACTTAAAACCCGTAAAAACCAAAAAAAAACATTAAAATCCCAAAAAACCATAAAAATACTTAAATCCCTAAAACCCCCTAAAACCTATCAAATTCTCTAAAAACCCTAAACAACATAAAAACCTAAAAAAGACTTCAAATATCTAAAAAAGTAAAAAATCCTAAAAACCCTGAAAAACCTAATGAAAACTATTAAAACAAAAAAAAATTAATTCTCTAAATAGCCAAAGAGAGGCTAAAACCCTAAAAAACACCCAATCCCATAAAAACCCCTAAAACCCATCAAAATCCATAAAAACCATAAAATCCATAACAATCCTAAAAATCCCTAAAAATTCCTAAAACATTAAAACTATAAAAACCCTGAAAAAACCCTAAGAAAACCTTAAAAACCAAAAACACATAAAACCCCTAAGAAACCTCAAAATAATAAAAACACTAAAAAAATCCTCAAAGACCCTAAAACACTAAAAACTCCTTAAACCATAAACCCATAAAAACCTAAAAGCCACTAAAACCCATAAAAACCCTAAAAACCTTCTAAAAAGTCTACAAACCCTTTGAACCCCTAAAAATGATAAAAACTCTAAAAAACCTTTAAACCCCTCAAAAATAAAAAACCCCTAAAAAAACAGATTAAAAACCCTAAAAACCCTAAAAACTCTCAAAATTCCATAGAACCATAGAAACCAATCAAATTCCTAAAAATTCCTAAAAATCATTAAAAATGTAAATAACCCTAGAAGCCCTGAAAAACCCTAAAAACGTTAAAAAGATAATAAAACCCCAAAATAACCTAAAAATGCTAAAAACCCTAAAACATAAAAAACCCTAAAACCTCACAAAATCCTTAAAAACCCTAAAATAAGATACATATCCAAAAAATCCCTAAAAACGCTAAAAATATAAAACCCCCCAAAAAATAGAAAAACATAAAAAACCGAAAAAACCTAAAAACTATTAAACCCTCTTTAAAAACACAAAAATTATAAAAACCCTAAAAATCCCTAAAAACCCCAAATACCTTAAAAATCCTAAAAATCTCTAAAAATCCAAAAAAACGTAAAAAACCCTAAAACCGGTGAAAACCATAAGAAAACCATAGAAAGACAAAAACCCTAATAAATCCTAAAAACTACAAAAATCTTTAAAAAACAAAAAAGACCCTAAAAACCCTAAAACCCCTATGAACCATACAACCCCTAAAAACGTACCCTAAAACCCTATAAACCCCCTAAAATCCACTAAATACACAAAAAAACCTTTAAATCCTGAAAACCGTTACAAAATACAAGAAACCTTAAAAACCCTAAAGATTCAAAATAACTATAAAAACCCCTAAAACCCATAAAAACCCTAAAAACCCTAAAAACCCTAAAAATCATTAAAACCCCCAAAAACCCATAAAATTCTAAAAACTGTAAAAATAACTACAAATTTATATTACCCTAAAAAACATGAAACAACATAATAAAACCTTATAAAAATAAAAAAAATTAAGACCCCAACACACTATTAAAATGAAAAAAACATTAAAACCATAAAAAAACTAAAACCCTCAAAATCCCAAAAAACCCAAAAAACCGATAAAAATCATAAAAAAACATAAAATCCCTAAAAGCATAAAAACCCCTAAAAATCCTAAAAATCTCTTAGAGAACATAAAAAACATAACTACACTTAAAAACACTAAAAACCTAAAAATTCTAGACACCCTCAACACTCTTAAATGGACATAAAAACCTAAAACCCTTTAAAACCCCTAAAAACCATAAAACCACTAAAACCCATAAGAACCCATAAAATCCATTAAAACCATTAAATACAATGAAAAAGCTTTAAACCCATAAAAACATTACAAAATTCTAAAAAAAATAAAAAACTAAAAAAATCCTAAAAGGGAAAAAAACCGTAAAAACTCAAAAAAATTCCTAAAAACCCACAAAATCTCTAAAAACCCTAAAAATCAAAAAAATTAAAAAAAGTCTCTAAAAATACCCAATGAAATAAAATCCCTTAAATTCATAATAATACTTTAAAAACCTTAAAAAATTAAATCCCCTATAAACCTAAAATATGCTACAAATTCTATAAAACCCTGAAAACCATAAAATCCCAAAACCCCTCAAAATCCAAAAAACCCCTAAACAAATAAATAACCTAAAAAATCCATGAAAATACCATAAATTTTAAAAAACCTTTAAAGCCATTAAATCCCATAAGAAATCCTTTAAAAACCATAACACATAAAACCCCTAAAAACCTAAAAACCTTTAAAAACTCTAAAAACCCAAAAAACCCAAAAAACCCCAAAACCCCAAAAAAAACAAAAAAAATAACCTTAAAACCACTAAAAACTATAAAAATAATTTAGAACCCTAAAAAAAATTTAAAACATTAAAAACCATAAAAAACTCATAAAACCAAAAACCCCCAAAAACCATAAAAACCATAAAAACCCTAAATCCCCTCAAAATCCCTAAAACCAAAAAAAGATCCGTAGAATATAAAAAACCTAAAACCACTAAGAATCCTTAATAAAAAATTAAAAAAATAAAGACTCTATAAACACCTAAATACCCTAAAAATGATTAAAACCCTAAAAAGTTAAAAAATCCTATAAACCCTCAAATTCACTAAAACCCAAAAAAATCCTAAAATCTCTACAAGTCCATAAAAATGTAAAAAATCCTAAAAACCATAAGAAAACCTTAAAACCTAAAAAATACTAAAAAGACTCTATAAACCCAAAAAACCAATAAATACCCTAAAATCACCTGAAAAGCTAAATAATCATAAAATCCCATAAAAACCAAAAAACCCCTAAAAACTCTAAAAAACCTTTAAACCTGTAAAAAAAACTCTAAAAATCATTAGAAACCCTAAGAAACTCAACCCCCCCCCCCCCAAATAACCATTAAACTCTAAAAACCTTAAAATCCACTAAAAATATTAATACCATAAAAATAAAAATAAAACACCTAAAACACCTAAAAAAATTAAAAACCATGAAAAACCTTAAAAAACCTTAAAAACCCAAAAAAAAAACAAAAAACGCCTAAATACCAAAAAAATGCTAAAGAACCTAAAACACCCTAAAGCCCCTAAAAAACACTAAAGACCCTCAAAATCCCTAAATCCCTAAAACCCGTAAAATCATAAAATGACCTAAAAATCCCTAAAAACATAAAAAAAACCTGAAAACCCTAAAAACCCTAAGAAAACCTTGAAAACCAAAAAAAACATAAAACCCCTAAAAACCCAAAAAACTGCTAAAAACATAAAGAGATCTTAAAAAGACCATAAAACCCCATAAAAACATTAAAATCCATAAAAACAAAAAAATCCATAAAATCTATTTTAAATCACTGAAACCACTAAAATTCATAAACCCCAATAAAACACTAAAAAATAGTAAAAACCCTTAAAACCTTAAAAAACTAAAAACCCTTAAAACAACTAAAAAACAATAATACCCTAAGTACCATAAAAACCCTTCAAAATCCCTAAAACCCATAAAACTATAAAATTACTAAAAATCCATAAAATTTCCTATAAACATAAAAAACCTTAAAACAATAAAAACCCCTAAGAAATCCTAAGATACATAAAAACACTTAAAACCCATAAAAATATAAAAAACATCAAATACCCTAAAACCCCTAAAAACCAATAAAATCAAAAAATAGTAAAAAATCCCCCAAAATCCCAAAAAACGTAAACAAACCTAATACTGTAAGAAGACCTTAAAGACCTAAAATAATTAAAAACCCTATATAATTATAAAAACCCTAAAAGACCATAAAAACCGTTAAAAACCTAAAATCATTTATAACCCCTAAAAACTCATAAAATCATAAAAACCACTAAAAAATATAAACACCTTTAAACCCCTAAAACATTAAAAATCATTGAATACACTTAAAAACTGAAGAAAGATAAAAAACCCCCCAAAATCCGAACAAAACATAAATACCCTAAACACTAAGAAAACCCTTAAACCCTCCAAAATCCATAAAAACCCTAAAAATTATAAAAATCCTAAAAATACCCATTAAAATCACAAAAAATGTAAAAAACCAAAAAAATACTGAAAACACCTAAAAAAATTTAAAAAACTACAAAAATAAAACCCCTTAAAACACCTAAAAATTTAAAAACCCTAAAAAAACCCCAATTACACTAAAAATCACTAAAAACCCAAAAATACCATAAATGTCCTAAGAATCCCTAAAATTCCGTAAAACCATAAAAATCATTAGAAACCCCTAATAGAACCTTAAAAGCATAAAAAAACTTAAAACCCCTAAAAAACATAAAAAACCCTAAAAGAAATAAAAACCCTAAAACCCCTAAAAATCTTAAAAACACACAAAAACCATTCAAAACCTAAAACCCCCATAATAACCCTAAACCACTAAAAACTATAAAAACCCATTAGGAACCCAAAAAATGTTTAAAAAAACTCTAAAAAACCTTAAAAACATTAAAAACCTAAAAAATCCTAAAAAACATTAACACCCTAAAAAACTTAAAACCCTCAAAATTCGTAAAAAAAATAATACCCATAAAAACCCAAAAATCAATAATAATCCCTGAAAATATACAAAACCTTAAAACCCATGAAAAACACTAAGAAAACGTTAAAAATCGATAAATAGTTAAAACACATAAAAACAAAAAAAATGCTATAGAACCTAAATAACCCTAGAAACACTCAAAACCCTCAAAGTCAGTAAAATTCTAAAAAATGTAAAAAAACATAAAACCACTAAAAATGAAAGAAAAAAAATTAAAAAACTAAAAACACTCAAGGACACTAAATACCCAAATAATGCTTAAACCCCTAAAAAGACCACAAAATCCCTAAACCCCCTAAAACCCATAAATACCCCTAAAGACCTTATAAACCATAAAAAAACATAAAATACCTAAAACAAATAAAAACTCTAAAATACCTTCAAACCCATATAATGTAAAAAAACTCAAAAAAAAAATTTTAAAACACTAAAAAAATCTAATGTAACCAAAAAAACAAAAAACCGATAAAATCCCTAAAAATACTGAAAACCCTTAAAATCTCTTAAAACCATTAAAATCCAAACAAAGTGATAAAATTCCCTAGAAATGTGAAAACCATAAGAATCCCTAAGGAAACCTTAAAAACCTAAATACACATAAACTCCTAAAAATCCTAAAAAAAACTAAACACCATAAAAATCATAAAATCCCTCAAACCCCTAAAAATCATTAAAAACACTAAAAAATATAAAAATTCTTGAAAATCCCAAAAATCCCTAAAAACCCATTAAAATGTTAAACACCCTAAAAAAATGAAAAACCCCTAAAAATCATAAAAACGTAATAACACTTAACACCCTCAACAACCCTAAAAACACTAAAACCCTAAAAAAATTTCAAACCGTAAATAACCCTAACGTCCCTCAAAATCCATAAAAACCATAAATAATTATAAAAAACAAAAAAAATCCGTAAAAATACCTAAAAACAAAAAAAACTAAAAACCCTGAAAACCCATAATAATTCCTTAAATACCTAAAAAAACATAGAAACATTAAAAACTAAAAAATGATAAAAACGCTAAAAACTAAAACCTCCCCTTAAAAATCATAAAACCTCTAAAAACATTAAATAAAACCATAAAAACCAATAATAAACTAAAAAATCTAAAAACCATTTAAAACCCTAAAATCATTAAAAACTCAAAAAACATTTAAAACTGATAAAAACTCAAAAAACCCAAAAACCCCAAAAGAAATACCATTGAAATGCGAAAACCCCCCAAAACCGTCAAAATCCATAAAACCCTAAAATCTATAAAAATACTAATGAAGCTCTCAAAATTCCTAAAAAACTTTAAAAACCCTGAAAGAAATAAAATACTATAAAAACAACAAAACACTTAAAACCCATAAATTCAATAAAAATGCTAAAAACCCTAAAAACCTCGAAAACCCCTCAAACTCCGTAAAATCCCTAACTACTGTATATCTCCTAAAAAATTCCATAAAAATCCATAAAATCCCGAAAAACAAAAAAAAATCAAAAAACCCCTAAAAAACCTAAAAAACATCAAATCATGTTAACAATTAAAACCCCAAATAACCTAAAAGCACTAAAATCATAAAAAACCCAAAAGAACCTAAAACCATAAAACCCTAAAAACCATAAAACCCCTTATAACCATAAAAACCAATAATACCGATAACATCTCTAAATACTACTAGAAACTATAAATACCCTTTAAACAAATAAAAATTGTAAAAAAACTCTAAAAAAGATTTAAACCCCTTAAAAACTCAAAAAACCCCGAAAACCCAAAAAACCATAAAATTTGAAAAACTCAGCCGAAACCCTAAACACCCAAAAAATCTCTAAAAACAAAAAATACCTATAAAAATCTAAAAAAAGTACAAATAATATCAAAAAATGTAAACACCCAAAAAAATCCTAAAACCCCTTGAATCAAAAACCAAGAAACCATTAACACCCATAAAAATTCTTAAAATGCATAAAACCATAAAAACCCTAAAACCCTAAAATAAAAAAACTATTAAAACCCAAAAACACATAAAAAGCCTAACATCCCATTAAAAACCTATAAAACCACTAAAAACAATAAAACCCATTAAATTACTAAAATGATAAAAATATCTAACAACTTATAAACCATAATGAAATCTAAAAACCTCTAACACCCCCCAATATAAACTATAAAATCATTAAAAACCCTAAAACCCCTCAAAATCCCAAAAATATCCTAAAAACCATAAAATTCCTAAAAAATCTCTAAAATCCCTAAAAACAATAAAAACCCTAAAAACCATAAAAATTATTTAAAAAACCTAAAAACAAAAAAATCATTAAACCATTAAAAAACCCCAAAAAACTAAAAACCACAAACACCCCAAAAACACTAAAAACTCATAAAAAAATTCAAGATCCACATAACCCTTAAAACCAACAAAAATCCGTAAAAATACCAAAAAATTCCATAAAATTCATAGAAAATAAAAATCCCTAAAACCGTGAAAAAAACTAAGAAAACCTTAATAACCTAAAAACACTTAAAAACCCAATAAATTTATAATATCCTTAAAAAAACCAAAAATGCCCAAAAACCTTAAAATCCCCTAAAACCATAAATCCCCCTAAAAATCATAAATACCCAAAAACCCCATAACACCCTAAAAACCCCAAATAAACTCTAAAAACCATTTGAACACCTAAAAATGATTAAAAAATTATATAAAAACATGGAAACTCAAGAAAACCCTAAATCCATAAAAAACATAAAAAACCATAAAAACCTTAAATAACCTAAAAACCTTCAAAATCCCTAAAATAAAAAAAACCATAAAAAGCCCAAACCCCAGAAAATCCCTAAAAACTTAAAAGACCCTAAAAACCTTGAATGACCCAAAAAATCATTAAAACCCTAAAAAAATTTCAAACCCCAGAAAACATAAATAATGCTAAGAACCCTAAAACCCCCTAATACCCTAAACACCATAAAAACCACAAAATAACTAAAAATTAAAACCCATAAAAATCATAAAAGGCCTTAGAATAACTAAAAAATAACCCCCCCCCTAAAAACTATGAAAACCCCTAAGATAACATTAAAACCATAAAAATCCAAAAAGGCCCCTAAAACCCAAAAAAACCACAAAACACAAAAAACCACTAAAAAGACCAAAAAAATCCTAAAACCCCTAAAAACCATTAAATCCACTAAAAACCCGAAAAACCCATAAAACCCCTAATAACCATTAAAACATGTAAAAACCCTTTAAACCTATAAAAATGTTGAAAAATTGAAAAAAAATTGAAAACCCTAAAAAACATAAAATCCCAAAAAAATAAAACCACAATAACTTAAAAACACATAAAAACCCAAAAATCCCTGAAATCCCTAAAATCCAAAAATTTCCTAAAAAAGACCCAAAAATTTATAAAAATGAAAAAAAAACCTTAAAACCCCTATAAACAAAAAAAATCATAAATACCTAAAAACACTTAAAATCCCTAAAAAATATAAATGAAAAAATATTAAAAAACCTAAAACTACTAAATACACTAAAATTCCCTAAATACCAAAAAACCATAAAAATCGTAAAGAAATACCTTAAAATCCATAAAAATGTAAAAAAACCAAAAAACTATAAACACCCCTAAGAAAATATTAAAAAACTAAAATAACTTAACCCCCTAAAAATGAAAAAAACCATTAAACCCCTAAAACCCCCCAAACCCATAAAAACACTCAAAATCCATAAAACCCTAAAAATAAATAAAGTCCCTTAAAAGCCTCAAAAATCCATAAAAAAATAAAAACCCCTAAAAACTTAATAAAATCTTAAAAACCTACATAAGTTAAAAACGCAAAAAAACCTACAAAATTATAACACCCCAAAAAAGACCCAAAAATCCCAAAATCACCCAAAACCATAAACCCCCAAAAAAACATAAACCCCCCCAAAAATATATAAAAACCAATAAAAACTCTAAAAACCATTTAAACCCCTAAAATAGTAAAAAATCTCTGAAAAACTAAAAACCCTAAAATACTAAAAGAACCCTTAATGTACAAAAAACAATTAAAACCCTGAAAAACTCTAAAAACCCCCAAAATCACTAAAAATCATAAAAATCCATAAAAATCCAAAAAATCCCTAAAAATCACTTTTAACCTAATAAAATCCATTAAAACCGTGAAAATACCTTAAAAACCATAAATCCTTATAAACACTTTAAACCCCTAAAGTTCAAAGAAATGCTAAAAAAAATGAAAAACACAAACACTCTGAAAACCCTAAAAAATCTTAAACACCCTACAAACCATACAAATCATAAAAAACCCCTAAAAATCCATAAAATAATAAAACCCAAAAAACCTAAAATCCCAAAAAACCCATAAAATCCAAATAAAACATAAAACCCCCAAAATCCTTGAAATGTTAAAAACACTAAAAAATCCCAAAAAAGTATCTAAGAACTTTTAAATCCCTAGGTACCATAAAATGCCCTAAAAACCAATAAAAACTATAAAAAATACTAAAAAAAATCTAAAAACCCATTATAACCTTAAAAAGTTAAAAACCTAGAAAGAAACTTAAAACCCAAAAAAATCAAAAAGAACTAAAATTTCTAAAAAATTATAAATACCTTAAAAAACCCCAAAACACCTTAAAATTCATAAAAACCCTAAAAACCCTAAAAACCCATAAAATAATAAAAAATCACAAAAAAATCACTAAAAACATAAAAAACCCTAAACCCTGAAAAATCATAAGAAAAACATAAAAAATTAAAAACACTTAAAACCCCTAAAAACATAAAAATTATAAGAATCCTAAAATCCCTAAAACCCATAAAAATATTAAAAATTCCTTAAAAATCCCTAAAAATGTGAACGACCCAAAAAATAAAAGAAAACCCAATGAAAAAAATTAAAAACCTAAAAAAACGTAATACCCCAAATAAACCTAAAAAATGCTAAAATCCCAAAAAAAACCTTGAAAACCCTAAAACCCTCAAATCCCATAAAAACCCTAAAAAATACTAAAAATGAACTAAAAATACATAAAAAGGTTAAAACCCCAGAAAAACCCTTAGAAAACCTTAAATCCCTAAAAACATTTAAAAATCCTAGAAACCAAAAAATGCTAAAATCCTTACAAAACCTTAAAAATTCCCTAAAAATCTAAAACCCTAACCCCTTAAAAAACATAAAAATTCTTAAATCATTAAAAACACTAAAACCCCATAAAAACACTATAAAATAAGAACAAATCTAAAACTCTTTAAACCTAAAAAAATGTTAAAAACAAAAAACACATAAAAACCCAACAAACTCAAAAACAAAACCCAAAAAACAGCAAAAAACCAATAGGAACTTTCAAAACCCAGAAAAATCTCAAAAAATTGTAATATACCATAAAAATCCATAAAAATCCCTAGAAATACCTGAAAAATAGAAAACCTTAAAAACCGTGAAATCCCCTAAGAAAACATTTAAAACCTAAAAATACTTAAAACCAATAAAAAACATTAAAACCCAAAATAACCCTAAAACACATAAATATCCTAAAAACCATCAAAATCCCTAAAACCACTAAAACCAATAAAAATCCTAAAAAATCCATAAATTACCAAAAAAATGTAAAAAAACCAAATAACCATTAAAACCGCAAAGAAACACCTAAAAACCTAAACACCTTAAAAACCCAAAAAACGTAGAGAAGATAAAAACCCAAAAAACAGTAAAAACACAAAAAACATCAAAATCCAAAAAATACCCTAAGAAAACCTATTTTTTCGAAAATCAATAAAATTCCTAAAAACGTAAAACACCCCAATAGCCTTGAAAACCCTAATGGAATCCTTTAAAAACTAAAAACGATTCACACCCGTAAATACCTAAAAATGGTAAAACCCATAAAAACCCTTAAATGACCCTAAAAACCCTAAAACCCTGAACATCTAAAAACCTGGAAAAATCTTAAACAACCTAAAAACCCACAAAAAAAAATATAAAACGCTTCAAACCCCTAAAAAGGTTGAAATACCCTAAAAAACTAAAATCCCATAAAAACTCAATAAAAACCCTAAACCCCCCAAAAAACAATAAATAGCCTAAAATCTCAAAAACCATCAAAATCCAAAAACAATACTAAATATTTACATCAATCATAAAAAATACATAAAAATAACTATAAACATAAGACCCCTTAAAAACCTTGAAAACCCCTAAAAACCTTAAAAACAAAAAAATATTAAAAAACCTAAGAAACCTAACAACACTAAAAAAACCTACAATCCTAAAACCTATAAAACATTTCTATATCCATAAAGCCCTAAAAGTAATAAAAAATCATAAAAATCACTAAAAATTCCTAAACATGTAAAAAAACTGAAAACCTTGAAAAACCCAATGAAAAAATTAATAAAATAAAACACTTAACACCCCTAAAAACCAAAAAAGCACCGAAAACCATAAAAAATATTAAAATAAACTAAAAACCCCAAAAAAACAGAAACCATAGCACCCATAAAAACCTAAAAAATTCAAAACCCCTAAAATCCCTAAACAACCATGACAAACTCTAAAAATCTTTTAAACCCCTAAATATATTTTAAAAAATTTAAAACAATTAAAACCCTAAAAAACTCTAAAAAAATGTAAATCCCAAAAACAAAAAAACCCTAAAATCCTTAAAAACCCATTAAAACTCTCAAAATAATTTAAACCCCTAAAAAAATAAAAAACTTAAAATCCATAAAAACACTAAAAATTTAAAAAAAACTCCCAAAACCCTTAAAACCCCTAAAGAACCTTAAGAACCTAAATACTCTTAAAATATTTAAAAAACCTAAAAATGATAAAAATAATAAAAACCCATAAAAACACTAAAACCCCTAAAAACCCTCAAAATATCCAAATCCCTAAAAACCATAAAAATCCAAAAATCCCTAAAAATACATAAAAAGTAAAATGCCAAAAAAACCAAGAAAAGCCCAAATAAATCCTTAAAACCCATAAAACTGTCAAATCGCATAAAACCTAAAAATGATGAAAACCCTAAAACCCTAAGAAGATCCAAAATACCGAAAAAAACCAAAAACAAAAAAAACCCTAAACCCCAAAACAACCAAAAAACCCATAAAAACCTTAAAACCCCACTAAAACTATAAAAACCCTTTCAAACCATCAAATCTATTAATAAATATAAAAAAATTAAATACCCAAAAAAACAATAAACCACCTTAAACCCCAAAACAACAAAACCCTAAAAAACCAAAAAACCCTCAAAATCCCTAAAACCCTAAAAAAACCATAAAAATCCCTAAAAACACTAAAAATCCCTAAAAAATGTAACAAGCCCAAAAAACTAGAAAAAACATAAGAAAATTTTAAAAACCTGAAAAAAACTTAAAACTTATAAAAAATATAAAATCTCCAAGAAACCAAAAAACCCAATTACTCTAAAAACAATAAAAACATTACAAATCACTAAAAATCCAAAAAAACACTAAAAATCCTGAAAATCCATAAGAAAAACATAAAATCCTAAATACACATAAAACCACTAAAAAACCTAAAAAAATATTACGAATCCTAAAAAACCATAAAAAACCCTTTAAACCCTAATAAACCTAAAAAAACATAAAAAACTAAAAATCATAAGAATCCTAAAAATACCTAAAAATAAGAAAATACCTAAAACCCTAAAAACCCATAAGAAAAACATAAAAATATAAAAACACTTTAATCCCCAAAAAATATAAAAAACATTGAAAACCCTCAAAAACCCAAAATAGATGTTAAAACCCTATAATACCCTAAACCTGTAAAATCCCTAAAAACATTAAAAACCATAAAACCCCATAAAAACTCTAAAGCCCACTAAAAATAGTTAAAATCCTTTAAAATACCAAATTTTTTTAAAAACTCTAAAAAACATTAAAACTCCTAAAAAATTAAAAAAACCCTAAATTCAAAAAAAACCTTAAAACCCAAATAAACATTAAAAACCAAAAAAATCCTAAAATGAAATAAAAATCAGTAAAAGTGAAAAAACAAAAAAACATAAAAAAACCCAAATAAAACCTTAAAAACATAAAATTAATTAAAACCCATAAAATAGTAAAAAATGATAAAACCCTAAAAACCCAGAAATTTTCTAGAAAACCTAAAAATGATTAAAATCTTAAAAAAATCCTAAATAATCACTAATAATGTAAAAAAACTAAAACCCCTGAAAAACCCTAAGAGAACCATAAAAACCCAAAAAAACAAAAAACCCTTAAAAGCTAATAAATTATAAAAACACTAAAAACCCTAAAAAATTCCTAAAACAATAAAAACTACTATAAATATTAAAAAAACCCTAAATCCCCTAAAAACCACTAAAAAGTATAAATACTCTATGAATCCATAAAAATGATAAAAAAAAACTCCAAAATAAACATTAAAAATCTTAAAAACACTCAAAAAAACCTTAATAACCCAATGTACAATAAAAACCCTAAAAATCCTTAAAACCCTAAAAATCTATAAAACCATAAAAAACAATAAAATCCCTAAAAATTCCTAAAAATAATTAAAAACCTAAAAACTCATAAAAACCCTAAAAACCCCAAAGAAAACCTCATAAACTAGAAAAAATGTAAAACCCCTAAAAACGTAAAAATGATAAAACCCTAAATATCCCTAAATGTCCGTCAAAACCTAAAAATTATTCAAACCCCTAAACACATTTAATAAGGAACATAATTTGGAGTGGGTGAATCATGGAAATAAAACATGAAAAAGTTCCATGGAATTATATCTGTAAGACTTCTGATGAAGGATGTTTAGGAATAAATAATCTAGAGGGTTTCAATTGCTCATTACGAGATGGTTTTATTTGGAGGCATATAAATGGGAACTCAGAGGCTCTTTGCTTCCTTAGAGCCACATTCACACAAAGGCTCATGTCTGGTAACTTCAATTACTTTATCTCTTCAGTGTGGCCTGCCTTCAAGCATATTTTCTCTAAAATTGATGTTGACTCTCGATGGTTGGTCTCTAAGGAATCCACTCTTCAATTATGGAAATGTAACTGGACTGGGAATCACTTGATTGAATCGGTTCTGGAAGGGGTATCAAATCTGGATTTTAACTCATTAATTAAAAATCAGCTTCGAAATATAGAAAGTCTTTCAGATAACATTATTTCTATTTTGGAAAAGTATTTCTGGTTTCTAGGGGTGACTTCTGGGCATGGGATCTTTCTTTTAATTGGATTCTTACCTCCAATGGGTTTTATAAACATTCTGTAAGTATCACATATGAACAAAAATGGATGGACGAATTACATAATAACTTTTTGAAGCCATATTGTTCAATTCTCACATGGAGACTGTCTCATGAAAATATTCCAACAAATGACTTCCTGGAAATATGTGTAATTTCCCTCTATTCTATATTTCTATTGTCCCATCAGCACTGTGAAGACGTGGATCATCTCTTTCTTTGTTGTTCAGCTGCCTCAATGATGTGGAACGTAGTTTCTAACATTTTTGAAGTGTTTTTACTTCAACATAACTCGATATGTGATTTTATAAAATAAATTTCTTCTCTTAATTTTTCATCGTAGGTCTGGAATCACATTCAAGCTACTTCGTAAGAGCTCATTCATATCATATGAACTGCAAGGAACAAGGACGTACATGAATTAATGATTTTTTGAACTAGTATTACTTTTTCAGGAGTGTTCACTACTGTGCGTGAGAGGGAATTACCTAGAGGTATGTTTTCCATTACTCCATACATGATTTATCCATTCTTACTCAGATTGGGGTTAGAGAAAAATTCCTAACTCCCCTTGGTGCACTGGAAGTAGTACGGAAGGCTCCTTTTCATAGAAGGATTAAGATCAACTCTGATGAAGGTTTGAGGTGTAATCTGGGTCCTTCTAGATTTGGTGCTATCTTTAGAGGTTATCATGTTTATGCTCTTGGTTATATTTATGGTTCATGTTTTATTGCCTCTTCAATGGAAGAATAAATTCTCGTTATTATTGTGGCAGTTGAACAAGCTGAACAGTAGGGTTAGAATAAGGTTTGTCTCGAGTGTGACACTACGACAGTGGTCCTTTCTATCTGAACCAGTTCTTTTTATCTCTCATGGAGACTCACTAATCGGTGGACAAGAAGCTTGGACTTTTTCTACTCAATGGAACATATTGTTACTCATGCTTATAGAGAGGAAAATTTGTGGTTTGATCATCTTTCTAACAAAGGTGTCAATGGTAATGACTATCATTAGGTTGATCATGACACAAGTTATCTCCTTCCACTTTTCAGGAAGGATCTTTGTAAATTTTCTACCTTCTAACTTGTGTAAGTTTTTTTCTAATAAAGCGATCTTTCTTTTTTGGGAATGGTATTAGTTTTCCATTAAACAAAATAAACATAAAACCTCTAAAAACCCTAATACAACTAAAATCCCTATAAATTTCTAAATACGTAAAAATCCTTGAAACACCTTAAGAAAACCTTAAAAACCTAAAAACACTCAAAACCTATAAAAACAAAAAAACACTCAAACCCCTCAAAACCCTAAAAGACCCTAAAAACCCAAAAACCCTAAAAACTGTAAAAAAACTCTAAAATCTCGTAAAAACCCTAAAACTACTAAAAACTCTAAAATCCCATTAGATGGATAAAATTGTTAAAAACTTTAAAAAATTATTAAATACCTTAAAATCTTAAAAAAACATAAAAATACCTAAAAACCAAAAAACCCATAAAAAACCTCATAGAACATTAAAAACCAAAAAATAATTAAAACCCCCAAATATCTTATAAAATACTAAAAACCATAAACACCCATAAAAACACTAAAAATCCTGAAAATGCATTAAATCACTAAAATCCAATTTAAACATAAAAAATACCTAAAATCCCTAAAAATGTAAAAATAATAAAAAACTGAAAACCCCTAAGAAAAAATCAATAACATAAAAACACATAAAACACCTAAAAACTAAAATGTGCTAAAATTCCTATAAAACCTAAAAAACCTTAAAAATCCTAAAAACCCATAAAATTTATAAAACCCTAGAAACCTTGAAACCACATAAAAACCATAAAACCACTAAAAAATATAATAACCCATTAAATACCTAAAAATGTTTAAAAAAATGAAATAACCACAAAAAACCTAAGAACTCAAAAAATTCATAAAAAAACAAAAAAAATCCTTAAAACCCTAAAATCCTAAAAATCCATTAGTGCCCCTAAAACCCAAAAGAACCATAAAAATAAAAAAATACCTATAAATCCAAAAAAAAAATATAAACCATAAAAACCATAAAAGACCCTAAGAAAACGTTAAATACCTAAAAATACATAAAACCCTAAATACAAAAATAATTTCTCAAAAACTAAAAAACCATAAAACCCTCAAAATCCCTAAAAACCCTAAAAAACAAAAAAAATCTAAAAAATCCCTAAAATACCAAAAAACATAAAATTCTAAAAAAACGCTTAAGACCCCAAAAAAACCATAAAAACAATGAAACACATAAAACCATTAAAAACCTAAAATAACCAAAACCCTAAAACCCCCTAAAAAGACCCTCAAAATCCTCAAACCCCTAAAAAGCATAAAAATAACATAGAAACATAATAACTTATAAACCCTAAAACCCTAAAAGAAACCCAAAAAAATTTCTATAAACACTAAAAACCATTCATCACAATACAAATGTTAAAAAACCCTAAATAATTGTAAAACCAATAAAAACACAAAAAAAACACAGAAGACCCCAAAAACCATAAAACCCCAAAGAACAATAGAAACCCTCAAAATCCATAAAAACCCTATAAACCAATTTTTTTTAAAAAACCCATAAAAATCCCTAAAAATATAAAAATCCATAAAATCTTGAAATACACTAAGAAAACCATCAAAATATAAAAATCGTAAAACATATAAAAAACATAAAAACTTTAAAAACCCTGGAAACCATATAGTCCCAAAAAACCATAAAAATTCTAAAACCCCATTAAAACCCTAAAAAGCCAGTACAAACTCTAAACACCCATTAAAACCTAAAAAACGATCAGAATCACAAAATATTTAAACCCTAAAAGAACTAAAAAACACCCAAGAATCTTAAAGAATCATAAAAACCCTAAATCCCTAAAAGTCAACAAAAATCACTAAAAACTCTTAAAACCCTACAAAATCCTAAAAATCATCATAATCCATAAAAACCTTGAAAACCAATTTATGTCCTATGAAACCTCTAAAAATCACCAAAAATTTAAAATCCCAAAAAACCATGAAAACCCCTAATAAATCCATAAAAACATATAAACACTTAAAACCTCTAAAAACAAAAAATTATAAAACCCCTAAAAAATCAAAAAATCTCTCAAAATCCATAAAAACCCTAAAAAGAAAAAATTTATATAACAATCCATATAATTAACTACAAAATTATAAATACTTAAAACCCTAGGAAAACCCTAAGAAACACTTAAAACATATAAACACTTAAACTTCTCAAAAAAACTACAAATGTTATGATCCCTAAAATCCCTATAAGAACCTAAAATCCAAAATAACCTCTAAAACCAAGAAGCCATAAAAATATTAAAGAACCCTAAAAACACATAAAAACCATAAACAACTAAAATCTCTAAACACTTTTAAACCCATGAAATCATTAAAAACTCAAAAAAACCATAAAAACCATAAAAAACTAAAACAAATATAAAAACCCTAAAAACCATAAAAATCCAAAATAAGCACTAAAAATACATAAAAATGTAAAATACCCTAAAAAATAAAACCCCATATGAAAACCAAAAAAACCTAAAAGTAATTAAAAACTCTAAAAAAACAAAAAAATTATAGAAACCCAAAAAACCCTAAAAAACCTAAAAACCATAAAACCCATAAAAATCAAAAATAGGACCTAAAAATAACTAAAAACATTGAAAACCCTAAATACCATGAAAAACACTAAGGAAAATAGAAAAAACTAAAATCACTTAAAACCTGTAAAAATCGCAAAAATGATAAAAACCCCAAAAAGGCCCTCAAAACCCCTAAAACCCATTAAAACCCATAAAATCCATAAAAACCCTAAAAAAACAAAAAACCACTAAAAACCCAATAAAAACTATAAAAACTCTTTAAACCCCTAAATACATTAAAAAACACGAAAAACCCATAAGTCCCTAAAAATATCAAAAACCCTAAAACCCATAAAATCCCAAAACCCTTAAAAATCCCTAAAAATAAAAAACAAATCCATAAAAATCCATAGAAATACCTAAAAAAGTAATATGATCCTAAAAAACCAAAAACCCCACAAGAAAATATTAAAAAAATACATAAAGACCTTAAAAACCTAAAAATGATTAAAATACTAAAACCCCTAAAAATCCTAAAACCCCATACAACCCATAAAACCCCTCAAAAACCCAACCTCGTTGGGCAGCTTAACACTAAGGATTACTATCGATAAGAATGTGCTCAGGGCTCCCCTTCCACTGACTGGAACTCCAGGTTTAGGAGGATCTTCATCCCCCGACCAGCCACCTGCTTCTTTGGAAAATTTTGAAAAACTAGTTTCCACTACAGAATCAGCTGCAAAAAGCTGGGCACAACATGGAATCTATCTGTTATCACTACTAATGTGCTGAAGAGACTATTCAACACACCTTGCTTCAATGCAGATTTGGAGCTAGGATCTAGAGATACTTGCAACAGATGTTTGGGTTTCCACATTGCCTGTACCGGCCTCTCTTCGAGCTTCTGGGTAGCCTGACTAGCTGGGCTTGCAACGATTAGGTGCTTCGCTTCATGCTTGTCACTACCGCTGCCACCGTTTCTTATATTTGGACTACTTGGAACGCGGATGCCTTCAACAAGAAGCATCTCTCCTTCTATGGTAGTGTTGTGATGATTCATAAGGCAGTTTATGCGGAGTCCCGCATTCAGACAGGCTCGATGGTGAATTATGTCAATGACCTCATTATCCTTCGGCTGCTTTGTGTCTCTAGAAGGGTAAAAAATCACCGGTTCCCAGGATCTTCCCCTGGATCCCTCCACTCCCCACCTGGATTAAGTTTAACGTGGACGGTACGGATCTGGGCATGCCAGGTCCTGCTGGGTGCGGCGGGGTCTTATACACCTATCGGGGCTCTATCAAAGGATGTTTCCACCACTTCATTGGTGATGGGTGCGCCCTCAAAGCTGAAATGTGGGCTATGATGGAGGCGATTAAGTATGTCGTCTAATATGGATGAAGCTTTCTTTCGCTTGAATCCGACTCTATGCTTGCGGTGAATTCCCTCAATAATAGATCTAGGTGTGTCCCATAGAATATTATCCCTCAATGGGTGGAGTGCCTTACCCTCTCTCAAAGGCTGAACCTCACTGTGACACATGCCTATCAGGAGGCGAACGCGGTTGCAGATGCCCTTTCCAAGAAGTTTATCGTGGAAAGGTGCTCGATGTGGTCCTTCATCGCCCCATCTTCATTCTCTCTTCTTGTGGAATATGATTTGAAGGGTGAATTGCACACCCGGTTATGTAATCCCTCATTGTAACATTTTTTTGTTCTCTTTTCCTTTTTAATAAATTTTGGGGGACCACGCTAGCCTGGTCTCGAGCTTTCCTTGACATAAAACCCCTCAAAATTCAAAAAACCCCTAAAAACTGAAAAAAAACCTATAAAATCTATAAAAATATAAACTAACTAAAAACCCTAAAATCCACAAATAAAGCCTTAAAATCCGAAAACACATAAAACCTTAAAAATGCTAAATAATATAAAAAACTATAAAACCCAAAAAAATCCAAAAAAACCTCAAAATCCCAAAAAACCCAGAAAACCTATAAAAATCCACAAACAATCCAAAAATTCATAAAAATGAAAAAAAACCTTGAAAAATAAAAAAACCTAAAAACCTAAATATAGTTAAAGCCCTTACAAACCTAAAAACCCATAAAAAGAAAATAAAACACCTAGAAACACCTAAAAACCACAAATCCCTAAAATTTTAAAATAACCCATAATAACCCAAAAACCCAAAAAACTCTAAAAACCCTTTAAAACCCTAAAAAAATTAAAAAACTCTATGAAACCATAAGACCCTATAAAACTAAAAAAACCATAAAATCCCAAATACCCAAGAAAACCCTAAAAACCAGAAAACCCCTTAATACCCTTAAAATCCCTAAAGTCCCAAAACAAATTAAAAAATATAGAAAATACCTAAAAATAACTAAATACGTAGAAATCCCGAAAAAACTCATAAAAACATAAAAGAACATAAAACTCCTAAAGAGCCTAAATATAGTAAAAAAAGATTAAATCCCAAAAAGCTCTAGAAAACTCTAAAACCCCTCAAAATCCCTAAACACTCTTAAAGACACTAAAAATCCTTAAAAATCCCTAAAAATATCTCAAAATATAAAAAAACCATAAAATCCAAAGGAAAATATGAAAAAATTAAAAACAAAAAAATCAATTAAAAACTCTAACAACCCTAAAACACTAAAAACCCAAAAAAACCCAAAAAATACACTGAAAACCACAAAACCCTAAATACCATAAAAGCCCCTAAAAACCTTAAAAAACATAAAAACCAACATAAACCTTAAACCCCACTAAAAAAATATAAAATCCCATTATACCCATTATATGTTAAAAATATATAAAAATCCTTCAAACCCAAAAAATTAAAAAAAACACAAAAAATATAAAAACCCTAAAAACTAAACCCCCTCAAAATCTATAATAACCCCAAAAAATAATAAAATCCTAAAAAATCCTTAAAAATCAATAAAAATGTACAAACCCATAAAAACCCAAAAACCCTATAGAAATATTCAAAACTAAAAAACACTTAAAACCCATTAAAATGTAAAAATGATAAAAACCATAAAAACCAAAGAAATCCTCAGAATACATAAAACCCCTAAAAACCATAAAAATCCTAAAAAAATCGATAAAATGTCAAAAAACATAAAAAACCCAAAACCTAAAAAAAACCCAACGAAAACCCTAAAAACATAATTCTCATAAAAAACCAAAAAATGTTAAAAACCAAAAAACACTCAAAATCCTTAAAAAATCTATATACCCACATAAACCCTAAAAAAATCCCTAAAATTCCACAAAATGTTAAAAACCCAAAAAGCCTAGAAAAAACCTAAGAAAACCTTAATACCTAGTAACACTTAAAAACTCTAAAAGCCAAGAAATGATAAAAACCCTAAAACCCAAAAATGACCTAAAAACCCCAAAATCCCCTAATATCCATAAAAAACCATAAAATATAAAAAAACCCAAAACCAATAAAAACCTTAAAAAATAGAAAAACCTTTAAACACCCTTTAACACCATAAATACGTTAAAACACTAAAACCATTTAAAACTATAAAAACTCAAAAAACTCTAGAAACATAATTAACCATTATACCCCTAAAGACCCTATAAGCCATCAAAATCCCTAAAACCCATTAAATTTCCAAAAAAACCCCAAAATATCTACAAAAACGTAAAAAACTGTATATACCCTTAAAACCATAAGAAATTTTTAAATACGTCAAAAACATATAAAACCCATAAAAACCTAGAAAACACTACAAACCCTAAAAATCATAAAAAGCCCCTTAAAATCCTCAAAATATCTAAAACCCCTAAAAACATAAAAATCCTAAAAATTCCCTAAAAATCCCCCAAAAACCTAAAAACATAAATACCTTGAAAAACCATAAGAAAATTTAAAACATACACCCCCTAAAAACATAAAAATTCTAAAAACCCTAAAAGCATCTAAAACCCCCCTAAAAACCATACAAATCCCTAAAATAATAATAACCCTAAATATCTCTAAAAACATAAAATTCCCTAAAACCCCAAAAACCCTAAACAAAACGTTAAAACCCTAAAATTACTAAAAAAATCTATGAAACCATAAAACCCCTCAAAATCTATAAAAACCCTTAAAATAATAAAACTCCTAAAAAGTAATAAATATCCATAAAACCATAAAAAACATTAAAAAACCTAAAAACCCATACAAAAACCATAGAAAACTAAAAACACTTTAAAAACCTAAAATCCTAAAATATGCTAAAAACTCTGAAAACCCCTCAAAATCCCTAAAAACCATAAATATCCTAAAAATCTCTAAAAATCCCTAAAAACATAAAAAACCCCAAAAAACATTGAAAACCACAGAGAAAATATTTAAAATATAAAAACTCTTATAATCCAAAAAAACCATAAAAAACCACGAAAAATAAAAAAAAATCTTTTAAATACCTAAAAACATTAAAAAACTATAAAAAATTTAAAAACCCTAAAAACATCTGAAAAACTCTAAAACCCAAAATACAATAAAAATGTTAAAATCCCTAAAACCCCAAAAATCCTTAAAACCAATAAAAATCATTAAAATTCCCTAAAAATTCCAAAAAAAATAAAAAAACATAAAAACCTAAAACAGTTAAAATCACAAAAAAAATATAAAAAAACTAAAAACCCTTAAAAACACCAACACCCCTCATATTCCTAAAACCCAAAAAAATTTAAAATATTAAAAAATCCCAAATATAAGTAAAAACATATAAAAAATAAAAACTCTAATAACCCCAAATAAAACCTAAACACACCTAATCCCCCTAAAAAATTAATAAAGATGAAAACCCTAAAAAAATAAAAAACCCTAAAATATCTAAATACATAAAAAACCATAGAAAACATGAAAAAACCCTAAATCACAGTAAAAACCAAAAAAACACTAAATAATATAGAACCATTTAAACCCCTAAAAATGATAAAAAAACACTAAATACATTAAAAACCCTAAAAACTAAGAAAACATAAAACCCAAAAAGACATAAAAAACATAAAAAACATAAAACCATGAACCCATCAAAATCCAAAAAAAATTATAAATACAACAAAAATCCTAAAAAATCCCTAAAAATACCTAACAGTGTAAAATATCATAAAAATCCAGAAGAACACTACAAAATACTTAAAAACCTAAAAACACTTAAAATCCCAAATAACCTAAAAAATGCTAAGAACCCAATAAAAACCCCATAAACCTAAAAATACTAAAAAAATCCTTAAAACCTATAAAAACCATAAAAGTACTAAAAATTCACTAAAAATACCAAAAAATACAAGTAATTATAAAAACCGTGAAAACCCAGAAGATAAATTTAAAAACACTTAATACCCCTAAAATGCTAAAAAAATAAAAAATCATAAAATACCCTAAAAACATAAAAACCCTAAAACCCCTAAAATCCAAAAAAACTCCCTGAAACCTTAAAATTGTCATTTGAATAATGTTCCTCTATGTTTTTAAATTCACAAACACTATATCTTAAGGAAAATTATCTTTCCTTAAGAATTATTTTCTTAAGGAAAATTTCCTTTATCTAAGGAAATTTTTTTCCTTAACTTGGTTTCATTATCTCATTTTAAGTTCTCTAAAAACCAAGTTCATTTTATTACTAATTCTATAATTAGGATCCATATTTTAAAACTCATAATCATATAGTTCCTTGAATATAGAGTCTTCTATTCCTAGATTATGAATTTTCTAAAATTCAGACACTGAATTCTTTGAATTCAGACTCTGAATTCTCTGGAATTCAAACATCTAATTCTCTGAGATTTAGATTCCTAATTCTTCGAAATTCAGACTGAAAACTATCTGAAATTAATAATACAAATTATTTGAAATTTAGACTCTGAATTCTATTAAATACAAACACATAATTCACTAAGATTCAGATTCTGAATTCTCTAAAAACCATACTCCAAATTCTCTGAAATTAAGACTCCAAATTCTATGAAATTCAGACTCTAAATTCTCTAAAATTCCAAATCTGAATTCTCTAAAATTCGAACACTGAATTCCTCAGAATTCAGACTCCAAATTCATTTCAATTCAGACTTCGGAATCTATAGAATTCAAATTCAGGATTCCTTGAAATATAGAATCTGAATATCAATGTTTTATAGAATCATATTCTTTATATGATTGGACTCCAAATTCTATTTTTACTTAGACTCAGGATTTTCATATTAGTTTATTCTAATACATTTTCCTTACAAGTGTTATTATTATTAAATGATGTCGTGTGATATATTTTGAACTAACCATTGGTCGAGTGACATGTGTACAGGTCCCCCAAAATTCTACGAAATATATAACTGTTGAGGAGGGAGCTGACTTTATAAGTCATGCCTAAAAATAGTATATCATTTGAAAGAGCTCATTATCAATGATGATCATTCAAATATCCTAGATATTACATGATGTCAAGTTGTGTCTAGAGAAAGAAACACTATCATTATTTGTGCATTTCATGAAAATATTTTTCAGGAGTGTACATCTTGTTCAGCTTGTTTCGTGCGACTCTGATTGTTTCTAAGGAGCATAGAGGACTTCACAGGATAATAAGGTAGAGGTTTCGTTAAAATTAATGATCTAGGTCTTTCGGGGATAGTGAGATACATTCTGATATTCCTATCGAGGGCTTACCCTGGTGTGGGTAAGGCAGACCTATTTGAAATTATAAGTCAAGATACCTTTATCCAATGTTGTTGGATTCCCAAATATTTGGGATCAAATATTTTCTACTTGTTACTTATTATTGTTCCAAGTTCTATTTCTGCTCTATTTTGATAAAAGATGAAATTATAACTTTGTTATACTTTCTTGAACATTACATACTCTAATGAATAAGATTCTATATTCTTTAAGGTAGAATATTTATATAAGAATGTTGTTCTTAAGTTTCATTTCCGGAATCATATTTCTGGACCACCCATGATGCGAGTTTGATCTTACTCCCTATTATATAGCGCACATTGGGTGTGTGTAATCCCACCATTGGTATTAGGATACTTATTATATTTAATGAAATATTAGGTGAGGGTTATATGCCTCGTTTCTATGCGATTACATGTAAAAATGATTGAATGGGTTTAATTGAAATGTGAATTAGGTTATAAAATGATTGATAAATTGTTTTATGATTTGAATGCCTTGAACATTTCTGCTCCTTGGATTTAGTTGACTTGGATTCCATGGACATTTTTAACCCATCATTCTAGATTACATTAGATTCTGGCAACATTTTTACTCCCTAGATATGGCTTTCTTTGAAAGACTTTGATATTTTTACTCCTTGGGCTCCACCCAAGTCTTTACCGACTATGTTATGGATGTTATTCATGTACTAAATTGGATTCCTCTGTCATGGAACTTGGATCTGGGCCATGTAGGCCTAACACAATATTACTAGGCATAGGCCAAAGAAGATGCCTTAGATATTTCCACTCCTTAGATCTGGCATGTGCGGTCTAAAACATTATTAGACATCATAACATGTTGTGGATAAGATTTCCATGCTTTATAGATTTCATATGTTTATGGTTTCTTGATTACAATTGACCCTTGTTATGGGTTATTGATTATTTTTGACAGGACATAAATATTCACTTCTGCATTTATCAATTTATATCTATTATATACGTCACATTTATTTATCTTATACACAAATACTGGAGAAGCTATAGACCCCATTTGTGTGTGGCCTACTGAGTGTTATCTCAAACCCTATTGTGGATGTTGTTGGGTACTCACACCGACTTCATGGTTCCACGTAGGGATTGGGGAAAGAACCCACTTTATGATGCTTGATTTTCCCATTTCCTAAGATCAGGGGAGAATGTGACTGAGTTATACTCATGATTCTATCTAGATATAGTTTTTTTTGGCCTTTTATACTTTAGATAGTTGTATTTTATTGGATGCATATTTCCATGTATCACCTTACATTTTTTATAGGGACCTGACATGTTCATCATATTTTATATGGAACAGCTTTTAGCCTTGTTTACTTTTACTATATATATTTTATCTTTTTCTCTTACTGTTTGGTATTATTGTTCTGTTATTGACTATTGTTGTTTTACCAATGTGATACACTTTGATCATGAGGGTATAGCATCCCAACTGTTCCACCTTAGACCCTCACTACGAGTAGACTTCCTCTAGAATACGAGGAGGTGCGCTTGAGTCCATGTGACCCAATGGCTAAGCGCATCATTCAGTGGCTCATGGGTTGGGCCGTAACACCCTAAAAACCATAAATCCACCTAAAAACCATAAAACCCATAAAACCCAAAAATCCACTAAAAACTCAAAACCCCTTTAAACACAAAAAATGATAAAAACGTATAAAATCATAAAAAACTCAAAAATAAACCTAAAAACCAAAAACCCAAAAACCATAAAAAACCAAAAACCTCTAAAAAACCTCAAAATCCCAAAAAACACTAAAATCCCTAAAAATCCTAAAAAACCCTGAAAACACTGAAAACCCCTAAAAACCCCTATGAAAACCATAAATTCTTATAAACACTTTAAACCCCAAAAAACATAATAAATGCTAAAAACCCTAAAAAAATGAAAACTAAAAAAAATCATAAAAACCCCAAAACCCTAAAACCCTAAAAATCCCTACGAACCCTAAGATCCCAAAATATTCTTTGAAAACTAAAAAAATCCAAAAAACATTAAAACCCAAAAATCACTGATAAATTATAAGAAAACCTTAAAAAGTAAAAACACATAAAACCTAAAACATGATGACAACCATAAAATACCATAAAATACCCTAAAATAAATAAAACCCTAAAAAACAACTAAAAATTGCTAAAAACATAAAAAAACCCCTAAAAACCCATAAAACACTAAAAACCATTAAAACAATTTAAGTCCCATTAAACCTCTAAAAATGTTAAATAACTCTAAAAACCCATAGAAACTAAAAAACCCCCAAACCCTAAAAAACCCTAAAAAACCCTAAAAAAATTTTAAATCCGTAAAACCCCTAAAAACCATAAAAATTCTTTAAAAACATAAAATCCCTAAAAATGTAAAAATCACTAAAAACACTAAAAACCCCAAATACAACCATAAAACCCTAAAAACATAAAACCCCTAAAAAACCTAAATAAAAAAACCTTAAAAAGATCCTAAAAACACTAAACCCCCTAAAAACTATAAAAGTCAAAAATACATTAAAATCCTAAAACCCCATCAAACCATTAAAAAATATAAAAAAACTTTGAACCCCAATTTTTTTTGAAAAACTCAAGAAAACTATAGAAAGCCTAAAAATAAAAAAACCCCTAAAAAACCCATTGAACCCTTTAAAATCATAAAACACCATAAAACCCCTCAAAATCATTAAACCCCAAAAGAGCCATAAAAAACATAAAAAAATCCCAAAAAATCCCAAGTAATGAATAAATCCCTAAAAGCCATAAAAAATCATAAGAATACATTAAAAGTCTAAAAACATATCAACACCCTAAAAACCCTCGAAATGCAAAAAATCCAAAAAACACAATATCCTAAAAAACACTTTAACCTCTAAAAATCCCTAAATACCCTAAAAATCATAAAATCCTAAAAAATCATTAAAAATCCCTAAAAACATAAAAACACCAGAACACCCTACAAAACCTAAGAAAACCTTATAAAATTAAAAACAAATAAATCCCTAAAAAACATAAAAAATACTAAAACCCCTAAAACCCAAAAAAGAACCTGAAAACAATATATACTAAAGAGAGTCCCTGAAACACCTAAAACACCCAAAAAACAAAAAAACACCCAAAAAACAAAACGACACCTAAAACATTAAAAACCCTAAAAACACATAAAACACTAAAAGAAACTAAGATCCTTAAAACCCATAAAACCCCTAAAAATGTTAAAAAATATAAAACACCTCAAAACCGAAAAAATAGTCAAAAAACCTAAAAACCCATAAATACTATAAATCCCTAAAAACCCTAAAACCCTCAAAATCCCTAAAAACCTTAAATACAATTAAAATCCTAAAAATCACAAAAAAGTCCCTAAAAACATAAAAAGCCTCATAACACTAAAAACCCTAAGGAAACCTTAAAAACATAAAAACACTTAAAACCCCTAAAAAACCTAAAAACCCTAAAAACCCTAAAACCCCTAAAAGACCTCCAAATCCATAAATATACTAAAATCCAAAAAGACATAAAAATCCATAAAAAACCTATAAACCCTAAGAAAATCTTAAACCCAAAAAAACACATAAAACCCCTAAAAACCAAAAAAATGTTAAAACCCTAAAATACCTAAAAGGAGTCTGGAATCCCTAAATACCCTTAAAAATGATAAAACCACTATAAAACTAAAAAACCCTTTAAAACCTAAAAAACCACTAAATACTATGAAAAAGTTTTTATCCCCACAAAATGTTAAATACACTCTAAATCATTAAAATTAAAAAAAACGAACAAAACCATAAAACCCCCCAAAAAAATATTAAAACCTTAGACACCCTCAAAAACCCTAAACACCCTACAAAACATAAAAATCCTAAAAAATCCCACAATATCCTTAAAAACCTAAAAAACCCTAAGAACCCAGAAAAAAACATAAGAAAATTATAAATACCAAAAAACATGTAAAACCCCTAAAAATCCTAAAAAATGATAAAAACGCTAAAATCCCAAAAAACCATTAAAACCCAAAAATCGTAAAAACCCCAAAAACACCATAAAACCATAAAACCCATAAAAAACTAAACACCCACTAAAACTCTAAAAGTACATTAAATCCCTAAAAAAGTCAATAGAATCTAACAAACTTGAAAACCCTAAAAACTAAAAAAACCCCTCAAACGTCAAAAAAACGTCGAAATCCATAAAGCTATAAATAACCATAAAAATCCAAAAAATGTCTAAAATCTCTAAAAACATAAAAACCCATAAAAACCCTTAAATCCCTATGAAAACCTCAAAACATAAAAACTCATAAAACCCCTCAAAACCCTAAAAACCTTGAAACCACTAAAAACTAAAAAACCCTTTAAGCTCTTAAAAACGTTAAACAACTCTAAAAACCTTATAATCTATAAAAAAAACTCCAAAATAACATAAAATAGAAAAAAACCAAAAAAAGCTAAAAAACATAAAGATCCCTAAAACCCTCAAAATCCATAAAAACCATAAAAACTTTAAAATTCTTTGAAAATACTTAAAAATAAAAAAAATACATAAAGAAACAAAAAAATTTATAGAAAATCATAAAAACATAAAAAAAACATAAATCCACTAAAACACATGAAAAATGTTAAAAACCACAAAAACCATTAAAACCATAAGAAGCCCAAAACACCTAAACACCCCCTAAAACAAAATAAAACCCTAAACCAATAAAAAATCAAAAACCCATTTTAAAGACTTAAAACGTTAAAAAAAATAAGAAACCTTAAAATCCCAAAAAAAATAAAAAACCACCGGAAAACCTAAAAAACCACAAAACTCCAAAAATGATAAAACCCAATAAAAATTTAAAAAATACCCAAAAAATCCATAAAAACATAAACAACCATAAAATACTGAACAAACCCTATGAAATCCTTAAAATCCTAAAAACATTTACAACCCCTGATGAACCTAAAGAACGTTAAAAACCATAGAAACTCTAAAAATACCCTAAAACCCACAAAACCCCTAAATTCCATAAAACCCTAACAACCATAAAAAATCCTAAAATCCCTTTGAAAACACTAAAAACTATTAAAAACCATTAAAATGTTAAAAACTCTAAAAAAGACTAAAAACCCCTAAAAACCAAAAAAACCCTAAAAAACCAAAAAACCATAAAAACCCTAAAAACTGTAAAACCCCTCAATTTCCTAAAACCGTAAGAAACCATAAAATTCATTAAAAATCCCTAAAATCGCTAAAAATGTAAAAACCCCTAAAAACCTTGAAATCCCCAATGAAGACCTTAAAAACCTAAAAACACTTAATATAACTAAAAACATAAGAAATGATTAAAACCTTCAAATACTATAAAAACTGTAAAAAACCATAAAGACCATAAAAAAATAATAAAATCCCTAAAACCCTTTAAAAACTCCAAAACCACTAAAAACACTAAATTCCATTCAAACACCTAATAACATTAAAAACTACAAAAAACCCTTAAAACCCCTTAAAATAAAAATCATACATGAAATTCCAAAAAAAAACCTAAAAACCCTAAAAAACCTTAAACCCCTAAAAATCCCAAAAAAACACCTAAAACCATAAAAATCCTCCGAAATCTGAAAAAATCTCGAAAATCATAAAAAACCCTAAAACCCCTAAAAACTTCTATAAAAACCTTACAATCCTAAAAACACTTAAAACTCTAAAAAAACTAAAATTCCTAAAACCCCATAAGAACCCTAAAAATCATAAAACCTATAAAAACCTATAAAAACCATTAAAATCCATAAAAACCACTAAAAACATGAAAACCACATTAAACCCCTATAAAGGTTAAAAAACTCTAAAAAACCATACGAATCGTAAAAAACAAAAACAAAAACTCTATAAAACCCCAAAAACCCCAAAAATACAACAAAAACCGTAAATACCCCTAAAACCCCTAAAAATCCCAAAAAACTCTAGAAACCCATCAAAATTCCAAAAGAGCACTAAAATTCCATAAAAATGTAAAATACCAATAAAACCTTGAGAAAACCTGAAAACTAAATGTAATTAAAACCCCTAAGAAAACTAAAAACACTAAATAATTCTAAAAATCCCTAAAGGGTAAAAAGCCTAAATCCAAGGAAAATCATACAAAATGTAAAAAACCTAAAACATCCTAAAAACCTCAAAATTCCTAAAACCCCCCCAAACCATAAAAGTATTAAAATGTCCACATAGTTCACTAAAAATGTAAAAAAACCTAAAACCCCTAAAAAAACATAAAAAAAAAATAAACACTTAAAACCCCCCAAAACCAAAAAAACACTAAAAAATCTAAAAACAATAAAAAACCATAAAACCCTAAAAACAATAAAACCCCCTAAAACCTTAAAAAACCCTAAACACCCATAAAATCCATAAAAATTACAAAAAACTATAAAAAAAATTTTACCCCCCAAAAACCCAAAAACCCTTTAAAACCCCAAAAAATAAAAACACCAAAACCCCAAAAAAACAAAAAACCCTAAAAACAGCAAAATCCCTAAAAACTCTAAAAAAATAAATAACCTAAAAAATTATTAAAAATACCTAAAGGGTAAAAAACCATAAATTCCTTGAAAAACATTGAGAAAACCTTAAAATCCTAAAAATACATTAAAACCACAAAATCCTAAAAATCACTCAAAAACCCAAAAAACCACTACAAATATTAAAACCCCCTTAAAACCATAAAACACCCTACAACCCTAAAAACCACTAAAATCCCTAAAATATAATTACACCGATATAAATGATAAAACATTATAATTAATATTTAAATCCTTAAAAATATCAAAAAAAATCTAAAACCCCAAAAAAAACCATAAAAACCATAAAATCCAAAAAACCATAAAAACTCCCTAAATCCCCTCAAAATTCCAAAAAATCCTAAAACCCATAAACATACTAAAAAAAACATCATCAAAAACATAAAAAAACCTTCAATACCCCAAGAACACCTTATAACCTAAAAACACTTAATACCCCAAAAAACTAAAAAAATGCTAAAAATAGTAAATAACCCGAAAACACTAAAAACCCTAAAAACACCAAAAACCATAATGAAACCATGAAATCCATAAAAGCCCTAAAAACTAATAAAAACCCTAAAAAAATTTAAAATTTAGAAATGTAAATACTATAAAAAACATTTCAACACCTACAAATACAAAAACCAAAAACCAAAAAAAACAATAAACCACTATAAAACGTAAAAAATCATAAAAATGATATAAAATCCCTAAAATCATAAAAAACCTAAATCCCCTAAAAACCCCAAATAAAACCATAAAAACCAAAAAACAAAAAAAACCCCTGCAAACCATAAAAATGATAAAAACCCTAAAAAACATGAAAAACCATTGAAACCGTTAAAACCCCTAAAAATCTCAAAAAACTCTAAAAACAATTAAAAACCTAAAAACCGTTAAAATAACTGAAAACATAAAACAATGAAAAACCCTGAAAACCCAAAGAAAATCATAAAAAACTAAAAGCACTTAAAACGCATAAAAACCTAAGAAACACAAAAAACCATTAAATGCCCTAAAACCCCTGAAAACCCATGAAAACCATAAAAACACCTAAAACCCATAAAACACTAAAAACCACTAAAAACCATAAAAACCCCACTAATAACTATTAAACCCTTTAAAACCATAAAAATGATAAAAATTATGAAAAACCATAAGATCCATAAAAACTAAAAAAACCATAAAACCCCTAAAAATCCCAAAAAACCCTAAAAATCCATAAAAAGCCTAAGGAATATCTAAAAATCACATAAAACGAAAAAAAAAATTCAGAAAACCAGGAAAATGGTAAGAAACCCGAAAAGCATAAAAACCCTTAAAACCCCAAAAAACCTAAAAGACCCTCAAAACACAAAAAACCATAAAAACAATAAAAACACATAAAAATATTAAAACACCACTAAAAACTCTAAAAAACCTTTAAACCCATAAAATTTTAAATAAAACTCTAAAAAAACATAAAAACCATAAAAAACTAAAAAAAACACTGGAAACCCAGAAATACCACAAAAACATGAAAACCCCCTAAAATCCCTCAACATCCCTAAAAACCTAAAACCCCATAAAAATCGTAAAATATCCCTAAAGATCCCAAAAAATGTAAAACACCTAGAAACCCTAAAATCTACTAAGAAATCCATAAATAAAAAAAACACTTAAAACCCCTAAAAACATGAAAACGCTAAAAAACCTAAGAACCCATAAACACCCTAAAAACACTCAAAATGCATAAAAACCATAAAAACCCATAAAAATTCAAAAAAAATACCTAAAAATATCTAAAAACCTAAAAACACGAAAAACCCTAAAAACCCAAATGAAAACCTTAAAAATATTAAAAAAATTAAAACCCATTACAAAATTTAAAATTTTAAAACTCCTTATAAAACATGAAAACCCCTAAAAATACTAAAAATATTAAGAACCATAAAACCAAAGAAAAAACATAAAAACCCTAAATCCCATAAAAACCCTAAAACCAATAATAACCAATAAATATCATTAAAAAATATATAAATTCTTTAAACCCCAAAAATGTTTAAAAAAAAATAAATCCCATAGAAAAAACATCTAAAAACGCAAAAAAAACCCATAAAACACTAAAAACCATTAGAAATATAAAACCCCTTAAAATACCTAAAAACTCTAAAAATCCATAAAAGTCCTTGAAAACTCTAAAAATGCCTAAAAATATTAAAACCCATAAAAACTAATAAAATACCAAAGAAAAAAAATTAAAAACCTAAACAATCAAAAACCCTAAAACCTATAAAAACATTACAACCCTATAAACCCAAAAAACTAAAAACAACCCCAAAAACCCTAAATTCCAATAAAACCCATAAAAACCACTCAAAACCCAAAAAACAATTTAAAAAGAGAAAAACGTTATAAACTATAAAAAAACTTTTAAAACACTAAAAACTCAATAATCCATAAAAAACCAAAAAACCAAAAAACGCCCTACACCCCACAAAATCCCAAATGACCATAAAACCCATTAAAATTATAAAAAATCCCTTACAATTCATAAAATAATAATAATAAAAAAAATTAAACCCCTAAGAAAACCATAAAAACCGAAAAATAGTTAAAACCCCTTAAAAATCAAAAAAACACTACAAACCATAAAAAACCCTAAAAAACCAAAAAAAATCAATAAATTCCATAAACCCATAAAATCTTAAAAACCCCTAAAACCCCTAAAACCAATAAAACCCTAAAAAACACTACAACTACAAACCCTTTAAACCCCCAAATTTCTAAAAAACTTTATATAACCTTAAAACTCCTAAATCTCATAAAAAACCCTAAAAACCATAAAACCATAAAACCCACAAAACCCATAAGAGCCTAAAAACAATAGAATTCTAAAAAAACTCTGAAAATCCATAGAAATATAAAAACCCCTAAAAAAAATAGAAAAACACTATTAAAACTTTAAAAAATTAAAAACACTTAAAACCTCAAAAAACCTAAAAATGTTAAAACAATAAAAAACCCAAAAAACACAGAAAACCCTATATCCTATAAATACTCTAAAAATATTAAAAGACAAACAAAAACCATAAAACCCAAAACCACTAAAAACTAGAAAATTACTTTAAACCCTTAAAACGTTAAATAATAAAATAAACTCATAAACCATAAAAAATAAAAAAAAACACCTAAATTCCAAAAAACCATAAAAACCGCAAAAACCCTAAAAACCCTCAAAATCCATAAATAACCATAAAAATCCTATAAAACCTTAAAAACACTGAAAAACATAAAACCTCCTAAAAACCATGAAAACCCATAAAAGCATTGAAAATATAATTGAAACCTCTAGATACCTAATAAACCCTAAAAAGTGTAAAATCCCTAATAACCCTAAAAAGACCCTAAAACCCTCAAAATTGCTAAACCCACTAAAAACCATAAAATCCAAAAAATCCCTAAAAATACCTTAAAAGTAAAAAACCCTAAAAACCTAAATAACTCAAAAAAATTCCTTAAATCCAACAAACCCTTGTGACCCAAAATAATCCTAAACATGATAAAAAGTATAAAAGACCCTAAAAACCCCAAAATACACAAGAAACCATTAAAAACCTAAAAAACCCAAAACCATAAATCCTATAAAACCCCTAAAACCAGTAAAAACACTAAAAAACCTTTAAACCTATAAATATGTAAAAAATTATATATTAAATTTAAACCACTAAAAACTAAAAAACATAAAAAATAAAAAACCCTTTGAAACCCTATAAACCCTTAAAACCCAAAAAACACCCAAAATCCATAAAATCCTTAAGAACCATAAAAATTATAAAAAATTAACAAAATTTCATAAAAACAAAGAACACTGTAAAACCCATGAAGAACCCCAAGAGAACACTAAAATCCTAAAAACTATTTAAAACCCTATAAAGCATAAAAAAATTATAAAATCCTAAAAAAACATAAAAAAAACTTGGCAATCCTAAAACACTAAAACCCATAAAAGCCATAAAACCCACTAAAATCATCCAATTAAATACCTAAAAATGTTAACATAAAACACTTAAACCCCTAATAAATCCTTAATAACATATAACACTTAAACCCCCTAAAAACATAGAAAAACGATAAAACCCTTAAAATAAATAAAAACCATTGAAACCCATAAAAATTCTAACAACCCCCAAAAACCATATAATCCACTAAAAACCCTTTAGAATTATAAAAATGAAAAAAATTTAAAAAACCATAAACACCCAAAAACTCAAAAAAGAAACCTAAAAATCCAATAATACCATAAAACCCTTAAATCCCTAAAAACCCCTAAAAAACCTAAAACCCCCCAGATCCCAAAAAAAAACTATATATTTTCTGAAAAAACACTAAAAATCCAAAACACATAAAAAAACTTTAAACCCTAAGAACCCCTAACAAAACCTTAAAAACCTAAAAACATTTAAATCCCCTAAAAACATAAAAACACTAAAACCCAAAAAACCAATAAAATCTCTAAAAAACCCTAAGAAACCCCAAAACCGCTCGAAATCCATAAAAATCATAAAAACTGTAAAATTCATTAAAAATTAATAAAAAACACTAAAAATATAAAAACCTTTGAAGACCCTGAAAAACCATAACAAAACATTTCAAACCTAAATACATAAAATCCCTAAAAATAAAAAAATTCTAAAAACCCAAAAAACCCTAAAAACATTAAAAACCCTAAAAACCCATAAATAACCTAAAAACACTAAAACCCCTTTAAACGACTAAAAAGGATAATAAACTCTAAAAACCCTTAAAATCCTAAAAAATATAAGAAAAATGTAAAAACCAAAAATTCATTTAAAACGCCTAAAACACCTAAAAAGGTTTTAAAACCCTAAAACCCAAAAAACTAGAAAACCCCCTATGTTTTTAAAAAAACCATAAAATCTATTTCAAACCCTAAAACACACTAAAACGATAAAAACTCATTAAACCCCATAAAACACCTCGAAAACCCGAAAAAAACACAATAAAACTAGAAAACCAATAAAACCATTAAAACCCCAAACACACTATAAACCCATTAATCCCCTCAAAAACCCTAAAATCTAAAAAACCTATAAAAATCCTAAAAAATTCATAAAAATCCCTAAAATTAAAAAACACAGAAAACTATAAATTTTGTAAGAAAACCTAAAAAATCTAAAAACAATTAAAACACATAAAAACATAAAAAATACTAAAATCCCTAAAAAACCCTAAAAATACAAACAACCCTAAAACCCCAAATAATCCCTAAAACCCTAAAAATCTATAAGAAACATAAATAATCCCTAGAAATTAGTAAAAACTTACAAACCCCTAAAAATCATGAAAACCATAAGAAAATATTAAAGAAAAAAACATTTAAAACCCCAAAAACATATAAAACGCAAAAAAAACCTCAAACCCTAAAAAACCCTAAAATCCATAAAAACCCCTAAAACCCATAAATACCCCTAAAATCCTATAAAAACTCAGAAAACCACTCAAAACTCTAAAAACCCATTAAACCGCTAAAAGGTTAAAAACTCCCGAAAACCATAAAGACCATAAAAACATGAAAAAAAATCATAAAAACCAAAGAAACCATACCAATGCTAAAAATCATAAAAAAACCTAAAAATAATAAAAATCATAAAAAATTCCCAAAAATACCTAAAAACATTAAAATCCCTAAAAACCATAAAACCATCAAAATACTTAAAATCCTAAAAATCCTATAAAAGTCCTAAAAACCCCTAAAAAACTAAAAATATAAAAACACATAAAATCCTTAAAAACACATAGAAAACATTAAAATCCTAAAAACACATAAACCCCTAAAGAAACCCTAAAAACCTAAAACCACTTAAAACTTTTAAATAGCCTAAAAAATGAATAAAAAAACTCTGAAATACCTTAAAAACCATAAATACCCTAAAACCCCCTAAAAAAATGAAAAAACCTAAAACCCCATAAAAACCATAAAACCCAATAAAAACTATAAAAACCTTTTAAATCCCTAAAAACATATAAATCCTCCAAAAACCAAAAAAACCTAAAATATTAAACAAAACCATAAAAAAACCTTCGAACCACTATAAACCCTAAAGAACCCTAAAATTCCTCAAAATCGACCAAAACCTAAAAACAATTAGAACTATTAAAAATTCCCTAAAATATAGAAAATTGAAAAATACCCTAAACAAATTAAACACCCTAATAAAACCATAAAAACCTAAAATTAATTAAAACCCTTATAAAACATAAAAACACTAAAACCTTAAAACCCCTTAAAATCTAACAAACACCAAGAAAACCATGAAAATCTTTAAAAATACCTAAAATCCCTAAACGCAGAAAAAACCTAAATACCTAGAAAACCCATTAGAAAACCTTTCAACCCTAAAACACTTAAAACCCCTAAAAACCTACAAAACACTAAAAACCCTAAAATAACCTAAAACCCCTTAAAACAAAAAAAATCTAAAAACAATAAAAAACTCTACATACCCAGAAAAACCATAAAATATACTAAAAATATAAAACCCCTTAAACCCCAAAAAATGTTAAAATAACTAAAAAAACAGAAAAAACCTAAAAACCTCTAAAAATCATAGAAACACAAAAACCTCATAAAAATTTAAAATAACCTAATATCCTTAAAAAATCCTTAAAAACATAAAAATCATAAAAAAAAATAAAAACACTTAAACACATAAAAACCTTAAAAAGAATTAAAAACTCTTTAAAAACATTAAAAACCAAAAAATCAATTAAACACCCTAAAACCTAAAAACACTAAAACCCTAAAAACCCTAAAAACCCATAAAAACAAAGAAAAATCGTAAAAATCCTAAAACCTAGAAAAACCCAAAAAAACACTCTAAAAATTCTAAAAAACCAAATAATCCTCTAAAAATGTAATAAAACATAAGAAAACCATTAAAACCCCAAAAAAGTGAAAATAACCTTAAAACCCCCAATAAAGTATAAAAACCCTAAAAACCATAAATCCTTAAAAAGCCTTAACACCACTAAAGTTATACAACCATAAAAACCTGAAAAAGATTAAAATCCCAAAATAACGTAAAAATCACTAAAAACCTTAATATTCCTAAGAAAACATTAAAAAAATAAAAACATTCAAAACCCCTAAAAACCTAAAAAAATGTTAAAAACCCTAAAATTAATTAGAAATGTAAAAAACACGGAAAAAGCCTAAGATACCCTAAAAACCTAAAAACACTTAATACCCCTAAAAACCTAAAAACACTAAAAAACATAAAAAACACTAAAAACACTAAAATACCTAAACCACCCGTTAAAAACATAGAAATTCCAAAAAAACCCATAAAACCGATAAAAGACCACTAAAAACTCTAAATACCATTTACAGACCAATAAAATTTTAAAAACCCTTCAAAAATGTTAAAACCCTAAAAACTAAAAAAATAATCCTAAAAAAAAACAAAAAACGTTTAAAACCTTTTAAACCCTCAAAATCCCTAAAACCAAAAAAAATCAAAAAAACACCCTAAAAACTTTAAAAAGTATAGAAAACCCTAAAAACTATGAAACACATATAATAAACCATAAAAAATTAAAAATACTAAAACTCCCCAAAAAACCTAAAAGATGTAAAAATCCTAAAAACCACTAAAAACACTAAAAACCATAAATCCCCAAAAAACCATAAAAAACCCTAAAAACCAATAAAAATCCTTAAAAATACTAAAATCTTTAAAAACCATTTAAACCCCTTAACAATTTTAAAAAATGAATAAACCTTAAATAACAGAAAAACAAAAAAACCCCTAAAAACCAAAGAAACCTTAAAACAGTAAAAACCCTAAAAAACCTTCAAAAACATTAAAAAGTATTAAAAACCTAAAAAAATCCCTAATACCATAAAATATAATAAAAAAAATCCTTGAAAATCCCTAATAAAACATAAAAACATAAAAACACCTAAACCCCCAAAACCATAAAAAACGCTAAAAACCCCATGACCCCAAAACACATAAAACACATCAAAATCACTTAAAACCCTAAAACCTATAAAATTCCTGGAAAGAAATAAATATCCCTAAAAACATAAAAAAATCCTAAAAAATATGAATACCCCGAAGAAAGCCTTAAAAAACTAGAAACATAAAAAAAACATAAAACCCCCAAAAAACATAAAATTGCGAAAAACCCTAAAAGACCCTAAAACCCTCTAAAACCCTCTAAAACCCCCTAAAAACCAAAAAACCCAAAAAACCCCATTAAAACCCTAAAACCCCAATAAAATCTCTGAAAACACTTTAAAACCTTAATTTTTTTTAAAACATTAATAACCTAAAAAAACCATGAATAACCTAATAACCCTCAAAATCCCTAAAACCCCTAAAAACAATAAAAATCCTACAGAATCACAAAAAAAACCATAAGAACATAAAAACCCAAAAAACCATGAAAACCAGTAAGAAATCCTGAAAACCTAAAAACACTAAAAAACCTAAAAAATGATAAAAAAACATAAATACCCTAAAAACCAAAAAGCCTAAAAACCATAAAGACCCCCTGAAAACAATAAAAACCCATAAACCTATAACAACCACTAAAAACTCTATAAAACCTTTAAATCCATAAAAAGTTATAAAAGACCCTAAAAATATAAAAACACTAAAAAACTATAAAATCACTAAGAAATCCTTAAAATCCAATGAAAATTAAAACCTAAAAAAACTAATAAAAATGTTAAAAACCCTAAAAACTATCAAAATCACTAAAAACCATTAAACCCATAAAAATACTAAAAATAACTTAAAATACAAAAATTTATAAATACACTAATACATAGGAAAACCTTGAGAAAACCTTAAGAACCTAAAAACAATTAAAACCCATAAGAACATTTAAAACCCCAAAGAAATCCTTGAAAACCTAAAGACTCATAAAACTCTTATAGAGCCTAAAAATGATAAAATCACTAAAAGACCGTAAAGCCCTAGAAAATTATAAAACCCCTCTAAAATACATAAAAACCTAAAAACACATGAAACCCCTAAATAAATAAAAAACCAAAACCCCTTCAAACCGCTAAAAACATTGAAAAAATCTTAAAACCCATTAAACCCCAAAAACTCAAAAATCCCCTAACCCCCCCCCCCAAAAAAAACCAATAAAACCCCCCAAAATTCCTAAAACCCTTAAAATCCCTAGAAACCCTAAAAAACATAAAAACCATGAAAATCCAAAATAATCCCTAAAACCCCTAAAAACATAAAAAAAATTAAAACCATGAAAAAAACTAAGAAAACCTTAAAACCCCTAAAAACATCAAACCCCTAAAAACATAAAAATGATAAAATCCCTAAAACCGCTAAACCCCTATGAAATAAAAAACATATTTAAAGGCCCATAAACATTAAAAACTCAAAAAATAACTAAAACCCCAATAAAACGATATAAACCCCAAAAACCCTAAAATTTTTTATAAACCCTCAAAAACATTTAAACCCTTAAAAATAATAAGTGTCTTAATTTTTTTTTATAAAAGATGATGAAACATAAAAACCTTGAGAAAACCTTAGAAAAACATAAAAACATAAAACACTTAAAAACCCTAATAAACTAAAAAGTACTAAAAACCCAAAAGCCCATAAAATTACGAAAAACCCTAAAACCCCATAAAAACCTTGAAAATTTCCACAAAATCCCTTGAAACATAAAAACCCCAAAACCCTAAAAAAACCCTGGGAAAACTATAAAACCCTAAAAATACTTAAAACCCCTCAAGAACCTAAAAATGGTATAACCCTAAAAAACCTAAAACCCCTAAAAACCATAAAAATCCTAAAAACACTAAAACCATTAAAATATCTAAATACCCTTTAAATCCCTAAAAATGTTTAAAAAAATCTAGAAAAAAATTAAAGATACTGATGAAGCCTCTTTTATTATTAAATCAAATACCTCTATCTATCTGGGAAGAGGGAGACCCATTACATATCTTGTAGGACCAAGGTCAAGCGGCCGATAAACAATGACCAAAATCCCAGTCCAACATCATATTTGCGAAATCTTTCCTGCACATGCTAGTTTCACCGCATTCCAATATCATGTATACATCACCACCTACATTGTAAATCCCCTAAGGGGATTTCCAGGACTCAAAAAACCTTTAAAACTATAAAAACCTCAAATAAACCCCTAAAAATCGTAGAAACCCCAGAAATGCTCAAAACCCCTTAAAACCTTAAAAACCATATAAAAGCACTACAAATCCCTAAGAACATTAAATACCAAAAACCCAAAAAAAACTAAAATAAACCCCTAAAAACCTAAAAACACTTAATCCCCTAAAAACCTCAAAACACTACAAAAACCATAAAACCTTCAATATACCTAAAAACATTAAAAACTCAAAAGAAATCAAAAAAAAATCCCAAAAAATCCAAAAAATCATAAGGCCCATAAAAACCATGAAAACCCATAAGAAAAATATAAAAAACTAAATACAATTAAAACCTATAAAAACCCAAAAAATGCTACAAACCCAAAAGAAACCCTATTACCCAAAAAAACATAAAAACCCATAAAAACCTTTTAAACTCTAAAAATGACCTAAATACACTAAAAACCTACTAAAAAATATAAAAACCTTTCAAACCCTTAAAACAATTAAAACCACTAAAAAACCTTAAAACCCATTAAAAACTCAAAAAACCCCTAAAAACCCCTAAAAACCCAAAAACCATAAAACCCTTAAAAACCCATAAAACCCCTCAATATCCTTAAAACCATAATCATCATAAAAAATCCCTACAAACCCCTAAAACATTGAAAATCATAAATACCCAAAAAAAACCCTAAGAATCCTATGTAAATATAAAAAAACTAAAAACCCCAAGAAACTCTAAAAACTCTAAAATCCCAAATATCCCTAAAAACCCCCAAAACCACTCAAAATCCCTTAAAATCCTAAAAAATGTAAAAATCCTATAAAATCCCTAAAAATAACTAAAATGGTAAAAAATCCATAGACACCATGAAAAACCATATGAAAAGATTATAATATAAAACCGCATGAAATTCCTAAAAAACATAATAATTGCCAAAAAAACCTTAAAATCCCTAAAATCAATAAAAACCCATAAAAACCATAAAACCTACAAATAGCTAAAAAACCCATAAAAAACCCAAAAACATAAAAAATACAAAATTACCTTTCAATCCCAAAAATGGTTAAAAAATATAAACAACCTTAAAATCTTTAAAAAATTAAAAACACCAAAACCCCCCAAAAAAAATATAAAAACCCTCAAAATCACTAAAAAATCTAAATCCCCTAAAAAGCCCATAAAAACCTAAAAGGACTAAAAAAACCTAAATACATAAAACCACTAAAACCAATAAAACCTAAAAAACATAAAACCAAAAAAACATAAAAATATAAAAACTGAAAAATACCCTAAAAACAAAAAACACTAAAAACCATGAAAGATATAAAAACTGTAATAAATATAAAACACCAAAAACCCTAAAACCACAAAAAACACTAAAATCCCTTTAAACCCCAAAAAATTTAAAACAACTCTAAAAAACCATAAAAATACTAAAAACTCCCAAGACCATAAAATCCATAAAAACCCTAAAAACCCTAAAAACCATCAAAATATTTAAAACCATTAAAAACCTAAAAAATCCCTAAAAATCCCAAAAAAGGTAAAAACCCCAAAAAACCCAGAAAACCCCTAAGAAAACCTTAAAAACATAATACCAATTAAAACCTCCAAAAAACCTAAAAAATGCTAAAGATCCTTAAAAAACTATAACCCTATAAAAAATCAATACTCCTCAAAATCTCTAAAAACCCTAAAAACTGTAGAATTCCTAAAAAAGACCAAAAGATCCCAAAAAACAAAAAAATGACAAAAACCACTGAAAACCCCAAAGAAAACATGAAAAACATAAAAACAATTAAAACCTATAGAAAATGATAACAACCATAAATGACCCTGAAAACCCTAAAACACTATAAAAACATAAAACCCGCAAAAAAAGTAAAAACCCTAAAAACTCGTAAAAAAGAAAAAAACCACTAAAAACTCTAAAAACCCATTGAACCCCAAAATGTATTAAAAAACTCTAAAAAATCATGAAAACCCCAAACACTTTAAAAACCCATTGAACCCAAAAAGAAATTAATAACTCTAAAAAACCATAAAAACTTAAAAACCCAAAAACCCCAAAAAACATAAAAAACATAAAAACTCAAAACCCCTCAAAATCACTAAAAACCTAAAAAACAAAAAAAATATAAAAATCCATAAGATTCCATAAAATTGTTAAAAACAACAAAAAACCTTGAAACCCCTAAGAAAACCTTAAAAACCAAAAAACACATAAAAATAAAAGAACCTAAATACGCTAAAAATTCTAAATACCCTAAAAAATATAAAATCTCCAAAAACTCTAAATCCCCTAAAAACCATAAAAAACCCTAAAAACCCATAAAACCCTAAAAACCAACTAAAAATCTAAAAACCATTTAAAACCTCAATGATTTAAAAACAATAAAAACCTAAAAACCATAAAAAACACAAAAGACCCCATATAAACAAGAATAAACTATAAAATCTTTAAAAACACAAAAAACAATCATGAAAACACTCAAAAACCTGAAAAATCCTAACAATTATAAAAATCTAAAAATTCACTATAAATCCCTAAAAACATTAAAAACCATAAAAATTGAAAAACCAAAAAAATTCCGTAAAATAATTAATAACAGATAAAATTTTCAAAAACCTAAAAGAGGCTAAAAACCCTAAAAACCCGAAAAAAAGATAAAACCCATCAAAATCCCTAAAACCATAAAAATCCTAATAGGATTTATAAATTTATAAAGTTGTAAAAACCCCCCTAAAACCCAAAAGAACACTAGGAGTACATTAAAAACCAAAAAACACTTAAAACCCCTAAAAACTTTGAAAAATGGTGCGACCATAAAAAACCCTAAAAACCCTAAAAACCCCTAAATCCCTAAAAAACCTACAAACCCATAAAACCCATAAAACCCACTAAAAACTATAAAAACCCTTTAAACCCATAAAAATGATAAAAAACTCTAAAACCATTTAAAACCCTTAAAAACTAAAAAACCCATTAAAACAAGAATATCCCTAAAATGCTTAAAACCATAAAACCCTTAAAATCCCTAAAAAAGACAAAAATTTAAAAAACAATCCCTAAAAATCCCTAAATTGTAAAGAACACTAAATACATTCAAAAACCCATAGAAAATGGAAAATATGTATAACATACAAAACCCCTAAAACACATAAAAATGCTAAAACCCTAAATACACTAAAACCCCTAAATATCCTGAAAACCCCTAACAACCCAAAAGACCATAAAAATATTAAAAAATCCCTAATAAATGAAAAAACCAAAAAACCATGATAAACACTAAGAAATCCATAAAAATCTAGAAAAATTTAAAACCCCTAAAAACATAAAAAATGCTAAATACACAACACCCCTAAAAACCCAAAACCCTAAAACCATACAGACCCGTAAAAACTTCATAAATACCTAAAACTACATAAAAACCCTAAAACCCACTAAATGTTATGAAAATAATTTAAATACATATAAATGTTAATCAACTATAAAGAACAAAAAAACTGTAAAAAACTTTATAGAAAACATAAAAAACAAAAAAAAAACCATAAAAATCATAAAACCCAAAATAATACATAAAACCCTAAAAACTATCAAAATACTAAAAAATACTTAAAATATTTGAAACCCCTAACATAATTAAAAATATCTAAAAACCTAAAAACACTCAAAACCTATAAAACCTAAAATGCTAAAAACACTTAAAAACCGTAAAACCCCTAAAAACCTTAATGACGTCTAAAAACAATAAAAACCCAAACAACAAAAAACGCATAAACTAGATAAAAACCCTTTAAAACCCTAAAAATGATAAAAAATCTATAAAATCATAATGAACATAATAAATGATAAAAAACCCCAAAATAAAAAAAACCAGAAGATCCATAAAAATCCAAAAACCCAATGAACAAAAAACATAAAATCATAAAAACTATTTTAAATTTACTAAAGACATAAAATCCCCAAAAAATCTAAAAAATATATTAAATCTTAAAACCCCAAAAAACATACAAACCCAAAAAACCGAAAAAATCTACAAACACTACAAACCTGAAACAACCCAAAATCTATCAGAATCCCTAAAAACCAAAAAACGCGAAAAAAACATTAAAATACCTGAAATCCCTAAAATAGTAAAAAACTCTAAAATCCCAAAAAGACCCTAAGAAATCCATAAAAATCTAAAAAACATTAAGGCCCTAAAAACATAATAACTGCTAAAACCCCTAAAACGTGCTAAAAACCATAACACCGCTTAAACAATAAAAACCTCTAAAAACCATAAAATCCATAAAAACACTAAAAATAACTAAAAACTCTAAAAACCCTTTAAAACCCCAAAAATGATGAAGCCTCTTATAAATATTAAAACAATAATAATACACCAAAATACCCCAAAATACACCAAAAATAGTAAAAACCCCTAAAAACACTAAATTCCATAAAAATCCTAAAAAGTCATAAAGATCCTTAAAAACATATAAATTCCTAAAAACCATGAAAACCCCTCAGAAAAACATAACAAACTAAAAACACTTAAAACCCCTTAAGAAACTAAAAATAACAAAACAACCCTAAAAAACCATAAAACCACTAAAAAATCTAAAAACGATAAAAACCCCTAAAAACATAAAACACCCAAAAACCCATAAAAACCATAAAACCCACCAAAACCCCACCAAAAACTCTAAAAACCCTTTCAACACATAAAACTGATTTAAAAACTCTAAAAACCCATAAAACCCATAAAAACTCAAACAAACCCTAAATGCCCAAAAAACCATAAAAACCCCAAACCCCTAAAATAACCCTAAACCCATACAAAAATCCTATAAAGTCACAAAAATCCCTAAGGATTTGGAAAAACCTTCAAAACCGAAAAAAACCCTTAAGAAACCCATAAATACCTAAAAAACTTAAAACACATAAAAAGTATAAAACACACTAAATACCCGAAGAACCCAAACAGCCCTAAAACCCTTAAAATCACTAAAAACATAAAAAGAGCAAAAAAATTCTTAAAAATCCCTAAAAATCCCAAAATCATGAAATACAAAAAACACTAAAAGTACAAAAGATATCATTAAATACCTAAAAACACATAAACCCCTTGAAAACATAAAAATTTCTAAATGTTGTAAAAACGCTAAAAAACCTAAAAACCATAAAAACCCATAAAAACCTTAAAACCCTAAAAACACATCAAAATCCTAAACACCCCCTAAAAACTCAAAAAAACCCTTGTTCCACTAAAAATGTAAAAATGGCTAAAAACACATAAAATCATAAAAACTCAATAAAAACCCCTAAACCACCCCAAAAACCAATAAAAATAATAGAAACCTTAAAACCCCCCAAAAAACAATCAAAATATCTAAATTCACAAAAAAATGATAAAAATCCCAATATAGCCTGAAAAATCCCAAAAAATTTAAAAAAACCCTAAGACCATGAAAATCAATAATAAAACCATTAAAACCTTAAATATATAAAACCCCTAAAAACCTTAAAGCGCTAAAAGCTCTTAAAACCGTAAAACCCTAAAAATCCCTAAAAACCGATAATACCCTAGAAACTATAAAATTCCTAAAACCCTAAAAATAATTATAAATGAAAACATCCTAAAGACTCTGAAAAAATCGAAAAAATCCTTAAAAAATAAAAACACTTAAAACACTTAAAACCCCTAAAACCCCTAAAAAACACTGAAAACCCTAAAAGACCCTAACAACTATAATAACCCATAAAAACATAAAAATCATAAAAACCTATAAAATACATAAAAACAACTAAAATCATTAAAAATTATGTATCCCCTGAAATCATTAAAAAACTCTAAATAAGCTTAAAAATATTAAAAATAAAAAAACCCTAAATAAAACCATAAAACCCCAAAATCCAAAAAAAACATAAAACCCCGCTAAATCCCTAAAAACCCTAAAAACATTAAAAAAATCTAAAAACACTAAAATCCAAAAAAAACTAAAAATAGCCCTGCAGTACCCAAAAATCATAAAAACGCATAAAAACCCTAAAACCCCTCAAAATCCTAAAACCCTTAAAAACTCTAAAAATAAAGAAACTCTTTAAAAAGTCCGTATAAATCCCTAAAAACATAAAAAACCTAAAAACCCCTAAAAACCCCTAAAAACCCCTAAGAAAACCTTATAAAGCTAAATACACATAAAACACCTAAAAAAATAAAAAATTTTAAAATACCCAAGAAAACTCAAAATACTCTTAAAAACCCAAAAACCGCAAAAAATATCTAAATACCCTAAAAGAACATAAAATTACTTAAAAATCCCAAAAAACCTAATAACCCTAAAAACCTAATAACCCTAAGAAAACCTTAAAAACATGAAAACACATAAAATTCCTAAATACCTAAAAAATTATATAAATCATAGAAAACCCAAACAAACCGTAAAACGATAAAAACCATAAAAAGAACTAAAAACATTATAAACTATAAAAACCCATAGAAACTCTAAAACCACTAAAAACTCTTAAAACCCTTTAATAACCAAAGAACTAAAAAAAATCTAAAAACCATAAAACCCTAAAGGACTCCAAAATAACTTAAAACCCAATGAACCATAAAAACCCTAATAAATACTAAAACCCAAAACAAGTACCAAAACCCTTAAAACCCCTAAGAACCCAAAAAATCTAAAAAATACATTAAAATCCATAAAAATGTAAAAACTATAAAAACACTAATAATCCATAAGAAAAATAAAAATCCCTAAATACACTAAAATCCACTAAAAATCTAAAAAACGCCAAAAAATTATAAAAAACCATAGAAACTATTAAAACATTAAAATATATCAAAATCCAAGAAATCCAAAAAACAATAAGAATCCAAAAAACCCTAAAAATACCTAAATATAGAAAAACCCTAAAAACCCATAAAAACTCTAAAATACATCTACAAAATATAAATTCACTTTTAAAACCATAAAAACTCAAAACCCATTTAAAACCATGAAATTATTGAAAAAAAATAAAAACCGTAGAAACCCTAAAACCCAAATAATCTATATCTACCTTAAAACCTTAAAAGCCATAAACCCCCAAAATCCCTAAAATCCTTAAAAACACATAAGAATTATAAAAAATACATAAAAATACCAAAAAAATATAAAAAACAAGGAATATAATGAAAACCCTGAAGAAAAATATGAATATATAAAAACACTTAAAACCTCTAAAAACCTAAAAATGCTAAAACCATATAAAACCCTAAAAACCAAAAAAAACTCTAAAACCCCTGAAACTCTCCAAAAACCCTTTAAGCCCATAAAAAATCCATAAACATATGTAATGTCTTGGAAATTATGTGTAATTTTTTTAATTATATGGAATTATTCTGAGACCACATGCTTTTACATCACATGATTCTGAGGCCCGGTGAGCCCAGGATTGAATTTTGAACATTATTTAAGGTACATTCAGTAAACGTGTGAGTGGGTTTTTTTAAAATTTGAAGTGTTGCTTGGATCAATAATCTGAGGGAACCGTTGAGCTTAGAATGCCGAGATTCACATAAAAGGAACTTAACTTCGGCTGGGAAGGGATGAACATAAAAGATAATTTTCATATTTTTTAGAAAATAATAAAATAACTTAAAAAATTTATTTTATTTTCTTTTCACATCCATTGAGAGGAGAACAGTGCTGCTGTGGTGTAGCAATGAGGTGAATTGATGAGGCCCATTAATGTCTCATTAACTCGCAACGTAATGATGTTTTAACAATCCATAATAACAAAGATATTTCACAAGTGAAACAATGTAACGACGCAACATCGCAGTGTAACAGAAACACTATGAAGTGTTTTCCTTTAATTTTTTTGAAATGTTAGTGGAACGAGGAATTAAAATATGAGGATTCTATGATGAACCTTTGACAAACTTCCTCTCGAATTAGGAATTACAAATGATGATGAACGTAAAACATCATTGACACCCCTCGATGAACGGAGCCGGGAGCAACAAACAACATCGACCTCTGGAAACCTCGAGGACGTAATGCTGTGACAACGACCGTCAAAGGGGTAGGGGTTTAATTTGTTCATGTTAATCCCCATTCTTAACTAGAAAATTCAAAAGCATATAAATCCATGAATAGGTGGATCCTCAAATCGTGCATTTATGCGGGATGGTAAGTTTTTTTAGATTTTCATTAATCGGGGTTGAAATTATCATTTGTTGATTGGATTGAAATCCATAGACCTTCCATGATTATAAACATATAATAAAGAGGGTGAGGGTGACACAAACATGAATCGAAGACCACATCTTTTTGTGTTATTTGTGGCTTCACATTTAAAGTTGTTGTAAGTTGATTCTAGAACAATTACGGTGAAGAGGATGTTCACCAGAGAGCATAGGTGCAGGTGGCGTGAAGAACGGACCACTAGAGCGCGTCTGGTGGTCCACCATGGAGGTAGTGGCGAGACTTGGTGCCTTCCGGGTTCCACGTGGAAAGATGGCCATCGTCCAGGCTGTTTGGGTGGCTCGGAAAGCCACGATCACTCAACCATGGCAGGAGGGCCACACGTATCCTCAAGGATAGCAGAGGACGGATGAAAAATCCAGTCGCATCCTGGCCAAGTGAAGCACCACCGGCCAACACCACGCGGGCCGAGCTTCAGTCTTGTGGGATGTTCCACAGGCAGTGAGTCGGACCCACACCGAAGGGCCAGACCTGCACCTAACGGGCCAGACCTGCACCGGCAGGCTAGACCCGTGCCCTTCGGGCCATGTCGGACTAGACCGGATCTCCATGAGACCTGGAGGGATGGACCCACACTGATAAGCAAGATTCTATTGGCCCAAACCCGAACCGGTTTAGGATTCTTCCACATAGATGACCAGCCAGGATCCCGATTCGAGGTCGTGAGGATACCCTGCCTATCGATGAGGCATCAGTTCAGAGACCATTTCTAGATATAGCCCCATCGAGTGATGTGCTAGTGCTACCACTACCCGATGGTCAGAATCTACTACTTGAGTTTCTAGAATTGGACCTGTACAGACTCAGTTCCCTGCATGAGTTTTGAAGAAGGACACCTCACAGGTTCAGGGGAGAGCCAGACCCTCACGTCGCTGAGGACTGGTTGGAGGCAGTGATGTGGGGCTTCCTCTTAGTGAGGATATCGCCTGACCAGATAGAAATCTTGGTAGCAAGCCTTATATAGGGATCGATAGGGAGATGGTGGAGCTTGACCTTCCAAACGCATCATGAGGAAACCCTCACCTTGGCAGACTGCAAGCATCTATTCCTGGTGGTGTTTTTTCCCACAACCTTGCGCTCTCTGTGCATTCAATAGCTTCTTCACCTACAAGAGGGCAACATGAGTGTGGATGAGTACTCAACAAGGTTCTCTGTGCTTTCTCACTACTCAATAGACATGGCGCAATACCCATTATTCAAGTCTCTAGCCTTTGAGCAGGGACTCAAGTTGGGTATGAGGGCATTGGTTTTGTCTCTTAGTATCTGTACCCAGGCTGGGGTGCTGGAGCGATCCCTTCTAGTAGAGAGCTTATTGGAATATCAGGAACCGACAGCTAGAGCCACCAGTAGACCCCAGGAGGAAGAGTCTTCAACAGGCAGTAGACAGCAGACATGAGGGACCAAGTAGGATAGGTCTTTCAGGGGATGACCCTAGGACTCAGGGTCGGTAGTACTGGGGTCCCAGACTAGGGGTAGCCAGCCCGAAACTAGGATTTGATTCTCATGTGGTGGGAAGGGACACAAGGAACATGACTACCAGACCTACTGTATAGATTACCAGCAGAAAGTTGAGGGGCTGCCGAGGCAGAGGCGACGGTTCGACCGAGGTGGTCCGTAGGGAAGAGGACGTGTCATGAGAGAAGGTTGAGAAGCAGGTGGTGGGTGAAAGATTGAGGTGTTACCACCACCACCCACAGGTTGTCCACCCTGACCTCAGGGATCAGGCGGACAATGGTGAGTACAGATTCAGGCAGTGGGGGGTTAAGACCACAGTTCTCTAGAGGTGATCAGAGTTACGATCTGTGTCTTCTCCACTCTATATGCAGTTCTAATAGACATAGGTTCCAGTCACTTCCTCCATACCATGTCTCTCATTCGGAGCTCAAAGATTCTGATGGAGCTTTTGGCTCGGTCCATACAGCTAAAGACTTTTATGGGCGGGGATTCAGCGATTACACACTGGTGCCAGCAGTGTGAGCTTACCCTATGAGGTGAGATCTTCATATGGGATCTCTTATTAGTAGCATTGAGGCCTTATGATTGTATCTTGGATATGGAATAGTTATCCTCATTCCATTCTCATATCGACTATTTTTGGAAAACAATGAAGTGTGTTTGCGGAGATGGTACCAAGTTTTCCTTCATCGGTGAGAAGGAAACCCTTTCAGCATAAGATGTACTTTCTCGGAGGAGGGTGCGGCCGATTACTCACCAGTTTCTTAGCCTCACCGTCGGTGCAGTGTGTAACACCTCAAGCATCCACGATATGCTTTGCTTTGAATAACACAATAGCGTGTGTTGTACGCAACTTCGAGTTCTTGCACATCAAAACCAATCAAAGTAGCCATTATGAATAGTAATACCAACTTTTTGAAATGTTATAAATTTTATTTTTCAAAATGGAATTCATTCTTGGGTTTGGAATATCGAAATTATCCTAGGGTGAATTTTTGGTATTTTTATGAAAACATTCAATTTTTTATGAATAGTGAAAATCAGTGAGTTATTAGTTAAAACTGACTTTTTATTTAAATAATTATTTATTTTATTTAAATTTATTTTAAGAAAAAATATATACATAATACCTATATATTTTCAATTTAATTCATTGGAGTCATTTTATATTAATTTTAGATATATAAAATTTTATTGAACTTTTTACCGTCTTTTACCCACCTCTTAGGAGATTTTGCAAATTTTCATAAAACCTAATTTTACAAATTTTGTGAGTTTAATTAAAAACTCCAAGATACATTGTTGATATTAGGACGTAAAATGTGGTTCAATGAGATGAAAATAATTTTTGGTGATAGTATTATTTTACTTTTATTTACCACGTTTAAAAGTAAATAGGGTAACTAAAGGTAAAAATGATATTATTTTTACCCTAACACATGTCCTATTTCAATTTGATAAGTATTATTCGACCAAAAAAAACCTCAGGAATAAAATATAAACCTATTTTGTCCACATGGATTAGATTAGGACATTTGTTATTATTTAATTCAAAGAAGAGTTAAAAGAGATAAAATCATAGCTTAATAACTAAATTTTTTTAATATAGGGTTACACATAAGATAAATTCTATTATAAATATTAATTATAGTGATAAAAATATTTCCTAAATAATGGTATTTAATTTATAATTTTTAGACATTGAATAATTTAATTTATTTATGACACGGTGGTGATGTAGTAATTACCTTATTAATTAAATATTAAAATAATTGATATTATTAATACCCAAATAAATATAATTTGAGAGTTTTTATTAATTAAACAAATTTTCTTGGTTAATATTACATTCTAGTATTGATGGAATTAACTTTTTTTGAATTAATAATTCGGTTATGATTTTCACCAAAATCAATTTCCAAATAGTCTCAAAAATGACATAAAAGAGTTTTTAAAAAAAATATTATATTATTAATTGATTTTCTTTTCCTAAAAATATAATAATCGGCCAAAAGACTTATATAATGATAGTTGTATCATTAATGAACCACTTGGGGTTCTCTTGGAAGAATATAGTATGTTTACTAACCATATAATATAAAAATACAAAGAGACATGGTAAATGTCAAACTAATTAACTAAGAGTTAAAACTTAAAGATAAGGTTAATATAGTTACCCAAAACTACTTAAAACCTATTGGTTGAGTGGTTTTCGACCCATACCCACCTTATCCTAGAAATAAGTCACTTTGGATCCATCAGAAACCGAATATGAATTTATTATAAAATAATATTTCTATCTTTTCCTAAGGTGCCCCTCACCGCTCTTATAAAGGTCACTCCCCCTTCTCTCAATTTTACACCTTCCAAGCCATTTTGTTTGGACAAGTAGTTCCAAAATACTCTCTCAACTATCCTCCCTTTATCCTAGAGGCACTAGTTTGATCAGAAAGAAAACCTATGGAGCCCTTTTGATCAAATCAAAAGGAAGAACCTGAAGAAGAGGTAATGGTTTCACCACCCTCTTTCATGTTCCTTTCTTCTTCCACTTCTTCTTTCCTTGTTATTTCCATTCTAAAATAATAAATCTAGCATCTTATATATACTTTGATGTTATTATAAATATGTTACAACCATATTCATTATTCTATCCATTCTTTTAATGACATGTCACCATACGTGCGTACGTATGGCCTATAGTCTCCTCGTCATGGTGTAATTTTCATTCAATACATTATTATTTAGATGGGTATTATAATGATGTGAAATTGATGTAAATAATAAATATAAAATTATAATTATTCTTTATATATGATATATCATCCAATTATATTTTATTTTAATATCAAAATAATGATATTTTCGCCCGTGCGTACGTACGAAAAACGGTCTCCTCTAACCCGATGAGATTCATTCCCCATTGTATCCATTCGAGACTAATTTTTGATTGATGGATAAAAAAAATTTAAAGACAAAAAATCATTCCGGATATGAATAAGATACAACCTATCCATAACAAACCTGAATTACTTAACAAATCATATAAAGGAAAACGAATCAGTTAACACCTGAAACAACGATAATACTAAGATATTATTAACAAAGCAATGTTAAAAGATCGTATATGATATCCTAAAAATGTATATGATTCTTTTATAATTTAATAAAAATTATTTCACCATTTTACAAGATATTAACCTACTCTCGACCAAAGAAAATTACAGGGCAAGGGTTAATTTCAGAATCTCTTTATTATCCAAGGTTGTTTTTACGTAAGGATCTACTGGGACCTCTTAATCATCCACATCCATGTTTTTTAAAAATTTCATTCAAAACATTTTTACTATTTAATAGACAATGGGTTAATGTTATTTATACCCTTATTTTACCTTATACATTTTTGAAATGAATCTTTCAGTCATTTTCCAAACAACGTATTTTTTAACCTTTTCCACAAAATTAAGGTAATAATGTATTTTTTTAACTTATACGGCGGTTTCAGCTATTTTACGCCATTATAAAATCTTCAAAGATTCCCTTACAATCTTATAAGATTATTTTCAAAATTAATGTTTTATTTAATACTTATGTGACATTTAAATGATTTAAAAAAGGAGATATTTCTCTCAAATAGTTTTGATTTCATCTATGTCAAAATCCTTTGATGGATTTTAAGCTTATTTGAAGTTGATTTGTTATGATTCCAAACTTCCATATCGTATTGATGGTTTTTTGATATGTTTTACTATGGATGTTTTATTATTATACCATTCATGGTGTAGGGATAATGTATTGACATTTCGTATTCTAGTTATAATACGAATGTTTATGTCATATTTAAACCTTTTCATATGAGGAATGCGTTGAACATAGTATGTGATGGGTGGAGCCCGCTATAGCTTCTCGATGAATAGGTAGGTCTCATGAGAAAAACTAGTGTCTTGGCATAAGGCCTTGACAAAATCTTATTTGTAGTCTTGGAAGAAGGCCTTGACTATGTGGTTATGAAAGTCTGGCATTAAGCATTCCATAATTATGAAAGTGGTTATTGATATTTTATGTGATTATTCTATTATTAGAATATCCATGTGATTAAGTAAATGATATTATTTAAATTTATATTTTCTATATTATGTTTAAGATAATGTTTAAAAGGATTTTGTTTCAGTTATACATTTCTTTAAATGTTTATGTTTATTTATGAAAGTTTCCACTATATTGTTATCCTTACTGAGCATCTGAGATCACGCCTATTAATGTTTTATTTTTCCCAGGATGTGAAGAAGTATTTTATAAATGACCTTCCGGGATAGTATGAGGGGATATGAATAAAATATGTTGTTGTAGTTTTTCAATTTATGATGTAATGTAAGACCTATGAATATATATAGTGTTTCGAAGGCTACTAAACTGGTCAGTCATTCAGGATTTCATCCCTTGTTATCAATCCAAGGATACGTAATAATGCACCGACTCTGGGTAAGTGGGGTTGGGGCATTACGATTGGTATCAGAGGATGTTTAGTAATAATCCTTGGAAGCTAGATTTAGATAAACTCGGATTAGAGCATGTAGCCCTAAGATAGACTTTGAGGATTAGAATAGAAGAAGTTCCAAGAATCTTGGTATTGTAGAGATTTATTGAGTTTTCCATGAAATACATCCCTGTCTGGATACGATCAGGTAGAGGTGGTTCTGGCATAGATGTTCCTAGGGGTAAAACCCTAAAACACTACTTTGAGGTAGACTCAAATGGGAACTAGTGCACGACAACGGGCCTTACTACACTCCTAGTTACGACACTCTCAGGGGGATATTCTTAGGATAATTATTATTTTCATTACAAACCATTATGAAAGGTTATGAGTATATAATTCTTCAAATAAAACATATTTATGATTATGGATTATATCCATAAACTGTTCAATTTATATTAAGTGTTTTACAAGTATGGAATTATATATTTCGATTCATAAACTAATCTACTTTATGACATTATTTAGAAATGGCACCTAGTTGAAGAAATGAAAACTGTATCAATGCATGTAATACATGTAGGTATTTCCCTCATGATCAAGAAAATTATAGTGGAGTTGGTGATACAACTGGTGCTGATCTACTTATCATTATACTGGGACAACTCACTGTGGTTATGAATAATAACCTTAATCATATAGAGCACCCTGATCTGTAGCTTGGAGGATAAATTTTAGATCGCTTCATGAAGCAACAACCACCAAAGTTTAATGGGGGTACAAATCCACTAGTAGCTAATTAATGGATCAATTCCTTAGAGAAAATATTCCATTCCATGGGGAGTAGCGAAAGGGAAAAATTTATCATGACAGTTTACCGCCTCACTGGAGATGCTGATCAATGGTTGTCATTGATTCAAATTACAAAGGAATACGATGAATAATCAAGTATGGAATGGAGGGAGTTTAAAGAGATTTTCATTGAAAAATAATTTCCTCATGACCATCGATTAGATATGGAAAGGCAATTTCTCAATCTGAGGAAAAAAGGAGGATGAGAATGTCGCAAAGTATAAAGCTAACTTTACATGGTTAGCGAGGCATGGAGTAGATTATATACGTAACCTGAGGAGTAAGATTGATCGTTTCTTTGATGGGTTAAAACCATTTCTCCGTCAAGCATTAGTATCACAATATTTCTCAACCTACGAAGACATTGTCTCATGTATTATCACGAAGGAAAAGGAATTCTCTAAGTCTAATGACTTTAATGCAGAGAAAAAGAAGAAGAGATCTGCTGATCACTCTGGAAATGGAAATAAGGGGAAGCAGGGAAAAGTTGAATATACTTCCTGCAGTAAATGTGGGAAGAAACACCCTGGCACTTTTCTGATGGGTATGGGAGTCTGTTACAAGTGTGTTGAAAAATTCCACAAATCTCATGATTGGAAGGGGAATAAAGATGATACTGATGACCGATGCTACAAAAGTAGGGAGATGGGACATTATTAAAATGAATTCCTATGCATCAGGGAATCATACTTCAGAATATGCCAAGAGATCAAGGCCATGATTATGCTATCACTACAGTTGAGGTTGAATCTCTTAAAGACATAGTGGCAGGAAATTTAATGGTTTCCTCAAGTTTAACCAATACATTATTTGATTCTGGATCATCTCATTGTTTCATATCTTCCCAGTTTTCTAGGAAAATTAGATATTTTCAATTTGATTTAACAAGGGAGTTGTTAGTCAAAACTCTTAAGGGAAGTATCATTGCAACAAAGTTTTGTTAATCAATTCCGATTAGAACATATAAATTTTCTTTATATGCTGATCTCATCATTATATCCATGATTGAATTTGATATAATCTTTGGTATGGATTGCCTTTCCTACCATGATGCGAAAATTTATTGTAAGAATAAGGAGGTAAGGATTTTTGATCATGATATGGAGTGGCATATCTTTAGAGCAGAAACATCACCACCTAATTCTTATGTAGATCCACGACCAATAGCTCAACTAAATTCAATTATTGGGGTAAGATAATGAAATAATTGTGCGTGATGAAAGAAATGTTCAAATAGAGGATATACCTATTGGGAAAAAAATGTTGATGTGTTTCCAGAAGATTTACATGGACATCCTACAGAACGATAAATTGAGTTTTCCATTGACATAATTCCTTGTTCAAGGCCCATATCGAAGACCCCTTTTAGAATGGCCAATGTGGAATTAGTGGAACTAAAGAAACAACTAGAATAATTGAGTAATAAGGGATTTATTCACCCTAGTGTTTCTCCATGGGGAGCCCATGTTTTTTTTGTTACGAAGAAAGATGGATCTATGAGGATGTGCATTGAATACAGGGGAATCAATGCTATAACGATAAAGAACAAGTATCCCCTACCTCACATTGATTATTTATTCGACCAACCTCATGGAGCTCAATACTTTTCAAATATTGACCTTTTATCTAGACATCATCAGTTGTGTGTGAAGAAGGAAGACATTCTGAAAATAGAATTTCGAACTAGATACGGGCATTATGAGTTTACAGTAATGCCTTTTGGATTGACTAATGCACCCTATGTCTGGATGGTTCTAATGAATAGAGTTTTCAATGAATATGAAGATGACTTTGTAGTGTTATTTATTTATGATATCTTGGTATAATCCAAAATCTACGAAGATCATGAAAATCACATGCGCATCATTCTGAAAACCCTCAGAAGAAATGAATTATACTGGACGTTTTGCATGTGTGAATTCTGGATTCAAAAGATTTCTTTTCTTGGACATATTGTCTCTAAGGATGGAATCTCTGTTGATCCATCCAAGACAAGAACAATCCAAGAATGGCCAGCACCAAAGAATATAACTGAGGTACGCAGTGTTATTGGTTTAGCTGGTTATTATCAATGTTTTGTCCAGAATTTTGCCCGATTGGCTAACCCATTAACAAAGATCACAAGTAAATGGGTTAAATTTATTGGGAAAAAAGAGTGAGAAGAATGTTTTGAAGCATTGAATAGAATATTAATCAATGCTATTATCTTGACTCTACCATCATGTAATGATGGGGTTGTTATTTATCGTGATGCCTCAAAGAAAGGACTTGGTTGTGTCCTTATGCAGAATGATAGGGTTATTGATTATGCATCCTGACATCTTAAAATTCATGAGAAAACTATCCTACTCAATATCTTTAGTTAGCAGCTGTAATCATTGCTTTAAAGATATGGAGAAATTATCTCTATGGTAAAAAATATGAGATATATACCGATCACAAGAGTTTGAAATATATTCTCTCACAGAAAGAACTCAAAATGAGGCAATGAAGATGGCTTGAATTACTCATGGATTATGATTTCACTATAAAATACCACCCGGGGAAGGAAAATAAGGTGGTATATGCTCTGAGTAGAAAGGATCGTGGAGTATTGAAAATGATGAGAGTTGAAAGGGATCCTGTTTTCAAGGATCTAGTAAATATGGATATGGGAATAACCATGGATGGTGAAACATCAATGATTTTTCAAATTGTTTCCAATCCATATTTACTCGAAAGGATAAAGAGTTCTCAGGACAATGATGAAGAGTTTCAAAAGAAGATTAAAGCAGTGAATGATGGGAGATTGAGTGACTTTGTGTATGAAGATGGAATTTTTGAAATTTGGGAAGAGACTTTGTGTTCCCAATATACCTGATCTAAAAAGGGAATTTTTGGATGATGCCCATATCTCCAATTTCTCTATACACCCTGGTAGCACCAAGATGTATAGAGATTTTAAGGAACATTTTTTGTGGGACAACATGATGATGGGGATTTCTGATTTTGTGTCAAGATGTATGGTTTGAAAACAAGTGAAATCTAGAAGGAAACAACCTAGAGGAGTCATGAAACCTCTTCCCACACCAGATTGAAAATGTGATAATATTACGATGGAAATTGTCTTGGGGCAACCAAAAACTCCTAGATGGAACGATGCAATATGGGTCATTGTTGATCGTCTTACCAAGTCAGCACATTTTCATTCTATAAGATATGATCTACCATTTGAACGTCTATAAAGACAATATATTAATGAAATTGTGAGACTTCTTGGTTTACCCCTATCGATTGTTTCTGATTGTGATCCCCATTTTACATCAAGATTTTGGAAATGTCTTCAGAAAGCCCGGGATACTGAACTTCTTTTGAACGCTGCCTACCACCCTCAAACTGATGGACAATCAGAACGACAATTCAAACCTTAGAAGACATGATGAGATCCTACTCACTTGACTTTCAGGGAAAGTGGGATCAATATTTACCTCTGGTAGAATTTTCCAATAACAATAGCTTCCATTCAAATATTTAAGTGGCACCATATTAAGTGTTATGTGGAAAGAGATGTCGCACACCAACCTGTTGGGTTGATGTTGGTGAAAAAAAACTTATAAGCCCAAAACTTGTGGAGGAAACAATGGAAAATGTGATGGTAATCCAAACCCACATGAAAGCAGCTCAAAGTAGGCAGAAGAGCTATGTTGATAATTGAAGGAATGATTTTGAATTTCAAGTCGGTGATCATTTTTTCCTAAATATATCTCCATGTAAGGGATTTATACCTTTTGGTAAGAAAGGAAAATTGAGTCCTAGCTACATCGGACCTTTCGAAATTCTAGAATGAATTGGGGTTGTAGCTTACAGATTGGAAATGCCGCCAAGTCTCTCCAAAGTTCACGATGTGTTCCACGTATCACTATTGAGAAAATACATGTCTGACCCAACACATGTACTCACTTATAAGGAATTATAACTAGAACCCGATCTTTTTTATTTCAAAGAGCCCATCAGGATTCTTGATAGCAGAGAAAAAGTGGTGAGAAATCGGACGACTCGTCTGGTAAAATTTCTATGGAGAAACCATAAGATGGAAGAGGAAACATGGGAAACCGAGGAACTTATGATGAAGAACCAGCCGATTATTTTTATGTAGTAATATTATAGAAATTTTGAGAATGCAATTATTTGAAGGTGGGGAGAATGTAACACTCCAATCTTCCACAATACGATTCTCTTTGATTAATACAATAGCATGTGTTGTACGCAACTTCAAGTTCTAACACACCAAAACCAATCAAACTAGCCATTATGAATAGTAATACCCACTTTTTGAAATGATATAAATATTAAGTTTCAAAATGGACTTCATTTTTAGATTTGGAATATCGAAATTAGCCTAGGGTGAATTTTTGATATTTTTCTGAAAACTTTCAATTTTTGATGAATAGTGAAAAAAACCGAGTTATTAGTTGAAACTGACATTTTATTTAAATAATTATTTATTTTATTTAAATTTATTTTAGGTCAAAATAGATACATTATACCTATATAATTTCAATGTAATTCATTGGAGTCATTTTATATTAAATTTAGAAATATAAAATTTTATTGAACTTTTTACCGTCTTTTACCCACATCCTAAGAGCATTTCCATATTTTCATAAAACCTAATTTTACCGCTTTTGTGAATTGAATTTCAAAAATCCAAGAGACAAGTTTGATATCAATAAGTAAAATGTGGTTCAATCAGATGAAAATAATTTTTGGTGACTATTAACTTTTTACTTTTATTTACCAATGTTAAAAGTAAATAGTGTAATTAAAGGTAAAAATGATATTATTTTTACCTTGAAACATGTCCTAATTCTATTGGATAAGTATAATTAGACCAAAAACACATTAGGAATTAAAAATGAACCTCTTTGGTTCACTTGGATTAGATTAGGACATTTATTATTATTTAATTCAAAGAAGCGTTAAAAGAGTTAAAATCAAAGTTTAATAACTAATTTCTTTAATATAGGGATACACATAAGATAAATTCGATTATAAATATTAATTAGAAAGAAAAAATTATTTCCTACATAATTGTATTTTACTTATAATTTTTATACATTAAATAAATTAATTTATTTATGAGACAATGGTGATGGAGTAATTACCTTATTAAATAAATACAAATATAATTTATATTATAATTACCCAAATAAATATAATTTTAGTCTTTTTTATGTATTAAACTAATTTTCTAGGTTAATATGATATTATAGAATTGATTTAATTAACTCTTTTCAAAGTAATAAGTCTTTTATGATTTTCAAAAAAATCAATTTCCAAATAGTGTCAAAATTGACATAAAAGAGTTTTTAAAACAAACATTATATTATTAACTGACATTCTATTCCCAAAAATCTAAGGTTTGGCCAAGAGAATTAAATAATGATATGTGTATCATTAATGAACCACTTAGGGTTCTCTTGGAAGTATATAGTATGTTTATTAACCATATAATATAAAAATACAAAGAGACATGGTAAATGTCAAACTAATTAACTAAGAGTTAAAACGTAAAGATAAGGTTAATATAGTGACCCAAACCTTTCTAAAACCTACTGGTTGAGTGTTTTTTGACCCATACCCACCATAGCCTCGTAATAAGACACTTTGGAGCCATTATAATCTGAATATTAATTTATTATAAAATAACATTTCTATCTTTTCCTAAGGTGCCACTCACCCCTCTTATAAAAGGGCACTCCCCCTTCTCTCAATTTCACACCTTCAAATCCATTTGGCTCGGCCAACCCCTGCCCAAATACTCTCCCAACTATCCTCCCTTAAAACTAGAGGCATTAGTTTGATCAGAAAGAAAACATAAGGATCCCTTTTGATCAAATAAAATAGAAGAACCCGAAGAAGAGGTAATGTTTTCACCACCCTCTTTTAAGTTCCTTTCTTCTTCCACTTCTACTTTCCTTGTTTTTTCCATTCTAAAATAATAACCCCTATAACTTATATATACTGTGATGTTGTTATAAATATGGTACAACCATATTTATTATTCTATCCATCATTTGAATGACATGTCACCATACATGCGCACGTACGGCCTACCGTCTCCACGTCGTGGTGTAATTGTTATTCAATACATTATTATTTGTATGGGTATAATAATGATGTATAATTGATTTAAATAATAAATATAAAATTATAATGATTTTGTATATATGATATTACATCCACTTATATATTATTTTAATATCAAAATAATGATATTGTCCCTCGTGCGTACGTACGGAATACCGTCTCCACAAACGTGATGAGATTCATTCCCCATCGTATCCATTAGAGACTAATTTTATTTCATGTTTAAAAATAATTCTTAAAGACTTAATATTATTCTGGATATGAATTAGATAAAACCTATCCATAACAAACACGACTTATGTAACAAAGCATATAAAGGAAAAGGAATCAGTTAACACCTGAAACAACAATAATACTATGATATTATTAACAAAGTAATGTTAAAAGATCATATATGATATCATAATAATGTATATGATTCTTGTATAATTTAATAACAATTATTTCACCATTATAAAAGAGGTTAACCTACTCTCTACCAAGGAAAAGTACAAGGTAAGGGTTAATCTCACAACCTCTTTATTATCTGAGGTTGTTTTTACGTAAGTTTCTACTGGGCCCTCTTTATCATCCACATCCATGTTTATTAAAAATGTATTTCAAAACATTTTTCATATTTTATAGACAATGGGTTAAAGTAATTTATACCCTTATTTGACCTTATATGTTTTTGAAAGGAATCCTTCCGTCATTTTCCAAACAAGGTCCTTTCTAACCTTTTCGACAAAATTAAGGTAAGAATGTCTTTTTTTAACTTATACGGTGGGTGTGGCTATTTTCTGCCATTATAAAATTATCGAAGCTTCCATTACAAGCTTATAAGATAATTTTCAAAATAGTGGTTTTATTTAATAATTATGTGACTTTTAAATGATTTCAAAAAGGAGATATTTCTCTCAAATAGTTTTTATTTCATCTATGTCAACATCTTTTGGTGGATTTTAAGCTTATTTGATGTTGATCTATTATGATACAGAACTACCATATTGTATTGAAGGTTTTGGGATATGTTTGACTATGGATGTGTTATTTTTATACCATTCATGTTTTATGGATAAAGTATTGACATTTCGTATGGTAGTTATAATACAAATGTTTATGTTATGTTTAAACCTTATCATATGAGGAATGAATTGGACTTAGTATGTGACGGGTGGGGCCTGCTATATCTCCTCGATGCATCAGTAGATCTCATGAGACAAACTAGTTTCTTGAAACAAGGCCTTGACAAAATCATATTTGTAGTCTTAGCACAAGGCCTTGACTATGTGGTTATGAAAGTATGGAATTATGAATTCCATAATTATGAAAGTGGTTATTGATATTTCATGTGATTATTTGATTAGTAGAATATCAATGTGATTATGTAATTGGCATTATTTCATTTTACCTTTTCCTTATAACACTGAAGTTCATGTTTAAAAGGCTTTTGTTTCAGTTATACATTGCCTTAAATGTTTATGTTTACTTATGAATGTTTCCTCTATATTGTTATCCTTACTAAGCATCTGAGCTCACCCCTTTAAATTTTTTATTTTTCCCAGGACGTGAAGAAGTATTTTATGAATGACCTTCAGGGATAGTATGAGGGGATATGAAGAAAATATGTTTTTTTTAGTTTTTCAATTTATGATGTAATATAAGACTTATGAATATATCTACTGTTTCCAAGTCTAGTAAACTGACCCGTCTTTCTGGATTTGATACCTTGTGATCATTCCAATGATACGTAATAATGCACAAACTCTGGGTAACTGGGGTCAGGGCATTATATAGTGGATGAGAGGAGTCCAAGTTTTCCTGTAGTGGTAGATGAGTACAAGGATGTTTTCCATGAGGATGTTTTGGGACTACCACCTCATAGGTTTGTAGACTTTTGCATCGACATGTACCAAAATAGAACATCGATATACACACCATCATATCGGATGGCTCTCGTGGAGATTTGCGAGATGATGGTACAATTGGAGGGCTTGCAAGAGAAAGGGTTTATAAGGCCCATCGTTTCACCATGGGTTGCCCCAGTTCTCTTTTCAAAGAAGGATGATGGCTGTTTGAGGTTGTGCGTGGACTTCTGGGGCTTGAACCAGGTGACCATGAAGAACAAGTATCCACTTCTGAGAATCAATGATCTTTTCGACCAGCTGATGGGGGTGAAGTGGTTCTCAAAGATTGACCTTATATCTGGCTATCACCAGCTTCAGGTATGATATGAGGATATACCAAAGATATTCTTCATGATCCGGTATGACTACTATGAGTTCATGGAGATGCATTTTGGCATGACTAATGTAACACCCCAAGCTTCTACGGTGCGTTTCCCTTCGAATAATGCGATAGCGTGTGTTGTACGCAACCTCGAGTTCTAACACACACCACAACTAATTAAACTAGCCGTTGTGAATAGTAATACCTACTTTTTGAAATCATATATATTTTATATTTTAAAATGGAATTCATTTTTAGATTCGGAATATCAAAATTATCCTAGGGTGAAATTTTGGTACTTTTCGGATAACTTTTATATTTTGATGAATAGTGAAAATTACTAAATTTTAATTAAAAACAAATTTTTTAATCAAAATAATTAATAGTGATAAATTGTGAATTTGAGTGGTTTTAAAGTATATTTAGAATATATTTTTACCATTTAATATAATGTTGGTCATTGGACATAATTTTACAATTAAACCGAACATAAACAAGTGTCAATCTTTTGATAGTTATTATCTCTTAAAAACACGCTTTTTGTTTTGACAGCGGGATTTAATTTTAAATTAATTTCTGCCACTTCTGTGTTTTGAATTTAGGAAAATGGATTCCATATTTGGAATCAGGATGTTCAAATTGTGTAAATAGGTAACTTTTATTTTTAGACATTTTGAATAGTTACTGTGGTAAATATTTTATTTACCATGGTTAAAGGGTAAATCCGGTAAATAAGGGTTAAAAAATAATATTATAATAATACAAAATTACCCTAAAACGTGTCCTAACCTTATTGGTGGACACATACCCGACCATGGGCATCCTTGGGTCAATTTGGGGACCCCTTGGATCCACTTGTATGTGGTAGGGACACATTATATTAATAAAGTTAAAATAAAAATAAAAATGGCATAAGCTTACATCTTTTAGAAGAACAATTTTTACATAGGGTTATACATGTTGAATTTTCGATTATAAATATTCATTAGAAATCTAAAAAGATTTCCTACATAATGATATTTTATTTATAATTTTTTGACATCAAATAAGTTAAATTATTAATGACACAATAATGATGCAATGTTTACCTCATTAATAAATCATTTAAATAAATAAGATTATAATGATTAAAATATTATCTAAAACCTGTCCAATTCTTATTGGTTGATGTTATTTAGAATATGAGTCATCTTATCTTCGACCTCAATGATTTTTGGACCATTATAAACCGAATATAATTATATTATTAAGTAATACTTTCACTCTTTCCTAAAGAGCCCCTCCTCCCCCTTATAAAAGGAGACCACTTCTACTCATTCCTCACACCTCTCAAGCCACTTGGCTCGTCCAAACTCTGCCCAAATAAGCTCCCCACATCCCTCTCCTACTCCTTGAAGCTTCCCCTTATGCAGAAAGCATTTCAACAAGTCCTTTGGTTCCAACCAAAGTGAGTTACCTAAATTAAAGGTAACGATTTCTCTTAAATTATTTTCATTTATTTTGCTTCTTCAACCCCCAAACTCTTTTTATTTCCTTTCTTTTGTAACAACACCAGTATCCTCAATATACTAGGATGTTGTTATAAGAAGGATTCAAACTACAAATACACAAAACTCCATCTAATGGATGATGAACATAATGTTTCTGTGGATGGCAAACTAACGCCTCACGAAACGATGATTGTTCAAATACATCTTACCGCCTCTCATGGTGGCCATTATGATGGCACTGTAATTAAATATGATGTTAATGATATATATTTTATATATAAGCTTCTGTAATTCCATTTTATTTCATACCATTATTCGTTTCATGTTGTATATACATACGATAATTTCATTTGAGGAAGTGCGGACTACCGCCCCCTTAAAATGATATGACTCGTTCATACCACACATGGAACGTATAAAGGATGGTGTTAATGAACTCAAGTAACATATATAAAATATTATATTATACTGGAATAGTAATATACCTATGTATCATTTGTATTTGATTCTTTTAAAAATTAAATGGAAGTAGCGTTCGTGCGTACGTACGGACTACCGTCTCCACGAACGCGATGAGATTCATTTTCCATCGTATCCATTCAAGTATAATTATCATTTGATGATTTAAAAATTATGTTTAAGGACTTGATACCATTCTGGATTTGAAAAATATACAACTTATCCTTTACAAACATGTCTTACGTAACAAAACATACAAAAGCAAACAAGTAAGTTCACACCCGAAATAGCGATAATACTAAGATATTATTATCAAATCAATATTAAAAGATCATACATGATATCATATTAATGTATATGATTATTGTATAATTTAGTAACAATTATTTCACTATTATACAGGAGGTTAACCTACCCCAACCAAGGAAAAGTACAAGGTAAGGGTTATTTCACAATCTTTTCATTATCCGAGGTTGTTTATACGTAATAATCTACTGGGATCTCTTTATCATCCACATCCATGTTTCTTAAAAATGTATTTCAAAACATTTTTACTATTTACTAGAATATGAGTTAAAGTCATTTATACCCTTTTTGACTTTTATAAGTGGTTTATAAAGGAATCTTTTGGTCTTTTTCAAAACAAGGTCCTTTTTAACCTTTTCGACTGAATTAAAGTAAGAATGTTTTTTTAACTTATACGGCGAGTGCGGCTATTTTCTTCCATTATAAAATCTTCAAAGATTACTTTAAAAGTTTATAAGGATATTTTCAAATTAAATGTTTTCTTTTATAATTATGTGACTTTTAAATGATTTCAAAAAAAGATATATTTCTCTCAAAAATATGAAAATCCAGTGCAAATGTATACGTATTTAACGCAAGCTTAAAAATGTTTTCAGAAAACCTGACTCTCGAGTGTGGTAGATAGGAAGGGATTGGGATTGGACCCATCATGGCCTATAATTAGTCGAGAAGTCTCATAATTAGTTATTTTGTTTTCAGAAGCTTGCATAATGTTTTCAGAAAAACACTGGAGTATATTTGAGCAATTTTAAACGTAAGTATCTTCTAAAAAATGCATCGGTAGGTCTCATGAGACAAACTAGTGTCTTGGCACAAGGCCTTGACAAAATCTTATTTGTAGTCTTGGCACGAGGCCTTGGCTATGTAGTTATGATAGTCTGGCATTATGCATTCCAACATTATGAAAGTGGTTATTGATTTTTGCATGTGATTATTCGATTAGTAGAATATCCATGTGAATAAGTAAATGGCATTATTTAATTTTATTTATGCCATACCATGTTGAAAGTTCATATTCAAAAGGCTTTTGTTTTAGTTATACATTGCCTTAAATGTTTATTCTTATTTATGAAAGTTTCCGCTATATTGTTATCCTTACTGGGCATTTGAGCTCACCACTTTTCTAGGTTTTATTTTTCCCAGGATGTGAAGAAGTAAGTTATGAATGACCTGCAGGGATTTTATGAGGGGTTAATAGTGTGGATTGTGGAAACATTATGTTGTTGTAGTAGTTTTTCATTTTATGATGTAATGTAAAACTTATGAATATATCTAGTGTTTCCAAGGCTACTAAACCAATCGGTCTTTCGAGATTTGATCTTTCTTGTGATCATGCCAATGTTATGTAATAATGCACCGACTCTGGGTAACTGGGGTCGGGGCGTTACAGTTGGTATCAGAGGAAGTTTAGTACAAACCTTGGAAGCTAGATTTAGATAAACTCTGATCAGAGCACGTAGACCTAAGATGAACTTTGAGGATTAGTGTAGAAGAACGTCCTAGAATTTTGGTATTGTAGAGACTTTGTGAGTTTTCCGAGCAATACATCCCTGTCTGGATACGAGCAGGTAGAGGCGGCTCTGGCACAGATGTACCTAGGGGTAAAACCCGAAAACACCGCTTTGAGCTAGACTCGAACGGGAACTGGTGCACGACAACGGGCCTTGCTGCACTCTTGGTTACGACACTCCCGGGGGATATGATTAGGATAACTCTCACTTTCTTTACAAATCATTATGAAGGGTTTATGAGTATATACATTCTCAAAGAAAACATATTTATGATTATGGATTATATCCATAGATAGTTCAATTTATTTTCAGTGTTTTATAAGTATGGGATTATGTATTTTGATTCATAAACTGATCTAGTTTATGCCATTGTTTAGAAATGGCGCCTAGTGGAAGAAATGGAAACCGTATCAATGCACGCACTCCATGTAGGGATTGCCCTCCTGCTCAAGATAATTATAGTGGGGCTGGTGATGCAACTGGTGCTGATCAGCTAATCACCGTACTGGGACAACTTACTCAGGTTATGAATAATAACCTTACCCGTATGGAGCACCCTGATCCGCAGCGTGGAGGATCAATGTTAGATCGATTCATGAGACAACAACCACCAACGTTCAATGGGAGTACAAATCCCTTAGTAGCTGAGCAATGGATATTTTCCCTAGAGAAAATATTTCAGGCTTTGGGGAGTAGTGAAAGGGAAAAAGTTACCATGGCAGTTTACCGCCTCACTGGAGATGCTGATCAATGGTGGTCATTGATTCAAAACATGAAGGAAGATGATGAAGTATCAAACATGGAATGGAGGGAGTTCAAAGATCTGTTTTTAGAAAAATACTTTCCTCGCGACCATCGAGCAGATATGGAAAGGCAATTTCTGAGTCTGAGACAAAAGGAGGATGATAATGTCACAAAGTATGAGGCTAACTTTACAAGGTTAGCGAGGTATGCTGGAGATTATATTCGCAACCCAAGAAGTAAGATTGATCGTTTCTTTGATGGGTTAAAACCATTTCTCCGTCGAGCATTAGTCTCACAGTCCTTTTCATCGTACGAAGACATTGTCTCATGTGCTATCAAGACCGAAAAGGAATTCTCTAAGGCTTATGACCTTAATGCAAAGCAAGAGAAGAAGAGACCTGCTGATCAATCTGGGAATGGAAATAAGGGGAAGAAGGGAAAGGTTGAATATCCATCTTGTGGTAAATGAAGGAAGAAACATCCTGGTACTTGCTTGAAGGGAATGGGAGTCTGTTACAAGTGTGGTGAAAAAGGCCACCAAGCTCATGATTGCAAGGGGAAGAAGGAAGCTACCAACGTTCAGTGCTAAAATTGCAGGGAGATGGGGCATTATGCAAATGCATGCCCTAAGCGTCAGGAGAAATTACCTCAGAAAAGGCCAAGGGATCAAGGCCAGGCTTATGCTATCACTACTGCTGAGGTAGAAGCTCCGAAAGACGTGGTGGCAGGTAATTTAATGGTTTCCTCAAGTTTAGCAAATGCATTATTTGATTCTGGATCATCGCATTGTTTCATATCTTCCCAGTTTGCTAAGAAAATTAGATATTTCCAATTTGATTTAATAAGGGAGTTGTCTGTTAAAACTCCTAAGGGAAGTATCGTTGCAACAAAGTTTTGTGAATCAGTCCCGATTAGAGCACATAAATTTTCTTTATCTGCTGATTTCATCGTCATACCTATGATTGAGTTTGATATAATCCTCGGTATGGACTGGCTTTCGGACTATGATGCGAAGATTTATTGTAAGAAGAAAGAGGTTACGATTCTTGATGATAATGATAAGGAGCACCTTATTTTTAGAGCAGAATCGTCACCACCTAATTCTTATTTAGATCCACCCCCAACAGCTCAACTTAATTCAATTATTGGGGAGGAAGAGAATGAAATAACTGTCGGTGAGGAAAGGAATGTTCAAATAGAGGATGTACCTGTTGTGAAAGAATTTGTAGATGTATTTACGGAAGATTTACCTGGACATCCTCCAGAACGAGAAGTTGAGTTTTCTATTGATTTGATTCCTAGATCAAGGCCTATATCGAAGACCCCTTATAGAATGGCCACTGTAGAGTTAGTCGAACTAAAGAAACAACTAGAGGAATTTAGTAATAAGGGATTTATTCTCCCTAGTGTTTCTCCATGGGGAGCCCCTGTTCTTTTTGTTAAAAAGAAAGATGGATCTATGAGGTTATGTATCGACTACAGGGAGATCAATGCTATAACAATAAAGAACAAGTATCCCCTACCTCGTATTGATGATTTATTTGACCAACTGCATGGAGCTCAATACTTTTCAAAGATTGACCTTCGATCTGGATACCATCAGTTGTGTGTGAAGAAGGAAGACATTCCGAAGACAACATTTCGAACCAGGTACGGGCATTACGAGTTTACTGTAATGCCGTTTGGATTGACTAATGCACCCTCTGTGTTCATGGATCTGATGAATAGAGTTTTCAAGGAGTATCTCGATGAATTTGTGGTGGTATTTATTGATGATATCTTGGTATACTCCAAAACCTACGAAGATCATGAAAATCACTTGCGCATTATCTTGAAGACTCTGAGGAGGCATGAATTATATGGGAAGTTTAGCAAGTGCGAATTCTGGCTTCAGGAGATTTCTTTTCTTGGCCATATTGTCTATAAAGATGGAATCTCTGTTGATCCTTCTAAGACCAAAGCAATCCAAGAATGGCCAGCACCTACGAGTATAACTGAGGTACGCAGTTTTATTGGTTTGGCATGTTATTATCGACGTTTCGTCCAGAATTTTGCCCGATTGGCTAACCCATTAACGAAGCTCACACGTAAAGGGGTTAAATTTGTTTGGACAAAAGAGTGTGAAGAATGTTTCGAAGAACTGAAGAGAAGATTAGTCAATGCTCCTATATTGACTTTACCATCGGGGAATGATGGGTTCGTTATTTATAGTGATGCATCGAAGAAAGGACTTGGTTGTGTCCTTATGCAAAATGATAGAGTTATTGCCTATGCATCACGACAGTTGAAAATTCATGAACAAAACTATCCTACTCATGATATCGAGTTAGCAGCAGTGATCTTTGCTTTGAAGATATGGAGGCACTACCTCTATGGTGAAAAATGTGAGATTTATACTGATCACAAGAGTTTGAAGTATATTTTCTCACAAAAAGAACTCAACATGAGGCAAAGTAGATGGCTTGAATTACTCAAGGATTATGATTGCACGATACACTACCACCCGGGGAAAGCAAACAAAGTAGCAGATGCTTTGAGCAGAAAAGACCATGGAGTTCTGAACATGATGAGAATTGAAAGGGATCCAATTTTCATGGATCTAGTGAAGATGGACATGGGAATAACCAGGGAAGGTGAAACATCAATGCTTTTTCAAATGGTTGCCAAACCATCTTTACTAGAAAGGATTAAGAGTTCTCAGAACGATGATGAAGAATTTCAGAAGAAGATTAAAGCTGTGAATGATGGGAGATTGAGAGACTTTGTGTATGAAGATGGAATTTTGAAATTCGGGAAGAGACTTTGTGTTCCCAATATACCTGATCTAAAAAGGGAATTGCTGGATGATGCTCATAGTTCCAATTTCTCTATACACCCTGGGAGCACCAAAATGTATAGAGATTTGAAGGAACATTTTTGGTGGGACAACATGAAGAGGGAGATTGCTGATTTTGTGTCAAGATGTATGGTTTGTCAACAAGTGAAAGCTGGAAGGCAACATCCTGGAAGAGTCATGCAACCTCTTCCCATACCAGAGTGGAAATGGGACAATGTTACGATGGACTTTGTCATGGGGCTACCAAAGACTCCTAGAAGGAATGATGCAATATGGGTGATTGTTGATCGTCTTACCAAGTCAGCACATTTTCTTGCTATAAGAGAAGATCTACCCCTGGAACGTCTAGCAAGACTATATATTAATGATGTTGTGAGACTTCATGGAGTACCCCTATCGATTGTTTCTGATCGTGACCCCCGTTTTACTTCAAGATTTTGGAAAAGTCTTCAGAAATCCCTGGATACTGAACTTCATTTGAGCACTGCTTACCACCCTCAGACAGACGGACAATCAGAACGGACTATTCAAACCTTAGAAGACATGTTGAGATCTTGCTCACTTGACTTTCAGGGTATGTGGGATCAATATTTACCTCTAGTAGAATTTTCCTATAACAATAGCTTCCATTCGAGTATTCAGATGGCACCATATGAAGCGTTATACGGAAAGAGATGTCGTACACCAACCTGTTGGGATGACGTTGGTGAAAGAAAACTTGTAGGCCCAGAACTAGTGGAGGAAACGGTGGAAAAGGTGAAAGTAATCCAAAATCACATCAAAGCAGCTCAAAGTAGGCAGAAGAGCTATGCCGATAATCGAAGGAAGGATTTGGAATTTCAAGTCGGTGATCATGTTTTCCTAAAGGTATCTCCATGGAAGGGAGTCATATGTTTTGGTAAGAAAGGTAAATTGAGTCCCAGGTACATCGGACCTTTCGAAATTCTAGAACGAATTGGGCCTGTAGCTTACCGATTGCCAATGCCGCCTAGTCTCTCCAAAGTTCACGATGTGTTCCACGTATCTCTGTTGAGAAAATACATGCCTGACCCAACGCATGTACTCACCTATGAGGAATTAGAACTGGAACCCGATCTGTCTTATTGTGAAGAGCCCGTCAAGATTCTTGATACAAGAGAACAAGTACTGAGAAACCGGACGACGCGTCTGGTAAAAGTTTTGTGGAGAAATCATAAGATGGAAGAGGCAACATGGGAACCCAAGGAACTTATGGTGAAAAACCACCCGAGTCTTTTTATGCAGTAATACCCTAGAAATTGCGAGGACTCAATTATTTGAAGGACGGGAGAATGTAACACCCCAAGCTTCTACGGTACGTTTCCCTTCGAATAATGCGATAGCGTGTGTTGTACGCAACCTCGAGTTCTAACACACACCACAACTAATTAAACTAGCCGTTGTGAATAGTAATACCTACTTTTTGAAATCTTATATATTTTATATTTCAAAATGGATTTTTAGATTCGGAATATCAAAATTAGCCTAGGGTGAAATTTTGGTACTTTTCGGATAACTTTTATATTTTGATGAATAGTGAAAATTACTAAATTTTAATTAAAAACATCTTTTTTAATCAAAATAATTAATAGTGATAAATTGTGAATTTGAGTGGTTTTAAAGTATATTTAGAATATATTTTTACCATTTAATATAATGTTGGTCATTGGACATAATTTTACAATTAAACCGAACATAAACAAATGTCAATCTTTTGATAGTTATTATCTCTTAAAAACACGCTTTTTGTTTTGACAGCGGGAATTAATTTTAAATTAATTTCTGCCACTTCTGTGTTTTGAATTTAGGAAAATGGATTCCATATTTGGAATCAGGATGTTCAAATTGTGTAAATAGGTAACTTTTATTTTTAGACATTTTGAATAGTTACTGTGGTAAATATTTTATTTACCATGGTTAAAGGGTAAATCAGGTAAATAAGGGTTAAAAAATAATATTATAATAATACAAAATTACCCTAAAACGTGTCCTAACCTTATTGGTGGATACCTACCCGACCATGGGCATCCTTGGGTCAATTTGGGGACCCCTTGGATCCACTTGTATGTGGTAGGGACACATTATATTAATAAAGTTAAAATAAAAATAAAAATGGCATAAGCTTACATCTTTTAGAAGAACAATTTTTACATAGGGTTATACATGTTGAATTTTCGATTATAAATATTCATTATAAAGATAAAAAGAGTTCCTACATAATGATATTTTATTTATAATTTTTAGACATCAAATAATTTAAATTATTAATGACACAATAATGATGCAATGTTTACCTCATTAATAAATCATTTAAATAAATAAGATTATAATGATTAAAATATTATCTAAAACCTGTCCAATTCTTATTGGTTGATGTTATTTAGAATATGAGTCATCTTATCTTCGACCTCAATGATTTTTGGACCATTATAAGCCGAATATAATTATATTATAAAGTAATACTTTCACTCTTTCCTAAAGAGCCCCTCCTCCCCCTTATAAAAGGAGACCACTTCTACTCATTCCTCACACCTCTCAAGCCACTTGGCTCGTCCAAACTCTGCCCAACTAAGCTCCCCACATCCCTCTCCTCCTCCTTGAAGCTTCCCCTTAGGCAGAAAGCTTTTCAACAAGTCCTTTGGTTCCAACCAAAGTGAGTTACCTAAATTAAAGGTAACGATTTCTCTTAAATTATTTTCATTTATTTTGCTTCTTCAACCCCCAAACTCTTTTTATTTCCTTTCTTTTGTAACAACACCAGTATCCTCAATATACTAGGATGTTGTTATAAGAAGGATTCAAACTACACATACACACAACTCCATCTAAGGGATGATGAACATAATGTTTCTGTGGATGGCAAACTAACGCCTCACGAAACGATGATTGTTCAAATACATCTTACCGCCTCTCATGGTGGCCATTATGATGGAACTGTAATTAAATATGATGTTAATGATATATATTTTATATATAAGCTTCTGTAATTCCATTTTATTTCATACCATTATTCGTTTCATGTTGTATATACATACGATAATTTCATTTGAGGAATTGCGGACTACCGCCCCCTTAAAATGATATGACTCGTTCATACCACACATGGAACGTATAAAGGATGGTGTTAATGAACTCAAGTAACATATATAAAATATTATATTATACTGGAATAGTAATATACCTATGTATCATTTGTATTCGATTCTTTTAAAAATTAAATGGAAGTAGCGTTCGTGCGTACGTACGGACTACCGTCTCCACGAACGCGATGAGATTAATTTTCCATCGTATCCATTCAAGTATAATTATCATTTGATGATTTAAAAATGATGTTTAAGGACTTGATACCATTCTGGATTTGAATAATATACAACTTATCCTTTACAAACATGTCTTACGTAACAAAACATACAAAAGCAAACAAGTAAGTTCACACCCGAAATAGCGATAATACTAAGATATTATTATCAAATCAATATTAAAAGATCATACATGATATCATATTAATGTATATGATTCTTGTATAATTTAGTAACAATTATATCACTATTATACAGGAGGTTAACCTACCCCAACCAAGGAAAAGTACAAGGTAAGGGTTATTTCACAATCTCTTCATTATCCGAGGTTGTTTATACGTAATAATCTACTGGGATCTCTTTATCATCCACATCCATGTTTCTTAAAAATGTATTTCAAAACATTTTTACTATTTACTAGAATATGATTTAAAGTCATTTATACCCTTTTTGACTTTTATAAGTGGTTTATAAAGGAATCTTTTGGTCTTTTTCAAAACAAGGTTCCTTTTTAACCTTTTCGACTGAATTAAAGTAAGAATGTTTTTTTAACTTATACGGCGAGTGCGGCTATTTTCTTCCATTATAAAATCTTCAAAGATTCCTTTACAAGTTTATAAGGATATTTTCAAAGTAAATGTTTTCTTTTATAATTATGTGACTTTTAAATGATTTCAAAAAAAGATATATTTCTCTCAAAAATATGAAAATCCAGTGCAAATGTATACGTATTTAACGCAAGCTTAAAAATGTTTTCAGAAAACCTGACTCTCGAGTGTGGTAGATAGGAAGGGATTGGGATTGGACCCATCATGGCCTATAATTAGTCGAGAAGTCTCATAATTAGTTATTTTGTTTTCAGAAGCTTGCATAATGTTTTCAGAAAAACACTGGAGTATATTTGAGCAATTTTAAACGTAAGTATCTTCTAAAAAATGCATCGGTAGGTCTCATGAGACAAACTAGTGTCTTGGCACAAGGCCTTGACAAAATCTTATTTGTAGTCTTGGCACGAGGCCTTGGCTATGTAGTTATGATAGTCTGGCATTATGCATTCCAACATTATGAAAGTGGTTATTGATTTTTGCATGTGATTATTCGATTAGTAGAATATCCATGTGAATAAGTAAATGGCATTATTTAATTTTATTTATGCCATACCATGTTGAAAGTTCATATTTAAAAGGCTTTTGTTTTAGTTATACATTGCCTTAAATGTTTATTCTTATTTATGAATGTTTCTGCTATATTGTTATCCTTACTGGGCATTTGAGCTCACCCCTTTTCTATGTTTTATTTTTCCCAGGATGTGAAGAAGTAAGTTATGAATGACCTGCAGGGATTTTATGAGGGGTTAATAGTGTGTATTGTGGAAACATTATGTTGTTGTAGTATTTTTTCATTTTATGATGTAATGTAAAACTTATGAATATATCTAGTGTTTCCAAGGCTACTAAACCAATCGGTCTTTCGAGATTTGATCTTTCTTGTGATCATGCCAATGTTATGTAATAATGCACCGACTCTGGGTAACTGGGGTCGGGGCGTTACAACTAACACCCCAACATTGTTCATGGGACTCAATAACAAGATCTTATGTACTTACCTTGACCAGTTTGTTGTGGTCTTCATTGATGACATCTTGGTGTACTCGGCGTTAGAGGAGGTGTATGATATACACCTACATATAGTCCCAGATACACTCCAAGATCACCAGCTATATGAAAATATCTTGAAGTGTCTGTTTTGGATTTGGGATTTCCATTTTCAGTGACACATCATCTCAGAGGTTGGAGTTGTATTAGATCTGGAAAAGATAGAGGCAGTGCATTTTTTGGAGTCGCCCATGATCGTGACTGAGGAGCGGAGTTTCTTGGGGTTGGTTGGTTACTATCAAAGGCTCATGCACAACTTTTCCATAGTAGAATTACCTTTATCAGCTTTTACAAAGAAGGGACAACCCTTCATGTGGATGGATAAATTTTATCAGAGTTCCCAAGAGCTGAGGCGGAGACTGACTAGTGCCCCCATCATGAGACTACCAGAGGAGGGCGTTGGGTATGTAGTTTACGGCGATGCATTAGGGACAGGATAAGGTTGTATCATGATGCAGGATCAAATAGTGATCACCTACATCTCATGACATTTGAGACGACGTGAGTAGAACTACACAACCCATGACATTGAGTTAGAAAGAGTGGAATTTTACTTGAAGATATGTCAAAACTACTTGATGGGTGAATGGTTTACGATTTAGTTTGACCATAAGAGTATTAGTTATATCTTATCCTAGAAAGACCTAAAAATGAGACAATGATGCTGGCTAGAGTTTATCTAGGACTATATCTTTGAGATATCCTATACTCCTACAAAGAGGAACTTGGTGGCAGACGTGCTCAGCAGGAGGGCCGATTTGAAGCTGTTGAGTGCAGTATAAAAAATTGGACCCTTAGCGACCGCCTTGAGACCACCAATGGAGGTATTTTTAGGTGTCCTAATGCTTGGCCAAATAGAGGTTGCTATTGGGATGATCTATATCAACCTCCAATGGAGGTTGCAATAGGTTACATAAAAATCGGCCTCCAATGACCGCCAATGGTGGTATCTGGATGCTGAAAAAAATCCATCCATTAGCGACCTCCATAGGTGGCCGCTAATCTGGGAATTTTTTAAAATAAAACTATAGTGCTGCTTCTCAAACAACAGAAATAGATCTAAAATTAGAAAAACAAATTCAATTCAAAATAGCAAAAACACCAGAATCCTCAAAAATAATAAATTTCAGACGTACTTCTTCACATATCTAGTGATCCAAACATCTCCATTCCATTCCAATCATCTTCTTCAATAAACATACAATAATACGAAAAAGAAACAACTAAACAAATGAAATGAAAATTGGACATATTTATTCAGTAAATATATATATATATATAATAATCAAATTGGACCATTAGGCCATTAGGCCAGAAGGGCATTAGGGCGTTAGGATGTTAGGGCGTTAGGCCATTAGGCCGTTGGGCCGTTAGGCCATTAGGGTGTTAGGTTATTAAGATGTTAGGCCATTAGTGTGTTTGGAAGTTAGGGCGTTAGGCTGTTAGGGAATTTTTTCCATTTGGGTATTTGGTAGTTTGGCCAATTTGAGAAGTGTCCATTTAGACCATTGTCCGTTAGTCCTATGGCTGTTAGGCCATTAGAACATTATCCCATTAGGGCATTAGGCTGTTAGGGCGTTAGGCTATTAGGGATTAAGGCCGTTAGGGAGTTAGGACGTTAGGGCGTTTGTCCATAAGGGAATTAGGACATTAGGACGTTAGGGAATTAGGCCATTAGGCCATCTGGGAATTAGGGCATGAGGTCATTAGGGTGTTAGGAAATTAGGGCGTTAGGACATTAGGGAATTAGGGAATTAGGGAGTAATGTCGTTAGGGCGTTAATCCATTAAGGCATTAGTGCATTAGGGTGTTAGGGTGTTAGGACGTTATGGAATTAGGCCTTTAAGGCGTTAGGACATTAGGGAGTTAGGATGTTTGGGCATTAGACCATTTGGGAATTTGGGAATTTGGCCAATTGTCCAAGTCTCTATTTAGCCAATTGTCCATTAGGCCAATAGGCTAATATCCCATTAATCCATTTGTTCATTAGGACAATATGACATTAGGTGATTAGGAAAGTAGTCCATTTGGCCAATTTTCCATTAGACCCTTGGGTGGTTAGGCCGTTAGGGAATTAATACAGTAGGTCGTTTGGCCATTTGGGAATTTCTGAATTTGGCCAATTGACCAAGTCTCCATTTAGCCAATTGAAAATTAGGAAAATATGCTATTATGCCGTTAGGACATTTGGTAATTAGGCTACTTGGCTAATATTCCATTAGGCCAATAGCCTAATAGGAAATTAGTCCAATATGACATTATGTAATTGGGAAAGTAGTTCATTTGGCCAATTGTCCATTAGGCCATTAGACCATTGGAAAGTTGGGTCATAGGGCCATTGTTAGGACATTGGGCCTTTAGGCCGTTTGGCTATTAGAGCATTAGGGCGTTATGGCATTAGGTTGTTAGGGAATTAGGCCGTTAGGAAGTTAGGCCTTTAGGGAGCTAGGTCATTATGGTGTTACAATGTTAGGGTGTTAGGGTGTTTGGGCATTAGGTTGTTAGGGAATTTTGTCGTTAGGGCTTTTGGTCATTAGTGCGTTAGGGCGTTAGGCCCTTAGGGTGTTTGGCCATTAGGGAATTTGTGAATTTGGCCAATTTTCCATGTCTCCAATTATCCAATTTTCCATTAAGAAAATATTCTAATATGTTATTAGGCTATTTGGTCATTAGGAAAATAGGCTATTATGCCAATAGTTCAATAGGACATTATGTAATTAAGATAGTAGTCCATTTGGACAATTTTCCATTCGATATTTAGGGTATTGTGCTGGTAGGGCATTAGGGTGTTAGTTCGATTAGGCATTAGGGCATTTACGCGTTAGTCCATTAGGGAGTTAGGCAATTAGGGTGTTTGGGCATTTGGGAATTTCGCCAATTGTCTAAGTATCTATTTTTCCAATTGGACATTAAACCAATTTTAAAATTAGACCATTACACTCACTACTCTACTCTACTAGGGTCCAACTGTGTTGCTCATACGTGATGAGGTGGTTTGAACACATGTTTAGAAAACCATTAGGCTACATTTGCTCGATATTAAACTATATAGAGTAAATTTTAGTACTGAATAGGCCCCATCCCAACCCCCTACAGCCACCACATTCCCCCCACCCCCGGACAGCCCCTAGTCCCCCCGGGAAAGCCCTACTCCCAACCCTCTGGACATCCCCCATTTATACATAGAATAACCCCCCTTCAGACCACACCACCCATCCCTCACTCACAACCCCCCGTGGACAGACCCCCCCCCCCCCCCCCCCCACACTCAACCCATACCACCCCTGGAAATCCCTCCCCCAAAACTCTCCCTGAAAATCACCCCACCCCAGACAACCCCCCACCCACGGACAACTCCCCACCCCCAGACATCCCCCCAACCCCCACCCTAGGACATCCCCCAAAAAAACTCCCCTCAGAAAGCCCCCTACCTTGAACACCCCCCCCCCACACCAAAAAAAACTCCCCAGACAGCCCCCCACCCCCAGACATCCCCCCCACCCTCATCCTGGGACATCCCCCCCCCCCACAAAAAACTCCCCCAGGATAGTCTCCCACCACCAGACATCCCCCCAAAGAAACTCCCTCTGGACAGCCCCCACCCCCGGACAACCCCCCAACACCCCACCCCTAGGCATCACCCCCCCCCCCAAAATCCCCCTAGAAACCCCCTAAACACACATCCAGGACACCCCCACCCCAACCACAAACGAACCCCCCATCCCCCACTCCCCCACGCCCCCACACTCACCTCATGCCACCCCCATGAATCCCCCCAAACCCCACCGCAGATAGCCCCCCATCCCAAAAAAACTCCCCACAGATAGCCCCCCCCCCCACCCCCACCTTCACAACCCCACCCCCTCTAGATAGATGCCTCGAACAATAGATTCATTTTTGGTTACACATGTGAAATGTGTCAATTTGATTATTATCAAATTCTAACCAATACCAGATTTAGTAAACAAGACTCCTAATTATTTATCCAACTAATTATCAATGAATTCAAGATATTAATTATTTACCAATTTATATCAATAACAGCATGCTAATCCACTACATAACAAAACATACTAATAATAATAGTATATATATATAGTACACTATCTAGCAACACAGTAGAAAAATTGTTCTCATGGTATAAAGAAATAGCATTATCCATTAGGTTATTTGGACATTTTTTCATTTGGAAAAAATTCTATTTTGTCATTAGGACAATATGATAATATTCCAATAGTCCAACAATAAATTAGTTAAATAGGACATTAGTCCATTTTTCCAATTGTTCTAGAGGGTCGTTAGGTCGTTCGATCATTGGGTTGTCAGGTCGTTGGGGCATTAGGTCATTGGGACGTTTGGCTATTGGGTCATTTGGGACATTGGGGCATTGTTCCATTGGGCCATTGTGGCATTAGGCTTTTGGAGTATATGGCCATTGGGATGTTAGGATATTGGGGTGTTAGGACATTTAGGCCATTGGGGGTTTGGCCATTTGAGCCATTGGGCTATCCAAACATTTTTCTGTTAGGCCAATAGGCTATTATACCATTCGGAAATTATGCCATTGGTACATAAGTCTATTGGGCCACCTATCCTAATTCCTATCTTTCAATGGGGATTCTAAAAATTATCTATCACAATAAATTATCCAATTACTGATCATACTCTTAAAATTAAAAAACATTAGTGTTTATAAAAACATAAATTGTTCTAATCTCAAAAAATTCTACAATTAACGTCTAGATCAATATATAACATTAATTAAATAATAAATATAAATGAAAAACAACTTATGAATATGATGCTTCATGCATGGTCATGGATGCTACCTCCATCCAGTGGTGGTCCGAGGTGAGTGTGTGGGGGGGTATCCATGGGGGGGGGAGTTGGGGCTGGGGGGAGGTGCTGTTCAGTGGTGGGTGGGGGTGGGGGTGATATCCAGAGGGGGGGGGGATGTACAGGTGTAGAGGGTGGGGTTGTCCAGGTGGTGGGGGGTAGGGGGGCGGTCCAGGTGGAGGGGGTGGGGGGCTGTCCGAGGGGAGTTTTAGGGGCGGGTTGCCCGGGAGGGGGGTGGCTGTCAGGGGGGGGTAGTGAGTCTTGTCCACGTGATGGGGGGGGGTTGTGAAGGTGGGGGTGGGGGTGATATCCAGATGGAGGGGGAGGGGATGTCCAGGTGTAGAGGGTGGGGTTGTCCAGGTGGTGGGGGGTAGGGGGCTGTCCAGGTGGAGGGGGTGGGGGGCTGTCCGATGGGAGTTTTAGGGGTGGGTTGCCCGGGAGGGGGGTGGCTGTCCGGGGGGGGGATAGTGAGTCTTGTCCACGTGATGGGGGAGGGGTTGTGAAGGTGGGGATGGGGTGGGGGGGGGGGTTGTCTGGGGGTGTTTTGGGGGTGGGCTGTCCGGGAGGTGGGCGTCCAAGGGGGGGTTGGGAGTGGGGGATGTCCGGGACTAGGGATTGTCCAGGTGGAGGGGGAGGGGCTTGGGGGTAGGGGGTTTTCCGGGGTCATGGGGCTGTCCATGGATGGGGTGGGGGCTATCTAGGTGGTTTGGGAGGGGATATATAGGTGGGGGTAGGTGTGGGGTCTATTTGGGGGGAGTGGGGGCTGCCCAAGGGGGGTTGGGAGTGGGGGATGACTGAGGCTAGAGGTAGGTTCTGTCCAAGTGGAGGGGGAGGGGATGGGGGTGGGGGTGTCCAGGGGTTGGGGTGGGGGTTTTCCATGTTCTAGGGGGGTGATTCTGACAAAAAATTAATAAAAATTCTTATGTACCGAATTAGTTTTGGGTTGTTTTAAAAAAATTTAATAAATGGCTTTGAACTGAAGAGGGGGGAAATAATTATACCTTTCATTAAAAATGAAAATCAACCATTTCTCATTCAATGGCCAATCTAAACCAATAAATATCTTCTTCAATTTTAACTATGGTATGTTGATCAAGCTGTTGGGAAACAAAGGGAACAGTCTCAGGTTTATAATGACATGTCGTTGCAGATGGACCCTCATCTAGTTGGATAAATTATTCAGTTAGGATGGGGTCACCTAACTCCCTTAGTTTAGGAACCTACATAATTCACATAATTCAATAATTATTTATACAGAAAGAAATTATTATAATACTTCACTCATAATGAAAATCAATTTATATGTACAAAATCCTTGAACCAATCAAGAAATGAAGCATAATGAAATTTTTGAATTTGATACTCAGCCGCACGAGACATCTCTTCTTTTAGCTCATTATTGTGTTTCCTGAAAACCATAACATGATGTTTAAATGATCAACTTATGCAAACAAAACATGTAAAATTTATCCAATAAAAGTGATAAGACACTTATAAAATTAATGGTGCAACTGATGGAGTATTGAACAAGATATATTGATGCGCTTGTATCCACTCGATGTTGTCCATATAAAATATCATTCAATATCCAACTGGACCATCATGAACTTGAGATGTCTTATCTATTTTTGTTTCAACATCTATAAGATATTCTGCAAAAAAAAATTAGTACACTCATTCGTCAAATAACCATTGGATATTTATTCCTCTGGATGAGCATTATTGCATACAAATCGTGTCAATGTATTTGGATACCGCTCAATAGGATACATCCACCTGAATTGCACTGGACCAACAACAATTACATCATCAGTTAGGTGCACTGTCAAGTGAAAAATAACCTCGAAAAATGAGGGGGGAAATAGTTTCTCAAAGTGACAAAGTGTTGGTACGATTCGTTCCTACAAACTTTTTAAATAACTCATTTGTTGATATCTTAAACATAGCCGACTAAAAAAAATTACTCATCTCAATCAACGGTTGAACAAAATTGGGGGATAAAAAAGAACAAATTGATATAGGAATCAACCGATGATTTAGTATTTGATTGTCATGAATTTTCAACCCTTGCAATTTCCTTCTCATTAGATTCACACACTTTGAAATATTATAATAGTAACCATCAGGCACCTTGAGCATCTTCAAAATAGAATGAAATGTTTATTTCTCCTTTTTAGTCAACATATACTATGCATCATGTATATATGCCTTGTTTTCATCAGCTAATTGTAAATGAAACTATTTCCTTAAACCTTTTTCTTCCAAATCACGACGTTCATTAACATGGTCCGTTGAATTTCCACTGACACCTAAAATGGTCCACAATATATTATCTCAAACATTTTTTTCAATGTGCATGACACCCAAAATATGCCATAGCATGTCAGCTTTATATTAGGGATAACTGTAAAAAATAATTTTCTTTTCCCTATTGTTACTACGTTGTGTACCCGCACCATGAATATTAGGTAATGGATGAGCCACTAAATCCGGAAATTCATATACCTTACTTATATTTTCTTGTTCAATCTGCGATAAAATTTTTACTACTATCATGATCTTTGGTGCTGAACTAAACTCTCTAGAACCATCAAATTTCACTCTGTCCTTTATGAACCTATGCTGAGGGGGAAGAAAACGTTTGGGACCCATGTATGCCCATTTTTTAGGAATATTTATGCCATATATTTTTTTTAATTTTATTACAATAAGGGTATGAAAATTCCCCCTTCCTACTCCAGCCTGAAAATTTTTCATAAGCCATGAAGTCATTGATTTTCAATAAAAAAGCATCCTACAGTTTGAAAATTTCATTCATTTCACAGTGAAAATTCATCACAACTTCGCCCCAAAATTCCTTCAACTCATCAATCAATGTATGAAGGTAAAAATCAATATTATCCCCTAGACTTCTAGGTCTGTTAATAAGAGTGAAATGTAATATGAATTGATTCTTTATGAAAATCCACAGAGGAAGATTATAAAGAACCAAAATCATGGGCCATGTGATATGAGTAGCACCAACCATATACTTTAATGGATTTAAACCATCTAATAACAACCCAAAACAGACATTACTAACATCTTTAGAAAAGACAGGGCATCTCTTATCAAAATCCGTCCATACACGAGAGTATGCAGTGTGGGTTAACATGCCACTTTCTTGGTTTCTTTATACAATCCATCTCATTAAATTATAAAATTTAGATGAAATAATTTTTTTTCAACCTTGTCGTTAGGGGAAAGTTACACATTTGATTTAAAAAAATCAGTTTTCCATATTTTGTAGTCGAACTTTGATGAGTATGATTTCCCCTATTCTCTTTCCACCTATAAGATCCACAGACCAAACAAATATCCAAATGGGAAGTTTCTTTTCTAAACAATATAAAGTCATTTTCACATACATCTATAGTCACAAATGTAAATCCTAAGTTCTATGTGAACTTATGATCATGGTAATACTACTAAGGAATCATAGCGTCGACCTGAAGAAGCTTTTTCAATAACACCAAAAACATGTCGAACAATGTGTCTGACCATTGATTCAAAGTGTCCAAATGCAACAACTCCATGATAAATGAAAATTTATTCTAATAAATACATCAAGGATATAATTATGTTTTTTTCATCATCATTTACATCATAAAACCTCCTTGTATCACGATATTCACCAGAGCGCATATTTATCTCACCAGTCTCAATATTATGGATGTCAATTCCTTCAGGATCCAACCCACATACCATTTCAGTAAGCATTTAATGCACTGGATCATTTATCCTCACACAAACATCCATATGAACATCATCTATATTTTGACAAAGAATATATTATTCCCCATGATGATTCCAAAACTTATAATTTTTCAGAAATTCGTTCAATAATATGTGTTCCCTTATGGTATCTCATGTGAATTGATATCTGTTTGAACAGTTTCTACATGGAAAACTAATATAGTCACTTTCAAATCCTCTGATTAACTCAATAAACTACATAATTCCCTTGAAATATTCTCTAGATGTTCGATTTGGAAGATCAATCCAAATATTATCCAAAATAATATCTCTATAATAAACATTTACACAAAACTTCTTATTACATGCATTTTTCATATCAAATATATTGATAACAAAGACTGACCAATTGCATGTGGACCATTGATAAAAAAAATTTATATATCTGAATAATAAACAATTGAATATATAACAGAATGGAAGTGAAAGACCATGTCATCACCACCATGTTAGTATGGAAAATATAATGATGATTCTATATTCAAGAATCCATATTGAGAAAGAATTTGGTATATAATTCCATAGAGTAAAAAAATTTCAAGAAAAGAATATTACAGATATGGAAGCTCATTATGAAAACATCTGGTATACTAATTTGTCTTCACAACTGTTTAATTTTTCACAATCATAGGTTAATTTTTATCCTATGGTATCCAATTGGGTCATCCACAAAAAAATTGTCATCATTGAGCTGTGAATTTCAGGTTTGGTTCTCAAATGTGTTTCCATAAAGTGACCCACACTTATCATATTCTCCTCATATAAACATGATCATTTTGGTTTCCTTCAATATATTGTTCTTCATATTATATAGTTGGATAGATCATGGGTCATATATAATGACATTACATAACTCATTTTATAGGATGGGTGGGGGAGTCGATTAGTTAAGAAATAAAATATATTATATATTGGCTATAGTAAAAAATAGCAAACAAACATAAAAAATAAGGAATATGCAATCCACTAATATCATAATGCATAAATTTTGGCACACTATAATAAAAACATATAGAGAAACAATAACTATATAAAGTTAAATAATAAATAAAAAAATGAAACACAACATATAACCTACATGCATATGTGGTAAATGAAAATATTCATCCAATACCAATCTTGAACTATCAACCTTAGTGACTAAGTTAATTCCTACCAATAAATCAACAAATATAATTTCTGATGAAAGTGCCCAATATCAATTATTGATGAACAGTCTTTTCAAACATAGGGAAACTTTATCTTTTTACAAATATTTCCTCACTGCCTCTTAGATTCACACTGCCTTTGTGCCATCAATGCCAGTAAAGATTAACCATAAAATGTAGAAATCAATCTCTAATTTATGGAAAACTAACTAATCGATATCAAGGATAAAATCAAATATATACAATTCCATAACAAAATAAATAAAAATATTTCTTGACTTATGTAATCAATAAAGAATATGTGGGACAATGAATGTGATGCCCCATGTTGAATCATAGGGTCTAAGACAGTGTTCCTCATGGCCTCAAGTAAGTATCCTTTTATGAATGTTGTTTTTTACTAGAAGTAAGTGTCTGAATGTCATCGGTGCAGAAAATATACCCTTGGTATCAATAATTAGAAGGATAAACAATAACTTAATTGAGTCAATAAACAATGAAAAATAATAATCCATGGTAGGTATCTCAAGTTCTAACGCCACGACCCTAGTTACCAATATTCAGGGCATTATTACATAACATTGGCATGATCACAAGAGATAATGTATCGAAATACCGATTAGTTTAGTCTCTTTGGATGTACTAGATATGTACATAAGTTTTACATTACATCATGAAATAAAAAAACAACATTGTGTCCCCTTTAAAGACACTTATATCCCTTATCCTATCCCGGTAGGTCAGTCATAAGATACTTTTTCACTTCCTTGGAAAAATAAAACATAGAAAGGGGTGAGCTCAGATGATCCCTAAGGATAAAAATATAGATGAATCATTCTTAAATAAGCACAAAAATTTAAGGAAATGTATAAGACTAAAACACAGCCCTTTAAAACCTAAACTTCAGTATAATATGGAAAATATAAATCTAATAATGCCTTTACTTATTCACATGGATATTATACTAGTCGAATAATCACATGTAATATCAATAGATAATTTCATAATTAAGGTATGCATAATTCCTGGACATCATAACCACATAGTCAAGGCCTCGTTCCAAGAATAAAAATAAGATTTTGTTAAGGCCTTGTTCCAAGACACTATTTTTTTCTCATGAGACATATCGATGCATCGAGGAGCTATAGCGAGCTCCACCAGTCACTTACTAAGTCCAATGCATTCCTCATATGAAAACGTTGATTCCTAAGATAAACATTCGTATTAAATCTAGCATAAAAAAATTCAGTAATTTAATTATAAACCATTAATGGTATAAAAAACATCCATAGTCAAACATATCATAACTCATTCAATACAATATACAATATTGTATTATAATCAATAAACCTCAATCAAGAATAATATACAGTAAAGGAAGTTTACATAGTTGAAAATTATCAGTAAAACTCTTTTAGAGAAATATCTATTTTTCATGAAATCATTTAAAAGTCACACAATTTATAAAGGAAGATATTTAAAAGAATTTTTTTAATCAAATTATCCCATACCACATTGAACCTTTTGAAAGGAATTAACATTTTAAAACATTAATGTCCATATAAATAAATCCTTAAAACCATTTTAAAATCATGGAAATTAATGAGAATAATTTAAAAGAATAATTATTTAAACCATTTAAAATGATGTTGTAGTTGAAGAGTCCCTTAAAAATAATCCTTTTGAAAACTCTTTTTTGAAACAGGGACATGGATAATAAATATATCCCAGTAAAAACATTCACACAAACAATCTTGTTTAATAATGAGATTGAGGAATTAACTCTTACCTTGTATTCTTCCTTAGTCGAGAGTACATTAATCTCCTGTATAATGGTTAAATAATTGTTATTAAATTATAGAATAATACACATACATAATTATTATATCATATATGATCTTCTAATATTTATTTGTTAATAATATTTCAGTACTATCATTGTTTTGGGTGTTAACTGTTTCATTTTTCTTTATATGTTTTGTTATGTAAGTCCTATTTTTTATGGATATGATGTATTTGATTCATATACAAAGTTATATTAAGTTCTTAAACATTATTTTTAATCCTCAAATGCAAAATATTCTTTAATGGTTACAATGGGGAGTGATTCTCATCGCATTCCTGGAGATAGTAATCTGTACGTACGCACGACCGACAATATCATTATATTGATGGGAAAATAGTATGTAATTGGATGGTATATCATTTATACAGAATCATTAACATTTTATATTTATTTTTTACATCAAGTATACTCATTATTATACCCAACGAAGTAATTAATTGTTGAATAACAAACTACACCACAACGTGAAGACGGTAAGTCATACGTACGCCCGTATGGTGTCTTTGTAATCACAAGATGGAGAGAATAATGAATACAGTTGTACCATATTTATAGTAACATCATATTATAAAGAAGTTACTATATTAATTATTTTGTTATTGAAACAACCAAGAAATAAGATGTGCTAGATGAAAAGAACTTTGAAATATGTGATGAAATAATCACCTTTTCTCTAGGTTCTTCCTTTTCATTTGAACAAAAGAGATCCCTAGGTTGGATTTCTGATCAATCTAAGGACTCTAGGTTGAAGTGAGGGTAGTTTTGAGGATAATTAATTAGGGTTTGGCCGAGCTAGATGGCTTTGGAGTAGTGAAATTAAGATAACCGGAAGTACACTTTTATACAAGTGGTGAGGGTCACTTTAGGAAAAGACTAAAATATTATTTTATTATGAAATCATTTTTGGGTTCTAATGCCTCCAAATGGATTTATTTCGAGGATAAGGTGGGATGGGTCTAAATGCTTTCAACCAATAGGTTTTAGACAAGTTTTTGTTACCATATTAACCATATCTTTTGGAGTTATCTCTTAGTTAAAAATTTTATGGTTTACCATGTCTTTTTGTATTTTTATAGTAAATGGTTAATAAACCTACTATAAAATGGTCATAGAACCACTAGTGGTTCATTATTGACATATCTGACCTTACATAAGTCCTTTTTACGAATCTCGTATTTTTAAGAATATTTTATCATTTAATAATAAATAATTAGTTTTACAAAATCATTTATGTCAATTTTGACACAATTTAGTATTTTTTTTTTGAAATTCATAACAACTTTATTAATTCTAAACAAATTCTTTAAATGAACCCTAACATGTCATATTAACCTATAATATTCGTTTAATGCATCAAAAGTCTCAATTTAAATTTATTTTAATATTTATAAAATCAATTATTTTAATCATTCATTAATAAGGAAATTACTATATCACCATTGTGTCAAAAATGAATTTAATAATTTAATGTAATAAATTATAAATAAAATACCATGATGTAGGAAATATTTTTATATTTATAATTAATATTTATAGTATAATTTATCTTATGTATAACCCTCTTTTAAAAATAGTTTAGTTATTAAAATTTGAATTTAACGCTTTTAACTCTTCTTTAAATAAAATCTAATAAATGTCCTAATATAATCCAAAATGGATCAAAAGGATCTTATTTTTGTCCAAATTTTGTTTTTGGTCTAAATAAACTTATCCAATATAATTTGGACATGTGTTGGGGTTATTATAATATCATTGTTACCTTTAATTTCCCACTTTACTTTAAACCATGGGAAATAAAATTGAAAAGTTACTATTCACCAAAAATTATTTTCATCCTATTGATCAAAATTTTACTTACTGATGTAAACCATGTCTCTTTTATTTTTTAAATTCAATTCAAAGAAGTAGTAAAATTATGTTTTATTCAAATTTGATAATCTTCCTAGAAGGTGGGTAAAAGAAGTTAAAAAGTTCAATAAAAATTTATTTATCTAATATTATTATAAAACGACTTCAATTAATTACATTGTACTAATATAGGTATTATGTATCAATTTTTAATTTAAAATAAATTTAAATAATAATAATTATTATTTAAATAAAAAGTCGGTTTTAAACAATAATGGAGTGTTTTTCACTATTCATCAAAAATTGAATGTTTCCAGAAAAATAAAAAAAATTCACCTTATGATAATTTTGATATTATGAATTTAAAAATGATTTATATTTTAAAAAAATAAAAAAAAAATTGTTGCATTAATTAATTTAAAATTATTTCCAATTTTCAAAACCATAAATCATGGTTTTGAGAAGTAAAAAATAGCAAAAGATTGATATGTGTTTGTGTCCAGTTCAAATGTAAAATTATTTCCAATGACCAATATTTGATTAAATGATAAAAATATAATCTAATTATAATTAAAAAACAATTCTATTTATAACTTAACACTGTAAATTATTTTTATTAAAAAAGTTGTTTTAAATTAAAATCTAGTATTTTCACTATTCATCAAAATATGAAATTTATCAGAAAAACACCAAAAATTTATCCAAGCTAAATTTTTATGCCATTATTCTAAATAAAAAGTTTATTTTGAAAAAATTTATATATAACAGTGTCAAATAATTAATTTAAAAAGGGTTCTCCATTAAAATGCAGTAAATTTCAATTTTTGCAAAATATTTATTTTATCTGAAACATTGAATTTGTTCTTATTATATGTATAAGAAACAAATAATATGGTAGTTAAAATTATATTTAGTATATAAAATTAAAAATATAGTTAATATTATTCAAAAATTCTTTTTGAACGGCTAGTTTGGTAAGTCTTGGTGCACTCAAACTCGGTTTTGTGTGTGGCGCAAGCTATTAAATTTCTTTAAAGAGATAACATACTATAAAATCCTAGGGTGTTAAATTATCCCCTACTTCAATAAATTGCGTCCTCGCAATTTGAAATTGTTCTTCAAAAATAAAATGTTAAAAAAAGAAAATATGTTTGTGGAAATCCCACATCGGAAAAAGGGTTAAAAAATTTAGTCTTAATAAGAGGGAAGGGGAAATGTAAGTAAATCAACACCAAATTATGATCTCAAATAGGATAACATTTTGTGGAAATTAGAGACACATAATTAGAGGGAAAACGTAAATATTTATAGGGAGTGAGTGAGGTTATCAATCACAAATAAGTGTATCATTGAGGGTCTAAAAGCCATCAATTTATGATGATTTAAAATATCATCATTTCAACAAAACATAAGGTATTTAGATAAAAAAATTGTTTTTATGATCCCATACCCAATGTTTAATAATAAATTTCTTTATATAATAAGAGAAAAAAATATATACTTGACAAGAAGAGTTTGATCCTTCAAATAATTTCTTCCACAAACTCATCATTCACTCTAAAAGATAATAGAATTCAAGAATATTTTATTTATCCAAATAATTTTGGGCTATAAAAATAATTAATTTATAATTCATTTGTCATAATATTTAAAAAACTACATTATAGAAACCAAGACATCACGTAGGCCAGTGGAAAGTGATGCCCCCCTATCGCCCTTCTGTTGTGGGTTCAAGTCTCGCGGCCTTGCCGCACACGACGGGTTGTCACCCGACCTCCGAGTTGTACTTTTTATAACAATACAAAAATAATATTGAGAAATGTTCTAAGCTTAAAGTATAGTATCTAATGTCCAACATAATTCATTCCAACCTTTACACATGTCCAAAATACTTCTCTCCATACTCACAGTCAAAAATTTATAAGGAAGCTAAACATAATAATGATATCTTTTTCCACGTAATAACATGTGAATACCTTCAACATGTATTATTTTAAAACATGTTAACAACCTAAATTACCATAAAACTTTATTGATTACATTCGTGCTCCCTTATTACTTATAGAATACTAGATATACTCCTTATATCCAAAAATGTTGTAAACTCCAACAATGATGGAATAAACAACCAATTAATTAGTTTCATGGTAGTCAAGAATATCAAATATAATTTATCCAAATAAATCGTATCTTATTCCAAAATCACTACCTTATTATCAAAACCATATTAAGATTTATCTTTCCTTAAACCATGTATTTTCCAAAAGATTAACATTCTATTGAGTCACTTTTCTTAGAACTATATAATCTCAAATCCTCAAAGAAATAGTACTGTAGTAAAATCCTTATTTATTTTCTATAATTCATATAACCAATACATCATTGATACAACTCTCATATGACACAATTATTTAATAACAACATAAGAACACTAGTCATTCATGTTCATATGTGGTAGTATCATAACTTGATTAATAACCATTAGCATCATTTGGGTAATACTCTAATGATTTTGACATTGATTCACGTAGTGTCCCAACTCCTTGCAGATGAAGCATTGTACATTTAAAAACTTCTTCATACCCTTTAAATAAAAAATGTAGTGTTCTTTTTCTCAAAACCTAAAAAATAATCCCATTCCCTTCAAGTATTTACCTTGGTGATTCTTTTCCACAGTTATCACATGTAGGAAAATTCTCATTTCCCTTATTCCCTTTATCCATATTTCTCTCTACCATCCTCTTCTTAATTGGCTTCCCTTTAAATCCATATGACTCAGAGAATTCATTACTTATCTTAATAACACATGATACTATTTATTCTTATGATTAGAATACATGGTAGACTATTTACCATATAAGTGTTGGCTTAAGACCATTAAAGATATGGTTTTTCTTACTCATTGGATGATGCATATTGTTGGAGTTCACATTCCTTCTACTGGGCGGGATTTCTAAATGACGATATACACTAGATCATATCATATCATAATGTATAATCCAAAAACAATAAACATTATCAGAATTAATTTAATATTTACACACATATAGTCTCATAATCATAACATTGGTTTCTTTTCCGACATGTTTACTCATTAATCCTTAATAATTATTTGTAAATAAAATGTGACTTATCCTAAGAATATCCCCCGGGAGTGTCGTAACCAAGAGTGCAGAAAGGCTCGTTGTCATGTAGTAGTTCCCATTCAAGTCTAGCTCAAAGCGGTGTTTTTGGGTTCTACCCCTAGGTACATCTATTCTAGAGCCGGATCTGTCTACTCGTATCTAGACAGAGATGTATTTCTTGGAAAACCCACATAATATCTACAATACCAAATTATTTGGATGTTCATCTATACTAATCCTCAAAGTCTATCTTAGGGTAATGTTCTCTAATCAGAGTTTTTCTAAATCTACCTTCCACGGTTTGTAATAACTTCCTTTGATACCAATAGTAATGCCCTGATCCTAGTTACCCAGAGTCAGTGCATTATTAAATAACATTGGAATGATCAGTTTTGAAAGACTGATTAGTTTATTAGCCTTGGAAGTACTAGATACATACATAAGTTTTACATTATATGATGAAATAAAGAAATAACATTGTGTCCAATTTGAACACACTCATATCCCTTAGTCTCTCCTTGTAGGTCGTTCATAATATACTTCTTCACATCATGTGAAAAATAAAACATAGAAAGGGGTGATCTCGTATTCTAAGTAAGGATAACAATATAGTGGATACATTAACAGATAAGCATAAAAATTTAAGGCAATGTATAAGACTAAACAACAAGACATTTAAACATAAACATCACCATAATATGGAAAATTTAAATCAAATAATCCCATTTACCTAGTCACATGGATATTATACTAGTTTAATAGTCACATGTAAAATCAATAGCTAATTTCCTAATGAAGGAATGCAGAATGACGGACATCATAACCATATAGTCCAGGCCCCATGGTGAGACTACAGATAAGATTTTGTCAAGGACTTGTTCCAATACACTAGTTTGTCTCATGAGACCTACCGATGCATCGAGGAGGTAGAGCGGGCTCCACCCGTCACCTACTAAGTCCAATGCATTTCTCGTATTAAAAGATTGCTACATAACATAAACATTCGTGTTAAATCTAGCATACAAAATGTCAATACTTTAACTATAACCCATGAATCGTATAAAAAACTTCCATATTCAGATATATCATAACTCATTCAATACAATATAGAATATTATATTATAATAAATAAACCTTAATCATGAATAATATCCAATAAAGTATGTTCACATAGTTGAAAATGATCAGAAAAATAATTTGAGAGAAATATCCCTTTTTCATGAAATCATTTAAAATTCACATAATTTATAAAGAAAGGCTTTTAAAAGAAATTTTCTAATCAAAGTGTCCCATACCACTTTGAAACTTTTTAAAGGAATTAAATTTTTAAAAATTCACGTCCATATAAATAAATCCTTAAAACCATTTTGAATACATGGACATTAATGAGATTGATTTTTAAGACTAATTATTTAATCCATTGAAAATTATATTTTAGTTAAAGAGTCCATTAAAAATAATCCTTTTGAAAAATATTTTCTGAAACATGGACATGGATAATGAATATTTCCCAGTAAGAACATACACATAAAAAATCTTGTATAATAATGAGATTGAGGAATTAAACCTTACATTGTATTCTTCCATAGTCGAGGGTATGTTAACCTCCTGTATAATGGTTAAATAATTGTTAATAAATTATACAAGATTCCACATACATAAATATTATATCATATATGATCTTCTAATATTGCATTGTTAATAATATTTCAGTAGTATCATTGTTTCGGGTGTTAACTGTTTCATTTTCCTTTATATGTTTTGATTCATAAGTCCTGTTTGTTATGGATAGGATGTAATTGATTCATATCCAGAATTATACTATGTTCTTAAACATTATTTTTAATCATCAAATGAATGTTATCCTTGATTGATTTCTATGTGGATTGAATCTCATCACGTTCGTGGAGACTTAATCTGTACATACGCACAAGAGACAATATCATTCTATTGATGGTGAAATCATATATAATTGGATGGTATATCCTATATACAGAATCATTAACATGTTATATTTTTTATCTACATCAATTATACTCATTATTTTACGCATCCAAATAATGAAGTGTTGAATAACAAACTATGACATGGCATGGAGACGGTAAGTCATACGAACACACGTATGGTGAATTTGTCATTCATAGGATGGAAAGAATAATGAATATGGTTGTATCATATTTATAATAAATTGCCCTATATATAAGGTACAGGATTTGTTATTTTGGAATGGGAACAACAAATAAAGTGGAAGTGGAAGAAGAAAAGGAAATTGAAATAGGTGATGAAATAATTACCTCTTCTTCAGGTTCTTCCTTGTGATTTGAACAAAACGGATCCTTAGTTCGGGTTTTTGATCAAAGTAAGGCCTCTAGGTTGATGTGAGGGTTGTTGGTAGGATATTTTAGTAGGGTTCTGTCGAGCCAAATGGCTTTGGAGGTGTGAAATTAAGAGAAGCGGATGTACCATTTTATAAGAGCGGTGAGGGTCACTTTTGAAAAAGTGTGAAATATTATTTTATAATATTTTTAAAAATATTATATCATTTAATATTATAGAATTTTTTAAAAAAACTCATTTATGTCAATTTTGACACTATTTAGTATTTGGTTTTTTAAATCATCAAAAATTTATTACTTCAAAAAAAATTCATTAAATCAACCCTAACAAGTCATATTAACATATAATATTCATGTAATTCATCAAAAGCTTAAATTTAAAATTATTTCTATATTTATAAAATCAATTATTGTAATATTTCATTAATAAGGTAATTACTGCATCATCATTGTGTCATAAATAAAATTAATTATTTAATGTATAAAAATTATAAATAAAATACCATGATGTAGGAAATTTTTTTATCTTTCAAATTAATATTTATAGTTTAATTTATCTTCTGTATAACCCTATATTAAAAATTGTTTAGTTATTAAAATTTGATTTTAACACTTTTAACTCTTCTTTAAATAAAATATAATAAATCTAATAATATAATCCAAAATGAATCAAAAATATATTATTTTTGTCCTAAGGTTGATTTTTTTTGAAATAAAATTATCCAATAGAATTATGAAATGTTTTGGGGTAATTATAATATAATTGTTACCTTTAATTACCCTATTTACTTTTAACTGTGGAAAATAAAATTTAAAAGATACTATTCACCAAGAATTATTTTAATCCTATTGAACCAAATTTTACTTACTGATTTCAACCATATCTCTTGGATTTTTGAAATTAAATTCACAGATTCAGTAAAATTATGTTTTATGAAAATTTGATAATGTTCCTAAAAAGTGGGTAAAAGATGATAAAAAGTTTAATAAAATTTTATATATCTAATATTATTATAAAATCACTCAAATTGATTGAATTTGAATAATATAGGTATTATGAATATAATTTTACTTTAATATAAATTTAAATAATAAAAATTATTAGTTAAATAAAAATTCATTTTTAAACAATGACATAGTGTTTTTCACTATTCATCGAAAATTTAATGTTTTCAGAAAAATACCAAAAAATCACCCTAAGATAATTTTTATATTATGAATTCAAAAATGATGTCTATTTTCAAAAATTGAAAACATAGAAGTTTAATTAATTATTTTAGAATTAATTGTCATTGTCAAAACCAGAAAATGGGTTTTGAGAAATAAAAACTAGCAAAAGATTCATATGTGATTATGTCCAATTTAAATGTAAAATTACTTCCAATGACCAAAATTAGATTAAATTATAAAAATATAATCTAATTATACATCATAACAATTTAAATTTATAATTTAACACTATAAATTATTTTCATTTAAAAAGTTGTTTTCAATTTAAATTTATTATTTTTCACTATTCATCAAAATATGAAAGTTATGAGAAAACACCAAAACATTATCCAAAATAATTTTTCATGACCTTATTCTAAATAAGAAGTTTATTTTTTTAAATTTTATATATAATTGTATCAAATATTAGATTTCAAAATGGTTCTCCCTTAAATGGTGGTAAATATTCATTTTTTGAAAAACTCTTCTTTTATCTAAAAATTTAATTTGTTATTATATTATGTCTAAGAAGCACATAATATGGTTGTTTAAATTTTTTGGAGTATATAAAATCCAAATTGATGTTAATTCTATTCATAACCTTTTTTTGAATGGCTGGTTTGGTTAGTCATGGTGCGCTCGAACTCGGTGTTGTGTGTGGTGCAAGATATTGAATTACATTAAAGAGATAACATACGATGAAATACTTGGGTGTTACATAAGTCATATAGTAAAACAGAAAATACCCTGAAGTGTGAGGTTAATAAAAGTGTGTGAAATAACTAGAATGTGAAAAATAATGATACTTTACTCTAAATTCCATCCCAATTCTACCTCTAAACACTATTCTCCGTATCCTAGCCCCGATCATCAAGCACATTCCCTTGTATCCTTGACTATTAATTCTTCACATGCATCAAGATTCCCATGCATGGTGGTAATATGAAATTAGTATTAAACAAAAAAATTCCTTAACACAAGTGAAATGTTACAAGAGTTTATGTTGTGATAATAAATAAATGAGCATGAAATAAAATAAAAAACCATGTTTGAAGTGGTCATGTGCTAAAAAAACTTTGGCTCTGTGATGGAAATGAAGTTATAAAATATCATGAACGTAGTAAACCACAATGTCACCTCATGTACTCAAAAAAATAAAAAAGTTAAGATAATCAAGTCAAACCATTGAAGTCCATCAATCCCCATCTCTGTCAGTTTATCCATAAGGACAACACATTTGTACACTCCCTCAGGCCTTCGTATCCCAAAACTATGTCTCAAGTCATGTCCTTGAATACCATCATGCCCTATTATCACCTCATGGTTCAGATCAAATAAGTCTACCATGACCATATTTGAGGATAAAAAATACAATATAGCCCATCGTCTATCTCAATCCAATCTTCATGGAACATACATCATCTTATCACACTCCCACTTAAGGGATACTGACCCACGATGAGAACACCAGTAACATTGGTACTTTGAATAGAACAACACAATATAAAATATACAATGTATGTCACATTGAAACATGGAATATCATAAAGAGGAACAACATATAATATTAATAATAATATATAGTATTGAAACACATGTGATCAAACTCAAACATGGGTCTCATGGGATATGGAAGAACACACATGTGGTCAAACCTCAAACATTTTCTCATGGGAAACACACACACAGAGAGACATGTGATAAAATCAAGAATGGTATAAATCAAATAACAAAACAACTTAATATCAATCCATTCAACATATACATGGACTCTGCATTGTTTGAAACATCCAACCTCAAGTAATTTGTGAAGTCTTCTCAAACACACACTATCAACACAAATTATTTCATAATTCATCAAGCACAAAAACTCGTATACACATGAAATTCTATTTCCACACTATTTATTCACACACAATATTCATATAATCTTCATGCATGGCAAATTTTTGCTGTAAATTACCAAAAATTAAAACCCTATACGGAAATTAGACAATACCTGATAGCGCAAAAAAATTAAAAATAAAGGGGTGTCGAAGGTGATGCTGAGAGGGAGAGGAGGGGAAGAGGAGGGGATTTGGAGTTTGAGGATGTATGATGAGGGAGGGGATAGGCGGAGATGGTGGCAGGGAGCCGGAGGAGGAGGAGGTGAGGTGGCAGCGGTGTAGTGAGGGAGGGGATGGGTGGTGCAGTGAGGGAGGGGATGGGCGACGACGTCCGTGGGGAGGTTGGAGGCGGAGGCGGTGCGGCATCACCGGTGCAGTGATAGAGGAGATAGGTAGCGGCGGCGGTGTAGTGGGGGAGGGGACAGGCGGCTGCAGGGGGTAGGGTTTGGGATCGGGCACGAGGGTGGGGGGAGGGGGCGCTGATGTAATCTGTTTGAGAAGCCATGTGACCATCGTTGGCAGTCGCTACAGGGTACCAATAGAAACCGCCAATAGAGACTACCCATAGCAATGGCCAAATAAGTCACCAGTGTAGGGGGTCTCCAAAAGCCACATTTTCTATTAGTGGTTATGCGACGAAGAATTTGGTTATGACGCAGGTATCCTTTTTGGATGATGGTGAAGCTACTTACCTTCAGTCGATGACTTTTACTCCCCCACTTTTACAGCGAGTCAGGGAGGCACAACTGGTGGATGTGTACTACGAGGCATGTTGTTCTAAATTATCCTAAAGACATTCTCTTGATGGATTTTCGGTAGGTGGAGAGCATGTCATCCTTTTCATAGGGCGCACCATAATGGTAGTGACATAGTGGTAGGAGTTGTTGAGGGAGTTCCATACATCCCCCTTGGAAGTACATCCAAGAGTGTTGAAGATGTACCAGGACCTCTGACGTCAATACTGGTGGCTAGGGATAAAGAAAGCGGTGGCTGAGTTCGTTTCACCATGCCTTACTTGTCAGCAAGTGAAGGCCAAGCATCAGGTTCCAGTAGGCTTGGCCCAACCACTCGAGGTACCAGAGTGTAATTGTGATTGTATCTCGGTGGACTTTGTGACAGGGTTACCATGAACATCCAAGGGACATGACTCTATCTAGGTGATTGTTGACCAATTCACCAAATTGGATCACTTCCTACCCATCTGGGAGCAGGGAACGGTAGAGGGCATGGGACGCCTCTATGTCCAGGAGATAGTGTGGCTTCATGGGGTTCCTTTGATGATTGTCTTAGATCATGACCCTCACATTATACCCCAGTTGTGGCGGGGATTATAGGAGGCTATGGGGATGTAGCCACTCATAATAACAAATTTTCAACCCCATATAGATGATCAGACGGAGCAGACCATCTTGACCATGGAGGAAATGTTATGTGATTTCATCCTGGATTTTGGTTGCAGATGGGAGGAACACCTTCCACTAGTTGATTTTTCATACAATAACAAATATCACTCTACCATTGTCATGGAACCATTTGAGGCCTTTTACAGGAGGCCTTGCAGATCACCCGTAGGATGGACAGACCTAGAGGAGTCAACACTCATGGATCTGGAGTTGGTACGGGCTACCACAAAAAAGGTGTAGATCACTCAAGAGAAGATGAGGACAGCACAAAGTAGGCATAAATCTTATTCCAAGAGTAGATGGAGGCCCTTGTAGTTTGAGGAGTGAGATCATGAATTCCATCGAGTCTCACCCCGATGAGGATTGCAGTGATTTTTCTCGAGAATAAACCTATCTAAGAGGTTCATCAGACCTTTTTAGATCTTTATTAGAGTTGGAGAGGTCGGTTACCACCTAGATCTTCCCCATAGATGCACCAGGTGCATGATGTTTTCCATGTGTCACAGCTGAGGAGGTATGTGAATGATACATCACATGTTATCAACTGGGGAGTGATGGAAATTGAAAATTGGGAGACGTTTGTGGTGTTCTTGGTGGATAAAGAGGATCGACAGGAGCAGGTCCTACATGGGCGGTCGATTCCTCTAGTGCGAGTTCAGTGGCAGCACAAGAATCTCCAGGAGAGCATATGAGAGCAGGAGGCACAAATTTGTGCTCAGTACCCCCATCTATTTGATTAGTTTGTTTTTGGATTTCGGGGATGTGAATCCCTAAGATGGGGAGATTGAAATGTCTCAGAAATTCTACGTATTTTTTAATCATATAAAATTATTCTAAGACCACATGTTTTGACGACATGTGATTCCGATGCCTAGTGATCCTTGGATGAAATTTTTATTTTTTTAAGGTACGTGAAGTAAACATGAGAGTAGGTTTTTCTATCTTTTGAACTGGTGCTCAGATCAAAAATCTCAGGATACCGTTGAACATAAAACACTGGGATAATCCTGGAAATGACTTAATTTTGACCGGGATGGACCGAACGAAAAAGTTAATTTTCAGACTTTTCGAAAAAAAATAAACTAACTTTAAAAAGTTTTTTTTATTTTCTTATCTAATCCGTTGAGCGGAAGACGGTGACACTGTGGTGCAGTGATGAGGCTCATCGACAAGGATCATTAATGGATCATTAACTTGAATTTTAACAACACTTTAATGACATGTAATAGATATGTTGTTTAATAAGTGATACATTGTAACAACATGACGTCACAACGTAACAGAAATAATGTTACATGCTTTCCTTTTATTGTGGTTGATGAATTGGTGTAATGAAGAATTATTATATGAGGAATATCTGGAAAATCTCCAACAAACTTCGTCTCCAATGAAGAATGACAAACACCAACGAACGTCAAACATCTTTGATGCCCCTTGAATAATGGAGTCGGGAGAGATGAATAACCCCGACATCTTGAATCCTCGAGGATGTAACATTGTGGCAACAAAAGTCAAAGTGTTAGGGGTTTAATTTTTTCAAGTTATCCCCCATTATGATTCTAGAAACGATGAATGCGGATCAACCCACAAAAAGGTTAATCTTTGAATTGTGAATTTATGTGGGAGGGCATCATTTTTATTGAATTTTCGTCAACCGGGGTATAAATTATCATTTTTTGACTGTAATGAAATCCCCTGACCCCCAATAGTTACAAACCTCTTATTTAGAGGACACAATCGGACACGACCAAGGCCCAAGCACCTCCGTCATGTGCGTTATTTATGGCCACACACTCAAAGTGGTGGAATGTTGATTCTTGGACCTTTACGGTGAATAGAACGTTCTATGGAGAGAGCAATCACATGCAACATGATGAACGGACCACTAGAGTGCATTCGGTGGTCCACTGAACATTTGTTGGCACACTGGAACCGGCGGTGGTAGTAGGTGGAAGAGGCGACATGACTGGAGGCATGCGTGGTGGCACACCACGGTGGTAGGAGGCTGCGACCAACATGAAAAAATTGTAGCAGGCCCACCTGGCATCGCGTGGAGGGACTGCCCGCGTCTGGCCCGTCCAGGTTGATGAGTGAGTCGGGGTCGCTCTACTACGGACGGAGGGCTGTAACACCCCGAGATTTTATGAGAAGTATTCTTTTTAATTTAATTGATGTCTTTTTTTGTATGATTCACGATGATTAGTTTCTTCTATACACAACATCTTATTATCTTGCAGTTTATGCAACAATATACTTGGATTGTGTTACATGCAAGAGAGACCTTCCTCGATAGCTTGGGTTGTACGCAATACCGAGTTTCAGTATAAAATGATATATTGTTATAATATTATGAACTATCCATTAAGAATAGTATTAACCAAATTTTTTATTTTATAACATTATAGTTAATATTATAAATTTTCATGAATTAGGTATGAGAATAAAATCTATTTTTTGGAAAAAAGAAGTATTTTTCAATAAATGGGGTTTTCCAACCATTTGATGGCGCACCCATTTTAAATATATTATTTGACATATTTATAAGTAAAAATTGAAAGATTAAACCTCTTAATGTGATTAAAGACATAAAAAATTACTTTGGATAATGTTTTGATATTTTTCTGAAAACGTTCATATTTTAATGAATAGAAAACAGATGCTAAATTTTAATTTAAAACAACTTTTTTCATAGAGATAATTTATATGGTTAAATTATAATCTTGAATGGTTTTAAGGTATAAATAAAATATATTTTTACTATTTAATATAATGTATTTTATTATCATTAATTTTACATTGAATACATAGGTAAAAACATTTCAATCTTTTGCAATGTTTTAAACAAAAGCATGTTTTTTACAAAGAGATTAATTTTAAATTTATTACTGCTACTTATTTATATTGAATTTTGAAAAATGGATTCCGTATTTGTAATCCGTATGTCCAAATTATGTTAATATGGTACTTTTATTTTTAGAAATTATGAATAGTAACGACGGTAAATTTTATTTACCACAGTTAAAGGTAAATCAAGTAATTAAGGGTAAAAATAATATTATAAAATTACCCCAACACTTGTATTAATATAATTGGATGATTATATTTATACCTACAATATACTTGGGTCGAAATTCTATCTATTAGAACCCACTTGTATGTGATTAAGACCGTAAAATTTATTTTATTTAAAGGAAAGTGAAATATGTCTCACTCAAACTTAAATAACTAAAGTATTTTTAATATCAGGTTATACATAATATAAATTCAATTATAAAAACAAATTTTAATACTAAGATGTTTTTATTTTTTATGGTAATTTATTTTTAATTTTATAAAAATATTTAATTACCTTAATAGCTTATACATTGATGATGCATAAATTATTCATTTAGTGAAAAATCACTAATATTGTTTTTATTAAAATAATAATACCCATCAAAAGGCCAAAAACCTGACCAAAACATATTGGTCGTGTATATATAAGTCATAGTCATCTAATGGTCGAATGTTTGACCATTTGGAGCCTTAAAAGCGATTATGACACTTATATGATTTTATATTAAATGATGTTAAAGTTGTCAACTTCATAATTTAATACACATAACATTTTAAAAGTTGGGTGTTTGAAAAGATAAATTTGACTACAAGTATTATTATGGAACCTATTAGATTTATGTGCATCATAGTATTTTATTTTTAATTTTTATGCAACAAATATGTATATTAATTAATTTTACAAAAACGTTGTAGTAATTATTTTATTAAGAGAAATATCAGATAAATGGTTTTAAAAATATTAAAATAAATATTATATAAACTAATTAATGTTCTCCAAGAATTTTCTAGATAAATTTTTCATTTTAGGAATATATTAAATATTTTGTTTCGAACTTATCTTCTGTGTGTATTTTATTTAAATTCAAATAAGTGAATTTTGTAAAAATTGACACTATTGTTATTTTATAAAAGTAAAATATTATTAAATTCATTAAAAATCACAAAAAATTATAAAAATTATAAATTGAAATTTATATGGTCTCAAATTTCATAAATTATCTAATTATGTACAATTCAAAACACATATGTAAATATTTATAACAATTTATAAATTTGAATATTATTACCACAAATAACATTAAATAGACTAAATAAGGATAAATCAAATTGATAATGTTTAAAAAAAATTCCAACATGCCTAAATTTTATTGATTTATTATATTTCAATCATATATCATCTCATATTAGTATTTGAGTCGTTTTTGGAGGTTTTACGTGGGGTTTGAGATTATAATAAATTAATATTTTAGAGGTTTCCAAAAGTTCCCCTCTCATCTCTTATAAAAGGGCACCTCATCCCTCTCCTCTTCACATCATTTTTAGCCTTAAATCTCGGCCAACCCTATAAATTTATCATATCCACTTTCTTATCAACCTACTAAAGGTCCTTCTCTTCTTCAAAGACCACCTTTAGTGCCCTAAGAGGAGGTTTAGAAGAGAAGTGTCGAAGAAGAGGTAAAATATTTTACCGATTCTTTCAAATTTATTTCTTCTTATACATACCCTTATTTATTTGTTACTTTATAAATTAATAACATCAGTATCACTCATATACTTATATTTTATTATAAATAATAAACAACCCTATTTCACCTTCTATCTATCCTTCGGAAAATGAAATCACCGCGCGTGCGTACATACGGAATACCGTCTCCACGTCGTGGTGTAATCTATTTTCCCCCACCACCATACTAGGATGAGTATAATGGTGGAAATAATGACTACATATGATTATTATAAAATTATATTAATTATGAGATATTATATCATCCACTCTTATTCATTTCAATAATTATAGGAACGATATCATTGCTCGTGCGTACGTACGGATTACCGTCAGCACAACTCGATGAGATTCAATCTCCATGTTAACCAGTATAGAATGATTATATTGTATATATAATGAATAATAATAAAATATATGACATAATAATTCTACTGGATTTATGTATATATATATATATATATTTCATCTACTTACTTGCATTCAAGTCAATAAGGAAAGGAAAACATCATTCATGTGTATGTACGGTCTACTGTCTCCATGAACGGTGTATTTCATTTCATATATCTATCTATTATATATATATATATACTAAATATATATGATATATAAATCATGTTCTACATTCTGAAAGTAATGAAATAATGATATAAGTAATTATATCAAGAACAAAAAGTCTGAACACGTACGATAAATGAAACAATTTTACACAAAATGCTGTATTAACATGGAATTAACAAAAGAACGGGAAATATAAAGTCGTAAGTGAATCATATATGATATAATTAATATTATTATGGTAATGTTACAAGTTAATAATATGTCAAAACCCACTATAAAGTAGTTTTGGACACATACTAAAGAAATTGGACATAAGGTAAGGGATTATTTCGTCTCACTTTTATTTCTGTGAGGCATATGCCTTAATCACCACCTATTTCTTTTTTATGTTGTTTTTGCTTCCCATGCACGTTTTATGATTTTTATTATGAAGGATATTATATTTATATATTCATGTAATTTTCCTTATGTTATGACACGTATGATTCCACCAATTATAAATGGTAAGGGATGATTATTCCAATCTTGTTCTTATACGGGATTGTTTATTCATATGTATTTAATGGGTTTATATTTATCATCAATTTCAATGTTTTCTAAATGTGTTTCCATAAAATGTTTAATATTATTCCATGTATGTTTAATGTCATTTTTACCATTTTTTTCTTTTACCACATGGTGTGTATGGAATCTTTCTTTTGTTTACTGTATGAAGATCTTTTTGGATTTTCCGGCAAAAGTTCAAGAAGAATGTTTTTTATCTTATACTACATGAATAGATTTTTACAGTTTCATAAAGCCTTATGAAGCTTCCTCTACAATATTTGTTGATTATTTTAAATAAAATATCTTTCTTTTAAAATTGTGTGGCATTTTATGAAAAGAAAATTATTTTGAAGAAGAAAGGATATTTTCCCCAAGAATTCATTTCAAGTGTTTTATCAAAATTATTTTCCATCTAAGATGATACAGGGTTATGTTTCTATCCCTATTATTAAATTGATTTGATTATTTTATGATGGAATTATTTTTATGTTGTCCTTTTATCTTATATGGATTATGTTATGATGGCATGATGTTTAAGAATCCCATTTTTATTACATGGGTTATGATATGATGTATGATTTATGATTTTGTGGCACACATAAGAATAGTTTCATTATGAGATGGGTGAGACATATATATCCCTCCAATTCATTGGGTAATTATTTATATCTCATGATATAGACATGGTTGGGACAATAAGTGAATCTGGTTCAGTAATATAGGGCTGGAACGATAAGTAAACCCAGTTCTGTAATGGACTTTTTCCACTATGATGGTAAGGGCAGCAATGCTTTGGCTACTATTAAAATCATATCATGTGATTAATGGGGTTTCAAAAATTCCATGTTTTATTCCCATGCCAATTTATCATGATTAATGTTCCTTTATGATCTATTCCTTATGTACTGCCATGATTTATCTCATTGCTCAATATTTTTATGTTTTATGTTCATGTTTTTACGTTCAAATTTTTATGTATTGTTTTTATGGTCTCCATGTTTACCCTTACTGAGCATTTGAGATCACCCTTTTTATGTTTTCTTTTTCCCCAGGATATAAATAATGGTTTTAGGTAAGAAAAAAGGGTAAGATCTTTATGGGAGATGATGAAGATCTTTCACCATGATTACAAGATTATGTTCCGAGTTTCCAAAGACACTAAACTAACATAGTCTTTGGGCGTCTTTTTGGTCATGAGTTAAGTTTTCCACAAAAATAATGTAATGTCCATATACTTCAATCATTGTTCATTATAGTTGGTATTAGAGCGAAGGATTAGTAAACCTTTGGAAACTAGGATGAGAAAACTTTAATGAGATCTCTAGATATATTTCTATGGTATTTCTATGGATGTGACTAAGGTTAAGTATAAGTATAGGTTACAGTCCTAGAATTATAGAAAAGATAATAGAATTAAACCTAAGATGTTAGTTATTTAAGGTACTCCCCATTTATTATGTTGTTTTCCTAGAATGATTTTTTCCTCTCACACTATTCTTTTTGGGTATTAGACGATGGTTGGAACCCGAAAGATCCATGTTGATCAATGTAATGAAAAATGCAATGGTTTTCCGAATGAACAACCAAATTTTATGGGAAATGGAGTGAAAAATCATATTTCAATACTTACACAAGCTATGAATCATTCTGGAATTCCAAATGAGCAGAGAAGGGAATAATATTCTATTGGGTCCATCATGAGGCAATGTCCACATTCTTTTAATGGGTCTTCTGATCCACTTATTGCTGAACAATGGATTAGTACCATTGAAAATAATTTTCCATACATCGTTGTTCAGAACATGAAAAAGTCATTCTGGTTGTTTACCGTTTAGAAGGTGAAGCAGACTAATTGTAGACTCTAATTGAGAATACAAGGCCCCAAGATGAAATTTAATCCATGGAATGGGACGAGTTCAAGAACTTATTTTTCAATAATTCCTTTCCTCATATTCTTTGAACGAAGATGGAAAAGGAGTTCCTTAAGCTTAAGAAAATGGATGATGAATCCGTTGGTATATACGAAGCGAATTTTACAAGACTTCCAAGGTATGCATTTGGATTTATCATCCAACCTGAAAGTAAAGTTGATCGATTATTCAGTGGCATAAATCCAAGTCTTCGAAGGGAATTAGCTATAAAAGACTTCAGTATCTATGAAGAAATTGTGTGTTGTGATATCAAGGTAGAACTGGAAGTTGGTGTTACATATCCACCTCATTGTTTTGACAAGAAATGAATGATGTAGTTCAAGGAAAAATCTTAGAACAATGGTGAAAAGAAGATGAATGGTTATTTATGATCAATGTGTGGAAAGTAGCATGGTGGAGATTGTCTTAAAGGGAATAGAAAATATTTTAAGTGTGGAAAAGAAGCTCATCGAGTAGTTGAGTTCTGAAGTAATGGGAAAAAGGTATCTAATTATGTCAACAGAGAAAATACTATAGAGAATTCACCACAAACACTTAAATGCTACAAGTGTAAGGAAATGGGGCATTATGCTAACCAATTCCCTAATCCAAGGGTTAATGATGATCGACATCAACAAACTCTTAAGTAAATGGACAAAGAGAAGTCACATGAAATCACTATTGGTGATGTTGAGTATGACAATGATGTGGTGGAATGATTAAGTGTTTATGTAATGGGATTCCAAATTTTTTTTGTGGAATATCATTTATACTATCACGGAATATTGGAATATCTATGTATTGGTTTTCAATAATTATATTGTACCGGTAACCATTAAAAGTGATTGAAATATTTTTAGAAAGAAGATGTTATGTGCTTAATCAAGTGATAAGGAGAAAATAATATGTTTGATAGTATTAATGAGCGCATGACTGATATACAGACAAAGTGATATCATGGTTTTAGTATATAGATAGTTTGGGATTTTGGTATGTGGGAAGAGTTAGCAGCATTCAAGTTTTCACTAAGGTTCCATGGTTATTCATGTTTCAAGAGAATACATGATTATGGTATTCACATGTTTGGAATGCGATCAATAAGATATATCTGATATGGGGGATAAATGATAGTATTCACATGCTTGGAAGATGACCTCTCTAGTATTATTTTTCATTATACTAAGATATTGGATAGCATTTTTTTGGATAAGCCTAAATATTGGAATGGATTAAGCTGGACATCAGATAGTATTGATTAAGGATAGAAACATTTTTTGATATTATTTTTAGAATGTTATAATAGTGTAGTTTTAGGAAAAAGGACAACCTGGAGGATGGGCGACAACCCATCGCGTCAGACAAGGTTGTAGGAATCATACCCACAAACAAAGTGCCACATGCCTTTATCACCTGTCACTGGCCTATAGGATGTCCCTAGTTAGTAGAAATTAGTTTTATTTTATTAATCAGTAGGATAAATAAAGTATAAGTCCATTTTAAGAACCATATATGATTAATCTCACCATACATGGACTTATGTATATTTAATAACATACTCTAAACATGTGTTTGAGACAAATGGAATGACCCATAATTATATCACATGATCTTATAACACTTAGATAATGAAAAATTTGACTTCATTTCTTTAAATAATAGATGAAGTGGAAATTGTTCATAGAATGACCAACAATGATATTACACTAAAATCGAGTAAGTATTTTTCCTTATGAAAAAATTAATCAACTTTAAGGAAATGATCTTGAACACAAAAAATGTTGTCTGAGTACCCTCATGTCCAATCAATCAAATGGTACCATATATAATCAAAAATTTATGGCTTTGTGATCATTGGCTTTTTCATAGCCATGTTCGCTACCACTCTCCATCAGAACACGATGGTCAGATTTGACTTCCATATCCATATTATCCTATATGGAAACCCAGTGCTGAGTTACTTTGGGTATCTATAATGTTTCTAACATTCCTTTTAAAAATAATGTTTTAGGATTATTTTTTACGATGTGGGTTTCTATGAAAGAAACTTTAAAGTAGTAAACCATTTAAAACCCCGACGAATTTCGAGGGCGAAATTCATTTTAAGGGTGTAGATTGTAACACCGCAAGATTTTATGGGAATTATTATTTTTAATTTCATTGATGTATTTTTTTGTACGTATCTATAGCATTATCTTCCACTATAAGCAACACCGTATTAGCATGCAGAATACGCAACAATATACTTGGCTTGTCTTACACGCAAAAGCGACCTTCCTCGATAGCTTGTGTTGTACGCAATACCAAGTTTCACTATACAATGATATATTATTATAATATTATGAACTGGCCATTATGAATAGTATTAAACAAAATTTTAATTTTATAACATTATAGTTAATCTTAAAAAATTTCTACAATGAGGTTTGAGAACAAAATCAATTTTTCGAAAAAAAGAAGTATTTTTCAGAAAATGCAGTTTTGCCGACTTTTGATGGAAAACCAATTTTAAATCATTTAAATGACTTTTTTATAAGTTAAATATGACAAATTAAACTTCTTCTTTTGAATCAGGATATAAAATTTTATATTGGATAATGTTTTGATATATTTCCGATAACATTCATATTTTAATGAATAGTAAAAACATGATGAATTTTAGTTAAAAACAAAATTTTTCATTGAGATAATTTATATGGATAAATTATAATATTTAATGGTTTTAAAGTATAAATAGAATATTTTTTTCCATTTAATATAATTTAATTCATTATCATTAATTTTACATTGAATTCATAGTTAAAAATATTTCAAACTTTACCAACGTTTTAAACAAAAACCTATTTTTTTGACAACATGATTAATTTTAAATTAATTACTGCAACATATGTTTTTTGAATTTGAAAGAATGGATTACATATTTAAAATAAGTAGGTCCAAATGTTAATAGGATACTTTTATTTTTCGACATTATGAATAGTAACTACAATAAATTGTATTTACCAGAGTTAAAGGTAAATCAAGTAATTAAGGGTAAAAATAATATTACAAAATTAACCTAACACTTGTCTTAATATAATTGGATGATTATACATCGTCCTAAAATATACTTTGGTCGAAATTATATCTATTAGAACCCATTTGTATGTGATTAATACCTTGAATTTTTTTTATTTAAAGGAATGTGAAATATGTCTCACTCAATCATTAATAATAAAAGTATTTTTAATATAAGGTTATACAGAATATAAATTTGATTATAAATACTAATTTTAAATATAAAATGTTCTTATTTGTTATGGTATTTTATTTGTAATTTTTTAGAAATATTTATCTAACATAATAGCTTATACATTAGGGATGCAGAAATTATTTATTAGTGAAAAATCAACAATATAGTTTTTATTAAAATAATAATACACATAAAAAGGCTAAAAAACATGACCAAAACATATTGTTCGGGTATATATAATCCATAAGCATCCAATGGTCGAATGTTTGACCATTTGGAGACTTATAAAAGTGAATATGACACTTATATTTTTTTATTTTAAATGATGTTAAAGTTGTCACCTTCAAAATTTAATAAACATTACATTTTAAGAGTTGTGTGTTTTATAAGATAAATTCAACTAAAATTATTTTTATGTAATATATTATATTTATATGAATATGAATATTTTATTTTTAATTTTTATGCAAGAAATAAGGCTATTAATTAATTATACAAAAACGTTGTAGTAATTATTTTATTAAGAGAAATATCAAATAAATGGTTTTAAAAATATTAAAATAAATATTATATGAGATAATTAATGTTCTCAACGAATTTTATAGATAAATATGTCATTTTAGGAATCTATTAAATATTTTTTTCGAACATATCTTCTGTTTGTATTTTATTTTAATTAAAATAATTGAATAGTGTCAAAATTGACACTATTGTTATTTTATACAAGTAACATATTATTAAATTGTTTAAAAATAAAAAATAAGTTTAAAAATTATAAATTGAAATTTATAGGGTCTAGAATGTCATAAATTATCTAATTATGGACAATTCACACAACATAAGTATGTATTTATAACAATTTAAAATGTAGAATATTATTACCACAAATAAATTTAAATAGATTAAATAGGGATAAATCAAATTGATAAGGTTTAAAATAAATTCCCAACAAGTATAAATTTTATTTTATTATGATATTACAACCCTATATCATCTAATATTAATATTTGATTCATAATTTGAGGTTTTTAATTGGCATTTGAGATTATTATAAATTAATATTTTAGAGGTTTCCAAAAGTGCTCGTCTCCTCTCTTATAAAAGGGTATCTCCTCCATCTCCTCTTCACAACATTTTAAGCCCTCATGCTCGGCCAAAACCTATCCATTTCTCTTCTCCACTTCCTTATCAGCCTACTAGAGGACCTGGTCTTCTTCAAAGACCATCTTTAGTGCCCTAATAGGAAATTTAGAAGAGGCGTGTCGAAGAAGAGGTAATATCCTTTATCGATTCATTCAAATTTATTTATTCTTCTACTTATCCTTAATTTTTTGTTTAATTATAAAGTAATAACATAAGTATCACTCATATACTGATATGTTTTTATAAATATGAAACAACCCTATTTCACCATTTATCCATCCTACAGAAAATGAAATCACTACAGATGCGTACGTACAGAATACCGACTCCACGTCATGGTGTAATCTGTTTTCCACCACCACCTTACATGGATGGGTATAATGGTGGAAATAATAACTATATATGATTATTATAACATTATATTAATTCTGAGATATTATATCATCCACTAAAATTCCATTCAATAATTATAGGAATGATATAATCGCTCGTGCGTACGTACAGATTACCCTCTCCATGACGCGATGAGATTCATTTTACATGCTAACAATTAAAGAATTATTATAAACTATATATAATTAATAATAATGAAATATATGACATAATAATTTTACTGTATATATATATATATATTTCATCTAATTAATTCTATTCACATCAATAAGGAATGAAAAACAACATTCATGCGTATGTACGGTCTACCGTCTCCAGGAACAGTGTATTTAATTTTATTTTTCTATACGTTATATATATAATGGATATATATGATATATAGACCATATTCTACATTCTGGAAGTAATAAAATTATTTGATAAGTAATAATATCAAGAAAAACAATTCTGAACACGTATGATAAATGAAACGATTTTACCCAAAACAATGCTTTAACATAGAATGAAGAAAATAACGGGTAATATAAAGTCGTATGTGAATCATATATGATATCATAAATGTTATTTTTGTTCTGTTACAATTTAATAATATGTTTAAACCCACTATACTTGTGTTTCAGACACATATAGAAGAAATTGGACATAAGGTAAGGTATTATTCCGTCTCACTTTTATTTCCGTGAGACATATGCCTTAATCACCAGCTATTTATTTTGAATGGTGTTTATTCTTCCCGTGAATGTTTTATGATTTTTATTATGAAGTATATGATATTTACTTATGCATGTAATTTTCCTTATGTTATGACAGTTATGATTCCACTAGTTATAAATGGTAATGGATAAATATTCCAATCTTGTTCTTATCTGGGATTGTTTATTCGTAAGTACATTCTGGGGATATAGTTATAATCCATTTCCATGTTTTCTAAAAGTGTTTTCATAAAATTTTTACTATTATTACATGTATTTTTAAATTAATTTTTGAGATTTTTGACTTTTACCACATGGTATGGAAGGAATCATTCGTTTGTTTACTATACGAGGTACTTTTCAACTTTTCTGTAAAAAGTATGAGAAGAATGTTTTTTTAACTTATATGGAATGGACTGATGTTTACAGATTCATAATGCCTTATGAAGATTCCTCTAAAATATTTCAGGATTATTTTCAATAAAATTATTTTCTTTTAAAATTTTCTGGCATTTTATGAAAAGAAAATGATTTTGATGAAGAAAGGATATTTTCCTCAAAAAATTAATTTCAAGTGTTTTATCAAAATTATTTTCCATCTAATATGATATAGGGTTATGTTTCTATCCCTATTATTACATTTATTTGATTATTTTGTGATGGAATTATTTTTATGATGTCTTTTTATCTTATATGGATTATGTTATAATGAAATAATGTTTAAGAGTCCCATTATTATTAAATGGGTTATGATATGATTTAAGATTTATGGTTTTGTGGCACACGTATGAATGGTTTCATTATGAGATTGGTGGGACCTATATCTCCCTTCAATGCATTGGGTAATGATATATATCTCATGAGATATACATTGTTGGAACAACAAGTGAATCTGGTTCAGCAATACAGGGCTGGAACGACAAGTAAACTCGGTTCAGTAATGGAATTTGTCCACTATGATGGTGCTGGAAGCAATTCCTTGGATACTATTAGAATCATATCATGTGCTTAATGGTTTTCCACAATTCCATGTTTTAATCTCTTTCCAATTTATCAGGATTAATGTTCCTTTATGATATATTCCTTATTTACTGCCAAGATTTCTGTCATTGCCCAAGAATTTGATGTTTTATGTTCATGTTTTTATGTTCAAATGTTTATGGATTATTTTTATGTTCTCCATGTTTACCCTTACGGAGCATTTGAGCTCTCCCTTTTTATGTTTTCTTTTCCCCAGGATATAAGGAATGGATTTAGGTAAGAAAACAAAAGGGGAAGATCTTTATGGTAGATTTTGAGGATCTTTCACCATGATTAGAAGACTATGTTCTGAGTTTCTATAGACACTAAACTAACACAGTCTTTGGGCGTCTTTTTGTGTCATGTATTATGTTTTCTGCAAAATTAATGTAATGTCCATTTACGTCAAGCATGGGTCGTTATAAGGGCCCTGTATATCCTGACCAGGTCGCACACCATCGGCCAACACCGTATGGGCTGGGCTTCGTGCTGGCTGGCCGCACCCCCAGCCAGTAGGCCGGACCGCGCCGGCGGGTCGGATGCACGCCGGCGGGCCCGACCCGCATTGGTGGGATGGAACCACACCGATAGGCTGGACCCGCACCCTTCAGGCCGGGCCAAATTAGACTAGGGGGTCGGGCGACCGGGCGGGCTGGACCCTCAGCCAAACCGGGCTGGGTCCAGCGAGGCCCATTGGGCTTAGTCCACCGGCAATACCGGGACGAACCGACCCAGAACCGAACCAGGTTAGGTCGAGTTGTTTGAATTAAACTAGGGTATGTGGGACGCCTGGGCCGATATGTTTATGTCAGTTTGACCGGGTTAGAACGGACCCAGACGCAACTACCCCCTATTTACTAATATGCTAATAACATTCAAACTGGGCGTCCAATTGATGATCAATTTGCGGTGTCGGTACCCTCTCAATGAGGAAAATATTTTGGGATTGACTGAGAATGATTTCATGTATGTTTACATGTGATGAATGACTTGAGGAGCAGTTATCCCAGGTGGGATACATATGGAGGAACTCAGTGGGAATCACTTCTGTGTGATTTTTCATGCCCACAATATGCGACAAGGAGGAGGACCTCAGCTGGCCAAGATTAGTGGGAAGTACATCATTGTGACTTTGCAGGCTCACGGTATGCGATGATTAGGTGTACCTAAGAAGTCGAGGTTAGTGGGAAGAACTTCTATGTGACTTGGTAGGCCCACTGTACTTGGAAGAGGAGGAGTTATCCTAAATCCAAGGTTTTCGATGATGTGACTGATGATTCTTCTGTTACTACCCTAAATTTATACCTGGTGTGAGATGTCTTGTGCTTCGTGCTTTACTTTGGGGATTGCTGTGTGGTCTTTCCTTTTTTATTTTGGGATCCCTACAGAATGTTTTGTTACTAACCACTGCACAGGCTTCACCTGCATGTGTTGTTTATGGTGTATATGATTGATGTTTTGACAGAGACTGTGGTGGACCAGGCCCTAGATGTGCTTAGGGAGACATGACAAATGACCGCTACGAAGATGGAATTGGTGGCCTATGACCAAGGGGGCCCCAGTAGGATTGGGTGGAAAAGATGTCATACTTTGGCTTCCCGTAGCTACACTACTCTAATGATCATGTGGGTCTTTTCGCGGATGACCATCAGAGTTTCCTTTTTGTAATTTTATGTTTTCTGTTTTGTTGTTGGGTTTGTATTCTGGCCCACATATATTAGATTCACTTGTACTCAACTTTGTTTTAGTGATACATGTTTCTTTTTTTGTTCGTGGTACTTGGTTGTGTGTATGCGTTTGTATATGTGCCCAGGAAAATGACTCACACTTGCAGGTTCACGCCTTCGGCGCTAGTCGCTAGCCCCTGGTCTTTGGGAGGCGGGCTAGGGGTAGTCACGACACGAGCCCCGAGACATGGGTTGTGGAAAAATCCAAAAATATATATAAAACCCAGAAAAACCCTATGAAATCATCAAAAAAATAAAAACACATAAAACCACTAAAAACCAAAAAAATGTTAAAAACTCTAAAAATCATAATACCCTTAAAAACCTCAAAACCCTAAAAACCCAAAATAACCCTGAAAAACACTAAAAATCACAGAACCCCTTTAAAACCAAAAAAAACATTAAAAAATGTAAAAAAAATTAAAACCGTAAAAACCAAAAAATCCCCAAAAAAACCAAAAAAACCCAAAAAAACCAAAATCCCCAAGGACTCAAAAATACCCCAAAATAATAAAAATCCTAAAAAAATTCCGAGAATTATAAAAAACCATAACCCCCCTCCATATCCCTTAGAAAACCTTAAAACCCTAAAAACACTTAAAACCCTTTAAAATCCTAAAAACCTCTAAATACTCAAAAAAACCTAAAATCTCCAGAACCTTAAAAACCCTTAGAATCCCTAAGAACCCTAAAAATATAAATATCATAAAAAATCCCAAAAATACATAAAATTTTAAACAATCCTTAAAACCCTAAAAATATTAAAAATAAAAAAACAATCAAAACTCCCCAAAAATCAGAAAAATGAAAAATCCACCAAAAGACCCTAAACCCCACTAAATCCATAAAACCCCCTAAAATCCTTTAAAACCCTAAAAACATACAAACCCTACAAACCCAATAAAAACAATAAAAACCCTTGAAACTTCTAAAAATGTAAAAAACTCTAAAAAACCATAAAACCCAAAATAAACTCATAGAACCTGTAAAATTCCAAATCAACAATAAAAACCCTAAAAACAATTAAAATCCTTACAATTCCCGAAAAATACCTAAAAACATAAAAACTCCTAAAATCACTGAAAACCCCTAAGAAAACATTTTTAAACTAAAAATAATTAAAACATATAAAAACCTAATAAATTCTAAAAAACCTAAATACCCTAAAAATCCAAAAAACATAAAAAACCATAAAACCCTCGAAATCCCTAAGAACCCTAAAATAACATAAATAAAAAAAATCCATACGAATCCCGAAAAACACAATGTAACATAATAATCCTGAAAACCCCAAAGAAAACCTTAAAAAACAAAAAACACTTTAATCTCATAAAAAACCTGAAAACCCTAAAAACCCATAAAAACCATACAAACTCCGAAAATCATGTAAAGCACTAAAAACCCATAAAAACACTAAATATCCACTTAAAACAATAAAATCCATTTAAGCCCAAATTTTTTTTAAAAAAACTAAAAACCCCTAAAACCCCTAAAAACACAAAAACACCCTAAAACCCTAAAACCCCAAAAAATATAAAATCCCTAAAATGAAAAAACCCAAAAAATTCTTAAGAAAATAAAAAAAATCCTAAAAAATACTAAAAATATCTTAAAACGTAAAAAACCAAAAAACAATAAAAATTCCCTAAGAAAACCTTAAAAACCATAAAAAACATAAAACCCCAAATAACCAAAAAATGTTAAAACACATAAAAACCCTAAAAAACCTAAAATTCCAAAAAAAAACCTTTAAAAAAAACATAAAAAATACCTAAAAAGCCCAAAACCCCAAAACAAAACCTTAAAACCCCTAAAGAAAACCTTAAAAACAAAAAAACACTTGAAAAATCTGAAAAACCTAAAAACGCTAACTCCCAAAAAAGACCCTCAAAACACTAAAACCCTGTAAGACCATAAAAACCCTCAAAAACCTTAAAGAACCAGAAAACCATTAAAAACCCTTAAAATAATCTAAAAAAATCTAAAAACCCATTAAACTAGTAAAAACATTAAAAACTCTAAAAACCATTAAAACCCAAAGAATCTCAAAAAAACATCCAAAAACCAAAAAACCCCAAAAAATCCTCGAAATCCCTAACAACCCTAAAATCCATATAATTCGTAAAAATCAAAAAAATACCATAAACATTAAAAAACCCTAAAACCCTGAAAACCCCCTTAAAAAATCTTAAAAACCTAAAACACTTAAAACCCATAAAAACATCAAAAATGATAAAAACACTAAAAAACCTAAAAACTATTAAAAACCCTAAAAATCCTAAAAAACCAGAAAACCCATATGATCCAAAAAAATCCCCAAAAAACCCTAAAAACATTAAAAATCCTAAAAACTCAAAAATCCCTAAAAAAATAAAAAACCTAAAACACCTAAAACACCTAAAACCTAAAAAATTCTAAAATCCTAAAAGACTCTAAAAACCATAAAAACACTGAATACCACAGAACCCCCTAAAAACCTTAAAAGCCCATTAAACACTATAATTATACTAAAAACCCACTAAAAATCTAAAAACCCTTTACTCCCAAAGAAAATTTAAAAGAATCTCAAAAAAAAATTAAAACCCTAAACAACTCGATAAAAATCCTAAAACCCAAAAAACCAAAATAACCCTTAAACCCCCACAACCCCTAAAATCATACAATATCATTAAAACCCCTAAAATGTCACAAACAAACTAAAAACCCTAAAAATCTCAAATAACATAAAAAATCAAAAAAAACCCAAAAAACTACAAAGGAAACCTTAAAACCCTAAAAAAATTTAAACCCTAAAAATACTAATAAATTATAAAGACCCAAAACACCATAAAACCTCTAGAAAACCAAAAAATCCCTAAAAATCCCTAAAGAGTTTAAAAAACCATAAAAATAGCTAGAATTTCCAAAAAGGTAAAAAACCCTGAGAAATTTTAAGAAAATCTTAAAAATATAAAAATACTTAAGACAAATAAAAATCCTAAAAATGATAAAAGTTCGAAAAGACAATAAAATCCTTTAAAAACAATAAAAACTCGAAAATCCATAAAAATCATAAAAATCCATAAAAACCCTTAAAACACACTAAAAACTCTAAAATCCCATTAAACCCGCACAAATGTTAAAAAACCTAAAAATAAATAAATAAATTCCAAAAATCCTAAAGTACATAAAAACCCTAAAAAACATAAATATCCCTAATAATCCTAAAAATCCCTAAAATGCTAAAAACTATATTAATCCTAAAAATCCATAAAAACTTCAAAAATAACCTAAAACCTTGAAAACCACCATGAAAACATTAAAAAAACATAAAAACTATAAAAACCCAAAAATATCCTAATAAAAAAAACCCTAAAAAAGCCTCAAGATCCCTAAAAATCATAAACACCATAAAAATCTTTAAAAAGATGTAAAATTCCTTAAAAAAATAAAAAACCCTATCAACCCTGAAAACCAGAAGAAAAAAATTAGAAACCTAAGAACACTTAAAACCTAAAAAATACCAGGATCCTTAAAAGTCATTAAAACCCCTATAAATCATTAAAACCATAATAACTCCTAAAAACCATTGAATCCCTAAAATACCATAAAAACCTAAAACCCACTAAAAAATCTAGAAACCCATTAAACATATATAAATGATAAAAAAACTCAAAAAACATTAAACCCCTCCAAAAAATAAAAACCCAAAAAACCATAACCCTAAACCATTAAAAACACTCAAAATCATTAAAAACAATAAAATCGATAAAAAACCTAAAAATACATTATAGCATAAAAAATAAAAAAACCCTAAAAATCCCTAATAAAAACATAAAAACATAAAAACACATAAAACTCCAAAAAACCTAAAAAATGTTCGACCCCTAAAAACCCATATAAACCCAAAAAACCCCAAGAACCCTAAAAATCAATATAATCCTAAAAACACATAAAAATACCTAAAAATACCTAAAAATGTAAAAAACCTAGAAAAACATAAAACGTGTAAGAAATTTTTTAAAACCTAAATACACGCAAAACCCCTAAAACCCCTAAAATCCTTAAAAACTCCAAAACCCTAAAGGACCCTAAAAACCTCTTAAAACCATAAAATCCCTAAAAACAACTTAAAAGCCTTGAAACCACTAAAAAATTAATTACAATAAGAAAAATTAATACCCAAAAAACTCAAGAAAACCCTAACCCCTAGCCCCCAAAAAAATCATAAAAACCGTAAAAACATTAAAAACCCTCAAAATCGTCAATACCCCCCATAAAAACTATAAAAATCCTAAATAATACCAAAAAATATATAAAAACATAAAAAAGTCTAAAAAATATGAAAATCCCAAATAAAATGTTCAATTTTTTTAAAAAAACCCAAAAAAACCTAAAAATGCTAAAACCCTAAAAACACTAAAATCCCAAAAAACCCAAAAAATCAATAAAAAACCTAAAATCCATACAAATCGTAAAAAATCCATAAAAAATCTCAAATAAATAAAAACCCTAGAAAACATAAATAAACATATGAAACTCATTAACACCTAAAAACTCGTAATACCTCTAAACCCCATAAAAAATGGTAAAAACCTAAAGGACCCCATAGCCCGCAAAACCATTAAAATTCCTAAAAAAAATTAAAACCCTAAACACCAATAAAAACCCTAAAACACATTAAAAACTCTAAAAACCTTTTAGACTTATAAAAATTTTAAGAACACTAAAATACTATAAAACCATAAAAAAATTAAAAACCACTAAGAAACCAAAAAAACCAAAAAACCAAAAAACCATAAAAACACTCAAAATCCCAAAGAACTCTAAAAATTCATAACAATCCTAGAAAACCCTAAAAATAGCTAAAACCATAAAAAAATATTAAAAACCATAAAACCCTATGAAATCCTTAAAATCTAAAAAAAATAAAACCACTAAAAAACCTAAAAATTGATTGAAACCATAAAAAACCCTAAACACCCAGAAAACCACTAAAAACCCACAGAATCCTTAATAACCCAAATGAACCATAAAAATACTACGAAAATGACTAAAATCCTAAAAAATGTAAAAAATCCTAAAAATCAATAAAAAACCATAAGAAAAAAATTAAAATCCTAAAAAGACTCAAAACCCCTAAAAACCCAAAAAATAGTAAAAACCAAAAAAACCAAAAAAAACCCCTGAAACCATAAAACCCTCTAAAAATATTAAACATAATTCCCATAAAAAACCATAAAAATATCTAAAACACTAATACCATTTAATCTCCCAAAAACATTAAAAAATTGAAAAAAACCATTAAACCCCTAAAAACTCATAAAACCCTAAAACCCCAAAAACCTATAAAACAATGTAATACCCCAAAATACCCCAAACAATTGCTAAAAACCCTTAAAACTATAAAATTTCTAAAGAAATTCCAAAAAATCCTTGAAAAAATTACAATCCCCAAAACCCTAGGAAAACCATAAAACCCTAAGAATCACATGATACCCCTAAAAACCCTGACAATTCTAAAAACCGTAAAAAACCCTAAAGACCCTAACAACCCTAAAACCCCCCCAAAATCCCTAAAAAACCTAAGAAGATATAATAATTTTAAATAATCCCAAAATACTACGAAAAAGTAAAAACCCTAAAACCCTAAAACCGCCTAAGAACAAATAAAAAAAATAAAAACACTGAAAACAAATAAAAATCTAAAAACCGCTAAAAACAAAAAAATACCCTAAACAACCTAAAACCCCTAAAAAACATAAAACCCCATAAAAAATAAAAAACCCCAAATCCCCATAAAACCCTTAAACCACTAAAAACTATAAAACCCCATTAAAACCTTATAAAAGTTAAACAACTAACAAAAAATGAAAACTCAAAAAAACCCTTAAAACAAAAAAAACTGTAAAAAACCTGAAAAACCCGTAAAATCCCTAAGAACCATAAAAACCCATAAAAATTATTGAAAATCCCTTAAAACCCCAAAATACGTAAAAATCCAAAAAATCCTAAAAAACCCAAATAACACCCTAAAAACCTAAAAACACTTAAAACCCCTAAAAAAAAAAAATGTAAAAAACCCTCAAAAACCTTATAAAACCTTAATAAACCCAAAAATTCATCACAATCCTTAACAAACCAAAAAACATAAAAATCCCTAAAATTTCTTAAAATATTAAAAAATAATAAAAACCCTGAAAACCCATATGAAAACATAAAAAAACAAAAAAATAATTAAAACCCATAAAACATAAAAACTCTAAAAACCCTAAAAGACCCTAAAACCCATAAACACCCCGAAAAACTATAAAACCCCCCAAAAAATTTAATAACCATAAAGCTCATGAAAACCATAAATTAACAATAAAAACTCTAAAAAACATTTAAACCCCTAATTTTTTAAAAAAAATAAAAACTCTAAGAAGCCCTAAAAATAAAATAAAAATCATAAAACCCCAAAAAACCATAAAAACCCCTTAAAACCCTCAAAATCACTAAATCATTCAAAAACAATGAAATTAAAAAAATCCATAATAGTCCATAAAAAATAAACTCAATAAGAACCCATAAAAATCCTAAGAAAATCTTAAAACCCTAAAATACATAAAACAACAAAAGAACCTAAAATGATAAAAACCCCAAAACCCCCCAAAATCCCTAAAAACCCTAAAATACATATAAATCTTAAATATCCAAATGAATATCTAAAAACATAAAAAACCCCCTAAATCCTTTAATAACCCTAAGAAAAACATAAAATCCTAAAAACACATCAATCCACTAAGAACCCTAAAAACGCTAATAAACCTAAAAGCCCTAAAACCCTTTAAACCCCATAGAAATTCCTATAGACATTAAAACCCATAAAACCGATAAAATCCCAAAAACCCCATAAAAACTATAAAAAACATTTAAACCCCTAATAATTTAAAAAACCTTAAATCCTAAAAAATCTCACCAATAAATCTTAAGAACCAAAATAAACCCATAAAAACCCAAATATCCCAAAAATACCCTAAAAGCCCTCAAAATCAATAAAAACCAAAAACCCCATAAAAATGATGAAAATCTATAGAAAAAGTTGAAAACATAAAAAACTATAAAAACCCCAAAAAAACAGAATGAAAACATTAAAAATATAAAAACACATAAAACCCCAAAAATCCTAAAAATGCTAAAAAAATTAAAACCCTTAGAAAACCCCCAAAATACATCAAAAAAACAAATTAACATAAAACCCCTAAAAATCCTAAAAAATCCCTAAAAATCCATAAAAAAATAAAAACCCCTAAAAATATTAAAACCCCAAAGAAAACCTTAAAGACCTAAAAACACTTTAAACCTCTAAAAACCAAAAACAAATTGCTAAAGGCCCTAAAAACCCAAAACACTTAGAAACAATAAAAACCCCTAAAAACCATATATACACTAAAACTCGTAAAAACCATAAAAACAACTAAAAACTATAAAATCCATTTAATCCAAAAAAATGAAAAAACAATATAAATAATTAAAACCTTATAAAACTCAAAAAAACCCCCTAAAACCAAAAAAGACCATAAAAACCGTAAAAACCGTAAAAAACCTAAACCCCAGAAAACACCTGAATACCCAAAAAACCGATAAAAATCATAGAAAACTGTATAAATCCCTAAAAATGTAAAACCTCTAAAACAACAAAAACCCCTTATAAAACCATAAAAACATAAAATGCTAAAAACCCCCCTCAAAATATAAAAAATGATAAAAATCCTAAGAACCCCTAAAAACACTAGAAAACCCCATAAAATCCTCAAAATTCCCTAAAACCCCTCAAGACCAAAAAAAATCGATAGAAAGACGTAAAAATCCTAAAAATGAAAAAAAACCAAAATCCCCTATGAAAACCTTACAAATCTAAAAACACTTAAAACACCTATTAACACTAAAATCCAAAAAGACCCTAAAAACTGTAAAATTAAAAAATCCCACTAAAAACAATAAAAACCTTTAAACCAATAAATTTTTTAGAAAAATATAAAAAACCTTAAATCCGTAAATACTCATAAAAATCCAAAATCATCAAAAAACGATAAAAACACTTAGAACCCTAAATACCTTAAAACCCGTAAAATCCCTAAAACCCCAAAAATCATAAAACTCCAAACGAATCCCTAAAAATCAAAAACAAATGACATCAAATCCCATAAAAATAATGAAAACCTCTATTAAACCATAAAAAAAATTTAAAATCAGTAAAAAAACAAAAACCACTAAAAAACCTTAATACCCTAAACCCCTAAAATTCCATAAAACAATTAAAAACCATAACAATTCTAAAAAATTCTAAATAATATGAAAAATCATAAAAAAACGTAAAAACCTATGAAAACCCTCAGAGAAAAATAAAAACCTAAAAAATGTAAAACCCCCTAAAAAGGAAATAAAATGAAAAAACCTCTGAAAGACCCTAAAAACCCTAAAACCCCCTAAAAGTTTAAATATCCCGAAAAAATAAAAAATAATAAAAATTATTACAATCTATAAGATACTAAAAAATATATAAACCCCCAAAACAAACAGAACCCTAAATAAAATAGGAACCCTACAAATCCTAAGAAACCCTAAAACCATCAAATACCAAAAAAATCCCTTAAAATCTCTAAAAATGTAATTAAATTAATACCATGAAAACCACTAATAAAAACATAAAAACAAAAAAATACAAAACCCCTAAAAACACTAAAATATGATAATAACCATAAAACCCTTAAAAACCATAAAACCCATAGAACCTTAGAAAACCCAAAAAACTAAGAAAACCCCTAAAACCACTATAAACATTAAAACACCTTTACACCCCTAAAAACATTAAAAAACTCAAGAAAACATTAATAACCCAAAAAAACAAAAAAAATCCTAAAATCCCAAAAAAACCCTAAAACCCCTCAAAATTCCATGAAACCCTAAAAAACGTAAAAATCATTAGCCCCTAAAATACCTATGAACGACAAAACTACAAACCCATAGAAGACCCTAAGACAACCACAAATACATAAATTCAATTAAAACCCATAATAAACCTAAAAATGGTAAAAAAACATAAAATAACTTAAGAAACCAAGAAACGAAGAAACCCTTAAAAATCATAAAACCCAAAACAATCACATAAAAATCCTAAAACCCTACTAAAATCTAGAAAAACTATGAATCCACCAAAATCATTAAAATATCTAAAAAACTTTTAAACACATAAAAACTCCAAAAGAAATCAACGAAAACCCAAAAAAAATAAGCCTAAAAACCCTCAAAATCCTTAAAAACCCTAAAACCATTAGAATCATCGAAAATCCATAATTCCCAAAAAAAATTAAAAACCCTTCAGAAGCCCTAAAAACACGAACTAAAAAAATAAAAACCTAAAATCATTGAAAATTCTTAAAAACATAAAAATATAAACACCCTAAATAAAATAAAAAACCCTAAAAACTCCAAAGAACCTTACAAAACCCTAAAACCAATGAAACCCTAAACATAGCTAAAAAATCTATAACACTTTAAACCGTTAATGATGTTAAAAAACTATAAAACCTTAAAGTACCTAAAAACTAAACCCCCCCATAAAATCCAAAAGTCCATGAAAAAAATTAAAACGCTAAAATCCCCAAAAACCCTTAAAATCCAAAAAAACCCTAAATACCCTAATATCCAAACCCCTTAAAAATCCTTAGAAAATTTAAAATCCCTAAAAAGCCTTAAAATCATAAAAATAATTAAAACATCTGAAAACCTAAAAATGATAAAACACTAAAAAACCATAAAAAATCTAAAAACCCTCAAAACCCCTAAATTCCCTAAAAATCATAAATACCCTAAAAAAGCACTAAAAATACATAAAATTTAAAAAACCATAAAATCCTAGAAAACCCATAAAAATAAAATAAATTAAATCCCAAAATACCTAAAATACACTGAAAACCATAAAAGACAATAAAATACATGAAAACCCTAAATCCCCTAAAAACCCTAAGAAACCCTATATCCCATAAAACCCTAAAATCCCAATAAAAACTCTAAAATCCATTTAAATCCTAAAAATTTAATAAAACTGTATAACAACTTAAATACCATAGAAATATAAAAAACCCACTTAAAACCCAATAAAAACCCATAAAAACCATAAACCATAAAAATAACGACAACCCTAAAAACCCATAAATATCCATAAAAAACGTCAAAATCCATAAAATTGTAAATTGAAATAATACCATGAAAAACTTTAAGAAGTCCTTAAAAACCAAAAAAAAATTAAAACCCTAAAAAAACCTAAAAATGATTAAAAAAACCTTAAACCCCTAAAAACAATAATCCCCAGAAACCATTAAAAACTGTAAAAACCCATAAAAGCCTTAAACCCACTAGAAACTCTAAAATCCCTTTACCCCATAAAACATTAAAAACTCAAGAAGACATTAAATATATTAATAAATTAAAAAAACACAAAACCCTCCAAAAACCCCCAAAAACATAAATACCCTAAAAACCATCAAAATCCCTAAAAATGTATAAATACCCAAAAAAGACATAAATTTCATAAAACATAAATAACCATAAAAACCCACACAAACAGTACAAAAAAATTATAAAACTAAAAACATATAATACCCCTAAAAACCCAAAAAATGATAAAACCCTAAAATACCCTATAAAACTAAAAACCGTAAAAATCAAAAACCCCCTAAAAACATTAAAAACCCTTAAAAACGCATAAAAATTCTAAATCCACCAAAAACCCTAAAAACCCTTTAAACCTGATTTTTTTAAAAACTCTAAAAACATTAAAATCCATAATATAAAATAAAACCATAAAACCAAAAAAACCAAAAAACCCTAAAAGCCCTAAAAACCTTAAAACCCCTCAAAATTCCAAAAACCATAAAAACCATAAAATTTAAAAAAATCTAGAAAATCCTTAAAAAGATATCAAACCCTAAAATTTCAGAAAAAACCCATAAGAAAACCATAAAAACATAAAAAGGATTAAAACTGCTAAAAAATTATAAAAATAATAATAGACCCTAAAAAACCTAACAACCCTATAGAACATAAAATCCCCAAAAATGTTAAAAACTATAAAAAACCATAAAACCCCAAATAAACTAAATAATCTAAAACCCATTTAAAATTATAAAAATGTTAATGAAATATAAGAAAACATAAACCGCTAAAAAGTAAAAATATCCTAGAAACACAAATAAACCATAAAAACCATAAATCCCAAAAGATCCATAAAACCCCTAAAAACATAAAAATCCAAAAAATCTGTATAAATACCTAAAAAGATAAAAAAGATGAAAACCCTAAAACAACAAAAAAACATTAAAAACCTAAAAACACTTAAAACCCCCCAAAAAATATAAAAAAATGATAAAAACCATAATAACACGCAAAATCCTTAAAATTTTTAAAAACCTGTAGAAATTAATAAAATTCCAAAAATTCCCTAAAAAATTAAAGCCCCCAAAAAATCCTTGAAAACCTGAAGAAAACCATAAAAACCAAAACACACTTTATGCCCCTAAAAACATAAATGGTGAAAAACCCTAAAACTCTAAAGGACCCACACCCCCCCCAACACCTAAAAATAATAAAACCCCTAAAATCATTAAAAACCCTAAATCCCATAAAATTATTTAAAAAAAATAATCCCATTAAACCCTTAAAACCCTAAAAATGTTTAAAAACTATAAAAACCATAAAAATCCTAAAAACCCCTTAAAAATCCATAAAAACCACAAAAACCCTAAACCCCAAGAACCCATTAAAATCCTTAAAAACCTTATAGAAACATAAAAATCCTAAAAAAACCCCTAAAAATGAATAAAACTACAGCGTCCTGGTTCTGGGTGCTGCTAGAGGTACCCCATACCTAGTTGGTCACATGGCCTCAAGTGCATTTCCCCGAATGCCAGAGGCTACCGACTAGCAGCGAGGGCCTTCAGTGTGATAGTGGGAAAACTATGCCCCCGTTGGAATAATAACAAAATATAAGTAAAATAGGTAAGAATAGCCGAAGTAGTATTAAAATGCAATAATTAAACCGCAGAAGACTGAAGTAATAAGCAACTAGAGAACATTAATATATAAATGATGCATGATACATATATCTTGGAATGCATCCAAACATGTAAGAATGCCGGAATACAGTAATAAAACAAAGTGAAAAAGAAAACAGAAAAACATTAGCAGAATCGCTAGCCTCAGCATGGCCCCGTGCTCTCTAGCTCTTCAGGATTAAAGTACCTAAAGTAGATGGGTTCTTTACCTTATCTATTCATGTAATAATAAAATTTGTTTGGGCCCAAAATCATGACCCAAACAGGTTGTGAGACTAATCCCAGTAGGCAACCACCCAATGATCTGTGCCTAACAGTCAATGAATACATATGGAAAAAAATAATCAAAAGAAGCAGTAGAAAAAGGAGTACTAAAAATAAACAATCCTACTGTTTTAATGCATTCAATTTACATTACAAATTTTACCAACCGAAAAAAATATAATCAAATATTTGGGAATGTGGTCACAACCTTTCCCATTTGGTTTAGCCAACAATATCAAGTAACCCTCTAGGTATTTTTCAAAGCCACATCCCTCTAGTTCAATTTACAATAAGGATACAATGAAGATTCTCTAAAGAAGAACTCACTGTCAATTTCCCCTATAGTCTCATATAATAAAATACTCTCTAAGGAAGAACTCACTGTCAATTCCCCCTATAGTATTTTAGCGGTAAACTACAAAAACACTAATAAAGAACTCAACATCAATTCATCATGTGGTCTCATAACGTATCTTTAGACACTCTTAGGGAGTACTCAACAACAATCACCCCTATGGTCTCGTAGCGTGATAATTATAACAGACACTCTGGAAAAGCCCTCAACGTTTATTTCCCTTATGGTTTTACTACTCCAGTTTCCCACAACCCTGTGTAATGCAATCATACACAAACGATATATAAAAACCAAAGTAAACCTCATGTACTACTTGGATAAATAGTCTAAAGCAGATCACAACATATCAGATAAAATCACTCTATCCTACAATAATAGGCACGGAAAGCAAAGAATCCTAACAAGCAAGGTAGACCAAATGGTCAAAACAAAAAAAAATGGGAAAAACATCCATATCATGGAAAGATTAACCCTATTCACAAACAATTAACCTCTATCCACACAAACAAGGCATAATAGGAAAATAGAAGGGCTAAAAACCATAAACATGCAATACCCCAACCAAGGGTATTGGGAATTTTTGCACATGTAACTCAAAGACTAACTACATAAAGGCACTATCTGCATACCTTGGCGTAGTTATATTGATATACGTGAACCTTAGGCCTTGAATCTCCCTAAAATACCATATATCTACAAAAACGTTAAAAACGTTAAACCGAAGATAACTTGTGAAAGAGGATAAATCAGAAGATGATGTTAAAGAATAAGGGATAACTCATCGATGCGATTATAATGACACTAAATGAGTTCAAATCGGAGAACGGATGGCGAGTCAGTGTTTCAGTGAAGATCTGCGCCGTACAGACTCTCCTAGACATGAAAGATGAAGAAGAAGTGTGTTCTCTTAATTAGACGTGACCCCAGTCTGTTTAATGAAATAAAAAAGAAATTACATGGTGTATACTTTTTAAGTACACGACATGTAATTTCTTTAACTGACCCCCTGTTTAGGTGGTCTCCAGGTCACGACACACAACCATGTGCTCGACCGTTACCCAGACAACACACTGTTACCCGCGACAACCAAGAACATAGAGAGTACTTATAGTTACATGGAGTGTACTCCTAAAAATTCTAGAAATTACTCTTTTTTCTAAATAAAAACCCAGAAAAGAGAACCCATACTTGAAAAGATGATTTGGGTACTTACTAACATTCCCCCTTAAAAAAATGTGTCCCTGAATTTCTATACTAAGGTGGCGTAGATAAAGACTCCTCAAACCACTCTTGCAACTATGATCGTACATCGACCTCTCTCTCTAAAGTCTCATCTTGTACATGCATGTGCTGCCATAACACTCTTACCAGAGGAGCATACCAGCCAGGAAGAACCTTCTCACTTCGATCCACAATCTGGATAGGATGTTCCTCGAATGATGCATCCACCTCTAACTCAACCTCATCGTGTTGTAAAATGTGAGAAAGGTCTAAGAAGTAACGTTGGAGTTGAGAAATGTGGAAGATATCATGTATAGCCCAGTACCTCTGAGGTAACTGCAACTGATAGGCAACCAGCCCAACTCTCTCTAATACCTCAAATGACTCATCGTACCTCAAAAAAATCTTACATTGTCTCCTAATCCTCCTTTGTCTCAACCTAGCTGTGACACACAGGAAAACCTGATCCCCGACCATGAAATCTAGAGGTTTTGTCCAACGATCAGCATAAGACTTCTATCAAGACTGTGCAGTATCCATCCTCTTCGGAATCAACTCTATTTGTTCTATGGTCTCCTGGATAAGATGGGGTCCTTGATAGCTACCTCTCCAGCCTCCAGTCAACATAAGGGTGATTGGAATGTCCTACCAAACAAATCCCCATAGGGTTCAATATGAATAGTTTCTTGAAAACTATTATTATAGGAAAAATCTATAAGAGGTATGTGATTCTCCCAATAACCTCCAAAATATAGGATTAATGCATGTAGCATGTCCTCAAGAACATGAATCGTATGCTCAGACTGGCCATCTGTCTGTGGATGGTATGTTGTACTCAAAAGTACCTGTGTACCCAAATCCCATTGAAGTCCCTTCCAGACCCGAGAAGTAAAACATGTGTCCCTATTTGATATATAGGAGTGTAAAACTCCATGTAAACAAACAATATCTCAGATGTAAAATCTTCCCAGCTCCTCAACATTGAATGTCTCCTTGATTGGAATGAATTGGAAAACCTTTGTGAGAATATCAATAAAAACCCATACTGTATCATTCCACCGAGGAAATCCCGAAAAACCTGTGGCAAAATCCATCGTCACATCCTTCCACTTTCAATAAGGAATGGATAATTGTGGTAACAACCCTACTGGTCACTGACACTCTTCCTTCACCTACTGAAAATTGGAACACCTCATGATGAAACCAACAACATCTCTCTTCATGCCTGGACACCAATACTGACTATGTTGATCATGATACATCTTTGTGACACCAGGATGAACTTACCCCATTGAAGAATAAAAGTCTCGCATCAGATCCTCGCGTATGTCTGCTGACACCCATACATGGCCATGAAAACACAATATCTCATCCTCACCTATGGTCCATCCCGTAATAGTGGCCTCTCCTGACATGCTCTCCCGTAGGACCAGGCCTTCCGAATCTGATATCTACCTCATTAGAAATTGATAAAGAAGATTATAGGTAACAACTACATAAGAAAGAAACATCTGCCCCTAACTGTCGTGCACCTCCAAATGTATCTCAGAAAAAAGATCCATAAGCTGCCACTCACTACTGGCCTCTTGAACTTCTTGTATCTGAGTCCTCCTACTTAGTGCATAAGTCACTACGTTTCCTTTTCCAGTCGTATAGGCAAGCTCAAAGTCAAAGGACTAGTAGTACTCAACCCATCTTCGCATTCTCAAATTCAGGCCATGATGAGTTAAGATATACTTGAGACTTTTGGGGTTGATGAATACCATAAAATGATCTCCCAGAAGATAATGTTTCTAACAACATAATTCATGAAAAACTGCAGCCAATTTGAGATCGTGTGTCGGGTAATTTCTCTCATGTGGTCTCAACTGCCGAGACCTGTATGCAATGACTCCTTCCCCATACATAAGCACAACTCCCATCCCAATACCTGAAGCATCACAGTAAATAGTATAGCTATTTCCCGGATTTGAAAAAACTAGTATCGGTGCTAAAGTCAACATCCCTTTCATATCCTGAAAGGCTGACTCACAAGAATCTAACCACAAGAAATTTTCACCCTTATTAGTCAGTCCCGCTAGTGGTTCTACTAAGCATGAAAATATCTTTATGAAATGTCTATAGTATCCAACCAACCCTAGAAAACATCGTACCTCAAATACGTTCTTCGGCTTCTCCCATGAAAATACTGTTCTCAATTTCTCTGTGTTTACAGACACTCCTGTATCTGAGATAACATGACCCAGGAAATGAATCTAGTCCATCCAAAAGTTTCATGTTGAGATCTTAGCATATAATTTTTTTTCTATTAGTGTACTCAAAATGATATCAAAATGTGTGGTATGGTCGTGTCGACTGTGAGAGTACACCAAGATATCGTCCATGAAGACTACCATGAAAGAATCTAAGTATGGATGGAACACTCGGTTCATCCATTCCATGATGACTATAGGCATGTTCGTGAGACCGAACGGTATAACCACCTACTCATATAGACCATACAAGCTATGAAAGGCTATAATAGGTATATCAGATGGTCTGACGCGCAACTGATGGGAACAAGATTTCAAGTCAATATTTTAGAACACCTGAGCTCCTCAAAGCTGATCAAAGATATCATCAATGATCATCAAGGGATATCAGTTCTTGACTGTCAACTTGTTAAGCATCCGAAAATCTACACAATGTCTGAGGGTACCACCCACCTTCATCGCAAATAGGACAAGCGGACCCCAAGGAGAAGAACTAGGTCAGATGAAACCATTTTCCTACAACTCCTCAGACAGCTTCTTGATCTCCTGTAACCCCGGTGTAGCTCTCATATAAGGAGGAATGAACACTGGTGCCACTCCGAGAACAAGATCAATAGAAAAATCCACCTCTCTATATAGAGGAAAACCTGACAAGTATTCTTGAAAGACGTCCCTGAAACAATACAGAACTGGAGGAATGTCCGTCTGTGAAGTCCCCTAGTCATCCTAATAATGACTAGGAATCTGGGATGTAACTCCTCCCAAACCATGATGATCGGGCCCCGCACTGATTTCCTGGACATCCCATTCACCCTTATAAATAAAAGATCCTCCCTTTGGTGATATAAATCTCACCCAACAATGATAGCAGTTGAAAACATCCTATAAGAGAACCAACTGGTCCATTATGAGAATGAAATCATAGCCTATCATCTCTAAGACATAGAGGTCCCACATGAAGTGAAACTCACCAACCTCAAGAGGGAACTTCTTTCAATGACGTGCACTAGTCATTATTGTTCCCAACAGAGTGTCTAGAATAAAGATATTAGTAGATGAAAATATACAAATCTCTAGTATCTCTACAACAACAAAAAATATAAATCTATGGGAATCCCCTATATCGAAAAGACCAGAAGCTAAAACTGAGGAAACTAGGATTGTACCTCGAACTGTAGAGGGTTTGGGATCCTGCTACTACTGGGTTTGATTTACTGAAAATGTCTGACCTGCACTATGACCCTGTGACCCTGCTTAACCACTCTGAGCTGATCCAACCTGCTGTTGCTGAAAGCTTGGTGATCGGCTACCACATCCACGACCTCCACCTCGACCTAAATGGCTGGAATAACTCCAATTCCCAGACAGGTGAGAAACTTTTGGTGCTGCTCCAAGATGAGGATTCATCGAAGATACCCTATCACCAGTGGATGGTGAGATGATATGACAGAAGCACTGAAGATGACCCAACATGCCGTAATATCGGCAATCCAATGGGCCTCGTGGGTATTGTGGCCTCGTATGCCCGACTTTCCCACATTGGTAGCATACCACCGGGCTATAAGAAGGTGTATCCCGCCTACTCGTATCTTTACGTGTTTACTCCATGCGGTGCTTCCTACTATCAACCAGAGAAGCACTAGCTCTGGATGCTGAACCTCCCTGACCCACAGCTCCAGAATCCCTTAGATTTCACACTATGATCAGTGCCTTATTAACAATAGAAGATATGTTCTCTAACCTATTGATGTTCACCTGAGACTGAATGTATTGCCTGAGACCATCCTCAAAATTACTTTCTATGAATAAATCATCTCCCCCTAGAAAGGGTGTAAAGAACTGTAGCACTGTGAAGCGAGAAGAATAATCCATGACTGAAAGATTACCCTGTTCCAAACTCATGAACTCTCAGGTCAGATCGGCCCTCAAGGTATCTGGGTAGATGTAATCGTAGAAGGTACACTGGAACTCCTCTCAAGACATATCCTACTGGTGTCACGCCTGGGAGATCACATCCCACAATCTTTTTGTGGAATCCCGAATCAAATGTGTAGTGATCTTGACCCTCCTCTCTGGAGGTATCTCCTAATGCTTGAAAATCATCAGCATGGCTTCTAGACGTGACTCTGCAGCCTTGGGTCCTCCATCCCCTATGAAGGTGGAAGGAATCTACTGCTGAAAGAATCATGTCAATTCTTTTGTTGATGGGGCAGGAGGAGGTGCTCCCTGGAAGGTCTTCATAAACTTCATAAATCCCTCTTAGAAATGTGTGTCAGCACCTGTGTTCGGAATCATGGTTGGTACCAAGACTGGTAATACTAGAGGATCTACTAGTATTCCCTGATCATCCATATTCGGTGTCTGATCACTATCCTATAATTGGTGTACAATAGGAGGATGTCTCGGTGGCATGACTCTGCAAGGTCAAGTGCTCACCTAAGATCAATATTATCAAGGACTAGAAATTAGATGTGGATAAAGAGAACAAGAAAAACAAAGCATTCAACTTTTTTAAAACATGGATACACATTGTGTATTTCAGCTACACGAAGTGTTCCCTTATTCCTTTACATAGGAGTGTACATCTGCCAGAAATGGTCGTGTAACACCCCAAACACACGACGTGTTGTCCAAACACATGGCGTGTTCTTGAATCCTCTTCCCATGATAAGGTTCCCTTACACGTCTAAAACACTCGATTCTCCTAGAAAAATACTACATGTAGTTTTATTGCCAGATACGGCATGTATAATACACAATTCACCGAACCATGTTGATAGTGACACAACTCACTCTACACATCATTTTCCAGATGGAAACGGTGTGTATGTTCAATATTTCACTGACCCATGTTATTCATTACAAAACCGGATACATGTTCTATAGAACACGATGTGTATAACCGGTTCACGGCGTATCCCCCCAAAGATTTCCCAACCCCATGTCTTTTCCCACACAGCTAGTGACATAGTTAGAGACTACATGGAGAGTACAAACAATACAAAGACATGTACTTATGAAAAACAATTCCTTCCTGAACAGAAGGACACCCTACGGGTATTCATCACTACACATCGTGTATTCTGGTTTTTTCCAGATAGTAATCCTAAAAAGCAACTGTGAAATCCCAAAAACACGAAAACAAACATTAATGTTCCAAATTCTGATCCGTGAGGGCCATACTCCCATCAAATCAAATCTTGGCATCTTATAAATGTCATAAACACGGGTAACATTGTAATGATCTACCAAATTCCGGTCCATGAGGGCCCATAACATCTTAATAAGCAAAGTTTGAAATTCATTCAAAAAAGCCTTACGCAAACGAATACCCTATCAAAAACCAAGTATTCTATCAAGGCATCTATCACAACTACATGAAAATCTAACTCAAAATCTATCACAACAACAAGAAATCACTAATTCACCATTAATGGCAAGGGAAGAATGCAAGACAAGTGATTTATAGCAATTGACTACCTGATGCATGAGATTGAAAACCCACATCTCAACGAGTTGAAACAAAAATAGAACCTCAATAAAATCAATGATAATAGTACAATACATGTGAATCACCTTACAGTGAAATCAAATCAACTATAAAATTAAAAAATCAGAATAATAACAATAAACGAGGTAAATTGTAATTTACCAATACATGGGTTAGTTACTCCCAGGCACAACTAATTAGCAAGTACATATTCTTTTCTATCCAGGGTTATAGGATCCAAATAATAAGTCAAGAAGAAATAATTCATTTGATATGACTTTGTAACGTCCCAGTTCTGGGTGCCACTAGAGGCGCCCCGTACCTAGTTGGTCACATTGCCTCATGCACATTTCCACGAATTCCAGATGCTACCGACTAGAAACAAGAGACTTGGGTGTGATAGTGGTGAAACTATGCCCTCATTGGAAGAGTAACACAAAAGAAGTAAAATATATAACAATAGTGCAATCAATAATAACATGGAAAAAGTAAACAACGGAAGACTGAAGTAATAAGCAACTCAATCATATTTATATATAAATGATGCACGATACGTATATCTAGGAAAGCAACCAAACAATTTACCATGCTGGAATACAGTAATAAAACAAAGTGAAAAATAAAATAGATAAACTCTAGCAGCATCGCAAGCCTCAGCATGGTCCCATGCTCTCCATATCCTCAGAAATAATGTTCCTGAAGCAGAATGGAACATTCCCTTATCTATTACTGTAAAAATATAATCTTTTTAGGCCCAAAAGCATGACCCAAAAAGGGTGTGAGTCTAATCCTAGTAGGAAACCATCCTAAGATCTGTGCCTAACAGTCAGTGAATATATGTGGAATAAAATAAGAACAAGAAGCAGTAAACAAGGAAGTACTCAAAAGTAAACAATCCTACAATTTCAATGTATTCAATTTAAATTTAAAAATTTAACCAACAAAAAAAATAAAAGAAACCCTCTAGGAATGTTCTCACAACCCATCCCCTATGGTTCAACCATCAATCTCAAGTAACCCTATGGGTGATTTTTATAGTTTAACCCCTATGGTTCAATTTATAACAAGGATATAATTAAAACTCCCTGAGGAAGCTCTAGACGTCATTTACACCTATAGTCTTGTATAATCAAAGACTCTCTGCAGAAGCACTCATCTTAAATTCCCCCTATAGTATTTTTATGGTAAACTACAAACACTATGAGGAAGCACTCAACGTCAATTCCTCATGTGTTCTTGTAACATATCTATAGACACTCTAAGGGAGAATACAACGTCAATACCCCCTATGGTCTCATAGAGTGATAATTATAATAGACACTCTGGAAAATCCCTCAACGTCAATTTCCCTTATGGTCTCACTACACCAGGTTCGTCGCAACCCTTTGTAAAGAAATAGTACACAAATGATAGATATCATAAAAAGTAAACCTCAAGAACTACTTGGATAAACAGTCTACAGAAGATCACATCATATCAGATAAAATTACTACATCCTATAATACTAGACATGGAATGAAAAGCAGCCCAACAAGCATGCTAGACCAAACGGTCAAAACAAGAAAACATGGGAAAAACATCCATATCATGGCAAGGTTAGCCCTATTCAAAAACAATTAACCTTTATCCAGACAAACAAGGCATAACAGGAAATTAGCAGGGCTAAAAACCATAAACACGCATTAACCCGAACTAGTGTATTGGGCATTTTTGCACATATAACTCTATGAATGACTATAGAATGGAACAATCCACCTATCTCGGCATAGTGAGATAAATATACATGAACCTCATGCCTTGAATCACCATAAAATGTTGTAGATGTAAAAAAAGTTAAAAAAATTAAACTAAATATAACTTTTGAAAGAGGAGAAATGAAGTGATGATGTTCAAGAATAAGGGAGAACTCATGGATGCGACTCCAACCCAACCAAAAGAGTTCAAATCAGAGAACAGATGGAAAGTTGAAGGCTCGACAATGATCTGGCCGTACAGACACTCCTGGACGAGACTGACGAAGAAGAAGTGTGTCTTGTCAATTAGACGTGACCTCGGTCCGTTTAATGAAATAAAAATAAAGCACACAGTGTATACCTTTGATGTACATGGCATGTACTTGCTTTAATCGGCCCCCACTTTAGGCGGTCTCCAGGTCACCACACACGGCCATGTGCTCGACCTTTACACAGCTAGCACACAGTTATCGACAACAACCCACTACACGGCATGTACTCCTTAAAATTCTAGAAACTCCTCTTTTTATAAAAAAACACCAGAAAGGAGAACCCATACCTAAAAAGTTGATTTGGGTTCTCACAAAAACCCTAAAAACATAAAAGATCCTATGAAAACCTTAAAAACCTAAAAACACTAAAATCCACTAAAAACCTAAAAAGTGATAAAAACCATAAAAGACCCAAAAGATCCTTAAACCCCTAAAACCCCATAAGACCCATAAAAACCACTAAAAATTCTAAAATCTATTTAAGCACGTAAAATTGATAAAAAACTAAAAAACCTTACAAACACTAAAAAACTAAAAAACCATAAGAACTTAAACAACCATAAAAAACATAAATAAACCAAAAATCCCTAAAAATTTAAAAATACCTAAAAGTAATTAAAACCTTAATAAATAATTAAAAACCTAGAAACACATAAAACCCCTAAAAATTGAAAAAAATTAATAAAACACTAAAAACCGTAAAAACCCAAAAAAACCCATAAAATCCTAAAAATCCCGAAAATCCATAAAAACCAAAAAAAACCTAAAAAACCCCTCAAAATACCTAACAACCCGTAAGAAAACCATAAAAACATAAAAAAACTTAAAAACCTAAAAAAATCTAAAAAATGCTAAAACCATAAAATCCCTAAAATCCATATAACCCCTAAATACATTAAAAACACCAAAACACATAAAACCCTAAAACCCACTAAGAACTGTAAAATCATTTGAAAACCTAAAAAATGTAAAAAAATATAAAAGAATTTAAAACGCTAAAATACTAAAAAACAATCCTTATGTCCCAAAAAACCATAAACACCCTAAAACCCCTGAAAACCAACAAAATCCCAAAAACCCTAATAAAAATAAAAAAACTAAATATCGTTAAAAATACCTAGAAACATAAAAATCCCATAAAACACTGAAAAACACTATGAAAACCATAAAATACTTAAAAGAGTTAAAACCCCTAAAACAGAAAAAACACACCAAAACACCTAAACCCATAAAACCCTAATTCCCCTCCAAATCCCCAAAAACCATAAAAATAATAAAAAAAGCAAAAAATTTACTAAAAATAACTAAAATAAAAAAACTGAAAACCCCCTAAGAAAACATTAAAATCATAAAATAATTAAAAACCCTAAAAATTCTAAAACCACTAAAAACAAAAAATGTCCCTAAAACCCCTAAAACCCCCTAAAAACCATAAAACCCCCTAAAACCCATAAATCACTAAAACACGTAAAAACCCTTAAAATCACTTAAAAATCACTAGAAACTCGAAAATCCATTAAAACCCATAAAAATGTTTAAATTTTTTTAAAAACATTAAAACCACTAAAGAATAAAAAACCCCCAAACCCCCGAAAACTCTCAAAATCCATAAAAACCATAAAACCCCATAAAAATTGCAAAAAATACTTATAAAATTAAAAAAATAAAACCCCCTAAAACCATGAAAACTAAGACCCCTAAATTGTTTTAATTAACATCAATATATATTGAAAATAGAGAATTAATGTTTTATATAATGGGTCTTACATCTTCCATTCATCAACAATGGCTAAAATAACATGTATATCTCTTATATCTTAAATTATCGTATTTCACTATTAACCAAAAATTCAATTATTTTACAAAAATAACAAAAAATATCCATAACCTTTCTTAATGTATATAATTGAAAAATGAACTCCATTTTACAAAAAATAATTTTATAAATATGAGAGTATCAATTTTTAATTAACATAATATCTTATTAGAAATATATTGATTTTAAAATTATAACAGATTTTATAACATTTAAATAATTAAATGAGGTCACATAAAAATAACTTGTAATCATAAAACAAAAATGTGTATTTATAAATATATTATATAAAAATAAATTTTATTTTAGATCATTCTATTAATTATAAAATTTTAAATAAACATTGATTATTTACAAAAAAATAAACACTTAATTTAACATTTTTAAAACATATATTTACATAAATAATGACATAATTTCGTTATACATTCATTTATAAGATGCCAAAATTTTACATATACATTCATAGGTAAGGATACTAATCTATTGGATATATTTCTAATCGTAATGGTCAATTTACTATTCCTAAGGTGAAGTTACTCTTCCATTGTTATTGGTTCCATAATTTATATAAATATCACTTATTTAATTGTTCATTTATGGGAATAATGTTTTTTTATCCCTATTCTATGTATGAGTTTTATACTATATAACATGATTATAAAAGGGAAATAATTCCATTGATAATAATTTTTTTCATGAAAAATACCATGTTATCTCATTATTCTGAAATATCATTTATCTAGAAACCAATCCATCATAAGTTACCATTCCCTTTCTAGACCTATAACTATGATTTCTTCCCATGGACTAAATTCCTGGGTAAACTGGGTGTGGGTAAATATTTGTAGCCCGACACCATTGTGTCTAAAAAATTCCTTTTGAATAATTTGTGCATGAAATAGAATAATTAAATGGGGAATTAGTTAATAATTTTTTTGATGAATATAATAATATACCCACTAATCATTGAGTTCATGGTGGAAATGCGAGTTCACCCCAATGTGATTATCCATGATGTTAGATATCCATGTTTAGTATTGGATTATCCTTCATAGTATGAACCACCCATACCATTGGTGGCATATCTAATCAAGGATGAAACACCAATATCATGTCATGTATCTAATCATATTTTCCATATATGGTCTCATATTATTGGGGTCATAAATCATATCCCTTTATTAAACCAGCAATGATTTTAAGGGTATGGTTCACAATACTGAGATTTTAATGTGGTGGCTTATCAGACATGGTTTTGTCTTTTATCTCGAGGAGCTTGAAATTCTAAAAAAAATTGTTATCATGATTTTGATATTAGATCTAATATTTGTATTCATCTAGGGAAGAGACCAGTGTTTATATGTCCCACATAATATACAATAAATGGGATTCATAGAGTATCATCCTATAGGTTGAGGTCAACACTTCATTTTTCTATGTGAAGTGGATTTACCAAAACAATATATTTATTCTAATCAAATGATCAGTATTCAATGATTATGTTATAAATGGGTATGATTTTTAGGGAACTATTTTATCTTATAGGATATAAAAAATCCTAATGTTTTAATGTTTTCTTATAATTATAATACATAATGAGGATTTTAATTCAATCAAAAATGTAATTTTATTTTATCATTTTGAGTTGTTTCAATGATACCCCATTAAGAATTTTTTTGTGGAAATAATCATTTAACACACTTAAATGGATGTAGGTAATTATTTTTCATCACCTGCTTTAGTTCCCACATCACTTCCTCAAACATCTTGATTCTACATAACACTTTCAGGAATCTAATTATCTGATTTTTTTATAACATTTTCTCTATGATCTAAGATCTTCACTCGATTCACCTGATATGAAAGATCATTCACCAATAGTACCAACTTAGGAATCAATACATGTGAGGGTAAGGAATGAACTTCCATGAGAGTGATACACGAAACACAAGAATAATATGAGATGGGTTAGGGTGGAATTCTAGTCAATATGATACTGTTCAGATGAGATCAAGGATGTTATAGGGACCAATGTATCTTGGAATAATATTTATCTTATTATAATGTATTATAACTTTTATCCCAAGATATATATAGAGTAATACATTATCTTTAACATCAAAATCCACGTCTCATAGAATATCGTTATCATAGGTCATTTTTTTTGACTCCGAGCTGCCTTGATGTTCGGCTGAATAGTCGTAACATTTTCCATAATTTCATCTACCATTAGAGGAACTAATAGATTGTTCTCACCAATATCATTCCATTATAAATGTGTTCTACATATCTTCCCATAAAATTCTTTATATGTTACATTTGGTTGTAAGAGTGGAATTAACTATATTATGATAAATCTATATAAAGAATATTTTGATCCCATGTTCCATTAAAGTCGATTCAGCATGATTTGAATGTGTCCTCCAGTGTAGGATTGTCTTCTAATATTGGCCATTAGTTTGAGGGTGATATTTCATACAGTAATTGAACTCAATAATTAGAGAATTTTGGATAAGATTCCATTACATGGAGGTAAATCTTGGATCTCGATCATATAAAATCATTAGTGGTGTTCCATACAACCTCACCATATCTCTAATGAATATTTACAAAAAACAATTGAGTGATAATTACTCTATAGCTGCAATGAAGTGATAAAAATTTCAAGATGATAAAAAACCACATGTGGAATTATTTCCTCTAAATGCATTTCAAATACTAGTGAAAATATCCATGGTCATATTTTCCCAATTCCATATAGATATGTGTAATGGTTTCATCATATCATTTGATTTTTTGCTTATATCCTTCATGTGAATATATATTACGAACCAAGATGTATACCCCATGATTTCCTTATTTATATTTTCCCACTAATAGTGCTCTTGATGATCTCGATATGTATTTATGATCCCAAGATGGATGGAGAAGTTCTATCTATCTGCATCATAAAATATATCCTTCATGGAATTAGGATTTTTTGGTATATGTAGTCATTACCCAAATAAAACAACCACATTCATCACTTACATTGAACTCATTGGATTTCCCTTTTATTATAGATTACACTTTCATATTAATTTTAACATGGTGTCTATAATTATACAATATTTCCTCCAGAAGGGATGTTTGAGAAATAATTTGTTAAAGGATTGATTATTTTTATTAATTTATGATTCCCATATCCATACCTTTCAAGTATATGAAGATCATATCCATTTCAATTTTCATATATGATAAATTATTGGATCCTTTCTTCTTAATGAATATTTTATATTATTTCATTTCCTCTAATTTTAGTGGATTGAGATTTTATAGTCAATAATAAACTCTAACCATCTTCACTAGTATAAATTCATCTCATTCTGTGTGAATATGTAATGGCCTGGACCTCTCCGTTCCATTTCTTTTTGAAAATGTGGTGTTTGAGGTGTATCAGGAGGCCAATGTGACTTATCCACCACACATTCCCAAATTTCCAATTCTGTGATCTGTTCCATCATTGAACAGTTCTATCTGTAACCTACAATGGTAGGTGAAGAATATTCTATCCATGAGGATCAGTGAACAATTTTCAATCAGTGGGGTTCGGTGAACAATATTCTATCAGTGAGGATCAGTGAACAATATTCTATCGGTGAGGTTCAGTGAACAGTGTTCTATCAGTGAGGTTTAGTGAACAGTATTCTATCGGTGAGGTTCAGTGAACAGTGTTCTATCAGTGAGGTTTAGTGAATAGTGTTCTATCAGTGAGGTTAAGTGAACATTATTCTATCAGTGAGGATCAGTGAATAGTATTCTATCGGTGAGGTTCAGTGAACTGTGTTCTATCAGTGAGGTTCAGTGAACACTATTCTATCAGTGAGGATTAGTGAACATTATTCTATCAGTGAGGTTTAGTGAATAGTGTTCTATCGGTGAGGTTTAGTGAATAGTGTTTCCAGAATGGTAGGTGTACAGTGTTTCCAGAATGGTGAGGTCTATCGGTATCCTTTAACGGTGAGGTCTATCGATAACCTCTAACGGTGAGGTCTATCGGGGACCTCTATCGGTGAGGTCTATAGGTATCCTCTAATAGTGAGGTCTATCGGTAATCTCTAGTGGTGAGTTCTAATGGTGACCTTTTCTTTCCTTTTCCAAATTTTGAGTATGTGAACAATGTTTTCTGCTTCCTACAGTTTCGCCCCTTTGACATTTTCTTTGACGTAAAATAAATTTAAAGCAGTATTTTAAGGTCTTTAAGGCCGATTCAAATGCCATAAATCCTATATTAATTATTCCTATGGCTCAGGATGTTTTTACTTGGTCAACCCACATGGGTTAATGCAATCCACTTTTTATGGGGAATTAAGCGTATCTTAAACCGTCGCCCCATTAAAACTTCAAATGGGACGAGATATCTTCATCCCTTGTTCTTCCTATTTTTTCTTGAATATGAGACACTATAACCTTTCAATCCTTTTCATAGGAGTTGCACAAACAAGATTTACTCCTCGAATTGGTTCCACTCTATTTTGGATGCAACCGAGCTGTATCGGTCAATCTTCGATATAAGGTATGTTTTATCATCGTTCATTTGGGGATCATATTCTCCTATTTCTCCCTTCCATATTATATCATGTAATATCCATGAATATAATGGGTTTTTTCTTGAGGTTTTTTTGGTGTGGTCTTACCGTGGAATCCTCAGGTGGATGAAGTTGTCATGAGAGGAGGATCGTGACCCGTTGTGTGGATAAAAACGTGAGGAACTATATGTGGTAGGGGATTCATTGCATCTCTTTTCATTTATGTTCAACTGTATTTTTAGCATGTTTAATCCCACTTGATGACAATGGAATTGACATAATAAATATTTTAACCAGATAAAAAAATTTATATTGATCATATGTTATTGCCTCATGTTTTTCTACATAGTGTGACATCTATGCTTACTCTGATTAGTTGTTCGTTCTTGATGGAAATCGATAAAGAACATAAATTGGGATTAATTTATAATTGATTGCCTAAAGATAAAGAGTCATTTAAATGAATCTAGTTATATTTGTAATTTGATGTTAATCAAATTGGCGCTGTAAGAATGTTTAAATATTTGTGATAGCATACTGATTAGGTTTCCTAAATTTGGAACCTATGAATTATATATCTGTTAATTCAAGATGGATTAAATAACCGATTGTATGATAATTTCTTAAGGGGTTCTATGTTTCCCTCTTGATTATTAAAGGTCCAAAGGCCCAATTAATGTTGTGTTTGTTTTCCTGCTGCTTGTGATCCTAGACGACTGTTTTGATAAGTGGGGGAATGGAGGCCTTTGGTTGTGGCAGAAGATGACGCCTAGAGTGGCGAGATAGAATGGTTTATGCATGTGGGTGTTAGGGAGGACACCAGGGATGATGGAATGGGATGGATTTGATTGTTGGATGCTTTCTGATTTTTGATTGGTTGTTTATCTATTTTACTTTTCCCCATTTCTGAAGGAAGCATGTCTTACTTACCCTAATTCCTAAAGAGGCGAAGAAACGTGGGGTATGCCACCTGCTTTCCGTGTCTATCTTATCAAGGATGGGTGGGTATATTCTCTTTCTATAAGCCGTAATGACTCGACGGGTTGTACATCTACTCACCATGTTGAACCGCCTTGTGTTTAGTATAATAGAATGTTTTTCTAGGATTACTGGGAATGTGTGATAGTAATTCTATATTGAATAATTGAATAAATGTTTTTTACCCATTGGGATGGAGTTGCTGGAACATAGTGATGAGTTTGAAATTTTACAGGTGACTTTGGGTGTGATGCTAATGGAATTTAATGTGGAACTATTCATGGTTAATTAATGTTTAAAGAATTAATTAATGCAAAGTGGAACTAATAAAAATGGAATGAAGTAATCTAATAAATCTCTTTAAATGGTTGTATTCTTATAGGACACCTATTCTGAGAAGTAGCATCCTGGAGTCTGAGAGACATTAGCTGCAGTAGTGTCTAAGACTAGGTTATGCCCATAGTGTGGTTGCGAGTTATAGTATATTATGTACTTTTTGTGTTTCTATACACTACTACACCATGTTAGTAAGGGAAACTGAAACCCTGGGGTTTCTGATCCCTGGAGGTGTTTTCCCCTACATTTTCGGTGGGAGGATGGATGGTTGACTACCCCCTTTGGATCCGCTCATTTCTCTTGGTAGTTACCTGTGCTGGTAGGCACATTAGATAGTTTTCCCCATATATGTGTGTAAAGGGATGTAAAGGGTTGTGGTTATTCACACACATATATTATGAATATAGTTTTCTATGAACTACTATAGCTGTAACGTGTATAGGTTGTGATGGCTTGAGGGGTGTATGGGCTATAATGGCTTGAAGTGTAATACTCGGTGTATGATACACGTTATACAAGCTGTGGTGGCTCCCAGAAACTACCAGGTTATTTGGGTGTGTGTACATGGTGGTTTTGTTGCACAAGGTGCATATTGTGGTGCTTCACCCAGGTGTCTATGGGCAATCCTTTTTGGAGAGAGATGCACATGACCTGCGACGTTGGGGAAAAGTGGAAAACTAGTGGAGATGTAATAGTGGGGTACCCTTGATATTGTTTGTTATATGATATATTTTTGTATGCGTTACTTGGTGAGTGTAGCCATGGTGAGGTTGGGAACTTAGTATACCTGTTTAGGTGACGAGTTTGTTCCACTTGTTGTTCACTGTGCTTTAGCATGCATTCTTTATTTTTCCATGAGAGGCTTCAAGGAGGATCCTACTGAGTATACTGTTATACTCACCCTATGTATATATAAGCTGTTTTCAGGTCACATAGAGAAGGTTGTAGATCAAGCTGGTTTCTACTATCTTGGGGTTGTAGGAGTTGTTAGGGCTGGTGGTTGCTGTTGTTTTTTTACTTTCTTTTTGGTACTTGCATTTTTTCCCCTTTCAGTTTTAGTAAATCTTCATGAAATTTCATATGTGTACTTTGGTTTTCATTTATACTGCTATCTGAGTTGGATTTGGTTGGTGTCTATCTTATCTCTCTCATCCTGATGTGTTCTCTCAGAGGGTAATGCCTCCCATTTGTGGGTTACTATACCCTTGGTGTTAGTATCCAACCCAGGGCGTACTGGAGGTGGGACTCGAGGGTCATTATCTCCCTTCTCACATTATCGGCCCATGTGTGGTACACATTGTGGGGAGGGGGTCGCGAAAGAGTGGTATCAGATGTCTAATTGAGGGATAGGATGGAGCTTGGAGTTAGGCACAAGTGAGGTTGCATGGGTTGGTAGGGAAATAGTGAAATACATGTTTAGCAAGTGATGTAAACTCTGGAGACGAGATTAGATATAGGCGTTTAGGGCCCCCTATGATCTGATGTATGGATCTTTATGTTTAATATGGTTACTAAACAAGGTGATACTAGTTGCAGGGTAGAGACCTAGGAAAGGATCATGCATTATTCTTCTTTGTGCCACTGTTTGAATGGGTAGACCTTGGGATATGTTAAACGGAAATGAATAAAAGAAAAAATTAATTAATTAATGTTGAGTCTTCCATATTTCTGGTTTAGGGGCTCTAATGGCTTGTTATTTTATAGGTATGGTTCCAGGTCGACGTCCTCATTAGGTTTGTGTAGAAAATGTCAATCATGATGTTCTAGAAGATCGTCGCAGGGTAGAGGTTGACGACGATGACACTTGGAGGAAGACACATCAAGAGTTTCAGCGCCAGAGTCTGCAAAAGTACAAGGTATCTATTTCAGATGCAGTCACAGAATACTGGTTAGAGGAGGTCGTGATCGGATTCAGTTTGATTCATACTCAAAAGGACCACTGGGTGTCCTTGGCTATGACAATGTTGCGGGGAGCAGCGAGCCAGTGGTGGTTCTTGTTCCTTAGGGATTATGAGGAGTCAATGATCTCATGGGAGGAGTTCTGAGATAAGTTTAGAGTTGATTTTCTTTCTTCGACTGTGAAGATGTCCAGTCACCAGGATCTTCTTACCCTTAGATATGGGAGCTCCAATGTTCATGAGTTTGGAATCATTTTCAGGAACCTTCTACGATATGCTTCGGACCTGTTTCCAGATGAGGAGTCTAGGGCGAGACATTTCCAGGAGGCATTGCATCCAGAGATCCAGCGCCAGGTCATCCCATTTATGCTGAAAAAATATCTTTACGTACTGGTGAGGGTAGAGGTTCTCGAGAGGACTCTGTCCTAGACTGGATCATCACGAGAGGGGAATCGGCATGATTCCTCACTAAGAAGTGAAGTGGTCTGGGGTTCTTGGTTTTTAGGGTAGAATGGTTTCCGCTCAGCTGGGGGTTGGTCCCAGCCCTTCAAATCTTGTTTCTCCAGAGTCAGCAGCTCTCAGGACTATGCTAAGGTATCAGGTGCTTGATTTTCTTGTGGTGGTTGTGGCCATCAGCAGCGGGAGTGCCTGACCTTTCAAAGCGGTCATCATGCACCAGGCACTACGCTCTGTGTTCCTCTGTTGAGGCAGTTCCAGCTGAGGCAGCAACAACCAGTTGCGCTAGCTTTATACCAGTAGAGGGAAGATGGGGCAGGCATAGGACAACCACATGACGCTCCCCGTCCTTAGAGAGCAGAGTGTGGTCGTGGTGGTGGTCATCATCAGGGTCAGATAGGTCGTGGAGGAGGTCTTGGTCAGCTTCTTGCTCTAGTGTTTCCAGCTCTAGGTGAGCCAGACATCGTTTGAGGTACCCTTTTCTTATTTTCTACCTTGGTGTATGCCTTGTTTGATTCAGGAGCGACACACTCCTTCATATCGCCTACCCTTTTCCATGCTTTGGGACTTGAGGTAGAGAGGCTTCCAGTGCCCTTGGCATTTACTACGCCAGTTGAAGGTTGAGATGACTTGTTTGAAGTATGTAGAGACTGTGATCTAGTGTTGGGGCAACAACGCTCTTGGGGATATTTCCGGTGATTACGAATACAACCATATGATGTCATCCTTGGACTAGATTGGTTGTATTTGGCGCAGGAAATCGTGGATTACTTCAGGAAGAAGGTCATCTTCATTGGTGCAGATGGAAAGACAGTGGTGTTTGTTAGTGAGCGAGATCCTCGGATGGGTCGAAGGTACATTCCATCCTTATCATCCATAATGGATGAGATGATGTTGAGTTCTTCAGAGGTTCAGCAGTTGCCTTTTCCTAGGGTCATAGAGGAGTACCATGATGTCATTCCAGAAGAGGTTGTAGCATTACCCCTTGATGAGAGATCGATTTTGGGATCAAGCTACAGACATGTGCATCTCCTATATCTATGTCTCCATATAGGATGGTCCCTTCTGAGTAACGAGAGATACGTATACTACTTGATGGTCTGTTATAGTGCGGTTTCGTTCGGCCAAGTGTGTCACCGTGGGGTGCACCCGTTTTGTTCATGAAGAAGGCTGATGGTAGTTTGTGGTTGTGTATTGATTATTTTCTCTTAAAAAAAGTAACAATAAATAATCGCTATCCTCATATGTGAATTGAAGACTTATTCAATCAACTGAAGGGTTAAAGTTGGTTATCAAAGATCGAGTTACGATCAGGATATCATCAGATGCATGTGAGGGATGACGATAACCCGAAGACTGCTTTTTGATTTCCTCATGAAAATTATGAATTCGTGGTAATGCCATTTGGAATTAATAATGATCTAGATGTATTTATGGGATTGACTAATGTCGTGTTCTATGAGTTCCTGGACAAGTTTTTTGTAGTTTTCATCGAAGACGTCCTTGTGTACTCCACGTCTGAGGAGGAGCATGCAATGCATCTACAAGACATTTTGGGAGTTCTTCGTCGACATCAGTTGTTTGGGAAGTTATAGAAGTGTGAATTTTGGGCTTGAGATGTCCATTTCATAGGGCATGTTGTGTCCCAATAGGGTGTAGCTATGGATCCATCAACGATAGAAGCAGTTGTGTCTTGGGCAGCTCTAAAGACATTTTCAGATGTGCGAAGTTTCCTTGGTCTCGCAGGCTACTACAAGAGGTTCGTAGCCAATTTCTCAAATGTTGTGACTCATCTAATATCTTCGACCAGGAAGGATCAAGAATTCCTATGGATTGATCAGTGTCAAGAACCTTTCTAGTATCTAAAGGAGAAGTTTGTAAGTGCTCCAGTCTTTTTTCTTTCAGCTGAGAGAGTTCAGTTTGATGTTTTCCATGATGCTTCACATATGGGGTTAGGTTTTGTTCTCATGCAGAAGAGGTCAATTGTTTCTTATGGGTCTCAACAGTTACGTACCCATGAATGCAAATATGACACCCATGATCTTGATTTGGCAGCCATGGTATTTTCTCTAAAGTTATGGAGACAATACCACATTGATGTACTAAGCCGAATGTCATGTAGTGATGTTGTGTTTGAATTTGTTGATTCCAGGAGAGTAATGGAAGAATTTTCAGCATTACATAATTATATGAGAGAATTTGTGGGTAGAGGTCGTCTTTTTTAGATGACGGTACAATCATCCCAGATGTAGAAGGTGGAAGAGTCCCAGTTGGGAGATCTAGAGGTGGAGGTCTGGAGAGACCGAGTTGTTTGTGGTGAGGCCCCTGATGGTTGGTCGGAGGATGAAAAACACCGAGTGTTGTATCATGGAATGCCTCTTTTTCCCTTGACGATGTATGATATGGTTCTCAGAGTGTTCCATAGTTCGCCTTTGGTAGTACATCCTGGCGTGACAAAGACGTACCAATCCTTTAGGAGTTAGTTTTGGTGGTTTGGGCTGAAGCGTGCGGTTGTAGAGTTTGTGTCTCGATGTTTAGTTTTCCATAAGGTGAAGGTCGAACACCATTTTCCTGGTGGTCTTCTCCATCCATTAGAGATACCTCATTGGAGGTGGGAGTACATATCAATGGGCTTTGTTACTTGTTTATCTCGATCACTGGGAGGACATGATGCTATTTGGGTGGTAGTGGATCATTTAACAAAATTGTCCCACTTTATAGGAATCAAGGAGTCAAGCTCAGTGGACGTTTTGTTGAGGCAGTATCTAGAGGATGTGGTGAGACTTCATGGAGTCCCTAGTACGATCATTTCTAATCGAGATCCTTGTTTTACCTCCAGGGTGTGGAGAGTTCTCCAACATGCTCTCAGTTCTCAACTATGCCTTAGCACTACTTTTCATCCTCAAATAGATGGTCAGTCATAGTGAACCATCTAGACTCTTGAAGACATGTTACACTCTTGTGCTCTTGATTTTGGAGGCTCATGTATGAGGCACTTTACCTTGGTGGAGTTCTCTTAGAATAATAGTTTTCACTCCACCATCGTTTTGGCGCTGTTTGAAACCTTGTATGGCCGGCCTAGACATTCTCCGTTGTGCTGGACTGGGGTCAGAGAATCAGCAATTCTGGGACCAGAACTAGTGTAGAATACAACAGAGATGGTCTAGGTGATTCGTGAGAGGATGAAGATAGCGCAAGATTGTCAAAAATCATATGATGATCAAATAAGGAGACCATTAGAGTTTAATGTTAGGGATCATGTGTTTCCGAAGGTGACTCCCCATCGTGTGCAACGAAGGTTTGGTCATGGAAGTAAGCTTTCTCCGAGGCTTGTTGGGACATCCAAGGTGTTAACTCGTGTTGGATCTATGGCATATAGAGTTGCACTTTCCCCCACAGATGATTCAGATACATGATGTTTTCAATGTATCACAACTACGACGTTATCTTCATGATGAATCTCACATAATCTATTGGGGAGAGATCGATGTTGATGATGATGCAACCATTGAGGACCAACCTGTGGAGATCTAAGACCACAAGGAGAAGGTGTTGTGCGGGTGTTCTATCCCCTATATGTCTTGTGGCGACATAGTGGCATGGAGTTGAGTACTTGGGAACACGAGTCACAAATACATGCTCAGTACCCAGAGTTGTTTGATGTTTAACTCTTTTCTTGTAACAATGTTTCCTTTATGGTTAGAACTTTCATGGTTTATTTATGAATATTTATTTGTTGCTTTTGTGGCTAGCTCTCTTTTGAGAGTCATCTCGATGGGTGGTTGTTCCGACCACCCATTTTAGGTGGGTTTTGAATTCTCAAGGATGAGAATGTTTTGGGAGTTATCTGATGTGATGGCCTAGAACTCTCCAGTCCATTACATTGTGAAAATGTTGTGTAGGAGGTGTTCCGAGAGGTCAAGGTGACTTATCCCCAACATATTACCAAATTTCCAATTATGTGAACAGTTCCTTCGGTGAACAGTTCTATCGATAACCTATAACAGTAGGTGAACAGTATTCTATCGGCGTGGTTCAGTGAACAGTGTTCTATCAGTGAGGTTTTAGTAAACAATGTTCTATCAGTGAGGTTCAGTGATCAACATTCTATCAGTGAGGATTAGTGAATAGTATTCTATCGGTGAGGTTCAGTGAACAGTGTTCTATCAGTGAAGTTCAGTGAACAGTATTATATAGGTGAGGTTTTGTAAACAATGTTCTATCAGTGAGGTTTAGTGAACAGTGTTCTATCAGTGAGGTTGAGTGAACAATGTTCTATCAGTGAGGATCAGTGAACAGTATTATATCAGTGGGGTTCCATGAACAGTGTTATATCGGTGAGGTTCACTGAACATTATTCTATCGGTGAGGTTCAATGAATTTTATTCTATCGTAAAGGTTCAATGAACCATGTTCTATCAGTGAGGTTCAATGAACAGTGCTTCCAGAATGGTAGGTGTGCCATGTTTCCAGAACGGTGAGGTCTATCGGTAACCTCTAACGGTGAGGTTTATCGGTCACCTGTAATGGTGAGGTCTATCGGTAACCTGTAATGGCGTGTCTATCGGTAACTTCTAACAGTGATGTCTAGTAGTGACGTTTTCTTTCCTTTTCCAAATTTTGAGTATGTGAACAATGTTTCCAACTTCTTATAGTTTCGCCTCTTTGAGGTTTCATTTGACCTAAAATACATTTAATGCCTTATTTTATGGACTCTACGGCTGATTAAAAGGCCATAAATCATATATTAATTATTCCTATGGCTCGAGATGTTTTTACATGGTCAAACCGCCTGGGTTAATGCGATCCGATTTTAATGGGGAATTAAGCGCATCTCAAACTGTTGCCCTATTAAATCTTCAAAAGGAACAAGATACCTTCCTTCCTTGTTCTTCATCTTTGTTCTCATATATGATATTCTAGAACCTTTCAATCATTTTCGTAAAGTTTTACAATCAAACTTTACTCCTCGGACTGGTTCTTCTCTGTTTTAGATGCAACCGAGCTGTATCGGTCAATCTTCAATATAAGGTATGGTTTATCATCATTCGTTTGTAGATCATATTCTCATGTTTCTCCATTACATATTATATCATGTAATCTCCATGACTCTAATGGGGGTTTTCTTGGGGTTTGAATGGTGCGGTCGTACCGTGGCATCCTCAGGTGGATGCAGTTGTCGTGAGGGGAGGATTGTGACCCGTTATGTGGATAAAGAATGTGGGGAATTGTTTGAGGTAGGGGATTCATTGATTCAATTTTCATTTATGTGCAACTGTATTGTTATCTTGTTTAATCCCATTGGATGACAATGGAATTTACATAATAAATATTTTAACCAGATAAATAAATTGATATCGATCATTTTTTATTGCCTAATGTTTTTCTAGATAGTGTGATATCTATGCTTGCTTTGATTACCTGTTCGTTCTTGATCAAAATTGGTAAAGAACGAAAATTGGGATTAATTTATAATTGATTGCCTAAATATAAAGAGGCATGTAAATGAATCTGGTTCTATTTGTAATTTGATGTTAATCAAATTGGTGCAGTAAGCATGTTTAATTATATGTGATAGCTTGCGAATTAGGTTTCCCGATTTTGGAACCTACGAATAATAAATCTGTTAATTCAAGATGGTTTAAAGAACTGATTGTTTGATAATTCCTTAAGGGGTTCTGAGTACCCCTCTTGATTGTTAATGGGTAAAGAGCCCGAATAATGTGGTGTTTGGTTTCCTTCTACATGTGATGCTGGATGGCTGTTGTGATAAGTGGGGGCATGGGGGCATGGGGGCTTTTGGTTGTGACTGCAGATGACACCTATAGTGGCGAGATGTACCGGTTTATGCTTGTGGGTGTCTCGGAGGACACCAAGGATGATAGAATGTGATGAATGTGATTGTTCGATGCTTTCTTATTTTTTATTGGTTGTTTATCAATTTTACTTTTCCCCACTACTCAAGGGAGCTGGTCTTACTTACCCTTCTTCTGAAAGAGGCGAAGACACGCGTGGTATGCCACGTGATTTCCATGTTTAGAATCTCAAGGAACAATGGGTATATTCTCTTGCTATAAGCGGGAAAGACTCGACGGGTAGTACATCTACTCACCGTGTTGAGCCCCCTTGTGTTTAGTAGCATAGAATGTTTTTATAGGATGACTTGGAATGTGGGAATGTAATTCTATAATGAATAATTGAATAAATTGTCTTAACCCATGGGGGTGGAGTTCCCGGAACATAATGGTGAGGTTGAAATTTTACAGTTGACTTTGGGTGAGTTACTAATGAAATTTAATGTAGAACTAATCATGGATAATTAATATTTAAAGAATTAATTAATGTAGAGTGGAACTAATAAAAAGGGAATGATGTAATCTAATAAAGCTGTTTAAATGGTTTTATGCTTATAGGATACCTAGTCTGAGAAGTAGCATCCTAGAGTCTGAGAGACGTTAGCTGTAGTTGTGTCTAAGACTAGGTTATTCCCATAGTGTGGTTGTGAGTTATAGTATATTCTGTAACTTTTTTGTTTCTATATGATACTACACCCTGTCAGTAAGGGAAATGGACACCCCGGGGATTATGAGCCCTGGGGGGTGTTTTCCCTAACATTCTGGTGGGAGGATGGAGGGATGACTACCCCCTTTGGCCCCGCTCTCTTCTCTTGGTAGTTACTTGTTCTTGTAGGCACAATTGTTAGTTTTTATCATATATGTGTGTAGAGGGATGTAATGGCTTGTGGTTATTCACACACATATATTCTGAATATTGTTTTCTATGGACTAATAAAGGTGTAACATGTATAGTTTGTGATGGATTGAGGGTCCTTACTCGGTGTATGGGCTATAATGGCTTGATGTATAATACACGAGGTAAGATACAGGTTATACGAGCTGTGGTGGCTCCCAAAAACTACCTGGTTACATTGGTGTGTGGATGTGGTGGTTTGGTTGCGCGAGGTGCATATCTTGGTACTTCGCCCAGGTGTCTTCGGGAAAGCCTTTTTAGAGAGAGATGCTTAGGATGTGCGATGTTGGGGAAAAGCGGAAAACTAGTGGGAAGTAGTAGCAGGGCACCCTTGATATTCATTTTTATAAAATATATTCTTTTATGTGTTACTTTGTGAGTGTATCCATCATGAGGTTGAGAACTTAGTATTCTTGTTTAGGTGATGAGTTAGTTCCTCTTATGGATAACTATGCTTTAGCATGCTTTCTCTACTTTTGAACGAGAGGCTTTGGTGAGGATACTACTAAGTATACTATTATACTCACCCTATGTATATATAAACTGTTTTTAGGTCACTTGGAGTAGGTTGGAGATCAAGCAGGTATCTACAAACTTGGGCTTACAGGATCTGTTGGTGTTAGTGGTTGCTGTTGTTTTTTTACTTTCATTTGGGTACTTGTAATTTTTCCCCTTTCAGTTGTAGTACTTCTGTATGACATTTCATAGGTGCACTTGGGTTTTCATTTATACTGCTAGCTGAGTTGGAGTTGGTTGGTGTATTTCTTATCTCCCTCTTCCACATGTCTTGTCTTAGAGGGTAATGGCTCCCATTTGTGTGTTACTATACCCTCGGTGCTAGTCGCCAACCCAGGGCCTACTAGAGGCGGGACATGGGGGTCATTATCTCCCTTATCTCATTGCCATCCCAGGAGGGGTACACTTTGTGGAGGGATGATCATGACAGAATATATACTTGAGTCTCTTATAATCGATATGTATTTGACACTTCTCCCCAATGATATAATTCTGATCTATTTTAATGTGAAGATTAATGTGGTCAACTCCAGATCATGTATTGGGTTATTCTATTCATGATCATTCAATTTCACTGAGGCATAAGCTATCACATTTTCATTCTACATTAGTACATGTCCCAAGCCCCTCTTCAATTATAACTATATACCATAGAAATATACCCACATGTTGTTAGCTTATGTACAAGTGCAGTTATAAGTCTCTTATTAAACTCCATGAATGATCCTTGAAATTAATTATTTGAAAAAAAAATTCTAACTTATGTATTATATTTGATATATGGATTGATAATCAGGATAAATTTCTAAAAACTCAATTCTAGTACTGATACTATCAAAGGAAACTACATATTTCTTCCATAGTTGTTGGAATCATTCATTGTTTAATTGAATATATCATTATTGGTTCTAGAGATGTCCCATTTTTGTGATAATTTTACCAAATAACAACCCTTCATTTTAATAGAACTCACATTTACTGTAATTATCATAAAAAATCATATTTTGAAATTTATTTTTCATAATGCTCATATCCTCCTCATAATATTCTTTTCATTCAGTGTATATTAAAAAATCATATATAAATACTAATAATTTTTTAGGTAATCACTAAAGATTATATTATTAAATTCCACGATGATTTTTGGAGACTTATTCAGTCTGAATTAAATTAATATAAACTCATAGGTGTCCTATATTGTATAGAAACCTGTCATGGGGATAGAACCATTCTTCACCCTTACATGATAATACCCAAACCAAATATCCACCACAGGGAAATATAATGCTCCATGTAACTAATCGAACAAGTCACACATCCATGGAAGATCATATTTTTTCATTCTAATGATATTTTGAGGACGTGATGATAAATTCAAAGTTATATTGACCCAACCTTCTTCTTCTTGATGAGGATTGGTGCACCACAATTTTAAGAACATTTGTGTGTGATCCCTTTATCCATATTCTCTTGTAGTTTAAACTATAACTCCTCATGTTCGACAATAAACATTATATATAGATCCTTTCATATTTTAAATTACCTAGGTATGAGATCAAATAAAATTTCAAATTCCCAATGTTGAGGAAGAGTTGGAAACTCATTGGGAAACAATTTGTCATAGTCCCTCCCAATGGGCATGTCTTCAAGGATAATATTTTCCGTATACTCGATCATTTAATCTAGATACTCTTTATCATATGGTAATAATATATATTATTTCTATGTTTGTTATAAAGAATATTTATACCCTCTTTAATCATGTAAATAACTGGTGCATGATTTATGATACAGAGAGAGATTCACTTATTTCCAGCTTTTTTGGCACTATATATAGAAATCCAATGAATATCCATAATTATGTTGAATTACACTAAAGGGAGTATCAAAAGTTTTAATTGTAAGATTAAACCACAAAATTTGACACAAGAAAAGTTATATAATTTGGATGAAAGAACTTCCCCATTCTCCATTTTAATCAATATCTCTACCTCTATACTTTGTGTGGTTGTTTGAATAGTTTTACTAAACATGCATGATATGAAGGAATCTATAGAAAAAATATGATAACCCTACCAATCAATTTTTGGTTATAGTTATAACCATTTAATTCATCAAAAATAGACTTAGTGATGACAATTTTAGTACTATGAAAAAAATTAATAAGAAACCATTGTTATTAATTTGATAACTCATAAATAACACATATTCCATCAAATAATTTTTTAGGCTTCATTATATCTTATCCATGATTTATATTCTAATATAGAATATTATGGGATTTTTTTGCTCCATTAGTAGTGGTTTTAAATGATCTTGTGAATCTAAAAAATCAATTGTCCTAAGAGTGTCACACTAGGTGGGAAACAAGGACCTTTTTCATCCACTAGTTTATGTTCGAGTCTATATCAATACAATTTTTTCATATATTACCCCTATGTAAATTTGTTCCATATAAAAATACTTTCTTAATATATAAATCGGAATTTCCATTATTGGAATCCACTTACCATATACTTTAAAAAAATTCAAAATGTATTCATATGGTTATTCTTAAAGAAAATATTTTAATAGAATAAAATATAATATTGGATTTTGAGGAATAATAATGTTTATCAAAAATAACCATACCACCTCAAAATAACATTATTTAAACATGATAAAAATTTGTTCATTTATTCCATTTTTTGAAACTATTAAATCAATTATGTGTAGTTATGATGTTATAATACACATTGAATATTCATACCATATTTAATTTTTACTTAATAATTACCCTATATAAGAAAATCTTGAAAAATTCCCCATTGGATAATTTATGAAGTTTTCATTCCAAAAATAATATTTAATTTACTCATATTATTCTCAAAATATTTTAATTTCCAGTTTTAAAATATGAATAGACAATAATTTTGAAATTATGGTTTTTTGAAAATAATTGTCTTTTAACACCTAAATAAAAAATACATTTTAATTTATTAAAATTATATTATCATCTGTATTTCATATCAATTATTTAATTGTAATATTTTATTAATATATAATTAATTACAAAAATTAATTAATTCAAAAAAAAGAATGCCTTAATTGAAATTCCATATTACCAAAAAATAAATTTTTTGTTTTATCATATCAAAATAAAAATCATTTATAATGTAACAAAAATCAAAAGTAAATAAAACCATTATTCCATTAAAAATAAAACTTACACATTCTCATTATTAGGGAATTAAGAGATATCCCTTTATTACATCAGACAACTCCATATGGGTTTGATGCACAGTGGTGATATTTTCATTGGGTTGCTTATCATACATGGTTTGGACCATGATATCAATGAGAATGAACTTCTCCCATAAATAGTTTTGATCATGATTTATTTGATGAATCACAACTTGGGAATGGTCAATGGAAATGGAAACAAATTCTATTTCCATTGAATGCTCTAATAAATGGGATTCATATAGTATGATCCTACTATTAGAGTCCATCACATCATTTGTCTATGTCAAAATGAATTTTCAAACCCCTATAATTATACTAATTATATGATCACATTTAAATGACTATATTATAAATGTTTATAATTCTTAACGGTAAATTAGATTTTAAAGGATATTAAAAATCAAAATAAGTACATTTGTTTTCTATAAACATCATACAAAATGAAAAATATAATTCAAACACAAAATGAATTTTATTTATAAATGTTTGGTTCATTACATATATTGTAAATTAAACCTTGTTATACACAAATGGTATAGGGAATTATATCGAAGATGTATTGTTCCAAATATCATATTGTAATGTGGTTTGAGAAGTTCATGACCAGTGGAAGTTGATGATAATTATTTCTGATATATATTCATATTGTGATATAATATATTTTAATGTAATTTTCATTCTATTCAATCATGTTCCATAATTAATAAATCCAGAGAACAAATCTCAAATAATTTTTTTGATTGTATCACCATTAGGACAATCATAAATGGTGGGTGGAATTCTGGAGATTATATAGAGGATAATTTTTTTATGTTTTTGGAATCAAATTGAAGTTATATAGGCTTGTCTAGAACATATTTCTTTATCAAATCACCATTAGAAATGGGATATTCATCCCGATGCTGAGTAATCGTACAAATAAATGAATGTGAATTTATTTTGGGAATGTATGATCAAACATATTGCAGACTATAAGATGGAATATCTAACATTCATGTTGGTAAAGGTGAAAAATCCATTGAAACATGGTAAGGGGTAGTATATGCTTATATTTTTATGGAAGTGGGAGAAAATTAAGATTGATTTCTTCATCAGCCTACCATGAATCTGAGGGAAACATTACACTATTTGGGTTGAAGTGGATCTAGTTACCAAGTCATCAGACCATATCCCTTTCATAGAATCTAATTATGTAGATAAATTAGAAAAATTTTATCTCTCATAATTTTTCAAATCATATGGAGTTCCTTTGATTTTTTCCGATAGAGACCCCCATTTTAAATTTCAATTTTTGTTATCCACAACACAGTCTCTTGGATTAAAATTGGATATGATCATAATATATCATCCATAGACATATGGATAATAAGATTTCACTATTGAGACATTAGAAGATATTATCAATGAATATTTCATGTACTAGGGTGGTTTTAGAGAGGATCATATGACCTTACATGAATTATTTTTGAAAAAAAAGTTATTAGAATACAATTCATATTCCACCATTTGAAGTTTCGTATAGATTTTCTTATTCTTCTATTTTATACTAGGGGTATAGATGAGATATATCTATAATTTAAATGATTATTTTTAATGAGTCTATAGAGAAAATCTAAATGATCTAGAAGTAGATGGATTTGGTTCAAATAAGACATATGTAATTTGTAGATAAATATCATATAAATTTTTCTTTAGATGTAAGTGCCCATGTTTTCAACAATGTTTTTTCAAAATAATGTCATCAACAATTAGTGAAAAAGAAAATTTATAACCATGGTATGTGGGTTAGTGTGAGGTTATTTAATGGATTGAAACCATTTTATACTAGTAATAATTACTACTAATATTTAGTGTTATTCACAACATCATTTTTTTGACATAAAAAGTATAATCCAAGTCTATGACTTTTCTTTTTCAAGACACATTCACTCTTGATCTGAATGTGACATTTATCAATGTATCAATATACGTTCTGGAAGGATAGAAAAATTCCTTTCAAATAATATATATTTTTGGTGTGATAACTATTAAAAAATTTATAGTTTTAAGGGGGAAAAATCGAATCATTAAAAGGTTATACAAGAGACATGACCTTAATTTTTTAAGGGAAACATTAATATACAACTTCTCAAGGATGGAAAGAGAAATTATCAAGAGAATTTGGAACCCCTCTTTTTAGTCAATCCATAATTTTAAAAAAAAAACCATGTCCTTAGAATATTTGGGATGTCATTTACAATTTTTAGATGAGTAATGAGGTGAATAACTAGACTCTGGTTGCTGGAAAAACTGCCAATGAAATTTATTCGCTAAATTAAGGTTATATACAGTAAATTTCACATCAGATTCCATATAAAATGTTCAAGGAGTCAAATTAAATTAATTATAAAATAGTTTTGTTTTCCATAACATGATTTTAACCATTAAAAATATACAATAATCTGTTTTTTCAGTGAATGTTACTGAAAATAAAATTACAATTTAAATTCTTTATTAACAACACCAATAAGTATAGCCCAGAAAATATTACATAAAAAAGTAGTTTTAAAACATTATACACTACCTTTATCCTTCCTATTTACATCCAATATTATCCTAGTTGATATATAATTATATAAGATGCATGAAAACTATTTTAAATTAACATTGGTGTTCTTTTTTAAAATCAATGGTAAGGGTATCCTTCTTTTTTCACATTTTCTATATACTTGGGTTATATCATGTGGATCACTAGATCAATGCTTAATAAAGGAACAATGGGTTTTTATTTATGTTGATAATATCATTTTCATTTTCAAGGGAACATCAAGAAGATGATAATATGAAATATCTTTAAATATCATTTTTTGAAAACATAATCATGGTAGGTGGATCCTCTCCCACATTTTTACTCTATAACATGTTGGATTAAATATTGATTTTTTTTCTGTTCTGTTATTGGAAATATTTTGTGTATTTTGAGTGTAAAACCCATGTTTGATATAACTTCATAAGGGGTGATTTGGAATGATGCAGTTCATCTTTTTTCTGTAAAATGTTTTTAAATAATTGGTTTGTAACTGTATTTTTTCTGAATGAAACACTTTTTGATTGTTTTCCGGAGTAGTTTACTCAAGAGGGGAGGGGTGAATTGAGTAAATATGAAAATTTCTGTTAAAAGAATATTATTTTAAAGGAAATGGTTTATCCAAAAATAGATACAACCCAGTTAATCAAGGTTTTACTGTTCTAAGAGTTTGACTGTTTAAAAAACTTCTGAGAAGATTGATTAATTTTCAGTAATCTTAATTTGTAATATTAATATTACTTTTGAAGCTATACTACTATGAAAAATCAGTTATAACTTCATTCCAAGACTAACTATCAATGTGAAATTTAGTTCTTTATGGATTATAAAATAACACAGTAAAACCGAGAAGACTAAATTTAAATAGCACAGTGGAAATAAAACAAGTGGTTCAGTCTCAAGCTGAGACCTAATCCACTCCACTTAGTGATCACCTGCAACAAAGTAGTTTATATAAATAAACTTTGATCCACACACTAGATTTTGGTTAACAACATTACACAGACTGTCTAGGTCACACATGGACCTCTTCCACAGTTTTTGTGGGAAAAAAATAATAACCAGGCCACATAAGGACCTCTTCCATAGTTGTCGTGTGTAAACAAAGGTATAAAAATATTAGTGTGGGGATTTCAGTATCCTCCAGTTTAGTTTTGGAGTCAGTGTGTGTATGGAATATACAGAGTACACACACTACTCGTAATGTAAATAAAAAGATGATCACAGTTGAGAAAAAATATAAAGATGAGGTTAGAATGCTATTGTGTGATCTCAATGCAGCTCTAGACTTCTTTGGATTGAGGCAGATGAGGTTTTGAGTCCTTTTCGGGATGTTGTGTAAAAAACAGAGTATCGAGATCCAGCTTGTGTCCTTTTTGAGCTTTGAGAATGTGAGTATGTTCTCTAGATTTGAGTGCACTTCATATGATCTTCAACAGAGTCAGATTTCATGCATGTGCCAATGCTTTATTTGAAAATCATGCAATGTGTTCTTCACAGTCATGTTCACAGGCTCGTTTTTTGTTCAGTATCGCGCCCTGTATCACCCCCACAGGTTCGTAGGCACCCTTAGGTTTTCATCTTTTAATGCATGAGTTTTAGCCGACAGGGTGCATGTTTTGTACACCTCGTACCTCGTACTGTCCGAAAATATGTATACAAAGAATCATTAATTATGTTAGTGCATTAATGGCATCAAATATGACCATTATAAATTAAATTAAGATACGAAAAAATAGTTTATGAAATAGTGTCCTAGTAAGGTATGAAAATGATGTCTCCTTCACACAGCGTCTAAGTGTCACAGTGTCTTTCTCACGGTGTCTTGTAGTCACTGTGTCTTGTTTACGATTTCTTTCACTCATAGTGTCTTGTTCACTGTGTCTGGCTTCACGATGTCTGGGGTCATGGTGTCCGGGGTCACAGCGTCTGGCTTCACGGTGTCTGGCTTCATGGTGTCTGGCATCATTGTGTCTGGCTTCACGGTGTCTGAGGTCATGGTGTCTGGTTTCCCAGTGTCTCATACTTTGGAAAATAACTGTATTCAGACTTAATTAGTGATATGCCTAAAATGTATTGAGCTTAACCATTATAAAGCATGAGATAACTTGAACCATAAATATAATTGTTGGATATACTTTATAAGAATTAAAAATATTTAATATGATTTGTGATTATTAATGAGATTTGTGATCATTAATGAGATTTTTTATCATTAAAACATGATTAATACATGGGGACCCAACCATTTCCCCCTTTTTTATGATCACAAATCATTCGCGGTTCTAGTGTAAATTAAATGAAACTAATGAGAAAATAACAGATGGGAACATTATGCAGAAACTTCTCCCCCTTTTGGGATTATCAAAAAGTTGAAAGAATAGATAATAAACAGTGCACAGTCTATAAAGAGTAAACAGTTAAGTACAAAATGAATGAGAACTACAAGAAATAATGACATCCCCATCCAAAAGTAGTCAGCACCAGTCTTCTTCAGGGAATGGCCTTATCTTTGCCTTTATCAGCAGCAGAAGAGGAATCCATAGGAGCAGTGGTTGATGTAGAAGAGGGAAGATATCTGGTTGATAGAGAAGGTAAAGGGAGACCTTCTAAGACTGAGCGAGCAAAGGTAGGAGTAGTATAAGATCTAGGTAGGTGCTGAGTAAGTATCATAGGCCTGATCTGACTGAGAGCTCAGAAAATTGACACGGTAGTTGAGGCAAAGGTAGAGGTGAAGTTAGGCAGTCTAGGTCTGAGAGGGGAAACCACTGGAGAAAAAATTGTAGTACTATGAACATGAAGATACAGTCTCAGAAGTCTGAGGATGTCTAGTATAATCTTTCCACCATACTTCATTGCCTTCTCAAAATCATCATTGTTTTCCATGAACTTGTCCAATAATCGGGTAAAATCGGTGAGCTTCTGGGCTTGGGTTTTAAAGGATTGAGTCACATGAGGAATTCTCAGATTATCCACAAAAAACTTTAAGTGTTTTGTCATATCAGTCTTGGAGAGAATCTGGTTGAAATAGAAATCTACTTTCTTAGAAATCTCCTGCTGGGAATCATTTGCAATCTTGGAGTGAATTTTAACTAGGTCAAGCACTCTATCACTGTTCTTGACAACTTCAGAGAATGAGTCCACATTAAATCCACTGAAAGAGGTATGAATCTATTCTTTGAGTATAGATCTGAGCAGATCACTATCCAAGGAAGATGTAGAGGACTGACCAGATGTGTGGGAAGCTTTGACAGCTGTGGTCAGAGACTTGAGTTGTTTGAGTACCTTTTGAATACAGCCAGTTTACTCATCGGTTAGCTTATTTAGGTTCAAAAAAAGCTCTCTCATTTCCATTAACATCTTTTTGTGTCTTTTTTCAATATTTTCATCAAAGGATAACAGATAAGGATGAACCTGAGACACAAAATCTCAAGAGATTTTAGAAACAGTTGGTTCTAGAGGAGCAATAGTAGGTTCTGATCTCGAATGCAGCTCTTTCTGCATGCCCTCAATGATTATTATTAGGGTTGTGACTTAATTACTGAGTGACTTATTTACAATTCTACCCCCTTGAATCTCTTGGATCATCTTAGGATGAATTTACCAGATAATCATTTCAAAAAGAAGTGAGGCATCTATTTCACTTACGTTTATCAGAGGATGTGGTTGGGAGTTCATAAGCTTCTCCACTCCAGATAATATAGTAGCTTGAAATTCTTTTAGATCATCCTTGCTGACAACGGACAACTATTTATGTGAAGGTTCAGGTAATTGTTTAGGGGAAGGAATTAGTACAAGGTCAGGTTCAGGTTCAGGTTCCTTTTTAGGTGAAAATTTTGAAACTGACTTCAACTGAAACAGGGAGAAGAGATCAGGTCCGGTTACTATGACCTGCTGAGACTCATCCACATCATAAAAACCTGGAAATTTAATTGATTTTCCTCAGGGATTAACTCATTTGGCTGTGAGGATGAATCAGACTCAAGATTTGGGGATTGGTCCCCCTCAACAGATTCCTCAAGATTTGGGGTTTACTCCCCCTCAATAGATTCCACCATCTCAGGACTCAGAGACTCAAGATCTTAATCTAAATCCACAAACTCATCTCTATGTTCCTCATCCATTTATCATTGAGCCTGATGAAAGGTTATCTCCATCCTCTCTTTATCAGAGGGTATGATTTCAGGAACATATTCCTCCTTCGAGAGTTCCTCTAAACTTGCTTCCAGTATAACATGGAGTTCTTCTTGACTAGCTTCTAGCATACTAGGGAGTTCTTCTATACAAGGCTCTTCAATGACTTGCGGCTCAGATTCTAGGACCACTGATTCTCTTTCAGCCTTAGGTTGGATTTCAAGAGTGACTTCTTTACTAGGGGTAGGAAATTCTTCTTCAAGAACAGTTGGAGGAACAATAGTCCTTTCTGTCTCCTCAAAAACTTCTTCCCTATGAGGTACTTGGGCCTCTTCTTCTTCTTCTTCTTGATACTCACCAAGTTTATCTATTTCCAAACCAGGATAAATAATGTCTTATGGTCTATATGGATAATCCACATGATTAAATTTCTCATAAACATTATTATCATCTTCCACCCATTCCTTCTTCCATTGATTCCAATTAATCTTCATTTTCCTGATGGTAGCTTTAGAAAGACATTCCTCATAGTCCTTAAGTACTTCTTCATTAGTTCAAACTACGCCTTTGGCAACAATCATGGATGAAATCAGCCGAGAGTAAAACAAAGAGGTGGACTTGGATGTCACCTTGATCAATTCACACATATGGTGAATAATGTACTTTAACAGGTTGATCTTGTATCCATTTTTCATAAGATGAATCAAGAAAAAATTTGGATACTTTAACATAGAAAATTCACCTTTCCTTGGACTAACCAGATTTTGACCAATCTTAAACAGCATCCTTGTTTCTACCTTATGTTCAACTGTAATGGCCCTTCCCTTGATTCCATTTCCGGTTAGGGTTTTCAGAGCATCTTCAAGATCAACGAAATCAGTTGTAGGAGGAGGTTATCTTGGATAAAAATAATATATTCCTTCATGATGTATCTTAATGCATGTTTCCCATTACCTTGATGAGAAAGAGAATCATTGTACATTAATCTAGCTCCTCACAACATAGCTTTCACCAGAGTCAAAACAAAACTACACATACTGGTAGAACTGAGCAACTATCTTAGGATAGATTGGTCTATCCTCCTTTGAAAACCAGTCTAACCAACCTTGTTCTTTCAACACTTTCAAGACTAGAGATTTTCTAGAAAAAATCCATTCGGGGAAAATTTCCTTCTTGGGTACGACACTACGGTTTACCGGATTCAGGTTCAAAGGTCCTTTGGGTGCCAGCTTAGGTGCTATCTTCTTCTTCTTAGGACGGCACTTCTCAGGTGTGGATGATGAAGGGAGTTTCATTATTGGCATCCACTGAAGGTTAGAGAGAGAGAGAAAGGGGTTTTATGGTTGAAAGGGTTTGAAATGAGAGAGTCCGAGTGAAACCTTTTGTTTTATCATTTAGAAATTCCAATCATCATAAGAATAAAAATGAGGGAAAGTAAAAGAGTTGAAATAAAAATTACCGCGATACAGGTTTAAAAAAAATCATAAGTAATTTTTATAGTGATACAGTAAGTAGTCATCATGATGAGATAGTGAGTAGTCGTCACAGTGAGACAGTGAGTAGTCTTCTGAGTGAGACAGTGAGAGAACTATCCAATGCACATTACAGTGGGATAGTAAGTGTTAGACCGTAAGCTCAAAGTGCTAACGGTGAGTCCGTAAGCATAAGAGACAGTAACTGAGAAATATTGAATCATGAAATAGTAAAGTATAATATAGTGAACTATCAAACATTAAGGCCTGAAACAGTAATAAATAAGGTATCTCTTTGAGATTTATCATGCCAAGTTCAAGTGTGATGTAGTCTATTATCTCAAAAATTAATTGGTTAGTGAATATATCAGCAAGATGATATTCAGTACCAATGAATTCCAAAGTGATATCAACTTTTTGATAATGATCTCTCAAAAAGTGATGTCTTACATCAATATTCTTTTTCCTAGAATGTGAAACATGATTTTTTGAGATGTTAATAGAACTTGTGTTGTCAAAATTTATTGTTACATGACTGAATTGATATCCATAGTCTTGTAATGTGTGTTTCATCCACAAAATTTGTGCACAACAACTGCCAGCAGCTATGTCTTCATCTTCTATAGTAGATAGTGAAAGAAAATTTTGTTTCTTACTACACCATGATACTAGTGACTTACATAAAAGGTGACATGTTCCAGAGGTGCTCTTTTGATCAAACTTACAGCCACTGATGTCCACATAAGAATATTTAACTAAATCAAATGATTGTCCTTTAGGATAGAATAGTCCTAGATTGGGTGTATGATTGAGGTATTTGAAAATTCTCTTTACATCCTTTAAATTAGATTCTTTAGTGTTTACATGAAAACATGAACACATACATGCACTAAACATGATATCCGGATGGCTAGCAGTTAAGTAGAGAAAACAAACAATAATTCCTCTATAAGTTGTTTGATCAGCATATTTTCCTTCTTCATCAAGATCCAGCTTACAGGTGGTACTCATGGGAGTGTCACTACATTTAGTTCTATCCAATCCAAAATGTTTTAGAAGATCTGTAGTGTACTTACTTTGATTTAAAACAATTAAATCATTATTTTGAAAGATTTGAAATCCATGAAAGAATTTTAGTTCACCCATCATACTTATTTCAAATTCATTTTGCATCATTTTAGAAAAATCAATATATAATGAATTTATTGAAAATCCAAAAATAATTTCATCTACATATATTTTAACAACTAAAACATCTTTAGAAATTTATTTTATAAAAAGATTAGGATCAGCTAATCCTTTTGTAAAACCTTTGGAAATAAGAAAAGTACTTAATCGGTCATACCAAGCTCTTGGAGCTTGGTTTAAACCATATAAATATTTATATAGTTTAAAGATATGATTTGGAAAATGGGGATTTGTAAATCTAGGGGGTTGTTTAATAAATACATCATCAGCTATATACCCATTCAAGAATGAACTCTTAACATCCATTTGATATAGTTTGAAATTCAGATGTGTAGTATAGGCAAGAAGGATTATGATGGCTTCAAGTCTATCTACTGGTGCAATGGTCTCCTCATAGTCAATTCCTTATTTTTGACTATATCCTCGTGAAACTAATCTATCCTTGTTTCTAACTATATTTCCACCTTCATATACCTTATTTTTAAACCCCCATTTAGTTCCTATGGTGATTGTGTCCTTGGGTCATTCAACAAGTTTCCAAATATTGTTTCTTTCAAACTGATTAAGTTCTTCTTGCATATCCATTACCCAAAATTCATCATTGATTGCATCATCACTATTTTTATGTTCATGTTGTGACAATATGGCTTGAATTTCAACTTGATTTCTATGAGAAGCTCTAGTTTGTGTCCCTCTATTTAAATCACATACTAAAGCATCTAAAGGATGATATTCGAGAGTCCTAGTAGGTCTAGAAAAGATATATCTAGATATTTAAGGTTCATCAAAAGATTCGGGTTCTAGAGAAATAGATTTGGGTTCTAGAGAAATAGATTTGGAAACATTTCCAGAACTGGTTGTTTTAACAACATGTTCACTGGTTTTGTCACTAAGGTTTAGAATGGACATATCCTCTTCAAGATTTTCAATGGAGGTCTTAGGTTCATGTGGATCAGTTTCATCAAATTTGATGTGAACAGATTCTTCCAGACATTTAGTTCTCTTATTAAATACTCTATAGGCTTTACATGACATTGAGTAACCTAGGAAAATTATTTCATCACTTTTGGATGAAAATTTGTCAATATTATCCTTAGTGTTGAGAATAAAGTCTTTTCAACCAAAAACTCCAAAGTAATTAACCTTAGGCTTCCTATTGTTCTAGAGTTCATACGGGGTCTTTTTGAGAATTGGTCTAATCTAGACTCTATTGATTATGTAACATGATTTATTAATAGCTTCAACCCAAAAATAAACAGGAAATACATATTCACTAAGCATTGTTCTAGCAATTTCTTGCAAGGTTCTATTTCTTCTTTTTACTACACCATTCTGATGAGGTGTTCTAGGGGAAGAGAAATTGTGATTATATCTATTTTGTGACCAAAAGGACTCAAAATCATGATTTTCAAACACAAAACCATGATCACTTCTTAAATATTTAATTTTAAGGACACTAATATTTTCTACAGAGTTGGCATACTTAGTAAAATAATAGCAGGCTTTACTCTTGTGAGCCATGAAAAAATTCCAGGTATATCTAGAAAAATCATCTACTAGAATATAAACATAGAGCTTCCCATTTAAACTAGAAACTCTAGATGGTCCAAACCAATCCATGTGAACCAATTTAAGAGGATGAGAAGTAAAAAGTTATTTATTTGGTTTGAAAGAGAATTTGTTTTGTTTTCCCTTTTGACAGGGATTACACAGTTTCTCAATTGGAAACTCGAGTTTGGGTAAGTCCTTAACTAGCATTTTCTAGTTATCTTTCTAATAAATTGAAAATTATAGTGTCCTAGTAATATATACCAGATCCAAGATTCTTTGTTAAATACACTTAAGCATGAAGAATTTTGAGAAGTTAAAGAATCTAAATCAACAGAATAAACATTTTAATTTCTTGATACAGAAAATTAAAATTCATCTTTAGAATTAAAGACATTACATGAATCATTTTCAAATTTGAAATGAAATCCATCATCATATAATTGTGAGATACTAAGAAGGTTATTTTTTAAACCATCAAAAAATATTACTTTAAAAATCAAAATTGAATTAGTGTTACCAATTTGGGCTAATCCAATGATTTTCTCTTTCGCTTTGTCAACAAATGTGACATGTCCTCCATTTACATTTATTAGATTATTGAAGTAAGAATAGTCTCCTGTCAAGTGCCTTGAATATCCACTATCCAAGTACCATAGACTTTTGTAGGAGATCATTAAGCAGCTTTCCTACAACATGATCAGGAAAAAACAGATTTTGGTACCCATACTTGTTTGGGTCTAGTAACATTAGTAATAAGTGCTTTATGAACCCATATTTGTCTCATAGGTTTCCTATAAGCATTATGTAAAGTATTTTAAAAATAAACCCTATTTGGTCCATAATAACTTTAAACAGTAGAATATGTATCATGAATTGAGCTAGTTGAGTGGTGTCCAGAACTGGGAACAAAAATATGTGTCCTAGATTTTGAAAAAAAAATTCTACAAAGGATTATTTTTCCATGTTGATAACCAATTCTAGTATTATACTTTGGATCAATTTTTTTTCCTATAATTTGGGTAAGGTTATTTTTCCCATTAGTAATCATTTATAAGTCACTTTTTAATTTCTCATTAGACATTTTTAATATATTTTTATCTTTGAGCAATTGATAATTTTTCTCCTTTTCAATAGTAAGTTTAAATTTAACATTTACAACCAGAGCATGCTGTTTCTTCAATGATTTATATTTATCTTTTAATTCATTGCATGTATCTTCTATCATGTTGCAATATTCAATCATTTCCTCATTAGTCATATTTTCAAAGTCACAATAATATTCAGAATAGTATGAATTGTGTACAGAAGAGTTAAGTGTTACCTCAGATGTGTTTCTCATAAAACACATATTGTCTTTGTTAGCATGTTCATCATGTGATGTCTCAGAGTAACTTGAAATATCCTCAGAGGCACTCCAGGTATCCTTCATTTCCTTTTTGTACTTATTTTCCTTGTCCTCATATTTCTTCTTATACTTGAGCTTTGGACCGTTAGCCTTTATATGTCCTTTGAGCTTATATTCATAGCACACAATTTCATCAGTTTTGTCACTTCTTTTCTAGTCATTTCTCCAGTTTCCTTTTTGATCATATTTTCTCTTGAAGTTAGGCTTTCTGAAAAAGTTCTTCTTTTTGTAAAAATATTTGAATCTTTATGCCAGTTGAGCCATCTCCTCACCACTGTCAGGTGATGATTGATCAGTGGTGGAACTTTCTACAGAAGCTTCTAGTTTCCCTTTGTCTTTGTGCTTCGAGTTAGTGGTCTTGAATGCAACATATTTCCTCTTTGGTTCATCCTCCAATTCTTTATTGACTTTCAGTTCTTCTTCATACATCATCTGTTTACCAATGAGTTATTTTAGAGGTAGCCTGCTGATGTCACATGATTCTTTAATAGAGACAGAGGTTCCCCTCCATCTGTCAGGGAGACATCTAAGGATTCTCATGATCTGTTCTTTAGCAGTGACTTCTCTTCCAAGAGAAATCATTGTGTTGACAATCTCATTAAGCCTGTGATACATGTCAGAAATAGGCTAATCAGGTTTCATTTTAAAATTATCATATTTTATTGTATAAGTATTATGTCTCATTTCCTTTACACTAGATGTGCCATCATGTGAGATAGACATGTATCCCAAATTTCATAATCAGTTTTACAAGAAATAATCCTATTAAATTATTCATCTCCTAAGGAACAGTATAAATAATACATGGATTTTCAACTATTATTTTAAGAAAGGTTGGTAGGTTCATCCCTTGTAACTCTATCAGTCACAGGAAGTTTGTATTCATCTATAATGGATGACCAGATTTCAAAACTCATACTCTCTAGATGCATTTTCATTTTAATATTCCATTGATCATGGTTGGTTCTATTAAAGAATGGTGGTCTGTTAGTTGCATCACCTTCCAATCTATTATCCATATTCATGTATTAATTTACAAGAGCAAGAAATTTAGAATTAACAGAAATTTACAGATCTTTAAAGCACAACTACAATCACAATTGAATAATATTACATAGAGTCCTAATAAGGAAACCTTTGATACCAAATGTTGGTCGGAGTACTTTACTCAAGAGTGGAGGGGTTAATTGAGTATCTATTAAAATATCTGTAAAAAGAATATTATTTTAAATGAAATGGTATCTCCAAAAATAGATACATCCCAGTTAATCAAGGTTATATTGTTATAAGAGTTTAACTGTTTAAACAACTTCATAGAAGATTGATTAATTCTAAGTAATCTTAATTTGTAATATTAATATTAATTTTGAAGCTATCCTACTAAGAAAAATAAGTTATAAATTCTTTCCAAGACTAACTATAAAAGTGAAATTTAGTTCTTTATGGATTATGAAATAAAGCAGTAAAATAGAGAAGACTAAATTTAAACAGCACAACAAAAATAAAACAAGTGGTTCAGTGTCAAGAAGAGACCTAATCAACTCCACTTGGTGATCACCTACCACCAAACAGTTTATATAAATAAAAATTGATCCACACCCTGGATCAGAGTTAACAACAGTACAAAGACATTCCAGGTCACACACGGACCTCTTCCACAGTTTTCGTGGGTAAACACAAATAATAACCAGACCACACATGGACCTCTTCCACAACTGTTGTGGGTAAAGAAAGTTATAAAGTGATTGGTGTGAGGATTTCAGTATCCTCCTGTTCAGTTCAAGAGTCAGTGTCTATATGGAATATGCAGAGTACACACACTGCTCGTAATGTAAATAAAAAGATGATCACGATTGAGAAATAATATAGAGATAAGGTTAGAATGATCTTGTGTGATGTCAGTGCAGCTCGGGACTTCTTTGGACGGAGGCATATGAATATTTGAGTCCTTTTCTAGAAGTTGTGTTAAAAATAGAGTATCGCGATCTAGCTTGTGTCCTTTTTGAGCTTTGAGAATGTGAGGATGTTATCTGGATTTCAGTGCGAATGATATGATCTTCAATAGAGTCAGATTGCATGCATGTGCTAATGCTTTATTTGAAAATCTTGTAATGTGTTCTTCATGATTGTGCTCACATGCTTGTTTTTCATTCAGTATCGTGCTCTGTATCACCCCCACTAGTTTTTAGGCACCCTTGGCTTTTTATCTTTGAATGCATGAGTTTTAACTGACAGGGTGCATGTGTTCTGCACCTCGTACCTCATACTATCTGAAGATATTTCTACAATGAAACATTTATTATTTTAGTGCTTTAATGGAATCAAATATGATCATGAGAAATTAAATTAAGATACGAAAAAATAGTTTAACAAACAGTGTCACAGTAAGGTATGAAAACAGTTTCTCCTTCACACGGTGTCTGAGTGTCACGGTCTGAGTCACACATTGTCTTGGTCATGGTGTCTTGTAGTCACGGTGTCTTGTTCGCAGTGTCTTGCACTCACGATGTCTTGTTCTTGGAGTCTGGCTTCACGGTGTCTGGGGCCACAGTGTCTAGGGTCATGGTGTCATGCTTCATGGTGTATTGAATCACAATGTCTGGCTTCACAATGTATGGCTTCATGATGTCTGGGGTCACAGTGTCTGGCTTCAAAATGTCTCATACATAGGCAAATAACAGTATTCAGACTTATGCAGTGGTATTCATAAAATGGACTGTGCTTAACCATTATAAATAATTAGATAACTAGAACCATAAATACACATGATTGGATATATTTTATAAGAATTAAATAGATTGACTAAGATTTGTGATCTTTAAAACATGATTAATACATGAGGAGTCCAACATTGATATAGATGAAGGTATTGGAAGAAACAGTGTCATTAGTTCATATTTCAATATATAAGACTATTTTAAAAAAAATTTAGTGATCGATTCTCACTATAATAGAACAATGGGATATCACCTTCTGACGACATGGTGATAGATAAAATTATACTAATAAGTGTTGAGATTTTCCGTGGAATGCATGTTTGTGTGTGTGAATGTAATATGGATTGGGTATTCCATGTTGAAATTGATAGAATAAGTGGATGTAAAAATTTGTAAAATTTCATTAGCTAAATGTTTTCCTTTCATAAAATATGACAATTTGTCAAAAAATTTCCATAAAAATAATTGGTTTTCAGTTTTCCTCAAAAGAAAAGTGAATTTTGGAACCTGTAATGAAAATGATTTTGGAATTAATTTTTTTGTAAATACAATTTTTATAAATAAATTATAATTCATATCTATAGTGATATATAATCCCTTTTAGACCCATGATTATGTGAATTTTATTTTCTTGAAATAGTAATAATTGAAAATTATCTATCCAGCCTATTATTGATGTGAATTCAAGATCATTGATAAACACATGTGTGTGTGGGAAGTCTATTTATTAAAAACTATTGTTATTTTCTTAGTCATGGATACAAATATTCTATGATAAATAGAGGTGGAAATAAATGTAAAGATGTAACATGGATGGATAACATTGTTATCCTGTCATAGAACTCTAGTTCATTTCTCTATGTGAATAAATATAATGTAGAGAATTGATAAAGTGATATGAGAAATATTAATGCATCAAAAAGGTATATTTTGTGGGTATTATATATAAAATAGCATGGTTATGGCCAATTGAAGGGAAAATGTCCCTCAAAATTGGGCAGGTTAGTTAACAGAATTTTTTGACCCATAAGTAATTATTTATATTTTTTCAGATTATAATATATATAAAATTGTCAAAAAAAATAACATTACTTCTAAAGGATAATCATACAAGAAAATATACCACTAATAAATGTTAATTTTTAAGAACATTAAAAAATAATAATAAAAATGCGTTGAATCGTTTTGAGGGGAGTGAGTGTATAGAGGGCCAAGAATCAAATATATATTATTTCATTATGTAAAACATAATATCCAAATAATACTATCAATGGATATATAGGTATTCTATCACAATATTTTTTGCTACAGAATTTTTTTTCCATAAATGTTTGAAAAATATAATTTTTTAAAACTCCACATTGTTCTTATAACTCCCATTTATCTTTAAAAAATCCATAGGATAGCCTAATAAAAATAGATAACGGAAATTTGAGAAAGAAAACCTAGTAAGAAACTAATAAAAAATAATCATGAAGGCATAAACGGTTATGAGGACTAATATGATACCATATAGAGGATAATCTTATGAATAGAAATATGGAATAAGGGGATTCCATCATAATATAATGAGAATAATATGGAAGTGGAAATATCATAAATCACGAAATTAGAATAACATGTCAAGGAAAACTAACAAGACAATATAACATAGGCTATTAGTCATTAAAATAATTGTATATTTGGGTAAAATTAAATCATAACATAGAGTGATCAAAATAACAACTCGTAAAAGATATATAATATATCATGGGAAAAAAATATTATGAGATGAATTTCAGTGCTATAATAGATGTACCATTAACATAATATATGTACATGTATACGTATGACATAATAGAAATGAAGAAATATGTTTATCGTACTAATGATCAATCAAATGGTAATTAAGTGGATTTCATAGTTCTTATTCCTGAAATAATAAAAAAATAAATCATAATGGATCCCAATAGGTGAAGGAATAAAATATTTTTTAGATTCATAATTTCAATATGAAAAAGGTATTTTACATGGAAATCCAACGTACAATTTATTTGATATTGAATAGGGATAATAATGAATAAAAAATCCCACTTAGGTTATTGATTATTAAATATGTAAGATAAATTATAAAAAAATAAATGTGCTAATTATTGACCATTTAAAAATTAACCAACAAGGTCTCGAATAAAATAAGTATTGTTTTCAAAATATATTCATGGTTTTGAAAATTGATATGGATGACGCTCGATATGATACATGATATAAGAAAGTTATTTTCATATGGGTTTAAATAAATTTATTTATTTCAAAGGGAACTAAACCCTTGTATGACATTAGTAATTAAATTGATATTCAAATAGATATATATTTATGTTATATATGAAAAAATTGAAGTCGATTCTTATAATAATATGAAAAAAATAGTGGTAAATAAAGATAATATGTAAATTGATTTTCATGAGAGAGGTATCAAAGATATTATTTTATGTTTTAAAATACCATTATTGAAATTACAAATCACAAAATAATATAATAAAAGTTTATTTTGATTATTTTATAATTGAAATATGATTATAATATAATATAACACATAATTAGGTTTAAAATTATAAAATAGAATATGGGAGGGAATAGAAATTATGGAAAGTGAGTAGAAACTGTTGTTATAAGGGATGGGAATTATTATTAATATATTATCATTTTATAGAAGGAATATAACACACTATTAATAAATACATGAATAAAAATTTATATAACATGATAGAAATATAGTAATCCATATGGAAATAAATATGAATACCAAGGAAAAATTTTATAACTCTAGAAATTATATTATATCGTGAAATAACATATATATTTTAGAGAAGACTGAAATCAAATACTGCTATAGAGATGATCATCAATGGAACATATGTTACAATGTAAAATAATAATTTTTTAAATGATATTTCATGTGGGTAGTCTATATAATATAAAATGAATATTTTTTCATAATATAAATGAATTTCCCAATGAAGGGGGATTGAGACAGAACCCTTATGACATAAGATATATTATAATAAAAACCCATTGAAAGGGGTAATTATTGATGTTGAAGTGAAAATTCCATAAAAATTATAATTAATTCTATAATATTTCCAAGTGGAATTATACACACAATTTATATTGAAATAGTTTCATAAAGGGAAAATCTAACACCCCGACCCCAGAATACCAGAGCCGGTGCATTATTTTAATACACTGACATGAATACACAGAATCATGTCCTAAAGGACCGATTAGTTTAGTAGTCCTGGAAAATAGATTACATACATGAACATCACATTACACTTTCTAAAATAAAAAAGCAAAAATAATCCTTTGATAACCCCATTATTCCCCTTGCACAACCTTGCATAACAATCATAATACACTTCTTGGCAACATGGGAAAATAAAACATAAGAAAGGGGCGAGCTCTGATGCTCAGTAAGGGTAAATGATTCCACAGATGCTATAAACATTTAAGGAAATATTTATAATAAACACATATGCCTTTTAAACATTAAACATTAATATAATATGGAAAAAATAAATCAAACATTTCCATGTAAACATGCACATGGATTTTCTACTAGTCAAAAAATTACATGTAATAACTCATTTAATAATGAGGGAATGAATAATGCCAGATATAATAGCTACTAAATCAAGGCCTTGTGCCAAGACAATTCAAAATTACTCTATCAAGGCCTTGTTCCAAGACATTAGTTTGTATCATGAGACCTACCGATGCATCGCGGGGCTATAGCAGGCCCACCCATCACTTACTAAGTCCAATGCATTCCTTATATAAAAAGGGTGAAACATGACATAAACATTAGTATTGAAATTAGCGTATGAAATGTTAATACTTTAACAATAAACAATGAATGATAATTCAAACAAATCATAACTCATTCAATAAAATATGGATGATTTTATAATAAATCAACCCCAATCATGAATAATATCTAGTAAAGGATGGTAACATAATTGAAAATGATCAGTAAAACTCTTTGAGAGAAAAATACCTTTTCCATGAAAATATTTTAAAGTCACACAATTTATAAAGGAATACATTTAAAATATATTTTTGAATCAAAGTTTCCCATACCACATTGAAACTTTGGAAAGGAATTAAAATTTTAAATAATCATTTCCATATAAATAAATCCTTAAATTCATTTAAAAAACATGGACATTAATTAAATATATATTTAGAAAAATAAATCTTGAAAACATTTAAAATTATTATATAGTTAAAGATACCCTTCCATAAAACCCTAAAAGAATCCTTTTTAAAATATTTTTATAAAACATAGACATGTATGATAAAAATGTTCTAGTTAATATTTATACATAAACAATCTCGGATAATAATGAGATTGAGGATTTAACCCTTACCTTAGATATGATACTCTCCGTATGTGTCCAAAACTCATGTATAATGATTTAAAAATATTATTAACTTATTTAAGAATCATAATAAAATTTATGATATCATATATGATTCTTTTATGACTTTATATTACCCATTTATTAACAATTCCAAGTTAATGCAACATTTCGGGTAATATTGCTTTGTTTATTGTACATGTTTTGACTTGTTATTCTTGATCATATTACTTAGATCATTAATTAATTACATCAAAAATGTATAATATGATTTATATATAATGTATTTTAGTTATAAATATATATATAACAGATAGATATGTAAAATTTAATACACCGTTCATGGAGACGGTAGGCCGTACGTACGCATGAACGATGTTTCGGTTTTCTTATCGTATTGAATGGAAGTACCAAAATGAAATATATTTATAAATATATAAAATTTAATTAAACTTATTATTTCATATATTTCATAGCTATTAAAAAAATATTTTTATATAATCATTCTTGGATGGTTAAAGTGGAGAACGAATCTCATAGCGTCATAGAGACATTAGGCCGTACGTACGCACACACGACAATTTCATACTATTGGTAGTGGAATCACATGTAATTGGATGGTATATTATATATAGATAATCATTAAAATTTTATATTTATTATTTATATAAATTATACTCATTATTATACCCATCCAAATAATTAAGTGTTGAATAACAAACTACACCACGACGTGGAGACGGTAAGCCGTACATACGCATATATGGTGACTTTTTCATTCATAAGATGGATAGAATAATGAATATTGTTGTACCATATTTATAATAACATCTCAGTTTGTATAAGTTACTATAGATATTATTTTATTATGGAATCAACAAATAAAGATGAAGTGGAAGAATAAAATAACTTTAAAAGAGGTGATAAAATAATTACCGCTCCTTCGGGTGTTTCCATTTGAATTGAACAAAAGGGATCCATAGGTTGGATTTATGATAAAAGTAAGGACTCTTGGGTTATTTGAGGGTAGTTGGAAGGAGATATGAGCTGGGTTTGGATGATCAAAATGTCTTTGGATGTGTGGATTTAAGAGAAGGGGAAGTACACTTTAATAAGAGACGTGAGTGGCAGTTTAGGGAAATCCTAAAAGATTAATTTATTTTAAAATTAATTTTCGGTTTCTAATATCTAAAAATAAAATTATTTAGAGGATAAGGTGGGAATGGGTCTAAATAATCTCAAACAATAGTATTTAGACATATTTAGGTCCCCATATTAACATTATCTTTTAGACTTAACCCTTAGTTAAATAGTTTATCTTTTGCGATGTCTTCTTGTATTATTATAATATATGGTTTATATAGTTGCTATAAAATGCCATAAGAAGCCAAAGTGGTTCATTAATTAAACATATAACATTATCTAAGTAATTTTTAAGAATATTAGATTTTCAGGACAATTATATAATTTAATAAAATTGCATTAGTTTTAAAAACTCATTTATGTCAATTTTGACACTATTTAGATTTTTTAAAGTAATAACAACTTGATTACTTAGAAAAAAATATATTGAATCAACACTAACATGTCATATTCACCTATAAAATTCATGGATGGAATCAAAAGTTTTAATTTACATTTATTTTAATAATTATAATATCAATTATTTTAATTATTCATTAATAATGTAATTATTGCATCATCATTGTGTCATAAATAAATTTAATTATTTAATGTCTAAATATTATAAATAAAATACCATGATGTAGTAAATATTTTTATTCTTATAATTAATATTTATAGTCTAATTTATCTTATGTATAACCCAATATTAAAAATGGGTTAGTTATTAAAATTTGAAATTAACACTTTTTACTGTTCTTTAAATAAAATATAAAAAATGACTTAATTTAATACAAGTGGATCAAAAAGGATCATAGTTTTGTTATAAGGTTGATATTGGTAGAAATAAACTTATCCAATAGAATTATGACCTATGTTGGTGTACTTTTATATTAATTTAATATTATTTTTACCTATAAATACCCTATTTACTTTTAACTGTGGTAAAAAAATTCAAAAGTTACTATTAACCAAAAATTATTTTAATCCTATTGAACCAAATTTTATTTACTGATGTAAAATGGTTGTGCGATATTTTTGAAATTCAATTCAATGAAGTCGTAAAATTATGTTTTATGCAAATTTACCAATGTGCCTAGAAGGTTGGTAAAATCATTTAAAATGTTTAATAAAATTTTATATGTATAATATTATTATAAAATGACTCCAGTGAATTATATTGGAATAATATAGGTATTATGTATCTAATTTTACCTTAAAATACTTTTTTAAAAAATAATTATTATTTAAATAAAAATTCAGTTTTAATTAATAACATAGTGTTTTTCGATATTAATCAAAAATTTAATGTTTTCAGAAAAAATACCAAAAATTCACCCTAAGATAATTTTGATATTATGAATAAAAAAATGAACTCTATTTTGGAAAATAAAATTTATATAATTTAAAAAATTGGGTATTACTATCCATAACATCTTTTTAAACGGCTAGTTTGATTGGTCGTAGTGTGCTAAAACTCGAAGCTGCATACAGTGCAAGTTATTTAATTATTCAAAGTGAAGTGTGACATGGATGATTAGGGGTGTTACATTGTCCCCTACTTCAATAAATTGAATCCTCACAATTTGAACACGGGATTGAATGCTCGGGGTTTGATATTTCAAAATATCTTAGTTAAAATCCCACATCAAAAAATGGATTAACGATGCCTCTATTCTAAAATAAATAAAGAACAGTATGATGGTTACCAGAAATAACACATACTAGGGTTCTGTGTAGGAAATCATGGAAATGGAAGATAAAACTAACCATCATCTTCGGATGGAGAGTGATAGAGAATATTTTTATGAGAAAGTTAACAATCTGAAAGCTATAAATTTGCGATGATCTAAAGGACTATTCGATTCATTGAAAAAAGAAAGTACAAGGAATTTCATTTGGCTTTATGATCCTTTACCTAGTGTTGTAGAATTAATTTAATTCATATAATAAGAACACATATAATCATAATTAATGCATAGTTTCATCCATTAACGAATTCCCACCACAAACTCATCTTTCTCTTTAAAAGATAAAACTCAAAAATATTCTACTTATCTCTATCGTATAAGGTTCCTAATATAAAAATATACCATTTAAATGTATAAAAATATATTACAATAACTAGGGAGTTCCTGTAAGCCAGTGGTTGGCGATAAAGCCTTGTCGCACTTCGTTTATGGGTTCGATTCTTGTAGCTTTATCTGACGTGACAGGTTATCGTCCGACCTCCAGGTTGTCCTTTTTTTAAAACATCTTAAGAAATTTTTTAACCTTAAACAAGACTTTACAAAGTTCAGCATAATCCATTACAACTTTTAGAGTTATAAAAAAAACTTATGTTCGAACTCTCTCTAAGAGGTATCTAATTTTCCAAAATCAATTGTAACATCAGATTCCCCAAAAACGTAATATTGGTCAAACTGAATATATAATTACCTTCATCATATTAAAACATTAATGAAAAAAAGTACTATAGTACAATCCTTAAAAATATCACATTCTTCATATAACCCAAATACAAATCTTGAATAAGAAAAACACAAATACATTAATTATTCCACTTTGACTGTAGTAGGAGCATAAGCTTGAACTTGATGCATTTCTTTCTTCTAAGATATATTTCCTTGAATCCCTGGGAAACTATTTCCATGATATCCTAATTCTTGTAAATTTTAGAATTAAACATTGACAACCTATTTGTTACCCTTACAATAATGAGTTTAGTGGCCCTTTTCTCCACATTTGTAACAAACTCCCATTCTTTTTAAGCAAATACTAGGGTGTTTCTTCCCATAATTATCACATAAGGTAAAATCCTTCTTTCCCTTTTTCCAATTATCTGTATCTTGCTCCACCATTATCTTCTTCTATTTATTTACTTTAATTTCATAAGACTTCGTTAATTCCTTTTCCATCTTGATAGCACACAAGACTATATATTCATACAATGAGAAAGATTGTGAGACCAATTCCCTTCAGAGGAATAATATTAAGCCATCAAAGAATCAATCAATATTACTTCTTGGGTAACCTATATAGTCAATTCCATGCCTTTATATCCTTTTAATGTTAGACTCATACTTTGCAACATTCTCATAATCATTTTTTTCAGGATCAGAAATTTCCTTTTACATATCAGCTCGTTGCTCACGAAGAATGTATTTCTATAAGAAATGTTTTTTAAACTCTCTCTATTCCATATTTTCTACTTCATCATCCTCCTTCATATTTTGATTTAATGACAACCATTGATATGCATATCCTGAGAGAGAATAAAATGCAATGAAAACCTTTTCCAATTCACTACATCCTAAAGAAAGAAGTATTTTCTCTATGGAACATATACAATGCTCAATAACAAATGGATTTTTAGTCCCATTGAATGTTAGAGGTTGTTGTCTCATGAAGCGGTTTAACATTGATCCTTTGCGTTGTGGATCAGGATTTTCTAAATGGGTAAGGTAATTATTCATAACATGAGTCAGCTGTCCCAGTATGGTTAGAAGCTGATCAATACTAGTTGTGTCACCAGCTCCACTATCATTATCTTTCATAAGAGGGAAATCCATACATGGATTATTTGAATTGATATATTTCCATTATTTCCACCAGACTCCATTTCTAAACATTCATATACACTATATTAGGTAATGAATCATAACTGATAAATCTAAACTAGTAAAATACATAACCTAAATTGTTTTTTTTCATATCTAATCCATAATCATAAATATGGTTTTTGAGAACATATTTACCCATAAATCTATCAAAATTTTCTGTAAATAAAATATGAATTATCCTAAGAATATCCCTTGAGAGTGTCAAACCAAGTGTGTAGTAAGGCTCATTTTCATCTACCGGGTTACCCCGAGTCAAGACTAGAACACCATTTCAGTGTTTTCACCCCAAGGTAAATATATTATAGAACAATGTCCAAATGTAGTATCCAATGAAGGATGTACTTCTTGGAATATCCACGTAATACATACTTTACCAAAATTCTATGGGGTTCTTATATACTTATTTTAAAAGTCTATATTAGGGCTATGAACCCTAATCTAGTTTTCCAAAATCTATTTCCAATGTTGTTTCCAAACTTCTTTTTATAAAAACTGTAACACCCTAACCTCAGATTCCTAAAGATGGTGCATTATATTAATACATTGTCATGATTACAAGGAATCAAGTCCTGAAGGACTGATTAGTTTAGCAGTCTTGGAAAATAGATTACATACATGAATATTACATTACACTTTATAACATAAAGCACAACAAAAATAATCATTCTAGAACTCCATTATTCCCATAGAATAACCTTACATAAAAATCATCAAACACTTCTTGGCATCATGGGAAAATAAAATATAAGAAAGGGGGGGATCATATGCTCTGTAATAGTAAATGATTTAGGGGAAGCTATAAAATTTTAAATCATGATTTAAAAAAACACCAGCCTTTTAAACAATAAACATTAACATAATATGGGAAAAATAAATCAAACATTACCATATACACATGAACATTGATATTATACTTGTCTAATAATCACATGTAATAACTAATTTTATAACGAGGGAATGCATAATGTCGGACATAATAACTACTACATAAAGGCCTTATTCTAGGAAAATTCACAAATATTCTGTCAAGGCATTATTCTAGGACACTAGTTTGTCTAATGAGACCTACTGATGCATCGAGGTGCTATAGCGGGCCCTGATTGTCACTTACTAAGTCCAATGCATTCCTTATATGAAAACTGTGAAAGATAACACAAACATCCATATTAAAACTAGCATACGAAATTTTAATACTTTAACCATAAACTATGAATGGTAATTGAAAAAATCATAACTCATTCAATACAATATAGAAAATTGTATAATAAATCAACCTCAATCATGAATAAAATCAAGTAAAGGATGGTGACATATATGAAATTGTTTAATAAATTCTTTGAGATAAATGCCCCATTTTCATAAAAACATTTAAAAGTAACACAATTTATAAAGAAATAAAATTAAAATATATTTTTTAATAAAAGTTTCCCATACCACTTTCAATATTTTTAAAGGAATTTACATTTTAAAACAATCATTCCCATATAAATAAATCATTAAAATCATTTTGAAAATATGGACATTAATTAAATAGATTTAGAAAAATATATCTTTAAAATTTTTAAAATGATGATCTTGTTAAAGAGTACCTTACATAAAACCTTAAAATTTCCTTTTGAAAACATTTTTATGAAGCATTAAAATGGATGATAAATATGTCCTAGTAAATACTTATAGATAAACAATCTCAGATAATAATGAGATTGAGGAATAAACATTTACCTTAGATCTGGTACTCTTCATACGTGTCGGAAACTCATGCATAATGTTTTTAAAAATATTATTAACATATTTCAGAATCATAATAGTAAATATGATATCATATTTGATTCATTTATGACTTTATATTACCCATTTATGAATAATTCCAAGATAATGCAACATTTCGGGTAATATCGCTTTCTTTATCGTACATGTTTTGACTTGTTATTCATGATTATATTACATAGATAGTGATTTTATTACATATAGAATCTATAATAATATTTATATATCATATATAATCATAATATAAATATATATAATAGATATATATATTTCTAATGGAATACACTGTTCATGGAGACGGTACGCCGTACATACACATGAACGCTATTTCTATTTTCTTATGATATTGAATGAAAGTAATTGAATGAAATATATGTATATATATAAAATTAGAATGGACATATAATGTCATATATTTCATAATTATGAATAATATATTTTTATATAATCATTATTGGATGGTCAAAGTGGAAAATGAATCTAATCGCGTCATGGAGACGGTTAGTCGTACGTACACATGAGTGGAAATATCATTCTATTGATGGTGAAATAATATTTAATTGGATGGTATATTACATAATAATAATAATAATAATGTTTTATTTATTATTTACATCAATTATACCCATTATTTTACCCATTCAATTATTTAAATGTTGAATAACAAACTACACCATGACGTGGAGATCGTAATCCGTACGTATACACGTATGATGACATTTCCATTAATATGATTATTAGAATAATGAATATGGTTTAATATATTTATAATGAAATCTCATTAATCATAATTTACTATAGATATTATTTTATTATGGAAAAAAAATCATAGAGGATGTGGAAGAAGAAATGAACTTTGAAAGAGGTGATAAAACAATTACATATTTTTCAGTTGTTTCCATTTGATTTGAACCAAATGAATCCATAGGTTGGATTTATGATCAATGTAAAGCCTCTAGGATTAATTGAGGGTAATTGGGAGGAGATTTGAGCTGGGTTGGATGATCTAAATGGCCTTTTATGTGTCGATTTAAGAGAAGGGGATGTACCCTTTTATAAGAGAGGTGAGAGGTACTTTAGGAAAATCATGAAATATTAATTTTTTATAAAATTAATTTTCAGTTAATAATATCTTCATAAGGACTTAATTCTAGGATAATCTGGGAATGGGTCAAAATCCGATCAACCAATAGTTTTTAAACATGTTTAGTTCACCTTATTATCCTTATCTTTTAGACTTAACCCTTAGTTAAATAGTTAAACTTTTGCGATGTCATCTACTATTATTATAATACCTGGTTAATATAGTTACTAAAAAATCAAAAAAGAACTTAAAGTGGTTAATTAATGAAATATATACTATTATATAATTCATTTATCCAAAATGTTGATTTTTAGGACTATTATATTTTTTTAATAAAATAGTATTTGTTTTAAAAACTCATTTATTAAAATTTTGACACTATTTAATATTTTTTTTGTTAAAGACATAAAAAAAATGATTACTTAGAACCAAATATATTGAATCAAACCTAACATGTCATATTAAAATATAAAATTCTTTCATGGAATCAGAAGTTTCAATTTATATTTATTTTAATATTTATAATTGAAATTATTTTAATCTTTCATTAATAAGGTAATTACTACATAATCATTGGGTCATAATTAAATTTAATTATTTAAAGTATAAAAATTATAAATATAATACTATGATATATGAAATAATTATAAATATATAATCAATATTTATAGTCGAATTTAACTTATTTAAAACTCTATATTAAAAATGGTTTAGTTATTAAAATTTGAATTTAACACTTTTAACTCTTCTTTAAATAAAATATAAAAATATTCTAATCTAATAAAAGTGGATAAAAAAGATCATATTTTTATCCAAACGTTTATTTCGATCTAAATACACTTATTCAATATAATTAGGACTTGTGTTGTGGGTAATTTTATATTATTATAATATTATTTTTACTTGTAATTACCCTATTAGTTTATAACTGTGGTAAATAAAATTCAAAAGTTACGATTCAATAAAATTTAATTTCATCATATTGAACACAATTTTACATATTTATGACCACTGTGTCTTTAGTATTTTTGAAATTCAATTCCTAGAAATGGTAAAATTATGTTTTATGAAAATTTTGCAAATGTTCCTATAAGGTTGCTAAAAGACATTAAAAAGTTTCATAAAAGTTTATATGTCTAATCTTAATAAAAATTGACTCCAATTAATTAAATTGTACTAATATATGTATTATAGATATATTTTTACCTTATAATAAATTTAAATACTAATAACAATAATTTATATAAAATTTTGATTTTAAACAATAACGTAGTGTGTTTCACTATTCATCAAAAATTGAATGTTTTCAGAAAAGCACAAAAAATTCAGCCTAAGATATTTTTTATATTAAGAATCTAAAAATAAAGTCCATTTTAAAAATTAAAATTTATAAAATTTTAAAAATTGTGTATCACTATTCCAAAATAGCTCTTAAACGTGTAGTTTTATTAGTCGTAGTGTGCTAGAACTCGAAGCTGCGCGCAATGAAATCTATTGTATTATTCAGAGTGAAGTGTACCATAGAATATTGAGGGTTTTATTGAAAATATTTATAAAAGAGGGAGATTTTTGGATGAAACCCTTACCCCGTATTCAAAAGGATTTTTCAAATTCACTTACCATCATGAATAATTAAATTAATTTCACTAGATATATACCAAAAAATATTATTCATATATTTATAAATTAATATAATCTATACATCATCTTTTGGTTGTTATTGATAATATAGTTTCTTTTTTACATGGGTTACTTTGGGTTGTTTGTTCAATTGGATCAGAATTATTTTGGTTAGTTCGACATGTTAAATGTTTTTTTAAATTAAATTAATGATATATTTATTTTTCACTGTGTATATAATTTATTATTCCATTTTAACAATACTTATGGATTATTAATTTGTTATAAAATATTAGATAAAAATTTATAATGGTTTCCTCATAAGTCCATTTACAGTAGTTAAAGATTCTATAAATATTCAGTATTTTAATCACATATAGATTGTAATATAATATCATTCTGGAATAATATTTTTTTGGTAAATAAAATTTATTATATATTAAATAAAATTTTATATCAATTCATGATACATGATATGGAAAAATAAAGAATAAGTTTTTCACATGGAGGTGTTATTCCACATATAAAATGAAATGATTTTCCAGTTTTCGTAAAATGAAAAGAGTAGAAAATTAAAAATCACAAATTTCAGAATCATTAATATGCTATGAATATTGAAAAATATTTTTATATAACAATTTTTAACCATACTTGTATAGAGGTGATGAAAAATGGAACACATCAGTCATGGGGGTGGTAGTCTGGACGTATGCATGAGGATGTAATCATTTTATGAATGGTTTATAAGGAAGTTGTAAAATATATATCCCATTAGTATAACAACATACATGAATATTAATAACACTGGCTCCATCATATTTTAATTTATATGAGAGTTTTGGGATTTTATAAATTTAATGAAAATAAGAAGGTATTATAGAAAATATAACCTCATGCTTGTGGTGATTTCCTTTGTTTTCCAGCAAATGGAATCTTATCATGTGATTTTGGAAACAAAATTGAATCTACGATGTGTGTAGAAGCATGAACATAAAATTTGGATTTTTTCTATTATATTTTTTTTTCTAATCTTATAGTGGCAGAGGGATGATGAACCATTTTATAAGATAGAGAAGGGCAGTTTTTGGAATTATAATTTTCCTTTTAAAAAATACAATGGAAATATTTTTGGGCCAATGTATAAACTATGTAAAAAAGCGTTGTTTAGACTATTTTAAGGGTTATTTGGGCTCATACAAATGATTCCAAACATGTTTGAATTATTTTTTAATCCATTTACTAATATATTTTTACATTTACATTTTTTTAATTTATTTACCAAGCTAACTAAATATAACAATGGAAATTTAGTATTAAAATATTAAAATATAATGGGGATTATTAAATAATTTTTAAGAAAATATTATAATAATGAAATCAAATTTATCATATAATAATAGTTTTTTGAAGATAAATTTTAAAATAAACTCATGTATGGGAAAAAACCTAGTTTTATTAAAAGTATATATTTATGAAATCATACTTCTGATTATGATATAATTATAAATTCAATTTGTAACACCTTGAGATTTTAAAAGAAGAATGTAATATTAGATATAATATATAACATAGAATAAAATTATTATAATATAATTAAATACTCTAATATTTTACAATATATTTATTTTTATATAAACATAATCTCTTCGATTGCTTTCATTTCACACGACACCACGTTCGAACAAAACACAATACACTATAAAAATGTTATTATTTAAACATGACCAATATAAACTATACTCTAAGTTGGAGGGTATCAATAGTACTATATATATTATAAAAATTATATGATATACACATGTATAAAATAAATCAAATGGTTACCTATTTATTATAAATATGAAATAAATCATTTTAATGAAAAAGAAATGTTTTCAGAAAAGATATGTTTTATTATTGGCAGTCTAATTTCATTTTATGCACATATTTTGAAATTAATTTTCACCACATCTAGAAATATTAATTTAAAAAATAAAATAAAATTTTAAAATTATTATATAAATACTACCTTTAGGTGAATGTTTTTGGATACGAAAACATTTTTTGATGAATAGTAAAAAAATTCTTCTTTTTACTTAAAACTAACTTTAAATTTAATTATATATAATGTTAAATTAAATTTTAATTTATTTCAGTGAAAATAAATACAATAAACTAATATTAAACTAATTTAATTTACTATTTTAAATTTTATTTTGAATTTAAATATAAAAACTATTTATGCATTTGATCAATTTCTCTTTTGAAGCCAATTTTTTCATCGCTTCTACGAGTACTATTTTAAGTTAGATTATGCCACATCTCATAATTTCTTTAAAATAATGGATTAAATATTTCGATTCATGTTTATTTATATTAACCAATATTCTTTATTTAATTTTCGACAATTATGAATTATAAAAAGGTAAAAATTAATTTTCTCGGTTAAGGTATCAACGGATTTACTACTAGGTTAAACTAAGAATATTAAATCCATAATATTATCTATCCCAAATATGTGGTGATGGGAAATCAATATCATCGATTTTTGACTTGTTAGCCTACCGTACAAATGAATAATCTTTTTGTATCCCATTTTATGGAACTGTAGATGGTTGTAAGATATGAATCTATCATTATAAAATATATTTATATGTAATATAATGTGTTTTTTATACTACCATGATCGAATAAAATATTATGGTGGAGGAAGAAGAAATAAAACAAAATACATGTTTTATAATGTTACCACTATGTCAAACGACTACATTAGGTTTTTACAAAAATACATCCTAAGATGAATTTATGATAAATAAAATGGATCTAGGGATTCATTTGTACGGTAGGCTAACAAGTCGAAAATCGATGATATTGATTTCCCATCACCACATATTTGGGATAGATAATATTATGGATTTAATATTTATATAAGATATTTATGATATTATATTACCTATTTAATTTTAATACCACATATAATTTCTTACCTCCCAACCAATTGGAAAAAAATAACATCGCTCATGGGTATAGTGGATTGTCGCCTCATGAACCGATGTAATGTATTTTTCATTTATGTTTTAAATGAATTGTAATAGGGATATATTAAATAAATATATATAATTTATTTAGAATAATTATAATTATTTAAATTTTATATCACATATATCTTCTTAATTTACATTCCATGTGTGATAAGATAACGTCATTCATGTGTATGATAGACTATATCCTCAAGAAGTGATGTGATTCATTTTCCACTAATTCATTGCTTGGATTTTAATTGGGGTAAATTTAATAGTCATATTTGACATATATTTTATAAAAAGACTCTTAAATAGTAATATATTTTTTACATATTTTTTATTTCATCCATCCAGTAAATCGATATAGTGTTAAAGCGTACATAAGGCCAACTGTCTCCATGAATGATGTCTCCATTTATTATCTCTAGATTTTATATATTACTATAAATAAATATAGAATAAATATATTTGATATTTATATAATTATTTTTATTATATATTTTTTAACAAAATGATCAAATTAAATGTACCAAATAACCAAAATAAAACCTATGAGGAAAATGAATCCATTACCACTTGAAATGTTGGTTTTCAAAAATAATTGACAATAAACCGATAATAAAAGACTATAATTAAATAAAATTGGGTACGATATAAATGATTATGGTTATGTAATTTATTTATAATAAATTTATATTAATTATATAAGAGTATAGTACACATATAATGGATGTCTAACCTGAGCTACGAGTTTCTCTTCTGACTTTTACTTTTGTGAGACATACATCATCATCAAAAATTATTCCTTTGTGCGGTCTCTAAGTACGCCCTTATAGTTTTTATATCATGAATATATTTATCTTCAATGTACATAACATTTAAATTTGTGTTATTTATTTTATGAGGACTACAATTCATGGGTAACCAAATTGGTAAGGGTTTATATCACAATATCATCATTATTCAGGAAAGTTTTTTGTAAGTCTCCCTTGGCAGAATTATCTTATAATTATATATAAAATCAATCTATTTTATTCTCTTATACACATTCAATAAATAGTTTAGGAATTAGTTTTATTTTATAACCTCTTTAGCATTTTAAATAAATGTCTAAATTTTCAAATGGTAATCCTACTTTATTTCCATCATTGGTAATAAATCATTCATCATAAAAAATCAAAATTTTATAAAAAGGTATTTTTTTAAATTTTGAAAATGAGTTATTCAAAAAATGTTTACACATTATTACTATTTTACATATTTTTTCATATGAATCATCATGTTTCATTTAAAACAATACTCGTACAACATTTACCAAAAATTTGAATAGAATCATTGGTTTATCATGAGTGGAAGGAATGAAAATTTACTCCACTATTAACACGCAATGATTTAAATAATATTATATGTTTATAAAAAAAATTTATTTTCAATTAATATTAATTTCATAATATTTTTTCAATTTTTTTCAAAAATATATTAAACAGGATAAGGATATGAATCTAAAAAATTTAATGATATTTTAATTTTATTAATATGCTTCAATTTCATCACCAAATCATTTTACTTCTAATATACTGGGGATATATTGTAATGAAATCCCAATTATTATTTATTTTGGTAGTGTATGATCAGTTTAACTGAGGATTCAAAATTTTATTATCATTATCCATTTTACTCTGGATGGTTTATGGTCATGTTTATTTGATTAGGGTAAAAATTATCAATTAATATGTTAGTTTTTGACATGTATGATTATGTTGTTTATGTTCCACACCATTCATATAAGGTATTCATTAGAATTTGTGTGTGATGGGTGGGTCATGTTATATATATCCCTTCGATGCATCATTATGTCCCATGAGACAAAGTAGTTATCCAAACTAAAATAGTTTCAACCCAATAATTAAACTATCCTATTAAATGCCTTGATATTTTAAGATGTATATAATTATGAACTAACTCATTATGATAACATCCATAGATTTCCATGTGATTAATATATTATATAAAATATTTATTGATAAGTCAAAATATCATTCTATTCTATATATAAAATTATTTTATAATCATTTATTTAAAAAATATTATTCTTAGTTTATTGATTAAATGTGACATGGTTTAGTTATTTACCATGATATTTTGGTTATTTTTATTTATTCATGATATATTTCATTATATGTATACTAATTCTAAGAATCTGAGCTCTCCCCTTTCTAATTTTTCATTTTCCCCAGGAAAAGAACAATTATTTTCTCATTAATATGGAGGAATATTTTAAAGGGGAATAATGGAATTCTCAATGAAAACTTCATGGGCATTAAATGTTTAAAATATATTGTGAATTTCATGTATGTTTCCAGTTTACGAAGACTAATAAATTATTAATTTATTCAGGGTGTTATACATTGTATCTAGTGCGAATGAAATAACATTTAAACTGACTACCAATTACTAGAGTATAATTATTAATAGTTTGTATTAGAGGAATATTAGTAGACATATGGTAAACTATATATAAAAAAATTTATATTATGGAACATAAAACTAGGATAGACATTAAGGATAACTATGGAAGAATATCATATAGTTTTGGTGTGGTATAGATTATGTGGTTTTTTTGTTATAAATACTCCTCTTTCTGATAATTACATGTTTATTTGGTTCTAAAACAAATATACATTGGGGCAATGACTCTAAAAAGTGCACATCAGGTTTGAATCAATCAATACACTGTATAAAAATTTGAGCCTTATTTCACAACCAGTTTGACAATCTCAGGTGATATGATTTAGATAAATCACATTTTCTATACAAACCACTATAATCGGATTCATAATATTTTTATGAATTGAAAACTTTTCCAAAAAAACCATATTTATGACTATTATATTAAACATAAATAATTTTTTAATTTTTTTTTATTTTTTACACTATTATTTCTATTATACATTATGTTTCAAAATTTTATTACCTAATCAATTATATTCAATTGTTTTTTAATGTCACCTAGTGAAACGAATGTGAATAGTATCAATGCACATACCCTGTGTAGAGATTTTATACTGGGAACAATCATGAAGCTAGAGTTTGAGTTTTATCTAGAATTGATGAATTATTAGCTGTATTAGGGAAGTAGACTCATGGTTTGTGAAATAGAATCTCTTATATAGAGAAACCAGATATTCCACCACATGGTGTATCAATGTTAGTGTACTTAATTAATCATCAAACCCCATCATTAATTAGGACTATAAATCCATTTTTCTTTCTGTAATTGAAAATATATTTACACAATATATTTCTCCCATTAGAATGAAATGAAATGTAAAAAGATGTCCTAGATGATTTTCATCTCTTAAGAGATGATGATGAATAGTGTCTATTGTTTCAGAACACCAATGATGGATTGGAAATAGAAAACATGGGTTGGAATGATTTTATGTTACTCTCATTGGAAATCACTATTCCTTGTGAGTAATGAGTGTATATAGAGTGGAAATTAAAAAATATACATTAAAACGATTATAAAATTGACACTATGTAGAAAGAAAAATTTACATGGATAGTATATAATTTTATGGACTACATATGTAATCCAAATATAATGATTTAGCATTTAATTCATGGTAATAGTAAAATTATTCTATGGGAACTAATCTCCAAAAAAATATCATCATTTGAGAAAATAGTATCATGTGGTATAAAGATAGATATCGAATTATACATGAATTATGGATTAAAAGGTAATAAAATTGAAAAGAGGATATCATAGAAAAAAAGTATTATGGTATGAAGGGAATGAAGGATTTACCACATTTGATAAATTTTCAAAGAAACACACAAATTATTTCTTGGGGGAAGGTGAGTTTTCTACCTATGTGGAGAGAACGAAAACCATGCCGATGAATTCAAGGGAAATAATAATGTATCCAAGGATCATTGTAGTACCCCTGGTTTTTTGTATGTAACCCTTACTTGATTCTTTTCTTGGTTTTAAAAGTTAAGGGTGACGTATGATAGAGTCGGGAGATCCTAGGCTGAAGTTTGAGGCAAAGGGGAAGTCGCATGGCGGTGCATGGTTTGTCCAAACCGTGCGACCAAACCATGTGTGGCTAACTTGGGAGGCAGTGTCTTCCACACGGTCGGCACACGGTTAAGGGAAAATGTGCGATGAGGGTATGCAAGAAGGGAGGCTGAGGTAGTAGTTAACACATGGCTAGTGCACGGTTTGTCAAACCATGCGGACTAACCATGTGGGCACTTAAATTAGATCCTTAAATTGTGGATCTAACTCGTTTTTTCCTCTAATTGACTCATTTAAGATCCTAAGCATCCATAACATGGGATTACACTCCCTTGAAGGTTGGAAAACTTCTCCCATATGTTCCGGAGGCGATCTCAAGGCATCTCTTGGCGAATCAAAGACGGATTCTTGAGGTTTATGATCGTTCTCTGTAGTTATTGATCAATTTCATACATCTACTTAGATATACTTCTACTCTTCCATTGGTTTCCTAGATCTATGCCCATTATAGGTAGATCTAAGTGTGTGGATGTCAAATATGATGAGTTTTTGTCTTGGCTATGTTAGGAGAAGAGAACTATGGAGGGTTATGGAGAATCGTCCCGGTGTTTTTGAGCATTCTTCGTCCGTTGCTTGGATTCACATATTTTGTTGAGGTAGGTGGATTCACTCTCGACTAATCTTGTTAGAATTGATTGGATTATATTAAAATTGGTTTATTTTAATGAAATATATTGTAAAAATCATTGAATAAATCGTCTTTGGTGATGATTTGTGGTTTGGATGAAATTGTGAAATCATGGTGATTTTTTGTGCAAAGTGTTGTGGCTCATTGAATTTAAAATGTTGATTTTAAATTATGGATTTTCCGAAATTTGAAATTATTTGATGGAAAAATGGGTTTTCAATAAAATGAGTGTTTTATTGAAACAGTTTTGCTGGAATTGGTTTTCAATAAAATAGAAGTTTTATTTAAATGGTTTGAATTGGTTGAACACACTTGGTTTTGATGGAAATGGTTTTCAATAAAAGGTTTTTTATTGAAAGGATGGTTTTGGCATGATTTTTGGGAATGTGTGGCGTGTGTTCATATTTCATTTTACAAGTCTTGGTTGAAATAGGACCTTGTGCTCGGTGCCAAACATTTTATGGAACAATGGTGATTATATGTTCGAGGCTTGGTTGAAATATGACCTTGTGCTCAGTGCCAAAGGTGTAATGGCACATGGGAAATAATTACCTTGTGACGACTTGGTAGATCGACGAGAGACCGCTCATGAGTATGGAACTGTCATAATGAAGCATGCATGGTTGATTTCATTGGTTTGTGGAATGGTTGGGTATTTCAAACGGGATGTTTGTGATATGGTTTGAAATTTCGTTAGTTTATTTTTCTGGAAAAATAACTTGATGGAAAGTTGGTTTCAAATGCACTTAGATGCTTGTGAGTCTGAATGGTTTTGGAAAACCTGTTTATAATTAGTTATAAATTTCTTTTGTGAATTTTTTTTATATTAACTGGTTTTATATAAATGTTTATATCTATTCTTTCCTAGTGGTGTGAATGGAGAAGTCATTGGGGAAAACCTATGGAGTTTTATACTCACCCCTGCTTTGGAATTTTGGTGCTTTTGTAGATGTTGTATTCCGAGACACAGGTAAACGTAAAGAATCTCATCACTAGAGGTTCTTGGAGATACTTTGGAGATTTGGTGGTGCATAGAGCATGGAGCTCGAGGTGGAGCTGTGGAGTGTGTCTTTGTATATTCTGGGTATTTGTTAGTCTTCTTCTTGGTACTCTGATTTTGTGTTGGTTGTATTGGATTGTGGAATATTGTAGTTCCCTTTTTGTAATACATGAGTTGGTTGTTTAATAACATGCATCATATAGTGGTTGTTAGTGGATGTTTTGGTTTATTTTCATAAAGGGTAAATCATCCCTCAATCATATTTAAAACCCTTCAGCATTTATTTCGACCCTCTTACATCATGGGGATGTCGTTTAAGGACAAGTAACCCTCACCGACTCCTCATGCTAAAGAGGTAGGGGAGGGGTGTTACAAATGGCATCATCTTGTTCGGTCCTTTCCAATATAGTAGTCATCGATGTTCTTGGTGTTGGAGTTGAAATTCCGTCCTATCTATTCCTTGGGTTAAAATCTTATACAGAGTAGGATTGTCAAAACATGAAAGGTATAACATAAAAGGACGTAGGTAACCCCTTTATGTTGAACTTCAAGTTACCAGGGCATTGGGTACATAAGTGTTTTGGATACACTTATAGAGTGATGGAAATCTCATTGCCATTGGGTTAGCCAATGAGATGAGCATGACATGCATTGTAGAAGAATGACTTCCTACTAAGATTGCATATCTCAATGTGAGGAATGAGTTTGAATTTTGTGTAAGGTGCCAATTTTTGAAAAATGAAGAAATGGTTTTCAACCGAACGACTTTGAAAAGAGGGTATCTGGAATATTTTGAAAATGCACTAATTTTCAGAAAGTATGTTGAATGTTTTAAAAAATGGCTGAACATGGAAAAATGTTTTGGGAGAACATTTTTTTGATAGTTGATATGATAGAAAATGAAATGTTATGCCAAAAATTTCTTGAGAGTGAGATTGACGGAGTTTATTGTCGGTTTTGAAAATGGCACCTGGTAGGCGTTCTCGAAACCAACCCGAAGAAGCTGCAGAGAATGTGGTTGAACCTGAACCATGTGTGAAAAAAGATCTGGTTCAGAGTATTGTCCACGCTTTTCAAGCTGTGGATACGGGTAACCAGAGGAATGATCCATGACATGTGGATCATACCATCCAGTTCATAAAGCAGAATCAACCGATCTTTAGAGGTGATGTTGAACCTGATAAGGCAGAGGTGTGGCTAAGTAGGATGAATCGTATATTGGATTTCATCGGCACACCGGTAGAGCTCAAATTAAAGCTGGTGACGGATATGCTCGAAGATCTTTCACGTCAGTGGTGGAATTTAGCAGTGCAGGATAAATTGGATGAAGGACTTACATGGGAGGATTTTGAAGAATTGATTAACAAAAAATTCTATCCCCACACATTAAAGATCCAGAAAACAACAGACTTCTTTTAGTTAAAATAGGAGAGCCTCTCTGTCATAGAGTATGCAGATATGTTCATGAATTTATTCCATTTTTCACCAGAGGTTGCGGAAAGTGCTTCATTGAAGGCACACATCTTTGAATTGGGACTAAGGCATGATATTCAATCGAATATTGTGGTGCTCTATATTACGGATTATACAGAGATGGTGAACAGATTAATAGTTGTTGAATGTGATATCTCAGGATCGATAAGAGGAGGTAGGATGATACCCACATGAATGGGTGGGAACTCTTATGCTGGGAACAAGCGGAAAAGGGACACCTACATCAAATGTGGGAGTACGAATCAGAACCAGACAACGAGATCAATCATCCTTCCCCCATGACCCCATAGAAAAGAAGGTTTCTTTCAATGTGGTTCGAATGATCACATGAAATGAGAATGTACGACACCACTGAGAGAATTCCAAAATTTCAATAATATGGGGCATCTTCACCGATATTTTCGCAGTTCTCCACGGTCAGGTGTTCGGGACACTTCTCAGGCGTCGCAAGCATTGTATGCTTCGACAGTGCGAGGACAGCAATATCAGTCTCGCCAGAAGAACCGAGATAGCTATGGTGATTCTATGAGTACCATGCCTCCTCAGGTAGGATAATATCAACAAGGCAATAAGGAGAAAAGAGCAGCAACAAAGTAATTGTATGTAGATGAGAAAATGATGGTCGATGATCAGTCTGGACCATCTACGGTGAGAGGTACAATTCTTTTGAATTCTACCCTCATGCAAGTGTTGTTCGATACTGAGGGATCACATTCTTTTCTTGCTTCTCGTATTTCTGATTTGCTAAACTTAAAACTGGAAATGATGCCTTCTGTCTTGAAACTGCAAACTCCTCTTGGTGAAAGAGAATGTCAAGACATTGTTTGTAGAGAATGTGCTATAACTGTTGATGGGGTTGAGCTGAAATGGGACTTATCCATGTTATGTGTGGATGTCTAAGATGTAATACTAGGTATGGATTAGTTGAAAATTTTTATGTCTTATATTGACTGTTATAGGAGAATGGTTAGTTTGACGACTGAGGATGGCATCGACCATCTCTTCAGAGGATAGAGGATAGTAAAGAAAAACTCAAAGAGCATGTTGGAACCAATGTTGGGAACAATCTCTCACCAATTGGCAGTGTTGACATTGGCATCAGTGAAATATATTGACGAAAATTGTTTTCCAGCCATGGTTGACCAATTTCTACATTTCATTCCCAAGAACTTCTCAGGGTTACTACCTCTTAGGGAAGTGGATTTTACGATTGATCTTCTTCCGGGGACCAGTCTTATTTCCCTTCCATCTTATAGGATGGCACCAATAGAGTTACAGGAATTGAAAGTGCAGTTAGACGAGCTGGAAAGCAAAGGTTTTATTCGGCCAAGCGTGTCTCTGTGGGAAGCACCGGTTTTGTTCATGAAGAAGGCAGATGGAACTTTGAGGCTATGTGTGGATTATCGTAAACTTAACTAAGATATGATAAAGAACAAATATCCACTTCCACACATTGATGATCTGTTCGATCGATTAAGGGGATCATAGTGGTTCTCCATGATTGACTTGCGATCAGGATATCACCAATTACGAGTCCAGAAGGGGGATATTCCAAAGACAGCCTTCAAAAGCAGATATGACCACTACAAATATGTAGTCATGCCTTTTGGTATTATGAATGAACCAGTGGTCTTCATGGATTTGTTGAATCAGATATTTCAGCAATATCCAGATTCTTTTGTTGTGGTGTTTGTGTATGATATCTTGGTGTATTCAAGAAGAAGGGTTCAATATGGTAAAGACTTGGAGATAGTGTAGGAAATCTTGAGAGACCATCTGTTTTATGCCAAATCATCAAAATGCAATTTATGGATACAAGAGGTACGCTTTCTGGGACATGTTGCTTCTGAGAAAGGTGTTTCTGTAGATCCATAAAAAATAGAAGCCGTTCTTTCCTGGAAACCACTAAATAATGTTTTTGAAATATGATGTTTTCTTGGTCTACCTGGTTATTACCGATGCTTTTTGCGTGACTTATCACAACTATTTTCGCCTATGACAGCATTGTAAAAGAAGAAAAGTGCATTTCAATGGACTGAGGAATTTCAGAGATCTTTTCAAGAGTTGAATGTTTTCCTTACATCAGCACCTATCTTGATCTTACCAGAATCAGGATAGGGGTATGTTGTGTATTGTGATGCTTTAGGATTAGGGTTGGGTTGTGTTCTCATGCAAGGAGACGATGTTTTTGCTTATGGTTCAAGGAAGTTGAGGGTGCATGAGAAGAATTACTCAACACATGATTTGGAGTTAGCTGTAGTCGTCCATGCATTGAAACCATGGAGACACTATCTCTTTGGTGAGAAATTTAATTTGTTTATGGATCACAAAAGCTTGAAACACATTTTCTCACAGCGAGATTTGAATCTGAGGCAGAGGATATAGATAGAGTATCTTCAAATTTTCTACTTTGACATAATTTATACACTGGGTAAGGGAAATTCGGTGTTCAATGCACTAAGTAGGTAGTCGTATGCTCCATTGGAGAAGGAAACATTAGATGAAAGGCAGTTGATGTCGGTCTAAGCCTACATGCATGTTTAATGGGAAAACCGAGGTGATGTTGGGGTTTTCGTTTTCGCTTTTCTTATTCCTGGTCTGGTAAAAATGGTCTAAGAGGAACAAACATCTAATGCAGAATGTCTGGTATTGAGTTTAAAACTCAATGGTTGGGAGACCATTGATGGCTGGAAATTGGAAGCGGGTTCAGTTTTGTGTTTCAGAGATAGGATGGTTTTACCTATAGTTTTTTAGGAACAACTCTTTAATGCTTACCACCATTCAAGATGGGTTGTACATCCGGGTACACATAAGATGTATAATATTTTGGCGGCGCAGTTTTGGTGGAGCAGCATGAAGAGGAAGGTGGCCGAGTTCATCTCGCGGTGTTTAACTTGTCAGCAAGTTAAAGCAGATCATTAGAGACAAGTTGGTATGTTATAGTCTTTACATATCCTAGTGTGGAAATGGGATCAGATAGCAATGGATTTTGTTACAGTTCATCCAAGAACTTTTTGGAAACACAATTCCATTTGGGTGATAGTGGATCACCTAACCAAGTCGGCCAATTTCATCCCAATTCATGAAACTCATACGGTGGAAGATCTTTCAAAAATCTATATCTAAGAAGTGGTAAATAGGCATGGTGTACCAGTGTATATATTCTCAGATAGAGATATAAGGTTCACATCTTGTTTCTGGAAATCATTACAGCAATCCCTTGGGACTCAATTGACTATGATTACGTCATATCATCCTCAGACAGATGGAAAATCTAAGTAGATGATACAAATGTTGGATGACATGTTGAGAGCTTGTGTAATGGTTTTTGGTGGCTCATGGGAGGAGCATATACCCTTAGTGGAGGTCTCATACAATAACAACTATCAATACTTGATACGCATGGCCCCGTTTGAAGCATTGCTTGTGCATCCTTGTCGTTCTCCACTATGCTGGGTGCAAATGGGTGAAACTTCACTAATTGGGCTGAGACTGCTCCAAGAAGCAATGAATAAGATTCAGTCAATTATAAAGAGTATGGAGACAGCTCAGAGTCATCATAAATCTTATGCATATCACCATCAAAGACTGTTGTCGTTCGTAGTGGGTGATCATGTATTTTTGAGATTCTCTCCAAGGCTTGGACATCGTCATTTTGGGAAGCAAGGAAAATTATCTCCTCGATATATAGGCCCTTTTGAGATACTAGAAAGGGTTGGTGAGGTGGAGTATCGGTTGGCCTTACCACCACGGTTCAGTCCAGTTCATAATGTGTTCTATGTATCTCAGTTGAAGAAGTATCAACCCAATCCTCACAATGTGATCAGATGTGATCACATTGACCTAGAGCCGGATGCTTCGTTGGTACATATCCCGGTGTGGATTGTGGATAGGCAGTATGAAGTCTTGTGTGGAAAAATCATTGGTCTAGTGTGAGTTTCATGGTAGCATGGTCAGATCCAAGAAGATACTTGGGAATGCGAGAATGAAATGAAAGAGCAGTGGCCAGAACTCTATCAAACAAGCAATGGTCTTCTACTTTCTCGGGACAGAAAGGCCAATGGTGGGGAGAATATATTACCCCCAGTTTCTGGTATGTAACCCTTAATTGATTATTTTCTTGATTTTAAAAGTTAAATGTGACTTACGGGAAAGTCGGGAAATCCTGGGTTGAAGTTTGAGGGAAAGGGGAAGTCGCACGGGCAGTGCACGGTTTGTCAAAACCGTGTGACCAAACTGTGCGTGGCTGACTAGAGAGGCAGTGGCTTCCACACGGTCGACAAATAGTTAAGGGAAACCATGCGATGAGGTCGTGCGAGAAGGGTGGCTGAGGAAATAGCTAACACACGGTTAGCGTACGGTTTTCCAAACCATGCGGACTAACCGTGCAGACACTTAAATTAGATCCTTAAATTGTGTATCTAACTCGTTTTTGCCTCTAATTTACTTGTTTAATCTCCTAAGCTTCCATAACTCTGTATTACTCTCCCTTGAATGTTGGAAAACTTATCCCAAGCATTCTGGAGGTGATCCGAAGGCTTGTATTGGCGAATCGTAGCCGGATTCATGAGGTATGTGATCGTTCTCCTTCGTTCTTGTTCGTTTTCTTAGATATACATAGATATACTTCTCATATTCCCTCGTTTTCCTAGGTATACACCCATCATTGGTAGATCTATGTGTGTGGATGCCAAATACGATGAGTTTTGGTCTTGGTTGTGTTAGGAGAATAGATCTAAGGAGGGTCATTGGAGAATCGACCTGGTGTTTTTGAGCATTCGTTTTCCATTGCTTGGTTTCACCTATTTTGTTGAGTTACGTGGCTTCACTCTAAACTCATCTTTTTATAATTGATTTTCTTAGATTCAAATTTTTTTATTTGAAGTAAATTGATCGTGAAAATCATGGAATAGATCTTCTTTAGTGATGATTTTTGGTTTGGATGAAATTGTGAAATATTGGTGATTTTTTTTTGTGAAAAGTGTTGTGGCTTATTGAATTTAAATTGTTGATTTTAAATTATGGATTTGATGAAATTTTAAATGGTTTTATGGAAAAAATGGGTTTTCAATAAAATGAGTGTTTTATTGAAATGGTTTTGGTGGAATTTTTTTTAATAAAAGGACAGTTTTATTGAAATGGTTTGAATTTGATGAACACACCTGGTTTTGATGGAAAATGGTTTTTAATAAAAGGTGTTTTATGGAAAATATGGTTTTGGAATGATTTTTTGGAATGTGTGGGGTCTGTTAATATTGCATTGTATGAGGGTAGGGTTAAATATGACCTTGTGCTCGGTGCCAAATGTTTAATGGAACAATGGTGATTATATGTATGAGGCTTGGTTGAAATATGGCCTAGTGCTCAGTGCCAAAGGTGTAATAGAACACGGGGAAATAATTACCTTGTGATGACTTGGTAGATCGATGATAGACCGCTCATGAGTATGGAAATTTCATAATGAACCATGCATAGTTGATTTCATGGGTTTGTGGAATGGTTGGTTATGTCAAACGGCATGTTTGTGGTATGGTTCTAAAGTTCATTTGGTTATTTTTTTGGAAAAATAATGTGTTGGAAAGTTAGTTTCAATTTCACTTGGACGATTGTGATTATGAATGGTTTTGGAAAACATGTTTATATTCAGAAATAAAATGACTATGTGAAATTGTTTTATATAAACTAGTTTTATATAAATGTTTCTAACTCCTCTATCCTAGTGCCATGAGTAGGGAAGTCATTGGGGGGAAAGCTACTATGTTTTATACTCACCCCTGATTTGGGACATTGGTGCTTTTGTAGATGTTGTCTTCCGAGGGACAGGTAAAGGTAAAGCAACTCATCACTAGTGGTTTGTGGTGATAATTGGGAGATGTTGTGGTGCTTGGAGCAGGGAGCTCATAGTGGAGGTGTGGAGTGTGTCTTATATTGTTTTGGGTCTTTGTTAGTCTTCCGCTTGGTACTCTGATATTGTGTTGGTTGTATTGGATTGTGGAATAGTGTACTTCCATTTTTGTAACACATGAGTTGGTTTTTTAATGACATTCATCATATAGTGGTTGTTAGTGTATTTTGTGGTTTATTTTCTTAAAGGGTAAATTGTCCCCCAATTGTATTTGACACCCTTTGGCATTTATTTCCAGTCTCTGGCGTCTTGGGGATGTCGCTTAAGGCCATGTAACCCTCACTGCCTCCTCAATCTAATGAGGTAGGGGCAGGGTGTTACAATCAATGCTTAAATAGTAAGTAAATGGGTCATTATGGAATCAAATCTCCCAATATTCATTGTAATAAAAGGTTAATGAAACAAAGGGTTCAAGTTCAATTATATTATATTGATATAACCAATGTGGAATGATTTATGTGATTGGATTTCGATTCAAGAATTATGTTGTAAAATGATTTTATCATTAAAATTATTTTGATAAGAGTTAATAATTGTGTATGGATTGTAATTCATTAATTATCATGAATTATACGTGATAACATATTTAATGTTACCGATGATAAGGAAAAGTGATTCAGTGGGAAGTTGATTTTTAAAAAAACACAATTAAAAGAATATAATACATAATATGTGTTTGATTATAACATAATAATGATAAAAGTGTATCTATGATGATATATTAAACTGTTAATGTTTATATAATCATTTATATTGAGTTAATTATTGGTTATTACAATTTTGAAACATTATATGAACTATGATATTATGGTTTTAGAAAAATTTCAACATGCATGCCTTGTAATATCCCGTAAAATATGGAATGGATATGGGGATCGAACCCACAACAATAGGGCAATATAGATAATGTTCTTACCATTTTAATCCATGATGATTATCTTAATAAGACATTATTTTTTACTTAAATTATTTCATTTCTAAATACCAATAGAATGGATTAAGATAAAATTTTGGTGTTATAGTTGGATTTTATAGATTAATGCTTACTGAAAGTGTTTTCATTCAAATTTAATTGTAGGTATTCAAGAATAAAACATTCAACTTTTATATTCCTTTATAGTAGTATAAAATTTTGTTGAAAATGATCGAATAAAAACCAAAATATGAAATTATTTAGGTCAAATAGAATGATATCAGGTATATTAATTTGGATTCTTTATTAAGATCTTAGGTAAATCCCTCATAATTGAGGAAGAGGATATTTAAATTAAAATTATATCCTATTAACATCATTTACATCACATAATAATGGATTTATGGATGTTTAATTTCTATTTATCATTCATTTTATTCTGATCAATGATCTCTAACTATCTATATTAATCCATGGGTGTCAGTATTTTCTTTAATGTCAACATCCTCAGTTCCCTCATATGCTCACCTACAAGGATACAATGTTTTGTAATTATTCCAAAAGTATTGCAAAATTACACTTTTCTATTATCAAGATGATATTTTACTAATCCTTCTTATGATGTGGTATTTCAATAATATCATTTTCAAAATTCAAACACTTGATTAACGAGATCAAGATTAAATTGTGAGGATAAAATGTATTTAAGGGGAAGAATGTGACAAACTAAGGTTTTAAAATAAGAACTTCATATTAAGTAGTGTATATTATAGGAAAAAAGAATATTATAAGATAATCTAACACCCTGAGACATTATGATATATTTTTTGTTAAACGAATTCAATCTCATTGATATCATTCAATGCATGGAACAATGTGTTTAATAAAAATTAGATACTTTAATAAAATATTATGATTTAATAATGGACATTATAACAAAACTATTAAGTTGGAGGTTATGAATACTTTGGATTTAATGATTTAAATTATATATTTTTACATATATTAAAAAATTCAATGGCTATCTATTTATTATAAAATAAAATAAGAATAAGTTAAATGAAGAAAAACTTGTTTTCTCAAAAAATGTATTTTTATAAACCATGGTCTAGTGACGATTTGTGAAAACAATTTCAAATAAATTCATACCAATTATAGATAAGGAATTTGGAAAAATAAACCTATGTTTTTAAACAGTCATTGGAAAATTATCTTATGTTTAACTTTTTAGAATTTTCTAAAATTTTTATTTTCTGGATGGAAAGTGGAAAATAAAAATTATTATTGGTAACTAGATTTTTGATTAAATTATTTAAAAAGATAAATTATATTTTATTTTCATTTTAAAGTAAATTTATATAAATTATATTACAATTTAACTATATTCGGGAGTTATTATCCATTTTATGTTCAATTTCAAAACAAAAGCATTCCATTATTTTGAGAATTATATCCTTGGGGACGCTTTTCTCATTATGTTCACCATTATAATTTTAAATTGGATTTATTTAACTTATATTAATTGAATTGTGAAAATTTTATTACATAATTGGAATAGTCATAATTAATAAAATATAAATATTTTAGCTAAATTTTTGACAATTATGAATAGTAAAATCATTGAAGATTTATTATGATGGTTATGTTCAAAACTATTTTATAGGGGAGTTAAACTAGGAAGATATTTGGTAAAGATACATATCAACATCTTAAAAACAAATTTTATGGGAATAATTCATCCTTATAACCTACAATAGTATATAATTACATTTTAAGTGTATTTTTCCCTGGTTAAGATTTGGGATTAATTTATTCTGTTCAAAAATTCCTCATGTGTCTTCTCCTCTAATTATAAAATTTTACCTCATCTTTTCCACTCTTCACAATTCAAAATACATTTGTATCGAAAAATAACTATACATATAACATAATTAATATACTAAATAAATCATAGATCCATTTTTTATTATAAATATATCACAAGAATGATTTTTTATAACATAAATTTGTTGTTCAATGAAGAGGTAACAATCTTAAATGATCAATTTTTTTAATTTCTTCTTCCAAATACTTGGAAAATTATTCAATAATATATTTATTATTATTATAGTATATCACACATAATTGGATAATATTATGTAAATGTAATAACCTATATACATCTCCATTTCCATCAGATGGGATACAAAATCATCATTCATTTGTACGGAAGAATACAGCCTCACGAATCGATGTTATTCATATTTAATCACCACCTCTCATGGATTTATATAATAATGGAATAAATTTTTATATATTATATTTATGATATTAAAATACATTTTTAATTAATATAAATTTTTTATATAATTTCCTCTAATGATGTTGAAAACAATTACATCTCTCTTGTGTGCGGCAGACTGCATTTTCGCGACCCGATGTGATGTTATTTTAATTAATTTTTTACGTATATTTTAATAAGGTTATTTTAAATGAATATAAATGTAATATGTAACATAATTATTTTTATTTAATTATTATATAATAATTACATTCCTTCATACCGTTCAATAAGGGATACAATACCATCATTTTTAGTACATCAATCTATCGCCTCACCAGGAGATGTGATTTATTTTTCACTAACACATTGCATGGTAGGTGATTAGGGTAAATTTATTTAATAAATAAATTATATATGATAGAAAAATTATAATTTAATGTTATTATATTATTATAATTTATTTTAGTTCATCTAATTTGAAAATGGAAACTCTGTTCATGCCTATGTGTGGCTTACTATCTCCATGAACATTGTAATATTTTTTCTATTTATAAAATTTAAATATTACTCCAAATAAATATATTATTAATATTTTATATACTTCTATATGTTTTTAAATTTTATATCATCCTTAACCATGATCAACTTAAAATCACAAAAAATTAACAAAGAAAATCATACCTGAAAAATAAATCATTTATCACAAAAATATTGATTTTAAAATTTCATATGATAAAAAATATGAGATAAATTTCGGTAAGTAAATCCTAAAATGTATGATATATATGATTATAATTTTTAATATATTAATAATAAACATATTTTTTTTATATAGGAGGTTTAGACACATATTATGTACATCAAACCTAAGGTAAGTGTTTCTCTTCTCACTTTTACTTCCATGAGTCATACAAATTATTCACCACTTATTACTTTGAGTCAATTATAAACGGGCACTATGATATTTCATATAAATAATAAATTTATATTATTGGTATTTATTGTTTCAATAAGTGTTATTTATTTTATGTGGATTAGGATTTAGATGTTACCAGACTGGTAATGACTTGTTTCATAATCTTACCATTATTAAAGATTTTTTTGTATACATCTCCATTGGGGGAGTTATTTGATATTTATTTCATAAACTCAATATATTTTATTATAACATTTTTTTAAATTATCCTTTTTCTAATAATAGATGCATTTTTACACTCTTTCATGTAACACCTATATATTTTTTGGTATGTATCTTCTTAAATAAAATATATTATATGGATTGTGTTACATAAAACACCCATCCAAAATATTTTTTAAATCATTTATTAAAATTTATAGTCTTACGATAAGAAAATATATATATATTTTTATAAATGAGAAGTTGGAATCCTTTTAAATGAGAACCTATTTTAATTCAAAATTTTAAAACAATTATAAATTTTATTTGACAAAATAATTTTCATTTTTAAAATAGAAATATCAAATTTTATTTTGGATAGTTTTATTTCTTATAATATTATTTTTTTGATAAATAATAATTTCACCATTAGGAATAATAATATGGTAATTATAATAATAACCTTAAATATGAAATTATAAATAATGTTTGTTTACCTTATAAATGAAAATATGATATATTCAGGTCATGGTATATGTAAATAAGTGTTTTAAACATTATAAATTAAATGTTGGTATTCTTGTCAAATGAAAAAGTTTATTTAGAATTTTATAATTTAAAAGAATATTTACTTGTATAAAATATATTAATATATTAATATTTTATTGTATTATGATTGTATGATAATTTTAGGAGACTTTTGATAAATTTTCAAAGTGTTTTACAATCTGTCATAATATTAAAATCTGTATTTTTTTAAATAAATGAATGTTTTAATTAAAAATTAAAAATTAAATGTTTATATAAATATATTTTAAAAATAGTGTTAATTTTTTAAATCTACATGTCAAAATATTATTGGGGTAAATTCTAGGGATTTTTCTAAAATTGCAGAATTTTTAGTGAATAGTGAAATAATGTAATTTACAGTATTTAACATTATAAGTTAATAAATGAATTATTGAGTGTTGGATGATGTATGTATTATGTATGAACCCATTGGTGGGAACTCATATGAACTAGTTTCTATATTTAGTCATACGAATCAACACTATTTATATTTAAAATCCCAAATAAAAAATTAATAAAATAACAAAAAACAGACCTCTCCTCCACTATAAATACCACTCATCACCACCTCTTCTCAACAAACCTTATAATCCATGAATTATGATAAAATTATACATAAGTTATCTCCAAAACCAATACCCCAGGTCTAGGAGCTTCTGGTATCAATAAAATACCAAACCAAAATGTCTTAATGAGGTTCTCAAGGAGAATAAATTGAAGCGAACAAATCCACATTCGTTTTCATTTATTTAATTTTCAGTTTATTTTCTCTTCTCATATTACCCTCACATACAACATAAATCATTCATGATAAAAATAGTGTCTTATATCTACATTAATGTTTTTATGTTAATAGATGATATATCATCAAACCTCTTCTTCTCTCCATTTTTTTATGAAAATAGAAACATCATCTCTAATGTGTTGATTTACCATCATCATTGAAGATATGTTTCCATTTTCCAACACCACATGAAAGGATGATCATAAAACCATTATTATAGTAAAAATGATTATAAAATACCTATTATAAGTCATATAATAATTTATCTCCAATATATAATCATGATATTAAATAAATTGATATATGTTTGTGATGGTCGAAAAAAGAGGAAAAATATATTAAATCGTTTTCATTAACAATTTATCAAATTAATCATCAATATAACATATAAATAGATGATATATAAGACCATTTAAACTTATATATGTTCATTAATAAAATAAATTTTCAATTCTATATATTTATTCTCATATTACATGAACTTATATACTTATATACTTGTAAACTCGTCATGAAAATCATGAAAATGAACACTCCCATAACGACGAGATTGAACTCCATAACTCATTGTAATTTCCATAAAAGGACATAATAACTATATAATAAATACAATATATGACTAATAGGGTATTATGTATTTAAATAATTAATCAAATATGATTATCCATTCCATTAACTACATTTGTGAAACTATTTTAGACAAAAGGTAAGGGTTTTCTCATCTCACCCTCTTTTTTGTAGATATGATTTATTCACTACTATTTCTTGTGTGTAGTGTATGAATACATATCATTTATGTATCATATCATGAATATATTTATCATCATGTTATACAATGCTTCATTTTACAATCATTAAATTTTGGGGCATATAGTTTGACTATTTACAATGTTATAAGGAAACTCTTAATCAAATTTCAATTCTTTGGGTTAATTTTCCACATACATGATTATGAAATACTAATATAATTTCTTTACTAAAATTTCAATATATTGTGTTTTTGTCCACTTTTTTTATACGTATTTATAGTGGATACACATATTCAAATCATCTGATTAATGGTCACTATAATATTTTTAATGGATATTCTATTAAATAATATCTTATAAAAATTTCCCTACAAATTTTTTTTCTTCATTATCTATGTTTTCTAAATTTGATTTCAAATATAATTTAACAATTAACTTAAGTTTGTTTTAATCAATTTATACCCATTTTTAATTTTTTTCAAGGTCATATTAAAAGAAAATGTTTTGCTATATAATTTCCCATCTTTTTTAATAAATGATATCCTAGTAAAAAACGGTATTTCTGTCATGAAAGTTTTATTGATTTTGTGAAAATATTTTCATCCATTTCATCACCCATTGTTGAATTTATTCATAATTTAGGTTGACCGCATATGATACAATATTCGATATTTTATATAACTATTTTTGATCAATTAAATGGGATGTACTATCTCTATTCAATTCACTATATAACTCTAGATTGTTTTTTATTAAGCTCATTTATTGAGGAAATTATTTACATTTCATATTATAGATTCAATGTAAATGTATATGTTGATTAAATTTCCTCTATTTCATATAAAGAATGCATCAGACATAGTATGTGTTGGGCGGGGCCTACTATAGCCCATCGATACATCGGTATGTAACATTAGAAAAACTAGAACATGTTTCAGCTGAGGCATACCCTCTTATGTAGACATTGTCATGACCCACCTCCTCGGGCCATGAACCATGTCATCTGACCCCATGGGTCTCCTGTAATACCTTGGTTTCCTTCTTAGCACACCATTTACTATCACTCACACACACCCTGGGAAACATCTTAGATGGTCACCCATCCTGATTACTACTCCAGGCCAAGCATGCTTAACTATGGAGTTTTAATCCGATAGGCTCTTGAAAATAAATGTTCACATTGTTGACATGGGTAGCAACATTTGGCCTTTTAAGACTCACTTTTCCATATGTGTTACATTATACACCCCTTTAAAGAAAAACGCTCTCATTGTGGACCCCCAGCCTCAAACCCAGTCAGTGCCTAAGCACTTCTGACTGGGTATTGGCTCTGATACCATTTGTCATGACCCGCCTACATGGGCCATGAACAATGTCATCTAACCCTATGGGTCTCCTGTAATACATTTGTTTCCTTCCTATCACACCATAGACTATTACCCACTAGGGTCGCTTATCAGACTAATGACTATCCCCATAGGCCAACACATGTTCTTTTAGGGTGTTTTGACCTCACTAACACACACCCTGGGAAACATCCCAGAAGGTCACCCATCTTAATTACTACTCCAGGCCAAGCATGTTTAACTGTGGATTTATAATCAGATAGGCTTCCAAAAAGAAAGGTTCACCATGCTGACATGGGTAGTAACATTTAGCCATTTAAGTCTCACTTTTCTAGGGGTGTTACAGACATCATATAATAGGTCTTGATGTAATAATTATAAAGTCCTGAATTATGAATTACCAAATCATGAAATTAATTTTTGACAATCAATTTTATCCTTTGACTATCAGAATGTCCATGGTTAATTTTTATTCTCATGTGATTATTTATATGGAAATATTTAATTAGCTTTTATTCCTACGATATTGTTGTCACGATTATGGTATAATTTTTTTTATTTTTTTATTTACATTTCCTAATTTTTCGTGTTAATTTATGATATCTTTCTTTATATTCATACCTTACTGAGTATCTGGGCGCACCGTTTTATTATGTTTTATTTTTCCATTTGATTCCATGATGTATATTATGATTGATATGCAGAAATAATCTCATAGAATAGAGATCCGTAAAATGTAATTTATATATTGTATTTTATCATATGTTATAATGTATAAAATTATGTTTTTATCTTTTTTTCCAAAGGCACAAAACTATTTAGTCCTTTGGGATGTGATCTCTTGTTCATAGTACAAATGTAATCAAAGAAGGAACTGGCTCCAGGGTACTGGAGTCGGGGTCCTTATAATTGTTATAAAAGAAATTTTTGTAGAAACATTGAAACTATATTTAGGTAATCCTGGATTAGGTATCATATTTCAAACATGAATATCATGGATAACTATAGAAAAACATCCTAAAACCCCATGTTTATGATATTATATACACATAAAAGTTTCAATATATGTTATGTGTTTCACAATATTTGAAATTATACGTTATGATTCATAATGATATGATCTAATATAATGTATGTAATCATTTCCAAATGTCCCCTAAAATAATGAATGGGAAACCAAAAATTCACATGATCTGGAGTGCATGGATGATCAACTCTTTTAGGATCATAAATATATATTTATTAGGGAATAAGTATCATAAAAATTCTCATCGAATGAGCACAATGTATCATGTTCCAATGAGATAAATAAATAATTTTCAAAGGATTATGGATTCTTAGGGAAGAACAAGGACAAGATTAATGTTAAAAAAATGATAGATAAAGGAAATAAGAGAATGATGTATTTTCCCACATGTGATAATTGTGGAAAGAAACACACTACTTATTTACTAAATGGAATGTGAATTTTATAAATGTTTAGTGAAAATAGAAACCATGCATCTGATTATAAGCATATGGAAAAGGTTTTAGATATACAATGAATTAACTGAAAATAGATGAGACACTACCCAAAATAATATATCAAGAGTCAACAGAATATTCCTTAAACTTGTATAATGGATCATGGTCAAGATTATTCTACTACCATATATGAAGAAGAATAGTTAATGTTAATGTGTTTGTAATTAATAATTATTTCATTGGAGTGTTTTACCAATATTTATCTAGTTATAATAATAATGAGATATATGGATTTTACAACAATACTTCTTTTTTATGAAATTAGAATAATGTGATGTACATCACCACTAACAAAGAGAAGTGATTATATTATAATTTGATATTTTAGTAAACACGCGATTTGGAAAATGTAATTATAATATGTGATTGATGTTGATATAATAATAAATAAATGATTATGGGATAAAATTTCTGGCAACAAATGTTGTCAGTAATTTTATGGTTTATGTTCACTTTATGGGGCTTACTACATGTTTTAAATTAAGGAATATATTTTAAAACCAGATATTTTATTATTTTAAGCATGTATATTTTAATTATAGGTTTATAGTAATCAAGGTAATCATATATTTGGAATGTGATATTAAGAGTTTCATTATTTTGTTTTGAGAATGTAATGCTAAGTTTATTTTGTAAAATCATTAACCATCCATCTAAATTTTTGGTTTTTGTATTTGGACCTAAATATTTTGGATGATTCATAAGATTAATTACATAAATAATATATTTAGTTGATCATTGGATGTTGTTATTAGACATTAAAGTATGATTTATTTTTCATGTTATACCCATTCTTGTTTTAGTACCCATTTAATTGTCGTTGGAATGACTTGTGGATATAATGAATCATATATGTTCTTCAAACATACAAATTTTCTTGAATATCCATTTCTAGATTAACAAAATCAAGTGGAGATAGATTGAACCACAACAAAAGAATGATATTATACATATGTAGTGTAATAAAATCAAGTATGTTTGTTTTCTGAAGTGAATACATTTATAGTAAATGAATCCCTTAACTCTAGGGAAATTTTTTTTGAACCAAAATGTTATCCATTTACTTTTATAACAGATAAATCAATGGCCTTTTATCCAATAAGTAATTTATTTTTTTTGGTAGTATAATTTTTAATGGACATATTCTCTATCACTCATTATCAGAATTTGATAGTTATATTTCTTTTCCATGTCCATTTATTCACGAATATTCTATTATTAAGAAACCCAAGTATTGTGGTGACCTTCATATTTCTATTTAGTTACATTAAGAGGATTATTTTTTAATTGTTTTAATGATATGGGATTTCTATAGAGGAATTTTAATATGAAAAATATCTAACTACCAATTACATGTTTAAATTTTGAGGACACAATTTATTGAATTATGGGAGAATATAACACCCCTATAATTTTCAATATGTATCGTATTAAATTCAATATGATCAATTGAATATTTTTAACACAATATAATGCTATAATAAATAATAAATTATTGTTATTATTATATCCTACACAATATATTGGAGAAAATGAATACTATTGGAAAAATGAGGAAATTTATATGTTATATATTTAATGAAATGTTTGTAATCTCATCCAACAAGTATGATGGGATTAGAGTAAGAATAAAAAAATTTCTAAGAATATAGATCTATATTTTTATAGAAGAAATTTTTTCCTCATTTTAACATAGAATCATCTTTAAAAATTAATTTTTACACTATTATAATTTTTTTAACAATATAAAGATCATTTTTAAAATATTAATATCAAAATTTACTTTGGTTAATGTTTTAGTATTTTATTATAAGTTTCATTTTCTCATGAATTGTAATTTTAACATCAGAAATATTATTCTTGCCATTAGAATAATAACCACACAAATGAATTTATAAATAAAATTTATGTATCATATAAATATTAATATCATATATTTAAATCATGGTATATGTAAAAAAGTGTTCAAAGTATGATAAATTTAGAGTTTCTTTTTTTGAAAAATGTAAATGAATATATTGAATTTTATTTCATAAAAAAATTATATTAAACTAAAATAGATTCAAATATTAACATTTTTTTCTTATGATAATTATACATATATTATGAAAGCGTAGTAAGTTTATAAAATTTTCCCAAAACTGGTTATAATATAAAAATCGGTATTTTAAAAATAAATGATAGTTTTAATTAAACAATAAATTTTTCATATATAGAAAATTATTTTAAAAAATTAAGTTCATTTATGTACTATATATATATCAAAAAATGGTTATGTTAAATTTTTGGGATTTTTCCAAATTAATTGAATGTCAGTGAATAGTGAAATATTATAATTTACGGTATTTAACAATATAAGTACATAATTGAATTACTGAGTTAGGGGTGATGTATATATGATGTTAGAACCCATTTATTGTAACTCAATTTCACTAGTTTTAGTATTTAATAACAATAATCAATACTATCCATTGTCTTGTGGCACTATATTAATCAAATTAATAAAATTAATAAAACATCATTATCATCCAATATAAATACCCCAACTCACTGCCTCATCCCTTAAAACCTTATAATCCATGGATATTAATAATGTTATCAAAAATTCCTCTCCCAAAGGTATTCCCCTTGTCCAAGATCTTCTAGTTCAAATTAGAGACCAAACCCAACTTCATTTGGTAGGTTCTATTGGAGAAGGAATTCAAGAGGTAAAATATTCTTTCATTTTCCATTAATGTATTTTTAATTTCATCTATTTTATTTTTCTATTCTATCCTCCCCTTATACAAGAATAACTATAACTCTGTTATAATATATGTACTATAAATTTTCATTTTAATGTAATATGCATCATCAATCTTATTCTCATCTCCCCTTTTGTTTAAAAATAGAGACATCGTCTGTGATGTATCGATTTAATACCATCATGGATGATGCATTTTAATTATCCATCACCTCCTTCAAGGATGTTCATTAAAGTATTATTATGGTCAAAGAAATCATAATTTTATATATTATAAATTATATAATGTTTTGGAACAAATATATAAATATTATATTTAGTAAGATAATTCTTGTTCTTGATGGTCTTAAAACCCACCAGAATAAATTAAATAATTTTAATTAGTGATTTATCTAATGAATCATCAAAAAACCATATAAAAATTATATATAATTCATTTATATTTATATATTCTCATTAATAAAACACAATTTCAATTCTGGATAGTTATTCTCATTTTACACGAACTTCTGTACCTGTATATAAGTGATCCGACCAAGAAAATCAAGAAATTTTCCCTCCCAAAATGAAATAATTAAACTCTATAACTCATCGAAATGGTTGTAAATGAACATATTTTTTTTAAAAAATCAAATATATGTTAATTGTTTTATGATTTAAGTACTTATGAATAAAATATTATTATCTGGGACATTATGCATAGGTACAAGATAATTTTGTATATAAGGTAATGGTTTTCTCATCTCACATTCATTTCTATGAGGTATTCATTATTGACGACTATTTCTTTTGTGTGGAATATTTATATTGCCCTTTTATGTATTATATAATTAATCAATTTATATTATTTTTATAAAATGTTTTATTTGATGATCATTAATATTTGGGGAATATAGTTTGACTATTTAGAAAGTGGTAAGTGAATTATTACCCTAATTTATATTCATTTGGTAAAAAAATTTCATCCTAGATTATGTCATACTAAAATTATTTGATAAAAGAATTTTGATTATATTATGTTGTTTTTAAAATTGTTTTTATGGATTTACAGTGGATACTCATATTCGACTAATATGATTAATGTTCACTTTAATATTTGTAAGGGAAATTATTTTAAATGTTATCTTTTTAGAATTTCATTAATACTCCCATTACATCATTGTAAATTATCAAAAAATTTCATTTAAAAATAGTTTAACTATTATATTTTGATTTTTTTATTTCATTTTTACTATTTTGTTACTTTTGTAATTGTTTTATTAAAAGGACATGTTATCTTTTATAAATCCATGGATTGTTAAATAAGTTATTTAAAAGTAAAAATTTTTATTTATCTCATGAAATTTTCAATGATTGTTTTTCAATATTTTCATATATGATACCACCATTAGGTTAATCTTATTAATAATATATAGTTTGATCTTATATGATACCATATATGATATTTTATTTAGTTCTTTTATGATCATTTTTACTTGGGATGTACTATCTTGATATAATTCTCTACCTTACTCTTGATATTTTACGATTCTGTTTTACGATTTGGAAATTATTTACATTTTACTTACTGGTTTCAATATGATTGTATATATAGATTTTATTTCAACCCATTCATATATGTAATGCGTTGGATTTATTATATGTTGGGTGGGTCCGGTTATAGCCCCTCGATGCATCGATAAGTCTCATGAAACAAACCAGATGGGGTTTTGGTCAACACCTTACCCAATTACGCAGAATTCTTGGTCAGATCATTAATAATACTTTTATTTTGTCTAGAATTATACCTTCCCTTTCTATGAGAATATTTATTGATAATACAAGTTATTAATCAACTAGTACAATTACTATGGTTAAATATTATTCTCATGTGATTATCTATATGGAATTAATTTATAATATTTTATTAATTTTATATTATGCTCATGGAGATGTTTAAATGATATATTTTTTAGATATTCACCTTGACTAATTCTTTACGTTTATTTACGATAGTTTCTGTTGTATGATAACCCTTGCAAAGAATCATATTTCACACTTTTCAATTGTTTTATTTTCCCATGTATTCAAATATTTATATTATAATTGACATGAAGGGATTATCTATAAGGATAAGGATGTTTCAAAAGGAGATTATTTGTTTTATTTCATTTCATGTTGTAATGTAAAACTTATATTTTATCTAGTTTTCCAAGGCTACAAATATATTTTTCCCTCTGGGATATTATATCTTGTTTATATTTGTAATTTATTAAAGTCTATCACCATCTCTAGACTATTTAGGTCTATGTATTTACATTGTTACATATCATTATTGAAAATATGATTTTATGAAAATATAACATTTTTTATCTTAAGTCAAAATTAATATTTCATCAAAATCCTTTTTCTGAAATGTTAATTTTTTTAAATTATTAATAAATTATTTATTATACACAAATATACAAATTTTTTAAATTTTTATAAAATTTCTGGAAATATATAACCATGTTGTTTTCAGAACACCGCCCATTAGAATTTTATCGATAAAGTGTATTGAACCGTTATTTTAATGTGTATGAAATGACCTGAATTTCCATATGTCATGACCCCTAATTGTTTTAAATATTATATTATATGTTTTAAAAATATGTTTTCAATGAAAAAATATATTAAAAATATTTTTTTTGTTAATTAAAAAAATTAAATTAAAAAGGTTATTTTAGTCAAAAAAAATTCCATGAAATTTTTATGGTATTTATACTCATCATGGACATAATAAATTTATTGTAATTATATTCTAGTTACTATATATTGTATTTAAATCAAAATTATTAATTATTTTAAATTTTTATGATCATTTTTACTATAGATGTACATTTTTCATACCACACAAAAAATTACAAAGAAGACCATGGATCCCGATGAAGCCAATACTAAATTTCATTTTACAAAATGTAAAGAAAAAAGGTTTGGCATGACAAGAAATAGTAAAAATATGAATCTGAATCCATCCTCGCATATCCACATCCACCATTGATGAAAAATATTTTGGAGTCCTAGAAGTCTACATCATACCCATTTGAATGATCTGTCTCTTTGATAAGGCATTTGACACTGAATTAAATTCTTTATAGGAATGTGAAATTGTCAAATTGAGATGATTACCATGATTGATTAATTAAATCCAACCATGTGGACATTTCAACAGAAAAATCTTGGTTCTAGGAATCAAGGCGTTGATATAAATCATAGAATCAGATTTGATCGATTGGTTGTTACAATTATTATTGTTAGCATTCATGATGTAATATGTCTTTTCCAATTACTCATCTTAATAGGCACCTCAAATTCCAATATAGTTATTCAAAAAACCATTGGAAAAACAATGATTGGTTCAGATCATACCTCCATGATGTGGAGTTCCTTCCATGTTAGATGTTTCCCCATCAACACAAACATTCATCAATTAGGGGATCCGAGGGTACAAATGGAACTATTTGAGGATCATAGGTTTCATGGGTCTTACCTAGTAACCCAACATTGTCAAGATTACATGGTAAGATATACTACTATTTATATATCCTATATAAAATTTTCAAGAATCGTTGTCATGTATGTGCATGGATAGTATACTCATAGGGATGTAAGGTGGATAGTTGTGAAACAAAATAGTGGTTCTTGAACTCCAAACTAGGGAAATGATAGAATATGAAGACACTAGATGTAGGTCTTCAACATGGTAACCATTATCTAGTATTTATAATTCATTCTATTTAGTCATCCAAATGCATTCATAATAATATATTAATTCTATAAATATTTCATTCAAATCCTTATAGTTCCCAAGAAAAGGCACAACCCATGAATACGGGTTTCTCAGTCTCCTCTGTAGTGACCTGACATGAGGTATCCTGGAGCCAACATCTACTATAAATTACATTATCAAGATTACAGGGAATCAACTCCTGGAGGACCATAGATTTTAGTATTCTTGGTGAACTAGATACACAAACTATTATTTTACTACAAATGTATACACTAATTCCATAATTATGTTTTTCTTCTTTCAAAATAAATAACTTCAAGGATAAATCTATACCATCTAGTAAATCCCTACATATCATTCATGGTACAGTATAAAGATTATTGGGGAAATAAACACAATATGGGTGAGCTAAAATTCTCAATAAGGGAGATATATAGTGGAAGAAATCATTAATCAATGATAATAGTCAATATGAAAAGATAAATAACTGAACTCACATTCCATGTAATCAAAAAACTAAATGTATGCATGTAAAGAATATGGAAAGTTAATAATAGGAAACACAAGATATTCAAATAATGAGATAAGGAAAACAAAATATGGCAAGGTAAGAAACTAAAACACATACCATATAAATAATTTAAAATGAAATGTATCCATAGATATGTATATGCAATATCTCTTTGATGAATAATAACTGAAACTAAATGATGGAAATTCATTCTTAATAGAAATCATGTCTAATTCACATGAAAAACTATATCCTCATGGTCTTTCACAAAATGCTTTAAAACTACGTATAGAAACCTGTTTAATTTGTACAAGTTATTTGTCTCATGATATCCTATTGATGCATTGAGGAACTATATAAGTTCTGGCTCCTCCCATTATTACATGTCCAAATCATTTCTCATATCAAAGAGTAAAAATAAATAATATTCCTTATCAAATAACCATATTGAATAAATAATATGGAATTATCTATAGTTACCAAATAATTCATATGACTGTGAAAGTAGACACCATATGTAAAGTGGTTTACTGTTTTGTAAATAGTAAAATCCATGAAAAATGAAATGGATAATTATAGGAAATTCAATGTTATATGATCATAGGAGATTGAATATTTCAAGGGGACTAAAAATGAACCAAGGAAGTGAATGTGAATATTTTCCTTTTACAAATCAATAAAAAACAATTTAGAGTAAGAATAAGGATTTTATCAACAAAACAAATCCCAAGTGTAGTAATAATCAATGGTTTTTTAATGTATATAAATACTATAAAAATATCCTTTAAAAACCTTATTTAAGATATTATATTTTTTATGAAAAAACATTTGATAAAATAATTATTTTAAATTCCTTTTTGAAATAATTTTATTTATATGGAATCCTTTTAATCATGAAATGTATGTTTCAATTAAATGACTATGACTAAATAATTACATTTTGTACAAGGTAAAAGAACATTACTTTTGTAAAGTAAAAATATTGAAAAATTAATTTTCTAGAATGTAACATGAATATTCCATTTAAAAAATTTGTAAAATAAAAAGGGAGTAATAAAGTATTATTAAAATAATTTTTAAACATTTTAATATCATATGGATTTTAGAAGAAAAAATCTTCTCTGAGTATAGAGATAAATAAAGTTGAGTTTTCATAAAAACATTTTCTAACACTTTGAGTATCAATGAGTTGAAAAATGGTTTCAATAATCATAAATGGTCATGAATAAATATAGGATAATTAGAGGGTTTATTGAACAATGGTCTTATAATTTATAATAATGGAAATACCTTTGAAATTTCATTATTACTAGTCTTGAGGAAAATAATATTTAAACTTCCCAATGTGTCCCATACCACTTTAAAACATCTGAAATCATAATCCCCATGAATAAATAATATATAACTAAAACATATAATATAAAAATATTAAGGATAATAATGATACAAGATTCCAAAATGCAGTATATGCACCAAACAAAACTGAATTGGTGCATAAAAATAAATAATCCTCATTGGAATGTAAATTTGGATGAAATTCCCTTACATATGAATTGAAAGGCGAAAATGTAATAATCATAAAATAATGAATTGATATACCATGAAGATAAAATAACTCATGATATAATATATCAAAATGGACAAGAAATACCCAACATAAAGAACTAATAGGTGAATATGACATTTACCTCATGGATTTAAAAAGTGAGATGAAAATCCATTAATAATGTGGTGACGAATGAATTGGGAAACGCAAAGGTAATAATCATTTAATAAAACATTTAAATAACAAAAATATAATATATTTCATGATTTTATATGTCCATGTGGCAATATGTACACCATATATATGAAATTAGGTACTCAACAATAAAGTATGAGTCACAGAAATAAAGGAGGGACAAGAATCCCTTAACTTGAGTTTCCATTCAGGTGAACATACATCAATATCTTGTATAATAAAAATATGTTAATTATTTTGTTGTTTGATATAATTTTTCATGTTTTTCATAACAGTTATTTCACATATTATCATGTTTTATTAAACAACTAAATCAATGATGTTTACATTGGGCAATTTCCCCAATTCTAGTTTATGTGTAAACAATTAATTTGGTAGGACAACTATGGTAAAGGGGGTCATTATATATAGTATATAAAATAATGAACATTAAATACATATCATTTTTTTACAATAATTTACTTTTAAAATCAATAATTAAATATTTTAATGAAAAATAAACCAAAATTATATTCATGGAGATGGTAGGCCATACGTACACATGATTAACGTTCCCATTTTTTAATGATTTTTATAGGAAGAACATAAGAAAAAAAATATCATTACAGAATGAAATTATATCATAAATAAAATTTTATTTATTAATATATACTTATATATTTTACTCTTTTCACATAAATTTAATCACATCATGTCGAGGAGGCGGCAACCTTCATATCCACGAATGATGTTATCAATTTTTAGTGTATGAAAGGGTAATGAAGAAAATTATATATATTTTATTTTCTTAATGGTAATTATGTCATTAGTATCATATATATATATTATCTCAAATATATTTAATTAAATCAAACCTTTATTCATTTCATGTCCATGTGAATGAATCACATCGCTTTGAGGGGCAATATTCCACACTTCCCCAAGCGGTGTTATCATTTTTTCACATAATGAAAATTATAAAGATATTAGTTGTAAAAAATGAAATAATATTAAATACATAATAAATATGATATTAAATATATATATATATATAAATATTTTCCCTCTTAAGGTCCACCATGAGAGGCTCTAATGGAAAATTTAACAATCATAGTTTAGTGAGGTGGTAGCCCGCCATGAACATAAAAAGTATGTTCGTTACCCATTATACAGATGTGTGTGTATGTTTAGGTAGAATAAATTATATTATATGAATCATATTATAATTATGATACTATTTTTATTAAAAATTCATGGAATAATAATATTTTAAGTATCATAGAAATGAAATAAATGAAAGAAGCTTGATTGTGGGTGTTACCTCTTAATAGGGTAAATCCTTTTGGTTACCACCGATGGGATTCAATGGATACCATTATACCCAAGGAACGAATTAAGGAGTATATGAGGGATATTTCTTATCTAGTTTACTGGATTTTGGCCCAGCCAATATGTATTTAGAGGTGTGAGGATGTGGGTGGAAAGGAGACCTTTTATAATGGAGGAGGAGGGGCACTCTTGTAATATTATAGAAGAAATGAAAACCAGCAATTCTTTTTTAATGAAATTTGTTCCATAAAGGTAAAATATTCAATAAAATAGATTGTATTTTCGAAACATAGCCACAAAATGGCCTTTGGACAAGTTTATATTTCTTGTGGGGTCTTGGGTTTATTTTTTAGTCCCTTATTAGGCATAACTTAACCTTACTCATTGTAATTAATTTTAATTACATTCACTAATATTTTAAGTAAAAAAATAATTATAACTTATGAGACCTTATAAATTATGATTGTTAAAAATATATAATCAATTTTAAAAAATTCCAATCACAGAAGTAGAATAAATTAAATAAAAATTAATCGTATAGAAGGGACCACAAGGAAGGTTATTTTAATATAAAAATGTCTTAAATCATTCTAAGTTTTTACGATCAATTTCAAAGTGAAATTGATTAGAATAACCTAAATTGAAATAATTGGTAAAAATATTCTATAATTAAACATTCAAACAAATTATAATTATAATTTAACCATTTAAATAAATAAGATAAAAATTCATTTTTGTAATAAATTTATTAATTTTTTACTATTCTTCAAAAAAATGAAACATCACAGAGAAATACCAAAATAAACACACCCTAAACTAATATTTATGTTATTACTTAAAACATGATTATTATTTTGACTATTAAATAAATTAATGGGTCGGTATTAATATTAAAAATGGGTTCCCCATTAAAAGGCGGTAAAAGTTCCTTAATAAAAATATAGGTTTTTTTGTGTAATATTGTGCTTATTATTATCTTTTTCCAAACGAATATATTTGAAGAATATAAGAAACAATTAATTTAACATATAACATATAGATTTATTTAATATCCTTTTGTAATTGTAATTAATTTAATTTATTATGACACAACACTATTGTGAGCATAAAAATAATAATATTTGTTTTATATTTAATTAGTTTGTGTTTTCAGTTCAAATCAAATGGAAACCGATTCATTAATTTTATATTTGTGTAAATCATATATATTCATAAGATATTCAATATTATTCATAACCTGTTATTTAACATCTAGGTTAATTATTATATTAAATAACAATATTTTAATAATAAATTATTGTTCGGTAAGACTCGGTCTTGATTGTAATGCCATCCATTGAAGAAACTCATTGTTGTGTGTGTCACATTCTAACTCAGTATCATATTCATCACAAAATATATAATATATTTAATTTCATAAAAATGTTAAATATAGTATAAATTATTAGAATATTATATTCCCCTACACGCTTGGTGTTGCGTGTCACACACGCTATCGAATACAATATTTCAACACTAGATTTTAGGGTGTTACTTTATCCCCACATTAATTAAATTGCATCATAAAAATTTACACCTAATATTTATTAAATATTTTTTTATATTTCTTATGTTGAAATCCCACATAAAGCAAAGGGTTCATAAGAAATCTTTTATAAAAGGGAGATTGGGAAGTAAAAAGGCCACATAGACTAACATATAACTATGTATCTAATAAAGAGAATAATAGTGGAATATATAGCGATATAGATAGACGAAAAAGATTAAATTTTTATAGGGCGTGATTGAGGTAATAATTCGCAAAAAATTGAATGGGAAATGGAAATATTAGTTCCTCGAACCCATAAATCTATGATTATATAGTATACCATCAGTTAAAAAAATATCAAAGTATTTGGAATTTTTTTTTTATTATTATTTGTTTACTATTGAGTAGTAATTTTACTACCTAAGAATACAAGGAATTATAATTCCTTGATACAATTCAATTTAATTATAAAAACAAATCTTTTGGTTGTTCTTTGATCAAATTATAATTCATCCTTTAACTCAAGAAAATGATGTCCAAAAATTAAATTTGATCCCTAATGCAATAAAATATTTAACAGATCGCAAGGCCTAGAAAAGGGTGATGAGTCTAACTATTAGTCTCCAAAAATTATCCGAAGACATTGTTGTTAATATATTTATCTATAAACATAAAAATCCACATTACTGGTTCATCATTAATATTTTTTCAGAAATTTTTTTAAATTATTACACATTAACTTGGATATATCGTATGCCAGTTGTATACACAAAACACTTATCATCATTTTTCATGCATTCAAGTTTTGTAGCCATGAAGGACTTTATGGGTTGTCCCCCCGACATACATTTTGTCCTTTATTGAAATCATGTTAATATAATCTTGAAATTAAATCCCTAAATAAAAAATTAACTATGGTTTTCAATACATTTTTTAAAAAGTATCATAATATTATATGGCTATTAATATGATATCATTACTTATTAAATGAACCTGAAAGGTAATAAATATCCTTCAAAATATGTGTTTAAAATGTAAATTCATTATTTCTGAAATAAAATATTTCTACTAAAACATATTCTTATAAAATCAAACATAGTCCTTAGACATTTAATGATTATTATAGCCAAAATACTAATGGTAAAATACTTCTGCAATATAATTATTGATTAAAAAATACTTCATGAAAATTGGTCCTTCCATACTCTATGGATTAACCACAATATCATCTATTGGATTTCTGAATCATGAATCCTTGTCTTAATTCAAAAAAAGTATAGGTTCAAGCTTGGTAATTAATTCCCATTATATATTAAAATTATTTATAATGGTTTTCAAAGATAACATGGATTATCCTAATCAAATCCCCCAAGAGTATTAGAAATGGTGTGTAGTAATGACCATTGTCATGAACCTGGTTACCCCGAGTCATGCCTGATATACCTTGTTACAGTTATTACTCTATGGAACATATGTGTCATGTCCAAATCCACAGGTAGTATCCAGACATTGATGTATTTCTATGAATACCATCATAATATATACTTTAAAAAAGTGTATTCATCTATAATTATCTAAAAATTATACCTTTGGGTTATGTTATCTAATATATTTTTTCTTAAATAAATTTCCCAAGGTTATTATTATAATTCATTTTATACCAACTATAGTCACCCAACCTAGATAGACTGGAGCCTATGTATGCAATCAATTACATTTTTCTTGAATACAAGGATTGAAATCCAAAATAACCAAAGAGTTTAGTATTCTTGTAAAACTAGATACATAAATGAGTCTTTTATTACAAATGAACACGTCAATTAAAAAATTTATCTTTTACATTTCTTAATAAATAACAATGAGGATTACTCCAATATATCATGTAATTACCCACATATCTTTCATGGTACACTTCTTTTATTCCTGGGGAATGAAACAAAATAAGGGTGGTCCCAAATTCTTAGTAAGGAAAAAATATTGTAGAAGCAATAATGAATAAATGATAGTAGTCAATATGGAAAGGTAAATACATGAACAGACATGCAATGTAATCAATAAATATAATGGAAGTATGTAAAAAATATAGAAAGGAAATAACTAGAAACATATTCCATAAATATAACTAGATAAATTAAAATCAAAATTGTAAGGTAAGAAACTGAAATATATTCCCTCTAAATAACTAAAAATGAAATGAATCCATTGGTATGTCGATGGAATATCTCACAGATGAATAATAACTAAAAATAAATGATGGAAATTATTTCTTAATGAATTTCATGTATAAGGAACATGAAAACCAATACAGTCAATACCATTCATAGGGTTCTTTATGACAATAGATAGAAGACCATTTAATTTGTGCAAATTATTTGTCTCATGAGAACCTGCCGATGCATCAAGGTGGTATTTAATTTCGAGAATCCTCAATTCATTTCTAGTCTAAAAAATTCCTCATAATGAATATAATAAATAAATAGAATTCCATATCAAATAACACTATTGAATAAATAATACATAATAATCAATATTTCCCCAAATAGAAATATAACAATTAAATTACAGAATGTATATAAAATTCTATATGGTTTAAGTAATAGTAATATCCATGAAAAATGAAATGGGTAATTATGGGAACTTCAATGTTTGATTATCAAAGGAGATTGAATATTTCATGTGGACTAAAAAATTAATCGATGAAGTGAATGTTAATACTATCCTTATAGAAATCAATAATAAACCTTCCATAAGAAGAATAAGAATGTTATCAATACATCAAATCAAATTTCAATTAAAAATAAACTATTGTTTTTTATGAATATAATGAATATAAGAATATATTTAAAAACATTCTTGAGAAAAAAATTCTTTTGTCTTGAAAAAACATTGGAATATAATTTTCTCTGAAATTACATATTTAAAATATTTTATATATAATGTATCGCTCTAAACATGCATATGAATTTTTAATGGAATAATTTTTACTAAATACGTACTTTCAAAACAAGGTAAAATATCATTTCTTTTTCATGGTAAAGAATTTTGGAAAATTATTTGTCATGAAATAAACAATAAGTATCATTTGAAAACATTGGTAAAAGAAAACAATGGTAAAAATTTCATTAGCGGGTCATTTTTTAAAATATTTTAATAAAACATGGATTTTAGAAGAAAATAGTTTATTCGACTAAAGTGTGATATAATGTTTGGTTTTCGTTAAAAAATTTTCTAAAATAACATTGAATACCAAAGAGTGGGAAAATAGTAATAATACTATAAAATTTTCGTTAATAACAATAGGATAATGAGAGGGTTTATTGAAAAAATAGTAAATTTTTTCCATGAATTGAAATACCATTGAAAGATATTTAATTATAGACTTGAAGAAAATAATATTTAAGCATTATAAAGTGTCTCATAACACTTTTAAATGTTTTAAATCACATCCCCCTAAAGGAATAATAGTGAATTAAAACACATAATATCATTAATGTAAGGAGAATAATGATATAAAATGTCAAAATATAATATATAAATAACATCCATGGCCTTTATATAATAACACCTTTTCATATTTATGTTTAATATATTGATTTTAAGTTAAAGGTAACACTTTGTTCTATAGAATAATAAGTACACAAAAACATGTTTCTCAGAAATCTTACGTTGCACACAACATAGAGTTATATCGATAAATAAAACAATAATACTAATATTATTTCAAATGGTAGTTAACACCTAGAAATTATATTGGAATGAATGAATACAACTAGCTACAACATTATTATACATGTTTTTTTATTTTTTTTAAATATATTAATTATATTTTATAGGATTAAAATGAGAAAGAATCCAATTTTAAGAATAAAATACTATAATGTTTTTAGAAGGCTGTTTTGCCTCCTTTTAATGGATAAACCTTTTTAATTATAGTGTTCTCACATTTATATGTTATATTTGACAAAATAAACATATTTTTTGGATGTGGGATATAAAAATTTACATTGGTTGAAATTTAAATATTTTTCTGATAAAATCCATATTTTAATAAATAATGAAAATACTGCATTTTAATAAAAAAATCCATTTTCATCTAATTTATTTATAAAGATATATTATCCTTTTAATTGGGTTTATAGTTTAACTGGATGATGTTTTTTCATTTAATTATTTATTTAATTAGAAGTAATTTCACAATTAAATTGGACGTAAACAAATGTCAATCTATTTATGGTTTTTATTTAATAAAAAAACTCTTTATGGTTTTGATAGATGGAAGTAATTATAAATTAAATACTAAAATTTTTGTGTTTTAAATTTGAAAAAATGGATCCCATATTTTGAATTACAAGTCCCAAATTATGTAAATTGTAAACCTTTATTTTTGGACATTATGAATAGTAACATCTGTAATTATTTCTATTTATCATGGTAAAAGGGTAAATCAGATAAATAAATGTAAAAAATAATATTATAATAATATAAAACTACCCTAAACGTGTCCTAATCCTATTGGATGAGATAATTCCAAAAAATGAGCATACATGGGTCGATTTTAGGACCCTATGGATGTAACACCCCGAGATTTTATGTGAAAGATTCTTTTTAATTTATTTGATGTATTTTATTATATGCCAGAACAAAAGTATATTTTTTTATATGAAACTCCTTATTATATTTCAGTATACACAACAATGAGTTGGCTTTTTTTACACGCAAGAGAGACCTCCCTCGACAGCTTTCATTGTACGCAATACTGAGTTTCACTAAACCACATTATTTTTTAAAAAATATTAGCATTCAATGGAAAAATAAACTAGATTTTATGAGTAGTATTAACCATATTTTTAATTTTATATAACATTAACATTCATTTTCATATTTTTATAGAACATGATGTAATGAAAAATTAAATTTCTCTGATAAAACAAATATTTTTAAAAAATTCCAGATTTGATGCCTTTTGATGGAGAACCAATTATTAATCTAGTTATTAACACGATTATATTTTCTATTTGACAAAATAAATGTGTTATTTGTAAGTGGGATATCAAAATTAACTTTTCTTTAATTTTTGGTACTAATATAATAAAATTCATATATTAAGGAATGGTGAAAATTACTGCATTTTATTTCAAAACTACATTTTTATCTAATTAATTTATATAGTTAGATTTCCTTTTTATTGGTTTTTAAATGTAATTAGATTATGTTTTTATCATTTAATTCATTTTTTTTCATTGCATGTATTTTCATTTTTAAATTGGACATTAAGATATGTCAATCCTTCGATAATTTTTAATTCCTAAAAACATGTTTTTTGGGTTTGACAAAGGAAATTAATTTTAAATTAATTAATGTAATGTCCATGTTATGAATTTGTAAAAATTTATTCCATATTTTTAAAAATTGGTTCCAAGTTATTTTAATAGCTTAGTTTTTTGGATATTATGAATAGTAACTATGGTTATTTTTATTTACCATAGTTAAAGGTAAATCATGTAAATTAGGGTAACAAAAAATGTGATAAAGATAATAAAATTACCCTATCACAAGAAAAAATCCTATTGGATGAATTAAATTCGACCAATAACACCTAAGGGTCGTAATTTATTCATCTAATTTTATTTTATCCATGAAAGTGATGTAATTATAATTAAAACAACACAAAGTGACAACTTGTCACTCTGATTTATCTTATAAGTATAATAATTTTAATATAGAGATAATGTATATAAAATTTCCAACATAAATATACTACATAAAGATAATGAAATTATCTACATCATGTAAATTTATTAATAATTTTTTAGACATTAAATAATTTCCATTAATGATGACACAATAGTGATGTAGATATTATTTTATTTATAGAAACATAAAATAAATGGTTTTAAGAATATTTTTATAAATATCATATGAACTAATTTATGTTCTCCATGAATTTTATGGGTTCCTGTTAAATTTTAGGAGTTTGTTGATTTTTTTTCGAATTTATATTTTTTTGGATTTCATTTAATGCCAAATAATTGAATTGTTTAAGAATTGACACGATTGATATTTTACAAAAATAACATATTATTAAATTATTTAAATACAATAATTTTTTTTAAATAAAAAAATTTAAAATTATATGGTATAGAATTTAGTTAATTATCCAATTATTGTTAATTGACAACACATAAGTAAATATTTACAACCATTTAATATTTTGAATATTATTACCTCAAAATTAAATAAATTGATTAAATAATGTTAAATCAAAGTTTCACGGTTTAAAATAAAATACAAACTGGTAAAAATTTTAGTAGGTGAGAATATTTAGATCCATAATCATCTTACCTTCTGTAATAAGGAGTTTGGGACCATTATATGCGGAAAATCAATTTATAATAAATTATTATTTCAAGACTTTCAAAAAGTTCCCCTCCTCCCTCTTATAAAAGGCCACCAACTCTACTTACTTACTCACACATTTCAATCCATTTGGATCATCTAAAATCTACTAAAATAAGCTCCCAACATCCCTACATTATTCTTCAAGGTCATAAATTGCGAATAAATCTATCATAGGGAGACCTAATGAGAACTTTTGGGAAAATCAAAAGGAGATACTTGAGAAAAAGTAAATTGTTTTATCACCTCTTTCAGAATTCTATTTTTATTCTAATTCATATTCATATGCTGTTTCCACACTAAGGTAATAAATAAAGTATCTTATTCATGTTTAGATGTGATTATAATTATTTTACAACCTTATACATCCTTTTATCCATCCTAAAAATACTAATATCACTATGCGTACGTATGTATGACTTACCGTCTCCACATCATGGTGCAATTTGTTATTCAATAATACCTTATTTGGATGGGTATATTGATTATTATAATGTATTTAAATAATGAATATAACATGATAATTCTTCTTTATAATTAATATACCAAATAATTCCAACCCTTTTAACCATTAAGTAAATGATATCGTCCCTCGTGCGTACGTACGACTTACTATCTCCATGACACGGTGTGATTCATTCTCCATGATAACCATTCTAGAATTATAATAAGGTATATATAATTAATAAAAATGAAATATATTAAATAATAACTATACTAGATTTATATATACCTATATATATGTCATTTACTTTCTTCCATTCCATTCAATATGGAAACAAAAACAATGTTTATGTGTACGTACGACCTACCGTCTCCATAGATAGTGTATTCCATTTATCTTATCTATCAACTATATATATTTATGTATTGAATATATATTATATATAAATCGTGTTTTACATTTTGGAAGTAATTAAATAATAATATAATTAATAATATCAAGAATAACACGTCAAAAATTATAGAATAAATAACAATATTATTACCAAAAACGTTTCTTTAACATGGAATTGATAAATGAATGGGAAAGAAAATGACATAAGTGAATATTATATGATATATTGAATATTGTTGTGGATATTTTAAAATTTAATAATATATTTGAACCCACTATACAAGATTTTAATATATATACGAATCATATCATACCTAAGGTAATGGATAATTTTTCAATATCATTTTTATGTGAGATTGTTTATACGTAAGTATTTACTGGGGATATATTTATCATCCATTTCCATGTTTTCTAAATAAATGTTTTTATAAAATTATTACTATTGCTATATTAATTTTTAATGTCATTTTTAAACATGTTTTGACATTTTCAATAGATAGTATGGAAGGAATATTTCGTTTGTTTACCATATGAGGTACCTTTTGACTTTTCTAGCAAAAGTACGAGGAGAATTTTTTTTCACTTATATGACATGAATGGATTTTTATGATTTCATAATGCCTTTTTTACATGAATATTCATCTACATTATTTCAAATTTATTTGAAACTACATATTATTCATTTAAAATTTCATGGAATTTTGTGAAAAGAATTTTTTTTGAAGAATAAAAAATATTTTACTCAATAATTATGTTAAAGTATTTTAGAAAAACTATTTTCCATCCAAGACCATGCTAATAAATAGGTTAATGTTTCTATCCCTATTATTACTATGATTTTATTATGTTAATTATGGAATGATATTTTATATTTATTACATTATGAAGTATTTTTTTTAAAGAAAACAATTTTATTTCATGGGTTATGCTACGATGAATGATTTATGTTTTTGTGGAATATGTAAGAATAATATCATTATGATATGGGAGAGACCTATATCTCCCTCCAATTCATTAGGTAAATATTTATATCTCATTAAAAATACATTAATGGAATGAAATGTAAATCCAGTTCAGTAATATAGGGCTGGAATGACAAGTAAATATGGTACAATTATACATAGATGGAACGACAAGTAAACCAGTAATGGACTTTTTATACTATATTCTCATGGAATATGATTCCATTATTATTTATGCCTTTTGTACTACAAATATTTATTTCATGACTATAAATTTTGGTATATGTTAAGTATGGTATGTTATTTTTTGATAGTCATATTTGGGTTTTTACATTCTTATGTTTATGTTTTTTAAGATAGTTTCCATACTTATCCTTACTAATATATTTAGGTCACCTCTTTTAATGTTTCATTATTCATAGTATTTGAAGAAGGGTATTATGTATGATGTGTCAAAAAGGGTTTCTGGTTATGAATGATAAAGTAGGACACAATTTAGATTTTTATTAACCAGTTGTTTGTTTTTTCAAGATTCCAAAGGCCCTAAACTAATATGGTATTTGGGAGTCTATTTTTATTTTTAAAAGTTAATGTAATTTCCATGTACATCAATCTTGGGTAATTAGAGTTGGTATCAGAGTGTAGCTTTACTTAACCATTGGAAAATAGGAAGCACAAACATTACTGATACCCCTAGAGTTATTTCTAATGTATGTCTTGGTATGTCCCTAAGGGTAAGTATAACTATAGGTTACAGTCTTAGAATTAAGATAACGATCACGAATAACATAGGATTAAACCTAAGATATTAGAAAATTAATGTTACCCCATTTATTATGTTATTTTCCTAGTATGATATTTTACACTCACACAATTCTTTTTGGGTTTTATACAATGCTAAGAACCCTAAGGATCTATATTAATAATCAATGCACTGGGAAATGTAATGATTTTCCTCACGATCAACCAAATGTTATGGGAGAGGTAAAAAATCATATTTCTATACTTACACAATATAGGAACCATTATGGAATTACAAAGAGGGAGATAAAGGAACAACATTTTGTTTAGTCCTTCATGATACAACATCCATGCCCATTCAATGGTTCTTCTTATTAAGATATTGATGAAAAATGTATTTGTACCATTGAAAATATATTTTCCATCATTCACTATTCATAACATGAAAAGGTCATTTTGGATGTTTATTTTTTAGAAGGTGAATGAGGCCAGTGGTGGACTTTAATCAAGAATATAAGGCACCAAGATGAAATTGAATCCATGGAATGGGATGAGTTCATGAACTTATTTTTCTATATGTCTGTTCCTCGTATTCATTCAAAAGAATATGGAAAATGAGGTCATTGACTTTAATCAAAATGATGATGAATTCGTTGGTTTATACGAGGTAAATTTTACAAGACTTAAAAGGTATGCTTCTGGTTATATCATCCATCCTAAAAGTAAAGTTGATCAATTCTTCATTAAATTAAAACCAAGTCATCAAAGGAAATTAGATATAAGAGTAATTTTTTAGATATGAAGATATTGTGCGTTGTGATATCAAGGTAGAAATGGATGTTGGTGTTATATATAAATCGCATGGTTTTGATAAGAAATGAAAGATGGATTTCAAGGTAAAATCACAAAACAATGTTGACAAGAAGATGAATGTTTCTTTATGTTCAAAGTGTTGAAATAATCATGGTTGATATTTTCATAAAGGGACTAAAAAATATTTAAGTGTGGAATAGAAGGTAACAGAGTAATTGAGCTTTGATGTAATGGGAAAAAGCTTGCTCATTATGTGAATAGAGAAAAGATTAGAGAGAATAAACCACCCAAAATTCAATGCTACGAGAGTAAGGAAATGGGGAATTATGAAAACCGATTCCAAAATCCAAGGGTTAATGATGATTACTAACATCAAAAACCTCAAAAGTCAAAAGTCAAAGGAAAATCACTTGTAAACACTATTGGTGATATTGAGTATGACAAAGAAGTGGTGGAGTGAGTATGTGTTTTTGTAATGGGATTACAAAATAGTGTTGTAGATTATCTTTTATAGTATTATGATATACTAGAATATCTATGTATTGTTCCATTGTGGTTCTATATAATTATATTGTACTGGTAACCATGAAAAGTGATTGAAATATTTTTGGAAAGCACATGATATGCTCATAATGAACAAATAAAGAGATAAAGAGATGTTTGATAGTATTAATGAACCCATGACTGATATAAGGAGAATGTAATTTTTGGTATATTTGGTGTATGGAAAAAACATAATTTTTACAGAATGAATGTTTTCACTAAGGTTCTAAGGTAATTCATGTTATTCCCATGTTTTAATAGAACCCACGGATAAGGTATTCATATGATTAGAATGTGACAGAAAAGAAATACCTTATGAGATATAGGAGAAAAATGTTATATCGATTTAGTTAACCTATTTCTAATTTTCTATATTTCTAGTTTTGGATGGATTTTAATTTTATCCATTTATGGATAGTATAAGTTATATTCTATTTGAAGTTTTCCGTATTAATGTATTATCTCAATATATGTGGACTTATGTAAATTTGATTACCTGTGATGACATTTTCTTGAGAAAGATGGAATGAGTTATCATTCTATTTATAGATCACATGATCTGTTAACACTTTATGAAAGAAAAATTCAACATAATTTTTTTGAATAAGAGATGATGTGGAAATTGTTCATGGCACGAAAAATGATGAGATTGTACTGAAATCAAGTATGTATTTATTCTCAATTTCACCATCTTGAGGAAAAGTATCTTGAAAATTAAAAATTTTATCGTAGTATAATATTATCCTGTAAATCACAAGATACCATAGATAATTGAAGATTTATGGATTTTTCGTTGTTAACTTTATCAAAACATTTTTAACTATCACTATCTGTCAAAACATGATGGTTATATTTTTCATCCATATCCATGTCTTCACTTCACACATATGTTCTTCTATGGGGAAACCTAGGGATGAGTTACATTGGGTAAATATTATTTTTCTAACATTCCCTTTTTAGATTATGTTTTACTATACCTTTTTATGAAGATGGTTTCTATGAAATAAACATTCTATTAGTAAACGTTTTTTATCCCCAATGAATTCCGAGGGTGAAATTCCTTTTAATGGGGGTATAATGAAACACCCTGAGATTTTATGAGATAGATTCCTTTTAATTTATTCTATGTCTTGTATTATAAACTACACCAAT